>CM022303.1:382108768-383589910 GCA_011799875.1 Thinopyrum elongatum | reverse complement strand
TGTACACCATGGTAGAAACAATCAGTATACTCTTGTTCATAAGGATAAACATATTACTTTGCTTCCTATGACTCCTGATTCTATTTTGAAAGATGATATTAATAGAGCTAGTAAAGCAAAGCAGGAGAAAAATAAGAGTGAAAATCAGATTGTGGCAAAAGAATTTGAGCAACAAATGAAGCCTAATAATAAACCATCTAGTGTTGCTTCTGAAATTAAATTGAAAAGTGCATGCTTACTTGCCACCAAATCTGATATTGATGAGCTAGATTTCAGCAATTCTGTTTGCTATGCTTTTGTGTGCAAAGAGGCGTTATTTTCATTCGAGGACGTGCCTTCCTCTTTGCCACAAGACGTGCCACCGGGATTACCACCTATTCGCGGGATTGAGCATCAGATTGACTTAATTCCCGGTGCTTCGTTGACAAACCATGCGCCATACCGTACCAATCCAGAGGAGACGAAGGAGATTATGCGTCAAGTATAGGAGCTGCTCGACACAGGTTATATACGCGAATCTCTTAGTCCTTGTGTTGTTCCTATTATACTAGTGCCAAAAAAGGATGGTACGTCGCGTATGTGTGTTGATTGTAGAGGCATTAATAATATTACTATTCGTTATCGTCATCCTATTCCTAGACTAGATGATATGCTTGATGAATTGAGTGGCTCTACAATATTCTCCAAAGTGGATTTGCATAGTGGATACCATCAAATTCGTATGAAATTGGGGGATGAATGGAAAACAGCATTTAAAACAAAGTTTGGATTATATGAGTGGTTAGTCATGCCTTTTGGGTTAACTAATGCACCTAGTACTTTCATGAGATTAATGAACGAAGTTTTACGTGCTTTCATTGGACGATTTGTGGTAGTCTATTTTGATGATATACTGATTTATAGCAGATCTTTGGAGGAACATTTGGAACATTTACGTGCTGTTTTTATTGCTTTACGTGATGCACGTTTGTTTGGTAACCTTGGGAAGTGCACCTTTTGCACCGACCGAGTATCTTTTCTTGGCTATGTTGTTACTCCACAGGGAATTGAAGTTGATAAAGCCAAGATTGAAGCTATTGAGAGTTGGCCACAGCCCAAAACGGTCACTCAAGTGAGGAGTTTTCTTGGACTCGCTGGTTTCTATAGGCGTTTTGTGAGAGATTTCATGATAGAGGCGAGGGTGTCCCGATCTTTCGATGAGATGATAGCTATCGTTTTTGGTGGAGTAGACTTTGACGATCCGACTACGAACGTGCGAGGACGTCGCGCCTTAGCAATCGCTAAACCAACTCCGAGAGGTTATTGACCACGCCGGAGCACAATCAACCTGACCACGAGGGTCTATCTCCTGCAAGCAAACGAAGAACAAGCAAGAAACTAAGATTTGCAATCTGGATATTGCGAATATAAGATGAAAGCTTTATTGATCAAGGTGGGGTTCTGTGACGTCTTGGTCTGGTCGTTGAACAAAAACGAAGTACGCGAAGTTGCAGCTATGGCGAACTTTTAATCTAAACAAAACCCAAAGTCTAAACGGTGCCCTAAGGGCTGTATATATGGAGGAAGAGGAGGGGATTTCGTGGCCCTTGAAGGAGGGGTCCGAAACCAACCCTATCTCTTGTTTCCCCACACATACGGACTCTAAAAACAGCCTATACTCAAGTATTTCGAAATTACATGGGCCTGGCCCAATAATAAGGTGACGCAGCACCTATAATAGCCTCTGGACGAAATTTATGAAGTGACATCTTGTATATTTCTTCCAAGGCTTCCTGCACTCATTATGGTGGCTTCAAAGTCCTGAAATCATCACTTGTAACTCCGTTCTTGTTCCCCTTGTGCATGCCATCATCTCCATGCTTGAACTTGCTCCAAGGTTCCTCTTTCTTGTCCAAGCTAGGCCCTTCATTTGTAAGCAAAACAAATGTATCCAATTTAGGCAGCATCATATTCTCATGAACTTTAGAATCATTACCAAGAAACGAAAGTACCTGATATTTTAATTGGCGTGCGCGAGCTCTAGTAATTGGTCCAGTATGTATAGAAGCAGGGGTTGTGGGTGTAACAATGGTATTGATGTCCTCATCACAAAGGTTATATACGCGAATCCCTTAGTCCTTGTGCTGTTCCTATTATTCTAGTGCCGAAAAAGGATGGTACATCGCGTATGTGTGTTGATTGTAGAGGCATTAATAATATTACTATTCGTTATCATCATCCTATTCCTAGACTAGATGATATGCTTGATGAATTGAGTGGCTCTACAATATTCTCCAAAGTTGATTTGCGTAGTGGATACCATCAAATTCGTATGAAATTGGGGGATGAATGGAAAACAGCATTTAAAACAAAGTTTGGATTATATGAGTGGTTAGTCATGCCTTTTGGGTTAACTAATGCACCTAGTACTTTCATGAGATTAATGAACGAAGTTTTACGTGCTTTCATTGGACGATTTGTGGTAGTCTATTTTGATGATATACTGATTTATAGCAGATCTTTGGAGGAACATTTGGAACATTTACGTGCTGTTTTTATTGCTTTACGTGATGCACGTTTGTTTTGTAACCTTGGGAAGTGCACCTTTTGCACCGACCGAGTATCTTTTCTTGGCTATGTTGTTACTCCACAGGGAATTGAAGTTGATAAAGCCAAGATTGAAGCTATTGAGAGTTGGCCACAGCCCAAAACGGTCACTCAAGTGAGGAGTTTTCTTGGACTCGCTGGTTTCTATAGGCGTTTTGTGAGAGATTTCAGCACCATTGCTGCACCTCTCAATGAGCTTACAAAGAAGGATGTGCCTTTTGGTTGGGGTACCTCACAGGAAGAAGCCTTCACGGTATTGAAAGATAAGTTGACACATGCTCCTTTACTCCAACTTCCTGATTTTAATAAGACTTTTGAGCTTGAATGTGATGCTAGTGGAATTGGATTAGGAGGTGTTTTATTACAAGATGGCAAACCTGTTGCATACTTTTCTGAAAAATTGAGTGGGCCTAGTCTGAACTATTCTACTTATGATAAAGAATTATATGCTCTTGTTCGGACCTTAGAAACATGGCAACATTATTTATGGCCCAAAGAATTTGTTATACATTCTGATCATGAATCTTTGAAACACATTAAAAGTGAAGCAAAACTGAACCGTAGACATGCTAAATGGGTTGAATTTATTGAGACTTTCCCTTATGTCATTAAACACAAGAAGGGTAAAGAAAATGTTATTGCTGATGCATTGTCTCGTCGTTATACTATGCTTTCACAACTTGACTTTAAAATATTTGGTTTGGAGACCATCAAAGATCAATATGTGCATGATGCTGAATTTAAAGATGTATTGCAGAATTGTAAGGAAGGGAGAACATGGAACAAGTTCGTCGTTAACGATGGATTTGTGTTTCGTGCTAACAAGCTATGCATTCCAGCTAGCTCCGTTTGTCTTTTGTTGTTGCAGGAGGCGCATGGAGGAGGATTAATGGGACACTTTGGCGTGAAGAAGACGGAGGATATACTTGCTACACATTTCTTTTGGCCAAAGATGAGACGGGATGTTGAGCGTTTTGGTGCTCCCTGCACTACATGTCAAAAAGCTAAGTCACGACTCAATCCTCATGGTTTATATATGCCTTTGCCTGTACCTAGTGTTCCTTGGGAGGATATATCTATGGACTTTGTTTTAGGTTTACCTCGAACAAAGAAGGGGAGGGATAGCATATTTGTTGTCGTGGATAGGTTCTCGAAAATGGCACACTTTATACCATGTCATAAAAGCGATGATGCTGTTAATGTTGCTGATTTGTTCTTTCGTGAAATTATACGCTTGCATGGTGTGCCAAATACTATTGTTTCAGATCGTGATACTAAATTTCTTAGCCACTTTTGGAGATGTTTATGGGCTAAGTTGGGGACTAAACTGCTTTTTAGTACTACTTGTCACCCCCAAACTGATGGACAAACTGAAGTAGTCAATAGAACATTGTCTACTATGCTTAGGGCTGTTTTGAAGAATAGCAAGAAAATGTGGGAAGAATGCTTGCCTCATATTGAATTTGCTTATAATCATTCATTGCATTCTACTACTAAGATGTGTCCTTTTGAAATTGTGTATGGTTTCCTTCCTCGTGCACCAATTGATTTGTTGCCTCTTCCATCTTCGGAGAAGGTTAATTTTGATGCTAAACAACGTGCTGAATTGATCTTAAAAATGCATGAGTTAACTAAGGAGAACATTGAGCGTATTAATGCTAAATATAAACTTGCTGGAGATAAGGGTAGAAAACATGTTGTGTTTGCACCTGGAGATCTTGTTTGGTTACATTTGCGTAAGGATAGATTTCCTGATTTGCGCAAATCAAAGCTAATGCCACGTGCTGATGGTCCTTTTAAGGTGTTAGAGAAAATAAATGATAATGCATATAAACTTGAGCTGCCTGCAGATTTTGGGGTTAGTCCCACTTTTAACATTGCAGATCTGAAGCCTTATTTGGGTGAGGAAGATGAGCTTCCGTCGAGGACGACTTCATTTCAAGAAGGGGAGGATGATGAGGACATCAATACAATTGTTACACCCACAGCCCCTGCTTCTATACATACTGGACCAATTACTAGAGCTCGCGCACGCCAATTAAAATATCAGGTACTTTCGTTTCTTGGTAATGATTCTAAAGTTCATGAGAATATGATGCTGCCTAAATTGGATACATTTGTTTTGCTTACAAATGAAGGGCCTATGATAGAGGCGAGGGTGTCCCGATCTTTCGATGAGATGATAGCTATCGTTTTTGGTGGAGTAGACTTTGACGATCCGACTACGAACGTGCGAGGACGTCGCGCCTTAGCAATCGCTAAACCAACTCCGAGAGGTTATTGACCACGCCGGAGCACAATCAACCTGACCACGAGGGTCTATCTCCTGCAAGCAAACGAAGAACAAGCAAGAAACTAAGATTTGCAATCTGGATATTGCGAATATAAGATGAAAGCTTTATTGATCAAGGTGGGGTTCTGTGACGTCTTGGTCTGGTCGTTGAACACAAACGAAGTACGCGAAGTTGCAGCTATGGCGAACTTTTAATCTAAACAAAACCCAAAGTCTAAACGATGCCCTAAGGGCTGTATATATGGAGGAAGAGGAGGGGATTTCGTGGCCCTTGAAGGAGGGGTCCGAAACCAACCCTATCTCTTGTTTCCCCACACATACGGACTCTAAAAACAGCCTATACTCAAGTATTTCGAAATTACATGGGCCTGGCCCAATAATAAGGTGACGCAGCACCTATAATAGCCTCTGGACGAAATTTATGAAGTGATATCTTGTATATTTCGTCCAAGGCTTCCTGCACTCATTATGGTGGCTTCAAAGTCCTGAAATCATCACTTGTAACTCCGTTCTTGTTCCCCTTGTGCATGCCATCATCTCCATGCTTGAACTTGCTCCAAGGTTCCTCTTTCTTGTCCAAGCTAGGCCCTTCATTTGTAAGCAAAACAAATGTATCCAATTTAGGCAGCATCATATTCTCATGAACTTTAGAATCATTACCAAGAAACGAAAGTACCTGATATTTTAATTGGCGTGCGCGAGCTCTAGTAATTGGTCCAGTATGTATAGAAGCAGGGGCTGTGGGTGTAACAATGGTATTGATGTCCTCATCATCCTCCCCTTCTTGAAATGAAGTCGCCCTCGACGGAAGCTCATCTTCCTCACCCAAATAAGGCTTCAGATCTGCAATGTTAAAAGTGGGACTAACCCCAAAATCTGCAGGCAGCTCAAGTTTATATGCATTATCATTTATTTTCTCTAACACCTTAAAAGGACCATCAGCACGTGGCATTAGCTTTGATTTGCGCAAATCAGGAAATCTATCCTTACGCAAATGTAACCAAACAAGATCTCCAGGTGCAAACACAACATGTTTTCTACCCTTATCTCCAGCAAGTTTATATTTAGCATTAATACGCTCAATGTTCTCCTTAGTTAACTCATGCATTTTTAAGATCAATTCAGCACGTTGTTTAGCATCAAAATTAACCTTCTCCGAAGATGGAAGAGGCAACAAATCAATTGGTGCACGAGGAAGGAAACCATACACAATTTCAAAAGGACACATCTTAGTAGTAGAATGCAATGAACGATTATAAGCAAATTCAATATGAGGCAAGCATTCTTCCCACATTTTCTTGTTATTCTTCAAAACAGCCCTAAGCATAGTAGACAATGTTCTATTGACTACTTTAGTTTGTCCATCAGTTTGGGGGTGACATGTAGTACTAAAAAGTAGTTTAGTCCCCAACTTAGCCCATAAACATCTCCAAAAGTGGCTAAGAAATTTAGTATCACGATCTGAAACAATAGTATTTGGCACACCATGCAAGCGTATAATTTCACGAAAGAACAAATCAGCAACATTAACAGCATCATCGCTTTTATGACATGGTATAAAGTGTGCCATTTTCGAGAACCTATCCACGACAACAAATATGCTATCCCTCCCCTTCTTTGTTCGAGGTAAACCTAAAACAAAGTCCATAGATATATCCTCCCAAGGAACACTAGGTACAGGCAAAGGCATATATAAACCATGAGGATTGAGTCGTGACTTAGCTTTTTGACATGTAGTGCAGCGAGCAACAAAACGCTCAACATCCCGTCTCATCTTTGGCCAAAAGAAATGTGTAGCAAGTATATCCTCCGTCTTCTTCACGCCAAAGTGTCCCATTAATCCTCCTCCATGCGCCTCCTGCAACAACAAAAGACGAACGGAGCTAGCTGGAATGCATAGCTTATTAGCACGAAACACAAATCCATCGTTAACGACAAACTTGTTCCATGTTCTCCCTTCCTTACAATTCTGCAATACATCTTTAAATTCAGCATCATGCACATATTGATCTTTGATGGTCTCCAAACCAAATATTTTAAAGTCAAGTTGTGAAAGCATAGTATAACGACGAGACAATGCATCAGCAATAACATTTTCTTTACCCTTCTTGTGTTTAATGACATAAGGGAAAGTCTCAATAAATTCAACCCATTTAGCATGTCTACGGTTCTGTTTTGCTTGACTTTTAATGTGTTTCAAAGATTCATGATCAGAATGTATAACAAATTCTTTGGGCCATAAATAATGTTGCCATGTTTCTAAGGTCCGAACAAGAGCATATAATTCTTTATCATAAGTAGAATAGTTCAGACTAGGCCCACTCAATTTTTCAGAAAAGTATGCAACAGGTTTGCCATCTTGTAATAAAACACCTCCTAATCCAATTCCACTAGCATCACATTCAAGCTCAAAAGTCTTATTAAAATCAGGAAGTTGGAGCATCCTCTACTTCCACACATTCTATTGCACCGACACCTCCATTAGCTGCCACCTCCAGCCGTGATACAAGGAAGCAGGCACAACCACCACTATCTGCCAAGAGCACACCTACCGGGCCTGCACAGAGTTCTTCTTCTTCCATGGCATCAACAGGGCATACAAGTGATATTATTTGTCGTCGTTGTAAGGGAAGAGGTCATTATGCGAGAGAATGCAAATCTCAGCGTGTGATGATTGCTACCGAGGATGGTGGGTATGAGTCCGCTAGTGACTATGATGAGGAGACTTTGGCTCTCATTACACGTGAAGAACACGGTGGAGATGATTCTGAACAAGAGACGCAATACAAGGCTCCTGAAGACGCTGACAGGTATGAATGTTTAGTTGCTCAACGTGTTTTGAGTGTGCAGGTCACAAAAGCTGAGCAAAATCAGAGGCATAATTTGTTCCATACAAAGGGAGTTGTGAAGGAACGTTCTGTTCGCGTCATCATAGATGGAGGGAGCTGCAACAACTTGGCTAGCATGGAGATGGTGGAGAAGCTCTCTCTCACCACAAGACCACATCCACATCCTTACTATATCCAATGGTTCAACAACAGCGGCAAGGTTAAGGTAACACGTACTGTTCGTGTGCATTTTAGTATCTCTACGTATGCTGATTTTGTTGATTGTGATGTGGTACCCATGCAAGCATGTTCATTATTACTTGGTAGACCATGGCAATTTGATAAAAATTCTGTACACCATGGTAGAAACAATCAGTATACTCTTGTTCATAAGGATAAACATATTACTTTGCTTCCTATGACTCCTGATTCTATTTTGAAAGATGATATTAATAGAGCTAGTAAAGCAAAACAGGAGAAAAATAAGAGTGAAAATCAGATTGTGGCAAAAGAATTTGAGCAACAAATGAAGCCTAATAATAAACCATCTAGTGTTGCTTCTGAAATTAAATTGAAAAGTGCATGCTTACTTGCCACCAAATCTGATATTGATGATCTAGATTTCAGCAATTCTGTTTGCTATGCTTTTGTGTGCAAAGAGGCGTTATTTTCATTCGAGGACTTTGTTTTAGGTTTACCTCGAACAAAGAAGGGGAGGGATAGCATATTTGTTGTCGTGGATAGGTTCTTGAAAATGGCACACTTTATACCATGTCATAAAAGCGATGATGCTGTTAATGTTGCTGATTTGTTCTTTCGTGAAATTATACGCTTGCATGGTGTGCCAAATACTATTGTTTCAGATCGTGATACTAAATTTCTTAGCCACTTTTGGAGATGTTTATGGGCTAAGTTGGGGACTAAACTGCTTTTTAGTACTACATGTCACCCCCAAATTGATGGACAAACTGAAGTAGTCAATAGAACATTGTCTACTATGCTTAGGGCTGTTTTGAAGAATAACAAGAAAATGTGGGAAGAATGCTTGCCTCATATTGAATTTGCTTATAATCGTTCATTGCATTCTACTACTAAGATGTGTCCTTTTGAAATTGTGTATGGTTTCCTTCCTCGTGCACCAATTGATTTGTTGCCTCTTCCATCTTCAGAGAAGGTTAATTTTGATGCTAAACAACGTGCTGAATTGATCTTAAAAATGCATGAGTTAACTAAGGAGAACATTGAGCGTATGAATGCTAAATATAAACTTGCTGGAGATAAGGGTAGAAAACATGTTGTGTTTGCACCTGGAGATCTTGTTTGGTTACATTTGCGTAAGGATAGATTTCCTGATTTGCGCAAATCAAAGCTAATGCCACGTGCTGATTGTCCTTTTAAGGTGTTAGAGAAAATAAATGATAATGCATATAAACTTGAGCTGCCTGCAGATTTTGGGGTTAGTCCCACTTTTAACATTGCAGATCTGAAGCCTTATTTGGGTGAGGAAGATGAGCTTCCGTCGAGGGCGACTTCATTTCAAGAAGGGGAGGATGATGAGGACATCAATACCATTGTTACACCCACAGCCCCTGCTTCTATACATACTGGACCAATTACTAGAGCTCGCGCACGCCAATTAAAATATCAGGTACTTTCGTTTCTTGGTAATGATTCTAAAGTTCATGAGAATATGATGCTGCCTAAATTGGATACATTTGTTTTGCTTACAAATGAAGGGCCTAGCTTGGACAAGAAAGAGGAACCTTGGAGCAAGTTCAAGCATGGAGATGATGGCATGCACAAGGGGAACAAGAACGGAGTTACAAGTGATGATTTCAGGACTTTGAAGCCACCATAATGAGTGCAGGAAGCCTTGGACGAAATATACAAGATGTCACTTCATAAATTTCGTCCAGAGGCTATTATAGGTGCTGCGTCACCATATTATTGGGCCAGGCCCATGTAATTTCGAAATACTTGAGTATAGGCTGTTTTTAGAGTCCGTATGTGTGGGGAAACAAGAGATAGGGTTGGTTTCGGACCCCTCCTTGAAGGGCCACGAAATTCCCTCCTCTTCCTCCATATATACAGCCCTTAGGGCACCGTTTAGACTTTGGGGATTTGTTTAGTTAAAAGTTAGCCATTGCAACTTCGTGTACTTCGTTTGTGTCCAACGACCAGACCAAGACCGCTTCCGGATCCCCACCTTGATCAATAAAGCTTTCATCTTATATTCGCAATATCCAGATTGCAAATTTTAGTTTCTTGCTTGTTCTTCGTTTGCTTGCAGGAGATAGACCCTCATGGTCAGGTTGATTGTGCTCCGGCGTGGTCAATAACCTCTAGGAGTTGGTTTAGCGATTGCTAAGGCGCGACGTCCTCGCACGTTCGTAGTCGGATCGTCAAAGTCTACTCCACCAAAAACGATAGCTATCATCTCATCGAAAGATCGGGACACCCTCGCCTCTATCAAGGATGGGGAGCTCTCTCTCAGAAAAATGGATATGGGAAGTGTTTGCTTAGCTCTGGTTGCTTTCTAGTGGCTCTGGTTGCTCTCCGGTGGCTCACGGGCGTCCGGACGTCCGGAAGTCTTCGGACTTTCGTCATTTCCTCTCTGGACATGTGGCACCGGATATCCGGACGCTGTCGGTCGTCCGGTGGCTAATGAGTGTCGGACGTCTGGCATCTGGCGGTCGTCTGGGCACTGTAGAGTCCCTCGGTTGTAGCTGTTCTGGCAGGCTGAACTTCCAGGCGTTGGACATCTGGTATGGACCGGTCGTTCGGTGGCTGTGACTTGCAGTTAGCCCTTCCTCTTGTTCCTCGCGCTTGGTGTCCTCGCCGTCTTGTCCAATGCTCCTAGCTGTTCCATGGTCTTCCTCTTGGTTCCTGATCATGCATAGCACATATGTTTGAGGTAGTAGCCATGTCTCACATGTGGAAAGTGACGGTTCGGAGAGGAGCGAGTTCACCTTGTGTCCAATGGCGTATGGTCGAGGTCTCATCGTATGTCCTCTTGGGGCTTGGGGAGTAGTCGTAGTGTACATGGGGATGATCATAGGATGCTCCGCATCATCTCCCCCCTTGGGAAAGATCCGACCTCGGATCATAATCCTCATCACCATGGAAACGGTTGTCGTGGATGGACTTGTAGTTGGACCAAGTTGAAGACATGGCGCAATCCAAGTACTCCAAGGTGTCTCCGGAGTGGTATTCATGCAAAAAGAGCAAACACAAGCGACACTCGAAAATACAATGGTTAGCGCACACGAGGCGTCCATCAAGTAAGTATGAGTCCGTTCGGAAAGATTGTTCGTGACAAAGCGCATGAAGCTTAGCCAAAAGATATAGAATGATATGCAAAGCATTCATGGGAGAAAAATCATTTGTGGGCACGCAAAGGTGTTGTGAATGTTAGAAATGCAACCATTGTGCAAAATGATGTCATAATGGGATGATTTATCAAAAGAATGAACATGGTAATTGGTGCACAATGTGATTATGTTATCATGCAATTGATGGTGGGCAATATGATCATGATGTATGAATATGCCATCAAGGAAAATCACAACAAATTTGCTAAGGAAGTGCACAAGCTCATATATCATGGATGACATAGAAATACAAGATGCAACAAAGCAATCATAATGTGAGTCAATCCATGCATAAGATGCAAATTTGTTATGGGTGGTGTTGTACCATCTTTCAATGTCGTGGTAGTAGTGGTGGTCCGGTGATGCATCCAAAGTAGGTGCATCCACTAAGTTCGAGCACTCCTCAACTTGAATGCCCATAGGGTCCATCTCCAATGTCGGTCCTCCATCCAATATATGTATCATGTAGGCAAGAAGAAGGAGACAACAATGAAAGTATGGCTCATCCAATATGCATATTTGAAGATGGCTCAAAGGGAAGGAGTTCACCTTTAGTAGTTTCTTGAAAATGCTGGTGTCGCACATCATGTACGCCTTCACATAACCAATATGTATCGTGATGGTACCACCTAATGAATCTCTCAAAGTGAAAGAACATGACAAACACTCGAAAAACAAATGAGGTTAGCGGAAATGCAAAACCTATCATTCGTGTGGAGAAATACCCAACAAGTGTTATCATCATTCTTATCATAAGAAAGGACAAGGGTGTAGGGCATGGTATGTAGGCACAAGATGCTAGCACAACCAAAGGCATTAAGCTCAATCAAACAAGCATGCATCACATGTAAGATGTCCAAGTCTCCAAGATCAATAAACATAGCATGGTTGCACTCACTACAAGGCAATATGAGAGATGCAACTAATGGAGATAATTGACAATGAGCAAGATAAATCATGTGAGAGGCATGAATATATATGTCATCAACCCAATGAATCGAGCAAGAATGGATCATGGGTGATGCAACAAAGCAAGCAATCATAGCGATCAAGTCATGTAAGCTAGTAGTGCGAAGATGCAACATTCTAGAAGTATTTATGGCAATCATGTCGTGTGGGCAAATAGTGGGCATACATAATGCACATGACATATCACAAGCATGAAAACAAGATATGAGGAATGTATCATCATTGTATTGGCAAGAAGTCCTATGTAAAGAGCAATGGAACATCATGACTCTCCCAACACAAGAATCAACAATAGCATGTGGCATGTATGGAACATGGCAATAGCAACAAGTATCTCCACCAAGCATGCAAATACACATAGGAGTAGTATAATGGTGAATCATGGGTAAATGCAAACAAGGGTCACAATTGCATGGCAAAGGCGTAGAAGCAAGCATAACATGCAAAGTGAACACGGTCAAATGAGCATAAGGTGACAAGTGGTATATAGCCCATAGCCGTGTGAGAGCCAAGTAGAAGAGATGCGCGTAGTCCTTGCATGAAGGGAACGGTGGTAAGGATAATCCACGGGATCCCAAAGCATCATTGCTCTCAAGAGCTCGTTTTGTCAACTCATGGGATTGTGATGTTGACAAGTATTCTTGAGTACCTACACAAAACAAAGGCAAAGGAAAAATTGTGTGTGCGTGGTATATGTACACATCATCCATTATGATGTGCACGTGCATGTGTTGGTTAGCACAAAATATCCAATGCTCAAATAAATGAGATGCATGATATAGAAACATGTCATCCATCATGATAGATTTGTTGTTATGTATAGCATAATGGAGACTCAAATTGTGTAGATATCTCGAGCATTGTCATGAATGGTATGCATATGGTGCACACAATGGATGCATTCATGCAAACTATAATCATTCTCATGACAAGGAATTTGTAATGCATCATCATATACATGTGTAGCAATTTTATTCATGGGGTGATGCACACAATGTATGGGATCATGCGATGTACAATCATTTTCATGGCATGGCATATGGGATACATTGCACAAATTTTGCAAGGGTAGCATAGCAATATCATCACAAGAAAAACAAATACCAATAACCATGATCTTGTCATCTATGCCATAAGTGCAAATGGGATTGACTTTAATTGGATATGCATAGTTACTATGTTGAGATTGTAATGATGCAATATGGGAGATCTCACTCATAGCATATGACAAGTTTAATGGAATTGCAAACATAATGTGACCAATAGAATTTTCACATGATATCCTATGGAGCATAGCATCACAACTAGGCAATTCAACATGCTCATCATCATATTCATCATAAATGGGTGGCATATCGAAACAAGACATAGTATGCGATGAATCCATAAGGTGATCAACATCATGCAAGCAATCATTTGCAAGATAGTCCACTAGGGGGACAAGAGAAGTACCAACACCTATGTTACCTTTGGAGCTCCGCTCATGTGTTGTAGGTGAGGTGCCAACGATTGACGCTTGGTCAATATCTTCATCAACTTGATGGTACCATGTGGGGGGTGCAATATCGTCCATCATGGCAATCGGTTTTCCCATTGGAGGTATGGATTCGTCGAGGATTGGCGCTTCGTCTTGTAGGAGATCTATCACCAAAGAAGAAAACACACTCGGAGTAGAGGTTAAGTCGTTAGAAATCATAGTGGCCTCACATGCCCTCTCAACTACCTCACTCACTAAGTGTTGTGGCTCACTCACTCCCAATAGGATGCTCTCACTCATATGGTTGGTGGAGTCACTCAAATGGCTCTCAACCTCACATAGGATGTGTGGCATGCTCTCAAGTGTGGGGCTAGTGGTGGTCACACTCATCCTCTCATAGGAAATGCACCCAATGTCATATATGGTGGAGTCACTCATCTCACTCATCGGGTGGTGGCTCTCCTGACATGGCAATTGGGGCATCTCGTCATATGTGGGTGTCGGAGAGATGTAAGTGCAAATGTCTCCATGCTCAACTTCGTTCGTCACCTTGGTTGAAGGGATAGTCCCATGCTCAACCTCCTCATCCGTAACGCCACCAAAGATGAATGCCGTAGGAAGTGGCAAATCATCACTCTCCTCCGAGACCAAAGAGAATGTCTCATGTGCGGTCTCATAACTTGACTTGGAGTATGAGTCCCATTGGGGTGCCGTCTTCATGTTGTTGAAGAGGTACGCGCTCGTCACCGTGGTCGAAGGGGATGGCCCTTGCTCGACCGTCTTGTCGTTGTCTTGTATGAGGCCCATATGATGTGGCACCTAGTATCTCGTCTCCATGACCGAAGGGAATATCCCATGCTTGACCATCTTCCTTGAGGGGCTTCCGAAGATGGAAGTGTCGCCCTCGCTTGTAGGTGGTCGCCTTGGACTTGATGATGTGATAGGGGCGAGGGTGTCCCGATCTTTCGATGAGATGATATCTATCGTTTTTGGTGGAGTAGACTTTGACGATCCGACTACGAACGTGCGAGGACGTCGCGCCTTAGCAATCGCTAAACCAACTCCGAGAGGTTATTGACCACGCCGGAGCACAATCAACCTGTACCCGAGGGTCTATCTCCTGCAAGCAAACGAAGAACAAGCAAGAAACTAAGATTTGCAATCTGGATATTGCGAATATAAGATGAAAGCTTTATTGATCGAGGTGGGGTTCTGTGACGTCTTGGTCTGGTCGTTGAACACAAACGAAGTACGCGAAGTTGCAGCTATGGCGAACTTTTAATCTAAACAAAACCCAAAGTCTAAACGGTGCCCTAAGGGCTGTATATATGGAGGAAGAGGGGGGAATTTCGTGGCCCTTGAAGGAGGGGTCCGAAACCAACCCTATCTCTTGTTTCCCCACACATACGGACTCTAAAAACAGCCTATACTCAAGTATTTCGAAATTACGTGGGCCTGGCCCAATAATAAGGTGACGCAGCACCTATAATAGCCTCTGGACGAAATTTATGAAGTGGCATCTTGTATATTTCGTCCAAGGCTTCCTGCACTCCTTATGGTGGCTTCAAAGTCCTGAAATCATCACTTGTAACTCCGTTCTTGTTCCCCTTGCGCATGCCATCATCTCCATGCTTGAACTTGCTCCAAGGTTCCTCTTTCTTGTCCAAGCTAGGCCCTTCATTTGTAAGCAAAACAAATGTATCCAATTTAGGCAGCATCATATTCTCATGAACTTTAGAATCATTACCAAGAAACGAAAGTACCTGATATTTTAATTGGCGTGCGCGAGCTCTAGTAATTGGTCCAGTATGTATAGAAGCAGGGGCTGTGGGTGTAACAATGGTATTGATGTCCTCATCACATACTGGAAACATGGCATGCGCGAGCTCTAGTAATTGGTCCAGTATGCTCTTGTTCGGACTTTGGAAACATGGCAACATTATTTATGGCCCAAAGAATTTGTTATTCATTCTGATCATGAATCTTTGAAACATATTAAAAGTCAAGCCAAACTGAACCGTAGACATGCTAAATGGGTTGAATTCATTGGGACTTTCCCTTATGTCATTAAACACAAGAAGGGTAAAGAAAATGTTATTGCTGATGCATTGTCTCGTCGTTATACTATGCTTTCACAACTTGACTTTAAAATATTTGGTTTGGAGACCATCAAAGATCAATATGTGCATGATGCTGAATTTAAAGATGTATTGCAGAATTGTAAAGAAGGGAGAACATGGAACAAGTTCGTCGTTAACGATGGATTTGTGTTTCGTGCTAACAAGCTATGCATTCCAGCTAGCTCCGTTCGTCTTTTGTTGTTGCAGGAGGCGCATGGAGGAGGATTAATGGGACACTTTGGCGTAAAGAAGACGGAGGATGTACTTGCTACACATTTCTTTTGGCCAAAGATGAGACGGGATGTTGAGCGCTTTGTTGCTCGCTGCACTACATGTCAAAAAGCTAAGTCACGACTCAATCCTCATGGTTTATATATGCCGTTGCTGTACCTAGTGTTCCATGGGAGGATATATCTATGGACTTTGTTTTGGGTTTACCTCGAACAAAGAAGGGGAGGGATAGCATATTTGTTGTCGTGGATAGGTTCTCGAAAATGGCACACTTTATACCATGTCATAAAAGCGATGATGCTGCTAATGCTGCTAATGTTGCTGATTTGTTCTTTCGTGAAATTATTCGCTTGCATGGTGTGCCAAATACTATTGTTTCAGATCGTGATACCAAATTTCTTAGCCACTTTTGGAGATGTTTATGGGCTAAGTTGGGGACTAAACTGCTTTTTAGTACTACTTGTCACCCCCAAACTGATGGACAAACTGAAGTAGTCAATAGAACTTTGTCTACTATGCTTAGGGCTGTTTTGAAGAATAACAAGAAAATGTGGGAAGAATGCTTGCCTCATATTGAATTTGCTTATAATCGTTCATTGCATTCTACTACTAAGATGTGCCCTTTTGAAATTGTATATGGTTTCCTACCTCGTGCACCTATTGATTTGTTGCCTCTTCCATCTTCGGAGAAGGTTAATTTTGATGCTAAACAATGTGCTGAATTGATCTTAAAAATGCATGAGTTAACTAAGGAGAACATTGAGCGTATGAATGCTAAATATAAACTTGCTGGAGATAAGGGTAGAAAACATGTTGTGTTTGCACCTGGAGATCTTGTTTGGTTACATTTGCGTAAGGATAGATTTCCTGATTTGTGCAAATCAAAGCTAATGCCATGTGCTGATGGTCCTTTTAAGGTGTTAGAGAAAATAAATGATAATGCATATAAACTTGAGCTGCCTGCAGATTTTGGGGTTAGTCCCACTTTTAACATTGCATATTTGAAGCCTTATTTGGGTGAGGAAGATGAGCTTCCGTCGAGGACGACTTCATTTCAAGAAGGGGAGGATGATGAGGACATCAATACCATTGTTACACCCACAGCCCCTGCTGCTATACATACTGGACCAATTACTAGAGCTCGCGCACGCCAATTAAATTATCAGGTACTTTCGTTTCTTGGTAATGATTCTAATGTTCATGAGAATATGATGCTGCCTAAATTGGATACATTTGTTTTGCTTACAAATGAAGGGCCTAGCTTGGACAAGAAAGAGGAACCTTGGAGCAAGTTCAAGCATGGAGATGATGGCATGCGCAAGGGGAACAAGAACGGAGTTACAAGTGATGATTTCAGGACTTTGAAGCCACCATAAGGAGTGCAGGAAGCCTTGGATGAAATATACAAGATGCCACTTCATAAATTTCGTCCAGAGGCTATTATAGGTGCTGCGTCACCTTATTATTGGGCCAGGCCCATGTAATTTCGAAATACTTGAGTATAGGCTGTTTTTAGAGTCCGTATGTGTGGGGAAACAAGAGATAGGGTTGGTTTCGGACCCCTCCTTCAAGGGCCACGAAATCCCCTCCTCTTCCTCCATATATACAGCCCTTAGGGCACCGTTTAGACTTTGGGTTTTGTTTAGATTAAAAGTTCGCCATAGCTGCAACTTCGCGTACTTCGTTTGTGTTCAACGACCAGACCAAGACGTCACAGAACCCCACCTTGATCAATAAAGCTTTCATCTTATATTCGCAATATCCAGATTGCAAATCTTAGTTTCTTGCTTGTTCTTCGTTTGCTTGCAGGAGATAGACCCTCGTGGTCAGGTTGATTGTGCTCCGGCGTGGTCAATAACCTCTCGGAGTTGGTTTAGCGATTGCTAAGGCGCGACGTCCTCGCACGTTCGTAGTCGGATCGTCAAAGTCTACTCCACCAAAAACGATAGCTATCATCTCATCGAAAGATCGGGACACCCTCGCCTCTATCACTCCCCTTCTTTGTTCGAGGTAAACCCAAAACAAAGTCCATAGATATATCCTCCCATGGAACACTAGGTACAGGCAAAGGCATATATAAACCATGAGGATTGAGTCGTGACTTAGCTTTTTGACATGTAGTGCAGCGAGCAACAAAGCGCTCAACATCCCGTCTCATCTTTGGCCAAAAGAAATGTGTAGCAAGTACATCCTCCGTCTTCTTCACGCCAAAGTGTCCCATTAATCCTCCTCCATGCGCCTCCTGCAACAACAAAAGACGAACGGAGCTAGCTGGAATGCATAGCTTGTTAGCACGAAACACAAATCCATCGTTAACGACGAACTTGTTCCATGTTCTCCCTTCTTTACAATTCTGCAATACATCTTTAAATTCAGCATCATGCACATATTGATCTTTGATGGTCTCCAAACCAAATATTTTAAAGTCAAGTTGTGAAAGCATAGTATAACGACGAGACAATGCATCAGCAATAACATTTTCTTTACCCTTCTTGTGTTTAATGACATAAGGGAAAGTCTCAATGAATTCAACCCATTTAGCATGTCTACGGTTCAGTTTGGCTTGAATTTTAATATGTTTCAAAGATTCATGATCAGAATGAATAACAAATTCTTTGGGCCATAAATAATGTTGCCATGTTTCCAAAGTCCGAACAAGAGCATATAATTCCTTATCATAAGTAGAGTAATTCAGACTAGGCCCACTCAATTTTTCAGAAAAGTATGCAACAGGTTTGCCTTGTAATAACACACCTCCTAATCCAATTCCACTAGCATCACATTCAAGCTCAAAAGTCTTATTAAAATCAGGAAGTTGGAGTAAAGGAGCATGTGTTAACTTATCTTTCAACACCGTGAAGGCTTCTTCCTGTGCGGTACCCCAAACAAAAGGCACATCCTTCTTTGTAAGCTCGTTGAGAGGTGCAGCAATGGTACTGAAATCTCTCACAAAACGCCTATAGAAACCAGCGAGGCCAAGGAAACTCCTCACTTGTGTGACCGTTTTGGGCTGCGGCCAACTCTCAATAGCTTCAATCTTGGCTTTATCAACTTCAATTCCCTGTGGAGTAACAACATAGCCAAGAAAAGATACTCGGTCGGTGCAAAAGGTGCACTTCCCAAGGTTACCAAACAAACGTGCATCACGTAGAGCAATAAAAACAACACGTAAATGTTCCAAATGTTCCTCCAAAGATCTGCTATAAATCAATATATCATCAAAGTAAACTACCACAAATCGTCCAATGAAAGCACGTAAAACTTCGTTCATTAATCTCATGAAAGTGCTAGGTGCATTAGTTAACCCAAAAGGCATGACTAACCACTCATATAAACCGAACTTAGTTTTAAATGCTGTTTTCCATTCATCTCCCAATTTCATACGAATTTGATGGTATCCACTACGCAAATCAACTTTGGAGAATATTGTAGAGCCACTCAATTCATCAAGCATATCATCTAGCCTAGGAATAGGATGACGATAACGAATAGTAATATTATTAATGCCTCTACAATCAACACACATACGCGACGTACCATACTTTTTTGGCACTAGTATAATAGGAACAGCACAAGGACTAAGAGATTCGCGTATATAACCTTTGTCGAGCAGCTCCTGTACTTGACGCATAATCTCCTTCGTCTCCTCTGGATTGGTACGGTATGGCGCATGGTTTGGCAACGAAGCACCGGGAATTAAGTCAATCTGATGCTCAATCCCGCGAATAGGTGGTAATCCCGGTGGCACGTCTTGTGGAAAGACGTCAGCGAACTCCTGCAAAATGTTAGTGACCGCAGGAGGCAAAGAGGAAGGCACGTCCTCGAATGAAAATAACGCCTCTTTGCACACAAAAGCATAGCAAACATAATTGCTGAAATCTAGCTCATCAATATCAGATTTGGTGGCAAGTAAGCATGCACTTTTTAATTTAATTTCAAAAGCAACACTAGATGGTTTATTATTAGGCTTCATTTGTTGCTCAAATTCTTTTGCCACAATCTGATTTTCACTCTTATTTTTCTCCTGCTTTGCTTTACTAGCTCTATTAATATCATCTTTCAAAATAGAATCAGGAGTCATAGGAAGCAAAGTAATATGTTTATCCTTATGAACAAGAGTATACTGATTGTTTCTACCATGGTGTACAGAATTTTTATCAAATTGCCATGGTCTACCAAGTAATAATGAACATGCTTGCATGGGTACCACATCACAATCAACATAATCAGCATATGTAGAGATACTAAAATGCACACGAACAGTACGTGTTACCTTAACCTTGCCGCTGTTGTTGAACCATTGGATATAGTAAGGATGTGGATGTGGTCTTGTGGTGAGAGATAGCTTCTCCACCATCTCCATGCTAGCCAAGTTGTTGCAGCTCCCTCCATCTATGATGACGCGAACAGAACGTTCCTTCACAACTCCCTTTGTATGGAACAAATTATGCCTCTGATTTTGCTCAGCTTGTGTGACCTGCACACTCACGTTGAGCAACTAAACATTCATACCTGTCAGCGTCTTCAGGAGCCATGTATTGCGTCTCATGATCAGAATCATCTCCACCGTGTTCTTCACTTGTAATAAGAGCCAAAGTCTCCTCATCATAATCACTAGCGGACTCATACCCACCATCCTCAGTAGCAATCATAACACGCGGAGATTGGCATTCTCTCGCATAATGACCTCTTCCCTTACAACGACGACAAATAATATCATGTGTGTGCCCTGTTGATGCCATAGATGAAGAAGAGCTCTGGGCAGGCCCAGAAGGTGTACTCTTGGCAGATGGTGGTGGTGGTGCCTGTTTTCTTGTATCTCGGTTGGAATTGGCGGCTGAAGTCAGTGGTGCCGCAGTAGGACGTGTGGGAGTAGAGGAGGCACGCGGTGTCCATGATGAAGATCGACCTGCAGAAAAATTAGTTCGCGCCAATGCCTGTCGATCCTGCACTTCACGTTCAGCTTTACGAGCAAGATGGAATAAACGAGTGATATTATTATACTCCTTATACTCTAGAATGGTCTGAATCTCTCTATTTAATCCACCCATGAAACGTGCAAGCATAGCTTCATTCTCCTCAACAATACCACATCTAATCATGCCAGTTTGTAATTCCTGATAATATTCTTCTACAGAATTTTTTCCTTGTCTTAAGCGCTGCAATTTTTGAAGTAATTCACGTTGATAATATGGTGGAACCCAACGAGTACGCATAGCAGTTTTCAAAGCAGCCCACGTAGCTGGAATAGGATATAATCTACAATGTTCAGACCACCATACACATGCAAAACTAGTGAAAGCACAAACAGCAGCAGCAACACGTCGTTCCTCGGGATATTGTAAACATGTAAAACGTTGTTCAGTTTCTAACTCCCAAGTAAGATATATATCAGGAACATATCTACCCTCGAATGGTGGAATATTCAATTTTAATTTAGGAAGATGGTCATGATCTCGTACCTGAAGTGGTGGTGCAGGCCTACCATTGCGATTATTTGCATGTGTACGACCTGGTGCTGGTGGTTGCACATAGTTATGATTTTGATCAACCTCATCCTCATAATCACCCGCGTAATCATCCTCCTCCTCGGCACCAGCAGCAGCAGGAGCAGGAGCCAAAGAAGCATCAACAGTAGGTACAGCAGCACCAGAAGTTTGGCCATCCTCAAGAGGAACACGCTTCGCTCGTCCGAACTGATTTGGAAGGGGGCGTTGTTGTTGTCGTTGCAGAGGTGCGACAGGTGCAGCCGGTGGTGGTTGGGGAAGACGCGTGAGAAATTCATTAAACTTGTTATCCAGCTTTGTCTCAAACGACTTCTCCATGCCATCTATCTTCTCCATGGCCTCTTCAAATCTGTTTAGCACATCTTCCACCTGGCCACTCATCATTTGCTGAAATTTATCATGCAACTCCTTGTTCGTCATGTTCTCCCAGTCAATCTCGTCGGCTTGTGATCCTGCCATGGTTAGCAGCAATAGAAACACACAAGAATATGATCCTACAGACTACTAGAAAGTGGTGGTGGTGTGGTGTGGTGTCACAAATCCGTCAAGCAAATCTCAAATTCTTACCAGTTCTTACCCAGCAGCAGGTGGTGATCGGCAACCTTTGTAGTCAAAACTCTCAGAGCTTGGACAGAGCGATTGCCAGGTGGTGTCAAACGCACGATGTAGATGTATGTGGAGCTGGGAAGGCTTATGATATGGTAGCAAAAAGGGTCAGCAATAATCAATTCAGAGATGCAATGTTGAATAAACTCTCAACGACGGTACTGTGCTGGTCCTAGGCTAGACCGTGCTAGAGACGCGAGCCTAGAACACTAACAAAAATCACGGCGCTGCACGTAAACAAGGGAGGAGCACACTCTGAATTTTTTTCTTTTTTTTTGCACTTTTTTTTTTGCTCCGCAACATTTTTTTTTCGAAAAAGTCTACAAATGGTCTAAAAACTGCCTAGCCAGAATTTTCCAGACTTAGTTTTTTTTTTTTGAAACTGGAACTATTTTTCTTCTGCGGGTAGCACGAAAATTGGGGAATCCGACTTGTTCACGACTCATAGTATCGCGTGATCTGGAACTCTAAAATAAAGGAATAAATACTGGACTCGGACTAGGACTGGTGGCAGAGATGAATCTGGTGGAACTCGGACTGGTGATGGTATATGACGGTAGTATATGTGGGCTCGGATCGGTGGTGGTATATGGACTCGGATCGGTGGTGGTATATGGACTCAGAGAAATAGCAGATAAGCTGTGGTGGTATATGGTAGGGGCGATGATGATGGTGCGGCGGCGGCGTGACAACTTGTGAACAGAACTCGAAACTCTAAAGAACTAGACGCTAAGACCAGCAACTTGACACGACGATGCAACCGCAAATTCAACAAAGCAAAAACCCTAAAAAGATTATGCAAAGGCTCAGATTGGTTCGGATATGATGAACTAACCTTAAAATTTTTTTTGGCTTTTTCCTGGACTGTAGGTATGAAGAACAGATTCGATCTAAACTACGAAAAACTGTAAATGTCACCGAGCAACCTGGGAATCTGATACCACTTGATAGGGGCGAGGGTGTCCCGATCTTTCGATGAGATGATATCTATCGTTTTTGGTGGAGTAGACTTTGACGATCCGACTACGAACGTGCGAGGACGTCGCGCCTTAGCAATCGCTAAACCAACTCCGAGAGGTTATTGACCACGCCGGAGCACAATCAACCTGACCCCGAGGGTCTATCTCCTGCAAGCAAACGAAGAACAAGCAAGAAACTAAGATTTGCAATCTGGATATTGCGAATATAAGATGAAAGCTTTATTGATCGAGGTGGGGTTCTGTGACGTCTTGGTCTGGTCGTTGAACACAAACGAAGTACGCGAAGTTGCAGCTATGGCGAACTTTTAATCTAAACAAAACCCAAAGTCTAAACGGTGCCCTAAGGGCTGTATATATGGAGGAAGAGGGGGGAATTTCGTGGCCCTTGAAGGAGGGGTCCGAAACCAACCCTATCTCTTGTTTCCCCACACATACGGACTCTAAAAACAGCCTATACTCAAGTATTTCGAAATTACGTGGGCCTGGCCCAATAATAAGGTGACGCAGCACCTATAATAGCCTCTGGACGAAATTTATGAAGTGGCATCTTGTATATTTCGTCCAAGGCTTCCTGCACTCCTTATGGTGGCTTCAAAGTCCTGAAATCATCACTTGTAACTCCGTTCTTGTTCCCCTTGCGCATGCCATCATCTCCATGCTTGAACTTGCTCCAAGGTTCCTCTTTCTTGTCCAAGCTAGGCCCTTCATTTGTAAGCAAAACAAATGTATCCAATTTAGGCAGCATCATATTCTCATGAACATTAGAATCATTACCAAGAAACGAAAGTACCTGATAATTTAATTGGCGTGCGCGAGCTCTAGTAATTGGTCCAGTATGTATAGCAGCAGGGGCTGTGGGTGTAACAATGGTATTGATGTCCTCATCATGATGTCGATGTAGGCGTACTCGTGGGAAGTAGGTGAAGATGCCATACGTCCAAAGGTGAAGATGCCTTGATAGCACTTGGCGAAGATGCCGAAGTGGTGGTGGTATTCGTAGCTTCCTCTTGGTGGTGCTTGTCTCACGGTCTTCTCTTGTGCTTATGAAGGTTGGCCGTAGCTTGATGTAGAGCTTGTTGGGACTTGTAGGTTTGCGCTTGGCGAGCATCTTCATGATGATGGTGTCATTGTCGCACCTGAGCTCGTAGTAGATGTCGTTCATCGTCGTCGTGCACATGATTCTTGGAGGTGACTTGCCCTTCATGACGATGTGGATCACGAATGTGATGATGGTCGCCATGGAGATGTGGACGTGGACGATGCGCTTGCATCGCATGGGCGCTCTGAAGTTTTGTGACTCGCTCGCCACTGCCTTGAGGATGACGAAGGGGACGAAGACTTGTAGTCGGACAACACTTGTCGGATGTCCTCCATGTGTTTGTCCATCCTTTTGTTGTGGTAGTCGAACGTGTTGTCGAAGTAGTCCCTTGTTCGTTCTTCGGATTGTTGCACTACAAAAAAACCCACTTCCATGATGATATGTGTTTGTGACGGTAGGTCACGTTTTCTGTCATGCATGTACATCCATGAAGATTTTATGACAGAATCAAGATAGTCATACATGTGCTGTCGTAGAAGTGTTCCATGACAATACCAAAATTATCATCACGGAAGTGTCCACTTCCATGACGATAAATCGCGCGTCATGGAAGTGTTTTCGTCAAGGGTAACCGACACGTGGCATCCACCATAACGGGTCGCCGTTAAGCTATCGGGTTCTGGTTTGAATCCGATAACCCATTAACAGCCCCGACCAATGGGGATTTTCCACGTGTAAAATTCTCATTCGCCGGAGTATCCATGTGTCGGCTTAGTGCTAGGACAGATGTCATCCAGCGAATGGACTGGACGCGCCTATGATACGTCGACACGTGGCTCGGCCCAACAGTGGCCATTCAGGTCAAAAGGCCGGCCCGTTTGACTTAGTCAAAAGGTAGCGGCCCGGCCCACGGAAGGCCTGTTAACGGCCTGCTCGCATATAGCCCATTTACAACCCGCTAACTCACGACCCATTATAGCCTATCCGAATTAGGCCCAGTAGCGCCATATGGGCCGTCCAATATGATTCCGGCCCGTTGTAACTTCCGGCCCATGTATGGCCCATGACGTCTTTCGGCCCATATGAGGCGCTTGGTAAATCTTGGCCCATAAATGGCTCGTGGTGAAACTGGCCCATAATGAACAGTGTATCGCTTTATACCCATTAACGGCCCATTATTCCATTGGGCTGTTTCAGCCCATGTTATCTTTCGGCCTTCTAAGGGCCCATTTATTATTGGGCTCATTTCCGGCATTCGATTACTTACAGTTCGTTACTGGCCTGTTCCGTTTGTGGGCCATATTCAGCCTGTAGTTAAAGTCGGCCCGTCTGTGGCCCTTTAATCCGTTGGGCCATTTTCATAGCATCATCAAATATGGCCCATTAACGACCCATTATGCCTGCCGATAGAATTAAGCCCGTTGTACACATGGGCCTACTAACGGCCCATTATGGTCGGCCCATAAACAAACGATTCCCATTATAGCCCGTTTACGGCCCATATTGCGGTCCGTTAATTGTCCACGAAAGTACGGCCCATGTTTGGTCAATCGATCATACGACCCATAGAAGTCCCATTGAATCTACGACCCGTAGAAGGCCCATGGATCATACGGACCTTAGGAGGCCCACTATAGCAGGCATATGTTGCCCATGGTTATTGTGGCCTAGTTCTAAATAAAAAGGTTACCACGAAAAAGAACTGCAGCGACTATAAGCAAAAAAATAAACAAGACAATAAGGAAATAAATAAGCAAGCAACTTACGCTAGGCTATTATGGCTATTACAAATATTACATCCACTGGGCATCAAAGTTCGCCACCAGTGCAAATATAGTGAACAAAGCAGCATATTACATACACTGGGCGTCTAAATTGGCCACCAGTGAAAATAAACGCGGCAGCAAAACAAGTCCAGAACTAAAACCACTTCAGAAGAGCTCAAGAAACGATATCCTGGATACCCACCATGCTGGCAAGAACCTTAGCAAGCTTATTAGTTTTCTCTTGTTTGGCGCTAAAATCGTCCAGCACTTGCTATTGCACCAGAAAGTATGCATCTGAATTCTGCAGGGACTTCCTCAGTCCTTCGGCTTCTTGCCGCAGCACAGCTGACTGATGCCTTTCAGCTTGTAGCTGAGACCAAAGAAGCCGAAGTGATTCAGGCAGCGAGTTCGAAGAACTTCTGCCAGCAGTAGTGGCCAGTAACTCGAACACTACATCAACACAGGACTTTGGGGTTGTCTCACTGTCTAGAAGATAGTTTTTATCACCTTTCTTGGAGACCAACAGGGTTGTCTCACTATCTTGAACCTTATCTGCATTACTTTCTCTACCATTGCATAATGGGGTGCTCTTCTCCAATATTCTGTTCGCATTCTACAAGAGAAACAAGCAGACACATCACAGGTTTAGCATGTAGTATATGAAACTCATTTTGGTAAACCGGTTCAGTAGTAAGGTGGACAGGATAACAGCATGAAACAAACATATATCTATGTACTATGGTCACTGTATTGTCTATATCATTCTAGTTTATGTTGCCAAATCAAGATAGAGACACAGTTCAAATCATATATTTTTAAGACACAGCAACATAGACAGAATATAATTGTGGGAAACTACACAACACTGGCAACACTTGTAATGTGCATGACATGAAAACATAACTGTTTATACAACTGAAACTGAAATCAACATAGAGCAAGAAGTTAGAACAGCAATCCAGTTAAAGAAATAGGTTTAAAACATACGTGTTGCGCCATTGGAGTTTCAATTGGATCCTTCAAATTGGAAATTAGTTGGTATGAGTAAATACAGTGATGCAAGAGCAAAGGAGTATAGACCATAGCTACAGAATCTGACCTGAGAACAGTTGCTCTTCTGCTTTAAACGTGGAGTTTGGGTTTGCTGTGGTGGTCTTCGTGCTTTGGGCACTGCAGTTGCTTTACAAACTGCTCGTGTGGGGGTACTCTGTGGTGGACATGGCGCTGTGTCAACTAGAAGTGGGTTACTATCTGCTGGGGTTGGGGTTAGATGGGGTGTAACAGGTTCTCTGTCCAACGGTGTAAGTGTACAATCTGGAAGAGTCTCGATTATGTGTGGTGGGGCTAGTTCGTGGGCCAGTACAACAATGGTTCTATCTGCATCGACGGGTAGCACCGTCTTTTGTGAAGAACGGATTTTTACTCCCTTAGATACTGCCATCACCCCCTCCAATTCAAATGGCTGATAAACAAGAAAAGAAATTGAATGTACATACATTGTATGATAGATAGATGTGGTAATTCACATATATGTTGTCTAACCAAACAGGACAACATGACACAATTTCACATATATGATGGCTAACTAAACAGGATAGCATGACACAGTTTCAGATATATGATGGATAACTTAACAGGATATAATGGCATAATTCAACATATGATGAGTATCTAAACATGATGACATGACAAAACTATATGATGTCTTTCTAAAATATGTTGGGATGAAATAATTCACATACATGTTGTTTAAATATACAGGATGACATGATATAATTCACATAATTGATTCATATACTAAGCAGCTGGCACTCGCATGTATGATCTCTAAACTAAGCAGATGGCATTGAATATTGTGTATATGATGTCTAAACTAAGCAATGCAAGACACCATATGCATGATATGAGAAATATAAACACTGCAAGTTAGAGCATACACCTCAGGTGGGATATAGGACTGGTCATCTGTTTCTGAATCCTCCTGTGAGGAGCTATCTGTAACCATCGAGATATATGCTTCAACAGGTACCATTGCTTGCTCTGAAGACCTTGTTTTTACTCCAGATTTTTCCATAACCAGCTCAAATGGCTGATACACATGAAGAGTAGTTCAATATACACAGATTGTCGACAAATGGAATACGTAATGAAAAAAAGGATGGCATGAGATAATTCACATATATGATGCCTGGCTACACAGGATGGCGGTGCATAATTCACATATATGATAACTGGCTAAAAAACATGGCATTGCATAATTCACATATCTGATATAGAAAGCAAACAGGAGGCATTCACACAAAGCATGTCCAATCTAAGTAGATGGCATGGCAATGCAAGACACCATATACATGATATGAGCAATATAACTAATGCGGAGCATCCTACGATCATCCCCACGTACACTACGACGAGACCTCGACCTCGAGCATACGCCATGGGACACAAGGTGAACTCATTCCTAAGTCCTTCCCTTTTCCATTCACGCGAGACATGGTTGCTACCTAATGCAAAGACACTACATGTGCTCAGGAACCAAGGACTGAAGGAGGAAGAACGGCTAACATCAAGACTTGTGCAAAGTTTCTGCCAAGCCCGGAATTTCCGGCCACAGCCCGGAACCTCCGGCCAGCCGGAACCTCCGGCCCTGCTACACCGACGTTGTCCCGGACCGTGCCAACTCTCTGGATAGCCCGGACCATGCCCGGACCCTCGCCCGGAACCTCCGGCGCCCGGACCTTCCGACCTACCCCGAAACTTCCGGCCCTGCCTGCGCGCAAACACTCGGGCCAAGGCCCATGTACCTGTTTCACCCCTCACTTACCCCTTCGCGGTCCTAGACTATATATACTCCTCCACCTCCACCATCTTAGGGTTAGCATTGTGATAGCTCATTTGAGAGATAGAGCTTTGCTCATCCATCCGGATCTACTCCACCAAGAGAGACCGCGGCCTCTACGGAGAAGATCCATCTTGGATTCAAGACCCCTAACGGGAAGACCCTCAAGACCTCCTCACGGAGAAGAACTTGCTACTTGTATCATCCTTTGTTGATCGTGGATCGTGTATCTCTTTGTGTTTCGAGGATCTAGCACATGTGTAATCGAATCTTGTTGGTTTGAGTGATTCCTCTTGTGTTTCCCCTCATGTTTTCCCCTCATGTTCTTCACGGGATCCGCTCTAATCATGAAAGATCGGGCATCTAGGGTTCTACCCTACATCATCTTGGTATCATGAGCCACGTTGATCACGAATTTGGAGCCCCTACCCCCGTTTTCTAGCCTTGTTTTGTTTGATTTCGTCCTAAATTCAAAAATCCCCACCAAAAATAGCCTCCAATTTTTTTTTGATTTGTTGGTTTGGATGATGTTTTGTTGATTTTGATCCATGGATTCGTTGTGTTTCAAGTGGATCTAGTCTTCCCCATCTTTTCCCCCATTTCCATCCACAAAATCTTCTCAATTTTGCCCAGGAAAATCGTGTTTTTCTGCCCCCGTTCTCAGATCCGGAATCTAGGGTTCGTCCCAGAAGAAATTCCACGATCCCCGGAACTTCCGGCGTCCCCCGGAACTTCCGTCCTTACCCCAGAACTTCCGGGCTAACCAAAGAGTTTACCCCGAAACCCCCCTGACTCCCCGCACTTTTTTCGCGACCCCTGGAACTTCCGGCCACCCCCGGAACTTCTGGAGCTCGGAACTTCCGGCCCTAGGCTCGGAACTTCCGGCCTAACCAGAGACATTGCACCGAAATTTCAGCATCAACCTTCTTCACCGTTTTCATCACAACTTTTCGCTCCGAACTCCGATTTGAGTGTTCTTTGGCTCTTTTTGAAGCTATTGACGTGCCTGAGGACCTCACCTTGGTTTCACCACAATTTGACTCCATCAAATTTTTGGAACTTTGGCATCTTTGCCTAGGCCTTCCATAATATCATCCGCAATACCACCATAGCCTTCCACAACCTAACCCATTTTGGTCCCCATAGCATTTGAGGTTGTTTGAGTAGTGATTCAAGTCTCCTAAGGTGTTTCGGATACTTAGGGATGGTTACTTCTTCATCAACCACCACCATAACTTCCGCATAACCTTGCCCACCATACACTTCCGCCACCCCTACATAACCCAATTTTGTTTGTGTTGTGAGTTGTGTCTCCTAAGGTGTTTTGGCTACTTAGGGATCGTGACTTCAACTCCTACAACGTTTATAGCCCCACCATACTCTTCCGCCACCTTAACCCATTTTAACCGGGTTTCCACCAATACTTTCGCAACCACCACCGCATTCCGCTACCACCATTTGACATTTGACATTCGAGATTTTGAGTTTGCGGTTTTTCCGTTTCCTATGGTGTTTCGACTAATTAGGGACGGGTCTACATCATCTTGGTATCTACATCAAGAACACCGCCACTCATCATCGCCATTGACGGTAACCTCTATATCATCTTGGTATCGTGGTATCCCGTCATTGTACATTCATTCTTGCCATTGCATTGATAACCCCTAGCCCATTTTGCGTCACTTGCCTATCGAGACTAGCCATTGAGTATTGCCGGCAACGTTACTTGTGCACATTAGTGATCATCGAACTACACCTTCCATTGCATACATACCATATCATATTGGTATCATCTTGGTATCATCATATCATCTCTTGTGTCACAAGATTGTTCCCCCATATACACAATTGCTATCTTGGTTTGTGCATCGTGGCCATTTAAAAAAGAGAGAGAAAGAATAAGCTTTTAAGCAAAAAGAGAGCAAAGAGCTTGTAAGCAATAGCCATAGCATCATACCACATTGCATATAAGATCATCTTGGATCATCTTGAGAGGAACACTGGGAACCATATATACATGGCATACTTGGGATAGAAGTCGTTGCATTTTTGTCTCCTATAGATTGTGCACAAGTGTCGTATCCGCCTATTGAGCAATCGTGCTAGCGTCTCTCTAGAGTTGTGCAACAAGAGCATTTTCCGTGGATTCCACATTTTGAGCTCATTCCTTGGTTGCACAACCCCATCTATCTATCCGTGTGTGTGTTTCCGTGTGCCACATATTGCTATTGGTCTACTTGTTTCACTCGCGAATTTGTGAATCTCTTTCAACATTATTGACTCTTGCTAACATTTCGCATCAAATTTTTGTGCCACTATCCTCACCAAGCTACTCCATAAGCCTTACTTGTGTAGGTGTGAGAATTGACAAGATCCGGTACCAATTGTGCTATTTCCTTGCTACACTATTGAGTGATCATTGATCCATTTTCAACATTGGATAAGGTACATTTGGTCTAGTTCTTCTCTTTCTCCCACTCACATTTGCTCGAGTCTTGTGATGGATAGGCAAAGCATTTCATCTCTGGTCTTCCACAACAACGACGGCGCGAACAACTACAACACCAAAACTCCCCACTTCGGACTACAACGAGCAATGCAAGTCATCGAGAACATCACCACCGACTTACGACATTCTGAAGCAAGGAGAAGGGACTACTTCGACAACAAGCTTTCCGTGCAAAAGGAGGAGCAAGATGCAAGGATGGAAGAGATTCGGGCCTTGGTCAAGTCTACTTCCCCTTCGTCATCTTTAAGGCGGCGGCGACCAAGTCGAACATCTTCGGAGCGCCCAAGCGATGCAAGCGCAATTCATCCACGTCCACATCTCCATGGCGACCACCATCACGTTCGTGATCCACATCGTCATGAAGGGCAAGTCACCTCCAAGAATCATGTGCACGATGACGACGAACGACATCTACTACGAGCTCAAGCATGACAACGACATCATCATCATGAAGATGCTCGCGATGCGCAAACGTACAAGTCCCAAAAAGCCCTACTTCACGCCAAGGCCAAACTTCATGAGCACAAGAGAAGACCGCGAGACAAGCACCACCAAGAGCAAGCTACGGCTACCAACTCCACTTCGGCATCTTCGCCAAGTGTTATCAAGGCATCTTCGCCTTTGGACGTACGACATCATTGCCTACTTCCCACGAGTTCGCCTACATCGACATCTTCAACAACAAGGCGACCACCTACGAGCGAGGGCGACCCTTCCATCTTCGAAAACCCCTCAAGCAAGATGGCCGAGCATGGGAAATTCCCTTTGGTCATGGAGACGAGCTACGAGGTGCCACATCATATGGGCCTCCTACAACAAGACGGCGACAAGACGATCGAGCAAGGGCCATCCCCTTCGACTACAGCGACGAGCGCGAACCTCTTCAACAACATGAAGATGATGCCCCGATGGGACTCCTACTCCGAGTCAAGCTATGAGACCGCACATGAGTCCTTCTCTTTGGTCTCGGAGAAGAGTGATGATTTGCCACTTCCTACGGCATTCATCTTTGGAGGCGTTATGGATGAGGAGGTTGAGCATGGGACTATCCCTTCAACCAAGGCGGCGATAGGAGTTGAGCATGGAGACATTTGCACCTACATCTCTCCGACACCCACATATGATGAGATGCCCCAATTGCCATGTGAGGAGAGCCACCACCCCATGAGTGAGATGAGTAACTCCACCATATGTGACATTGAGTGCATTTCCTATGAGAGGATGAGTGTGACCACCACTAGCCCCACACATGAGAGCATGCCACACATCCTATGTGAGGTTGAGAGCAATTTGAGTGACTCCACCAATCATATGAGTGAGAGCATCCTTGAGGGAGTGAGTGAGCCACAACACTTAGTGAGGTAGTTGAGACGGCACATGAGGCCACTATGATTTCTAACGACTTAACCTCTACTCCTAGTGTGTTTTACTTTTTGGTGCTAGGTCTCCTACATGACAACATGCCAATCCTCGATGAGTCCATACCTCCAATGGACAAACCGATGGCCATGATGGACGATGACGCACCCCCACATGGTACCATCAAGTTGACGAAGCTATTGACCAAGTGTCAATTTTTGCAACATCACCTACATCACATGAGCGGAGCTCTAAAGGTAACATAGGTGATGATACTTCTCTTGTCCCACTAGTGGACTATCTCACAAATGATTGCTTGCATGATGATGATCACCTTATGGATTCACCACATACTATGTCTTCTACATGCTTAGATATGCCACCTATTTATGATGAATATGATGATGAGCGTGTTGATTTGCCTAGTTGTGATGCTATGCTCCATAGGATATCTTGTGAAAATTCTATCGGTCACGTCATGTTTGACAATCCATTAAACTTGTCATATGCTATGAGTGAGATCTCCCACATTGCATCATTTCAATCTCAACATAGTAACTATGCATGCCCCATTAAAATAAATCCTATTTGCACTTATGGCATAGATGACGAGATGATGGTCATTGGCTTTTGTTTTTCGTGCGATGATATTGCCATGCTTCCTTTACATGATTTGCGCAATTCATCTACTATGCCATGCCATGATCACATTGTTCCGAATATGCTTTGTTTTGGATGTTGTCAATATTCTCCATGTGATGTTTCCACTAATTCTCATGAGGAGACCCCCATAGTTTCCTCATACATATTAGGAGATTTTGATGCATTCCATACTTTGCATGTTTCCCATGATTATGTGCACCATATGCATTCCATGAATAACAATGCTCTACATATTTCTCATGATGCATTACACAATTTGAGTCTCCATTATGCTATACATAACAACAAACCTATCATGATGGATGACATGTTTCTATATCACGCATCTCATTTATTTGAGCATTGGATATTTTGTGCTAACCAACACATGCACGTGTGCATCATGATAGATGATGTGTACATATACCATGCACACACAATTTTTCCTTTGCCTTTGTTTTGTCTAGGTACTCACATATATTCGTCAACCTCTCAATCCCAAGAGTTGACAAAATGAGCTCTTGAGAGCAACGATGACTTGGGATCCTGTGGACTATCCTTACCACCGTTCCCTTCGTGCAACGACTACCCGCATCTCTTCTACTTGGCTCTCACACGACTATGGGCTATATACCAATTGTCATCTTATACCCATTTTCCCATGTTCACTTTGCATGTTATGCCTCTTTATATGCCTTTGCCATGAAATTGTGACCCTTGCTTGCACTTACGTGTGATTCACCATTATGCTACTTCTATGTGTATTTGCATGCTTGGTGGAGATCCTTGTTGCTATTACCATGTTTTCCTTGTACCTCATGCTTGTGATATGTCATGTGCATTATATATCTACACTATTTGCACACATGCCATGAAGACCATAATTACATCTAGTATGTTGCATCTTCGCACTACTAGCTTGCATGACTTGATTCATATGATCACTTGCTATGTTGCATCACCCATGATCCATTCTTGCTCATTTCATTGGGTTGATGACATATATGTTCATGCCTCTCACTTGATTTATCTTGCTTATTGTCACTTATCTCCATTAGTTGCATCTCTCATATGCCATTGTAGTGAGTGCACCAATGCTATGCTTATTGATCTTGGAGACTTGGACATATTACTTGTGATGCATGCTAGTTTGATTGAGATTCTTGTATTTGGTTGTACTCGCATCATATGCTTTCATACCATGCCACATTTTCTTGTCCCTTCATATGATAAGAATGATGGAAACACTTGTTGGGTACTTCACCACCCGAATGATAGGTTTTGCATTCATGCTAACCTCATTTGTTTTTCTGAGTGTTTGTCATTCTCTTTCATTTTGGAGGATTCACAAGGCGGTACCATCACAAGACATATTGGTTATGTGAAGGCGTACATGATGTGCGACACCAACATTTTCGAGAAACTACTAAAGGTGAACTCCTTCCCTTTGAGCCATCTTCAAATATGCATATTGGATGGGTCATTCTTTCATTGTTGCCTCCTTCTTGTTGTATACATGATACACCTATTGGATGGAGGACCGACATTGGAGATGGACCCTATGGACCTTCAAGTTGAGAAGTGCTTGCCTACTTTGGACGCACCACCGTACCACCACTTATGGCACGACATCGAGCCATGGTACAACACTACCCATGACAAATTTGCATCTTATGCATGGATTAACTCACATTATGATTGCCTTGTTGCATCTTGTATTACCATGTCTTCCATGATATATGAGCTTGTGCACTTTCTTAGCAAAATTTTTGTGATCTTGCTTGATGGCATATCCATACATAATGATCCCATTGCCTACTATCAATTGCATGACCACATAGTCACATTGAGCACCAATTACCAAGTTCATGCTTTTGATACACCATCCCATTATGACATCATTTTGCACAATTGTTGTATTGATTACATTCACAATACATTTGTGTGCACAATGAATGCTTTTGCTCCCATGAATGCTTTGCATATCATTCTATATCATCTTAATAAGCTTCATGCGCTTTGTCATGAACAATCTTGCCGAACGGACTCATGTTTACTTGATGGACACCTTGTGTGCGCTAACCATTATATTTCCGAGTGTCGTTTGTGTTTGCTCTTTTTGCATGTATACCACTCCGGCGACACCTTGGAGTACTTGGATTGCGCCATGTCTTCAACTCCGTCCAACTACAAGTTCGTCCATGACAACCGTTTCCATGGTGATGAGGTTTACGATCCGAGGTCGGATCTTTCCCGGGGGGAGATGATGCGGAGCATCCTACGATCATCCCCATGTACACTACGACGAGACCTCGACATCGAGCATACGCCATGGGACACAAGGTGAACTCGTTCCTAAGTCCTTCTCTTTTCCATTCACGCGAGACATGGTTGCTACCTAATGCAAAGACACTACATGTGCTCAGGAACCAAGGACTGAAGGAGGAAGAACGGCCAGCATCATGACTTGTGCAAAGTTTCTGCCAAGCCCGGAACTTTCGGCCACAGCCCGGAACCTCCGGAAAGCCCGGACCTTCCGGCCAGCCTGGAACCTCCGGCCCTGCTACACCGACGCTGTCCCGGACCGTGCCAACTCTCTGGATAGCCCGGACCATGCCCGGACCCTCGCCCGAAACCTCTGGCACCCAGACCTTCCGGCCGTCCCCGGAACTTCCGGCCCTGCCTGCGTGCAGACACTCGGGCCAAGGCCCATGTACCTGTTTCGCCCCTCACTTACCCCTTCGCGGTCCTAGACTATATATACTCCTCCACCTCCACCATCTTAGGGTTAGCACTGTGATAGCTCATTTGAGAGATAGAGCTTTGCTCATCCATCCGGATCTACTCCACCGAGAGAGACCGCGGCCTCTACGAAGAAGATCCATCTTGGATTCAAGACCCCTAACGGGAAGACCCTCAAGACCTCCTCACGGAGAATAACTTGCTACTTGTATCGTCCTTTGTTGATCGTGGATCATGTATCTCTTTGTGTTTCAAGGATCTAGCACATGTGTAATCGAATCTCGTTGGTTTGAGTGATTCCTCTCGCGTTTCCCCTCGTGTTTTCCCCTCGTGTTCTTCATGTTCTTCACGGGATCCGCTCCAATCATGAAAGATCAGGCATCTAGGGTTCTACCCTACATCAATAACCCTGCCAAGTTAGAGCATACATCTCGGGGGGGGGGGGATACGACTGGTCATCTGTCTCTGAATCCTCCTCTGAGGAGCTATTTGTAACCAGAAAGAAATCTGCATCGATAGGTAGCACTGACTGCTCAGAAGACCTTGTTTTCACTCCAGATTTTCCCATCATCGAATCAAATGGCTGATGCACAGGAAGAGTAGATGAATGTACAAACATTGTTGACAAATGGAATACATTATGAAAAAAAATAGTATGGCATGATACAATTTAGATATACGATGACTGGCTAAACAGGATGGCATTGCATGATTCACGTATATGATGCCTGGCTAAAGAAGATGACATTGCATAATTCACATATACTCCCTCCGTTCCTAAATATTTGTCTTTTTAGAGATTTCAAATGGACTACCACATACGGATGTATATAGACATATTTTAGAGTGTAGATTCACTCATTTTGCTCCGTATGTAGTCACTTGTTGAAATCTCTAAAAAGACAAATATTTAGGAATGGAGGGAGTATGATATAGAAACCAAACAGGTGGCATTCACACAAAGCAAATCTAAACTAAGCTGATGACATATAAGATGTATCAGCAATGCGAGGCGCCATATGCATGATATGACCAACATCAGCATGCCAGGTTAGAGCAAACACCTCAGGGGGTAAATAGGAGTGGTCGGCTCCCTCTGAATCCCCCTCTGAACAGTTATCTTTTTCTGGAATACAATCTGGAATGGGGGGAGGGGGGCCCCCCACTTCACCCACCATGGAGCGGCATCTGCATGAAATTATATTCCCACACAACGGTCTTCTCTTTTTCTCCACATGTTCAGTACGATTGTGTACAATAACTAACATACATAATAAAAAAACATAGTTAGATTATGTAAGTCCTAAGGGGTTCATGCAGAAATCAAGACTGATGGTAGCAAATGAGTGGATAGATCCAAAACTAATGATAGCAGGCAGATGATAGCTTCAGTTTAAAAAGATAGACGATGGCTCGTCTACTGTTTGTTGCCCACCCAACATGAACCACATAGAAGACCCCAGATGAACCAGATAGTAGATAGATACTATTCATTGCTGCCTCCATATGTGCCCCACAGGCATTTTAAAACTCAAGTTGGAACATTAGTTTGGACCTGACTCGGAGTGTAAGAGGTGAACAAGACGATAAAGTAGCAGGTAATAATAACTGATGTATAATGTAAGCAGACACAAAAGAGTGCGACCTCTCTTCCGGAACTGTGTAGTCCTTAGGTTCATCTGCTCAGTCGATGATGGTAATGCAGTTGGCGTGGCTGGCGGCAACGGGGAAGATGATCTGAGGCGGTGAAAGAAGGTCTGCAGGGGGAATCTCTGCTGCCGTGAACGCTTTCGTCGATGGTGCACCTCAGGTGGGGTGGATGACGGCACGGCAGGAGCGGGACAAAACACACAGAGTTTTCTTTGACACCTATCTGAAAATAAAGTAAATCTGTAAGGGCTCCTTAGAATTGGAGGATTCTAAAAACGCAGGGACATGAAAACCATAGGAATACGATAGGAATGCACGTGCAAAACAGAGCATTTGCAAACATAGGATTTTTGTCAACCCGGGTGTTTGGTTCACATGAATTGGAAGAACATAGGAATGGAGAAACATGGTCAAATTAAAGTCAAACCACATAAAATGTAAAATAAGAATCTTATTATGCCAATAATGCACTTAGTCCTGTTCTTCATGCATATTAATTTGAAAAGGACATCCAAGTGGATATTAAAATTCCTACATTTTTTCTTTGAAAGAGACACCAAAGGAAAAAAATCCTCCAGTTTTGCTTTGCTCCATTACTTCTAACCAAATGCATGAATAGTAGTACCATAGTAAAGTTTCCAATTCCTATGTTTTCCTTCACTTTTTTTTGAACCAGTGGCGATTCTAGTAGGCAGTCTTCAACTGGTTTGAAGACTGCCCTCGAAATAGTTTGTCAGCTTAGATTTGGTCCACATGAATATCATATAATTGCTATCTTGCTAAACCGATTCAAATTGTTGTTCAAAAGAGCATTTAGTTTTCTCCCTGTTAACTTTTTGACGATGATTCATTTCTTTCTAGATTTGCAACTGCTTTGAACAAAAGGATCCCTAAGGGATCGACATGAATGTAGAGTAACAAAGTGATGCGACGAGTGTACAACCTCTTTAGCATAGCCTTGTCGACCTCAACATCATTGGGTTGGACGTGGAGGATGGTGATGCTGGTGTGACTGTCGGAGGCGGGGAAGAAGATCTGAGGCCTCTGGAGACGGCGTCGAGGGTACTACTCTGCTGTGATGGACGGTTCCGTCGTTGGAGCAGCTCCGATGAGGTGTACGACGGCGAGGCTGAAGCAGGACAAGACAGACAACGTTAATCTGAAGTGGGAGTCTAATAGCATGTGCAATAGATGATGTAAAATACATCACCAAAAAGTGCTAGATGTAAAATGCATCAGCCGCGCCGCGGCCACTTCGACAGATGCTGTAAATACTGTTGACTCTGAACTTAACTGAAGAAACTAAACTTTACAGTCGAAACTGAATTTTACTGTCAAAACTGAATTTTACTGACGAAACTGATTGAACTAGTAGCAGAGCACTGTAATAGAAGTTTAGGGCGTTTGAGCACTGATTGAACGCACTAGCAGAGATCAGCTCGTGCAGTAGCACCGCGGGCGAGTGCTAAAGCAGCAACTCCTGTAGCTACCACAGGTCGTGCAGCAGCAGCAGCGCGAGCGAGAGCAATAGCAGAGCAGAGCAGCAGCACGAACGAGAGCAAGAGCGGAGCAGCAGCACGAACGAGAGCAAGAGCGGAGCAGCAGCACGGCCGACAGCAAGAGCAGAACAGCAGCGCGAACGAAAGCAAGAGCAGTGCAGCAGCACGACCGACAGCAAGAGCAGAGCTACAGCGCGAGCGAGAGCCGGAGCAGCAGCAGCTAGTGCTGGTGTTGAAGTCGCCACCGAGGAAGCAACGACATGGGGGAGAGATGCCGTGGAGGAAGTGGCCGGCGACGGCGCCATCGATGGAGACGCACCATGGCTGCTCAGTATCGAGCACCGGCAGCCCCGTGAGATCGAATAAAAGATAAAATGCAGCGGTGAGTGCAGAACCTCCTTGGTGGCACCGAGTAGGCCTCGACTTCATTGGAGGAATTGGTGAGGGTGCTGCGGTTCCGGTGGGGCAGGTTAAGATGGCGCTGTGGGGATGGAGGTGGCGCGATAGACGAGGCAAACGTCGGGGCAGCTCCTTGGAGGTGGAGGACGGGGCGGCTGATCCGGCGGGACGACGAGATCGATGATGGATCCTCATCTGGTGCGGTGGATGAGGGACGTCGAGCTGTTGCTGTGGACGACATCGTCGGGGAAGAGGCTCCAGCTGGGCGGCGGTCGGGAGGCCGATGGAGGAGCGTGGGGTTTTGTAGGTTTTGACGGCCTCGGTGTACGAATGGGGGGGGGGGGGGTTGAAGGGGAAGGAGGGGGGAACCATGGCTTAGGGACGCGCTTGTCCAAAATGTGGGGTAAGTTACGAACGTACCCCCACTGGTTTTGACCACGTGACGTCGAGGCGGCATTTTCGGCCGAGGGGTAGAAGGGGGATTTCGCGTGTCTGGGCTGCGGGACCGATTTTGGATGAGGAGGGAGTTTTTGTGTGCGTTGAAATTTAAGGATAACAAGGTGCGGCGCGGGTTGGAGAGGCGGGAGTTTCGCAGCAGAAGAGACAAAAGATACTTGAGCTTGAAAATTTTGGGATAACAAGGCGCGGATTCCATGTTCGGCAGAACAAACTTAACGTGTACAAAAAAAAGACAATTCATACAAGACACAAGAGAGTCATGTCCCCTTTTACTATATTGCTATAAATGCCATTGAAAAACTACAAGAAAAATGTAAAAAATCGGGAGAACAAGATTAGCATGTACAGTACCAAATCAATTCGCACTTCCCTCAACAACAACAAAAAACAAATCAATTCCCACCACAAGAAAGAGTCATGTCCCTTTTTATATGATTACAAATGCCAGGATCTCGAATTTCAATTTTTGAATCCACGTTATGTTGAATTCGAATATATCGTTAGGTGATCTTGCGGTTTATAATGGATGTAGTCCTAAATTTTGATCTTCCATCTTATATGAACAATTTACTCCACTCTATGAATATATATATATTGTCATCTACCATATGGACTAAATTTGAATCAATTTTCCTTATTTGAATACAATTGTTGTCAAGTTATACCATCACTTAAATATTATCTTGATAACAGAAAACATGCATATAGTAGTAATCATATTTAAATATGAACTACATGTACCATACGATCTCTAATTCAAATATTTGTATCCATTTTATGTTGAATTCAAATCATAGTACATTGGTCTAGGTAGCGAGATGTTCGGGATAATCTAAACCCTGTTTTCATATGTATAAAATTTGGCCGAATTGGGACAAGTTTTGGTATAAGCTTCTTGCAAACCGGAGCTTCTCTCAAGAAGCCTCGTGGTTCCGAGAGGGAACATGTCACCTTTGTGTGCGAAACGATATACGCTGCCTCCCCCCTGATTTTCTTTACAGAGGCAACATAGAACTATATGAGTGCCGTGTTAAATTTTGGAATTGTTCCAGGTTCGTTTGGCCTTTTTTTATACATTAATTGAGTTTCTAGTCATTTAATGTGCATAATTCAAATTTGAACTGCAAGCACATGCTCCAGTGCACCAAAGTTGGTTGAAAAATCACATGCGTGTCCTTGGGTGAATTTCTAGGTCCCATGCAATAAATGGGAATGAAATTCAAACATCTGGGCGTCGTGGCTCGGCCGAGAACATTGAGAAACTTGGTTTTTAAATTCCTGTAAATCCAAAACTCGCCTGAAAATAATGAAACTTGGCATGATGTTATGTCATGGCACTAACATGCTCTGGTAAATTTTTTGGCCGAATTAGAATAAGTTTTGGTGTAAGCTTCTTGCAAACCGGAGCTTCTCTCAAGAAGCCTCGTGGTTCCGAGAGGGAATGTGTCACCTTTGTGTGCGAAATGATATACGCTGCCTCCCCCCTGATTTTCTTTACAGAGGCAACATAGAACTATATGAGTGCCATGTTAAATTTTGGAATTATTCCGGGTTCGTTTGGCCTTTTTTTTATACATTAATTGAGTTTCTGGTCATTTAATGTGCATAATTCAAATTTGAACTGCAAGCACATGCTCCAGTGCACCAAAGTTGGTTGAAAAATCACATGTGTGTCCTTGGGTGAATTTCTAGGTCCCATGCAAGAAATGGGAATGAAATTCAAACATCTGGGCATTGTGTCTCGGCCGTGAACATTGAGAAACTTGGTTTTTAAATTCCTGTAAATCCAAAACTCGCTTGAAAATCATGAAACTTGGCATGGTGTTATGTCATGGCCCTAACATGCTGTGGTAAAAAATTTGGCTAGATTGGAACAAGTTTTGGTATAAGCTTTTTGCAAATCGGAGCTTCTCTCAAGAAGCCTCGTGGTTCCGAGAGGGAACGTGTCACCTTTGTGTGCGAAACGATATACACTGCCCCCCTGATTTTCTTTACAGAGGCAACATAGAACTATATGATTGTCGTGTTAAATTTTGGAATTATTTCGGGTTCGTTTGGCCTTTTTTATACATTAATTGAGTTTCTGGTCATTTAATGTGCATAATTCAAATTTGAACTACAAGCACATGCTCCAGTACATCAAAGTTGGTTGAAAAATCACATGTGTGTCCTTGGGTGAATTTCTAGGTCCCTTGCAAGAAATGGGAATGAAATTCAAACATCTGGGCGTCGTGGCTCGACCGAGAACATTGAGAAACTTAGTTTTTAAATTCCTGTAAATCCAAAACTCGCCTGAAAATCACGAAACTTGGCATGGTGTCATGTAATGGCACTAACATGCTGTGGTAAATTTTTTGGCCGAATTGGAACAAGTTTTGGTATAAGCTTCTTGCAAACTGGAGCTTCTCTCAAGAAGGCTCATGGTTCTGAGAGGGAACGTGTCACCTTTGTGTGCGAAACGATATACGCTGCCCCCCCTTGATTTTCTTTACAGAGGCAACATAGAACTATATGAGTGCCGTGCTAAATTTTGGAATTATTCCGGGTTCATTTGGCCTTTGTTATACATTAATTGAGTTTCTGGTCATTTAATGTGTATAATTCAAATTTGAACTACAAGCACATGCTCCAGTGCACCAAATTTGGTTGAAAAATCACATGTGTGTCCTCGGGTGAATTTCTAGGTCCCATGCAAGAAATATGACTGAAATTGAAACATCTGGGCATCGTGGCTCGGCCGGAAACATTGAGAAACTTGGTTTTCTAATTCCTGTAAATCCAAAACACGCATGAAAATCATGAAACTTGGCTTGGTGTCATGACATGGCACCAATATGTTGTGGTAATTTTGCTGTCCGATTTGTGAAGGCGCACACATTAACAATCAACTAGGTCATTTTGGAACAAGTGCTGTCACGTTACAATCGGAAACACAAGTATTATTGAAACCATGGGCGTTCTACTTACCATTTACGTGCCGCCACCCGTCCCCTTTTTTATTGGCTAGGAGGCGCCGTGCGGGGTAGCTATTTGAGTACGGGAGGTGTGCGATCAGACTCCTACGCGTGCTTATCGGGAGGAGAGCCCTTTGACTTCCATCTGCCGCTCACCTCTCTCCCAATGTCTCCATTAATGGCGCCCGAGCCCCTGTTTAATGGCGTGGCTATGTCTCACTCGACTGAGATTTAAGAGAGAAAAAAGAAAATCTGAAAAGAAAATCTTGCACGAATCTTGATGTAAGATCCGACGGACCTATATAGTATCTACTGCGACTTATAGCAAGACTGATGAATATATAAGGAAGATGACAGTGGATAGTAATTATCCTACATATTTAGGAAGACAATTAAAAAAGCCACATGTGGCTACGCCCGAAATACACAAGGACAAAAGAAGGAAGACGCATACAATGATCTGGCTCGCTGATCTCTACTTTCTTGATGCACTGCAGGTCACGGAGACTTGTTCTCGCAGCGAGCAGCGATGATATCTTTCATCAGTTTCATGTCCTCAATACGCTGCTTGGCAGCATCCATGGATTCCTCCACCAGCCTTTCGCGCTCGATGCGGAGCATGGCATTCTCATCCATAAGTTTCTTGACGATGACGCCCATCCTCTTCAACAAGGCAGCGGTCTCCTCCGCCTGCTTCGCCCTTCCGGCGATCTTCGCCCTCAGCAGGTCGCGCTCGGTGCGGAGCTTCGCCTTGTCCTCCCCTAGTCCCCGGATGACGCCGGTAGCATTTTCAAATGAGGCATTCATCTCGTCCTGTAGCTTCATCCAGCCGGAGATCCGACCCATCAGGCCATCAAGCATAGCACACATGCACCTGTGAGAGTCCTCGCCTGCCCGCGAGACATTTTCCCAGGCCACCGCGGCATGGGAGGACCTCCCTGCTACATCCGCGGTGCGGTGACACATTTTTGCTGCTTCCACGGCGCGGCCGGACCAGTCTGCTGCATCAACGGCGCGGCGGGACCTCTGTGCTGCTTCGGCGGCACGGCAGGACCTCTGTGCTGCTACAGCGGCGCGGCGGGACATGTCGGCTGCTTTCGCGGTGATGCGGGACATCTCTCGTGCTTTCACCTCCATGCTCGCCTCTCCCTGGTAGTAATCTCTCGACCCAGAACTCATGCAGGCCATGGCAGACGCAAGGGAACAACGATGAAACACTTGTTTGTTTTTATGGATGAGGAGTTGAGGAGGAATGTGCAATCATCTTGGAGTAGGTAGTATTTATAACCGAGTACTAATACGCTCTTAAGTGGGAAACCGTTTAGGTTTTGATCGGTGTGAACAGGTTTGCAATTAAATATAGCATGGTAGTAGCACCAACACACGGTATGTCCGGCCCGCCGCTCACCGAAGCGACGCGCATCGGCTTGGTACATCACTTATGTTCGACCGCATGTGAGTAGTAGCAAACCGATAGACCAAGCTCCCCCATCTACCTCGCGCCAAAAGCCCGGCCTTTTATTGTAGATCCCTTTAAAAAAATGAAGATCACACATAGGAGCAGACCATGGCAGCTGCGAACGCTCGAGTGGCAGTTTGTAGGGGACGGGCGTGGTGTAGCAGTTTTGTAATATGCCATGGTACTTCTTTTTCTACTGCTGTGTACGTGCAATAACTGGCACTGTCGGATACATATCTTACGGTTATTGGGGCGTTCGCCAGGAATAGCCTTATGGCGAGCTATAGACTAGTCTTTTTTTCACACGCATTACATCGACACATATCATCTCTCTCCCTTTTTCCCACGCACACACCTAGTCTCTCAGGACTTCTCGCACGCACCATCTCTAGCTCTCTCGGTCGATGCCACCCACATACACTTGTACTCTTGAGTTTAGTATGTTATACATGAAGAGAAGAGGTGCACGCACGCACTCATCCTCTCTCACACACGCATCTGTAGCTACGAATTGTAGTGTTCTCAACCATCCGATTGGCTCTATCATAGGTTCCCGTTGCTCCTTGGCCTTGAGATTGAGAAGTTTAAAACATGGAGGCTAAGCTGGAGGCGCGAGGTTTTGGTTAATGTGCGAGCCGCACACGGCACCAACATGACACGAGCTTCGTTTGCCTGGTGCGCAGTCGGGTGAGTACTACTAGTAGTAGTACTACTTTGATGTGTCACGTCAACTCGCAGAAGTATGCAACACTTCCTCAACAAACAAGCATATAAGCAGCTTATACTCCTTACCCAAAGGATCTTTATGTCCAACAGACACAAAATATCCCTTCGACTGTTGGAAATTACTTTAACTGCTAATCTGATGTCGAAGTAATTGCTGCATCGCCACCAAAATCCACCATCTCTTAAGCTAAAGTAGACCGAGCTAACCCCTATATTAGCATATTACTAAGATAAACAGAAGGCACTGTAGAATCATTTAGGAGGTGAGCTTGTCAATCTGAATGTGGAGGGACACCGTCCTCGACAACCCAGCCACGGCCAGCAGCTTGGGCAGAACTGTGAAGAAGGTCAGCTCCTGCACGGCGCCGGCGCCGGGATCCTTGCTGCTTGTCACCTTGATTTCCACCTTGATGGCGTCGGTCCTGCCTTTGGGCTCCCCCGGCGGGCCGTTCGCCCACAGCTTGGCCGGTTAGTGCGGTGGTGGGGACGCCCCCGCTCTGATGCAGACAACCGACACGGCGATAGGCGCGCCGATGTCGAGCACGCCGCAGACCACGAAAAATGCGCAGCCATCCTTCTCCACGAACAGCAAGAGCCGCGGCTCTGACACTGGCACTTGCAGCTGGAGCACCTTGCCGTACTGGATCCTGTGCACGGGCATGGGATGCACGGTGCTGATGTGGTGGGGGAGCACCGGTGGCAGGCCTTCGTAGCCGCAGACGAGCATGGGGCATTTGCAGGGTGTGAGCGGACACACGCTCTGGTGATCGGCGAGCTTGTGGTAAGTGACGTAGAGCCCACAACCTTCGTGCGGGCACTCCACCCTCACCGAGGAGAGGACGGCGTCCATCGCCATGTTGCGCACGTCGAAGCCGCCGTCACGCTCGCACTTCTGGCACTGCCACTGGTTCCCGGGGCGCTCGCCGCGGCAGTCCACGCAGGCCAGGTGCCCTCCCTTGCATTGCACAAATCAATCGAAGATCACATCAATCAAGAAACCTGCACCTTGCTCGATCAGCCGAACGGACGATGTGTATTCGAACCTCGTACACTGGAGGCTTCAAGGGGCGGAGGCACAAGGGGCAGTGGAGCAAGGTGAGGTCCATAGAGACCATAGAGAGCTCCATCGTCGGGTCCTGTTTCCGTCGGCATGATCTCGCCCTCCTCGTGCACCACCATCTCTCGCTTTAGGGCCAGGGCATTAGAAAGTTTTACCATCACATATTCATACTACTTCAAGGTGCATTAAATCAACACATGCAAGTATCAAAAGGAAAGTCACGGCATGCACGCATGCGTTGTAATTAATGCATCGGTAAACGCAAATTATTGAAATATATCGAGTGCACTGCTTTGATGTATCGCGTCAACTCGTACAACAAGGAGAAGTTTGATTACAACGCCCACTCCCTCGCCCATGAGCGTGGTTGATGAGGACATGACTACCTTGGATACGACCAAAAATATTGCATACATGTATATTTGTGAGGTGATTTCTAATGCAAACTATGCAATAATTTATTTATGTCATCCAGGACAAAAATACTTCACAAACTTTTGTGTCATGTCTAATTGTAGGTGTATGGGACATTTGTACAATCCACATATGAAGATAAGGGGAAAAGAGATGTTTAGGTGCTGTTCAAAAAGTCCTCTCACGTCACTTTTGGGCCAAGAGAAGATAGAGTCCAAGTCTCTCACGTTCTGGATTCAGATTCGGACTGCACAGACATACCTGACTCAAAACGCCAAGAACTCTTTCATACAGACTCCAAATTGGGTGATTCTTTTTTTGTTGGAAAGTAGATTTCGTGCTCTTTCCAACCCAGTTGGATGCACCTTCAAATTCATCCGGAGCGTTGAGTTCTCGACGAAACAATCTGATGCTGCAACAGAATCCGAGTCAAACTACAAGTCCAAAGGTGTTGCATCACCTCCACTTGGGCCCATGAGCCTTGTACGACCTAGGGTTAGTTTTAGGCTGCCTTGGGACGTCCTCCCACCTCCTTGGCCGCCACCCCTTGCTCCTATATAAGTAGATCCATCTAGTAACTTTTTCTGGGGGATTTGTTTAGTTAAAAGTTAGCCATTGCAACTTCGTGTACTTCATTTGTGTCCAACGACCAGACCAAGACCGCTTTCGGATCCCCACCTTTATCAATACTTCATCTATATTCACAATATTCAGATTGCATTATCATATTCTTGCTTGTTCTTTGATTGCGTGCAGGAATAGACCTTCGTGGTCAGGCTGATCGTGCTTTCAGCATCGTCAGTAACCTCGGGAGATTGGTTTAGCGATTGCTAAGGCGCAACGTCGTGCACGTTTGTAGTCGGATCGTCAAAGTCGACTCCACCAAATCGATAGCTATCATCTCATCGAAACATCGGGACACCTTCGCCTCTATCAGTGGTGGCTCACAGAACTAGGAGAAGCTTTCGCTACACGCTCTGCCTCCCGCACGCGGTGGACATGCAGCAGTTCATTCGATGTCAGATGGCCAGAAGCATACTAGTAGTACTCCACTGTAGTAGTACCATCATTGTTCGACTTCCCGAAGAGGCGAAGAGCCAAGCACAACCCGAACGCTCATGTGGCAGTTTCATGTGTAGGGGAGGTAGTAGAGCAAGTATAATAAGATGATGTAAGCAGGCTGTAAGTATTTAAATAATGTATTATTGCTGAGGTGGAAGAGAGAGAAGAGGAGAGAGAAGGGAAGCGGGCTGTACACTTACAACCGACTATAGCACGAGCTCCAAGAAGCTTTGTGAGAGTGAAAGTTGGGCCATATGTTGACAAAGTAGTACTTTCTTATAGCCAACTATTATACGTGTTAGCTATTACATTGGCTATAAATGACGTGGCAACATGTTCGTATAGTAACATAGTCTAGGATAGCGTGTACCGCGCCTCTAAAATCGTTGGAGTCGGCTCCATGCTATGAGGACGTCTCGAAGCATTTTTTTGATTAAAATAATCTTCTGGCCCTACCTGTCATCCTGGTTATTGTAGTTTGCACGTTGATCTAGTCAAGAGAGGAATATATATTTTAATTTGTGGTGGGGTAAATGTTAGAGGTTGCAGCAAATATTGTACAATTTGTGTTTTTTAGCCAAGTTTAGAGGTAAGCATGTGGGGCCCGTGCTATGATGTGTCGCGTCAACTCGTACAACAAGGAGAAGCTTGATTACTAGTAGTACACCCTCTCCCTCGCCCATGCACGCGGTGGATCGCAGACGAGGAGAACCTTTTGCTTTTACTACTCCTACAACAAGCTCTCCCTCGCCCACGCGGTGGACGGGACATGCAGCAGTTGATTCGATATTGTAGAAGTAGTAACATCATTGTTCGACTTCTCGAAGAGGCGAAGAGCCAAGCGCAACCCGAACATGGCAGTTGCGAATGCTCGCGTGGTAGTCTTATGTGTAGGGGTGGGGCGTGGTGTGGCAGTTTTGTGGCAATTCTTTTCTATTGCTGTTTGCGTCCAATAGGTGCCATCGTCGGATGCAGATCTTGCGGTTATTGTGGCGATTGCTAGTTATAGTCATCTTACAAAAATCAAATAATCCCAAAACAAACCCGACCACATTTCTTGTTTCTAGACATGATTAGGAATCAACCAATAAGAGACGTGGGCCGTGTATGTTTTTAATGCCTTGAGACATCCCTAGCACGGCATGCAGTGGTCAGTTCATTGCATGCAACGGTATTAATTAGCAAATACTCCCTCCGTTCCTAAATATTTGTCTTTCTAGAGATTTCAACAAGTGACTACACCGTAATGAGTATATACGGAGCAAAATGAGTGAATCTACACCGTAAATATTTATGAACGGAGGGAGTAAATATTAAGGCTACTCAGAGTGGGGAGTATCATATACTAGTATCATGCATATGATACCAGTGTATGATACTATCTCCATAGTGCATAGTACTATCATAGATGATCATATTTATTGCCATGCATGACACAAAGTAGCATAGCATTTAACATGATACGGTATCTACCAACTCTGTTACTCTAACCCTCTCTCTCTTCTTTAAGGCTGGTCATAGTGGAGAGTAACTTAGACTAGTAACATGCATATGTTACTAGTCTATGTTACTACCTTCATAGTGGGTAGTGTCATATGTGTGGTAACATAGATGTCTTCATTTATTACTTTGTAGACTTATTTTGCATTGGAAAGCGCTATGTGATGGTAACATATTATGTTACTCTATTTGCATCTCTCCTCATTAACATAGTATGTGGCATCTATGTTACTACCTATGTTACTCCCACTATGACCAGCCTAATTGTCTGCCACATAAGCATGCTTGCTGGTCCCAAGTGCATGATACCGGTTATTTATTATGTTACCCCCACTATGGCCAGCCTATGTTCTCTCGTTTTCCTCTCCGCCTTGGTTGCGGTGCACAATCTTGAGTACTACTACTGACTACTTTTTGACACGCATTTATTGAATTAGTAGTCTCTTTTTGACACGCATTTACGTTGATATGGCTTGAATGCCAAGGAGGGAGAGGGTAGCGGTTCCCGAAACGTTGAACGGTCAATGATGCCTCCTCATTCAATTAGCATGCAGAGGGAAGTAATTGGAGAAGCAGAATGGAGCCAGCACGATGTGAATGCAACGCAATTTTTACTCTCATATAAAGGCGCCCCACCACTCCAATCCATCTACTCCTAGTCTCTGCGCAACACTGCTCACTCCAATCCAAGACCAAGTGACCAGAAGCCACAAGCACCCATGGCGTCGATGGACGCGAGCGGCAGTCGGCTGTGCCAGATCATCCAAGACGCCGACCTGTGGCCCCGCACTGCGCAGCATTTCCAAACGGTGCTGGCGACCGCCGGCGTCATAGCCCTCATCGACGCCGGCTTTGCCTCTCGCATGGGCGTGATGATGGTCCGCTCCATCGGCAAGTTCACCGTCGTCAAGAAGGGCGCGGACGACCTTGCCGTACTCCTCCAGCCCACGCGCCCAGGCTCCTCGTTGCCTGCCACCCTCATCGGCCTCCAAGGTGACGAACTCTTTGAAGCACTGGTGGCCCTGCAGCTGCCGGAGGTCGCGACGAAGAATGTGCACCTCAAGGCCGCACTCACCGCGCAGCGCCTCGCCATGCAAGAAACCGTCTACCTGCACATCCACGTCTATGAGGAAATCATCTACATAGGCCACTACAAGGCCAGCGAGGATAGAAAGACGTTGGCCTTCTTCCACCGGCTGGAATCTTTGGACACCATTGTTCGGAAGCACGTTGACCTGGCCACGAAAGCCGCTGCTACTTAGCCGCCGTTCGATGGGCCGGCGCCCTGAGTCGAGGAGGAGGAGGTCGTTGATGGATGCATCTTTCTTCTTGCCTCCTGTAACCAGCACTGCATCGCCTCGTGGCCTTAATTTTTATTTGGGTATGGCATTTTTATTCCAGTCGTAAATGACATCACTGTTCGACTTCTCGAAGAGGCGAAGAGCCAAGCGCAACCCGAATGTGGGAGTTGCGTACGCTCGCGTGCCAGTCTAATGTGTAGGGGAGGGGGCGTGGTGTCGCAGCTTTGTGGCATTTCTTTTCTATTGCTGTTTGCGTCCAATAGGTGCCACCGCCGGATGCAGATCTTACGGTTATTGTGTCGATCGCTTACGAAAACCTTATAATCCCAAAACACTTAGGCGCGGTGGATTAACTCGACCTCGTTTCTTGTTTCTTGACATGAATAAAGGAATCAACCAATAAGAGATGTGGGCCGTGTATGTTTTTAATGCCTTGAGACTACCTAGCACGGCATGCTGCGGTCAGTTCATTGCATGCAATGGTAGTACTACAGTAAAAATATTAAGTTCTCTCATTTTCCCCTCCGCCTTGGTCGTGGTGCACAATGTAGTAATGACTAGTCTCTTCTTGACCCGCATTTACGTTGATACGGCTTGAATGCCAAGGAGGGAGAGGGTAGTGGTTCCCGAAATGTTGAACGGTCAATGATGCCTCCTCATTCAATTAGCATGCAGAGGGAAGTAATTGGAGAAGCAGAATGGAGCCAACACGATGTGAATGCAACACAGTTTGGACTCTCATATAAACCACTCCAATCCATCTACTCCTAGTCTCTGCGCAACACTGCTCACTCCAATCCAAGACCAAGTAACCAGAAGCCACAAGCACCTATGGAGGTGATGGACGCGAGCGGCAGTCGGCTGTGCCAGATCATCCAAGACGCCGGCATGCGACCCCGCACCGCGCAGCATTTCCAGACGATGTTGGCCACCGCCGGCGTCGTAGCCCTCGCCGACGCCGGCTTCGCCTCTCGCATGGATGACATGATGGTCCACTCCATCCACAAGTTCACCACCGTCAAGAAGCGCACGGACGAACTTGCTGTACTGCTCCAGCCCGCGTGCTCCTCGTTGCCTGCCACCCGATCGGCCTCCATGGTGATGAACTCTTTCAAGCCCTGGTGGCCCTGCAGCTACCGGAGGTTGCAACAAAGAATGTGCACCTCGAGGCCGCGCTCACCGTGCAGCGCCTCGCCATGCAAGAAACCGTTGACCTACACATCCACGTCTACGAGGAAATCATCTACATAGGCCACTACAAGGCCAGGGAGGACAGAAAGACGTTAGCCTTCTTCCACCGGCTGGAATCTTTGGATGCCATTGTTGAGAAGAACGTTGACCTGGCCACGAAAGCCGCTACTACTTAGCCGCTGTTCGGTGGGCCGGCGCCCTGAGTCGAGGAGGAGGAGGTCGTCGATGGATGCATCTTTCTTCTTGCCTCCTGTAACCAGCACTGCATCGCCTCGTGGCCTTGATGTTTTATTAGTGTATGGCATTTTTATTCCATTTGTAAATGACATGTGTGATCCCTTGCTCTTATTTGGCGTTAATTATATGTAGTATCACTGTCTTCGTCCTGAGTACTCGTACGTCTAGTACTAAGTACCACTAGGTGGGTGCGTGCGACCTATACCTGTCATCACTTTAGGTCTCCCTTTCGAACCGCAGCTACGCTTCATAGTACATATTTTTTCATGCATTTTTGGACATAACACATTTATAAAAAAGACCGAACCTAAACCAGTCTAAGGGCCTCTTTGATTCGCAGGATACTGAAAACACAGGAATGGGGAAAGTATGATGGCGATGAATCGAGAGGAGGAGGAAGAGGAGGAGTATTGTACGTGCTAGAGACTGGACTGTAGTACATTGTTTTTTATGGCCATATCACCACATTGTTTTCTATGGCCTATCGCCTGCTGGTTCACTGGGCTGCCGTGTTTCACACTCCTCCGATGTGAGTAGTAGTATATACTACGTAGTACTATGTATACCGCATGATTCTTTGCTCCTTCTTACTTTGTCGACATGTGGGAGAGCCAGCATCCGGGTCGATGTGTCATGCACCAGATTTAGAGTAGGGAACGGATGGGGGGCATCACCCGGGTCGTAGCGCCGGAGTAATAATGACTATATTGAGTAGTAATATCACAATACCCCATCTTTCCAGCAGTAACGAGCCGTCAAATCGCACAACCCTACCTTTCCAGTAGTAAGTTGAATCCGCTACTCCCTCACCCTCCTCGTGTCTCTGTCAAACCGGCTACGCGAAAACTACCGCGCGTACTGCCCGGGAAAAGCCGCACCCTCAACTTTTAAATACTCATAGTATAATTTTGTATCGATGAATTGCGCCATGGAGTAGAAAACCAAAAGAAAAATGTGGTACATGTAAACAAATATAGTTCAAGCTCTAGCTAGCGATTTGGAATGTAAACCGTGCATGTGTTTATATGTATAGGTTTCTTCAAAGTACTGAGTCCATTGATGCAATGGGGTCAAATTGTACCATCGATATCTCAAAGCCAAAATAGTTCGAGCTTGTTTGTTCTATATAAATAGTATTGTATGTTTATTCACCCGTGGGGTTGTTCAATGAATGGAGGGACGGGGAGCACAAGTGAACAAAGTGCAAATTGCAGTCAGTCACGTTAAATAGAGAGTTTCTTTTCTTTAATGCCACGTACACAAATTGAAACGCTTGTTGTGGAGAGAAAAAGATAATCACTCCACTATATATATAGGCAGGGGCCTGAGCGCTTGCTTTACTAGGATTGCTCGCTTCATTCTCTCGTCCTCTCTAGATCTAAATAAGACAGCGGTAGCGACATTTTCTCTCTGCTCACCGCTGGTCATAGATCCGGCCGGATCCCTTCGGCCGGTGTGTCCAAGGGACTAGGTGCATCGTTCACGCAGTCATCGGAGGCGACGGAGGAAACCCACAGCTGCCGGCGGGTCCCGATCCTCTGCCCGTGCCATTCTCTCTGACACAGCCCCGACTCGGGAGGTCCTCCGACCCCTTCTTCCTCCCTGCCGTATTGTGGGCATATCCGACCTGCCGTCGGCCTCCTAGCCACATCCCGACGACCCTCAGGTATAAGTTCCTTCGAAAGCGGCCCTGCTCTACTGCCCCAGCTCCCCACATGTCTGCATATGGATCTTTTTCTACTTCCATCAGCTCTTTCAAAGCCACCTAAAGTATTATTAGAGGTAAAGCTACTTCATGCAGTCGAATCTAGGACTTGGTTCAAACAACGAAGAAAGGGGGAAAGTTGTAGCATGAATGAGGTAAAGCTACTTCATGCAGTCGAATCTAGGACTTGGTTCAAACAGCGAAGAAAGGGGGGAAAGTTGTAGCATGAATCTAGGACTTGATTCAAAGAGGAAATAACACGGGTAAAGTAGTAGAGACTGCATACCCAACCGGTCTATTGGTTGAAAAGGGAAATAAAGGGAAAAGGTAGTACAAACTGGATAAGGAATAGATCTATTATTGGTTGAAAAAAGGATAGAAAGTGGCGCTGGTGGACAAGTCAACAGAGTATGTCTAAGATTAGATTTGCTGCCCTCACATAGTAAAAGGTCACCAGGATTAGATTTGCTGCCCTCACAGAGTATGAACAAACTAGTCATCACCAATTTATGCCTCCTTGTAGGTACATTGTGCTGATGCGTCCACTGTCGCATGTCCTTATACCAACCTTTTGCTGTTGTTAATGTAAGGGCGCATGTAAAATGAAGCAATCCCACTGTTATCGTAAGGACATGTCTAACCAATGTTATTGTTAATCTAATGCCTTGAGTAGTATGATGTAATTAAACTGTGTTACAAATGGTACTCCTGCTATTTTTCCCAGTATCGTAAGTAAGTTGCTTCTTTACGCTGCTGAGTGTCCTGGTGTCCCAACTATCCCATGCCCTTATGATAGAGGCAAAGGTGTCCCGATGTTTCGATGAGATGGTGGCTATCGTTTTCTGTGGGAGTCGACCTTGACGATCCGACTACGAACGTGCGAGACGTCGCGCCTTAGCAATCACTATACCAACTTCCAAGGGGTTATTGACCACGCCGGAGCACGATCAACCTGACCACGAGGGTCTGTTTCCTGCGAGCAAACGAAGAACAAGTAAGAAACTGAGATTGCAATCTGGATATTGCGAATATAATAGGAAAGCTTTATTAATGAAGGTGGGGTTCTGTGACGCCTTTGTCTGGTCGTTGAACACAAACGAAGTACGCGAAGTTGCAGCTATGGCGAACTTTTAATCTAAACAAAATCCAAGCAAAAAGCTACTAGATGGATCTACTTATATAGGAGCAAGGGGTGGCGGCCAAGGACGTGGGAGGACGTCCCAAGGCAGCCTAAAACTAACCCTAGGTCGTAAAAGGCCAATGGGCCCAAGTGGAGGTGATGCAACACCTTTGGACTTGTAGTTTGACTCGGATTCTGCTACAGCGTCAGATTATTTCGATGACAACTCAATGCTCCGGATGAATTTGAAGGTGAAACCAATTGGGTTAGAAAGAGCACAAAATCTACTTTCCAACAAAAAAAGAATCACCCAATTCGGAGTCCGTATGAAATAGTTCTTGGCGTTTTGAGTCAGGTATGTCTGTGCAGTCCGAATCTGAATCCAGAACGTGAGAGACTTGGACTCTATCTTCTCTTGGCCCAAAAGTGACGTGAAATGACTTTTTGAACAGCACATAAACTTCTCTTTTTCCCTTATGTTCATATGTGGATTGTAAAAATGTCCCATACACCTGCAATTAGACATGGCACAAAAGTTTGTGAAGTATTTTTGTCTTGGATGACATAAATAAATTATTGCATAGTTTGCATTAGGAATCACCTCACAAATATACATGTATGCAATATTTTTGGTCGTATCCAAGGTAGTCATGTCCTCATCATCCTCTCCGTCTTGAAAACAAAGCCGTCCTCGGCGTTGCTTAATCTGAAATGTGGCTAACAAAAGAGACAAGGTGTACATGTTGTATATGTATATGTCATCCATTTTTACTTCCCTTGATTTTTGCACATATGACACATGTATACATGAGTAACTTTCATAGTTCATAAAATGTAAAGCCAAAATATTATCACAAGTATTAGAAGACATGAAAATATTGCAACTCAATTTGCACATATAAGTGAAGCTCTTATTCATATCAAAGGATTGCCAATGTTCATCATTAAACCATCCCAACATTGGTGAATAAACCTTACTTGCATCAAATTTACATGCTACAACATGCTTAAATAAGCAAACATGCAATAAGTCATTTGACACAAAATCATCACCAAGATTAGAGGTCATATCAAAATGATTAAACATTGTTTCTTTTGCATCAACAGTTAATTCATTGGGTGCACTCAAAATTGTTGATACTTCAACTCTTTGATCACATGACGCATTCATGACAGTAACACAATTCTCTAAAATAGTTGGTGTGCTCAAATCAATAGGTAACACAACACATGATGTATTCAAGTTAACTAGGCATGCATCATTCTCATGTGAAAGTTGAAAATCTGTACCTTTGTCATTACCTCTTATGATCAACTCAGACGATGTAGGCACTCTTGGAGGTGATGTGTCACATGATGGAGATGATGTAGTCCTCGCAACAATGGATGTGGTTGTCATAGTACGCCTAGTAGTTGAAGAAACATCTGTATCAACACTTGGAATGTGCACCGTGCGCTTGTTCTCCTTGTGGCCAACACGTCGTTTTATTTCCTGTTCATCTTTGCAAGCAAGACGAAACAAATGGTCCATAGGATAACACTCTTCATGAATTAGAATCTCTTGAATATCACAGCTTAATCCTCCCCAAAATCTATCCATAAAATCTTCTTCACTTTCTTCTAAAAATGAGTGCAATAATGTAGTTTGTAAATCATCATAGTATTTTGTTACCGTGTCAGTGCCTTGTTTTAAATGTTGTAATTTTTTAATCATGCCACGAGTATAGTAAACATCAACGAATCTATCTCTCATGACAAGTTTTAAATCATCCCAAGTAGTAGGTATAAGATCAGGGTTTAACCGACAATATTCACTCCACCAAACTAAAGCAAAGCTACTAAAAGTACTAACCGCAGCTTGAAATTTTCCACGCTCATCAAAATTATGGGAAGCAAATATAGCATTTATTTCGTACTCCCATTCAATATATAAATCAGACCTAAAACGACCAGTAAATGGTGGCATGGAAACTTTAACCTGATTATGTGCATTCTGATGTAATTGCTCCTCTGTGGCGGTTGTTGTATTTTCTTAGGTGATGGCAAATCTCCCACGATCGATGAAGCCCAAGAACTAACAACTCCGGAACCTGCCATAGTTAGTAGAAAACAAGAAACAAAATCCAAGAATAATGTTCCTATGAACTACTAGGATGTGGTGGTAAAACGCTCACAGTGTAGCAAATATCAATATCTTACAAGTTCTTACCATGCAGCAGGTGGTGACAGGCAACCAGCGGTGTCAAATAACTCCGAAGATTGAGTAAAGTGATTGCCAGGGGAACGTACGTATACACGGTGTAGAAATATGTGGAGCTTGGAAGGCTTAAATATTTGGTAGCAAAAGATTAGCAATAATCAATTCAGAGATGCAATGTTGAATAAACGCTCAACGACGGTACTGTGCTGGTCCTAGGCTAGACCGGACTAGAGACGCGAGCCTAGAACACTAATGAGGTCACGGCGTTGCACAACTAGCATCAATAAAGGATATGAAGTAGCTCTGGACAGCAAGATATAAGTGAAGATCACAATGGCAGTAAAGATAATGATGAGAAACAACTACCAAGTAGGATATACCAACAACTTTCTCTCCAACTTTCCTCTGGAAAAGTTTTTGCCAATTTTCTGATAATTTTTTTTCAAGAATGGCACTGACTCAAGCTTTCAAATGCAAAAAGAATCACTCAATTCCGAGTTGATATGAGGAGTCAAAAAATTCTAAAACTGGCCTGAAAAACTGGAACAAGCTGTGTTCATGAACTTCGGAGGGCAAAAAAACCTATTTAGAAGCCGATTTTGAGGTGTCAAATATTGAAGAAGCTTCTGCAACTATTTAGATGCGGCTCGTCGCTAGCTTTAATTTGAGTACTCACAAAGCCAAAACGGACTTCGTATGAGGAAGATACGCCTGTTTTTACTGAACAGTGCGCAAAACAGATTCGAATCTGAATTCAGGTAGGAGAGTGAGTCTAGATAGATCCGAATTTTGTGTTTTTTTCCTCTCTTTTTTTCTCTCACTTTTTTTCTGACTTTTTTTTCACTCGTTCCAAAACAAACTAGATAAGATGCAGATTGGATCAAGCGAAGATATGAACGGCGTCAGCTATGAAAACTCTAAACGATGCAGCGGCAGCGTGACTAATGTGAATAGAACTCGAAACTCTAAACGAACTAGACACTAAGACCAGCAACTCAACACGACGATGCAACCGATAATTCAATAATGCAAACAATGAAAAGAAAATTGCGAAGGCTCGGACTGGCTTGGACAAAGGATGAATAGATCTAACTTTTTTTTTGTGGTTTTTTCTTTGGACAATAGGTAAGAAAATAAATCTAATCTAGTGAAAACTGAAAATTCTCACCGAGCAACCTGAAAACTGATACCACTTGATAGAGGCGAAGGTGTCCCGATGTTTCGATGAGATGGTGGCTATCGTTTTCTGTGGGAGTCGACCTTGACGATCTGACTATGAACGTGCGAGACGTCGCGCCTTAGCAATCGCTATACCAACTTCCAAGGGGTTATTGACCACGCCGGAGCACGATCAACCTGACCACGAGGGTCTGTTTCCTGCGAGCAAACGAAGAACAAGCAAGAAACTGAGATTGCAATCTGGATATTGCGAATATAAGAGGAAAGCTTTATTAATGAAGGTGGGGTTCTGTGACGCCTTTGTCTGGTCGTTGAACACAAACGAAGTACGCGAAGTTGCAGCTATGGCGAACTTTTAATCTAAACAAAATCCAAGCAAAAAGCTACTAGATGGATCTACTTATATAGGAGCAAGGGGTGGCGGCCAAGGAGGTGGGAGGACGTCCCAAGGCAGCCTAAAACTAACCCTAGGTCGTAAAAGGCCAATGGGCCCAAGTGGAGGTTATGCAACACCTTTGGACTTGTAGTTTGACTCGGATTCTGCTACAGCGTCAGATTGTTTCGATGACAACTCAACGCTCCTGATGAATTTGAAGGTGAAACCAATTGGGTTAGAAAGAGCACGAAATCTACTTTCCAACAAAAAAAGAATCACCCAATTCGGAGTCCGTATGAAATAGTTCTTGGCGTTTTGAGTTAGGTATATCTGTGCAGTCTGAATCTGAATCCAGAACGTGAGAGACTTGGACTCTATCTTCTCTTGGCCCAAAAGTGACGTGAAAGGACTTTTTGAACAGCACATAAACTTCTCTTTTTCCCTTATGTTCATATGTGGATTGTACAAATGTCCCATACACCTGCAATTAGACATGGCACAAAAGTTTGTGAAGTATTTTTGTCTTGGATGACATAAATAAATTATTGCATAGTTTGCATTAGAAATCACCTCACAAATATACATGTATGCAATATTTTTGGTCGTATCCAAGGTAGTTATGTCCTCATCACCTTAAACCAACTCTTTAGCTGATGTTGATCTACTGTATCTGGTAAACAAGCAATTCCACCATTAAAGTAATCCCATATTGGCCGGAGGTAATCATCCTTTTCAAAAACAAAATCCCATATTTGAAGAATATCATTGTTGATCGTAATGCTTTCGATAACATGAAGCAATGCTACCGTTTTAAAATTTCTACTGTCCTTGCGTGATTGCCATGAACATAATGAAGATGCTTCTTTTCATTTCGTGTATGTTTCGTATCTTGTCGTTGACCGGTAACTGTTTTTTCTTTCTATCTTTTTGTGCGGATAGGGATATCCATTTCACCTCGTTGCTATTGTGACCTTTTGGTGAACTGCACAAAACACTTTTTTTGGAATGACTGACTTGTGCAGTTCAACTAAAATGTCACGTGGGCAACGTCTCTCAATTTTGGTGGAACTGCACAAAGGGCGATTGGAGTTTCCAACATCTCCGTGAAACTCTGCCGGTAATCTCATGCAACATTTTATTAGCCTTTTCAAGATGAGCCGTCACTGTCACCACAATGGCACTTTATTTTAGTGGAACTGCACAAAAGGATAAGCAAATTATAGTTGCACCTTGCATGAGGAGGACAACCAACCTTAATGTTGCTTAATGTTGCTCAATTTTAGTGCAACTACTTAATCCTAGCTGCATGATGCAATCTTTGCTTCATTTCAGCCGGACTGTGCGAAAAGCTTGCATGAACTGAATCATCCGAGTGGATCTGCAGTTTCACCACATCGAGTCGTGGCGACGTAGGGCTCCTCTCTTTGATGAGGACATCAATACCGTTGTTACACCCACAGCCCCTACTGCTATACATACGGGACCAATTACTAGAGCTCGCGCACACCAATTGAATTACCAGGTACTTTCATTTCTTGGTAACGATTCTAATTGTCATGAGAATATGATGCTGCCTAAATTGGATACATTTGTTTTGCTTACAAATGAAGGGCCTAGCTTGGACAAGAAAGATGAACCTTGGAGCAAGTTCAAGCATGGAGATGATGGCATGCGCAAGGGGAACAAGAACGGAGTTACAAGTGATGATTTCAGGACTTTGAAGCCACCATAATGAGTGCATGAAGCCTTGGACAAAATATACGAGATGCCACTTCATAAATTTCGTCCAGAGGCTATTATAGGTGCTGCGTCACCTTATTATTGGGCCAGGCCCATGTAATTTCGATATACTTGAGTATAGGCTGTTTTTAGAGTCCGTATGTGTGGGGAAACAAGAGATAGGGTTGGTTTTGGACCCCTCCTTCAAGGGCCACGAAATTCCCCCCTCTTCCTCCATATATACAGCCCTTAGGGCACCATTTAGACTTTGGGTTCTGTTTAGATTAAAGTTCGCCATAGCTGCAACTTCACGTACTTCGTTTGCGTTCAACGACCAGACCAAGACGTCACAGAACCCCACCTTGATCAATAAAGCTTTCATCTTATATTCGCAATATCCAGATTGCAAATCTTAGTTTCTTGCTTGTTCTTCGTTTGCTTGCAGGAAATAGACCCTCGTAGTCAGGTTGATCGTGCTCCGGCGTGGTCAATAACCTCTCGGAGTTGGTTTAGCGATTCCTAAGGCGCGACGTCCTCGCACGTTCGTAGTCGGATCATCAAAGTCTACTCCACCAAAAACGATAGCCACCATCTCATCGAAAGACGGGACACCTTTGCCTCTATCAAGTGGTATCAGATTTCCAGGTTGCTCGCTGAGATTTTACAGTTTTTCGTAATTTAGATCGAGTCTGTTCTTCATACCTATAGTCCAAGAAAAAGCCAAAAAAAATAGGGTTAGTTCATCATATCCAAACCAATCTGAGCCATTGCATAATCTTTTCTGTATTTGCTTTGTTGAATTTGCGGTTGCATCGTCGTGTCAAGTTGCTGGTCTTAGCGTCTAGTTCTTTAGAGTTTCGAGTTTTGTTCACAAGTTGTCACGCCACCGCCGCACCATCATCATCGCCCCTACCATATATCACCACCGCTTATCTGCTATTTCTCTGAGTCCATATACCACCACCGCTCTGAGTCCATATACCACCACCGCTCCGAGTCCATATACCACCACCAATCCGAGTCCATATACCACCACCGATCCGAGTCCATATACCACCACCGATCCGAGTCCACATATACTACCGTCATATACCATCACCAGTCCGAGTTCCACCAGATTCATCTCCGCCACCAGTCCTAGTCCGAGTCCAGTATTTATTCCTTTATTTTCGAGTTCCAGATCACGCGATACTACAAGTCGTGAACAAGTCGGATTCCCCAACTTTCGTGCCACCCGCAGAAGAAAAATAGTTCCAATTTTTTTTTAAAAAACTAAGTCTGGAAAATTCTGGCTAGGCAGTTTTTAGACCATTTGTAGACTTTTTCAAAAAAAAATTGTTGCGGAGAAAAAAAAGGAAAAAAAGTGCAAAAAAAAGTGATAAAAAAATTTAGTTTTTTTTACGATGAACATACACCCTGCAAATCACCGTGTTCAAATTTGGCACTTTTTCGGGTTCATTTACCATATTTAGGGGATTATGTACATTTTCTAGGCATTAATGCACATAATTCAAGTTCAAACAATCGGTGCATGAAAGGGTGCACAAGAACGGCCTGGAAAACCATGCTCGTGCCATTTAGTAAATTCTCATGCCTTTTACAAGGAATGGACAGATATTTCGATGAAATGTGTGGCAATAGTCAACCACAAACATTTGTTTATTGGGTTTTCAACTATAGAAAAAATGAAATAAATGCTTGAAAAACATGACGCCTGGCATGGTGCCATGGTATGACCTTACCATGCCCTGGTAAAAATTTGAGAAGGTTTGGCTTATGTCGTCATGCACGCCCTTCATAAATCAAACCATCACCAAGGAAGTTCCATGCTTTCGAGAGGGAAATCACCAAGATTGAAGGGGAATCCAAATTTTCTTCGTTCTTTGCCCTGGAGTTTTTTTTTCTATGACGAACATACACCTTGCAAATCATCGTGTTCAAATTTGGCATTTTTCCGGGCTCATTTACCAAATTTAGGGGATTATGTGCATTTTCTAGGCATTTAGCACATATAAATCCAATCCAGCTACAGCTGCATGGGTGTGATGTGTGGGACGTGGATTGCCGTTCGATCGCGGCGCATCCTACGATGCACACGCGTGATCCGCGTGGCTGGGGTTCCGGCCAATCATAATGCAACACACAATAGGCTCAGCGCACACTGTTTCCGGAAGCGACGGAGATTAGGGGTGGAAACGGATCGGATGCGGATCAGATAGTGCTCTTACCACTTCCGTTTTCATATTTTCAAAACGAATACGAATCCGAATACGGATGTTATCAGATACGGATGCGGCTCGGATATTATTCGAATACAGATACATATCGGATGTTTTCTTGATTCGGAACAGATACAAATAATATCGACATATTGCTTAAGTAAATTAGTCAATAGCTATGTGACATGAATTAATCAACTTGTGACATACAATAAGTCAATGATAAATAGGTTTATGAATAAATACTATTGTAATGCATAATAATTTCTAAGTGTAACATATAAAGAGTAAAATTTGATCACTAATTTGCCTTTTATGTTGGATAATTGGAATATTGGGGCTAGAATTTTGAAAATTACTTCCCATAATCTTATTCGGATACGGATATATCCACTTCCATATCCATATTTGTGTCAAAATCTCCTACCATATTTTATTTTTTATTTGTTAAATAAATTCGGATACGGATAATTTCCATTCCCATTTTGGTTCGGATGCAGATGTTTCGGATACGAATATTCATTTTCTCGAATACGAATATCGGATATTTCAGATTATCCGCTGCCACTTTCCACCCCTAACGGAGATGAACCGTGTGCGATAATGAACGATCAAAATTGTAAGGGAAGCCAAATTTCCTTTGTCGTTTGTCGTTGAGCTCTTAAAAACCACCGCACTGTACGGCTGCCCAGCCCCTCCGTCCCAGAGCTCTCTCCAAGCATCGTTCATGGCACCGCGGCACATAGTAACTGGTAAGGAAAGCGATGGCATCCCGCCGCGCCGCGTTCCTCGCCGCCCGCAACCGCACACATGGTAAGGAAGCGATGGCATCTCGCCGCGCCGAGTTCATCGCCGCCGCCGGCCACACAGTTACGTGGGCGGACTTTGAGGCTGCCATGGCCGAATGGGCGGTGGATCTAGAGGCGGCCAAAGCCGCACAGAAGGAGCGGAAAAGGCAGAAAGCAGTCAAGAAAAGAGAGTCCCGCCGCCGCAAGAAAGAAGAGGCCGCACGCCGTGGTGAGGAGAGCTTGGCGGAGATTGAACCACGGTGGGTTGCCGCCTACAAGGCCGGGAAGGAGAACGCCGGCGTCTGGCCAGCATGCCCCGATGGCAGCATGTGAGAAGTAGTTAGTGCGTGTGTCGCCCGTAGTCTTAGAGCCAATTACCAGTAGTACTTTAAGTTTGTAGTATTAACATACAATGTCGGTAAGAGCATACTTTGAGGGCTTTGAGCGTTGATTAGCATGTGTGCCCGTGTGCATTTTTTTACGTTAATCATTAGAAGATCACAAAACACACGGTTTCTATGGCGTACCCGTGTGCGTTTTTTTGCGTTAATGATCCATAAGTCAGTTACCTGTGCGATGTTTCCTAATAAACCAGGTGTACCATTGACCGAAAAAAATCAACTACACGTGTACATTTTTTTGGAGACGGGATCTGCCAATTTTCTCTTTTCTCGCACACGAGTATTTTACGCGCTTCGTCTGCGTTGTGTGTTTCCCTCGCCCAAGTTTCAAGTTTCGCAACAAAATTTTCATTAGGCGCGCAATTTCAGAATTTATTCCTCCAACCACATCCCCACCCATCAAATTTTCTCAGTATCTCCCCCCAGCGCCTCCCCCTACCGGCAGCTCAAACCGCCGCCGCCGCAACCACAGCTTCAACCACATCTATGTTCTGCTCGGATCCAGTCAGGTAACCCACCGATCTCTATCACGACCCGGGCCTGATTGCTTAAATGGCGCCTGCAAAACATCCTCATGCCTCCAAATCCCCACCGCCCTACCTCTAGAGCATCGTCGCGCAAGCCCAACCACATATCACGTGGAGGTTGAGGAGCTGATGGCAGTCCATGGCGCGATGGCCACTGTGCGTGTTGACCCGGAGGAACACCTCGCCTCCGTGCCGCCGACATGGTGCAGGCTCTGGCCCAGATGAAGTGCCCTAGCGACTACCCCCCAGGACTTAACAGGTATGATCTGACCAGCTAAATCTTACCAATACCAATTGTAATGGCTATGTTTTGTACGGTTGATGTATTAAGCATGTTCGTGCCTTGTTTATTTCAGTACTGCACACTGTGTGATGTTCAAGTATTAACTGTCCAGCTCAATTTCACCAATACCAGCAACAAACTTACAATACTTGACTCAGGATATCACTAGAGATGCTGTCCATTTGCTATTTTTGGTGGATGCTAACCCTGCTGTACTTAACATGCCTATCCATGTACTTACACAGGGTCATACCGGCCGATGCTGTTGTTTGCCGTCGAGGTTAGCTGCATCCCATGTCTTACAGTATTTCACATCATTTGTGCAATTGCAGTTTAACTTCTACCATTTACTGGTTGCCTGTAGGTACACATGTCAGTGGCACTAATCCACGCTTCGACCCGGAGGAACAGCTCGCCTCCGCCGCCGCTGACTTTCGGCGGGCTCTGGCCAAGATGAAGTGCCCCAGCAACTACGTCTCAGGACTTACCAAGTATGTACTCGCCAGTTCAATCTTACCAATACCAGTTGCAGTTAATGGCTATGTTTTGTACGGTCGATGTATTAAGCATGTTGTAGTAAACATGCCTAACACGTTTTAGCTACTTTCCCTACCTTTTTATAGACAACTGGGCCATTCTCTGCTCTGGCAGCACCTGCCTTGTGATGTTTAACTCTGCCAATTGCATTTTTATCAGTACCGGTTTCAATGGCTATTAAGCCTGTTGCAATTAGCAGTTGCATCCATTTTTAAACAGTTGTATTTCAATGGCTACAAACTTACAAAACATGACTTAGGATGCTGTTAAGCCTGTTGCAATTAACAGTTGTATCCATTTTTAATCTGTCCCTTTGCTACCATGCTACTCTCCGCAATGAAGATATACTAGAGATTCTGCCCATTTGCTATTTTTGGTGGATGCTAACCCTGTTGTACTTAACATGCCTTTCCATGTACTTACGCAGGGCCATAACGGGCGATGCTGTTGTTTGCCGTCGAGGTTAGCTGCATCCCATGTCTTACAGTATTTTACATCATTTGTGCAATTGTAGTTTGGCTTCTAACATTTACTTGCTTCTTGTAGGTACACATGTCGGCAGCACTGATCCACGCGTCGACCCGGAGGAAGAGCTCGCCTCCGCCGCCGCTGACTTTGGGCGGGCTCTGGCCAAGATGAAGTGCCCCAGCAACTACCTCTCAGGACTTACCAAGTATGAACTCACCAGTTCAATCTTACCAATACCAGTTGCAATTAATGGCTATGTTTTGTACGATCGATGTATTAAGCATGTTGTAGTTATTTTCCCTACCTTTTTATAGATAACTGGGCCATTATCTGCTCTGGCAGCACCCACCTTGTGATGTTTAACTCTGCCAATTGCATTTTTATCAGTACCAGTTTCAATGGCCATTAAGCCTGTTGCAATTAACATTTCTATCCATTTTTAAACAGTTGTATTTCAATGGCTACAAACTTACAAAACATGACTTAGGATGCTGTTAAGCCTATTGCAATTAACTATTGTATCCATTTTTTAATCCGTCCCTTTGCTACCGTGCTACTCTTTCGCAATGAAGATATCACTACAGATGCTGCCGTTTTATTACCATTTGCTATTTTTGGTTGATGTTAACCCTGTTGTAGTTAACATTGGCTTTCCATGTACTTACACAGGGCTACAATGGGCAATGCTGTTGTTTGCCATCAAGGTTAGCTGCATCCCATGTCTTATACACCATCTGTTCCTAAATATAAGTATTTTTAGAGATTCCAATATAGACTACATAAGGAGCAAAATGAGTGAATCTAGATTCTAATCTAAACTATATCTATAATTCTATATACATCCGTATGTAGTTCATATTGAAATCTCTAAAAATACTTGTACTTAGGAACGTAGGTAGTTGTATTTTACATCATTTGTGCAATCTTAGTTTAGCTTCTAACATTTACTGGTTGCTTGTAGGTACATATATGAGCGGTACTGATCCACACTTTGATCCCTTTTGCGTATGGGGCAATGAGATATTCATGAACAAGCGTCAAGTGAGGAAACTAAGAAAGATTGTTAGGCGAAAGAAATGGATGATGGGAATTAAGCTCTTTATTTACACTTTGTCCAAGACAACAGTGAACTTTAGGATGGTAAGTAATGTGTTGCCTTTTCCCCCTGCCCACAACAAGTTACTCTATTAGACCTCAGTATCTGATATTTTTCTCTTTTCAGTGGTTTCCGAAGCTATTTACTGATGATTACCTTGCAAACTACATGACCGGAGTGGAGGCAACTAAGGTTAAAGTATATAATTCCTGCTACCATGATAATGCTCTAGAAGTCTTCCTGAAGGCAGTGAAGGATGGGCGGGCGATCGTCACAAGGGGTTGGACAAAAGTTGTTCGTGCCTATGGCATGCAGGAAGGCACATTATGGGCATTCCGATTCTTCAACACCATCGGCAGTCAAAATGATTTACACTTGTCTCTTCACCTTTACCGCCTCTAAATATTGTGGTTCATCATAGTTAATTGCTGTATAATCCTGTAATTACTGAACATATTGTACTGACAATTTTATTTATGGATTCGTTGTTGAACCATTGTGCTGAGAATTTGAATTGCACGTTTCATATTTCAAAATTTCCAATTCGAATAATAAATTACAGGAAAAAATAAAAATATACAGGAGCGAATAAAATAATGTGCACACGGTTAGAAAGAAAACAGTGTGTGCGATGAAAAAAAGAGAACAGATGGTTCTTTGATGAAACGTTTGCGATGCCCAACGGACGCACACACGGTTTCGTCTCATATGCGTGTGCGATTCATGGTAATACGACAAACATTTCAAACCAGTGTGCGTGTGTGATAGGAATACCAATCACACACAGTTATGAAAATGGACACGTTGGCGTTAGTAGAGGCACCGCACACATTTTACATTCTTGAACCGTGTGCGATAACGTACCTATCACAAACATATCGGTAGATTAAATGTTGATGTCCATCTTTTTCACACGACTATAGCGGCGTAATCGTTTGGGATGTCTCTCTGATCAGAAACGTAACGTCGAGATGTAACATGTGGGACTGGGGCAGCTTCTCATACGTTTATTCTATGGCGATCGTCAGTAGCCGCTCGCCCATCCTCGACGGTTTCTGGGTCAGGTGGGAAGGACCCCCCTATCGCCCACACTCACTTGGTGATGGTTCCAAATGCCGTCGCGGAAAGGGGTTAAAAACCATTTGTATAGCACCTTACGGTACCAGTGTTAAGACGAAATCAACAAAATTAGGCTAGAAAAAGAGGGGTAGGGGCTCCAAATTCGTGATCAACCATGGCTCATGATACCAAGATGATGTAGGGTGGAACCCTAAGGCCGATCTTTCACAATTTGGAGGGGATCCAACGAAGAACACGAAGAACACACGAGAGGGGAAATGAGAGGAAATACTCAAATCAACGGGAAACGATCACACATGTGCTAGATCCATGAACACAAAGAGAGATACATGATTCAAATCCAACAAAGGGGGATACAAAGGTCACTAGTTCATCTCCTAGAAGGAGGTCTTGAATCCACTAGGGGATCTTCTCCGTGAAGAGGTCTTGAATCCACTTGGGGGATCTTCTCCTAGATGGAGGGATTGGCCTCCAATGGAGTAGGTATCAAGTGGATGAGCAAAGCTCTATCTCTCATATGAGCTAAATCAATGTTAACCCTAAAATGGTGGAGGTGGTGCAGTATATATAGTCTACGGCCACGAAGGGGTAAGCGAGGGGCGAAACAGGTACATGGGCCTTGACCCGATCTCTGTGCGTAGATAGGTACCGGACGTCCGGTGGCTCGCGGGCGTCCGGACGTTCGGTGGCTCGCGGGCGTCCGGAAATCTTCGGACTTCTGCCATTTCCTCTCTAGACATGTGGCACCGGATATTCGGATGCTGTCGGTCGTCCGGTGGCTGATGAGTGTCGGACGTCCGGCATCTGGCGGTCATCTGGGCACTGTAGACTCCCTCGGCTGTAGCTGTTCTGGCAGGTTGAACTTCCACGCGTCGGACGTCCGGTATGTGTCGGTGTACTAAGTATCGGGCCACTAGTACCCCTTACTTGTGCACGGGCAGTTGTAGCCGTCCTCGCGGCAAGGCTTGCCGGGATCAACTTGACGTCGATTTAAGTCATCAAGGAAATCATCAAGTCAGAGATCTGAGAATCAGCAAATAAGCAAAGCTGGAAATCGAAGGCCAGCCTCCCCGGCAAGATCCTTGCCGGGATGGCCCGTGGAGCCCGGCAAGCCTCGGCGCCCGGCAAGGCTTGGTTCCCAGCAAAGCTCGGCGCCCGGCAAGGATTGGTGCCCGGCAAGGATCGGCGCCTGGCGAGATTCTGCCACTATGCCACCGCTCCAGCACAGCGACAAAGCCTGACATTCTGGGTCCTTCTCTGGATGCGTGGCAACGCGCCAGTGGAGGAGAGCTTAAGCGGTGCTGATGGGATGGCCCCTTTTTCCATCCCCAAAAAAGTGAGGACACCTAAACGGACACCTCATGGTGCATTAAATGCGTTCGTCCTAATCCGTCAGGGGTTAGGTATGATACCCTGTAGCTACTTTACACCTCAGTGTATGTACATTTTGCCACTGTGGAGACCCCTTTGAGCATATAAAAGGAGGCCCAAGGCAACTGCTACAGAGGAGGAGAATTTCTGGCCCATTCTGCATGTGTAGCTGCTCTTTGAACGTACTGTTCATTGCGAGCGCTCCTGAAGGCTGGGCTCAAGAACATCAATAAGAACACAAAGCAGGAGTAGGGTTTTACGCTGATCAGCGGCCCGAACCTAGGTAAAAACTTACCGCGTCGATCACCGGTTCTGCTCTTTGCGTATACCTCTCCCCCCGCCGAATCGTAAAGGGATCTCTCGGGATCCCATAGGTGTCGTAGCCCGACATCTTTGGCGCGCCAGGTAGGGGGATTGAAGGTTGCGTGAACCTGATCTGGTGGTAGACGCCTTAGTTCCTTCATCATCTTCATCGTCATGCCGCCCAAGAAGAAGAACGCTGCGACAGCACAACCGTCCGGATCTGCTTTGCCTGCGCCTTCGCAGACAGGCGGTGGTGTGGGTGCAGAAGGAAGAGGACTGGAACCCCCGCGGCGTTCTGGTGACCCAAGCCAAGCGAGCGGTATCGTTCGCAGTGGCAGTGGTAACTTGCGCGCCACTGGATCTAGAGATGGCGTTGTGTTGCCTACGGGTGGCACAACAAACTCTAGGGATCGAAGGGCGCCTGCTGGAGCTCCCACGCCGGCGCAAGCCTCGTGACCTACCCAGGTCGTGCGAGATGAGCGACATCATGGCGCTGGTGGTTCGGGGCGTCCCCACGAAAAGGTTTCTGCGCATAGATCCCAAGATGCGCGGGACCAGCATGCACACCAAGCTGCCGGCGAAGGTGGTGCACGGTCGCGTGACCGTGGCGGTGCTCCTTCTAACTTGGTTAGGAGTCAGAGCACCTCACGTACCTCGCACTTGTCGCCGCCACCTACGCCAGCGGAAGCCTTGGCACGTGCATAGCTGCTCCTCGATTTTCCTCCCGCCCCGGAGAAGATGGAGGAGTGGCGAGCTACTATCCAGAGCCTTATCGGCTTCGCTAACAAGGATGGACCGCAAGAGGCAGGGCCCTCTCAGCGGAGGCCCATCGATCCGACGCGAGCCGATGCAGAGAAAACCGGAGGTGGTGCAACTACAGTGCACTCTCCTCCGCGGCGTCAGCAGCGGCCGACGACTCAGCAAGTCGACCGCCATGAAGAAGTTTCCACGGCGTCATCCGATCCACGGATGCGCCGTGATCAGCGTCTGGTTCTCCAGGAACGAGGCAAGGAGGACGCTCGAACAACCATCGAGCGGCGACGGGAAGCGCGCTATCAGTCTGATAAGCGCGCGGGGCCGGTTGTCGACGAGCCCATGCCAGGGAACGTAGGAGACTTGCCTTACGAGGTAGGACCTCCAGCGTTTACCCGTGAGCTGCGGCAAGTCCAGTGGCCCAATCTCCGAACCTTCAAGCCAGAGGTCCCGGAGAAATATGACGGCAAGACCCATCCCTCGGAGTTCCTGAGCATCTACACCATTGCGGTGCAAGCTGCCGGGGGCCGAGATGACAAGATACTTGCCAACTACTTCCCGTTGGTGCTCAAACCCAACGTTAGGTCGTGGTTGATGCATCTGCCGGAGGATTCTATTTCTTCCTGGTCGGATCTGTGCCATCAGTTTGTTGGCGCCTTTGTTGGAGGCCACCAAGCTCCTGGCCAAGAAAGTGATTTGCACATCATCCCTCAGAAGGAGGGCGAGTCCCTGCGCAAGTTTATGCAGAGATTCAGCCGGGTGCAATACAATATTCCTGACGTTCATCCTGCCGCTGTCATTAGCGCGTTCCATCAGAACGTGCGTAACCGCAGGATGCGGGAAGAGCTGGCAATGAACAAAGTCAGGAGTATTGCCGAGCTTTACACTTTGGCCGACAAGTGCGCTCGAGCTGAAGAGGGGAGGAAACTCCCCGGTGAGGCTGTTGGTGCGGCAGGCGACTCAGAAGAAGAAGATGCCGCGGCCCCGTCAAGGAAAGGCCGACGGCGGAACAGGAAGCGCGGAGGCAAGGCCGTGCTTGCTGTCGAGGAATCCGACAACCCTGGCGCCGCCAAGAAGGCCAAGGTTGGTGACCCCGGCAAGGATCTTGCCGGGTGCCCTTCCTGTCAGGCCTTGGTGGCTGCCGACAAATCAGAGAACTCCGGCAAGCAGTACTGCAAGATCCATCGCACTAAGGGCCATGATCTCCAGAACTGCCGGCAAGTTGAGCAGCTTGCCGAGAAGCAGAAGGCCGAATACAAGAGGCGAGACAAGGAGAAGGCCCAAGATGGTGCTGAGGGGTCCGGCAAGAAACGCGGTGGCCGAGGGGGTCGCCGCGGCAAGGCCAAACAGCAGAAGGATCGGCCCGCTCGGGGCCGAGATAAAGAAGGAGATGATGATGAAGAAGATGATGAATCCAGTGAGCAGGAATTCCAGAAGGCTACGGAGGCTATGTGCATTGATGGGGGTGCCTCGCTGCATTCTTCCCACCGCCAACTTAAACAGTGGGTGCGGGAGGTTAATGCGGCAGAGCCATCCCCCGATGCATGTAGGCCTCTGAAGTGGTCCAGCACGCCTATCATCTTTGACGCCGAGGATCACCCTGATCGCACAACTGCGGTCGGGTGTTTGCCATTATTGGTTTCCCCGACAATTCGCAACCTCAAGGTGACGAAGATGTTAGTTGACGGCGGGGCCGGCCTAAACTTAATCTCACCAGATGTGCTCGCAAAGCTTTAGATTCCCGACGAAGACCTCGAGGAAACGGGTACGTTTCAAGGGGTCAACCCGGGAAGAACCCAGCCTAAGGGCAAGATCACGCTGCCGGTAACATTTGGCAGCGAGCTTAACTTCAGGACCGAAAAGGTGGTGTTTGATGTCGCCAAGATCCCCATGTCATACAATGGGATCCTTGGTCGGCCAGCGCTGGCTAAGTTTATGGCGGCATCACACTACGCATACAACGTCTTGAAGATGCCTGGGCCGTTGAGCGTCATCACTATCCATTCCGACAAGAAGGATGCGCTCATCTGTGCCGACCAACTTTACCGGGAAGCAGTTGCAGCACCTGCCATCAAGGCATCTGCTCCTGCCGCTGGAACTCCCTGGGGGAAGAAGAAGACCGGCAGGAACCTTGGCGCCAACTCCGGCAAGCGCACCTCCTCGGAGTGCTGCGCTTCCGTCGAAGACGTGCCAGAGAGTTCCACCGGCAAGAACATGAAGTCCAAGGCTGCCCCGCCGGAAACCAAGAAGGTGCCTGCCAGGGAGGACGGGATGGGGGGAACTTTCACCATAAGTTCCACCCTAGATGACAAATAGGAAAGCGCGCTCGTTGCTTTGTTGCGGGCGAATGTCGACGTGTTTGCATGGCAACCGTCTGACATCCCCGGTGTTCCCAGGAAAGTAATTGAGCACCACCTTGCTGTCTGTCCTCATGCGCGGCCCGCCAAGCAAAGGGTGAGGAAACAGGCTTTGGAGCGGCAAGAATTCATTGCCGAAGAAATTAAGAAGCTGGAGGCGGCAGGACTGGTCAAAGGAGTGCTTCATCCAACCTGGTTGGCCAATCCGGTTGTAGTGCGGAAAGGGAACGGGAAATGGAGGCTTTGTATCGATTATACAGATATCAATAAAGCTTGTCCAAAAGATCCTTTTCCCTTGCCACGCATCGACCAGATTGTGGATGCCACCGCTGGTTGTGATCTCCTGTCCTTCCTTGATGCCTATTCAGGGTATCATCAGATTTTTATGGCAAAGGAAGATGAAGAGAAGACCGCCTTTATCACCCCATGTGGTACGTATTGTTTTATACGAATGCCTTTCGGGTTGAAAAGTGCTGGTTCAACATTTGCCAGAGCAATCCAGATTGGTTTTGAGCCACAACTCCATAGAAATATGGAGGCGTATATGGATGATATAGTGGTCAAAACTAAGGATAAACCAACGCTCATTCAAGACTTAGAAGAAACATTTGCGAACTTGCGCAAGATCAACTTGAAGCTCAATCCTGAGAAGTGCGTGTTCGGTGTTCCTTCCGACAAGCTCCTCGGATTCTTTGTATCTTGCCGGGGAATCGAAGCTAACCCCGACAAGATCAGAGCCATTGAGCAAATTGAAGCGCCGAGGCGCGTCAAGGATGTGCGTCGTCTTGCCGGCTGTGTTGCTGCTCTAAGCAGGTTTATTTCCAAATCTGCTGAGCGCGCCCTGCCCTTCTTCAAAATTTTGAAGAAGGCAGGTCCAATGAAATGGACCCCGGAAGCGGAGGCGGCACTGCAAGATTTGAAGAAATACCTTTCTTCTCCGCCGACGCTAGTCGCACCTAAACCACAAGAACCGTTGCTGCTGTATCTGGTGGCGACAAATCAAGTGGTTAGTGCTGCGCTGGTGGCGCAGAGGGAAGCTGATGAGGAGGCAACATCAGCGGCAGGACCGCCAGATGACGTGGCAAGATCTTCCCCGGCAAGGGTTGATCCCGGCAAGACAGGATCTGCGCAAACAGAAGAACCCGTGCAGAAGAAAAAGGTGGTGCAGCGCCCAGTTTATTTTGTTAGCTCCCTCTTACAAGGGGCTAGGTCAAGATATTCTGGTGTGCAGAAGTTGCTTTTCGGCCTCCTTATGGCCTCAAGAAAGCTGCGCCATTATTTTCAAGCACATGAGATCACCGTCGTCACTCGCTTTCCGTTGCAACGGATTTTGCAAAATCCGGAGGCAACCGGCAGGATCGTGGAGTGGGCGTTGGAGCTGTCCAGCTTTGGTCTTAAGTTTGAAAGTACTTCCACAATTCAGAGCAGGGCCTTGGCGGAGTTCATTGCAGAATGGACCCCGACGCTAGACGAAGAAGTTCAAGAAACAAGTCTCCCCGGCAAGGAAATCGATCAGCAATGGGTTATGTACTTTGACGGGGCTTTTTCGCTGCAAGGCACCGGTGCCGGTGTGCTGCTTGTTGCACCCACCGGAGAGCACCTCAAGTATGTAGTCCAAATGCATTTTCCCTGGGAGAGTTCAACCAACAACACTGCAGAGTACGAAGGTTTGCTTGCCGGTCTTAGGATCGCGGCAGACCTTGGTATCAAAAAGCTCATTATCAAAGGTGACTCACAGCTTGTCGTCAGGCAGGTCAACAAGAACTATCAAAGTCCGTTGATGCAAGCCTACGTAGATGAAGTGAGGAAATTGGAAGAGCACTTTGACGGTCTCCAAATGGAGCATGTCCCTCGTGCCGAGAACAGCGTTGCTGACGACCTGTCAAAGCGTGCTGCCCTCAAGTTGCCTGTGGAACCAGGAACTTTTGTGCTCCAATTGACTCGACCATCCGTGGCACCATCAATGCGGCAAGAAAAGAGAAGAAAGTTGAACTCTGGCCAGTACTTCCCGACAGAGCTCCCCGGAGCCGCCGGCAAGGAAGTTGCCGGGATCGACGCGCTTGCCGGGGAACAACAGGCTCCGGCAGGGTCTCAGGCCCTTGCTGTCGAGACAAATGTTTCCCCGACGGATGAGATGCCTTTAGTCCTAGTTGTCGAGCCTCAGGCTCCAGCATGGGCGCAGCACATTGTCCATTTCCTTCAGACAGGTGAACTCCCTGAGGAACAAGAAGAAGCAGAGAGAGTAGCCCGTCGGTCTGTTATGTACAAGTTCGTCGATGACGTCCTGTACAGAAAGAGACCAAACGGTGTGAAATTGAAGTGCATTCCTCCGGAGGATGGACTAGAGCTGTTGGCAGAGATACATGGGGGCATGTGTGGCTCTCACATAGGGTCAAGAGCACTTGCCGGGAAAGCATTCCGACAAGGTTTCTTTTGGCCCACCGCCCTCTAGGATGCGACTGCACTAGTAACCAGATGTGAAGCGTGCCAGTTTCATTCGAAGAAATTACATCAACCAGCTCAAGCTCTTCAAACAATCCCTCTCTCCTGGCCATTTTCGGTCTGGGGGCTCGACATACTGGGCCCCTTCCCCCGTGCTGCCGGGGGCTTTGAGTACTTGTACGTTGCTATCGACAAGTTCACAAAGTGGCCGGAGGTGGAAGCAGTGAGGAAGGTGACAGCGCAGTCGGCTGTCAAGTTCTTCAAAGGAATTGTTTGCCGTTTCGGTGTGCCCAACAGGATCATCACCGACAACGGCACGCAGTTCACAAGTCGCACCTTCATGCAGTACGTCCAAGACCTTGGTGGCAAGATTTGTTTTGCCTCTGTTGCTCACCCGAGAAGCAACGGCCAAGCGGAGAGGGCCAATGCTGAAGTGCTGCGCGGTCTCAGGACCAGAACTTTTGACAGGCTGAAAACGTGCGGAAGACGCTGGATTGATGAGTTGCCGGCGGTTCTTTGGTCAATCAGAACGACACCAAATCGAGCCACCGGCCAGACGCCCTTCGCTCTAGTGTATGGAGCGGAAGCAGTTCTCCCCACGGAACTCATATACGGATCTCCTCAAGTGCTCGCTTATGATGAGCTTGAGTAAGAACAACTGCGGCAAGATAACGCTGTGCTCCTTGAGGAGAATCGTCTTCAGGCTGCTGTGCGAGCTGCACACTACCAGCAAGCTTTGCGCCACTATCATAGCCGCAAAGTTCATGCCCGAAGCCTTGAGGAAGGTGACCTTGTTCTTCGACGGATTCAGTCCGCCAATAATTCAAACAAGTTGACGCCAAAGTGGGAAGGCCCTTATCGGGTAGTACGAGTCACCAGGCCTGGCGCTGTCCGCCTGGAGACCGAGGATGGCGTTCCAGTGAGTAATTCCGGGAATATCGAACATCTTCGCAAGTTCTATCCATGAGGCGCGGTTGCCGGGGGCTCCCGGCAACCACCTTTTTGTACAAGTCTTGCCGGCAAGGCATGTGATCCTTTGTACAAAGCCAGGCGCAGACCCTGAGCACAGATGAATAAATTTAAGTGTTGTACATTTCCTTATTGATTCTCATGTTCACATTCATATATGCATGTTTGTCTAAGATGTTGTATAACACCTGATCCCGGTAAGTTCTAATGAACCGCCAAGGTTTCATCTCTTTATTTTCTCTTCTTTCTTTTTCTTAAAGACAGAAGGATTCCTCGCGTGCACATTTGCCGGGGGGGGGGGAGGGAGACATGAATACCAGTTGGTGACGTTCGGAATCGTATGCTTGCCGGAGGAAGGACAAAGACAGAAAGCTAAGTCCTAAAAACTCAGAGCAAGTTTTTCTTTTATTACCAAGTTATTTCCTTGGACGATTCCGATTCTTGTATGGAAAATCTGCACTCGAAGGAACCCTTGTCGTAATCAGTTGCGCCCTTATTTTGTTTCGAGTCCGCTCAACGATTTAAGTGGCTGCACTGAAAATGCCAAGGAGTCTTGCCGGCCGCTGCGCCTCCAGCAGGCTGCTGAAGTCCCGCACCCAGCGCTCGCGGCAGGTTGCGCGCCGGCAAGTTTTTCAGTAAGCGTAGGATGAACTCCATACATAAAGGAATCAGACAAGGAAAGTAGCTAGCATGAGCCTAAACATAGTTAAATTATATTACATCCATGAGTTGCCGCAGTCCTAACTCGAGACTTAACTGTCTTTTACATGAGATGATGGCGGCAAGAATAAAAGGGGAAGCACTCAATCCCTGCGCTGGCCTTCGATCCTTTTGATGGAGTCCACCTTCTCAAGGATCGGCGCGATGCACTTCTCAAGCACCTCAACATTTGCATCCTTTGGCAGGTGACCGAGTGCGCTGGAGAGGTCGATGCCGGGATTGCTGTGCACCACCTTGAGGAGCACCTTGCGAAGGACGGCCCGGCAAAGCCGGCAAGTCTCGTTCGCCAGTTGGGTCGCCCGGCTGGACTGGAGCGCCCTCAACGCGTTGATGATGCTTTCAAAGAACATCGTCAATCTCACGCTTGGGGATATTCTTTCCTCGGAAGAATATCTGAAGTTCGACAAGCCCATGATTGACAGTTCTGCGGTAAGCTTCTCCGCGGCAGTGATGAGACGACCAGTCCAGATCTCCACTCCCTTCTCGTACTCGTTTTGGGCAGCGGCGGCGCTCTTGAGCAGGTTCCTCTCTCCTTGGAGATCCTTGAGTAGAGCCTTCTCACGGGCCCTGCCGGCCTCGAGGGATTTCTGCAGCGTGGTCAGCTTCAGCTCCAGAACCGCAATATCATCAGCCGCAGAGGAGAGCTGCTTGGTCTTGTCGGACAGGGCGACTTGCATCTCCGCCAAGGAGTGGAGGGTTTTTTCTCTGTCCCCCTTGAGCGTCGAGAGCTCCTTGCCATGCTCGTCGAGATCTGTCTCCAGCCTCTTCACTTTGTCGCTTAGCTCGTTCTTGGCGGCCTCTGCAACTTCGGCAGCATCGGCGACCTCCTTGAGCTTGCCGGCGTGACTTGTAGTTAGAGCTTCGAGCGCCTCCTTGTGCTTCTGCTCCAGCTCCTGGGTCCGCCGCGCGACAAGATTTTCAATGTCTTCATCCTTGCTACAAAGCTTGGCGGCGAGCGCCTGCTCACGTGCGATGATATCTTCCTCGAAAGCATCAAGAGCAACGCGGCGCCCCGTCAGGAGAGCATCTTCGGCAGCGATCCTTTGAACAGCTTCATCATGGGCCTTCTCCATGTCTGATTGCTTCAGGAGGACCTCATTCCATTGCTGGCTCACTTGTTCTCGACCGGCAACCAGCTCTTGAAGGGCCTCGGCGTGCCAGATTTGCATTTGTGTGACGCGCCTTTGAAAATCTGCTTCGGCTGCCTCGACAACTGCCATTCTGGAGTCCGCCTTCTCTTTTCGGGCACGATGGAGAGCCTGGAGTTTGCGGAAGTTTTTGCCCATGGCCTGAAGGAGCCGATCCTCTTCAGACTTGCCACTGCTAGCGCTGGGATCGTCAACAACTTCGAGCCCGGCAGCGGCAATAATTTCCTCGAAAATTTCTCCTTCGGCTGGTGCCTCGGTGCTTGCCGTCCCTGGCAAGTTGATGAATAGGTTTTCGCCAACTTTGAGATACTTGCTGGATGAGGGCTCGTCAGATGTTGATGGCTGGTCTTTGGTGGCCGCCTCACCAGTGACAGGGGGCTCCGCGGCCGATGCAGCGCCTGGCGCTCCTGCGGCAGGAATGCCGTCAGTACGGTCCCCAGCCTCCCTGTCGCCCTCTTCAGCAGGTTCTTCCGCGATTTCCTTTTGTGCTGTCTTGGCGGCCTCCCCGTCAAGAGCACCACCGGCCCCGACAACATCATCCTTGGTGGCCTCGCTGGCAGTGATCCTGTCCGCTTCGGCAGCAGCATCCCTGGCGGTCTCCTCGATGACGGCGTCGACGTCCATATGTTCCATCGCAGAGAACTCTGAAGGGTGAAGGAGGAGGTCAGAATAAGATCGAGTCTTTAAATTTTGAAGTGATCAAAGATAAAGAAGTAAGGGGAAAAGAATAACTAGCACTCTGAGGCGATCGAGTACCTGCGTCGGGCTGTCGAGAGGTGGCTTCGCCTCTCCCGGCAACTCCGGTTGCCGGGGGTGGGTTGCCGGAGTCCGTGCTTGTCGGCTCCTCCTCAATCCGGACGGGCTCGTCGGCAGGATCTCTTGCCGGAGATGTGCTTGTGGGCGGAGCGGTCGATGAAGGAGGCACAATGGGGCAATCTTCTCCTTGTTGCCGTTCTTCTCCTGCGAACCCGAAGATATCAGCGACAAGAATGGAAGCCTCGGCACCAGCCAACAGAAAAAGGGACAATGAACTTACGCTGGGGGCTGCGTTGAGGACTAGGCTCCGGGCTCACGATGACGGTCTCTGGCACGCTAGTGGAGCCTGCCGGGGGCTCGTCGCCCGTAGAAGTCCTTGACCTCTTCGCCATCCTCTCCAGCAAGGTTTCTGTGTCACTGCAGAAACAATACAAGTAAGTCAGTAAGACTGATGCAGATTGGAAGGTGGAAGTTGTGACAGGTACTCACTCTTCTTCCTCTCGCTTTGGACTGAAGCCAGAGATGTCGAAGTCGACCTCTGTTGTGATGTCTGAGTGGGGAGGCGGAGGAGGGGTCCTGGGCTGCTTGGCTGTGGCAGGCGCCGGGGCAGCCTCTGGCACGGTTGTACGAGACCCTCCTGCCGCTCCGGCGGTGGCCGCTGGTGTGGGTCTCGTGCGCCGCACGAGCTGTTGACGGGCCCCCTGCCGCGGTCCGGTCTTGCCGGCCACTTTCTTGCTGGGGGATTCGCTGCTCGATGTAGGCTGGCTTGCCGGGACGCCCGATGCGACTTTCCGAAGGACACGCTTTGTCTTCTTCGGGGGCGAGGGCTCTTCTCGCGTCTCCTCTTCGGCCGTGTCGTCGCCGGATGAGTTTTCAGCGACTGCGCCGCCTTCTTCCCCGGCAACCTTGCTCTCCTCGGCAGGTTTTGCCTCCACCACCACCTCTACATCGCTGGCTTCCCACTCCGTGAAGCCAACGCTGCCGGCCTCCGCGGCAAGATTCGCTTCCTCCACTCTGGTAGCGATGTGTGCTACCTCCTGATCTGTGGTGGCGCGAATAAGATCTGACTCTTGCCGGACAGGCTTCTCCGTCAGATTGTCGAAGAATTTCTGCGCTTCTTCCTCGCTTGGCTCGACCCAGGTCGGGTCAAGGCCGTGGGCGTTGAACATCGGCAAGAAGGCAATGATCGACCCCAGTGCAGAGTTGTTGCACAAGGGGACGATCCTTGCCGGCAGCCGGTGCTTGTCTTCGCGCTGGAATAACTTTTGGCGGAGAGCGCCAAGCTACATAACAGTCAAGTTGTTGTTCAGCCCGGGGCGCAGCCTCATGACATCCGCTGCATTCTTATACTCCTAGGCTGGCCTCCCCCTGTTCTGCAGAGGGGCGATGCGGCGGCGGAGGAAGTCGAAGCCGATCATCTCCATTGTCAGCCCGGCAGCCTTCAAGTGGAGGATCCTGGTAGTGGCGATTGTGAGCTTCTCGTCTTCTGCGGCGAGATCGCCCCAATCCTTGCCGCGGACCACCTTCTGTCGCCGGGGATGGCAAAAAGGATGAGGATCTGCTTCTTGGATCCAGCACCATTCGGCCCGCCACTCGTCCCACTTTTCGCGGTAAACTCCATCTGGGTATATCTCTTTGTTCCAGGCCCTTGGAATCCAAGCAATAGATCCAGAGAGAGCCTCTCCTTTTTGGATTCGAGGATAGAAATAGTGGCGGAAAAGAGCAGAATTGGGGATCACGCCGGCAAAATTTTCACAAAGATGGGCAAAGATCGACATGCAAAATACGGCATTCGGGGTGAAATCAAGAAGGCGGAAGCCGTATGTATACATGATGTCGTTGAAGAAATCGGAAAAAGGTGGACAGAGCCCGCAATAAAAGTACGCAGTGAAGAAGGGGTATCTGTTCGATCCGCCTTTGGAACTAGCACCTGGGATTACGCGTGTGGCGGGGTGAGCTTGTGTTCCCTTCGCCCACATGCATTGGTATCGTCCCTTCAAGGTTTCGGCGTCGAGCGTCGGAGGGAAGACGACGAGCCTCTTCCGCATCTTCACCAGTTCGCTTTCCGGAACTTCAGCCTTCGACTCCTTGTCCGTGCCCTTGCCTTTGCTGGCCTTGGGCGGCATGGCGACTGTGGAGATGGAGGCCGGAAGACGGAACGAGTGCGGGAGCGGCGAGCGGAAGGGAAGGAAGGTTTCGCTCTGAGCTCGAGCAGAGGAAGGCGATGGCGATGGCCAGATTGGGAAGAAGAGGGGGGTGAATGGGTTTGCGCCTCCACGACTTCTCCTTTTTATGGGGAAGGAGCGGGACCACCTTGTTTATCCCCCAATATGAATGCGCCTCTGTGGGCGCGAAACAGTTTGCAGCCTTTTTGGCACACTTCCCACATCGCGCGCTCCGTGCGCGTAGTGGGGGCACAGTAAAACAAGATCTTTACGAGCAGTTAATTCCCTGCCACGCGTGCCCGTGCACTGTTTGGGCCTAGCCCAACAACGCCTCGCACTCGTGTATGGCCCAGGCCCGGGGGCTCCTGTCGGTGTACTAAGTATCGGGCCACTAGTACCCCTTACTTGTGCACGGGCAGTTGTAGCCGTCCTCGCGGCAAGGCTTGCCGGGATCAACTCGAGGTCGATTTAAGTCATCAAGGAAATCATCAAGTCAGAGATCTGAGAATCAGCAAATAAGCAAAGCTGGAAATCGAAGGCCAGCCTCCCCGGCAAGATCCTTGCCGGGATGGCCCGTGGAGCCCGGCAAGCCTCGGCGCCCGGCAAGGCTTGGTTCCCAGCAAAGCTCGGCGCCCGGCAAGCCCTGGCGCCCAGCAAGGATTGGTGCCCGGCAAGGATCGGCGCCTGGCGAGATTCTGCCACTATGCCACCGCTCCAGCACAGCGACAAAGCCTGACATTCTGGGTCCTTCTCTGGATGCGTGGCAACGCGCCAGTGGAGGAGAGCTTAAGCGGTGCTGATGGGATGGCCCCTTTTTCCATCCCCAAGAAAGTGAGGACACCTAAACGGACACCTCACGGTGCATTAAATGCGTTTGTCCTAATCTGTCAGGGGTTAGGTATGATACCCTGTAGCTACTTTACACCTCAGTGTATGTACGTTTTGCCACTATGGAGACACCTTTGAGCATATAAAAGGAGGCCCAAGGCAACTGCTACAGAGGAGGAGAATTTCTGGCCCATTCTGCATGCGTAGCTACTCTTTGAACGTACTGTTCATTGCGAGCGCTCCTGAAGGCTGGGCTCAAGAACATCAATAAGAACACAAAGCAGGAGTAGGGTTTTACGCTGATCAGCGGCCCGAACCTGGGTAAAAACTTACCGCGTCGATCACCGGTTCTGCTCTTTGCGTATACCTCTCCCCCCGCCGAATCGTAAAGGGATCTCTCGGGATCCCATAGGTGTCGTAGCCCGACAGTATGGACCGGTCGTCCAGTGGCTGTGATTTGCAGTCAACCCTTCCTCTTGTTCCTCGTGATTGGTGTCCTCGCCATCTTGTCCAATGCTCCTAGTTGTTCCATGGTCTTCCTCTTGGTTCCTGATCATGCATAGCACATATGTTTGAGGTAGTAGCCATGTCTCACATGTGGAAAGTGACGGTTCGAAGAGGAGCGAGTTCACCTCGTGTCCAATGGCGTATGGTCGAGGTCTCATTGTATGTCCTCTTGGGGCTTGGGGAGCAATCGTAGTGTACATGGGGATGATCATAGGATGCTCTGCATTATCTCCCCCCTTGGGAAAGATCCGTCCTCGGATCGTAATCCTCATCACCATGGAAACGGTTGTCATGGATGGACTTGTAGTTGGACCAAGTTGAAGACATGGCGCAATCCCAGTACTCCAAGGTGTCTCCGGAGTGGTATTCATGCAAAAAGAGCAAACACAAGCGACACTCGGAAATACAATGGTTAGCGCACACAAGGCATCCATCAAGTAAGTGTGAGTCCGTTCGGCAATATTGTTCGTGACAAAGCGCATGAAGCTTAGCCAAAAGATATAGAATGATATGCAAAGCATTCATGGGAGCAAAATCATTTCTGGTGCACGCAAAGGTGTTGTGAATGTTAGAAATGCAACCATTGTGCAAAATGATGTCATAATGGGACGGTTTATCAAAATCATGAACATTGTAATTGGTGCTCAATGTGATTATGTTATCATGCAATTGATGGTGGGCAATATGATCATGATGTATGAATATGCCATCAAGGAAAATCACAACAAATTTGCTAAGGAAGTGCACAAGCTCATATATCATGGATGACATAGAAATACAAGATGCAATAAGGCAATCATAATGTGAGTCAATCCATGCATAAGATGCAAATTTGTTATGGGTGGTGTTGTACCATGTTTCAATGTCGTGGTAGTAGTGGTGGTCCGGTGATGCTTCCAAAGTCATGATCACAACCTCATCCCCTTTTGACAGTATTGGTTGGACTCAATGTTATTTTGTATCACTTAAACATAAAGAGGAGTCTTCAGGCATTGACCAACACTTGTCCTTAGGATTTTAGGGGTCCAATTTCACGGCCCAAAGTTGTAATAGAGCAAAGCTTCGACATAAGATATAATCATGAATAATATCGTCGCTTTGAGAAGTATGTGATACGCAAGAGCTCCACTAAATTTGTGCATTATTTGAATTTACATTTGAATGCAAATGCACAATCGATTAGGAAAATGGAGTAACTCTTCCATGTCACATACATCTTGGTGGAGCGCACAAGAGAATATAAAGAATTTTTAAAATTGTGCACATCACCAAACACACATGTGAATAACCATGATAAGATGCATAAACATATAATGAGTAGCATAAGTGTGGTAACAAGAAAGTACAGTCAAACACACACGAGAGAAATAAGTTTACATCCCAAAAGAATCAAATAAAGTGGCAAGGATGTAACTTAAAAGCAAGCAAACTCTCTCGCACTCGAAGCCTATTTCTATACCAAGATACCAAAAGTTTGAGATGATCTACATCTAAGCGTCACTCGAGGCTCGATGATCCATGGATCCAGGCAATGAAGACTTCTGGATGGAAGCTCTGGTGTGGATCGATGGAGTGGTCAAGAGCATGTCGGCAAATGCTTCTGCTGAGGTAGTCTGGACTGGAGGAGTGGAAACTGGAGGTGCATCAACTCTGGACTTGGTCTGGAACTGTGATCAGAAGCATAGTCATAAGCATCAAAGACTTCCTTTAGTCATCACCGTGGGCATAGTCATAAGCATCAAAGGCTTCCTTCTGCTTCCCGAAGTTAGAAGACAATGCGGTCACCTGGACATTGTGGTCATGAAATATGGTCTCAATGACCCTCTCAAAACTCTCGTGGTTCTTGACAAGGTTAACTAGGTGATGTAGGGTCGAACCCTAGGGGCCGATCTTTCACGATTTGGAGGGGGATTCCTGAAGAACACACGAGGAACACAAGGGGAAAAACAAGAGGAAACACTCAAATTGACTTGATCCAATCACACGTGCTAGATCCACATACACAAAGAGGTCACACAGATCCAAGGACAACAAAGGAGGATACAAAGGTAACTAGTTCATCCCTATCCGTGAAGGAGTTGAGGTCTTGAATCCTAGAAGGATCTTCCCTAGATGGGGTCTTGAATCCACTAGGGATCTTCTCACATGGAGGTCTTGAACTCCATGGGAGTAGTCTCTCTCTCTCTCTCTCTCAAGATGAGCTATTATTTTGCTAACCCTAAAACGTAGGTGGAGGAGGAGTATATATAGTTTAGGGGGCAAAGGGGTACATGGGCTTCGGCCCAGATGCAATGCACGCAGGCAGGGGGGCCGGATGTCCGGGGCATGGGGGCCGGATGTCCGGGCTGGAGTGGTTAGGCTTCGGGTGCGTTCTGTGAAGGAGTGGCCAGATTTCCGGGGCTGGGCCGGATGTTCGGGCTTGGGTCAGATGTCCGGTGCCTGGAGATGCTCCTCGGCTGGGCTGCTGCTGTGGCCGCTGGCTTCAGGGGCCGGATGTCCGGGTCCTGGGAACTTCCTCTGGTTCTTTTCGTCGGTCCTCTTCGTCCGTGCACTTGGGGATTTTTCCATCTTCATGAGCATCTCCTAGAGGGTCTTCTTGGTACCTAAACACACATAGCGTCTTTGCATGAGGTAGCAACCATGTCTCGCATGAATGGAAAGGGGAAGCATTTAGGAGCGGATTCACCTTGTGTCCAATGGCGTATGCTTGAGGTCTCGTCGTATGTCCACTTGGGGCTTGGGGAGTAGTCGTAGTGTACATGGGGATGATTGTAGGATGCTCCCCATCATCTCCCCCCCTTGGGAAAGATCCGACCTCGGATTGAAATCCTCATCACCATGGAAACGGTCGTCATGGACAGACTTGTATGTCATGGCGCAATCAAAGTACTTCCAGATGTCGTCGGGATGGTATACATGCAAAATGAGCAAACACAAGGGACACTTGGAAATACAATGGTTAGCGCACATAATGTGACAAGGCGCATGAAGCTTATCAAGATGATATAGAGTGATATGCAAAGCATTCATGGGAGCAAAAGCATTTGTTGGGTGCACAGAGTTGTGGTAATTGGCATGGTGCACAAAGCTAAAAATTCTACCATTATGCAAAATGATGTCATAATGGGACGGTGTATCAAAAGCATGAACATGGTAATTGGTGCTCAATGTGATTATGTTATCATGCAATTAATTGTGTGTAATGTGATCATGATTTATGAATATGCCATCAAGGAAGATCACAACAAATTTGCTAAGAAAGTGCACAAGCTCATATATCATGGATGACTTGGGAATAGAATATGCAACAAGGCAATCATAATGCAAGTCAATCCTTGCATAAAGTGCAAACTTGTCATGGGTATTATCATACCATGGCTCGATGTCATGGCATAAATGGTGGCCCGGTGGTGCTTCCAAAGTAGGTGCATCCACTAAGTCCGAGCACTCCTCAACTTGGTCCATAGGGTCCAGCTCCAGTGTCGGTTATCCATCCAATAGATGCATCATGTAGACAAGAAGAAGGAAACAACAATGAAAGAATGACCCATCCAATATGCGTATGTGAGGATGGCTCAAAGGGAAGGAGTTCATCTTTATGAGGATGTCCAAAATGGTGGTGTCGAGCATCATGTACACCTTCGCATGAGCAATATGTCTTCTGATGGTACCGCCTTATGAATCCTTCAAAAAGAACATGACAAACACTCGGAAAAACAAATGAGGTTAGCGGAAATGCAAAACCTATCATTCGTGTGGTGAGATACCCAACAAGTGTTTCCATCATTCTTATCATAATAAAGTACAAGGGGATATGGCATTGTATGTAAGCATAAGATGCGAGAACAACCAAAGAGATTAAGCTCAATCAAACAAGCATGCTTCATAAGTAAGATGTCCAAATCTCCAAGATCAATATAAGAGAGGCAACTAATGGAGATATGGAACAATGATCAAGATAAAGCAAGTGAGAGGCATGAACATATACGTCATCAACCCAATGAAATGAGCAAGAATGGATCATGGGTGATGCAACAAAGCAAGTAATCATATGAATCAAGTCATGCAAGCTAGTAGTGCGAAGATGCAACATACTAGAGGTAATCATGATAATCATGTCATGCGTGCAAATAGTGAGCATACATAATGCACATGACATATCACAAGCATGAAAACAAGGTATGAGTAATGTATCATCATTGTATTGGCAAGAAGTCCTATGTAAATAGCAATAGAACATCATGACTCTCCCAACACAAAAATCAACAATAGCATGTGGTACGATGTAAACATGGCAATAGCAACAAGGATCTCCACCAAGCATACAAATACACATAGGAGTAACATAATGGTGAATCATGGGTAAATGCAAGCAAGGGTCACAATTGCATGGCAAAGGCATAGAAATAGGCATAACATGCAAAGTGAACATGGTAAAATGGGCATAAGGTGACAAATGGTATATAGCCCATAGCCGTGTGAGAGCCAAGTAAAAGATATGTGCGTGGTCCTTGCGCGAAGGGAACAGTGGTAAGGATAATCCACGGGATCCCAAAGCGTCGTTGCTCTCAAGAGCTCGTTTTGTCAACTCATGGGATTGTGAGGTTGATGAGTGTTCATAAGTACCTAGACAAAACAAAGGCGAAGGAAAAATTGTGTGTGCGTGGTATATGTGCACATCATCCATTACGATGTGCACGTGCATGTGTTTGTTAGCTCAAAATATCCAATGCTCAAATAAATGAGATGCATGATATAAAAACATGTCATCCATCATGATAGGTTTGTTCTTATGTATAGAAAAAAGGGAGACTCAGATTGTGGAATGCATCACTCACGATATCTAGAGCTATGTTATGAATGGTATGCATATGGTGCACACAATGGAATGGCATCATCATGCCGTGGTAAAAATATTGTCCCATTTGCGGCAGGTTTGGGTATAAGCTTCTCACAAACCAGAGCTTCTCACAACAAGTCTGATGGTTTCGGTAGGGAACGTGCCACCTTTGTGGATGAAATGATATCTGTTGCCTCTTCTTACTTTCAAATTTTTTCTAGTGTCAACATAGAGCAACAGGAGTGTTGTGTCAATTTTTGGGATTTTTCGTGGTTCGCTTGGATAGTTTTATACATTAACCGAGTTTTCTATGCATTTATGTGCATAATTCAAATTTGAACTACATGCACATGCTCCAGTGCATATAAATGGGTTCAAAATTCAAATGTGTGTCCTTGGTTGCATGCTTAGGTCCCATGCAAGAAATGGGAATGAATGTCAAACACCTTGCCACCGTCGCTCGGCCGCTAACATTGAGATACATGGTTTTTAAATTCTAGTAAATTGAAAATGCGTCTGAAATTTATGAAACTTGACATGCTATCATGGAACGGCATGAACATGCCGTGGTAAAAATATTGTCCCATTTGGGGCAGGTTGTGGTATAAGCTTCTCACAAACCAGAGCTTCTCACAACAAGCCTCATGGTTACGGTAGGGAACGTTTGACCTTTCTGGACGAAACGATATTCATTGCCTCTTCTTGCTTTCAATTTTTTTCTAGTGTCAACATAGAACAACAGGAGTGTTGCGTTAATTTTTGGAAATTTTCGGGGTTCGTTTGGACATTTTTATACATTAACTGAGTTTTCTATGCATTTATGTGCATAATTCAAATTTGAACTACAAGCACATGCTCCAGTGCATATAAATTGGTTGAAAAATCAAATCTGTGTCCTTGGTTGCATGCTTAGGTCCCATGCAAGAAATGGGAATGAATGTCAAACACCTTGCCACCGTCGCTCAGCCGCAAACATTGAGATACATGGTTTTTAAATTCTAGTAAATCCAAAACTCGTCTGAAATTCATGAAACTTGGCATGCTATCATGGAACGACATCAACATGGTGTGGTAAAAAATTTGTCCCATTTGGGGCAGGTTTGGGCCTAAGCTTCTTACATACCAGAGCTTGTGACAACAAGCCTCATGGTTCCGGTAGGGAATATGCCTCCTTGGTGGATGAAACGATATTCGTTGCCTCTTTCTGTTTTCAATTTTTTCCTAGTGGCAACATAGAGCCACATGAGTGTCGTGTTAAAATTTGCAATTTCAGGGTTCGTTTGGACATTTTTATACATTAACTGAGTTTTCTAGGCATTTTATGTGCATAATTCAAATTTGAACTACATGCACATGCTCCAGTGCAGAAAAATGGGTTGACATATCAAATGTGTGTCCTCGGGTGCATGCTTAGGTCCCATGCAAGAAATGGGAATGAATTTTAAACACCAGGGCACTGTTGATTGCCGGCAAAACGTTGAGATACTTTGTTTTTAAATTCTAGTAAATCCAAAACTCGTCTGAAATTCATGAAACTTGGCATGCTATCATGGAATGGCACCCGACATGCTGTGGTATTTTTCGTGTCATTTTGAGAGAAGGCGCACTCGAATAACAGCCAACAAAGGCATTTTGAAACAAATAGCTGCCACTTTAACATCTCAAACATTTTGTATAATTTAAATCATGTGCATTCTGTTAACCATTCACGTGACGCCACGCGTCACTCTTTTAATGGCTAGGAGGTGCCATGCGGACTGCTTGACTAAACGGGAGGCGTGTGAGCGCAGTCCGCTGCGCAGGCTGATCGAGAGGCGTGCAAGCTGTTCTCCAATGCGCAGGCTCATCGGGAAGCGTGCGAGCTATACGTTGTGCAAGCTCACTTGGAAGCGAGCCCTTTGACTTCCATGGCCGCCCGCCTTGCTCGCATCCTCTCCATTAATGGCGCCCGAGCCGCTGTTCAATATGGGCGGCCTTACTGTTCGCCTGCCATTCCCCTCCCGCAGACCTCCACCAACACCATGGCGCAGAAGGATCATCTGCCACTAGTCTTCCAGTTTGGTGAAGTCAACTCTGAGCCGGACAAGATAGAAAATAAGGAGGAATGGGGCCTCATGGACATGGCCCTGAACTAGCTGGCCGCGACGGTTGCTGCCCCCGTGCCCGTCCCAGCTCCCATCCCCATGCCTGCGCTAGCGACCATCCCCATAGCATTGACGGGCTGGTCGCCGAGCACTATTGCAGAGCTGGAAGCCACGGGCGTCAGCGAGGTCTCCGCGGACCTGCCCGAGCTCGTGTACATGCCAGCGCCAGCGCCCATGCACGTGCCCGTGCGCGCCCCTGCACCCACCGCGGCGCCGGTCCCCGTGCGTTTGCCTGCACCCGCCGCGCCCGTGCTCGTGCGCGCCCCCCCTCAGCGGCATGGGACGCCGCCGTCGACCGCTACCTCGCAGCGCCGTGAGTTGCCGTCCTCCCGTGCCCCGCCCATCGATCGCTCGATGACATGATGTTTGATTTCCAAGTGAAGAACATTCTGTGCTGCCTTGAAGATTTCAGCAACGGCGTCTCGGAGGACAACAACGACAATGCCGGCGCGGCACGCCGCCTCCGCCGCCACTAGAATTAGTTTTTTTGGGTTTAATACTGTATCTCGATCATATGAATATAAATTCGTAGTGTGACTGAATGAAAGATATGGTTTGAACGAACTTGCGTTTTTCTCTCTGAATGTACAGACTTATCAAACGATTTTCTTTAAAAAAAACATCAATGATTTTTAAATATAAAACACTCATCGCAAACGTTTTAGATAGAACACCCGTATGCAAACCGACAACTTTCCCAGGAAGCCAAGGGAAAATGTGCCGAGCAGGATTTGTGCAGCTCGTGATCGCAAACGTTTTAGATAGAACACCCACATGCAAACCGACAGCTTCCCCAGTAAGCCAAGGGAAAATGTGTCGAGCACGATTTGTGCAGCTCTTCATCGCAAACGTTTTAGATAGAACACCCGTATACAAAGTGAGAGCTATGGTCTTCCCCAGTAAGCCAAGGGAAAATTCGCCGCGCAGGATTTGTGCATCTCTTCAAGGCAAACGGTTCAGATTGAATACGGTATGCAAAGCGAGACTTCGCCGCGCAGCCAAGAGAAAATCTAGCAAGCAGGATTTGTACATCCCTTCAATGCAAACGGTTTTTTCGGATGACCCATGTGGAACCACATACAGGCAATTTGGTAAGATTTGCATCTGTCATATTGGGTATATTGCCATTTGTCAAACTGGAAAGATTGACATTTGTTGATCTAGTAACATTGCCCTTTGTCAACCTTGTAACACTGCCATTTGTCAAAATATGCAACTAAAAATCACTAGCACTATCTATTTTTTGCAACTAAAATTCAGTAATTAAGCATATATTCCATTCATAGATTAAGTAGTCGTTCTTTATACAAACAGTTCAACTTGACAGCTGAACCGACCAAACTTTTCCCCAATTGTTGCCAACCACATACAGAAATAGCTCGCTCAACTATATATACTAGCTAATTTTAAGTACATTGTACAGTTCCACCACATCTATAGTCAGCTGAACTGAACAAAATAGCACCTAAATACTACTACTACTACTACGGAGGGGCTTTGTACTACTTCCGGCAGCCTCTCCTTTGCCGAGCGCGCTCAGTAAGAGGCAGAGGAGGAGGAGCCTATCGATGAGCTGGGCAACTGTAATATGGTGCCTGCCGCTGCTGCACCTTCAGCGACGCTCACCTCGAACGCCCTCTGCCGCTCTAGACGACCCCTCTCGAAGAGGCGGGACTCCTCGTAGATGTCCTGATTCCTCGCCTCTGCGGCGACGTGTGCTGTGGCCACGGCGGCGTTAAGGTTCTTTGCGTGCTCGACGAGGCGCTCCTCCTCCCGTAGGAACTCGATGTAGCGCGCAAGGTCGCTGACGCACGTGCGGGTCTCCACCACCTCCTCCCTCCTTCGGGCGGCGGTGGCGGAGTGGGTGATGACCCCGGCGGTCGATGGTGGGTTGGCGGCCACGGCAGCCGACGATGGGGTGGCGGCCACGACCACCACCTCCTGCCTTCGGGCCGCAGTGGTGGAGCAAGTGATGGCCACGATGGCCGACAGTGGGGTGGCGGCCACGACGGCCACCTCCCGCCTTCGAGCCGCGGCGGCGGAGCGGGCGATGGCCCTGGCTTTCGATGATGGTGTGGCGGTCTCGGCGACAGATGGTGGTGTGGCGGCCACAGCGGTAGACGGTGGGGTGGCGGCAACAGTGGTCGGCAACAGCTGCCGACGGGCAGCGGTGACAAAGCGTGTGGTGGGTGTTCCGCGCACGCCCAACAGGTACACCACGCGCACTACACTACGCCCGTGACTGAGCCGCCGCCATGGTGTAGCCTCCCAGCTGGAGCTGTCCTCTAATGACGGCGGAGTGGCTGAGCGATGACGATGGACAGGTGCCATTGGCAATTGTGGGAGAAGGACACGAGATAAGCTACAGGGAGGGAGGGGAAAATGCGACTCAGGACTCGCCGGCCATGAGGGTTTATATAGCAGGCTGGTAAGCATTAGGATTTTGGGGGATTTCACCGAGTCGGGCGGGAAGCTTGCGCGAGAACCTGCGCGGTTGCGCGGGAACAGGCTCACCGACGATTCATTGGCGCCACTTCAAGCCACTGTTTGAGCAAAAGAACGCCCCCGTGCGCTGCTCAAGCTTGCGCTCGAAGCCGTCTGCGGCAGCGGGGTGACAAGACGTGCGAGAGGAGGACGAAAGGACACGTACACATATGATTAATAAAAAAACGTTTGCGATTTAATTACCTACTACCCCCGTTCTGGTTTATAAGTCGTCTTTGTATTTTTGTGCCAAATTTTGACTAGAGATTTAACTAATAAAATATGAATGCATGTCGCCAAAGATTATATCGTTGGATTCGTATTTGAACATAGTTTTCGATTATATATTTTTTATAACATGCATTAACATTTTGTTAGTTAAATTTAATGTCAAAATATGACACAGAATATAAAGGGGACTAATAGACCAAGACGGAGGTAGTAGCACACGACCGCTCTCTACGCAGCGTCGCAACTGCCGGCCGACTTGTAGACAACCATTCCCTGCGTGTTTAACTTTTCTATGCGTGTGGTTGCTCGCGGTTGAGGCGGCCGCAGCGCGCTCTGCTCGCATCCCGCCGTGTGCGCTCTGCTCTCGCGTCCGTCCGGGCGCTCTGCCTCTAACACCCCCAGTGGTTAGCCACAGTAATCCCATTTTGATAATGCCAAGTCAGCATGATTAACAGTGCATGATCATCATTAACATCATATTGCATTTCAACTCCTAAGTCAAAATTCAAATTTAAATGAAAGTGGAAAATAAAAGTTGTCCAAACCTGAAAACTAAAATATGCATTCTGTTGCAAATATTCCCATAGCATTTGTAAAAATGATTACAACATTTATTGGAATTGTAAAAGGACTCAAACAGCAAGAAACAGTAGGGAGATAGCACTATTTAATCCTTTTTCAATTAAATAAAATCCAAACAAAAAGATATGGACACCAAACCAATTTCTAGCAGTGACTAATGTTGCACTGGGATTTATGGACCAGTTCTTATATTTTACAAAAGTCCATAAGTAGCCTAAACATTTTTGCAAAACAGAAAAGAAATGAATAAAGAAAAAAAGAAAAACAAAAGAAAACAAAAAGGAAAACCCCCCCTCCCCACTGGGCCTCGGCCCAGCCGAGCAGCCCAGTCGGCCCACCTAACCCCCGGCCTATTTAACCCTGCCGGCGCCCGAACCCTAAACCGAAACCCCCACTCCCCTCACCCCCTCTCTTCCCCGGGGCGCCGCCCGCCCGACGCCCCGCCGTCGCCGCACGTCGCCGCCTCGTCCTCGTCGCCGTTCGCCGTCGCCAACCACCTCCCCGACGAGCTCCACCGAGCCTCGCCGCCCCCTCTCCCCACGCAGCCCGTGAGCTTGCTCCCCTCTTCACCCTTCTCTCTGTCGCCGCCGCCTCTCGCTGCCGTCGCCCGCTCGCGCCTTGCCTGCCTGCGCCCGCGCCAGCGCCGCGCTCCGCCGTCCATGCGCTGCCGCTGACCGTGCCTCGCCTCGCTCCCGCTCGCGCGCGCCTCGTCTCGCTCCGTGCTCCGTGCCGCGTGCCCGACTCCCGCTGCAGCCTGGCTCTGCGCCGGCGCCGCCCGACACCGCGCCGCCGCCACCCCGCGCCAGCCTCGGCCTCCCCTGGCCTCGCCTCGCCCGTTCGCCGCCTCGCCCACCGCTCGCCGGCTTCTGCCGCGCGCGCGCGTTGTCGCACACGCTCGGCCCTTTGGACACCGGACATGTCCGGTGCCCGAATGGAAGCGCCGCGGACGTGTCCGGCCGGCCCACTGACGCCTGGGCCCAGCCCCTGTTAAAAAAATAGAAAATAAAATAAATAAATAATTGAAGTTAATAATTAATTAATTAATTCTGATTAATTAAGTTTAATTAACCTAATGACCTGATTAACCTAATTAATCTGTAATTAAGTGAATTAATCAAACCCTAATTAACCCTAACAGTCTGCTGACCTCATGCTGATGTCATGCTGATGTCAGCATTCACTATTTCGGATAATTCGAAATTAATTAATTAAATAATTCCAGAAAATCAATAAAAACTTTAGAAAATCATATTAAATAATCCGTAACTCCAATGGAAAAACTTTGTACATGAAAATTGCTCAGAACGACGAGACGAATCCGAATACGCGGTCCGTTCGTCCGTCACGCGTCCCTAACTATCCGAACTTGCAACCGTTCCCCTCTTATCCTCTGTCCGATGATTCCAAAGACCCGGGAAATATCGTCAGATATTCTCCCGCTCCGTCTGATACGTGTAATGCTGCGTTAGACTACCCCTAGCACCGTGTATCGTATTTGTCATGCTCATGTTTGCTCTATATTTATACTGTTTCCTCCCCCTCTTCTCTCTCGATAGAGTCGGTACCGACTCAGCTTCGGAGTTCGACGACCCCTGAAGGCCTTGCCCTTGCCGCCGAGCAACCAGGCAAGCCCCCCCCTTTTTGATCATCCCGATATCGCCCATTCTATTTCTCATGCTTGCATTAGAATTGCTGCTGCTGCTGCTGCTTTACCTATTCTGATGCATAGCCTGTTCATTGTAACCTGCTGTTGATAATTACCTGCATATCCTAAACTGTTTAGTCTAGGCTGGGTAGAGACCTATCAGTGACCCCACTTATCCCGACTGCCGCGCTGGATCGTCAGCAGACCCGATCAATGGGATTGAAGACCAGGCCCCGACACCGCACATCACCCCCTTTAGTTGTAACGACACTGCAGCGTTACTATCGAGTGCCGAGGGTGAAACCTCTTGTAGCACTTCTGATGTTAACTCTGTAGAGTAGCTATTCGGTCGTGGTCATCGAGGGTGATTCCTCCTTCACCGCTTCTGATAACGACGCTGTCGTACAACACCTCAAGTGTGGACCCAGTGAGGGTGATTCCTCCTAGTTCACCTTGACGGATACATCGAGTGGGAATTCAATGAGGGTGATACCTCGGATTCCCTGATGTTATGGACACACGGATACTTGGACTTTACAATGTTACTTGGATAGGCGGGTCGACCCTGAGGGGTACCCGCGTGCGCCTGAGTGGCGAGTGTTGTGAAGACGGGTGCCAGTGTGGTGCCCGAGTGGTGAATACGAGGCACGGCCGGGCATTCTTAACCCTTGCAGCAAGTCCTCGAGACGGGGCGACGGGGTCACATCTTTCGTGAGTCTCTGCTCGTTACCGCAAGCCCTAGTCCATTAACGATTTGGATATTTGATCCGAGCAGGCCTCTGGCCTGATAGCACTAACCATCACGTGGGCATAGTATGGGCGTTCTGCATCGTATGCATCAGCCGAAAGCTCTGTCAGACGTCTAGTTCAGCATGGCGGCACGGACGGACCGGCGCCTTCCTGTAGTGTTGGTGCCTGGCTTCACCATGTGCGCAACGACCCGGAGGGCGAGGGGCGATGGCCAAGACCCCCTTGCGCTTAGGATGTAGACCGACGGGGACCTCTCTGCTGAGCTGTAGGTAGGGTTGCGATGTGTCGTTTGGCCGAGGCCGGGCATGACCCAGGAAAGTGTGTCCGGCCGGAGTTAATCGAGCGTGTTGGGTAAGTTGGTGCACCCCTGCATGGAAGAATACTTCTATCGATAGCCGGTCCTACGGTAAAGGACACTTGGAGTTGTATCTTGATTGATACATTTTAGAACTGGATACTTGGATACTATGGCTCTGGGATTGCTTCTCGCAGGGAGTCGAGAAGGGATCTCCGGACGAGGTTGATGACCGTATGGCTCTGGGATTGCTTTCTCGCAGGGAGTCGAGAAAGGATCTCTGGGTGAGGTTGAGACTTAATGATACTGCTACATTATATTGAACTGTTCTACTCTCTTCTACTACTGCAAGACCGCTGAAGATGCTAGTCTTCGATAGGACTAGGCCTTCTCTCTATTCTGGCATTTCTGCAGCCCAGTCCACATATACAGCCTCCCCTTGAAAATGTTGCATATGTAGTGTAGATCCTTGCTTGCTGAGTACTTTTGAGTACTCACGGTTGCTTTGTTTTCCTTTTTCTCCCCATATCAGTTTGTCGTAACAAGATGACGGAGCCCCTGAGACAGCTGTCCTCGCCGACGATCGCTACTACTACCCAGAGGATGGATTCTACTACGAGTTGACTGACGACCAGGAGTAGGATCGGAGGGTCCCAAGCAGGAGGCCTGCGCCTTTCGATCGTAGTGTTTTATTTTTGCCCCGCCTTTCTAAAGGCCTTTCTATTTCTGTTTCATATCTGTACACAGATATCTGATGCTTCCGCTGACGCTTGTTCGCAAGCTTATGTATTCGAGCCCTCGAGGCCCCTGGCTTGTAATATAAAGCTTGTATGACTTTATTTATGTTTTAGAGTTGTGTTGTGATATCTTCCCGTGAGTCCTTAGGCTTGATCGTGTGCATTTGCGTGTATGGTTAGTGCACGATCGGGCCGGGGGCGTCACACTGCCCTCGTCCCTCCACGCGCGCTGCTAGTGCTTGGGGCCGGCGCATGTCACATACATTCGTGCTGCCATTATGCATGCGGTTGCGCCGGGCGCGGCGCCACGATGTAGTTACCCGCTGCAACAACTGCCATGCGGACGCACCAAGAATCCAGGCCGCACGGCCCCCATTTATTCCTGCGGCCATTTACCTTCATCTCTCGCGCCACACGACACAATAAGATACCCATGACGACACATACAGAGAGGACATCCAGCGGTTCCAATGGCGCTCCCCGTGGCTCCAATGGCGTTCCCAGCTGCCGACGACGACAACGGGGGGCAGTTCACCACGCATCAGTAGTGGACACCCACGTGAGGGGGAAGGCCCTCTCGGTGGTGTACACGAACAAGCCGGTCTCGGTGGAGAGCTCCATCCAAACTATGGAGCAGTTGCTTGCTGAGGACAAGTACCAAGTGGTCGGCTTCGACCTCGAGTTCACCAGCGATCGTGCCGGGCACGATCAGAAGGTTGCCATCGCCTAGTTGTGCGTGCGACATGACGTCCTCGTCTACCACTACCACCTGGTCACAAGGCCTTGCGAGCGTTTCTCCAGGTTTATCAACAGCTCCGACTATAGTTTTGCTACGGTGGACACCACCAATGATCTAAAAGCGCTCAAGGTTTCGGGCTTGACCTGCCAGAATCTTGTCAACATCCATGACCACTACAAGGTTAGGGGCAGTGACGACAACAAACAGAACTCCCTGGTTGACCTCGCCTCGGCCATCATCGACCCCTACTACATGAAGATGAAGGATGAGAGCAAGAAGGACAAGAACGCCTGGCACAGTGTCTGGCATCAGAGACTGGATGAAGAACACATCAAGTATGCGGCCAAGGATGCGTACACAAGCTACGAGATGTACAGGCGGATCATTGACATGAGGAAGTGTCTTCTTCCTGCCCCAGACGAGGGATCGAGCCACAGAGCAGTGGCGGGAGCGTCACAAGAAGCAGATAACTAGACGATCATTTCTCCTAGTTTAGAATGCATGCAATTGTTTATTGAGGTGTGTGCGAATGATCTGTATAGTCACTTATGTAATTGGATGTTTATTTCAGTTATATATATGTTATTCTTCTGTAGACGGAGCAAATCACACGGTTTATTAGCAGCAATCGTCTGTGTTATTATTGGTCTTCGCACACATTTCTTATTACGGACCTGTTTGCCGCGTATCACACACATCTTGTTCAGTTGAACTGTTTCTGTTGTCTTGGCTCATCGCAAACAGTTCATCCGAGTGAACTGTATGCCCTCCATTGCACACACCTTGATCTGGCTGACCGTTTCTATTGTGTTGCCGAATCACACACAGTTCATCCTAGTGAACTATATGCCGTATATCGCACACACCCTCATCTGGCTGCCCGTTTCTGTTATTTTGCCTCATCGCAAACAGTTCTGCTGGATTAACCGTTTGCCACGCATCACAGACGCAACTATAATCTAAATCGTGTTTGATGTCACCGCCATCGCAAACGTTTTGTATCTTTTTTGATGGTTTTATTACATCACTGTTTGTGATTAATGCATCGCACACAGTTTCGTCGAAGGGTCTCTGATTGGACTGTCGCGTTTGGACCAACCTGCAGTAGTGTCTCAACTACCTCACTCACTAACTGTCGTGGCTCATGCACTCCCACTAGGATGCTCTCACTCATATGGTTGGTGGAGTAACTCAAATGGCTCTCAACCTCACATAGGATGTGTGGCATGCTCTCGTGTGTGGGGCTAGTGGTGATCACACTCATCTTCTCATAGGAAATGCACTCAATGTCACTTATGGTGGAGTCACTCATATCACTCATGGGGTGGTGGCTCTCCTCACATGGCAATTGGGGCATCTCGTCATATTTGGGTGTCGAAGAGATGTAGGTGCAAATGTATCCATACTCAACTCAAATCGCTGCCTTGGTTGAAGGGATAGTCCCATGCTCAACCTCCTCATCCATAACGCCTCCAAAGATGAATGCCATAGGATGTGGCAAAACATCACTCTCCTCCGAGACTAAAGAGAAGGACTCATGTGCAGTCTCGTAGCTTGACTCGGAGTATGAGTCCCATTAGGGCGCAGTCTTCGTGTTGTCGAAGAGGTTCGTGATTGTCGCCGTGGTCGAAGGGGATGGCCCTTGCTCGACCGTCTTGTCGCCATGTTGTTGTAGGAGTCCCATATGATGTGGCACCTCATAGCTTGTCTCCATGACCAAAGGGAATCTCCCATTCTCGGCCATCTTCCTTGAGGGGCTTCCGAAGATGGAAGTGTCACCCTCGCTTGTAGGTGTTTGCCTTGGACTTGATGATGTCGATGTAGGCGTACTCATGGGAAGTAGGCGAAGATGCCGTACGTCCAAAGGAGAAGATGCCTTGACAACATTTGTCAAAGATGCCGAAGTGGTGGTGGTAGCCGTAGCTTCCTCTTGGTGGTGCTTGTCTTGCGGTCTTCTCTTGTGCTCATGAAGGTTGGTCGTAGCTTGATGTAGAGCTTGTTGGGACTTGTAGGTTTGCGCATCTTGAGAATCTTCATCTTGATGGTGTCGTTGTCGTGCTTGAGCTCGATTTTGTTCGTCATCGTGCACATGTTGCTTGGAGGTGACTTGCCCTTCATTACAATGTGGGTCACGAAAATGATGGTTGTCGTCATGAAGATGAGGACGTGGACGAATTGCGCTTGCATTGCTTCGGTGCTCTGAAGATTTGTGACTCATTCGCCGCCGCCTTGAGGATAACGAATGTGAAGAAGACTTGTAGTCAGAAAACATTTGTCGTAATTCCTCCATGTGTTTGTCCACCCTTTCGGTGAAGTAGTCCAACATGTCGTTGATGTAGTCCCTTTTCCGTGCGTCGTAGATGTCGTCGAACACCGGAGATGATGCGCTTTGCTTATCCATCACAAGACTCGAGCAAGTGTGAGTGGAAGAAAGGGAAGAACTAGACCAAATGTACCTTTTCCAATGTTGAAGATGGATCAATGATCACTCAATAATGTATTATGGCACAATTGGTACCGGATCTTGTCAATTCTCACACCTACACAAGTAAGACTTATGGAGTAGCTTGGTGAGGATAGTGGCACAAAAATTTGATGCAATTGTTAGCAAGAGTCAATAATGTTGAAAGTGATTCACAAAATTTGCAAGTGAAACAACTAGACCAATAGCAATATGTGGCACATGGAAACACACACACGAATAGATAAATGGGGTCGTGCAACCAAGGAATGAGCACAAAATGTGGAATCCACGGAAAACACTCATGTTGCACAACTCAAGAGAGACGCTAGCACAATTGCTCAATAGGCAGACACGACACTTGTGCACAACCTATAAGATGCAAAATGTATCAACTTTCTATCCCAAGTATGTTATTATGTATGATTCTCCGTGTTTCGCCCACGATGATCCAAGATGATCAGTAATGGTATATGATATGCAATGTGGCGATGCTATGGCTATTGCTTACAAGCTCTTTGTTTCTCTTTGCTTAAAAGCTTATTCTTTCTCTTTTTTTTGATATGGCCACTATGCGAAATGCACAAACCAAGATAGCAATTGTGTATATGCAGGAATAATCTTGTGACACAAGAGATGATATGATGATACCAAGATGAGGATACCAAGATGATATGGTATGTATGCAATGGAAGGTGCGGGTCGGGTATCTCTAAAGTGCACAAGTAACATTACCAGCAATACTCAATGGCTAGTCTCAATAGGCAAGTGAAGCAAAATGGGCTCGGGGGTTAAAAATGCAATGGCAAGGGAATATACAATGATGTCGTCGAAGTTACCGTTGAGGGTTTCTCATTTGTCAGCAAGGACGAATGATGATGAAATGGTCGTTGTCGAAGTCGAGACCGTGGTGATGATGAGAGGCGGTGCTCTTGATGTTGAAATGTTCCTAATTAGCCGAAACACCTTAGGAAACAGAAAAACCGTGAACTCAAAATCTCAAAGGCAAATGTCAAATGGTGGTAGCGGATTAGCGGTGGTGGTTGCGGAAGAATTGGTGGAAACCCGGTCAAAATGGGTTAAGGTGGCGGAAGAGTATGGTGGACTATACATGGTGTTGGAGTTGAAGTCACCGTCCCTAAGTAGCCTAAACACCTTAGGAGACACAAACCACAACTCAAACAACCTCAAATGCAATGGGAGACAAAATGGGTTAGGTTGCGGAAGGCTATGGTGGTATTGTGAACGATATGGTGGAAGCCCTAGGCAAAGATGCCAAAGTTCCAAAATTTGATGGAATCAAATGATGTTGGTAGTATTTTTGTGTGACGGGGGATGTCAATAGCTTCAAAACGAGCTATAGAACGTCAAAATCGGACTCCGGATGAATTAGTTATGGACAAAATGGTGAAACACTGGAGGCTGAAACTCCAGGGGCCAGAAATCCGGGGCTGTATGTCCAGAACAGCGCGCGATTTTGCACTCCAGGAGCCGAATGTCCGGCCAACGGCCCGGATGTCCGGACCGATGGCCCAGATGTCTGGCCGGTGGCCTGGATGTCCGGCCCGATGATTCCAGATCGGGATTTGGACTTCGAAACTCGATTTGGGGGCGGAAATTGATGATTTCTAGGTGGGGAGATTTCGTGCATGGAAAGTGGAGAAAAGATGGGGGATGCTAGATCCACTAGTAACATAGCAAATCCATAGATCAAATTCAATAAAACGTCATCAAACCAACATATCACAAAAAAAAATTAGGGGCTATTTTTGGTGGGGATTTTCGAAATTGGGACAAAATCAAAGCAAAATTAGGCTAGAAAACGGTGGGGGAGACTCCAAATTCATGATCAACGTGGCTCATGATACCAAGATGATGTAGGGTGGAACCCTAGGGGCCGATCTTTCACGATTTGGAGGAGGATTCCTGAAGAACACGAAGAACACACGAAGAACACAGGGGAAAAACAAGAGGAAACACTCAAATTGATTTAATCCAATCACATAGGTGCTAGATCCACACACACAAAGAGGTCACTAAGATCCAAGGACAACAAATGAGGATACAAAGGTAACTAGTTCATCCCAATCCTTGAAGGAGTAGAGGTCTTGAATCTTAGAAGGATCTTCCCTAGATGGGGTCTTGAATCCACTAGGGATCTTCCCACATGGAGGTCTTGAACTCCATGGGAGTGGTCTCTCTCTCTCTCTCTCAAGAGAAGATTAGGTAGGAGCAAAACTCACATACAAATGAGCTATTACTTTGCTAACCCTAAAACGTAGGTGGAGGAGGAGTATATATAGTCTAGGGGGTGAAGGGGTACATGGGCTTCGGCCCAGATGCACTACACGCAGACAGGGGGGCCGGATGTCCGGGCGTCGGGCCGGATGTCCTGGCCTTCGAGGGGGGCCGGATGTCCGGGCTGGAGTGGTCAGGATCCGGGCGCGTTCTGTGAAGGAGTGGCCGGATTTCGTGGGCTGGGCCGAATGTCCGGGCGGCCTGGGCCGGATGTCCGGTGCCTGGAGATGCTCCTCGGCTGGGCTGCTGGCTTCAGGGGCCGGATGTCCGCGCCAGGGGCCGGATGTCTGGGTCCTAGGAACTTCCTCCGGTTCCTTTCGTTGGTCCTCTTCGTTCGTGCACTTGGGGACTTGTCCATCTTCACGAGCATCTCCGAGAGGGTCTTCTTGGTACCTAAGCACACATAGTGTCTTTGTATGAGGTAGCAACCATGTCTCGCACGAATGGAAAGGGGAAGCATTTAGGAGCGGGTTCACCTTGTGTCCAATGGCGTATGCTTGAGGTCTCGTCGTATGTCCACTTGGGGCTTAGGGAGTAGTCGTAGTGTACATGGGGATGATTGTAGGATGCTCCACATCACTAGGCCTGTCTCGATCCGTGAGGTGGCTTGGAACAGCAGATCCATCTGATCATTTATGGACTCAGGCATCTCAAAGGCAGCATGAGAAGTAGATGAACTTGGCCCACTAGCCTATGCAGCAACTCTAGCAGCCTCTCCTTTCTCCTGAGTAGCAGCAGAGCTAGGATCAGTTGGATCCATGGTCACGGTGCAATCCTCAAGCTCTGGCTATAGTGGCAGATGCTTATGCTATAGCAAGAAGATGTTGCTACGAACTTTGGAGTTAATAAGCAACTGAATGCATGGAGCCCGTCACATGAGCACTTCTGACCAGCAGATGTCCTCTTCACATTCTCCACAATCAAGTCCATGACATTGAAATTTTCAACTTGATGAACAATGTGCAACATGATAATGGAATACCATCTGATCATCTTGTCATCTTTGGACTTGGGCATAAGAGTATACCTGAGGATGGTATTGATAGTGGCAAGACCTGGCAAAAGAAAGTACACTGAGCACAACTTCCATTTTTCTCGCTCATCAACTTGAATAGGGTTGTACATGTTCTTCATTGTGTCATGGTTCTTGTGGCTGGTCATGCACACCATTGTGTATTTCTCATCCGAAGTAGGAAAACCTAGCAGAGCAGACCATTCTTCAACTGAAGATCCATACCTTTGTCCATCAGTCATCCACCGATCTTTTCATTGGCATAGAAATGTGTAGTGGCACAGAATTGCACGATGAGTTCTTCACACGAATGAGATTTGACTTCACCAACAAACTTGGCAATCTTGAGAGTCTCAAAAATTTCAAACACTTTGGGGAAGCTGTTGGGGTGCTTCTTGATATACACTAGAAAAAAAGACACATCTATGACATTATGGCCCGAACGAAAATATTTTCTGTCATGGAAGTGACACTTCCATGATGATAATTGTGAGAAAAACATGTATCATCATGGATGTGGTGGGCTCCTACTTCTATGACAAAAAATATGACAGAAATGGGCTTTTCGTCCTGGGCGGGCTTCAGGCGGACTTGCATGACATTCTTTGGGCTGTCCATGACGTAAAAAAACATGGTAGAAGTGAGGGCAAGAAATTTTTCGGAGATTCCCCGACATACGGTGGGTGGTCAGGCCTAAGAAATGCACACGTTTCTCTCGTATGCATGTGTGTGTGCGATCCCTTCGCTTACTGAACCCGATCGATCCCATCCCTTGCCTTATTGAACCCGATCTAAATCGATCCCTTGCCTTTACAAAACCCGAGCGACCACTCACCTACTGAACCCCGAGCAATCGATCCCTCACATTACTGAACCCGACCAATCGATCTCGCTGCTTACTGAACTTGAGCGAGTGATCTCTTCACTGCTTACTGAATTCGAGCGGTCGAGCTCGCTGCTTAGTGAACCCGAGTGATCCCTTTGCTACTTACTGAACACGAGCGGTCAATGCAAGACTCGTGCTGGCTTGATCGATCAATGTGTTGCATCGAGCCCCCACGCGGGACATGAGTTGACCTAACAGCTGGTTGGTTGCCTCTCAATGAACAGTCCATGTTGTTGCCGCATGTGCGATACATAGATCGAGTTGAGACCAGCAACCTGTTACATTGATCGAGCCCTTTGTGCGAGATGTGTTGACCTAGCCAGTTGGTTGGTTGTGGATGAACAGTCGCTGTTGCTAGCTGCCACGTGCGCGCATGTATGCCCCACCCTAGAAGGTGGGTGTTGGATGAACATGAGCCTGGCCGTGTAGTAGGCGGTTGGCGCTGGATGAACAAGACCCCGATCGAGGAGGCCGTTTTGCAGTACGCACCACCCTAGCCGGTGGGGTTTGGCTAAATAGGACCTCATGGTAGTAGGCGATGAGTCCAATTTACGTGATAATTTGGATGGTTATTTTATGCCTACATGATAGGCTTTGTGGAGTTTTACCATGTTCGTGCACTTTCTTTTTGTCATTTTCCCCTAGGTAACACTTTTGGAGCAAATAAATGCATATGGAAGGAATCCCAGGAAATTATGGTGGAATCACATTATTTAATGTGATAATTGTCTACCAAAAAAGAATTAAATAAAGGGACTAAAGGAGAGGCGCTGGCGGCTGCTCCAGAGCCAAGGACGGCCAACCATACGAGCATGACAGCTCGTACGGGTGGTCGTATGAGGTGCCAGGAGAACCGCCTCGTCAACTATTTCCATCCCGTGGAATTGGATCGGAGATCAGACGCACACAGACACTAGAAACTCGCCTAGAAGGAGGAACCCTAGCCTCCGGAGTGATCCGAAGGGGGGCATTGGCAAGGAGGATATTGCCGTCTTCACCACCATCCACAAGGAGGGCTTCGACATCATCCACACTGTCATCATCATCATCATCCACATCTTGCTCATTATAACATCAAGAACCCTAGTGGATCAACTTGTGTGACATGTGTAGTCCATTCATGTTCACTATTACCACTCGTATGATGTTTGTTGCCTCCATGTGTGAGTAGCTCCCTTGGTTCTTGGGGATATGGATGAACCCTAAGAATGTAAGAGATCATTTGATATTAGGATTTAATATGCTCTTTGCATGTTTATGTCAATAGTCTTCCTGATGTTGGGCGAAGTCGACCATCCAACATATGCCAACTTTGGACAGAAGGTTATTACTATTGGTGGACCGGCTGGTTGTGGAAGTCGGTGCATGACAGGCCCTATCTCCCTTCACTCGGGACTGTTGCAGCAGGGGATAAAACAGAGACCACCTATAGGCTGCCTCCATGGGGACCTTTTTCCTCTTGATCATCTTTGACAACCAGAGTGGGGAAGAACAGTGTTGGCGTATGTGATATGGGGCTGCCATATGTACGCACGTATCTGTATCGGCTCTGCCAACAAATAGAAATATGCAAAGTGGCTTAGAAATCCGACATAGCATTGTGTTTATGCACCGCTATAGATGCATGCTAGTGGGGAATCTAGACTCCTTGAGAATGCTTTAATACTATTAGTTCTACCGCTCTTTGTTTGCAAACCTTGTTATTTTTTTTCTTATTTGCTTTATGTTTGCTACACCATTTCCATCATATTACTATTGCTTTGGACCACTCTCAACTTGTAGGCACAATATTTAAATCATCCATGTGGGATCGATACTCTTACTTCGAAAAGGCTACAACTAAACCCTATGTACTTGCAGGTGATACCTCCTTTTAGTGATTCGGTAAAGGAACAGAAAGTATCCTACACCTATTTCCCAAGAAGTGATCCTGGGTTATTGAACCCATGAGAGGAAGGCTCCCTTGAAGTGGATTGTTTCTAGCAAGCTTTAGTCAAAGAATTAATTCCAGCTTTTGACCGGATCAATCAAGCAAATAGTGAATCAAACACTTATAAATAAAATAGGTACGGGCATGTGTTGGTGCAATATCTGCCTACCTTGTGTTTTGGAGATTGTTGACAGAAACAGGTATGGACTGATTTGTTTGCTAGTGCATACAGAGAGAAAAGTCTATACACAACCAAAGATAATGTTGTCTCCGGTACTGAGTTCGAGGAACTTCACTGAAGTATATCTGCGTTGCAAAGAACAACGAGCTATAATTGTTGAATCAATAGAGTCGAGAAGATTGATGTGAAGAAATCGACCCCTCGAAAGTTTTCTGCTGAAGCAAAGCTTTTGATACAGTACTGTCGTCCGAAGAAATTGACTGCAGCAATGGAAGTCGAAGACAAAGTGAAGACGTAGTATTCATTTCGTTGTTCTTCTTTCATTCTTTCGAGCCATAGGACCTTCGTACTATTAAGAGGGGTATAGGTTCTCAATGCTTAGATCTACTGTGATGCTTAGCCATAACCTATGAAAGATGCGAGAGAAATCTCTTTGTGCTCCAAGCAAATACTTGCCAGCAAGAGACTGTGATCTTCTTCGATGCAAGAGATTTGTCTCAGACCGAGGGGTTAGCATTACTTGCTCCCCAAGTAATGTTACCGTTGTGCTCAAATCCGGCCGTTGGACTCATGTCGTTTGGTCATTGGCTAATCCCGATGTCTAATTTGGTCATTTCACATCAGGGAAGGCTGCGACTATATATAGCCACTCCGCTCCAACTTTGTCCGTTGGTTGCTCTGCTTGAGATTTCTGAGAAGATTGATTTGAGCAACCCCTCTCCGAGTGATTTGAGTTTAAGATCCACCGAGAGAAAAACCAAGAGCCCAAACTTAGACAGTGGTTTAGCATCATAGTAGTTCTGAGTGAGAGTTCTGGTACCTATTACTCTTGAGAGCTGCACACTCTCTAGACGGATAGGTTTCGGCTTTGAGTGTTGAAGAGTAGTTGTCTTCACCGAGCCTGATCTTCAGCAACCAAGAGTGATTGTGGTTTGCGAAGTTCGACCGAAGGTTTGGAGATCGCCGACAAGGATCTACCACGAGTGAAATCAACCTGAGTCTGATCAGCTCTGCGTTGAAGGATAATAGGGTGAAGAGAGTTTATCTTTCGTGTTAAGTCACAGCCCCTCCAACCAGACGTAGCCCTTTGGCAGAAGGGTGAACTGGTCTACCAAATCTCTATGTCGCCATCGAGCACCACTGGTTAAATCTCTCTACTGTATTTCCTTCAGCAGTTTATATTCTTGCTCTGTGCCGATAGAATACTTGATCACTTTGTCCTGTTGTTGTTATCTTGTGTATCTGTGTTCATCATGTTTCATTCTCTTCGCCTGTATTCATTCATTACCATCTTATTCCTCAGATTCTCTTGTGAGATCATTTCATAGTATTTCCTTCAATACGTACCATGTTGTGTCTCATTCTACTACATCTGTTTGCGTATTGCATTACTCTCATTGCTATTAAACCGGTGATTTATCAAGCTCGCACGGTTGTCAATGCCTTCATCTATGAATATGCTTCTGACGAAGAAGACTGATTTAGTTCATTTCCTTCGATACTCTATTCCGCTGCTGTGATTGGGATAAGTTTCAAACCTTTCGAAAGAAATTTTGAATCTCCCATTCACCCCCCTTTGGTCGATATACTCTCGGTTCTAACAATTGGTATCAGAGCAGGTACTCCCTGTCTCTGTTTATTAAAGGTCTAATGTCCTTGGAGTTTTGAGTATGTCATTTGCAGGTAGATCCTCGCACTCTGAAAGATTTCCTGTCTTTGATGGAAATGACTATCTATACTGGAAGGAACGAATGAGAATCATAATTCAAGCTATCAACTATGATCTGTGGCAGATTGTGGAAGATGGCTACACCATTCAGCAACAAAATAATCTGACTTCCGATGATAAAGCAAATCTGCAGTTGGATGCTCAAGCAAAAGATATCATCTGTGGCAGTCTATCAAAAGACATTTCCTTCAGTTCCAAAGGCTCAATACTTCAAAGTAAATTTTGGATGCTATCAACAATGCTCATGAAGAATTTGTTGCTAGATTAGATCCTCACACTCAAATGCTTCATGCTATGTTCACTGGATTTAGAAGTCTTCGTAAAGAAAGTGCCATGGAACTCACTGATCGATTGACAAACATTGTCGAAAGACTACATCAACGAGGAGTAACTGATATCACCGATAGAGATGTAGTCAACAAGCTTTTGAGTGCTCTTGATGAATCCTTCGATCCTATTGTAGCTGAAATCAAACAAAGACCAGACTATGAAGAGCTTCACTATGTTGAGGTCATGACACTGCTGTCAATTCATGAAGAAAATATGAACTGGAAATTACCAATCAAGAATCTTCTTCGGAAAGTGAAGGAGAAATTCTCTCACACTATGGAAGTTCTGAAGAAGAAGACGACGTCGAGAATCAACACACCATCACTAGAGAACTTGAAATGCTCACACAAAGGCTAAGTGATCTAAAAAGGCAAAATCTCTGCCTCACAAATGATGACAAGCGTGACGCACCAGAATCGTCATGAAGAAGATTGCCTCCGAAAGATATGAAGTGCTTCAAGTGCAAACTATACGGTCATCTCATTGCTGATTGCCCTGGCTGGGAAGCAAAACCCCACAGCAGATGGAAATATCTTCACTGCAGTGGTTTTACGCGAGTAGATCGTCATACCAAGCTCTCGAAGGAAATTGCATCGCCATCATCTTCTTCGATGAGACCAGTCACTGACGTGAAAGCTATAGCTACCATTGAATCAAATATGAAGAGGACATCTCGGCTGAATAGAGCATGTGCTGATCCGACTTTGGACTCCGAAGAAGAGGCTACTGACACTGAATCAGATGATGAAGAATTCTATAAAAGGATTGGGAGAAGCAATGCATATGTTGCCATTGAATTATCGAAGGATTTCAGCGAATCAGATACGGATAATGATACTTCAAGTAATGATGATTCGAGTAATGATGATTCAAGTAATGATGAACCAGTCGCCTTCTGTCTCATGGCAAAATCATCAAAGGATCAGGTATCTGCAAAACACCAAAGATCCATGAACGAATATTCACCTGAATATATTTCTTATGCCAAGCTGGTCAAGATCGCTAAATCCCAACATGATGAACTTGAAATGCTTGAGAGAAATCTCAGGAAAACCGAAGGATTACTGGTCGAAGAGATGGAGAAGAAGCAAAAGTTGATCGAAGAGCAAGATGCTTTTTCATCAACTGTTGATGATCTTACCAATCAATATGATTCACTTACAGTTGACTATGAGAGTTTATCGGATGAACTCCTTAACAGGAATCAAGAACTTGTGTGATGTAGGGTAGAAACCCTAGGGCTGATCTTTCACGATTTGGAGGTGATCCTACGACTAACATGAAGAACACGAGGGAAAACACGAGAGGAAAACACTCAAATTGACGAGATCCAATCACACATATGCTAGATCCATGAACATAAAGAGTGATACAAGATCCAAACGCAACAAAGGACGATACAAGAGGCGGTAGTTCTTCTCCGTGAGGAGGTCTTGAGGGGTGTTCCCGTGAGGGGTCTTGAATCCACTTGGGGGATCTTCTCCGAGGAGGTCGTGAACTCCAAATGAAGAAGTAATTAAGTGGATGAGCAAAGCTCTATCTCTCAAATGAGCTATCACATTGCTAACCCTAGAAAGAGGGAGGAGGAGGAGTATATATAGTCTAAGTGGGCCAATGGGTACATGGGCCTCGGCCCTTTACTGTGCGCAGACAGGGGAGCCGGACGTTCGGGCGTCGGGCCGGATGTCCGGGCCTTCATGAAGTGCCGGATGTCCGGGCTGGCACCGGATGTCCGGTTGGTCGGGGCCGGTCTCGGTGCTCTCTGGATAGGCGGTGATGTAGGGTAGAACCCTAGATGCCCAATCTTTCACGATTGGAGCGGATCCCGCGATGAACACGAAGAACACGAGGGGAAAACACGAGAGAAATCACTCAAACCAACGAAACACAAAGAGATACACGATCCAAGGTCAACAGAGGATGATACATAGGGTAACTAGTTCATCTCCGTGAGGAGGCCTTGAATCCGCGAGGGATCTTCCCGTGAGGGGTCTTGTATCCAAGCATGGATCTTCTCCGAAGAGGCCGCGGTATCTCGATCGAGAAGAACCACAAGGATGAGCAAAGCTCTATCTCTATAATGAGCTAAACCATTGCAAACCCTAACTAGGAGGAGGTAGGGGAGTATATATAGTCTAAGGGGTGAAGGGGTACATGGGCTTCGGCCCAGATGCACTGATGCAGGCAGGAGGGGCCGGATGTCCGGGCCTTCCCGAGACGCCGGATGTCCGGGCTGTCGGGCCGGATGTCTGGGCTAGCCAGGCGCCATTTGGTTGCTCTCTGGATAGAGGAGGGTCAGATGTCTGGGTGGGGAGGCCGGATGTCCGGGGCTTCGGGAGGAGCCGGATGTCCGGGGCATGGGGCCGGATGTCCGGGCTGTCGGGGTCACTTCTGGAGCTCTCTGGATAGGAAGGGGCCGGATTTCCGGGGGTCGAGCCGGATGTCCGGGCTGGGGCCGGATGTCCGGAGCCTGTAGGACCTTGACGTCCTTCTTCGTCGAGCTTCTTCATCCATGTACTTGGGGACTTGTCCAATGTTCTGAGCATCTCCATGGTCGTCTCCTCGGTTCCTAAGCACATATAGTATCTTTGCATGAGGTAGCAACCATGTCTCGCACGAATGGAAAGGGAAAGCATTTAGGAGTGGGTTCACCTTGTGTCCAATGGCGTATGCTTGAGATCTCATCGTAGGTCCACTTGGGGCTTGAGTAGTTGTAGTGTACATGGGGATGAACATAGGATGCTCCGCATCATCTCCCCTCCCTTGGGAAAGATCCGACCTTGGATCGTAAACCTCATCACCATGGAAACGGTTGTCGTGGACGTACTTGTAGTTGGACGGAGTTGAAGACATTGCGCAATCCAAGTACTCCAAGGTGTCTCCGGAGTGGTATACATGCAAAAAGAGCAAACACAAATGACACTCGGAAATACAATGATTAGCACACACAAGGTGTCCATCAAGTAAGCATGTGTTCGTCCAATAAGATTGATCATGACAAGGTGCATGAAGCTTAGCCAAATGATATAGAATGATATGTAAAGTATTCATGGGAGCAAAAGCATTTGATGCACGCACAAAGGTGTGGTAATTGTCACGGTGCACAAAGCAAATTCTACCATTGTGCAAGATGATGTCATAGTATGATGGTTTATCAAGAGCATGAACATGGCAATGGATGCTCAAAATGATGATGTTATCATGCAATTGATGGTGGGTAATATGATCATGATGTAAGAATATGCCATCAAGGAAGATCACAACAAATTTGCTAAGAAAATGCACAAGCGCATATATCATGGATGACATGGCAATAGAAGATGCAACAAGGATATCATAATGCAAGTCAATCCATGCATAAGATGCAAATTTGTCATGGGTAGTGCTGTACCATGGCTCGATGTCGTGGCATAAGTGGTGGTCCGAAGGTGCTTCCAATAAGTCCGAGCATTCCTCAACTTGAATGTCCATAGGGTCCATCTCCAATGTCGGTCCTCCATCCAATAGATGTAACATGTAGACAAGAAGAAGGAGGCAACAATGAAAGAATGGCCCATCCAATATGCATATTTGAGAATGGCTCAAAGGGAATGAGTTCACCTTTATGAGGATGTCGAAAATGTTGGTGTTGCGCATCATGTACGCCTTCACATACTCAATATGTTTCATGATGGTAACGCCTTGTGAATCCTTCAAAATGAAAGAACATGACAAACACTCGGAAAAACAAATGAGGTTAGCGGTAATGCAAAACCTAGCATTCGTGTGGTGAGGTACCCAACAAGTGTTTTCATCATTCTTATCATAAGAAAGGACAAGATGTGACATGGTATGAAAGCATATGATGCGACTACAACCAAAGACATTAGGCTCAAGTAAACAAGCATGCTTCACAAGTGACATGTCCAAGTCTCCACGATCAATAAGCATAGCAAGTTGGCACTCAATACAAGGTGATATGAGAGATGCAACTAATGGAGACAAGAGACAATGATCAAGACAAATCAAGTGAGAGGCATGAACATATATGTCATCAACCCAAGAAAGGCAGTAAGAATGGAACATGGGTGATGCGACAAAGCAAGCAATCATAGTGATCAAGTCAAGCAAGCTAGTAGTGCGAAGATGCAATGTACTAGAAGGAATCATGGCAAGCATGTCATGTGTGCAAATAGTGGTCATGAATAATGCACATGACATATCACAAGCATGAAAGCAAGATATGAGCAAAATATCATCAATGTATTGGCGAGAGGCCATATGTAAATAGCAATGGGACATCATGACTCTCCCAACACAACAAGCATCAATAGCATGGGGCACAAAGAAATCATGGCAATAGCTACTAGCATCTCCACCAAGCATGCAAAAACACATAGGAGTAGCATAATGGTGAATCACATGTAAGTGCAAGCAAGGGTCACAATTGCATGGCAAAGGCATATAAAGAGGCATAACATGCAAAGTGAACACGGGAAAATGGGTATAAGATGACAATTGGTATATAGCCCATAGCCGTGTGAGAGCCAAGTAGAAGAGATGCGCGTAGTCCTGGCGCGAAGGGAACGGTGGTAAGGATAGTCCACGGGATCCCAAGTCATCGTTGCTCTCAAGAGCTCGTTTCGTCAACTCTTGGGATTGAGAGGTTGACGAGTATATGTGATTACCTACACAAAACAAAGGCAAAGGGAAAATTGTGTGTGCGTGGTATATGTACACATCATCCATCATGATGCATACGTGCATGTGTCAGTTAGCACAAAATATCCAATGCTCAAATAAATGAGATGCATGATATAGAAACATGCCATCCATCATGAGAGGTTTGTTATTATGTATAGCATAATGGAGACTCAAATTGTGTAATGCATCATGAGAAATATGTAGAGCATTGTTATTCATGAAATGCATATGGTGCACGCAATTATGGGAATCATGAAAAGTATGGAACGCATCAAAATCTCCTAATATGTATGAGGAAACTATGGGGGTCTCCTCATGATCATTAGTGGAAACATCACATGGAGAATATTGACAACATCCAAAACAAAGCATATTTGGAACAATGTGATCATGGCATGGCATAGTAGATGAATTGCGCAAATCATGTAAAGGAAGCATGGCAATATCATCACATGAAAAACAAAAGCCAATGACCATCATCTCGTCATCTATGCCATAAGTGCAAATAGGATTTATTTTAATGGGGCATGCATAGTTACTATGTTGAGATTGAAATGATGCAATATGGGAGATCTCACTTATAGCATATGACAAGTTTAATGGATTGTCAAACATGAAGTGACCAATAGAATTTTCACATGATATCCTATGGAGCATAGCATCACAACTAGGCAATTCAACATGCTCATCATCATATTCATCATAAATAGGTGGCATATCTAAGCATGTAGAAGACATAGTATGTGGTGAATCCATAAGGTGATCATCATCATGCAAGCAATCATTGTCAAGATAGTCCACTAGTGGGACAAGTGAAGTACCATCACCTATGTTACCTTTAGAGCATCGCTCATGTGTTTTAGGTGAGGTGTTGAAGACCAAGTCGTGGTCATCGTCATCTTGATGGAATCATGTGGGGGGTGCATCATCGTCCACCATGGCCATCGTCGTCTCCATTGGAGGTATGGACTCATCGAGGATAGGCATGTCGTCATGCAGGAGACCTAGCACCAAAAGGGAAAACACACTCGGAGTAGAGGGTAAGTCGTTAGAAATCATAGTGGCCTCACATGCCGTGTCAACTACCTCACTCACTAAGTGTTGTGGCTCACTCACTCCCGGTAAGATGCGGTCACTCGTATGGTTGGTGGAGTCACTCAAATGGCTCTCAACCTCACATAGGATGTGTGGCATGCTCTCATGTGTCGGGCTAGTGGTGGTCACACTCATCCTCTCATAGGAAATGCACTCAATGTCATATATGGTGGAGTCACTCATCTCACTCATGGGGTGGTGGCTCTCCTCACATGGCAATTGGGGCATCTCGTCATATGTGGGTGTCGGAGAGATGTAGGTGCAAATGTCTCCATGCTCAACTCCTATCGCCGCCTTGGTTGAAGGGATAGTCCCATGCTCAATCTCCTCATCCATAACGCCTCCAAAGATGAATGCCGTAGGATGTGGCAAATCATCGCTCTCCTCCGAGACCAAAGAGAGGGTCTCATGCGCGGTCTCATAGCTTGACTCGGAGTATGAGTCCAATATGGGCGCCGTCTTCATGTTGTTGAAGAGATTCGTGCTCGTCGCCGTGGTCGAAGGGGATGGCCCTAGCTCGACCTTCTTGTCGCTGTCTCGTTGTTGGAGGCCCATATGATATGGCACCTCATAGCTCGTCTTCATGACCAAAGGGAATTTCCCATGCTCGGCCATTTTCCTTGAGGGGCTTCTGAAGATGGAAGTGTCGCCCTCGCTTGTACGTGGTCTTCTCGTTGTTGAAGATTTTGATGTAGGCGAACTCATGGGAAGTAGGCGAAGATGTCGTACGTCCAAAGGCGAAGATGCCTTGATAGCACTTGGCAAAGATGCCGAAGTGGTGGTGGTAGTAGCCGTAGCGTCCTCTTGGTGGTGCTTGTCTCGCGGTCTTCTCTTGTGCTCATGAAGGTTGGTCGTAGCTTGATGTAGAGCTTGTTGGGACTTGTAGGTAGGCGCATCTCGAGCATCTTCATGTTGATGGTGTCGTTGTCGTACTTGAGCTCGCAGTAGATGTCGTTCGTCGTCGTCGTGCACATGTTGCTTGGAGGTGACTTGCTCTTCATGACGATGTGGATCACGAATGTGATGATGGTGGCCATGTAGATGTGGACGTGGACGACTTGCGCTTGCATCGCATGGGCGCTCCGAAGATGATCGACTTGCTCGCCATCGCCTTGAGGATGATGAAGGGGAAGAACGGTTGATCAACAAGGTCTGAATCTCCTCCATCCGTGCATTGTTCTCCTCCTTTTGTGTGGAGAGCTTGTGGTCAAGGTAGTCTCTTGTACATAGCTCGGAGTGTCGCATGTCGATGGCGAGGTCGTCGATGCGCTCTCGCAATCTTGATTGTGCGCCTTGCATTTGTCGTTGTAGATCGAAGATTGACGATTTGGTGATGTAGTTGTTCGCGCCGTCGTTGTTGTCGAAGACCGGAGATGAAATGCCTTGCCTATCCATCACAAGACTCAAGCAAATATGAGTGGAAGAAAGGAGAGAACTATACCAAATGTACCTTGACCGATGTTGAAAATGGATCAATGATCACTCAATGATGTAACAAGGAAATAGCACAATTGGTACCAATCTCGTCAATTTCTCACACCTACACAAGTAAGGCTTATGGTGGAGCTCGGTGAGGATAGTGGCACAAAAATTTGATGCAAATGTTAGCAAGAGTCAATAATGTTGAAAGAGATTCGCAAATTCGCAAGTGAAACAAGTAGACCAATAGCAAAGAATGGCACACGGAAACACACACATGGATAGATAAAATGGGGTCGTGCAACCAAGGAACGAGCTCAAAATGTGGAATCCACGGAAAATGCTCTTGTTGCACAACTCTAGAGAGACGCTAGCACGATTGCTCAATAGGTGGATATGACACTTGTGCACAACCTATAGGAGACAAAAATGCAATGACTTCTATCCCAAATATACTATGTATGTATGGTTCCCGGTGTTCCTCTCAAGATGATCCAAGATGATCTTATATGCAATGTGGTATGATGCTATGGCTATTGCTTACAAGCTCTTTGCTCTATCTCTTTTGCTTAAAAGCTTTATTCTCTTTTTTTTTGTATGGCTACTTTTGCGAAATGCACAAACCAAGATAGCAATTGTGTATATGCGGGAACAATCTTGTGGCACACAAGGTGATATGATGATACCAATATGATATGGTATGTATGCACTGGAAGGGCGGATCGATGATCACTAATATGCACAAGTAACGTTGCCGGCAATACTCAAAGGCTAGTCTCGATAGGCAAGTGACGCAAAATGGGCTAGGGGTTATCAATGCAATTGCAAGGGGAATATACAATCATGTCGTCGAGGTTACCGTTAATGGTTTGTCGAGTGTAAGCAAGGATGGATAATGATGATGTGGTCGTGGTCGATGACGAGGATGAGCGGCGGTGATGTCGTTGAACCATCCCTAAGTTGCCGAAACATGTTAGGAAACGGAAACCGCAACTCAAATTCTCAAAGACCAAATGTCAAATGGTGGTAGCGGGAAAGCGGTGGTGGTTGTGGAAGTATCGGTGGAAACCCGGTCAAAATGGGTTAAGGTGGCATAAGGGTATGATGGGCTATACACGGTATCGGAGTTGGAAACACGGTCCCTAAGTAGCCGAAACACCTTAGGAGACACAACTCACAACACAAACAAAATTGGGTTAAGTTGGGGTGACGGAAGTGTATGGTGTGCAAGGTTATGTGGAAGTTATGGTGGTGTTTGATGATGAAGTAACCGTCCCTAAGTAGCCGAAACACCTTAGGAGACTCGAATCACTACTCAAGCAACCACAAATGCTATAAGGAACAAAATGGGTTAGGTTGCGGAAGTCGGTGGTGGTATAGCGGAGGATATGGTGAAAGCCCTAGGAAAAGATGCCAAAGTTCCAAAAATTTGATGAAGTCCAATGATGATGGTAGTATTTTTATGGGATGAGGGATGTTAATAGCTTCAAAACGAGCTAAAGAACGTCAAAATCGGACTCCGGATGAATTAGTTATGGTCAAAATGGAAAATCACGGGAGGCTGAAATGTCAGGGGCCGGACATCCGGGGTCGGGGCCGGAAATCCGGGGCTGATTTATAGAACCTGATAGAGGCGAGGGTGTCCCGATCTTTCGATGAGATGATATCTATCGTTTTTGGTGGAGTAGACTTTGACGATCCGACTACGAACGTGCGAGGACGTCGCGCCTTAGCAATCGCTAAACCAACTCCGAGAGGTTATTGACCACGCCGGAGCACAATCAACCTGACCCCGAGGGTCTATCTCCTGCAAGCAAACGAAGAACAAGCAAGAAACTAAGATTTGCAATCTGGATATTACGAATATAAGATGAAAGCTTTATTGATCGAGGTGGGGTTCTGTGACGTCTTGGTCTGGTTGTTGAACACAAACGAAGTACGCGAAGTTGCAGCTATGGTGAACTTTTAATCTAAACAAAACCCAAAGTCTAAACGGTGCCCTAAGGGCTGTATATATGGAGGAAGAGGGGGGGATTTCGTGGCCCTTGAAGGAGGGGTCCGAAACCAACCCTATCTCTTGTTTCCCCACACATACGGACTCTAAAAATAGCCTATACTCAAGTATTTCGAAATTACATGGGCCTGGCCCAATAATAAGGTGACGCAGCACCTATAATAGCCTCTGGACGAAATTTATGAAGTGGCATCTTGTATATTTCGTCCAAGGCTTCCTGCACTCCTTATGGTGGCTTCAAAGTCCTGAAATCATCACTTGTAACTCCGTTCTTGTTCCCCTTGCGCATGCCATCATCTCCATGCTTGAACTTGCTCCAAGGTTCATCTTTCTTGTCCAAGCTAGGCCCTTCATTTGTAAGCAAAACAAATGTATCCAATTTAGGCAGCATCATATTCTCATGAACATTAGAATCATTACCAAGAAACGAAAGTACCTGATAATTTAATTGGCGTGCGCGAGCTCTAGTAATTTGTCCAGTATGTATAGCAGCAGGGGCTGTGGGTGTAACAATGGTATTGATGTCCTCATCAGAACCACGCACGAAAATGCGCTCCAGGAGCCGGATGTCCGGGCCTACGGGCCGGATGTCCGGGGCCACGGGCCGGATGTCCGGGTTCCAAATCCGAGGATGAACTCGAGGAACTCGATTTTGGGGGCGGAAATTGATAATTTTGGGGGCAAAATTTGATGGATTTCGTGGATGGAAAGGGGGAAAAAGATGGGGGAAAGCTAGATCCACTAGAAACCAAGCAAATCCATGGATCAAAATCAACAAAATATCATCAAACCAACAAATCACAAAAAAATTTGGGGGGCTATTTTTGTTGGAAATTTTCAAAATTGGTACAAAATCAGCAAAACAAGGCTAGAAAACAAGGGTAGGTGCTCCAAAATAGTGATCAACCAAGGCTCATGATACCAAGATGATCATGAGCAAGCTGGCTCTGATCCAAGATGATGTAGGGTAGAACCCTAGATGCCCGATCTTTCACGATTGGAGCGGATCCCGCGATGAACACGAAGAACACGAGGGGAAACACGAGAGAAATCACTCAAACCAATGAGATTCGATTACACATGTGCTAGATCCTCGAAACACAAAGAGATACACGATCCAAGTGTACAAAGAACGATACATAGGGTAACTAGTTCATCTCCGTGAGGAGGCCTTGAATCCGCGAGGGATCTTCCCGTGAGGGGTCTTGTATCCAAGCGTGGATCTTCTCCGAAGAGGCCGCGGTCTCTCGATCGAGAAGAACCACAAGGATGAGCAAAGCTCTATCTCTATAATGAGCTAAACCATTGCTAACCCTAACTAGGAGGAGGTAGGGGAGTATATATAGTCTAAGGGGCGAAGGGGTACATGGGCTTCGGCCCAGATGCACTGCACGCAGGCAGGAGGGGCCGGATGTCCGGGCCTTCCCGAGACGCCGGATGTCCGGGCTATCGGGCCGGATGTCCGGGCTGGCCTGGCGCCGTTCGGTTGCTCTCTGGATAGAGGGGGCCGGATGTCCGGGCGGGGAGGCCGGACGTCCGGGGCTTCGGGAGGAGCCGGATATCCGGGGCATGGGGCCGGATGTCCGGGCTGTCGGGGTCGCTTCCGGAGCTCTGTGGATAGGAAGGGGCCGGATTTCCGGGAGTCGGGCCGGATGTCCGGGCTGGGCCGGATGTCCGGGCTGGGGCCGGATGTCCAGAGCCTGTAGGACCTTGACGTCCTTCTTCGTCGAGCTTCTTCATCCATGTACTTGGGGACTTGTCCAATGTTCTGAGCATCTCCATGGTCGTCTCCTCGGTTCCTAAGCACATATAGTATCTTTGCATGAGGTAGCAACCATGTCTCGCACGAATGGAAAGGGAAAGCATTTAGGAGCGGGTTCACCTTGTGTCCAATGGCGTATGCTTGAGATCTCATCGTAGGTCCACTTGTGTCGGCGTGCGACACCTATGGGATCCTAAGGGACCCCGTTACGATTCGGCGGGGGGAGAGGTATGCGCAAAGAGCAGAACCAACGATCGACGTGGGGAGATTTTACCCAGGTTCGGGCCGCTGATCAGCGTAAAACCCTACTCCTATCTTGTTTTATTATCGATGTTCTTGAGCCCAGGCTCCAGGAGCGCTCGCAGTGAACAGTACGTTCAAAGAGCAGCTACGCATGCAGAATGGGCCAAAAGATCGTCCTCCCCTGTAGCAGTTGCCTTGGGCCTCCTTTTATACGCTCGAAGGGGTCACCGCAGTGGCAAAATGTACATACATTGAGGTGTAAAGTAGCTACAGGGTCATCATACCTAACCCCTGACGGATTAGGACGAACACATTTAATGCACCGTGAGGTGTCCGTTTAGGTGTCCTCACTTTCTTGGGGATGGAAAAAGGGGCCATCCCATCAGCACCGCTTAAGCTCTCCTCCACTGGTGCGTTGCCACGCATCCAAAGAAGGACCCAGAATGTCGGGCTTGTTGCTGTGCCAGAGCAGCGGCACAACAACAAAATCTTGCCGGGCGCCAAGCCTTGCCGGGCGCCGGACCTTGCCGGGCGCCGAACCTTGCCGGGCGCTGCAGGCCACCCCGACAAGATCTTGCCGGGGAAGTTGGCCTTCAGATTCTAGCTCTTCTTATCTGCTGATCCTCATATCTTTGACTTGAGAATTTCCCTGATGGCCTGAATCAACCTCGAACTGTTCCCCGACAAGCCTTGCCGCGAGTATGGCTACAACTGCCCGTGCACAAGTATGGGGTACTAATGGCCCAATACTTAGTACACCGACAGGAGCCCCCGGGCCTAGGCCATACACGAGTGCGAGGCGTTGTTGGGATAGGCCCAAACAGTGCACGAGCACACGTGGCAGGGGATTAACTGCTCGTAAATATCCCGTTTACTGTGCCCCCCACTACGCGCGCCGAACGCGCGACGTGGGAAGCGTGCCTCAAAAGCTGCAACTGCAACGCGCCCGCAGAGGCGCATTCACATTGGGGAGTAAAAGAGGCGGCCTGCTCCTTCCCCATAAAAAGGAGAAACCGCAGAGGCACTAGCCTATTTACCCCTCTTTTCTTCTCAATTTGGCCGTCGCCATTGCTTTCCTTCTCTCGAGCTCAGAGCAAAATTTTCCCTCATCCGCTCGTCGCCTCCACGCCCGCTTCATCCCCGGCTTCCGCCCTCGCAGTCGCCATGCCGCCCAAGACCAGCAAAGGCAAGGGCAAGGAGACGAAAGCCGATGTCCCGGAGAGCGAGCTGGTGAAGATGCGGAAGAAATATGCCGTTTTTGCCTCGTCGCTCGATGCGGAAGCTTTGAAGAGGCGGTACCAGTGCATGTGGGCGAGGGAGACGCAGGCTCACCCCGCCACGCGCGTGATTCTAGGTTCTTGCTCCAAGAGTGGGTCAGACAGATACCCCTTTTTCGTCGCATACTTCTATTGCGGGCTCTGTCCTCCATTTCCTGACTTCTTCAACGACATTATGTACACATACGGCTTCCACCTTCTTGACTTCACGCCAAACGCCGTAATGTGTATGTCTGTCTTTGCTCATCTTTGCGAAAATTTTGTCGGAGTAGTTCCCAATACCGCCCTCTTCCGTCATTATTTTATTCCTCGCATCCAAAAGGGGGAGGCCCTTTCTGGTTCTATCGCCTGGATTCCGCGGGCTTGGAATAAGGAGATATACCCAGAGGGAGTTTACCGGGAGAAGTGGGACGAGTGGCGGCCTGAGTGGTGCTGGATCAAGGAAGCAGATCCTCATCCATTCTGTTCGCCTTGACGATAGAAGGTGGTCCGAGGCAGCGATTGGAGCGGCCTTGCCGCCGAGGACGAGAGGCTCACAATCGCCACCACCAGGATCCTTCGCCTGAAAGCCGCCGGGCTTACCATGGAGATGATCGCCTTCGATTTCCTCCGTCGCCGCATCGCCCCGCTACAGAGTAGGGGAAGACCAGCTTGGGAGTACCGGAACGCAGCGGACATCATGAGGCTGCGCCCTAGATTGAACAACAATTTGACTGCTATGCAACTTGGCGCCCTCCGCCAAAAGCTATTCCAGCGCGACGACAAGCATCGGTTGCCGGCAAGGATTGTCCCTCTGTGCAACAACTCTGCTCTGGGGTCAATCATCGCCTTCATGCCGATGTTCAACGCCCACGGTCTTGACGCGACTTGGGCCGAGCCGACCAAGGAGGAAGCACAAAAGTTCTTTGATAACTTGACGGAGAGAGCCGTCCGGGAAGAAGCAGACTTCATCCGAGCCACCACCGACAAAGAAGTGGCATACATCGCCACTAGGGTGGAGGAGGCAAATCTTGCCGCGGAGGCTGGCAGCGCTAGCTTCACAGATTGGGAAACCAGCGATGCAGAGGTAGTAGTGGAAGTAAAACCTGCCGGGAAGGACAAAGCTGCCGGGGAACAGAGCAGCACAGCCGCTGAGAGCTCGTCCGACGAGGACACGGCTGAAGAAGAACCGCAAGAAGAGCTCCCAGCCCCGAAGAAGACAAAGCGTGTTCTTCGAAAGGCTGCATCTGGCATCCCGGCAAGCCAGCCTTCCTCGAGCGGCGAGGCTCTCGGCAAGAAAGCGGCCGGCAAGACTGCGCCGCGGCAAGGGGTTCGTCAGCAAGCTGCGCGGCGCGCGAGTCCCACACCAGCGGCCACTGCTGAGGCGGCAGGGGTGTCTCGCACTACCGCACCGGAAGCTGAGGCGACGGAAACACGCCAACCCCCGACGCCTGCCACAGCCAAGCGACCTAGGACCCCTCCTCCGCCTCCCCACTCAGACATCGCAACGGAGGTCGATTTCGACATCTCCGGCTTTAGTCCGGAGCGAGAAGAGGAAGAGTGAGTGCTTTGTCACAGCCTTTATCTTCCAATCTTGGATCAATCTTACTGACTTGCTTGTATTGTCTCTGCAGTGATGCAGAAACCTTAATGGAGAGGATGGCGAAGAGGACAAAGACTTCCACGGGCGACGGGCCCCCGGCAGGCTCCACGAGTGTGCCAGAAACTGTCATCGTTAGCCCGGAGCTCAGTCCTCAATGCAGCCCCCAGCACAGCCCCCAGCGTAAGTTCACTGCTCTTTTTCCGCTGGCGGGCGCTAAGGTTTCTATTCTTGCCGCTGATATCTCTGGGCTTGCAGGAGAAGAACAGCAACAAAGATAGTTATTGGAAAACGCCCCCGTCGTGCCACCTCCATCGACCATGCCGCCCACAAGCACGTCCCTGGCAAGGGATCCTACCGACGAGCCCATCTTGATTGAGGAGGAGCCGGCAAGCATGGACACCGGCAACCCTCCCCCGGCAACCGAAGTTGCCGGGAGGGGCAAGGCCACCTCTCAACAGCTCGACGCAGGTAACTGATTGCCTCAGAGCACTTGCTATTCTTTCCTTTATCTCTCTGTCTTTGGTCCCTTCGAACTTCAATCTTGATCTTATTCTGTTTCCCTCCTTCGTCCTCCAGAGTTCCCCGTGATGGAACACATGGACGTCGACGTTGTCATCGAGGAGACCGCCAGGGATGCCGCTGCCGAAGCAGACAGGATCGCCGCTAGCGAGGCCGCCAAAGATGCCACCGTCGAGGCCGCCGAGACTGTGCAGGAGGAACCCGCCAAAGAGCCTGCTGAAGAGGGCGGCAAGGAGGCTGATAACCGTATTGACGGCATTCCTGCTGCAGGAGCGCCAGGCGCTGCGCCGGCCACGGAGCCCCCTGCCACTAGTGAGGCGGTTGCTGAGGATCAACCGTCAACATCCGAAGTCCCCTCATCCAGCAAATATCTCAAGGTTGGCGAGAACCTGTTTGTCAACTTGCCAGGGACGGCAAGCATTGGGGCACCAGCCGAAGGAGAAGTCTTTGATGAAGAAATCATCGCTGCTGCCGGGCTCGAGGTCATTAGTGATCCAAGCGCTAGCAGCGGCAAGTCTGAAGAGGACTAGCTCCTTCAGGCCATGGGCGAAAATTTCCGCAAGCTCCAGGCTCTCCACCGCGCCCGGAAAGAGAAAGCGGATTCCAGAATGGCAGTTGTCGAGGCGGCCGAAGCAGATTTTCAAGGGCGCGTCAAACAAATGCAAGTCTGGTACGCCGAGGCCCTCCAAGAGCTGACTGCCGGTCGGGAACAAGTGAGCCAACAGTGGACAGAAATCCTCCTGAAACAATCTGATATGGAAAAGGCGCAGGATGAAGCTACGCAAAGAATTGCTGCTGAAGATGCTCTCCTGACGGGGCGTCGCGTTGCGCTTGATGCTCACGAGGAAGATCTCACCGCATGTGAGCAGGCGCTCGCCGCCAAGCTTCGCAGCAAAGATGAAGATATCAAGAAGCTTGTCGCGCGGCGGACCCAGGAGCTGGAGCAGAAACACAAAGAGGCGCTCGAAGCTCTAACTGTAGGTCACGCCGGCAAGCTCAAGGAGGCCATCGATGCTGCCGAGGCTGCAGAGGCCGCCAAGAATGAGCTGAGTGACAAAGTAAAGAAGATGGAGGTGGATCTCGAAGAACACGGCAAGGAGCTCTCGACGCTCAAAGGTGATAGGGAGAAAACCCTCCACACCCTGGCGGAGATGCAAGTTGCCATGTCTAACAAGACCAAGCAGCTCTCCTCAGCAAATGATGCTATTGCAGTTCTGGAATTGAAGCTGACCACGTTGCAGAAGTCTCTCGAGGCCGGCAAGGCCCGCGAGAAGGCTCTACTCAAAGATCTCCAGGGAGAGAGGAACCTGCTCAAGAGCGCTGCCGCCGCCCAAATCGATTACGAAAAGGGGGTGGAGATCTGGACTGGACGTCTCATCGACGCTGCGGAGAAGCTTATGGCAGAACTGTCAACCATGGGCCTGTCAAACTTCAGGTATTCTTCCGAGGAAAGGATATCTTCAAGTGCCAGGTTGACGATGTTCTTCGAGAGCATCATTGATGCCCTGAAGTTGCTCCAGTCTAACCGGGCGACTCAATTGGCCAACGAGACCCGCCGGCTTTGCCGGCCCGTCCTCCGCAAAGTACTTACCAAGGTGGTGCACCACAATCCCGGCATCAACCTCTCCAATGTGCTTGGCCATCTGCCAAAGGATGCAAATCTCGAGGCACTTGAAGAGCTCGTCGCGCCTATCCTTGAGAAGGTGGACTCCATCAAAAGGATCGAAGGCCAGCGGAGAGATTAACTGCTCCACCTCTTCTTGCCGTCGTCATTCCATGCCGAAGACAATCAAGTCTCGAGTTAGGATTGTGGCAACTCATTAATGTAATATAACTTGCTTATGTTTGGGTACATGCATACTATCTCTCTTGTCTGATTCCTTTATGTATGGAGTTTACTCTACGCTTTACTGAAAAACTTGCCGGCGTGCAATCCTGCAGCGAGCGCTGGGTGCGGGACTTCAGCAGCCTGCTGGAGGCGCAGTGGCCGGCAAGACTCCTTGGCGTTCTCAGTGCGGCCACTTAAATCGTTGAGCGGACTCGAAACAAAATAAGGGCGCAACCGATTACAGCAAGGGTTCCTTCGCGTGCAGATTTTCCATACAAAGGTCGGAATCGTCCAAGGAAATAACTTTGCAATAAAGGAAACTTGTTCTAAGTTTTAGAACTTAGCTTTCTGTCACTGTCCATCCTCCGGCAAGCGTCGATTCTGAACGTCGCCAACTGGTACTCATATCTCCCTTCCCCCCCCCCGGCAAATGTGCGCGCGAGGAATCCTTCTGTCTTTTAAGAAAAAGAAAGAAGAGAAAATAAAGATATGAAACCTTAGCGGTTCATTAGAACTTACCGGGAGTAGGTTCCATACAACATCTTAGACACACATGCATATATATATGAACATGGAAATCAATAAGGAAATGCACAACACTTAAATTTATTCATCTATGCTCAGGGTCTGCGCCTGGCTTTGTACAAAGGATCATATGCCTTGCCGACAAGACTTGTACAAAAGGGTGGTTGCCGGGGGCCCCCGGCAACCGCGCCTTATGGGTAGAACTTGCGAAGATGTTCTATATTCCAGGAATTACTCACTGGAACGCCATCTTCGGTCTCCAGGCAGACAGCACCGGGCCTGGTGAATCGTACTACCCGATAAGGGCCTTCCCACTTCGGTGTCAACTTGTTTGAATTCTTGGCGGACTGAATCCGTCGAAGAACAAGGTCGCCTTCCTCAAGGCTTCGGGCATGAACTTTGCGGCTATGGTAGCGGCGCAAAGCTTGCTGGTAGCGTGCAGCTCGCACAGCAGCCTAAAGACGATTCTCCTCAAGGAGCACAGCGTCATCTTGCCGCAGTTGCTCTTGCTCAAGCTCATCATAAGCGAGCACTCGAGGTGATCCGTACGTGAGTTCCGTGGGGAGAACTGCTTCCGCTCCGTAGACCAGAGCGAAGGGTGTCTGGCCGGTGGCTCGATTTGGTGTCGTTCTGATTGACCAAAGAACCGCTGGCAACTCATCAATCCAGCGTCTTCCGCACTTTTTCAGCCTGTCAAAGGTTCTGGTCCTGAGACCACGCAGCACTTCAGCATTGGCCCTCTCCGCTTGGCCGTTGCTTCTCGGGTGAGCAACAGAGGCAAAACAAATTTTGCCGCCAAGGTCTTGGACGTACTGCATGAAGGTGCGACTTGTGAATTGCGTGCCGTTGTCGGTGATGATCCTGTTGGGCACACCGAAATGGCAAACTATCCCTTTAAAGAACTTGACGGCTGATTGTGCTGTCACCTTCCTCACTGCTTCCACCTCCGGCCACTTTGTGAACTTGTCGATAGCAACGTACAAGTACTCAAAGCCCCCGGTAGCACGGGGAAAGGGCCCAGTATGTCGAGCCCCCAGACCAAAAATGGCCAGGAGAGAGGGATTGTCTGAAGAGCTTGAGCTGGTTGATGCGATTTCTTCGAATGAAACTGGCACGCTTCACACTTAGTTACTAGTGCAGTTGCATCTTGGAGAGCGGTGGGCCAAAAGAAACGTTGCCGGAATGCTTTCCCGGCAAGTGCTCTTGATCCTATGTGAGAGCCACATATGCCTCCATGTATTTCTGCCAACAGCTCTAGTCCATCTTCTTGAGGAATGCACTTCAATTTCACACCGTTTGGTCTCTTTCTGTACAGGACGTCATCGACAAACTTGTACATAACAGACCGACGGGCTACTCTTTCTGCTTCTTCCTGTTCCTCCGGGAGTTCTCCTGTTTGAAGGAAATGGACAATGTGCTGCGCCCATGCTGGAGCCTGGGGCTCGACAGCTAGGACTAAAGGGATCTCCTCCGCCGGGGGAACGTTTGTCTCGACGGCAAGGGCCTGAGCCCCTGCTGGAGCCTGTTGTTCCCCGGCAGGCATGTCGTTGATCCCGGCAACTTCCTTGCCGGTGGCTCCCGGGAGCTCTGCCGGGAAGTACTGACCAGAATTCAATTTTCTTCTCTTTTCTTGCCGCATTGATGGCACCACGGATGGTTGAGTCAAATGGAGCACAAAAGTTCCTGGTTCCACAGGCAACTTTAGGGTAGCACGCTTTGACAGGTCGTCAGCGACACTATTCTCGGCACGAGGGACGTGCACCATTTGCAGACCGTCAAAGTGCTCTTCCATTTTTCTCACTTCATCCACGTAGGCTTGCATCAATGGACTCTGATAACTCTTATTAACTTTCCTGACGACAAGCTGTGAATCGCCTCTGATGACGAGCTTCTTGATACCAAGGTCTGCCGCGATCCTAAGACCGGCAAGCAAACCCTTGTATTCTGCTGTGTTGTTGGTCGAACTCTCCCGGGGGAAAATGCATTTGGACTATGTACTTGAGGTGCTCTCCGGTGGGTGCGACAAGCAGCACGCCAGCACCGGCGCCTTGCAGCGAAAAAGCCCCGTCAAAGTACATAACCCATTGCTGGTCAATTTCCTTGCCGGGGAGAGTTGTTTCTTGAATCTCTTCGTCCGGCGTTGGGGTCCATTCCGCAACGAACTCCGCCAAGGCCCTGCTCTGAATTGTCGAAGTGCTTTCAAACTTGAGGCCAAAGCTTGACAACTCCAACGCCCACTCCACGATCCTGCCGGTTGCTTCTGGATTTCGCAAAATCCGTTGCAACGGAAAGCGAGTGACGACGGTGATTTCATGTGCTTGAAAATAATGGCGCAACTTCCTCGAGGCCATAAGAAGGCCGAAAAGCAACTTCTGCACGCCAGAATATCTTGACCTAGCTCCTTGTAAAAGAGAGCTAATAAAATAAACTGGGCGCTGCACCACCTTTTTCTTCTGCAATGGTTCTTCTGACTGCGCAGATCTTGTCTTGCCGGGATCAATCCTTGCCGGGGAAGATCCTGCCGCGTCACCTGACGGTCCTGCCGCTGGTGTTGCTTCCTCATTAGCTTCTCTCTGCGCCACTAACACAGCACTAACCACTTGATTTGTCGCTGCCAGATACAGCAGCAACGACTCTTGTGGTTTAGGCGCGACTAGCGTCGGCGGAGAGGAAAGGTATTTCTTCAAATCTTGCAGCGCAGCCTCCGCCTCCGGAGTCCATTTCATTGGACCTACCTTCTTCAAAATTTTGAAAAAGGGCAGGGCGCGCTCAGCAGATTTGGAAATAAACCTGCTTAGAGCAACAACACAGCCGGCAAGATGACGGACATCCTTGACGCGTCTTGGCGCTTCAATCTGCTCAATGGCTTTGATCTTGTCGGGGTTCGCTTCGATTCCCCGACAAGATACAAAGAATCCGAAGAGCTTGCCGGAAGGAACACCGAACACGCACTTCTCAGGATTGAGCTTTAAGTTGATCTTGCGCAGATTTGCAAATGTTTCTTCTAAATCTTGTATGAGCGTCGCTTTGTCCTTGGTTTTGACCACTATGTCATCCATGTATGCCTCCATATTTCTATGGAGTTGAGGCTCAAAACCGATTTGGACTGCTCTCGCAAATGTAGAACCAGCACTTTTCAACCCGAAAGGCATTCGTATAAAACAATACGTACCACATGGGGTGATAAATGCGGTCTTTTCTTCATCTTCCTTCGCCATGAAGATCTGATGATACCCTGAGTAGGCATCAAGGAAGGACAGGAGATCACAACCAGCGGTGGAGTCCACAATCTGGTCGATGCGCGGCAAGGGAAAGGGATCTTTTGGACAGGCTTTATTGATAACGGTATAATCGATACAAAGCCTCCATTTCCCATTCGCTTTGCGCACCACAACCGGATTGGCCAACCAGGTTGGATGAAGCACTCCTCTGACCAATCCTGCCGCCTCCAGCTTTCTGATTTCCTCGGCAATGAATTCTTGCTGCTCCAAGGCTTGCTTCCTGACCCTCTACTTGACGGGCCGCGCGTGAGGACAGACAGCAAGGTGGTGCTCAATTACCTCACTGGGAACACCGGGGATGTCAGACGGTTGCCATGCAAACACATCGACATTCGCCCGCAGGAAGGCAACGAGTGCGCTTTCCTATTTGTCATCTAGGGTGGAACTTATGGTGAAAGTTCCCCCGTTCCGTCCTCCCTGACGGGCACTTTCTTAGTCTCTGGTGGAGCAGCCTTGGATTTCTTGTTCTTGCTGGTGGAACTCTCTGGTGCATCCTCAACGGAAGCGCAGCACTCCGAGGAGGTGCGCTTGCCGGAGTTCGCGCCAAGATTCTTGCCGGTCTTCTTCTTCCCCCCGGGAGTTCCAGCGGCAGGAGCAGATGCCTTGATGGCAAGAGCTGCGACTACTTCCCGGTAGAGTTGGTCGGCACAGATGAGCGCATCCTTTTTGTCGGAATGGATAGTAATGACACTCAACGGCCCAGGCATCTTCAGCACATTATACGTGTAGTGTGATGCCGCCATGAACTTAGCCAGCGCTGGCCGACCAAGGATCCCATTGTATGACATGTGGATCTTGGCGACATCAAACACTACCTTCTCGGTCCTGTAGTTGAGCTCGCTACCAAATGTCACCGGCAGCATAATCTTGCCCTTTGGCTGGGTTCTTCCCGGATTGACCCCTTGAAACGTGCCCGTTTCTTCGAGGTCTTCATCAGGAATTTGGAGCCTCTTGAGCACATCCGGTGAGATTAGGTTTAGCCCGGCCCCATCGTCAACTAGCATTTTCGTCACCTTGAGGTTGCAAATTGTTGGTGAAACCAACAATGGCAAGCACCCGACCGCAGTTGTGCGATCAGGGTGATCCTCAGCGTCGAAAATGATAGGCGTGTTGGACCACTTCAGGGGCCTACATGCATCTGGTGATGGCTCCGCTGCATTGACTTCCCGCACCCACTGTTTGAGTCGACGGTGGGAAGAATGCAGCGAGGCACCCCCATCGATACACATGGCCTCTGTAGCTTTCTGGAATTCTTGCTCACTGGACTCATCGTCCTCTTCATCGTCATCTTCTTCCTTGTCACGGCCTCGAGCAGGCCTCTCCCTCTGTTGCTTGGCCTTGCCGCGGTGACCCCCTCGGCCACCGCGCTTCTTGCCGGACCCCTCAGCACCGTCATGGGCCTTCTCCTTATCCCGCCTTTCATACTCAGCCCTCTGTTTCTCGGCAAGCTGTTCAACTTGCCGGCAGTTTTGTAGATCGTGGCCCTTGGTGCGATGTATCTTGCAATACTGCTTGCCGGAGCTCTCCGACTTGTCGGCTGCCGCCAAGGCCTGACAGGAAGGGCACCTGGCAAGATCCTTGCTGGGGTCACCAACCTTGGCCTTCTTGGCGGCGCCGGGGTTGTCGGATTCCTCGACAGCAAGCACGGCCTTGCCTCCGTGTTTCCTGTTCCGCCGCCGGCCTTTCCTTGACGGGGTCGCGGCGTCTTCATCTTCGGATTCGCCCGCCGCGCCAACAGCCTCGCCAGGGAGTTTCCTCCCCTCTTCAGCTCGAGCGCATTTGTCGGCCAAAGCGTAAAGCTCGGCAATACTCCTGACTTTGTTCATCGCCAGCTCCTCCTGCATTCTGCGGTTACGCACGTTCTGATGAAACGCGCTAATGACAACGGCAGGGTGAACGTCAAGAATATTGTACTGCGCCCGGCTAAACCTCTGCATAAACTTGCGCAGGGATTTGCCCTCCTTCTGAGGGATGATATGCAAATCACTCTCTTGGCCAGGAGCTTGGTGGCCTCCAACAAAGGCGCTAACAAACTGATGGCACAGATCTGACCAAGAAGAAATAGAATTCTCCGGCAGATGCATCAACCACGACCTGACGTTGGGCTTGAGCACCAATGGGAAGTAGTTGGCAAGTATCTTGTCATCTCGGCCCCCGGCAGCCTGCACCGCAATAGTGTAGATGCTCAGGAACTCCGAGGGATGAGTCTTACCATCATATTTCTCTGGGACCTCTGGCTTGAAGGTTCGGGAATTGGGCCACTGGACTTGCTGCAGCTCACGGGTAAACGCTGGAGTCCTTACCTCGTAAGGCAAGTCTCCTACGTCCCCTGGCGCAGGCTCGTCGACAGCCGGCCCTGCGCGCTTATCAGACTGATAGCGCGCTTCCCGTCGCCGCTCGATGGTAGTTCGAGCGTCCTCCTTGCCTCGTTCCTGGAGAACTTGACGCTGGTCGCGGCGCATCCGTGGATCGGACGACACCGTGGAAACTTCTTCACGACAGTCGACCTGTTGGGTTGTCGGCCGCCGCTGGCGTCGCGGAGGGGAGTGCACCGTGGTTGCACCACCTCCGATTTTCTCCACATCGGCTCGCGCCGGATCGATGGGCCTTCGTTGTGAGGGCCCTGCCTCTTGCGGCCCATCTTTGTTGGCGAAGCCGATAAGGCTCTGGATAGTAGCTCGCCACTCCTCCATCTTCTCCGGAGCGGGAGGAAAATCGAGGAGCAGCTGCGCACGTGCCAAGGCTTCCGCTGGTGTAGGCTGCGGCGACAGGTGCGAGGTACGCGAGGTGATCTGACTCCTAGCCATGTTAGAAGGAGCACCATCACGGTCACGCGACCGCGCACCACCTCCGCCGGCAGCTCGGTGTGCATGCTGGGCCCGCGCATCTTGGGATCGATGCGCAGAAATCTTTTCATGGGGGCGCCCTGAACCACCAGCGCCATGACGTCACTCGTCGTGTACGACCTGGGTAGGCCGTGACGCTTGCGCCGGCGCGGGAGCTCCAACAGGCGTCCTCCGATCTCTGGAATTTGTTGTGCCACCCGTAGGCAACACAGCTCCGTCTCTGGATCCAGCGGCATGTGGGTTGCCACTGCCACTGCGAACGACGCCGCTCGCCTGGCTTGGATCACCGGAACACCGTGGAGGCTCTAGTCCTCTTCCTTCTGCACCCACGCCATCCCCCGTATGCGAAGGCGCAGGCAAAACGGGCGTGGATGGTTGCGCTGTCGCAGCGCTCTTCTTCTTGGGTGGCATGATGATGAAGATGATGAAGAAGCTAAGGCGTCGATCACTAGATCAGGTTCACACAACCTTCAATCCCCCTACTTGGCGCGCCAAAGATGTCGGCGTGTGACACCTATGGGATCCTAAGGGACCCCTTTACGATTCGGCGAGGGGAGAGGTATGCGCAAAGAGCAGAACCAATGATCGACGCGGGGAGATTTTACCCAGGTTCGGGCCGCTGATCAGCGTAAAACCCTACTCCTGCCTTGTTTTATTATCGATGTTCTTGAGCCCAGGCTCCAGGAGCGCTCGCAGTGAACAGTACGTTCAAAGAGCAGCTACGCATGCAGAATGGGCGAAAAGATCGTCCTCCCCTGTAGCAGTTGCCTTGGGCCTCCTTTTATACGCTCGAAGGGGTCACCACAGTGGCAAAATGTACATACATTGAGGTGTAAAGTAGCTACAGGGTCATCATACCTAACCCCTGACGGATTAGGACGAACGCATTTAATGCACCGTGAGGTGTCCGTTTAGGTGTCCTCACTTTCTTGGGGATGGAAAAAGGGGCCATCCCATCAACACCGCTTAAGCTCTCCTCCACTGGTGCGTTGCCACGCATCCAAAGAAGGACCCAGAATGTCGGGCTTGTTGCTGTGCCAGAGCGGCGGCACAACAACAAAATCTTGCCGGGCGCCAAGCCTTGCCGGGCGCCGGACCTTGCCGAGCGCCGAACCTTGCCGGGCGCTGCAGGCCACCCCGGCAAGATCTTGCCGGGGAAGTTGGCCTTCGGATTCCAGCTCTTCTTATCTGCTGATCCTCATATCTTTAACTTGAAAATTTCCCTGATGGCCTGAATCAACCTCGAACTGTTCCCCGACAAGCCTTGCCGTGAGTATGGCTACAACTGCCCGTGCACAAGTACGGGGTACTAATGGCCCAATACTTAGTACACTGACCACTTGGGGCTTGAGGAGTAGTCGTAGTGTACATGGGGATGAACGTAGGATGCTCCACATCAGGCGAGGTCCGGATTTCCAGGCCGGAGGCCGGATGTCCGGCGGCTCATGAAGAGCCGGATGTCTGGGCCTTTGGCCGTATGTCCGGGCTGGTGGTGTCCCGCTTCGGTGGTGTTCTATGATGGACGCCGGATTTTCGGGCGGGGGCCGGATATCCGGGCTTGTGTCTGGCCGGATGTCCGGGGCCTGGGCCGGACGTCCGGGTCCTGTAGCTCGATGGTTGGGCGGCTGCTGGTGGCACTCCCAGGGGCCGGATGTCCGGGTCCTAGAGACTTCTCCGGTTCCTTCCGTCGTTCCTCTTCATCCGTGAACTTGGGGACTTGTCTGTCTCCACGTGCATCTCCGAGAGGGCCTTCTTGGTACCTGATCATGCATAGAATTCTGGACTTAGGCAGTAACCATGTCTCGAGTGGATCATATGGAATATCACTAAGGAAGGAAGTTACCTCGGTCTCGAGGGCTCTAGCTCGTGCTCGTGTCATTGGTCCTCTTGGCACTTGATGAGATGATGGTAGGTCCATGGGGATGACCATAGGATGCTCTGCATCATCGTGTCACTGAAAGAATCTCATAACGAGCTGGTGTTAGAAAAAGCTTCTCTCTTCGCTGAGTAATCTGCTCGACTTCCTGATGATTTTATACCTCCATGCTTAAAATGCCTAGAATGTAGCAATGCTGATTCTCATGCTGAATATGTGATGTGCTCAAGAAGTCCATACTGCACAAAAATCCTCAGAAGAAAGGATTAGGTTTAAAAAAGAAACTCAATGTGGACGGATCTTATTGGACTCCCGAGCAGTATCCTCGAACAACTTGGGTTTGTGCTAAGAGTAAAACCCTCGAACCTAAAACTCTAACTGGTTATTATTCACCCATTTCTGTTGATACTGACGAGTCTGATGACTCAAATTACAAAATCTTCAAACAACAGAATGGTAAGGTTTTCGCTCGATATGTTGGAACTAAATCCAGGACAGGTTCACCCAAGAAGCAAATCTGGGTAAAGAAGTGCACTGTTGAAAATGTGTCTGTCACTGCTAACCTGACTGTGCAGGATAACTCTCGACGAGGAAATGCATATAATTCACATTCTACTCGAGTATTATCTTTAAATGATAATCATCCTAACCTGCGTCAGAAGGAGTACATGCATACATCTTCAAATCATTACACCCATGTATCTGGAAATAATTTCAATGCCTATACATATGATTATTATCAAAGTGCACAAGTGTCTCGTAGGCCTCACCGAAGAAATGCCCCTTCAGTCCATACAAATGAGATCCTCACCTCCCACACAAGCGTGGGTTGTGAAGAAAAACTAACCATCTCATGCAGGGAATTCTCTCAGGGACATCTCATGTTTACCTTAAGCCCTGAGATCAATTATTGTTGGTGCTTATCTCTCTGTGTTTTTGTTCGTAGTGTTTGTGGTTTGTGTTTTTCTTTCGTTTGGTTGTATGTTCTTAGTCAGTTTCTTTTTGCTCTTACTCGGTTCCTTTTCGTCTTAAACATGCAACTTGATCTGAAGGAAATTTCAATCCGACGTCCTTGGTCGCGAATGAAATCCACTTCGAAATCTCATTTGTTTTGGCGCTTGCGCTTCCTCAAACCCTTCGGCATTTAGTTCAGTTTCTGAGATTTCCGCAGGAAATGGGTGACACGTGCCCACGATCTCACGATCGTGATCTCGTCCGTTGAATGTGGAGCGTCCCGTGTTTATCGGCCGTGGATTTCGGAGTGGGCGGTTTCGCCCTCAAGCTATATAAACCCCCTTCCTCCAGGTTTCTTCTTCCTTAGTTCATTCTCTGTTCGGCCTCAAACCTCTCCTCTCATTCTCCTCCCGAGCCCGAGCTCGTAGCAGCGTCGACCACGTGCCTCGCCATGCAACTCCGGCGAAGCCCTGTCACCGTTGGTCGCGCCAGTGATGTAACTCCTTCTCTCCCGCGCTGTCGTAGTTGATCTATATTGCCAAGTTAGGGCGTACAGATTTGGAACTAGCCCTATCCCTCTTCTATTCTAGGGCAGTTGATCCCGACGCCATTTAACTTGTTTTATTTTCTTGTGGTAGATCCTTAGGATTCACTAAGTCATGACTTGTACGGTTTGTAGTAGTTCCTCGTACCAGTCTTTTTGAATCTAGGGTTCATTAGGTATACATTGAAAGATTAGAGGAGTTGTTATTCTGTCTTAAGGCATATTGCAATTCTCTCGATGATATCTTGCAACATGTATGCCATGGATTTCTTGCTGCTTCCGAAAAATTATCTGTTTTGAGTCAAAATGCTTATGTGCATGTTTGTGGCTTCTTCTTGTTTTCCTTCACATCCTTGTTTTTTTCTCAGGAGTGGTCATGGCAAACAGTTCGGAAGAGCATTCTGGGTCCGAGGGAGAAATTCCACAGTAGCTGCGAGTGGCTGATAAAGCAAAGATGGCTGAAAGGAAATCAACTAAGCCGCTAAAAGTTCCAAAGAAGAAGTACGAATCAGAATCTGATGAAGAAGATGATGATATTCCCTCAGCGCACTGTCAGCCAGAGGATGAGCTAGTCACCGACTCCAAAACACTATTCTCTGACAAAAATCCCAAGAAGGGTGGTCGCGGTAGAGAAAGGAACACCGCGGCTGAAATGTCTAACCCTAAAACTTACAAAACTCCACCTGGAGTAGAAACTGCTCAAGAAAGAAACAACATGCTGCAGAAGATTCGCCGTCACTGGGCGAAGAAGTGGTTCAATTATGAGAACGTCCGAAGGAAATACCAGATTCTGTTTGCATTCACTCCTCCCTAGAATGACTGCATAGCAGAGGGGTGCCTTGGACAGGATGATGAAAAAGTAAGACCAGTACCGCCTCCCAGTGCTCATGTTGATTCCTTAAAAACCATTGCTGATTTTCCCGAGGAGATTGCAAAGAGGGAAAAGGCCAAGGCCAAGCGTGAGGCAAGAGCCGCGAAGAAGAATCAGGTGGAACAATGAAATGTTGAGTTAACTCAACAAGATGTGCAAGAGAAGAAGGAAAGGGCGTCTGCCCGAAAAGAAAAGAAGAAGAGGAAGTCTGTTTCTCCTCGAGCTTCAAAGAAGAAGTCTGTTGCCAAAAAATTAAAGAAGGTTGCATCTGCCTCGTCTGATGACTCTTCTGATGATAATGCCGGCGAAGAAATTCCCATGTATGATCAAAGAGCTCTGCTTGATAAGCCGTACCAAACTCCCTCTCCAGCAAAGGTTTCGCCTCCGTAGAGATCTTCACCAAGGCTTGCTCCCGTCACATCAGATAAACCTTCGGGTTCTGCTGCCCCAGTGGCGAAGAGAAAATTGATATCCAATGAAAAAACCGCTGTCCCTGCCAAGAAGGCGAAGAAAATTGTTCCTGCTTCCACAGAGGAGCATGACTTTGATCTTATGTTTGACATCATTGAAGGTGCTTCATGTGATGCAAATCCATCTAAGTTGTGCAGTCTGGGTTTGCCTGAAGACATTACCAAGATGGTAACTAAGCTTTCACTGAGCTGAAAGAAATTACCAAAGAACTGAACCATGCTGTCGAGGACAAGAAACTCCTTGAGCAAATGAGGAAGGATGCTAAATCTGAGTCTGAAAGAAAAGACGTGAACAAGGGAATTCTTGAGATCACCAAAGCCCTCACTGTTATGAGGAACAACAAGATTGAGTGGCATTCTAAGCTAAAGTTGGATGTTTCTCAGCTTTGTGATTGTAGAAATGATGAGATCAAGCATCAAGCAGATCTTGCTCGACGAAGAGAAAAAGAAGAGAAACGTCAGAGAGCTCAGGCAAGAGCCAGCAAGCCGAAAGATATCAAGGACCGTCGTGTCCAATCTGAAGCACCTATTGGTTCAAGTGTCCCATTGCAACAGATTCCACCATCCCCTTGTTCCGAGGAAGAAACCAAGCAACATACTGTGCCTGCGGTAGTCATCATTCCTACCTCAGCTGCATAAGAATCTGGTGTGGTGGATATGTTTCTAGTTAATCCTAACGAAGGAAAATGCCATGTCCGAACAACTTGCTCCTGAAGATAGAGTTGACGAAGAAATTGAGATGGGAGCAAATTGAAGGAAAGTCATGTTGAGGGGGAGCAAATTGCTTCCCAAGGAAATGCCACCCTGGTCTCCTCATCTGGTGCCCCTACCCAGATGGAGGTTAACCTTGCTCCTGGTTCTTTGGCTTCACAGCCAGAACAGGAAGAGAAGAAATTGGAAGAGCCCAGGGCTCCCAAAGAAAAAGAGCAAGCAGTTGTACTACCAGTGTTGTCGCAACAGGTTGAAGGTGAACAAGTTATGACTCAGTTGACCGAAGAAGTTGACGTGCCTCCCTCTGATGAGAGTGCACTGAAAGAAAAGGCCCTAGTGCCTGAGAATGAGAAAATCGCTGAAGGAGTTCCAACGAAGGAAATTGAAGGCCAGACCACTGATCCCATGCCATCAGCTCCAGAAAAGGCTAATAAGCCACTTGCTCCATTGAAGCCCATCGATGAAAATGTGCCAGCTTCTGAATATGTTCAGCCGATGGAAATCAGTGATGAAGAATATCAGAAAAATCCTCAGGAATCATTTTCGCTGTTTCCTGCTGAGTATGGCCCTAATGGCCCCGCGTTCAACGAACAGCTTCAATCCTCGAAGCTTGCATTCTTTGGGGTCATCCCTTACGAAGGAGAAAGGACTTCATTGTCACCAAGGTTTTGGATTGAAGATCAAGCTGTCTATTATGCTCGGATCTTGTTCAACAAGCTCAGAATTTTCAATCATAAGATATTGAACTTCGCTGAACTTGAGAAAATGCCCTGTTTCCATCATGCAATTGAGCATATTGAACATGCTCTACTGAAGGGATTCATGCGCTTCAATCACGGCTGGTACAAAGAGATTCTTGATGCGGAGCATCCTATGGACATCACCATGTCAAGAGTCCGTTCGGCAAGTGACACATGCGATATTTACTTCACATACATAAAGGTGAATCATCTCCTTTACACGTGCTCACTTGACCCCTTCGAGGATGGTATACTACTTGACACTTCTTCCGTGTGCATGCATAGGTATTATCGGAGCACCACGAATGATGAAGAGGAGTGCGAGCACAAGTGTACAACTACACCATCCGCGAGAGAAGCCTGGAAGAGAAGGGAGAAGAAGCATGGACAAGCTCCTAGAAAGCCCGGAACTTCCGGCCGCTGCCCGGAACTTCCGGCCACCGGAACCTCCGGCCATCCCGGAACTTCCGGCCCTGCTGCACCGAAGCCGTCCAAGAGTGTGCCAACTCTCTGGATAGCCCAGACCCTGCCCGGACCTCGCCCGGAACCTCCGGAGCCTAGACCTTCCGGCCGTCCCCGGAACTTCCGGCCCTGCCTGCGCGCAGACACTCGGGCCGACGCCCATGTACCCTTTCGCTCCTCACTTACCCCTTCGTGGCTACCACTATATATACCCATCCCCCTCCTCCATTCTAGGGTTAGCAAATAGGATAGCTCATTTGTATGCGAGCTTTGCTCCTACCTACCTCTACTCTTGAGAGAGGGAGAGACTACCACTCCCATGGAGTTCAAGACCTCCATGTGAGAAGATCCTATGGGATATCATCAAGGCCCCCTCACGGGAGGACCCCCCTCAAGACCTCCTCTTGGAGATGAACTTCACCTTGTATCTTTCCCTTTGTTGTTCATGTACCTTGTGATCTTGTGTGTTTGATTGTCTAGTGGATGTGCGATCGGACTTGTTCTTGAGTGTTCCTCTCGTGATTTCCCTCGTGTTTCTCCTCGTGTTCTTCGTGTTCTTCGCGGGATCCGCTCCAATTGTGAAATATCGGGCATCTAGGGTTCTACCCTACATCATCTTGGTAGCATGAGCCACGTTGATCACGAATTTGGAGTCTCCCCCATTGTTTTCTAGCCTTGTTTTGCTTGATTTCGTCCTAAATTCGAAAATCCCCACCAAAAATAGCCCCCAATTTTTTTTTGTGATTTGTTGGTTTGATGATGTTTTGTTGATTTTGATCCATGGATTCGATGTGTTTCAAGTGGATCTAGCTCCGAACTCCGATTTGAGTGTTCTTTGGCTCGTTTTGAAGCTATCGACGTGCCCAAGGACCTCACCTTGATTTCACCACCATTTGACCCCATCAAATTTTTGGAACTTTGGCATCTTTGCCTAGGACTTCAACCATATCATCCGCCATACCACCATAGCCTTCCGCAACCTAACCCATTTTGATCCCCATTGCATTTGTGTTTGTTTGAGTTGCGATTCAAGTCTCCCAAGGTGTTTCGGCTACTTAGGGACGATTGCTTCTTCATCAACCACCACCATAACTTCCACATAGGCTTGCCCACCATACACTTCTGCCACCCCAACTTAACCCAATTTTGTTTGTGTTGTGAGTTGTGTCTCCTAAGGTGTTTCAGCTACTTAGGGACCGTGCTTTCAGCTCCGACACCATGTATAGCCTATCATACCCTTCCGCCACCTTAACCCATTTTGACCAGGTTTCCACCAATACTTCCGCAACCACCACCGCTTTCCCGCTACCACCATTTTGACATTTGACGTTTGAGATTTTGAGTTTGCGGCTTCTCTGTTTCCTAAGGTGTTTCGGCTAATTAGGAACGGTTCGACATCGAGAACACCGCCACTCATCATCGCCACAAGGTCGTAATCATACATAAGGACGGTAACCTCTACGACACCATTGTATATTCCCGTTGCAATTGCATTGATAACCCCTAGCCCATTTTGCGTCACTTGCCTATCGAGACTAGCCATTGAGAATTGCCGGCAATGTTACTTGTGCACATTAGTGATCTACACCTTCCATTGCATACATACCATATCATCTTGGTATCATCATATCATCTTTTGTGTCACAAGATTGTTCCCGCATATACACAATTGCTATCTTGGTTTGTACATTTCGCATAGTGGCCATATAAAAAAAAGAATAAGCTTTTAAGCAAAGAGAGAACAAAGAGCTTGTAAGCAAGAGCCATAGCATCGTATCATAGTGCATTACAATATATCATATGGTATCACACTCGATCATCTTGGATCATCTTGTGCTAAAGCACCAGAACATACATACATAGCATACTTGGGATAGAAAGTTTATCCATTTTGCATCTTATAGGTTGTGCACAAGTGTCGTATCCGCCTATTGAGCAATCGTGCTAGTGTCTCTCTTGAGTTGTGCAACACGAGCGTTTTCCGTGGATTCCATATTTTGTGCTCATTCCTTGGTTGCACGACCCCATTTATCTATCCGTGTGTGTGTTTCCGTGTGCCATTCATTGTTATTGGTCTACTTGTTGCACTTGCGAATTTGTGAATCTCTTTCAACATTATTGACTCTTGCTAACATTTTGCATCAATTTTTTTGTGCCACTATCCTCACCAAGCTACTCCATAAGCTTTACTTGATAGGTGTGAGTGAACAAGTCCGGTACCAATTCCACTATTCTTTCATTTCACATTGAGTGAAACAAGATACATCCTCAACTTTGGGAAAAGGTAACTTGGTATTGTTTATCTCATTTCCTACTCACCTCTACTCGAGTCTTGTGATGGATAGGCAAAGCACACCACCTTCGATCTACAACAACAAGGACGAGTTCGATGCCATGAAAAACAACTTGGACGCCAAGATGGATGCTCAAATGGAGGAGATCAAAGCCTTCATCAAGTCCTACAAGTGGTCTTCCTCATCTTCGAGAAGACGCTCAAGAGCACATGCCTCTAAGCTACCATCTCCGGCAAGATCATATCAGCATCGACACCACCACCGACAAGAACGTGAAGGTCAAGAGCTCAACACCAACAACCGCTCAATGACTTCACCATCTCCCGTGGCATCTTCGCCAAGCGACTTCAAGGCATCTTCGCCCACGGACATACGGCATCTTCGCCAACAAGCACCCCAAGACTACACTTAAGAGAAGCTCCCCAAGCTCAAGTCCACGACTTCCACGAGCTACTATGACCTCGACACCGACCACAAGATTCCTTTCTATGGGACTCAAGAACCCGAGGAGTATCTCGAGTGGGAGCGCCTAATGGACGACTACCTCAAGCTACATCAAGTTCCTCCCGAAGATCAAGTGAAGTGCGCCACAACGAACTTCCACGACTACGCATCGGCATGGTGGCTCCACACACCTTCAGAGGGCTACGACATGAGTTGGCCCAAGACAAAGAGAGCTTTGCGGCGAGAGTTTGTGCCTCCAACCTAGACGGAACAACTTCTACGCCAATTGGAGAACACCATCCAAGGATCCAAGTCCATCGACGCATACTTCAAGGAGATGAAGAATGCCTTGCGACGAGCCGGCGTGGACGACCCCATTTCAATGAAGTTCCACTTCATGATGGGATTGCACAACGACATCTCCAAGACTATCTTCCTCGAGAACTACAAGTCCATCGATGACTACTACATTGGTGCTCTCAAGGCAGAACTAGAACTCATGAAGGCCAAGGCTTCTCCACCCCAAGCACACTTCGCGACGACCAAGCTCCATGACAACGAGCATGAGGATAGTACCACCAAGATGTCCAAGCCCGACGAGCTCCAAGACGATGCTCCCAAGTTCGACTTCACCGCCATCCCTCTTTGTGGCATTGATGATGCCGAGTCCTCCACGACTCTTTTTCAAGATGGTGCGGCGACGACTATGATTACAGAGACCATCAAGGACCAAGCTTTAGAGGCGAGCGACATGGTGACGAGCAAGGATGATGCTTCCATCTTAGAAGGCGAGAGTGATGATGTGCCATCTTCGGCCTTCATCCATGGCGACGATGACAAAATGATCGAGCATGGGATTTTCCCTTCGGTCATGGAGGAGAGTGATGATGTGCCATCTTCGGCCTTCATCCACGGCGACGGCGATGAGATGGTTGAGTATTTCACCTTGACCATGACGGCGTATGATGACTTGAGTGACTTTTGCCACCATATTGAGAGTGAGAGTGACTTCACCACTAGCCCCATATATGATGTGTTGCCCCAATTCCCATGTGAGGAGAGCCACAACCCCCACCACTTGAGTGAGATGAGTGACTCCACCATATGTGACTTTGAGTGCACCTACCTTGAGGGAGTGAGTGAGCCACCACATAGTGAGAGTGAGATAGTTGATAGGGCATGTGAGGCCACTTCGATTTCTAACGACTTAATCTCTTCCTCTGTTGTGTCTTCTCATTTGGTGCTAGGTGGAATATAGTGATATATGATGACGCGCCGATACTCGACGACTTCGTCCTCCCTTTGGACAAGACGATGGCCATGGTGGAATATGATGCACCCCCCACATGGTTCCACCAAGATGATGATATTGACCACCATTTGGTCTTTGCCACCTCACCTACACCACATGAGTGGAATGAAAAAGGTAACATAGGTGAAGGTGATGCTCTAGTCCCACTAGTGGACATTCTTGACATTGATTGCTTGCATGATGTTGATCCACCTATTACCATGGTTCATGCTAGTGCGACTTTCCCATGTGATGATTTACCATTTATGATGAGTATGATGATTCTCATGTGGAGTCTATTAGTTGTGATGCCATGTTACATACGATTTCTTGTGATAATTCTCTTGGTCACATCATGTTTGACAATCCGCTTGACTTGTCATATGCTATGCATGAGATCAACCATATGTCATATTTGCAATCTCTTCGTAGTAACTATGCATATGCCATTAAAATGAACCCAATTTGCACATATGGCATAGATGACAAGCCCATGGTTATTGGCATTTGTTTCTCTTGTGATGATATTGATATGCTCCCTTTGCATCATTTCAATCATATGCCATGCCATCACCACCTAGCATCGGATATGCATTGTTTTGGATGTTGTCCATTTTTTTCATATGATGTTTCCGATATTGCTCATGAGGAGACCCCCATAGTTTCCTCATACATGTTAGGAGATTTTGATCCATCCCATCCATTGCATGATCCAAATAATTATGTGCACAATAATCTCCCCATGAATAAACATGCTATTGATGTGCCATATACTTGCATTCTCAATTTGTGTCCCCATCGTGTCATACATAATAACTATTCTTTCATGATGGATGACATGTTCTTATACCATGCATCAAATTTCTTTGTGCGATGCTTATCTTGTGCTAACTCACACGTGCACATACACATCATGATGGATGATGTGTACATTTACCACACACACAATTTCTTTCGTTTGTGTATTTGTTGTGTAGGCACCCATGAATACTTGTCAACCTCACAATCCCATGAGTTGACAAAACGAGCTGTAGAGAGCAACGATGACTTGGGATCCCATGGATTGTCTCTCACACCGCTCTCTTCGCGCAATGACTTCGCGCACCTCTTCTACATGGCCCTCACATGGTTATGGCTTATTGTCCATTATGTATCATTTGCCCATATTGCCATGTTCACTTTGCATGATATGCTCATTCCTATGCCTTTGACATGCATTTGTGACCCATGCTTTGCATTACACATGATGATTGATTCTAGTACTTGTATGTGTATTTGCAAGCTTGGTGGAGATATCACATGTTATTGCCATGTTTGCTTCCTGCCCCATTCCTATGATGATACTACTATCTTGCTTTGTGTTCGTGTGATGAAGACATCAATACCATTGTTACACCCACAGCCCCTGCTGCTATACATACTGGACCAATTACTAGAGCTCGCGCACGCCAATTAAATTATCAGGTACTTTCGTTTCTTGGTAATGATTCTAATGTTCATGAGAATATGATGCTGCCTAAATTGGATACATTTGTTTTGCTAACAAATGAAGGGCCTAGCTTGGACAAGAAAGAGGAACCTTGGAGCAAGTTCAAGCATGGAGATGATGGCATGCGCAAGGGGAACAAGAACGGAGTTACAAGTGATGATTTCAGGACTTTGAAGCCACCATAATGAGTGCAGGAAGCCTTGGACGAAATATACAAGATGCCACTTCATAAATTTCGTCCAGAGGCTATTATAGGTGCTGCGTCACCTTATTATTGGGCCAGGCCCATGTAATTTCGAAATACTTGAGTATAGGCTGTTTTTAGAGTCCGTATGTGTGGGGAAACAAGAGATAGGGTTGGTTTCGGACCCCTCCTTCAAGGGCCACGAAATCCCCCCCTCTTCCTCCATATATACAACCCTTAGGGCACCGTTTAGACTTTGGGTTTTGTTTAGATTAAAAGTTCGCCATAGCTGCAACTTCGCGTACTTCGTTTATGTTCAACGACCAGACCAAGACGTCACAGAACCCCACCTTGATCAATAAAGCTTTCATCTTATATTCGCAATATCCAGATTGCAAATCTTAGTTTCTTGCTTGTTCTTCGTTTGCTTGCAGGAGATAGACCCTTGTGGTCAGGTTGATTGTGCTCCGGCGTGGTCAATAACCTCTCGGAGTTGGTTTAGCGATTGCTAAGGCGCGACGTCCTCGCACGTTCGTAGTCGGATCATCAAAGTCTACTCCACCAAAAACGATAGCTATTATCTCATCAAAAGATCGGGACACCCTCGCCTCTATCAATTGGTATCAGATTTCCAGGTTGCTCGGTGAGATTTACAGTTTTTCGTAGTTTAGATCGAGTCTGTTCTTCATACCTACAGTCCAGGAAAAAGCCAAAAAAAAAATTTAGGGTTAGTTCATCATATCCAAACCAATCTGAGCCATTGCATAATCTTTTCTGTATTTGCTTTGTTGAATTTGCGGTTGCATCATCGTGTCAAGTTGCTGGTCTTAGCGTCTAGTTCTTTAGAGTTTCGAGTTCTGTTCACAAGTTGTCAAGCCGCCGCCGCACCATCATCATCGCCCCTACCATATACCACCACCGCTTATCTGCTATTTCTCTGAGTCCATATACCACCACCGATCCGAGTCCATATACTACCACCGATCCGAGTCCATATACCATTGTTACACCCACAGCCCCTGCAGCTATACATACTGGACCAATTACTAGAGCTCGCGCACGCCAATTAAATTATCAGGTACTTTCGTTTCTTGGTAATGATTCTAATGTTCATGAGAATATGATGCTGCCTAAATTGGATACATTTGTTTTGCTAACAAATGAAGGGCCTAGCTTGGACAAGAAAGAGGAACCTTGGAGCAAGTTCAAGCATGGAGATGATGGCATGCGCAAGGGGAACAAGAACGGAGTTACAAGTGATGATTTTAGGACTTTGAAGCCACCATAATGAGTGCAGGAAGCCTTGGACGAAATATACAAGATGCCACTTCATAAATTTCGTCCAGAGGCTATTATAGGTGCTGCGTCACCTTATTATTGGGCCAGGCCCATGTAATTTCGAAATACTTGAGTATAGGCTGTTTTTAGAGTCCGTATGTGTGGGGAAACAAGAGATAGGGTTGGTTTCGGACCCCTCCTTCAAGGGCCACGAAATCCCCCCCTCTTCATCCATTTATACAGCCCTTAGGGCACCGTTTAGACTTTGGGTTTTGTTTAGATTAAAAGTTCGCCATAGCTGCAACTTCGCGTACTTCGTTTGTGTTCAACGACCAGACCAAGACGTCACAGAACCCCACCTTGATCAATAAAGCTTTCATCTTATATTCGCAATATCCAGATTGCAAATCTTAGTTTCTTGCTTGTTCTTCGTTTGCTTGCAGGAGATAGACCCTTGTGGTCAGGTTGATTGTGCTCCGGCGTGGTCAATAACCTCTCGGAGTTGGTTTAGCGATTGCTAAGGCGCGACGTCCTCGCACGTTCGTAGTCGGATCGTCAAAGTCTACTCCACCAAAAATGATAGCTATCATCTCATCGAAAGATCGGGACACCCTCGCCTCTATCATCGTGCTTGCGATATGTCATGTGCATTGCATATGTCTACTATTTGCTCACATGACATGATTGCCATGATTTCCCCTAGTGTGTTGCATCTTCGCTCCACTAGTTTGCACGACATGATTACTATGCTTGTTTTGTGTAGTGCATCACCCATGATTCATACTTGCTCATTTCATGCGGTTTATAGCCCCTATTGCCATGCTTTGCACATGATTGCTATTGCTTCTTGTCACATATCTCCACATGTTGTGTGGCGCCCCCGGCTCAATTGTGCACTAATCATAAACGCAAACATGCACGATCAAGCACAGGGACTCACGGGAAGATATCACAACACAACTCTAACACAAATAAACGGAGATCCACAATATTACAGACCGGGGATCCGAAGATCCGAATACATAAGTCAGTCATACAAATATTATCTGAGTACAGACATAGTTAGACAAATTCTGCCTTAAGAAGGCTAGCACAAACAACGACACTAGATCGAAAGGCGTTGGCCTCCTGCCTGGGAGCCTCCGATCCTACTCCTGGTCGGCTGGCTCGATCCAATAATACGTGCCCTCTAGACCCTCCTGGTAGTAAGCTCCTGAGGTGGCATCTGGCTCCTGGACTCCATCATCTGATGTATCATCAAGGTGGGGTATGGGGAAAGAGAAAGTAAAGCAACCATGAGTACTCATCCGAAGTACTCAGCAAGCAAGGATCTATACTACATATGCAACATTATCAATGGAGAAAGGCTGTATAAGTGGACTGGGCTGCAGAAATGCCAGAATAGAGAGAAGGCCTAGTCCTATCGAAGACTAGCATCTTCATGAAGCCATCATCTTGCAGCAGTAGAAGAGAGTAGAATAGCATTTTATTAAGCAAACATGTTGAAGTACAGCTTAAAGATCCTTCCTCGACTCCCAGTGAGAAAGTGATCCCGAAGCTTCAATTAAGTAATAAGTATCCAATTCGAGTAGTAGATCGGGATACACAAACTGAGCGTCCTTTACCGTAGGACCGGCTATCGATAGATCATTCATCCCTGCAGGGGTGCACTACTGTTACCCAACACGCTCGATCAACTCTGGCCGGACACACTTGCTGGGTAATGCCCGTCCTCGAAAGATCAACACGAAGCAACGCCCTACCTAGGCTCGGCAGAGAGGTCAGCACGCCGGAATAACCAATGCACCCAGAGGTCTTGGGCCATCGCCCTGGGCACCCTGCGCGTTGCGAGACTGGCCGGGGTGCAGGCGCGACACTGAACTCGTCAGTGAAGTATCCAGCCCAATCCCGACAATCAGCCCGCACGGTGAATCGTGACGTCTGACGAGCTTTCGGGAGAAACGTACATCGCAGAGGGCCCCATAACCATTATCCCACGTGGTGGTAGTGCGTATAGGGCACATCGACCCACTCAGATCACAAACCCAAATCCAATAGGCTCAATTAGTATCATGCGGAGACAATCAGAGTCTCTGATGCTCTGCCACAATATCACACTCGAGTGCCCTTCCGGCACACCCGAAGATCATAGATCCCCAGCGGGTACCCACCAGGGTGGTCCCGCCTGTAACAAAGGTCAAGGTAACCGTGTGGTCATAATGTCAAAGGGGAAAACCCGAGGAATCACCGTCGGCGGATTCCACTCGACGAAATCATCAGGGTGAATGTATGAGGCATCACCCTCGAGGTTCACACTGAGGGGTTGCACGACAGAGTCGTATCGGAAGTGGAGAAGGAGGAATCACCCTCGATGACCACGACCGAACAGCTACACTGCAGAGTATTCATCGGGAGTGCGTTACGAGGTATCACCCTCGGCACTCGATAGTAACTATGCAGAGTCGTACAACTAAGGGGATGTGAAGTGAGGCGTCGGTCTCTGGTCGACGATCACCTTGATCGAGTCGCCGATGATCAAGCAGGGGCGACAAGGGTAAGGTGGTGGGGGTCACTAATGGTTCACTGCCAACCTATACTAAGCAGTTTATCATAAGCAGGTAAGGTAGCAATAAAGAGGTTACAAAAGCAGGCTATGCATCAGAATAGGAACAAATAGTAACAGTAGCAAAATCTAATGCAAGCAGGAGAAATGGAATGGGCGATATCTGGATGCTCAAGGGGGGGGGGGGCTTGCCTGGTTGCTCTGTTGCACAGGAAGAAGGGTCGTCGGTGACGTAGTCGCACTCAGTGGCATCAGCGCCGGTCTCAGGGTTTACCGGAGAAGAAGAGGGGAGAGAAACGGTAAATAAGGATCCAACAAAGCATCACAAAATATAACAAGGCAATACGCGGTGCCAGGGGTGATCTAACGCAGGGATAGGTGATACCGGCGAAGGGGGAAAACATCCGGGAAAGTATCCCCGGTGTTTGGCATTTTCGGACACACAAACCGGAGGGGGATTGTTGCATGTTCGCTATGCTAGGGACGTGTGGCGGACGAACGGACTGCGTATTCGGATTCGTCTCGTCGTTCTGAGCAACTTTCATGTACAAAGTATTTTCATCCGAGATACGGATTATTTTATATGAATTTACAAAGTTTTAAACATTTTCTGAATTTACAGAATTTGTTTAATTCAAAATAAAACAGCAAAATACTTTTGTCACATAGTGTTATTCTAGCCGTAGTGTATGAAGGTGGGGTCAGTGGGGTTGGGTTGACCCAGTCAAATGTTTTGACTAGTGAACATAAGAATAGTGTAGGGGCCACATGTCAATGATTCATTGGCCTAATCCTAATGCTAAATTAGCATCTAACCTAAACAGGGCCGGCCTAGTGGCACATCCAGCCTCACGGCTCTACGCACACACGCACACATAGGCCACCAGTAGCAGTAGTAGTTAGCAGCCAGCAGGAGCAGAAGCAGCACACTAGCAGCGGCAGTAGCAAGCCGCAGCAGCAGCAGCCTAGGGCGCCGGCGGCCATAGCGGGCGTGCACGGCGACGCGGCTGAGACGCGATGGGAAAGCGCAGTAGCAAGCAGCACTAGCAGCAAGCGGCAGCGGGCAGTATCAGTAGAGAGCAGCAACAGGCAAGGAACAGCAAAGCAGCAGCGGCGCAAGCAGGAGGCGAGGTGGCGAGCGTGCGGGCGCACGCCTTGGCGCGGCCGGGGAGGCAGCGTGCGGGGGAAGCGGCAGTGGAGTGGCCGGGGCGAGGCAGCCATGGGTGTGAGCGGGCGCACGCCCAGGCGCACGGGAGCTGTAGGGGGCGCGGACATGAACGGATGTACGCGTGCAGACACGAGCTCCGGCCATGGCGGCCATAGCGAGCGAGGGACGATGGCTACGGCCTGGATTGAGCTAGGGAAAAGAGGGCAATCGAGGGAGGCGCTCAAAGCGGTGCCGAAGGCAAGGTCGGGGAGGCCGACAGGGCTCGGGGTGGCGCGGATTTGAGGAAGAACCCCGACGGGTCAGAGGAAGGGGGCGGCGTCGATCTGGTCGATGCGGGGCTCCGAGCTCGAACGATGGCGCGTAGAAGATGTAGGGGACGACGATGAACCTCTCGGACACAAGCGGACGGCCAACGGTGGCCGGTGGCCACGGCAACGGCGACGACGGCGCGGTCACCGCGCGAGCTCTCGCGCTCGGTTTTTTTTGCAGATGAGGAAGGGTGCGACAGGGAAAAGGAGGGGATTGGGCGAGGGTGTTCTAGGGTTTCACTTGGACACTTTTATACGCCGAGTGGGGGAGCACGTGGAGGCCATCGAGCCATGGCGGCGGCGGATGCACGCCACGCCCTGCCTCTGCCTCCTGTAGCCAGCTTGGAGGAGGGTGGCACTGGGCTGGGCTGCTACTGTTTCTAATGGGCCAAAGTGCACAAGAAACTTTCCTATATTCCTTTTTTTCTAAAACAATAAGCAGCTACAGTCGTCCAAATAGTTTAGTGATCAAATGAATTTTGTTAATTATGAAACTTTGCACAAAAATGATAGGCAATATTCTAGGGCTGCACAAAAATCTTGGGGCATTTGCAAAGGTTGAAATATTTGTTTATTTTGAAAAGGCCAATTTAAATGCCTCTGGACCACTTACTAATTTCCTAGGAATTTATCTGTGAGTCAAACGATGTTGGTTCCTACATGATAATTTCTTAGCGAATATTTGAAACCCAATGAACAATTTTGTTTTACCATTAGAAGAAATAATAATTTCACTTGCAGTTTGAATTTGAATTTGACTTTGATTCAACGTGGGACTTAGCAACAGTAAAAATGATGATGTGGCAACATTAGCATGGGATTACTGTAGTTTAACTATCCGGGCGTCACAATTCTCCTCCACTACAAGAAATCTCGTCCTGAGATTTAAGAGGTGGAGTAAGGGGAAAAAACTAGGTTACGAAATTCTAGCGGTTCTTCTCGGTCTTGGTTGCTCTTCTCGAAGAGGTCGATCCATTACATTGATGTCTTCATTTCTCTGCATCAATGCACCATGATGAAGTTGTCATTCTTCCTTCAGTATCCTCACCGTACTTACGAAGGGTCAAGGGGTAACTCGAAAATGATAGAATGCTTAAAGGGGTAATCATATGGGGGTTATCCCATGAATGAGCGCATGGGTATCTCTCGAGTTGAAACTTAAGAAAACATCAAGAGCAAGGTAAGAAGTTACAATAAAGAGTTTCAAGCGGATAGACAATCGTTCGAAGTCTGAACCAGAGTGAGAAAGGGGTTCAGAGCAGCGAGAGTAAGTATTGCGTCTGATACCAGAATAGATCGCTAGGAAGGTGGCCTGTGAATTACATACGAAGCCAAACGTGAGGATTGACTTTGGGAACAGAGGGTGTACAGGAGAGTCAGTTTTCGATCTTGTGGAACTATGGGTTATGGGCCCACCATGTGGGTTAAAAGTAGGAATGGCGGTGACATCTTGCACGGTCATGATAGCAAGGCATGTCAGAGAATAACCCGTCAGTTATGTCGGCAACAACGTCGGTACCAAGGGCGAGGGACGAAGAGAACCGTTTGCCTGCTCGTTGAACGAGGCGGACCAAATAGGTAAAGTTCTTGTCCATCGGTGGTTACTGAAATGTCAACAACAATTGTAACATGGTCTTACTGACAAGGTTGTACACCAGGGTGTTTACGTAAGTAGCGAATTATTACTGCTTAGATCATATAGACCACGAGAAAGGTTAAACAAAACAATGGAAAGGAAAATGTGATTATCAGATTAAACAGAACAATGGAAAGGAAAATGTGTTTAAACACATATTCCAGGGGTATATCCTTCCCAAGGACAAGCAGAGCATGATATCCATGACAGGATAGAAAGTAGAAAACCCTTTAGGTAAGGGGGAAGAAATTTCATGACATGACCCATAAAACGATGTTAGGATAATTGATAAAGAAAATTTAGCCTTGTGCTTCAAATGTTCTTATTGAAGATCGGAGTACCACAGACATGCTTTGAGATAGCATTGACATGGTCATCAAGTAAAGGTCATACTTTCGGAATACAAAGGATCCATCGGGAACTTCCTTATAGAATAAGTCTTACAATTTCTGCATGGATGAATGGCTAACCTTGCTAAAAAGGAAACTATAATAATAGGTCCTGCGGCCAAGTGCGCTAGGCATGACGTCACCTTACCGGTTCATATAAAGGCCAGTGTTATAACTCTTGGAAATATATTCCAATCATCATATCTGACCGAGATTCAGATCTGGTTGGTGTCAGGATACCGCAGACTCAGGATGCCTGAGAAGAAAAGGTGCACACAAATTGACAAGATGGCATTATAAGATTCTCGGGAAATGAACTATAGAAGCAAGTTCCAAAACAAGAGTTCATCATTAACCAAGGAGAGGATGAGTAGGTGGCTGATGAACTCAGCGACAATTCATTGAGATTTCCAAAAGATGGATTTACACAATTATGTGAACAAGGAGATAACTTTTGCCAGATCAAATGATATAATGAGGTATGCTCGAGGAAAACATACACAATTAAACATTGGTTGAAAGGTGCACCCGAAATATGGGCCAAGTAGCACGATCAATGTTCGAATGGGGATTCAATATCCAAAAGACTTAGAATGAAACTATCGACCATTCACTTCAAAGCAATAGGGTTGGTAAAAGTTTGAATTCACACATCATAGTTCAATTGTCGGTATTCCGGTTAGAAACAACACGGGGACCAAGAAATGGATGTAGATGGCGAGAAGTATTACTTGTATCAAGAATTCTTAAGAGGTGGTGAAATTTTCACAACATTCTTGATATATAAGATGGTAATACTCCAAGGTAGAACATAACATAAGTTGGATAGCAAGAAACTCAAGGTACAACACAAAACAAAAACAAGTTTTGTGTTGGGAGGAATGCAATAATGTTGTCGATGATAACACAAATCATCGAGGGGCAAGGATGATATTACTCATCATGAATTCAATAGATATCTTGGAAAAGCTCAGAATGTTGATGATGATCACGACACATTTGTCGAGAGATTTCATGAAGATGTAATCGATCGGCGAAGACATCAAGCCAAAGGAATGATGAAGTGAAAGGTTATTGAAACCACGGGTACGACACAAACTCGAAATCAAGCTTGCTTGTTCAAGGCAAAAAGATATGACGATGAAGATCGACATAAGATTAACTCATCGTCGAAATTGTGCTCCGAGAAGCAGTACTAGGTAGCACAGTTAAGATAATGATGTAGCCGATTAGGCTAAGAAGGACATGAGTTGAAAGTTAAATTTCCCACTAGTACATTACTAGGAGTATTGGATCACAGGGTGGATTCGATTCACTTATAGATGTTCTCAGCTCACAAACAACCCAAAACCCGTGGAATACTGAATTAGTGAGAAGGAATACTTGACGAAGTCTCATAAGAAGTATTGCAGCCCCGTGATATTATCGGGATGCCAGGGGGTAATACTCGAAGGGAGATCAGAATAGAAACTGAGCTGGATCATTGACTTGCGATAGCGGATACTATAATCTCATCAAAATAGACGAGGCACTGGAATGGTTTCCTTCCAGATATAATGAATAAGGTTAGCATGGTCGGGACCATAACTGCAAGGGATCCAATTTATTTACACCGGAAGAATTATTCGAATGGTTCAATATTGTTGCAAGAAGCTTTCATGATAAGTTCCACATCGGGTCCATGGGCATGAACACAAAGTTCAAGGTCGACTCCCACTTCTTCAATGCCTAACCTTTCATTCACTTCTCGTCTTCGAAGAAGTTGTAACATTGAAATTTCATATGGCGAAAAGCCAGTAGAGTATAACCCGCATAACTTTTCGAGTTCACACCGATTAGGGCAAGCATAGGTTCAACCCATCGGGGCATCTTAGGAACATATACCACGAACTCTAGGAATAAATAACTCAAGCTTGGAAGCAGAGCATGTTTGACAAAAAGGAGAGGATACCATTTACCAAAGGCATTATGTATCAGGAAGAATTCACAAGGCGGTTAAATATGAAGGACACTGTTGAATAATAATCCGACAAAGGATTTGACGGTCCATAGCAGAGCTGATGTGAGCATCGGCACACAACCAGACGAAGAAAGAATGCAAGGGCATCGAATTATAGAACGTTTGAATAATTCGGTGCTTAGGTAACAAAGGAATTATGAATTCCAAAATGAAGGATCAGAAGCAGACGCTCTGACCAAGGATGGGTAACTTGAATAGACCTAAGGGTACAATCGACGACAATTAGTTTGGTCGAGAACCATCTCATGTCCAAAATGACGTCTGAGCTAGAAAGATAATTTAAAAGGATCAACAGATGTTTGCGTGCATCTGCACTCATGTTGAATCAATAAGATCAAAATGACGGTGTCAAAAGGAAACTAATGAATATTGCCAGACATATGGAAAGCATCCCTAATGCAAGCAGACAAGTATTTGTAGAGCAATAAGCTGCTAAGGATCTTCGGACGATCAAATAGTATCTCAAGGTATCTTGTGAATCATATGAACAAGGGGGAAGAACGGATACTCGGTAAGTGCGAGGAATTATCCATAGGGGGTATTCATGAGGCCAGGACTGCAAGGCAGTAAGCTCAAAGGATAGTCGGAATGATGAAGAGCAGTTCGGGGCATCTTGTAATAACAAGACCAAAGGGGATTGAATGTAAGAGTGGCAAGTGTATGTATTTATCCATAAGGATATATCAGCGGTCGGGAATAGCAAAAGTGGTGGGCACAAAGTCTCGAGAGAATATCGGAGAGTATCTTCGGAATCTTCTGGTGAAGCAGGCCATCATCTGGAATGAAGGGGCTCTTCGGGAGAAAGTATTTACGAGAACCTAGGGTTAGAGTTAGCAAAACCATTTAACCTGAATAGAAGAGAGATCAGAGTCCCAGAGTATAGACGAGGAATAAAAGATCCTAATACCACCCAGTTGGCGACGTGGGCCCGTAAGCCACATAGCCAAGTTAGTAAATTAGTTTTTCGGTGTCTAGACTCAACTTCGGCCAAGGAATTTGGAAGGGGGCTTCCTACAGGCAGTCGGCTCTGATACCAACTTGTGGCGCCCCCGGCTCAATCGTGCACTAATCATACACGCAAACATGCACGATCAAGCACAGGGACTCACGGGAAGATATCACAACACAACTCTAACACAAATAAATGGAGATCCACAATATTACAGACCGGGGATCCGAAGATCCGAATACATAAGTCAGTCATACAAATATTATCTGAGTACAGACATAGTTAGACAAGTTCTGCCTTAAGAAGGCTAGCACAAACAATGACACTAGATCAAAAGGCATTGGCCTCCTGCCTGGGAGCCTCCGATCCTACTCCTGGTCGGCTGGCTCGATCCAATAATACGTGCCCTCTGGACCCTCCTGGTAGTAAGCTCCTGAGGTGGCATCTGGCTCCTGGACTCCATCATCTGATGTATCATCAAGGTGGGGTATGGGGAAAGAGAAAGTAAAGCAACCGTGAGTACTCATCCGAAGTACTCAGCAAGCAAGGATCTATACTACATATGCAACATTATCAATGGAGAAAGGCTGTATAAGTGGACTGGGCTGCAGAAATGCCAGAATAGAGAGAAGGCCTAGTTCTATCGAAGACTAGCATCTTCACGAAGCCATCATCTTGTAGCAGTAGAAGAGAGTAGAATAGCATTTTATTAAGCAAACATGTTGAAGTACAGCTTAAAGAACCTTCCTCGACTCCCAGCGAGAAAGTGATCCCGAAGCTTCAATTAAGTAATAAGTATCTAGTTCAAGTAGTAGATCGGGATACACAAACTGAGCGTCCTTTACCGTAGGACCGGCTATCGATAGATCATTCATCCCTGCAGGGGTGCACTACTATTACCCAACACGCTCAATCAACTCTGGCCGGACACACTTGCTGGGTAATGCCCGTCCTCGGAAGATCAACACGAAGCAACGCCCTACCTAGGCTCGGCAGAGAGGTCAGCACGCTGGACTAACCTATGCACCCAGAGGTCTTGGGCCATCGCCCTGGGCACCCTGCGCGTTGCGAGACTGGCCGGGGTGCAGGCGCAACACTGAACTCATCAGTGAAGTATCCAGCCCAATCCCGACAATCAGCCCGCACGGTGAATCGTGACGTCTGACGAGCTTTCGGGAGAAACTTACATCGCAGAGGGCCCCATAACCATTATCCCGCGTGGTGGTAGTGCGTATAGGGCACGTCGACCCACTCAGATCACAAACCCAAATCCAATAGGCTCAATTAGTATCACGCGGAGACAATCAGAATCTCTGATGCTCCGCCACAATATCACACTCGAGTGCCCTTCCGGCACACCCGAAGATCATAGATCCCCAGCGGGTACCCACCAGGGTGGTCCCGCCTGTAACAAAGGTCAAGGTAACCATGTGGTCATAACGTCAAAGGGGAAAACCCGAGGAATCACCCTTGGCGGATTCCACTCGACGAAATCATCAGGGTGAACGTATGAGGCATCACCCTCGAGGTTCACACTGAGGGGTTGCACGACAGAGTCGTATCAGAAGTGGAGAAGGAGGAATCACCCTCGATGACCACGACCGAACAGCTACACTGCAGAGTATTCATCGGGAGTGCGTTACGAGGTATGACCCTCGGCACTCAATAGTAACTATGCAAAGTCGTACAACTAAGGGGGTGTGAAGTGAGGCGTCGATCTCTGGTCGACGATCACCTTGATCGAGTCACCGATGATCAAGCAGGGGCGACAAGGGTAAAGTGGTGGGGGTCACTGATGGTTCACTGCCAACCTATACTAAGCAGTTTATCATAAGCAGGTAACGTAGCAATAAACAGGTTACAAAAGCAGGCTATGCATCAGAATAGGAACAAACAGTAACAATAGCAAAATCTAATGCAAGCAGGAGAAATGGAATGGGCGATATCTGGATGCTCAAGGGGGGGGGGCTTGCCTGGTTGCTCTGTTGCACGGGAAGAAGGGTCGTCGGTGACGTAGTCGCACTCAGTGGCATCAGCGCCGGTCTCGGGGTCTACTGGAGAAGAAGAGGGGAGAGAAACGGTAAATAAGGATCAAACAAAGCATCACAAAATATAACAAGGCAATACGCGGTGCCAGGGGTGATCTAACGCAGGGATAGGTGATACCGGCGAAGGGGGAAAACATCCGGGAAAGTATCCCCGGTGTTTGGCATTTTCGGACAGACAAACCGGAGGGGGATTGTTGCATGTTCTCTATGCTAGGGACGTGTGGCGGACGAACGGACTGCATATTTGGATTCGTCTCGTCGTTCTGAGCAACTTTCATGTACAAAGTATTTTCATCCGAGGTACGGATTATTTTATATGAATTTACAAAGTTTTAAACATTTTCTGAATTTACAGAATTTTGTTAATTCAAAATAAAACAGCAAAATACTTTTGTCACATAGTGCTATTCTAGCCATAGTGTATGAAGGTGGGGCCAGTGGGGTTGGGTTGACCCAGTCAAATGTTTTGACTAGTCAACATAAGAATAGTGTAGGGGCCACATGTCAATGATTCATTGGCCTAATCCTAATGCTAAATTAGCATCTAACCTAAACAGGGTCGGCCTAGTGGCACATCCAGCCTCACAGCTCTACGCACACACGCACACATAGGCCACCAGTAGCAGTAGTAGTTAGCAGCCAGCAGGAGCAGAAGCAGCACACTAGCAGCGGCAGTAGCAAGCCGCAGCAGCAGCAGCCTAGGGCGCCGGCGGCCATAGCGGGCGTGCACGGCGACGCGGCTGAGGCCCGATGGGCAAGCGCAGCAGCAAGCAGCACTAGCAGCAAGCGGCAGCGGGCAGTATCAGTAGAGAGCAGCAACAGGCAAGGAACAGCAAAGCAGCAGCGGCGCAAGCAGGAGGCGAGGCGGCGAGCGTGCGGGCGCACGCCTTGGCGCGGTCGGGGAGCAGCGTGTGGGGGAAGCGGCAATGGAGTGGCCGGGGCGAGGCGGCCATGGGTGTGAGCGGGCGCGCGCACGGGAGCTGCAGGGGGCGCGACCATGAATGGATGTACGCGTGCAGACACGAGCTCCGGCCATGGCGGCCATAGCGAGCGAGGGACGATGGCTACGGCCTGGATTGAGCTAGGGAAAAGAGGGCAATCGAGGGAGGCGCTCACAGCGGTGCCGAAGGCGAGGTCGGGGAGGCCGACAGGGCTCGGGGTGGCGCGGATTTGAGGAAGAACCCCGGCGGGTCAGAGGAAGGGGGTGGCGTCGATCTGGTCGATGCGGGGCTCCGAGCTCGAACGATGGCGCGTAGAAGATGTAGGGGACGACGATGAACCTCTCGGACACAAGCGGACGGCCAATGGTGGCTGGTGGCCACGGCAACGGCGACGATGGCACGGTCACCACGTGAGCTCTCGCGCTCGGTTTTTTTTGCAGATGAGGAAGGGTGCGACAGGGAAAAGGAGGGGATCGGGCGAGGGCGTTCTAGGGTTTCACTTGGACACTTTTATACGCCGAGTGGGGGAGCACGTGGAGGCCATCGAGCCATGGCGGCGGCGGATGCATGCCACGCCCTGCCTCTGCCTCCTGTAGCCAGCTTGGAGGAGGGTGGCACTGGGCTGGGCTGCTACTGTTTCTAATGGGCCAAAGTGCACAAGAAACTTTCCTATATTCCTTTTTTTCTAAAACAATAAGCAACTACAGTCATCCAAATAGTTTAGTGATCAAATGAATTTTGTTAATTATGAAACTTTGCACAAAAATGCTAGGCAATATTCTAGGGCTGCACAAAAATCTTGGGGCATTTGCAAAGGTTGAAATATTTGTTTATTTTGAAAAGGCCAATTTAAATGCCTCTGGACCACTTACTAATTTCCTAGGAATTTATCTGTGAGTCAAACGATGTTGGTTCCTACATGATAATTCCTTAGCGAATATTTGAAACCCAATGAACATTTTTGTTTTACCATTAGAAGAAATAATAATTTCACTTGCAGTTTAAATTTGAATTTGACTTTGATTCAACGTGGGACTTAGCAACAGTAAAAATGATGATGTGGCAACATTAGCATGGGATTACTGTAGTGGACTTAGCAACAGTAAAAATGATGACATGGCAACATTAGCATGGGATTACTGTAGTTTAACTATCCGGGCGTCACATGTTGCCTCTCTCATGCTAGATGATATGCCATGTATTGAGTGCAACAATGCATTTAGTCTTGCTAATGAGAATGCCCCCATAGCATTTTCACATATATTTGGAGATTTTGACATATTCCTTGTGAACCATGCTTGCCTTCCTTCTTTGGACCATCTACCTAGTGCCATGAATATCGCCATTGTTGCATCATATTATTCATGCACTTGTGCCTCTAATGGTTATGTGCAAGAGAAGAGAACCATCATGATGGATGATGTGTTTATCTACCATGCGCATATATTCTTTGTTTTGTTTTGTGCGTGTATAGGATACTTGGACATCGTGTCGACTTCCACTTCACGTGAGTTGACCATTCGAGCTCTTGAGAGCGAGCCTCATACATTCCATGACGACTCGCTTCTACACCGCATTTGCTTGCGTTTCGGCATTGTGAAGGATGCAAAAGGACACGCCTTCAAGGTGACATCTTTCTTGAGCATGGATATTGCGGATCATACTACTTGTGTTGTTTGCACCATGAGACTTATTTGGGCACATGTTAGAGATCTTGCTTCGACTTGCCATTTTCACATTTCCATGCCTCATGATATATATACCTTGTGTGTTGCATCCAATTCTTGGATTACTTGCTCTAATCATATGTATGGTTGCACCAATGCCATTCCTTCACATATGCCATGTCCCATTGCTTGTCCCATGATTTACTTGATTGCCTCACACATGATGAACAATTGCTCCTACTATTGTGTTGAGTGCCACACTATCTTCACTACACACTATGCACGTTATGCTTGGATTGTCTTGCACTTGACCCATGTGTTTAGACACTTCATTTTATTTGGTGTTATGAATGATTCCTATGCCTACCATAGACCTTTCATTGAGCACTTTGTGCATGATTGCTATGACCTTGAGGTAGATGCTTCCTCTCTTGTCACAAATATTAGCATCTCTACCTCCCATTTGCATACTTGTTTCCATGATGTCCTTGATTGTGCTCAATTCATATGCTTACATGCCATGTCACAATCCCTTGTCAAACCATATGCTATGCTTGATGACGATGTTTGTTTGGTGAATCACCACTTGAATGCTTGGTTTTGCACTAACACTAACCACATTTGTTTTCCAAGTGTTTGTTGTCCTTGCTCCTTTTGAAGGAATCACGAGACGATGCGACATTGGAGAGTGCCCATTTCGAGCTTCAAGATGACGAGTACTTGGTGATCACCCACTTCTACACGGCGATGCCATCTCTTTCCCATGGTGATCTGGTTTTCGATCCGAGGTCGGATCTTTCCCAAGGGGGAGGAGATGATGCGGAGCATCCTATGGACATCACCATGTCAAGAGTTCGTTCGGCAAGTGACACGTGTGACATCTACTTCACATACATAAAGGTGAATCATCTCCTTTACATGTGCTCACTTGACCCCTTCGAGGATGGTATACTACTTGACACTTCTTCCGTAAGCATGCATAGGTATTATCGGAGCACCACGGACGATGAAGAGGAGTGCGAGCACAAGTGTACAACTACACCATCCGCGAGAGAAGCCTGGAAGAGAAGGAAGAAGAAGCATGGACAAGCTCCTGGAAAGCCCGGAACTTCCGATCGCTGCCCGGAACTTTCGGCCCTGCTGCACCGAAGCCGTCCAAGAGTGTGCCAACTCTCTGGATAGCCCGGACCTCGCCCGGAACCTCCGGAGCCCGGACCTTCCGGCCGTCCCCGGAACTTCCGGCCCTGCCTGCACGCAGACACTCGGGCCGACGCCCATGTACCCTTTCGCCCCTCACTTACCCCTTCATGGCTACCACTATATATACCCATCCCCCTCCTCCATTCTAGGGCTAGCAAATAGGATAGCTCATTTGTATGTGAGCTTTGCTCCTACCTACCTCTACTCTTGAGAGAGAGAGAGACTACCACTCCCATGGAGTTCAAGACCTCCATGTGAGAAGATCCTGCGGGATATAATCAAGACCCCCTCACGGGAGGACCCCCCTCAAGACCTCCTCTTGGAGATGAACTTTACCTTGTATCTTTCCCTTTGTTGTTCATGTACATTGTGATCTTGTGTGTTTGATTGTCTAGTGGATGTGTGATCGGACTTGTTCTTGAGTGTTCCTCTCGTGATTTCCCTCGTGTTTCTCCTTGTGTTCTTCGTGTTCTTCGCGGGATCCGCTCCAATCGTGAAAGATCGGGCATCTAGGGTTCTACCCTACATCAATTCTTCTTCAGTTTTATGCCACACTGTATATCTTAGGAGAGCTTGGAAATACCTCAACCTAGACGCTTGAATGGATAACTGGCAGAGAAAGAATCAAATGTTCGGCAGATCATTTTTTGGCCTTGATAAATATTCCTCAATGTGAATTTGAGAATGATAGAGAGCACAGGCTGCATTTCTGGGAAGTGTTTGAAGCACAACTCCACGTCCTCATGGATCCCACCATGATAGGTGACGAATGCATTAATGTTGATCCGAAGAAGTTGGCTTATGACAACAAAGTATTATTTCATATTCTATGCAATACAATCACGCCAACAAACATGCCAAACTCCATCAAAGACATCGTGGGGAATGCACTTGTGGCTATATCTCAAGGAATCAAGTTTGACATTCTAGATCTTTTCATTCGAAACCTCGCATGCGCAGCAGATAGCCCTCAGTCATTGAAGCCTTATGCTCCATGGATCATGTTCACAATCGAGCAGCTCACAAATGAGAAATTCTTCTAGGCTTACATGCCGAAAGTATTCATGCCACCTGTTTGTGACACTCTGCGCATTGTGAAGGATAGTGGCAAAGGAAAGGAACCTGTTGATACTACTGCAAATGCTTCTGTGTCTGAAAATGCTCAGAAGGTCAAGGAAGCCAGGGTTGAAATCCCTCGTGAGGAAAATCCATCTCTCTATGAGATTTGTATTCACACGCAGCAGACTTTGGAGAGACACATTAAGATGGATAGAAAAGAAAAGGTGGAATTAATGACTGAACTGAATCTGATTCATAATCACACTCGTCAAATTCTTCTACATGAGAAGGATGCAAGGAAGCGCTCGTGGACTTTGTTGAGAAAGAATTACTCTCACAAGGATTTAGCTAAAAAGGGCCTCTTCAAGGAGTATGACTACCTGGACTTGCTTGTTGTTCCGCGCATCCGAAGACAAACTCCAGTGCTCACACATCGTTCTGCTTCAACGGATCTGTTGTTTGTCAATCATGATGATGAAATTGCAGATACTACCGGTACTCTTGTCTACAAGCCAGATGTTCATCGCTCCAAGTCTTCCAAAGCCCAGGCGGCTACTCCTGCTTCCGCCGCGACCATTCCTCACTCTTCAGACACTAATTCATCGAGTGGTTTTAATTCGGATTTGGAAGACACTCCCACGGAGTAATTCCTCCTATGTCTTCTCTTTCCTTTTTGAGACTTGTTGACAAAAGGGGGAGAATTACATCGAGTGATAGTTTATCAGGGTTTGCAGGGTGTTTTCATTCACTCTTTGGTTTTCCCTTGAACAGTTTGCTTCTTGAACTTTTTGCACCACATGTGGTGCTGAAACACTCGGACGTCATGTAATGTTAATAACCCCTGCCTGCCATATCATTTGCTTTGCACTATTTGTCTGCAGGTACTATCGAATGTGTTTTTCATGTGAATGATTATCTTCGATAGTTATCTATCTTACAGGGAAACATATTTGCTCCTCGAAGAAGAACAGAGAATCATCATGTGATGATACTAATTTGGAGAAGTACTTCGAGTACTATATGAACTATAACTATCGTTGTTGGATATGCGCCGGTTACTATGTCTTATTATCTAACCTTGCAGGAAAAGAATGTCAGTGTAAACTTTTATGCCTTTCGAGAAGGCCATATGATCCACTGACAAAGTGGATTTCCCTCGCAAGTATCTCTTGTGTTATCTTCTGTATTGCAGGGAAATCACATCTGAAGCACATCCATTTCGAGCAACTCTCTTATATCCTCTTTCCTACTCTGTTTACATCCAATACCTAACATGCAGGAAAACTACATCTCGTGTGGGTTCAAATTGTGTTATGAGAAAACCTTCATGATATATCCTTTTCACAAATCGCTCAACGCTTATCTTACGTCTAACCTTCTTCGAAGATTTTGTGACAGGAACCACCTCAGAGACCGTCGAGTGCATTGAAAGAACTCAAGTATAAGATCTTTTGTCAATGACACTCATACGAAGAATAATATTGTTCCTCTGGTTCATCATGATCTAAAGCATAACTTAAGGGGGAGAATATTTTATCTTCGTATTTTTTCTCTCGTCTTTCATTATTCTTCGCATTACATTCCATTCATTATCTATCATTCGATGTGATCTGTTTTGTCCTCGTCGAAAAAGGGGGAGATTGTTGGTGCAATATCTGCCTACCTTGTGTTTTGGAGATTGTTGACAGAAACATGTATGGACTGATTTGTTTGCTAGTACATACAGAGAGAAAAGTCTATACACAACCGAAGATAATGATGTCTCCGGTGCTGAGTTCGAGGAACTTCACTGAAGTATATCTGCGTTGTAGATAAGAATGAGCTATAATTGTTGAAGCAATAGAGTCGAGAAGATTGATGTGAAGAAATTGACCCCTCGAAAGTTTTCTGCTGAAGCAAAGCTTTTGATACAGTACTGTCGTTCGAAGAAATTGACTGCAATGATGGAAGTCAAAGACAAAGTGAAGACGTAGTATTCATTTCGTTGTTCTTCTTTCATTCTTTCGAGTCATAGGACCTCCATACTATTAAGAGGGGTATAGGTTCTCGATGCTTAGATCTACTGTGATGCTTAGCCATAACCTATGAAATATGCGAGAGAAATCTCTTTGTGCTCTGAGCAAATACTTGCCAGCAAGAGACTGTGATCTTCTTTGATGCAAGAGATTTGTCTCAGACCAAGGAGTTAGCATTACTTGCTCCCCAAGTAATGTTACCGTTGTGCTCAAATCCAACTGTTGGACTCGTGTTGTTTGGCCATTGGCTGATCCCGATGTCTAACTTGGTCATTTCCCATCAGGGAAGGCTACGGCTATAAATAGCCAGCCCGCTCCAAATTTGTCCGTTAGCTGCTCCGCTTGAGATTTCTGAGAAGATTGATTTGTGCAACCCCTCTCCGAGTGATTTGAGTTTAAGATCCACCGAGAGAAAAACCAAGAGCCCAAACTTAGATAGTGGTTTAGCATCATAGTAGTTCTGAGTGAGAGTTCTGGTACCTATTACTCTTGAGAGCCGCGCACTCTCTAGACGGATATGTTTCGGCTTCGAGTGTTGAAGAGTAGTTGTCCTCACCGAGCCTGATCTTCAGCAACCAAGAGTGATTGTGGTTCGCGAGGGTCGACCGAAGGTTTGGAGATCGCCGACAAGGATCTACCACGAGTGAAAGCAACCTGAGTCTGATCAGCTCTGCGTTGAAGGAGAACAGGGTGAAGAGAGTTTATCTCTCGTGTTAAGTCATGACCCCTCCAACCAGACGTAGCCCTTTGGTAGAAGGGTGAACTGGTCTACCAAATCTCTATGTCGCCATCGAGCACCACTGGTTAAATCTCTCTACTGCATTTCCTTCAGCAGTTTATAGTCTTAATCTGTGTCGGGGTACGACACCTATGGGATCCCGAGAGACCCCTTTACGATTCGGCGGGGGGAGAGGTATACGCAAAGAGCAGAACCAACGATCGACGCGGGAAGTTTTTACCCAGGTTCGGGCCGCTGATCAGCGTAAAACCCTACTCCTGCTTTGTGTTCTTATTAATGTTCTTGAGCCCAACCTTCAGGAGCGCTCGCTACGAATAGTATGTTCAAAGAGCAGCTACGCATGCTGAATGGGCCAGAAGTTCCCCTCCTCTATAGCAGTTTCCTTGGGCCTCCTTTTATACGCTCAAAGGGGTCACCACAGTGGCAAAATGGACATACATTGAGGTGTAAAGTAGCTATAGGGTCATCATACCTAACCCCTGACGGATTAGGACAAACGCATTTAATGCACCGTGAGGTGTCCGTTCAGGTGTCCTCACTTTCTTGGGGATGGAAAAAGGGGCCATCCCATCAGCACCGCTTAAGCTCTCTTCCATTGGCGCGTCACCACGCGTCCAAAGAAGGACCCAGAATGTCGGGTTTGTCGCTGTGCTAGAGCAGTGGCACAGCAACAAAATCTTGCCGGGCGCCGAAGCTTGCCGGGCACCAAGCTTTGCCGGGCGCCAAGCCTTGCCGGGCGCCAAGCCTTGCCGGGCGCCAAGCCTTGCCGGGCGCCAATCCTTGCCGGGCTCCGCAGGCCACCCCAGCAAGATCTTGCTGGGGAAGCTGGCCTTCGGATTCCAACTCTTCTTATCTGCTGATCCTTAGATCTCTGACTTGATGATTTCTTTGGTGGCTTGAATCGACCTCGAACTGTTCCCCGGCAAGCCTTGCCACGAGGATGGCTACGACTGCCCGTGCACAAGTACGGGGTACTAGTGGCCCAATACTTAGTACACCGACAGGAGCCCCCGGGCCTAGGCCATACACGAGTGCGAGGCGTTGTTGGGCTAGGCCCAAACAGTGCACGGGCACGCGTGGCAGGGGATTAACTACTCGTAAATATCTCGTTTACTGTGCCCCCCACTACATGCACCGAGCGCGCGACGTGGGAAGCGTGCCTCAAAGGCTGCAACTGCAACGCGCCTATAGAGGCGCATTCACATTGGGGAATAAAAGAGGCGGTCCCGCTCCTTCCCCATAAAAAGGAGAAGTCGCAGAGGCACAAGCCTATTTACCCCCCCTCTTCTTCTCAATCTGGCCGTCGCCATCGCCTTCCTCCTCTCGAGCTCAGAGCGAAGCTTTTTCCTCTTCTGCCCGCCGCTTCTACGCTCGCTTAACCCCCGGCTTCCGCCCTTACAGCCGCCATGCCGCCCAAGGCCATCAAAGGCAAGGGCAAGGAAGCGAAAGCCGACGTCCCGGAGAGCGAACTGGTGAAGATGCGGAAGAAGTATTTTGTCTTCCCCCCATCGCTCGATGCAGAAGCTCTGAAGAGGCGGTACCAGTGCATGTCGGCGAAGGAGACGCAAGCTCACCCCGCCACACGCGTGATTCCAGGTTCTTGTTCCAAAAGTGGGTCGGACAGATACCCTTTCTTCGCTGCGTATTTCTATTGCGGGCTCTGCCCCCCCATTTTCTGACTTCTTCAATGATATCATGTACACATACGGCTTCCATCTTCTCGATTTCACGCCGAATGCGGTACTATGCATGTCCATCTTTGCCCATCTTTGTGAAAACTTTGCCGGAGTGATTCCCAACTCTGCTCTTTTTCGCCATTACGTCTTCCCCCGCATCCAAAAAGGAGAGGCCCTCTCTGGTTCTATCGCCTAGATCCCAAGGGCTTGGAATAAGGAAATATACCCAGAAGGAGTTTACCGCGAAAAGTGGGACGAATGGCGGGCTGAATGGTGCTGGATCAAGGAAGCAGATCCCCGTCCGTTTTGTCTTCCCCGGCAACAGAAGGTGGTCCGCGGCAAGGACTGGAGCGATCTCGCCGTGGAGGACGAGAGGCTCACAATCGCCACCACCAGGATCCTTCGCCTGAAAGCTGCCGGGCTGACAATGGAGATGATTGGCTTCGACTTTCTCCACCGCCGCATCGCCCCCTTGCAAAACAGGGGAAGGACAGCTTGGGAATACCGAAACACGGCAGATATCATGAGATTGCGCCCCGGGCTGAATAATAATCTGACCACTATGCAGCTTGGCGCTCTCCGTCAAAAACTATTCCAGCGCGAAGACAAGCATCGGCTGCCGGCAAGGATCGTCCCTTTGTGCAACAACTCCGCCTTGGGGTCAATCATCACCTTCATGCCGATGTTCAACGCCCATGGTCTTGACGCGACTTGGGCCGAGCCAACCAAGGAGGAAGCACAGAAGTTTTTTGACAACTTGACGGAGAGACCCGTCCGGCAAGAGACAGATTTCATCCGAGCCACCACTGACCAAGAAGTAGCTTACATTGCTACTAGGGTGGAGGAGGCAAATCTTGCCGTGGAGGCCGGCAGCGTTGGCTTCACAGAATGGGAAGCCAGCGACACAGAAGTAGTAGTGGAGGTAAAACCTGCCGGGAAGGACAAAGCTGCCGGGGAACAGAGCAGCACAGTCGCTGAGAGCTCGTCCGATGAGGACACGGCCGAAGACGAACCACAAGAAGAGCTCCCAGCCCCGAAGAAGACGAAGCGTGTTCTTTGGAAGGCTGCATCTGGCATCCTGGCAAGCCAGCCTTCTTCGAGCGGCGAGGCTCCCGGCAAGAAAGTGGCCGGCAAGACTGCACCGCGGCAAGGGGCTCGTCAACAACCTGCGCGGCGCGTGAGACCCACACCAGCGGCCACTGCTGGGGTAGCAGGGGTGTCTTGCACTACCGTACCGGAAGCTGCCCTGGCGCCTGCCACAGCCAAGTGGCCTAGGACCCCTCCTCTGCCTCCCCACTCAGACATCGCAGCGGAGGCCGATTTCGACATCTCTGGCTTTACTCCGGAGCGAGAAGAAGAAGAGTGAGTACTTTGCCACAGCCTTTATATTCCAATCTTGGATTGATCTTACTGACTTGCTCGTATTGTCTCTGCAGTGATGCAGAAACCTTGCTGGAGAGGATGGCGAAGAGGACAAAGACTTCCACGGGCGACGAGCCCCCGGCAGGCTCCACGAGCATGCCAGAAACCGTCGTCGTCAGCCCGGAGCCCAATCCTCAATGCAGCCCCCAGCACAGCCCCCAGCACAGCCCCCAGCGTAAGTTCACTGTTTTTTTTTTCGCTGGCGGGTGCCGAGGCTTCCATTCTTGCCGCTGATATCTTTGGGCTCGCAGGAGAAGAACGGCAACAAGGAGAGTTGCCGGAAGACATCCCCGTCGTGCCACCTTCATCGACCACGCCGCCCACAAGCACGTCCCCGGCAAGAGTTCCTACCGACGAGCCCATCTTAATTGAGGAGGAGCCCGCAAGCACGGACTCCGGCAACCCACCCCCGGCAACCGAAGTTGCCGGGAGGGGCGAGGCCACCTCCCAACAGCTCGACGCAGGTAACTGATTGCCTCAGAACGCTTGTTACTCTTTCCCTTATCTCTTTGTCTTTAGTCGCTTCAAACTTCAATCTTGATCTTATTCTGTTCTCCTCCTTCGTCCTTCAGAGTTCCCTGTGACGGAACACATGGATGTCGACGTTGTCATCGAGGAGACCGCCAGGGACACCACTGCCGAAGCAGACAGGATCGCTGCCAGCGAGGCCACCAAGGATGACACTGTCAAGGCTGGTGGTGCTCTTGACGGGGAGGCCGCCAAGACTGCACAAGAGGAACCCGCCAAGGAACCTACTAAAGGGGGCGACAGGGAGGCTGATGACCGTACTGACGGCATTCCTGCTGCAGGAGCGCCAGGCGCTGCACCGGCCACGGAGCCCCCTGCCACTGGTGAGGCGGTCGCTGAAGACCAACCGTCAACATCTGAAGGCCCCTCATCCAGCAAATACCTCAAGGTTGGCGAGAACCTGTTCGTCAACTTGTCGGGGACGGCAAGCATTGGGGCACCAGCCGAAGGAGAAGTTTTTGACGAAGAAATCATCGCTGCTGCCGGGCTCGAGGTTGTTGACGATCCTAGCGCTAGCAGCGGCAAATCTGAAGAGGACCAGCTCCTTCAGGCCATGGGCGAGAATTTCCGCAAGCTCCAGGCTCTCCACCGCGCCCGGAAAGATAAGGCGGACTCCAGAATGGCAGTCGTCGAGGTGGCCGAGATAGATTTCCAGAGGCGCGTCGAACAAATGCAAACCTGGTATGCCGAGGCCCTCCAAGAGCTGACTGCTGGCCAGGAACAGGTGAGCCAACAGTGGACAGAGATCCTCCTGAAGCAATATGATATGGAGAAGGCGCAGGATGAAGCTACTCAAAGGATTGCCGCTAAAGATGCCCTCCTGACGGGGCGCCGCGTTGCTCTTGATGCTCATGAGGAAGATCTCACCGCACGTGAGCAGGCACTCGCCGCCAAGCTTCGCAGCAAAGATGAAGATATCGAGAAGCTTGTCGCGCGGCGGACCCAGGAGCTGGAGCAAAAACATAAAGAGGCGCTCGAAGCTCTGACTGCAAGTCACGCCGGCAAGCTCAAGGAGGCCGGCGATGCTGCCGAAGCTGCAGAGGCCGCCAAGAACGAGCTGAGCGACAAGGTAAAGAAACTAGAAACAGATCTCGAAGAGCACGGCAAGGAGCTCTCGACGCTGAAAGGTGATAGGGAAAAAACCCTCCACTCCTTGGCGGAGATGCAAGTTGCCCTGTCCAACAAAACCAAGCAGCTCTCCTCTGCGGCTGATGATATTGCAGTTCTGGAATTGAAACTGACCACGTTGCAGAAGTCTCTCTAGGCCGGCAAGGCCCGTGAGAAAGCTCTACTCAAGGATCTCCAAGGATAGAGGAACCTGCTCAAGAGCACTGCCGCCGCCCAAATCGATTACGAGAAGGGGGTGGAGATCTGGACTGGACGTCTCATCGCCACTGCGGAGAAGCTTACGGCAGAACTGTCAATCATGGGCCTGTCGAACTTCAGGTATTCTTCCGAGGAAAGGATATCTTCAAGTGCCAGGTTGACGATGTTCTTTGAAAGCATCATCGACGCCTTGAGGGTGCTCCAGTCTAGTCGGGGGACCCAATTGGCCAACGAGACTTGCCGGCTTTGCCAGGCCGTCCTTCGCAAGGTGCTTATCAAGGTGGTACACAGCAATCCCGGCATTGACCTCTCCAACGCGCTCGGCCATCTGCCAAGGAATGCAAATGTTGAGGCGCTTGAAGAATGCATCGCGCCTATCCTTGAGAAGGTGGACTCCATCAAAAGGATTGAAGGCTAGCGCAGGGATTAAGTGCTCCCCCTTTTCTTGCCGTCATCATTCCATGTAAAAGACAATTAAGTCTCAAGTTAGAATTGCGGCAACTCATTAATGTAATATAACTCGCCTATGTTTAGGTTCATGCTTGCTATTTTCCTTGTCTGATTCCTTTATGTATGGAGTTCACCCTACGCTTACTGAAAAACTTGCCGGCGCGCAACCTGCTGCGAGCGCTGGGTGCGGGACTTCAGCAGCCTGCTGGAGGCGCAGCGGCCGGCAAGACTCCTTGGCGTTCTCAGTGCAGCCACTTAAATCGTTGAGCGGGCTCAAAACAAAATACGGGCGCAACTGATTACAACAAGGGTTCCTTCGCGTGCAGATTTTCCATACAAAAGTCAAAATCGTCCAAGGAAATAACTTTGTAATAAAAGAAACTTGCTCTAAGTTTTTAGAACTTAGCTTTCTGTCACTGTCCTTCCTCCGGCAAGCGTCGATTCCGAACATCGCCAACTGGTACTCATATCTCCCTTCCCCCCCGGCAAATGTGCACGCGAGGAATCCTTCTGTCTTTTAAAAAAGAAAGAAGAGAAAATAAAGACATGAAACCTTGGCGGTTCGTTAAAACTTACCGGGAGTAGGTGTTATACAACATCTTAGACAAACATGCATATATAAATATGAACATGGGAATCAATAAGGGAATGTACAACAATTAAATTTATTCATCTGCGCTCAGGGTCTGCGCCTGGCTTTGTACAAAGGATCACATGCCTTGCCGGCAAGACTTGTACAAAAGGGTGGTTGCCGGGGGCCCCCGGTAACCGCGCCTTATGAGTAGAACTTGCGAAGATGTTCGATATTCCAGGAATTGCTCACTGGAACGCCATCTTCGGTCTCCAAGCGGACATCACCGGGCCTGGTGACTCGTACTACCCGATAAGGGCCTTCCCACTTTGGCGTCAACTTGTTTGAATTCTTGGCGGACTGAATCCGCCGAAGAACAAGGTCGCCTTCCTCAAGGCTTCGGGCATGAACTTTGCGGCTATGGTAGTGGCGCAAAGCTTGCGGGTAGCGTGCAGCTTGCACAGCAGCCTGAAGATGATTCTCCTCAAGGAGCACAGCATCATCTTGCCGCAGTTGCTCTTGCTCAAGCTCATCATAAGCGAGCACTCGAGGTGATCCTTATGTGAGTTCCGTGGGGAGAACTGCTTCCGCTCCATAGACCAGAGCGAAGGGCGTCTGGCCGGTGGCTCGATTTGGTGTCGTTCTGATTGACCAAAGAACCGCCGACAACTCATCAATCCAGCGTCTTCCGCACTTTCTCAGTCTGTCAAAAGTCCTGGTCCTGAGACCGCGCAGCACTTCAGCATTAGCCCTTTCTGCTTGGCCGTTGCTTCTTGGGTGAGCAACAGAGGCAAAACAAATCTTGCCGCCAAAGTCTTGGACGTACTGCATGAAGGTGCGACTTGTGAACTGCGTGCCATTGTCGGTGATGATCCTGTTGGGTACACCAAAACGGCAAACTATCCCTTTAAAGAACTTGACGGCTGATTGTGCTGTCACCTTCCTCACTGCTTCCACCTTCGGCCACTTTGTGAACTTGTCGATAGCAACGTACAAGTACTCAAAGCCCCCGGTAGCACGGGGGAAAGGGCCCAGTATGTCGAGCCCCCAGACCAAAAATGGCCAGGAGAGAGGGATTGTCTGAAGAGCTTGAGCTGGTTGATGTGATTTCTTCGAATGAAACTGGCACGCTTCACACTTGGTGACTAGTGCAGTTGCATCCTGGAGAGCGGTGGGCCAAAAGAAACCTTGCCGGAATGCTTTCCCAGCAAGTGCTCTTGATCCTATGTGAGAACCACATATGCCTCCATGTATCTCTGCCAACAGCTCTAGCCCATCCTCCCGAGGAATGCACTTCAATTTCACACCGTTTGGTCTCTTTCTGTACAGGACGTCATCGACGAACTTGTACATAACAGACCAACGGGCTACTCTTTCTGCTTCTTCCTGTTCCTCCGGGAGATCTCCTGTCTGAAGAAAATGGACAATGTGCTGCGCCCATGCTGGAGCCTGAGGCTCGACAGCTAGGACTAAAGGCATCTCCTCCGCCGGGGGAACATTTGTCTCGACAGCAAGGGCCTGAGGCCCTGCCGGAGCCTGTTGTTCCCCGGCAGGCATGTCGATCCTGGCAACTTCCTTGCCGGCGGCTCCGGGGAGCTCTGCCGGGAAGTACTGGCCAGAGTTCAACTTTCTTCTCTTTTCTTGCCGCATCGATGGCGCCACGGATGGTTGAGTCAATTGAAGCACAAAAGTTCCTGGTTCCACAGGCAACTTGAGGGCGGCACGCTTTGACAGGTCGTCAGCAACACTGTTCTCGGCACGAGGAACATGCTCCATTTGCAGACCGTCAAACCGCTCTTCCATTTTCCTCACTTCATCCACGTAGGCTTGCATCAATGGACTTTGATAACTCTTGTTAACTTGCCTGACGACAAGTTGTGAATCGCCTTTGATGACGAGCTTTTTGATACCAAGGTCTGCCACGATCCTGAGACCGGCAAGCAAACCCTCGTATTTTGCAGTGTTGTTGGTCGAACTCTCCCGGGGAAAATGCATTTGGACTACGTACTTGAGGTGCTCTCCGGTGGGTGCGACAAGCAGCACACCAGCACCGGCGCCTTGCAGCGTGAAAGCCCCGTCAAAGTACATAACCCATTGCTGATCGATTGCCTTGCCGGGAAGAGTTGTTTCCTGAGCCTCTTCGTCTGGCGTTGGGGTCCACTCCGCAATGAACTCCGCCAAGGCCCTGCTCTGAATCGTCGAAGTGCTTTCAAACTTGAGGCCAAAGCTCGATAACTCCAACGCCCACTCCACGATCCTGCCGGTTGCTTCTGGATTTTGCAAAATTCATTGCAACGGAAAGCGAGTGACGACGGTGATTTCATGTGCTTGAAAATAATGGCGCAGCTTCCTCGAGGCCATAAGAAGGCCGAAAAGCAACTTCTGCACACTAGAATATCTTGACCTAGCTCCTTGTAAAAGAGAGCTAACAAAATAAACTGGGCGCTGCACCACCTTCTTCTTCTGCACTAGTTCTTCTGTTTGCGCAGATCCTGTCTTGCCGGGATCAACCCTTGCCGGGGAAGATCTTGCTGCGTCACCTGGCGGTCCTGCCGCTGGTGTTGCTTCCTCATCAGCCTCTCTCTGCACCACTAGTGCAGCACTAACCACTTGATTTGTTGCTGCCAGATACAGCAGCAACGGCTCTTGTGGTTTAGGTGCGACTAGCGTCGGCGGAGAGGAAAGGTATTTCTTCAAATCTTGCAGCGCAGCCTCCGCCTCCGGAGTCCATTTCATTGGACCTGCCTTCTTCAAAATTTTGAAGAAGGGCAGGGCGCGCTCAGCAGATTTGGAAATAAACCTGCTTAGAGCAGCAACACAGCCGGCAAGACGACGCACATCTTTGACGCGTCTCGGCGCTTCAATTTGCTCAATAGCTTTGATCTTGTCGGGGTTCGCTTCGATTCCCCGGCAAGATACAAAGAATCCGAGGAGCTTGCCGGAAGGAACACCGAACACGCACTTCTCAGGATTGAGCTTCAAGTTGATCTTGCGCAGATTTACAAATGTTTCTTCTAAATCTTGAATGAGTGTCGCTTTGTCTTTGGTTTTGACCACTATATCATCCATATACGCCTCCATATTTCTATGGAGTTGAGGCTCAAAACCAATTTGTATTGCTCTTACAAATGTCGAACCAACACTTTTCAACCCGAAAGGCATTCGTATAAAACAATACGTACCACATGGGGTGATAAATGCGGTCTTCTCTTCATCTTCTTTTGCCATAAAAATCTGATGATACCCTGAATAGGCATCAAGGAAGGACAGGAGATCACAACCAGCGGTGGAATCCACAATCTGGTCGATGCGTGGCAAGGGAAAGGGATCTTTTGGACAGGCTTTATTGATATCTGTATAATCGATACAAAGCCTCCATTTCGCATTCGCTTTCCGCACTACAACCGGATTGGCCAACCAGGTTGGATGAAGCACTCCTTTGACCAATCCTGCCGCCTCCAGCTTTCTGATTTCTTCGGCAATGAATTCTTGCCACTCCAAGGCTTGCTTCCTGACCCTTTGCTTGACCGGCCGCGCATGAGGATAGACAGCAAGGTGGTGCTCAATTACCTTCCTGGGAACACCGGGGATGTCAGACAGTTGCCATGCAAACACATCGACATTCGCCCGCAGGAAAGCAACGAGCGCGCTTTCCTATTTGTCATCTAGGGTGGAACTTATGGTGAAAGTTCCGCCCGTTCTGTCCTCCCTGACGGGCACCTTCTTGGTCTCCGGCGGAGCAGCCTTGGATTTCTTGTTCTTGCCGGTGGAACTCTCTGGTGCGTCCTCGACGGAAGCGCAACACTCCGAGGAGGTGCGCTTGCTGGAGTTCGCGCCAAGATTCTTGCCGGTCTTCTTCTTCCCCCCGGGAGTTCCAGTGGCAGGAGCAGGTGCCTTGATGGCAGGTGCTGCAACTGCTTCCCGGTAAAGTTGGTCGGCACAGATGAGCGCATCCTTCTTATCGGAATGGATAGTGATGACGCTCAACGGCCCAGGCATCTTCAAAACGTTGTACGCGTAGTGTGATGCCTCCATGAACTTAGCCAGCGCTGGCCGACCAAGGATCCCATTATATGACATGGGGATCTTGGCGACATCAAACACCACCTTCTCAGTCTTGAAGTTGAGCTTGCTACCAAATGTCTCCGGCAGCGTAATCTTGCCCTTGGGCTGGGTTCTTCCCGGATTGACCCCTTGAAACATACCCGTTTCTTTGAGGTCCTCGTCGGGAATTTGGAGCTTTTTGAGCACATCCGGTGAGATTAAGTTTAGGCCGGCCCCACCGTCAACTAGCATTTTCGTCACCTTGAGGTTGCGAATCATTGGGGAGACATAAGGCAAGTCTCCTACGTCCCCTGGTGTAGGCTCGTCGACAGCCGGCCCCCCGCGCTAATCAGATTGATAGCGCGCTTCCCGTCGCCGCTCGATGGTAGTTCGAGCGTCCTCCTTGCCTCGTTCCTGGAGAACTTGACGCTGATCGCAGCGCATCCGTGGAAACTTCTTCACGGCGGTCGACCTGCTGGGTTGTCGGCCGCCGCTGGTGCCGCGGAGGGGAGTGCACTGTGGTTGCACCACCTCCGGTTTTCTCCACATCGGCTCGCGTCGGATCGATGGGCCTTCGCTGCGAGGGCCCTGCCTCTTGCGGTCCATCTTTGTTGGCGAAGCCGATAAGGCTCTGGATAGTAGCGTGCCACTCCTCCATCTTCTCCGGGACAGGATCCGCCAAGGTTTCATGTCTTTATTTTCTCTTCTTTCTTTTTTAAAAGACAGAAGGATTCCTCGCGTGCACATTTGCCGGGGGGGGAAGGGAGATATGAGTACCAGTTGTCGACGTTCGGAATCGACGCTTGCCGGAGGAAGGACAGTGACAGAAAGCTAAGTTCTGAAAACTTAGAGCAAGTTTCTTTTATTATAAAGTTATTTCCTTGGACGATTCCGACTCTTGTATGGGAAATCTGCACGCGAAGGAACCCTTGTTGTAATCAGTTGCGCCCTTATTTTGTTTCGAGCCCGCTCAACGATTTAAGTAGCTGCACTGAGAACGCCAAGGAGTCTTGCCGGCCGCTGCGCCTCCAGCAGGCTACTGAAGTCCCACACCCAGCGCTCGCGGCAGGTTGCGCGCCGGCAAGTTTTTCAGTAAGCGTAGGGTGAACTCCATACATAAAGGAATCAGACAAGGAAAATAGCAAGCCTGAACCTAAACATAGGCGAGTTATATTACATTAATGAGTTGCCGCAATTCTAACTTGAGACTTAATTGTCTTTTACATGGAATGATGACGGCAAGAAAAGGGGGAGCACTTAATCCCTGCGCTGGCCTTCAATCCTTTTGATGGATTCCACCTTCTCAAGGATAGGCGCGATGCATTCTTCAAGCGCCTCAACATTTGCGTCCCTTGGCAGATGGCCGAGCGCGTTGGAGAGGTCGATGCCGGGATTGCTGTGTACCACCTTGATAAGCACCTTGCGAAGGACGGCCCGGCAAAGCCGGCGAGTCTCGTTGGCCAATTGGGTCGCCCGGCTAGACTGGAGCACCCTCAAGGCGTCGATGATGCTTTCAAACTTGAGGCCAAAGCTCGACAACTCCAACGCCCACTCCACGATCCTGCCGGTTGCTTCTGGATTTTGCAAAATCCGTTGCAACAGAAAGCGAGTGACGACGGTGATTTCATGTGCTTGAAAATAATGGCGCTGCTTCCTCGAGGCCATAAGAAGGCCGAAAAGCAACTTCTGCACACCAGAATATCTTGACCTAGCTCCTTGTAAAAGAGAGCTAACAAAATAAACTGGGCGCTGCACCACCTTCTTCTTCTGCACTGGTTCTTCTATTTGCGCAGATCCTGTCTTGCCGGGATCAACCCTTGCTGGGGAGGATCTTGCCGCGTCACCTGGCGGTCCTGCCGCTGGTGTTGCTTCCTCATCAGCCTCTCTCTGCGCCACTAGCGCAGCACTAACCACTTGATTTGTTGCTGCCAGATACAGCAGCAACGGCTCTTGTGGTTTAGGCGCGACTAGCGTCGGCGGAGAGGAAAGGTATTTCTTCAAATCTTGCAGCGCAGCCTCCGCCTCCGGAGTCCATTTCATTGGACCTGCCTTCTTCAAAATTTTGAAGAAGGGCAGGGCGCGCTCAGCAGATTTGGAAATAAACCTGCTTAGAGCAGCAACATAGCCGGCAAGACGACGCACATCTTTGACGCGTCTCGGCGCTTCAATTTGCTCAATAGCTTTGATCTTGTCGGGGTTCGCTTCGATTCCCCGGCAAGATACAAAGAATCCGAGGAGCTTGCCGGCCGAACCCGCACTTCTGAGGATTGAGCTTCAAGTTGATCTTGCGCAGATTTACAAATGTTTCTTCTAAATCTTGAATGAGTGTCGCTTTGTCTTTGGTTTTGACCACTATATCATCCATATACGCCTCCATATTTCTATGGAGTTGAGGCTCAAAACCAATTTGGATTGCTCTCGCAAATGTCGAACCAGCACTTTTCAACCCGAAAGGCATTCGTATAAAACAATACGTACCACATGGGGTGATAAATGCGGTCTTCTCTTCATCTTCTTTTGCCATAAAAATCTGATGATACCCTGAATAGGCATCAAGGAAGGACAGGAGATCACAACCAGCGATGGAATCCACAATCTGGTCGATGCGTGGCAAGGGATCTTTTGGACAGGCTTTATTGATATCTGTATAATCGATACAAAGCCTCCATTTTCCCATTCGCTTTCCGCACTACAACCGGATTGGCCAACCAGGTTGGATGAAGCACTCCTTTGACCAATCCTGCCGCCTCCAGCTTTCTGATTTCTTCGGCAATGAATTCTTGCCGCTCCAAGGCTTGCTTCCTGACCCTTTGCTTGACCGGCCGCGCATGAGGACAGACAGCAAGGTGGTGCTCAATTACCTTCCTGGGAACACCGGGGATGTCAGACAGTTGCCATGCAAACACATCGACATTCGCCCGCAGGAAAGCAACGAGCGCACTTTCCTATTTGTCATCTAGGGTGGAACTTATGGTGAAAGTTCCGCCCGTTCTGTCCTCCCTGATGGGCACCTTCTTGGTCTCCGGCGGAGCAGCCTTGGATTTCTTGTTCTTGCCGGTGGAACTCTCTGGTGCGTCCTCGACGGAACCGCAGCACTCCGAGGAGGTGCGCTTGCCGGAGTTTGCGCCAAGATTCTTGCCGGTCTTCTTCTTTCCCCCGGGAGTTCCAGTGGCAGGAGCAGGTGCCTTGATGGCAGGTGCTGCAACTGCTTCCCGGTAAAGTTGGTCGGCACAGATGAGCGCATCCTTCTTATCGGAATGGATAGTGATGACGCTCAACGGCCCAGGCATCTTCAAAACGTTGTACGCGTAGTGTGATGCCGCCATGAACTTAGCCAGCGCTGGCCGACCAAGGATCCCATTATATGACATGGGGATCTTGGCGACATCAAACACCACCTTCTCGGTCCTGAAGTTGAGCTCGCTACCAAATGTCACCGGCAGCGTAATCTTGCCCTTGGGCTGGGTTCTTCCCAGATTGACCCCTTGAAACGTACCCGTTTCTTCGAGGTCCTCATCGGGAATTTGGAGCTTTTTGAGCACATCCGGTGAGATTAAGTTTAGGCCGGCCCGACCGTCAACTAGCATTTTTGTCACCTTGAGGTTGCGAATCATTGGGGAGACCAACAATGGCAAGCACCCGACCGCAGTTGTGCGATCAGGGTGATCCTCGGCGTCAAAAATGATAGACGTGTTGGACCACTTCAGGGGCTTACATGCATCTGGGGATGGCTCTGCCGCATTGACTTCCCGCACCCACTGTTTGAGTTGACGGTGAGAAGAATGCAGCGAGGCACCTCCATCGATACACATGGCCTCTGTAGCTTTCTGGAATTCTTGCTCACTGGACTCATCATCTTCTTCATCATCATCTTCTTCTTTGTCTCGGCCCCGAGCGGGCCTATCCTTTTGTTGCTTGGTCTTGGCGCGGCGCCCCCCTCGGCCACCGCGCTTCTTGCCGGATCCATCAGCACCATCTTGGGCCTTCTCCTTATCTCGCCTTTCATATTCGGCCTTCTGTTTCTCGGCAAGCTGTTCAACTTGCCGGCAGTTCTGGATATCGTGGCCCTTGGTGCGATGGATCTTGCAATACTGCTTGCCAGAGTTTTCCGACTTGTCGGCAGCCGCCAAGGCCTGACAGGAAGGGCACCCGACAAGATCCTTGCCGGGGTCACCAACCTTGGCCTTCTTGGCGGCGCTGGGGTTGTCGGATTCCTCGACAGCAAGCACGGCCTTGCCTCCGCGTTTCCTGTTCCGCCGCCGGCCTTTCCTTGACGGGGCCGCGGCATCTTCTTCTTCGGATTCACCCGCCGCGCCAACAGCCTCGCCAAGGAGTTTCCTCCCCTCTTCAGCTCGAGCGCATTTATCGGCTAGAGCGTAAAGCTCGGCAATACTCCTGACTTTGTTCATTGCCAGCTCTTCCCGCATTCTGCGGTTACGCACGTTCTGGTGAAACGCGCTAATGACAGCGGTAGGGTGAACGTCAGGAATATTGTACTGCACCCGGCTGAACCTCTGCATAAACTTGCGCAGGGACTCGCCCTCCTTCTGAGGGATGATATGCAAATCACTCTCTTGGCCAGGAGCTTGGTGGCCTCCGACAAAGGCGCCAACAAACTGATGGCACAGATCTGACCAGGAAGAAATAGAATTCTCCGGCAGATGCATCAACCACGACCTAACGTTGGGTTTGAGCACCAACGGGAAGTAGTTGGCAAGTATCTTGTCATCTCGGCCCCCGGCAGCCTGCACCGCAATGGTGTAGATGCTCAGGAACTCCGAGGGATGGGTCTTACCATCATATTTCTCCGGGACCTCCGGCTTGAAGGTTCGGGAATTGGGCCACTGGACTTGCCGCAGCTCACGGGTAAACGCTGGAGTCCCTACCTCATAAGGCAAGTCTCCTACGTCCCCTGGCGCAGGCTCGTCGACAGCCGGCCCCGCGCGCTTATCAGATTGATAGCGCGCTTCCCGTCGCCACTCGATGGTAGTTCGAGCGTCCTCCTTTCCTCGTTCCTGGAGAACTTGACGCTGATCGCGGCGCATCCGTGGATCGGATGACGCCGTGGAAACTTCTTCACGGCGGTCGACCTGCTGGGTTGTCGGCCGCCGCTGGTGCCGCGGAGGGGAGTGCACTGTGGTTGCACCACCTCCGGTTTTCTCCACATCGGCTTGCGCCGGATCGATGGGCCTTCGCTGCGAGGGCCCTGCCTCTTGCGGTCCATCTTTGTTGGCGAAGCCGATAAGGCTCTGGATAGTAGCTCGCCACTCCTCCATCTTCTCCGGGGCAGGAGGAAAATCGAGGAGCAGCTGCGCACGTGCCAAGGCTTCCGCTGGCGTAGGCGGCGGCGACAGGTGCGAGGTACGTGAGGTGCTCTGACTCCTAACCATATTAGAAGGAGCACCACCACGGTCACGTGACCGCGCGCCACCCCCGCCAGCAGCTCGGTGTGCATGCTGGTCCCGCGCATCTTGGGATCGATGCGTAGAAATCTTTTCATGGGGACGCCCTGAACCACCAGCGCCATGACGTCGCTCATCGTGCACGACCTGGGCAGGTCGTGAGGCTTGCGCCGGCGCGGGAGCTCCAGCAGGCGCCCTCCAATCTCTGGAATTCATTGTGCCACCCGTAGGCAACACGGCGCCATCTCTAGATCCAGTGGCGTGCAGGTTGCCACTGCCACTGCGAACGATGCCGCTCGCCTAGCTCGGATCACCAGAACGCCGTGGGGGTTCTAGTCCTCTTCCTTCTGCACCCATGCCGTCGCCTGTACGCGAAAGCGTAGGCAAAACGGACATGGACGGTTGTGCCGTCGCGGCGCTCTTCTTCTTGGGCGGCATGATGATGAAGAAACTGAGGCGCCGATCACTAGATCAGGTTCACGCAACCTTCAAGCCCCCTACCTAGTGCGCCAAAGATGTCGGGGTACGACACCTATGGGATCCTGAGAGACCCCTTTACGATTCGGCGGGGGGAGAGGTATACGCAAAGAGCAGAACCAACGATCGACGTGGGAAGTTTTTACCCAGGTTCGGGCCGCTGATCAGCGTAAAACCCTACTCCTGCTTTGTGTTCTTATTAATGTTCTTGAGCCCAACCTTCAGGAGCGCTCGCTGTGAACAGTACGTTCAAAGAGCAGCTACGCATGCAGAATGGGCCAGAAGTTCCCCTCCTCTGTAGCAGTTGCCTTGGGCCTCCTTTTATACGCTCAAAGGGGTCACCACAGTGGCAAAATATACATACATTGAGGTGTAAAGTAGCTACAGGGTCATCATACCTAACCCCTGACGGATTAGGACAAACGCATTTAATGCACTGTGAGGTGTCCGTTTAGGTGTCCTCACTTTCTTGGGGATGGAAAAAGGGGCCATCCCATCAGCACCGCTTAAGCTCTCTTCCATTGGCACGTCGCCACGCGTCCAAAGAAGGACCCAGAATGTCGGGTTTGTCGCTGTGCTAGAGCAGTGGCACAGCAATAAAATCTTGCCAGGCGCCGAAGCTTGCCGGGCACCAAGCCTTGCCGGGCGCCAAGCCTTGCCGGGCTCCGCAGGCCACTCCGGCAAGATCTTGCCGGGGAAGCTGGCCTTCGGATTCCAGCTCTTCTTATCTGCTGATCCTCAGATCTCTGACTTGATGATTTCTTTGGTGGCTTCAATCGACCTCGAACTGTTCCCCGGAAAGCCTTGCCACGAGGATGGCTACAACTACCCGTGCACAAGTATGGGGTACTAGTGGCCCAATACTTAGTACACCGACAATCTGTGCCGATAGATTACTTGATCACTTTGTTCTATTGTTGTCATCTTGTGTATCTGTGTTGATCTTGTTTCATTCTCTTCGCCTATATTCATTCATTACCATCTTATTCCTCAGATTCTCTTGTGAGATCATTTCATAGTATTTCCTTTAGTACGTACCATGTTGTGTCTCATTCTACTACATCTGTTTGTGTATTGCATTACTCTCATTGCTATTAAACTGATGATTTATCAAGCTCGCCCTGTTGTCAATGCCTTCATGGATGAATATGCTTGTGACGAAGAAGACTGATTTAGTTCATTTCCTTCGATACTCTATTCCGCTGTTGTGATTGGGATAAGTTTCAAAGCGTTCGAAAGAAATTTTGAATCTCCCATTCACCCCCCTCTGGTCGATATACTCTCGGTCCTAACAATATGAGGTCTTAATGCTTACAACCATGTATTGTGTTGGGACTAGATATGATCTTGATTTGTGCGCTAGAAGTCACCCATCGAGATGTGCTTGTTACGAACCGAAGTGGGGGATGTGTCTAAATAACATCTTGACCGACACGAGTCCTGCATCAAGAATCAGTTGTCCTACAGTAGGCCCTATCCATCGCGCAGGGTTGCTGCTACTTGTGATAGGCGTTGGGATTTTTCCGAAGAGGAAGGGTGAAGTAGTATAGTAGCAGAAAGTATTTCCCTCAATAAAGAACCAAGATTTATCGAACCAATAGGAGATCCACGCAAACAACCTTTAGTAGTACGTACACACACAAGAGCAAATACTTGCACCCAAAGCGGGTAAGAGGGTTGTCAATCCCCTTGTACTCGTTAATTGCAAGGATCAAATCCGATAGTAGGAGATATATAAATTGCAAAAGAAAATAAAAGTAAATAAATTGCAGCAAGGTATTTAGGGTTTTAGTAATATGATTTGAACATACCCGGGGGCCATAGCTTTCACTAGAGGCATCTCTCTCAAGAACATAGCAAACGGTGGGTACACAAATTACTGTTGGGAAATTGATAGAAAAATGCATAGTTATGATGTTATTCATGGCATGATCAGTACATAGGCATTACGTCCATGACAAATAGACCGAAATGATTTTGCATCTACTACTATTACTCCACTTCGAGAGCGCTTCTATGCTTGCCTCTCTAGGTATTAACTTCATGACAAATAGAGTAATGCTTTAAGCATGATGACATAATGTAGACAGAATAAAACCAAGCAATATGATCAAACCTCATCGTTTTACCCTTAGTAGCAACAATACAAATACGTGCCTCACTACCCCTCCTATCATAGAGTGAGGACACCACAAGATTGAACCTACTACTATGCACCACTTCCACTGAAGATCTACTCATCAACTTGGCCAAAGAAAAATCATAGATCGAAAAGCATTACATAGCTATAACAATCACACATAATAAAGTTCAGAAAAGACTCAATTACTTTCAATGAATAATTTGATCATAATCCCACAATTCATCGGATCCCAACAAACTCACCGCAAAAATATTACATCAAATCGATCTCCAAAGAGACATTGTATTGAAGATCAAAGAGAGAGATAGAGAGCCATCTAGCTATGCTATGGACCCATAGGTCCTATGGGGAACTACTCAGACATCATCGGAGGTGCAGCAAGGTTGATGTAGAAGCCCTCCGTGATCGATTCCCCCCGGCAGAGTACCGACGAAGGCCTCCAGATGGGATCACGGAAGAATAGATACTTGCAGCCGCAGAAAAGTTATTACGTTGGTTCTTCTGGGTTTTTGCAATATTTGAGAATTTATAGCGTTGGAATTAGGTCAGAAGGGGCAACATGGGTCCCATAAGAAATCAGGGCATGCCTACCCCCTGGGCACACCCTGTTGTCTTGTCATCTCCTCGAAGCTTCCTTGGTCTCTTTTGGTCCAGAAAATATCGTCAAAAAGTTTCGCCGTGTTTGCACTCCATTTGGTATGGATTTTTTGTAAAACCAAAAACAAGCAGAAAACAACAACTAGCACTAGGCACTGGGTTAATAGGTTAGTTCCTGAAAATGATATAAAATTTCATATAAAGCATACAAGATTATAATATAATAGCATGAAATAACAAAAAATTATAGATATGTTGGAGATGTATCAGTCGCCTCGATAATGAAGATTATAATAATCAAACAGGAGCTTTGGGCGTTTAATGACTACACATGATGAATCCCCAAGGATTGGATCCATCCATACTAAACCCTTATATCACTAGTGTTCAGAATAACACTTCACGTTCTCCCTGCACTTAGCCTCACCGTTACTCGATCTCCATGATCTTGGGTACCTGCAGGGATGAAGATCGCGGACAAGACAAGCAACATCCACTAGATAATTTTATTTCACACATACGAGATGTTAATTCAAAGCCCTTCCATTGATCCCCACAACAAATACATCGGGTTGCTAGGCCTATGTCTCAACACATACCTTACCAAACTACTCACATTGGGATCAGATCGCAAGAAGAAAACATTGATAAGTCTCCATCGTATCTACTTTTCCTAACGCTTTTGCTCTTGTTTTGGACTCTAATTTGCATGATTTGAATGAAACTAACCCGAACTGATGCTATTTTCAGCAGAACTACCATGGTATTGTTTTTGTGCAGAAATAAAAGTTCTCGGATTTGGACAAAACTTTTTGGAGAATTATTTTGGAATAAATGAAGAATATTGGAACCAAGACACACTAGAGGGGGGCCCTGGCTGCCCACAAGACACCAGGGCACGCCATCCCCCTCTGGCATGCCCTGGTGGGTGGTGGGGCCCCCGAGGCCCCTCTGACCCTAATTCCGACGCTATAAAATCCTATTTTCCAAAAAAAATAGGAGAGGAAGTTTCATCACGTTTTACAATACAGAGCCGCCGCCACTTCCTGTTCTTCATCGGGAGGCCAGATCTGGAGCCCGTTCGGGGCTCCGGAGAGGGGGATCTTCGGTGTTCGTCATCACCAACCACCTCCATCACCAATTCCATGATGCTCCCTATCGGGAGTGAGTAATTCCTTCGTAGGCTTGCTGGTCGATGAGGAGTTGGATGAGATTCATCATGTAATCGATTTAGTTTTGTTAGGGCTTGATCCCTAATATCTACTATGTTCTGAGATTGATGTTGCTATGACTTTGCTATGCTTAATGCTTGTCACTAGGGCCCGAGTGCCATGATTTTAGATCTAAACTGTTTATGTTTTCACCATTATATCTATGTTCTAGATCCGATCTTGCAAGTCAAATGCACCTATTACGTGTTATGATCCGTAAACCCCATGGTGATAGTAATTGGGATACTTTCCGATGATGACCGTAGTTTGAGGAGTTCATGTATTCACTATGTGTTAATGCTTTGTTCTAGTTCTCTATTAAAAGGAGGCCTTAATATCCCTTAGTTTCCTTATGGACCCCGCTGCCACAGGAGGGTAGGACAAAAGATGTCATGCAAGTTCTTTTCCATAAGCACGTATGACTATTTACGGAATACATGCCTACATTATATTTTTGAACTGGAGCTAGTTCTGTGTCACCCTAGGTTATGACTGATATATGATGAATATCATCCAACGAATTCACCGATCCAATGCCTATGAGTTTTCCACATATTGTTCTTGCTAGGTTACTATTGCTATTTCTACTGACACAACTGCTACAAAACTGTTACTGCTGTTACCGTTACCATTGCTACCATTACTACTACTATCAAACTATCATATTACTGTGCTACTGATCGCTTTGGTGCAGATATTTAATCTCCAGGTGTGGTTGAATTGACAACTCAACTGCTAATACTTACAAATATTTTTTGGCTCCCCTTGTGTTGAATCTATAAATTTGGGTTAAATACTCTACCCTCGAAAACTGTTGCGATCCCTATACTTGTGGGTTATCAAGACCTTTTTCTGGCGCCGTTGCCGGGGAGCATAGCTATATTTGTTGAGTCACTTGGGATTATTATCTATTTATCACTATGAAGAATCTGAAAGATACAAGAACCAAGATCGTTCCCTCTAAGACGAGGGGAGCTAAGGAACTGCCATCTAGCTCTGCACTTGATTCACCTTCTGTTTTGAGTAGACTTGCAACACCACCACATGCTATTAAACCTGATATGTTGCAAGTTATTGATGATGCTACTTCTGCTATGAATGATGCTTATGATGATGCTAGTACCTTGCTTGATGATAATGTGCCACTAGGTGAATTTCTTGATGAACAAATTGCTAGAGCTAAAGATATTGAGAATGCTGAAACTGATGAAATTACTGAAACTAATGAAGTCATTGAAACTGAAAACTATGAAACACCTATTAGACCTAGCTGTGTTAGATTTGAATTACCTAAAATACCTGAGGGTTATGTTATGGATGAGGAGGTAGCTAGAGACTTTCTTGCTTGCAAGGATAGAGATGATCTTAAGAAATTATTATGCAAGTTGAAAGAAAAATCTTTGAATGCTAGAATGAAATGTGATCCTAAGTTTGCTACTTCACCTATCTTTGTTACCGATAGGGATTATGAATTCTCTATCGACCCAGAGTTAATTACTTTGGTTGAATCTGATCCTTTCCATGGCTATGAAACTGAAACTGTAGTAGCACATCTTACTAAATTAAATGATATAGCCACCCTATTTGCTCATGATGAGAAAATTCACAATTACTATATCCTTAAGTTATTTCCGTTCTCATTAAAGGGTGATGCTAAGAAATGGTACAATACTCTTGCTCTTGGTTGTGTGCATAGTCCCCAGGATATGATTTATTACTTCTCTGAAAAATATTTTCCTGCTCATAAGAAACAAACTGCCTTACATGAAATATTTAACTTTGTGCAAGCCGAAGAAGATTGTCTCCCACAAGCTTGAGGGAGGCTTCTCCAACTACTTAATGCTTTGCCTGATCATCCTCTTAAGAAAAATGAAATACTTGATAACTTCTATAATGGACTAACCGATGCTTCTAGGGACTTCCTAAATAGTTGTGCTGGTTGTGTTTTCAGGGAATGAACTGTTGAACAAGCTGAGGAATTATTGAATAATATATTGAAGAATTATCATGATGTGACTCTTCCTGAACCACCGCCTAAACCCACTCCGAAGAAGAGGGGTATCTTATTTCTTAGTCCTGAAGATATGCAAGAGGCAAAGAAATGTATGAAGGAAAAAGAATTCACCACCTATTGAAGAAATACATTGACTTGACACATCACCAACACAGGTGGTAGAGGTAAATTCTTTATTAAAGTTTTATGAAGGTGATGTCCCTTACAATAAACATCCTAGCCAATGCTTATATGAATTTGACAACTACATTAGAAAACAAGATCACTTCAAATGCAAATGTTATGAAACAATTGAAACAAAATTCTGATATGATTGCTCGCTTGAGTGACTTGTTATTTATAATCACTAATGATGTTAGAGGTGTAGGGAAACATGCCTTATGGTTCAAATTCAGTTAGAACAAGTTGCCAAATCTCAAAGGGAATTGCTTAGTAAAATGAACAATAATATGAATGATTATGCTGTTAGAGTAGCAACTAGAGAAGGCAAAATGACTCAGGAACCACTTTACCCTAAGCGACACCCTAAAAGAATTGAACAAGACTCTCAAAGAATTAATGCTGATGCACCTAGTCCTTCTAAAAAGAAAAAGAAAAATGATAGGACTTTGCATACCTCTGTGAACCTGAAATAGAAAAACCTTCTGAAGATAATAATGATGTTTCTATATCAGATGCTAAAACTCAATCTGGTAATGAACATTCATCTAGTGATAATGAAAATGATAATGATGATGTTCATGTAGATGCTCAACCAGACAATGATAAAGAACCAGATAATGATGTTGAGATAGAGCCTGCAATTGATCTTGATAACCCACAACCTAAAAATAAATGTTATGATAAGAGAGACTTTGTTACTAGAAAACATGGTAAAGAAAGAGAGCCATGGGTTCAAAAACCCATGCCCTTTCCACCTAAACCATCTAAGAAAAAGGATGATGAAGAATTTGAATGCTTTGCTGAAATGCTTAGGCCAGTATTTTTGCGTACTCGTTTGACCGATATTTTAAAGATGGCCCCTTATGCAAAATACATGAAAGAAATTGTCACTAATAAAACAAAAATACCTGAAGCTGAAATCTCCACCATGCTTGCTAATTCTTCTTTTAAGAAAGGAGTACCTAAAAAACTTGGAGATCCAGGAATACCAACTATACCTTGCTCTATTAAAAGAAATTATGTCAAAACTGCCTTATGTGATTTAGGAGCTGGTGTTAGTGTTATGCCTTTCTCTTTATATAAAAGACTTGATTTGAATAAACTCACACCTACTGAGATATCATTGCAAATGGCTAACAAATCAACTGTCATACCTATCGGTATTTGTGAAGATGTGCCCGTTGTTGTTGCAAATGTTACTATCTTAACAGACTTTGTTATACTTGAGATGCCCCAGGACGACAACATGCCGATTATCCTTGGTAGACCCTTTTTGGATACTGCAGGGGCTGTTATTGATTGCAATAAAAGTAAAGTCACTTTTCATATTAATGGTAATGAGCATACGGTGCACTTTCTGAAGAAACAATTTCAAGTGAATGGTATTAATGTTATTGAAAAATCTCCGACAATTACTATTGGAAGTTTTCAACTCCCTCTACCTACTGCCAAAAAGAAATATGACATACTTATTGTTGGGGATATGCATATCCCCGTTGAGGTAACTTAGTGTTTTACGAAAGTTCTTTGGGTTCATGTTAATCGAAAGTGATTGTTAATAAGACTTGATCAACCTTATTAATCGATTGTTTTCGAGAGGCATGTGGTCGATGAATTTAGTAAGCACAACCTTCTGTCCCTACTTTTTGTTTTCTGTTTTTCTTAGTTAAATAAAATAAAATGCCATGTTTATCCTGTTTTCTTGATTTTTTGTGCAATAAAAAAGTGGTTAAAAATAAAAGTGCTCAGAATGACCAGAAGTTTTAACACAATTTTTTTGCGAATATTTAAGAATTTCTGGAACAAATAACATCACGAGGGGGTGCCCCTGGTATCCACAAGACACCAGGGCGCGCCAGCCACCCCAAGCGCGCCCTGGTGGGTGGTGGGCCCCACGTGGGTCCCGTCACTTATCTCTTTAGCCCATGTCATGTCCTACCTCCCGAAAAAATCACTCTTGGTCTCTCTCTCGTGTTCTTGCTCTCAAACCCGTGGATTTCGATCTCTTTGCTTGAAGCTCCATTTCTGAAACTATTTTGGGGGATTGCTACTTGGTATGTGACTCCTCCATTGCTCTAATTAGTTTTTGTTTTAGTGGTTTAGTTTTTGAGTATTTAGCTACTCTTGGTGCTGCTGTAGATGAGCTTGCATGTTGAATTCTTAGAGTTCTGAGTAGTTTGAATGCTTAATAAAGCCTCTAGGCACCCACATGAGTAGTTGCTATCAATCTTGTGAAGTTTTGTTGACAAAATTTTCATGACCCAAAAATTTCAGAAAATTATTCGCGAATAAAATGCACTTCTTTAGGAGTTCTTCAAGGAGGAGGTCCTCGGAGGCATCCTTGAGTAGGAGCTCGATACGACAGTCCTATGTTGAGCCAAGTGCAAGCTCGATGCGGGACGCCGACACCAAATCGTGCCTATGGCTGTGTAACGAGTTCATGGTTGGTGCAGGTATCAAGGAAGAATTTGAGCAGTATGTTCACAACACCGAACTCGCTCCTTTCATTGAAGATAAGTGCATCCAACATCTCAGCCTCACAGGGACGTTCACTAATAAATTTAAATTTTATGCCCGTGAGTCTAGAGTTTCATTTAGCCTTTATAATAATGCTTTCACCATGCCTCTAGAAGCGTTCTATGTTGTGTGTAAAATTCCATATTGGGGTTCGCTGGACGAACCACCAAAATCTGAGTATGAGTCATTTTTGACTAGTCTCTGTTATGGTGAGGATAGAGGAGTGACACAAGGTAGAATAAAAAGTAAACATTTCCCATCAATTCATTACTTCGCACTCTTTAATGGAAAATGCATTGTAGGAAAATAGGATAGCAGCACACTATGTGCCCCTGACTTGAGCCTCATACACACTGCTCTGACAGGAATTAAACATTATAATCTTGGAGCGATCGTTGCACAAAGGTTGCAACGCAACGTTGATAGTGGTCACTTTTATGGTGGGATTTATGCCTCCCGTTTAGCTAAAGAGCCAGGTGTTTCACCTTTGCCTAATGATCCCATTCTACCTGCTCAGTACTTAGACTTTGAGGCAATGAAGCGTCATAAGTTCATTAAGGCCACAACCACTAATTACACTTACAACTTGATGTTCAATAAAAAAACCATTGTGCATGTTATTTTGCCTGCACCTGCTCTCTTTGATTATCACAGCAAAAGAAGACATTACATTCTTGAGAGCGAGGCCCACGAGTATAATGCGGCGGTCGAGGCTGCTCGACGGGCTAAGGAGGCCGCACCAAGGGCCTCTGTGAGCTATCATTCTGACTATTATCCAGGCCACGGGTGGAGATTACCAAGCTAGGCCAAAAGCCTAAGCTTGGGGGAGTACGTATTCCCACCGACATTACATTCATGTTCACACATGTCATTCCAGTTGTCGGTGTCCACACTTTTTCATTGTATTATCCATGCTAGATTTATTTTCTCGCTTTCTTCTTGTGTGTTTGAAAAACTTTGAGAAAATCCAAAAATATTTCTTGCTTCTTTTCAATTTTTCTTTCTAGTTTAATTTAGTTGTAGTATTAAAAGATTTCCCATTTCTTCTTTTGTTTGTTGGGAGCTTTCCCGTGTAAATAGTTTTCTCGTTCTTGTTTTTCTTTCTTTAATTTGTTTCCTTTTCAAGAAAAACTAAAAACTCCAAAAATATTTTAGTTTGTTTCTCTAAAATTCTTTTCCTTTTCTTTTGTTGAGTCGTACGAAGGGAAAGACCACGATGAAAATTTTGAGTGGCTCTCATATGTATTATTGTTGATCTAACAAAGAGCCCATATTATATTGTCTTTCCCTCTGAATAAAATGTTGCAGATTCCAGCTTAGTCCACGGCACTCTTGCACTATTATTATTTTCATATCATTCAGTCGTGCAAGTGAAAGGCAATAATGACGATATTTGATGAAGTGACTGTGGCAGGGAAAAGCGGGTATGAACTCAACTTGTTCTTGTTTTTGTAAATATGTTTAACTCAGTATCCATGGTTCAGTGTATTATGATTAAACATGTTTGCAATGACAATTAGAGATTATAGTTGCCCATGCCATGCTTAAGTAGCTAGGAGTGGATAATGATTTATCTTGGGTGTCAACATGCATTAAAATGATTGTGATGAAGTATGATGATGGTATCCTCCTCTGAATGTTTCAAGTGGCTTCACTTGGCACATGTTCACGCATGTAGTTGAATAAAAATCAACATAGCCTCCACGATATTTATGTTCATGGTGTTTATATCCTACTCATGCTAGTATTCAATATTGATTATTCATAATGCATGTTCATGACCGTTTTCGCTCTCTAGCTGGTCGCTTCTCAACCTATATGATAGCCTTCGCCTATACTAAGTGGGAATACTGCTTGTGCATTAAAATCCTTAAACCAAAGTTATTACAGCTGAGTCCACTATATCTACCTATATGCGGTATTACCCTGCCGTTCCAAGTAAATTTGCATGTGCCACCTCTAAAATTTCAAATGAACATCTGTTTTGTGTGCCTGGATCGCTCATGGAGTGACAGGGGGTGGTCAGTATCTTCCATGCTAAGCGGGTTATTCTCATGATGAGTGTTTATTCGATCGTCTTTGCACGAGAGGGGCTGGTAATAGGGATGCCCAGTCCTGATGAGGACATGACTACCACAGTTACACCCACAACCCCTACTACTATACCTATCGGACCAATTACTAGAGCCCATGCACGCCAGTTAAATTATCAGGTACTTTCATTTCTTAGTAATGTTTCTAATGTTCATGAGAATGTGATGTTGCCTAACTTGGATACATTTGTGTTGCTTACAATTGAAGGGCTTAGCACAGACAAGAAGGATGAACATTGGAGCATGATCAAGCACGGAGATGAAGGTGTGTGCGAAGAGAACAAGAACGGAGGTTCCAGTGGAGATTTCCGAACTTTGAAGCCACCATGATGACATACAAGATGATGGACGAAATATACAAGATGGCCTTTCATAAATTTCATCCATAGCTTATTATTGGTGTTGCGCTACCTTATTTTTGGGCCAGGCCCATGTAATCTATTTTTAGAGTTCGTATTGTAGGGGAAACGACTTAGGAGGTGTTTTAGTCCCACCTTGCCAAGGGTGGACGAAATCCCCTCTCTTTTCCCTATAAATACATCCCTTAAGGCATCGTTTAGACTTGGGTTTTATTTAGTTAAAAGTTAGCCATCGCTGCAACTTCGTGTACTTCGCTTGTGTCCAACGACCAGGCCAAGACCGCTTATGAAGCCCCACTTTTATCAATACTTCATCCATATTCACAATATTCAGATTGTTTTATCATATTCTTGCTTGTTCTTCGATTGCTTGCAGGGATAGACCTTCATGGTCAGGTTGATCGTGCTCCGGCGTGGTCAATAACTTCTCAGAGTTGGTTTAGCGATTGCTAAGGCGCAACGTCATGCACGTTTGTAGTCGGATCGTTAAAGTCATCTCCACCAAATCGATAGTTATCATCTCATCGAAAGATCGGGATCCTCGCCTCTATCAAGTGGTATCCGTTTTCAGGTTGCTCGGTGAGATTTTCCAGTTTTCCATAGTCTAGATTGCATCTGTTCTTCATACCTATAGTCCAAGAAAAAGCCACAAAAAAAGTTAGATTAGTTCATCCGTGTTCCAGACAGTCTGAGCCTTTTCGCCATTATCACTTAGTTTTTGCATTATTGAATTTTCGGTTGCATCGTGTGTCGAGTTGCTGGTTTTAGTGTTAAGCTTTTAGAGTTTTGAGTTCTAGTCATGTTTTGTTCACGTCGTGTCCACTCACACCATCATCCACTTCATTGTGATCTTTCTTTGCCACTAATTTTCCTCGCCACCACCGTCGCCATCACCACCATTCATCCGCTGCTGCCGTCTTGGAGCATCATTCATCTCGTGGAGAGAAAAACTTGAGAAAAGATTAAAAAAGGAGATCTATCCCGTAGGTGCTTTTGGAGAGAAATTGGCTGGGTGCACAAGTGAGGGAGGAGGAAAATCTGGTCTGTGCACCGGGAATTGTGTCTTGGAACTTACTCCTCATGTTGGATTTAAAAAAGGAAGTGCATACGGCTGTTGGGATTCATTCCCTTGCAAACCGTGAGTATATAGTACAAGAAAAAGGAGAAGAGGGAGCTGTGTCAGGTGAGGAAGGTCCAAAGGGAGTACTAGGGCGTTTGAAAAGTTGTGCTGCTAAGGAAAGTGCTAACCATCACGTCACCTGATCCTTGGAGATTGCAACAAAAAAAATAAAGAAAGAGAGGTTGGTGGAATAAGAGGAGAGAGAGGGAACGTGCAGAACTTTTGCATGGCGTGTACTTTATTTTTTGGTTGGAACATTTTGGTTCGGTATTAAAACAAAGGAGCAATTTTCGTGTTGATTCTGTTGGGCAGATTTTCAATCGGTGGGCAAGTACCATCTATCTATGGTATAAAAAAAAGAAGAGGACGCAGTAGATCTATTTAGTAGTCATTTTGGAAGGATTTAAATAGGAAATATTTAAAAGGAAAGAAGGAAAATCCGATTTGCTTTAGTTCGTTTGGAAGGAAACAAACATCTGTCGGGCTCACACATGGTAAGATATACAAACTTGCACGCGAAATATTAGGCAATTCTTTTTCGAGCGCTCAATGCAAAAAAAAACTAGGAGGAATTTTCGCTAGGAAAGATAAAAAGGCAAGTCTAGTTAGCTAAAAAAAAGAGAGCAGATTCCTTTCGGGAGAAGTTGAGATCGCAGCAAAGAAAAAATATAGAAAAAGAGATGGCAAGTGCTGATCCGAATCTGCCATGTTAAAGTAAATTTTGTTTTTTGCATCTTGTTTCCAAAGAAAGGCCGCAGGTGGTAAAAGAGAGAAGGTACGCTGAAATCTTTTGGAAGGATAAAAAAACAGATTTGGCAGCTTCTGTTGACTTGTGTTGGTCAGGCTGAAAAGTTGCACTCGAAGGAAAAAAAAGAGTACATCTACTAGTAGACTACCCGTGTGTTGCCATGGGCATGTCAACTTTAACATGGATTGAAAAGATAGCCAATAACAAAAAATAATAATTAAAATCCACTTCACTTGCAATATATTTTGATAAAAAATATTGAAACATTGAACTCTTTATTGTGCACTTCATTACAAATGATAATAACACTTGAATGCCTTTATTATCATGAAAGCATGTGTATTGTTATTATCCATTAATTAAAGACAAACACATGGAGTACTATGTTCCCTTTAAACAAATGTTTGAAGTTGTTACAACCAGAGAGAGAGAGAGAGAGAGAGAAAGAGAGAGAGATAGAGATCTGCAAACCCCCAAACCTAGAACATAAGTGGGGACGTGTCCTGACAGCACATCATGCCAGACCAAAACTTTCAACTCTCATTGTGTGGCAATATAAAATGTCCGGAAAAAATATAGCTCTCTGAAATAATGCAAGGCAGCCCCAAGATATCGAGGTTCTAAATTGCTAGGAGCTTAAATGCTTAATAATACAATCATGTTTCTCCACTTTGAGCCAGTCCAACATGGACTACTTCATTAATACCTACCATCATTCCAGATAACCTGCAAAACCAGAGGTAAAAGACTACAAATACAAATTTCAGTTGAGTTGAAAGGCTCAAACTAAAAGCCAACAAATATATGCAGGGTTATTTCATACTGCTATTTTATTCAGCACCAATAACCTCCTTGTCAGCATCATAATATATCATCCAAAATCATATTACCAATTTTGGGGCAACTTTATACTACTTACAAATATAAAGAATAATATTAACTAAAAAAACCTTGGATTGTAATAGATGTGAAAAATACTTCTATATTTCAAGGAATCATATGGTGTGAGTATCGTCTGAAAGCTTTTAGGAGAAATAAGGATACAGAGCTGTTTTGTTCAACGAAACAGATTGGCTCTCCTTACACTAAGTCTAAGTTCATCATCATTCATCATTGTTACATGTATAAATCGAGATAACACACAATGAATAAGAGAAATAAGGATAGAAAGTTGTTAACTTCATCACAATGTTCATTTGCTTATACTTGAAGAAATAAGACAACATCTCCTGTGAAAATTTTATTTTTATTGACAAACGAATTCCCTCCATTTGTTAAAAAGATGCCTATTTGGTTCACCTGGAAGGCAAAGGAGAATTTCATAACATGTCTATGGTACCTTGCTATGTCCCTGTTTCTTACCTCCTCACTCACCGACCAGATCAAGAAGCAGCACCCCGATCATGATTCAAGTATTTTTCAGATGGTTCTGTACGGATCTTCAAATCTAATTTCCTACCATCCATATCTAAATGTTTCTTCTCAGAAATATTTTGACAAACTGTACGCCTTTTTGGTTGATGATTCACGGGATTTGTTTCTCTTTTCTGATCTTTCATTTGGGAAACATGTTTGCGTGTGTTAAAATAGAATGCTGCTCCTTTACCCTATGTATAACCAGGAAAGTTAACAAAACATTTGTAAATAGTCACCACAAAAATATTGTAACATACTCCATTAGGATTGAGGACACTAAAGTGTGCTCCTTGCCATAGCTCTTTGTAGGTGGAGTAGACTGTAAGTGTCGATGGTATTTACCAACAACGATGCTGCTGTAGAGCTCATCACCATTATTTGCAAAAGAAATGGCAAATGTAAATTTGTTTTTGCAGGGAAAGGTAAATTGATGACTGAAACTATAAGCAACATGCATCAGACAGTTGAAGGCAAGAAAAGGAAGGTATTCGATCGGCTCACATGAACACACCTTCGCTAAAAACCAGCAACAATTAAAGGCAAGAAAAGGAAGGTATTCAATCGGCTCACATGAATACACCTTCGCTAAAAACCAGCAAAAGGAAGGCAATGAATGAACCCTAATGCTTACAGATCAGGTGCATTACAAGTGAAGATATCCAAAAAAAGGAGATCTGCAGTTCATATCAATACGAAGAAAATATAATGCTGCAGGAAAACAGTGGTCCCATAGGTGGTTTGCTGACCATGTACATAGATTGTCTAAAGTCATATTTCATATGAGCTTATCTATGAGTTTTGGGCAGTATATAAAATAATGAGATCAGCTGACCACCAGTATCCAGTATAAGTACTTCCCTTTTCCTAGAAAAGCTGGGGGAGGGGGAGTAGTTTTCTGCCTGAGGCTTGGACTGGTGTGCATATCTCACAGGCGGCTCATTTTCCCTCGTCCCTCTTCAGATTAATATCGTCTTTTCCATATTTGAGATCTGCAATGAACCAACGATGTATGAGCAACCTGACCAATCAAGAGATCAGCTATAGGATATCATTTTGATACTATCAGCCTATGTATGGAATGCGGTTTCAGGCTTTCAGCACATATCACTGGAAAGTTAATTATGAGAAGAAACAAACATAACATCGCCTCATTATACTTCCAGTAAGCCTTTCTCCTGATGCAATAATCTTAAACAAGAAGGGAACTTTCCGAGGAACAAATGTTAATTTTAGGTCAAGAAAATAAGCTCGACAGTCCTGAACTCCGAATCATATGAAATTAGTGTGACTGAAAAATTAAACATGGCATGATTCACATAGAAATAAGCACTTGAACCACTGGTAATCGTTGCCTGCTCTCCAATGAGGCAAAATTATCATTTTTTCTATCTCTGTATTATCATGGTACAAAAGACTAAGGAAATATAGCAGTTTTTTGTTCTCTACCTTCAATAGTTAATGCTCGTAAAATAAGATTTTACTTGGTTATCAGTCAGAAGCACATGCTATCTCTTTGTGGGAAATTGCACACTTGAACCATCAGGTATATAAAAAATTCTCTCTCAATTGTAATGCCACTGATGCACACGCCAAGACATAGGATACCATTGGTAGATTACAAAGGTACACCTCTACAAAGAGTACGAAAAAATGAAGATTCATTAAATGTTCACCACCAACAGAGAGAAACATGACAACTCTAAAAGTTGAGAGAAGACCTCAAGGAGTCAATGTTTCACTGTTAGTCTACATCGTCACAACCTAAAGCAGAAACTACAAAATCGGTTATTAAGTCACCACTGAAATTGGTCCCAAAGATAAAGAGTATTATTTCCAATGAGAATTGGTGTAGTAAGTGGGCATCTTGCCACAACATACAAGCCATAGGAGTATATTATTATGATCAAAGTGGTGTTTCCACCCTCCGATTTCCATTAAGGGAAACCATAAACGAGCTACAAGAACCAGTTCACCGCAAGCCATAGGAGTATAATTGGATATCACAAATGTTAAAGCTAGAACTGAACATAGTATCCCGTTTTGAAACCAGTAAATTGACACGTTTTCTGTTTTTGAAAGAATCCATGCAAAGCATCTCTATGAGCAAGAACTATCTTGTGGAACAGAATTTAATTAGTGACAGGGTTTACGCTCTTACCTATACACTTAATTTAAGCAAGCGAGCATTCATACATGCCATTTGTTTCCGGAACAACACCATAACAATTCTTAACTTCCAAGAATGCAGTCTCTACTGTATTTCTTTTGCAAAATAATTCCTTGCAGGGTACACATGTATTGCTAACATGTATTTTTATAGAAAAATAGTATCATCTAACTACTACGTATAGCCACATCGATGGCCGGGTTACAGAGCTCAAGAGAGAAAGAGGAGAAGTAAACCGAGAGATTTACCGAGCCGGCAGCGAAGCAGATGATAAGAGACTCGGCGAAGCAGCTTCGGTGACGACGACATGTACGAGCTTAAGCAGGGTCAAGATGACATCTCTGTATCACCATATTAAAGCGTTATCAACAAATACAACATGTACTATCAATGGAGATTATTCAGAGAACACGTCCAGACATAAACTAAAATGCACACATATTCAAGAGCCAGCAAGGTTACACCGCCATCTATGCATTCAGCGGTCAGGCCGCACGTTGAGCGTTGGGTGCAGGACGAAGGGACGCGGGGGAGGGGGCGAGGGGGTGCTTACTGCTGGGATCAGGGCCTCGGGGGTGGAAGGAGATGCCGTCAATGAGGGAGGTGTGGATGTCGTCCAGGTCCAGCACGTCCTTCTTCACCGCCGTGCCGCGGATCCTCCCCTCCTTACACGAATCCTTGTTCTTCCCCGTCAACCGTCACATGCAAGCAGTGGACGACCGCCGGATACCATACCTGATGGCGAGGAGAGACTCCCAGCCCCGCCTGCTCTTTCTCGGCATGGCTGAATCAGCAGCGTCCGTGGGAGCCTCCTCCGGTGCACCCATAGCGGCAGCCTGGCCCCGCCGCTTGCTCTTCTTCGCCATCTCGTCATCACGGACGACGGGGGGAGGGGGTGCGCACGAAGCGGCAACTCGTGCATCGTGCGGCTCCTGTCTCTTCATTGTTCGCGACCTCGCTTACCAGGCGGACGGAATGCCAGATCTGAATCCACCGCATGGCTGGAGTTTGGGAGAGAAGCGGAGCTGCGGAGGGGCGGCGGTCGGGGAGGGAGGGGAGGAAATGGGTGCGGCGGCTGTTGCGGGTGGAGAGGGGATTGTGGCAGGGAGCGAGGGAGGAGGTGGGGGCGGGGCGGAGCGGCGCCGGGATCCGGAGCGGCGCCGGGATCCAGGGAGGTTGGGGGTCGGGCGGCGCCGGGAGTGAGGGAGAAGGTGGGGGCCGGGCGGCGCCGGGTGTGAGGGAGAAGGTGGGGGCGGGGTGACGCCGGGATCGGGGGAGGAGATGGGGGGCGAGCGGCGTGGGGAGCCGGGGAGGAGGTCGGGGGTGCAGGAGAGTCGTGCGTGCGATTGGTTTAGGTTTTTTTTCGCTGGTTAATTTTCGTAGGTTTTTTTCCGTTGGTTTTTTGTCCTTCGCTGGTAGATGGGTGCGACGGGAGGTGCGGCCCTGGACTGCGTGGGGGCATCACGACGTGGTTTTTTTGGTTTGACGCGGCTAACAGTGAGGTGGGATGAGGGACAAAAAAAAACCATGGTAGGTGGGACGAAAATTAACCGCGGAGACTACCAACTGAGACATTAGGAGTAGAGATACGTGCTAGTTCGTATGGTTGGCATCTTTCGCCTCGGACTGCACGCTGCAAATAAAAACAGGATATGGTGGAAATATAAGATATATTTAAGTGGTTTATTCTGTTTGAAGAGCATCTTATTATTCAAAAGTATCTTGGAGTGCAATTTTTTTCCTCAACGGATTTTTTTGTGCTGCTTTGACAGTGCGTGAAAATCATTTGTGTCTTAGACTCGCGTCTCTAGCACGGTCTAGCCTAGGACCAGCACTTGACCACTTCGAACGGATTTTCAGCTTGCATGAATTAACGTGGTTGTAGCATTTTTTTTCCACATATATAAAGCCAACCCAGCTCCACATATTTCTACACCGTGCATACATATGTTCACCTGGCAATCGCTTTACCCAATCTTTGGAGTTATTTGACACTGCCGGTTGCCGATCACCACCTGCTGCATGGTAAGAACTTGCAAGACTTTGATTTTTGCTCTACTGTGAGCATTTACCACATCTCAGTACTTCATAGGAACATTATTCTTGGATTTTGTTTCTTGTTTCTACTAATCATGGCAGGTTCCAAAGTCAGTTGGGCTTCATCGATCGTGGGAGATGTGCCATCACCTCAGAAAATACAACCACAATCACAAGGGGTACAAAGACATCAGAATGCACACAAACAGGTTCTTGTTTCCATGCCACCTTTTAATGGTCGTTTTAAGCCTGATTTATATATTGAATGGGAGTTCGAAATAAATGCTATATTTGCTTCCCATAATTTTTTTGAACGTCAAAAAGTTAATGTCGCGGTTGGTACTTTCACTGGTTTTGCTACTGTTTGGTGGAGCGAACATTGTCGGTTATACCCTGATTATGTACCTACTACTTGGGATGATTTAAAACTTGTCATGAGAGATAGATTCATCGATGTTTATTATACCTGTGCCATGATTAAAAAACTACAAAATTTAAAACAAGGTAGTGACACCGTAACAAAATATTATGATGATTTACAAACTACCTTGTTGCACTCCTTTTTAGAGGAAACTGAACATGATTTTATGGATAGATTTTGGGGAGGGTTAAACTGTGATATTCAGGAGATACTAATTCATGAAGAGTGTTATCCTATGGACCGTTTGTTTCGTCTTGCTTGCAAAGCTGAACAGGAAATAAAATGGCATGTTGTCCACAAGGAGAATAAGCGCAAGGTGCAAATTCCAAGAGATGATGTGGTTGTTCCTTCAACTACTTGATGTACTATGACAACCACATTCATTGTTGTGAGGACTACATCACCTCCACCATGTGACACATCACCTCCGAGAGTGCTTACATCATCTGAGTTGATCATAAGAGGTAATGACAAAGGTACCGATCTTCCACCTCCACATGAGTATGATGAATGCCTTGTCAATTTAAATGAACCATGTGATGAGCTACCCAGTACTTTGATCTCACCAGCTATTTTAGAGGACTATGTAACTATTGATATGAAAGAACCATGTGAATCAGGGAATAAATCAGACTTGGATCAAATACGTTTGAAAATAACTATGCCAATGTTTAATCATTTTGATATGACCTCTAATCTTGGTGATGATTCTATGTCAGATGACTTGTTGCATGTTTGCTTATTTAAGCATGTTGTCACATGTACATTTGAAACAACTAAAGTTTATTCACCAACATTGGGATGGTTTAATGATGAGCATTGCCAACCTTTTGATATGACTAAGAGCTTCACTTATATGTGCAAACTGAGTTACAATATATTCATGCCTTTGACTTCTTGGGGTAATATTTTGGCTCTATATTTCATGACATTTGAAGAGTGCTTTTGTATAACTGTGTCACATGTGCCACAGCTGAAATCAGTAAAAATGGATGACATATACATATACAACGTGTACACCTTGTCTATTTTGCTAGCCACATTTCAGATTAAGCAACGCCAAGGACGGCTTTGCTTTTAAGAAGGGGAGGATGATGAGGACATGACTACCACAGTTACACCCACAACCCCTACTACTATACTTATCAGACCAATTACTAGAGCCCGCGCACGCCAGTTAAATTATCAGGTACTTTCGTTTCTTAGTAATGTTTCTAATGTTCATGAGAATGTGATGCTGCCTAACTTGGATACATTTGTGTTGCTTACAATTGAAGGGCTTAGCACGGACAAGAAGGATGAACATTGGAGCATGATCAAGCACAGAGATGAAGGCGTGTGCGAAGAGAACAAGAACGGAGGTTCCAGTGGAGATTTCCGAACTTTAAAGCCACCATGATGACATATAAGATGATGGACGAAATATACAAGATGGCCTTTCATAAATTTCATCCATAGCTTATTATTGGTGTTACGCTACCTTATTTTTGGGCCAGGCCCATGTAATCTATTTTTAGAGTTCGTATTGTAGGGGAAAGGACTTAGGAGGTGTTTTAGTCCCACCTTGCCAAGGGTGGACGAAATCCCCTCCCTTTTCCCTCTAAATACAACCCTTAAGGCATCGTTTCGACTTGGGTTTTATTTAGTTAAAAGTTAGCCATCGCTGCAACTTCGTGTACTTCGCTTGTGTCCAATGACCAGGCCAAGACCGCTTATGAAGCCCCACTTTTATCAATACTTCATCCATATTTGCAATATTCAGATTGCTTTATCATATTCTTGCTCGTTCTTCGATTGGTTGCAGGGATAGACCTTTGTGGTCAGGTTGATCGTGCTCCGACGTGGTCAATAACCTCTCGGAGTTGGTTTAGCGATTGCTAAGGTGCAACGTCGTGCACGTTTGTAGTCGGATCATCAAAGTCATATCCACCAAATCGATAGTTATCATCTCATCGAAAGATCGGGATCCTCGCCTCTATCAAGTCATGAAATAAAAAAATTTGCAAATAATTAAACAAAACTCCCCCAGGACTGTTGTTGGTATGGAAGGCACCCGTGGATTCGGCTAGCCATGGCTTGTGTTTGTTGGTGGAGGGGGAGTAAACTTTACTTTTATCGCTTGGGAATCGCCGCTAATTTGTTTAGCATGGAAGATATTGAAAACTCTTGGTCGTAACATTGACAGGAAGGGTGCACCTCCCAAAATTATATTTATCTCTGATTTAAGCTTTGATCTCTGGCACCTCTGCAAATCCCTGCTTCCCTCTGCGAAGGGTCTATCTATTTACTTTTATGTTGAGTCATCACCTTCTTAAACAAGAGCCAGACCTGAGAGCACTATTGTCATTATCATGCATTGTGTTTAGTTAATGTTGAATGCGTCATGACTGGATCTCCTCTACCATGAATTACAATGTTTAGTCGCCTCTTGAACTTTGGAGGTGCTCTACATTTATGTTTTGCGGTCTCAAAAAGGGCTAGCGAGATACCACTGTTGTCATGTTATATCATGATTGTTTTGACAAAGTGTTGGCATTTGAGATATCTTATTATTGCTCGCTAGTTGATTATGTCATTGATATGAGTTAATATAATTTCTAAGAGTTATTGTTGGCATGGTTAGTCATGATCTTTGCTGAAAACCTGGGTGCTATTTAAGCATATATATGTAAACAAGAACAAAAGAGTTCGTAAAAGTTTTTCTTTATCACTTTCAGTTTGTCAATTGAATTGCTTGAGGACAAGCAATGGGTTAAGCTTGGGGGAGTTCATACATCTCCATCGTATCTACTTTTCCTAACACTTTTGCTCTTGTTTGGGACTCTAATTTAAATGATTTGAATGAAACTAACCCGGACTGACGCTGTTTTCAGCAGAACTACCATGGTGTTGTTTTTGTGCAGAAATAAAAGTTCTCGGATTCGGACGAAACTTTTTCGAGAATTATTTTGGAATAAATGAAGAATATTGGAACCAAGACCCACTAGAGGGGGGCCCTAGCTGCCCACAAGACACCAGGGCGCGCCATGCCCTTCTGGCGCATCCTGGTGGGTGGTGGGGCCCTCGAGGCCCCTCTGACCCTAATTCCGACGCTATAGAACCCTATTTTTCCAGAAAAAAAATAGGAGAGGAAGTTTCATTGCGTTTTACGATATGGAACCGCCGCCACCTCCTGTTATTCATCGGGAGGTCAGATCTGGAGCCCGTTCGGGGCTCCGGAGAGGGGGATCTTCGGTCTTCGTCATCACCGACCACCCTCCATCACCAATTCCATGATGCTCCCCATCAAGAGTGAGTAATTCCTTCGTAGGCTCGCTGGTCGGTGAGCAGTTGGATGAGATTCATCATGTAACCGAGTTAGTTTTGTTAGGGCTTTGATGCGAAGCATCCTACGATCATCCCCATGTACACTACGACTACTCCTCAAGCCCCAAGTGGACATACGACGAGACCTCAAGCATGCGCCATTGGACACAAGGTGAACCCACTCCTAAATGCTTCCTCTTTCCATTCGTGCAAGACATGGTTGCTACCTCATGCAAAGACACTACATGTGCTTAGGTATCAAGAAGACCCTCTCGGAGATGCTCGGGATCACAGACAAGTCCCCAAGTACATGGACGAAGGAGCACGACGAAAAGGACCGAAGACATCTCCCACGACCTAGACATCCGGCCCTTGAAGGTGACTACAGCAGCAGCCCAGCGGACGAGCTACAGGGCCCGGACATCCGGCCCGATGCGAGCTGCCGGACATCCGGCCCCAGCCCGGAAATCCGGCCTCCATCACAGAACGTCACCAAAGCCGGCCCATGCCATCCCGGATATCCGGCCCCAGCCCCGGACATCTGGCCCAATGCGAGCCGCCAGCCATGATGGACGATGATGCACCCCCCACATGGTACCATCAAGTTGATGAAACTAGTGACCAAGCGTCAATCTTTGACACCTCACCTACACACATGAGTGGAACTCCAAAGGTAACATAGGTGATGGTGCTCCACTTGTCCCACTAGTGGACTATCTTGACAATGATTGTTTGCATGATGTTGATCACCTTATGGATTCACCACATACTATGTCTTCTACATGCTTTGATATGCCACCCATTTATGATGAGTATGATGATGAGCATGTCCGATTGCCTAGTTGTGATACTATGCTCCATAGGATATCATGTGAAAATTCTATCGATCACGTCATGTTTGACAATCCATTAAACTTGTCATATGCTATGAGTGAGATCTCCCATATTGCATCATTACAATCCCAACATAGTAACTATGCATATCCAATTAAAATAAATCCCATTTGCACTTATGGCATAGATGACGAGATCATGGTTATTGGATTTTGCTTCTCTTGCATTGATATTGATATGCTTCCATTGAAAAAGTTATGCAATTCATGTCATATTGCTATGCTTCCATTGAAAAAGTTATGCAATTCATGCCATGAAAATTATTGTACACCGCATGATTCCATACTTTGTGTGCATCATCCCATGAATAAAATTGCTACACATGAATATGGTGATACATTCCAAACTCCATGCCATGAGAATGATAGATCGCTTGATTGCATCGATTGTGTGCACCATATGCATACCATTCATAACAATGCTCTACATATTGCGAGTGATGCATTACACAATTTGAGTCTCCATTATGCTATACATACCAACAAACCTATCATGATGGATGACATGTTTTTATATCATGCATCTCATTTATTTTAGCATTGGATATTTTGTGCTAACCAACACATGCACGTGTGCATTGTCATGGATGATGTGTACATATACCACGCACACACAATTTTCCCTTTGCCTTTGTTTTCTGTAGGTACTTATGAACACTCGTCAACCTCACAATCCCATGAGTTGACGAAACGAGCTCTTGAGAGCAAGAATGCTTTGGGATTCCGTGGAATGCTTCTTCCACCGTTCCCTTCGCGCAAGGACTTCGCGCATTACTTTTACTTGGTTATCACACGACTATGGGCTATATACCATTTGTCATCTTATACCCATTTTACCATGTTCACTTTGCATGTTATGCCTCTTTATATGCCTTTGCCATGCAATTGTGACCCTTGCTTGCACTTACATATGATCCACCATTCTACTAGTACTATGTGTATTTGCATGCTTGGTGGAGATAGTAGTTGCTATTGCCATGTTCTATACATGCTCCCTTCTATTGTTGCTTCTTGTGTTGGGAGAATCATGATGTTCCATTGCTATTTACATAGGACCTCTCGCCAATACAATGATGATACTTTGCTCATATCTTGTTTTCATGCTTGTGATATGTCATGTGCATTATATATGCCCACCATTTGCACACATGACATGATGACCATGATTCCCTCTAGTATGTTGCATCTTCGCACTACTAGTTTGCATGACTTGATACATATGATTACTTGCTTTTTTGCATCACCCATGATCCATTCTTGCTCCTTTAATTGGGTTGATATCATATATGTTCATGCTTGTCACTTGATTTGTCTTGATCATTGTCACTTGTCTTCATTAGTTGCACCTCTCATATGCCATTGTAGTGAGTGCACCCAAGCTATGTGTTGTAGGGTGGAACCCTATATGGAGATCTTTCACAAATTTGAGGGGAAATCCCCAAGAACAAGAGGAACACAAAGGGGAAAACACAAGAGAACACTCAAGAACAAGTCCAATCACACATCCACTAGACTCAAATCCACACAAGATCCACAAAGGTACAAGAACAACAAGAGGAACAAGGGTACATGGTAAAGTTCATCCCAAATCCCAAAGGGAGATGAGGGATTGATGATCTAAATAGATCGTTCCCACAAGGAGGTCTTGAATCCCTAGGGATCTTCTCCAAAGGAGGCCTTGAACTCCAATGGAGTGTCTCTCTCTCAAGAGGAGGAATCCCACAAGGGGAGGTACATGAGCTAAGCTCTAATGTCTAGATCTATTCTTAGCTAAGTCTAAATGGAGGAGGGGAAGGAGTATATATAGTCTTAGGTAAAGAGAGGGATGAGTGGGGGCGAAATGGTAATACAAGGGCAAAGCCCGCAGCAACACATAGGAGGCCCCGTGTGCACGGGGTAAGTGGAGCCTGTGCGCACGGGGTCTCCAGAGACCTGGCGCATTATCCCGTGCGCATAGGTCTATGAGGCCCGTGGACACTGGGGTCCCATGGGCACGGTACACGCCCGTGCGCACGGGGTCTTCAGGACCGTCCAGCCTGGGAGGCCCGTGCGCACGGGGTCGCCTGGGAGCTGCTGCCTTCTTCTTGGCCGGTTCCTTCTCCGCTTCCAGGCTTCCGTCTTGGATGGTGTAGTTGTTCTCTTGCACTTGGACTCCTCCACGATGAATGTGTAGCTCCGCTCACACCTAAGTATGCACACGAGAGAGGGGTCAAGTAGTATACCATCCTCGAAGGGTACAAGTGAACACGTGTAAAGGAGATGATTCACCTTTGTATGCATGAAGTAGATGGGGCACATGTCACTTGCCAAATGGACTCTTGACATGGTGATGACCATAGGATGCTCCGCATCACTATGCTTATTGATCTTGGAGACTTGGACATATTACTTGTGATGCATGCTTGTTTGATTGAGCTTATTGTCTTCGGTTGTACTCACATCATATGCTTACATAAAATGCCATGTCCCCTTGTCCTTTCTTATGATAAGAATGATGGAAACACTTGTTGGGTATCTCACCCCACGGATGATAGGTTTTGCATTTTCGCTAACCTCATTTGTTTTTCCGAGTGCTTGTCATGTTCTTTCATTTTGAAGGATTCACAAGGCGGTACCATCACGAGACATATTGGTCATGCGAAGGCGTACATGATGCGCGACACCAATATTTTTGACATCCTCATAAAGGTGAATTCCTTCCTTGTGAGCCATCCTCACATACGCATATTGGATGGGCCATACTTTCATTGTTGTTTGCTCCTTCTTGTCTACATGATACATCTACTGGGTGGAGACGCGAAATTGGAGATGGACCCTATGGACCTTCAAGTTGAGGAGTGCTCGAACTTAGTGGATGCACCTCCGGACCACCACTCTTGCCTCGACATTGAGCAATGGTATGCCACGAAACTTTTGCCATATTGCACCACCACCTCCATATTTGTTGATGAGCATGTTTGATGGAAACATTCCTTCCATAACACATTTGCACCCTATGCATGGATTGACTTGCATTATGATTGCCTTGTTGCATATTCTATTCCCATGTCATCCATGATATATGAGCTTGTGCACTTTCTTAGCAAATTTGTTGTGATCTTCGTTGATGGCATATTCATACATCATGATCACATTACCCACCATCAATTGCATGATAACATAATCACATTGAGCACCAATTACCATGTTCATGCTTTTGATACACCGTCCCATTATGACATCATTTTGCGCAATGGTCGAATTTTTAGCTTTGTGCACCATGCCAATTACCACAACTTCGTGCGCACAACAAATGCTTTTGCTCCCATGAATGCTTTGCATATCATTCTATATCACCTTGATAAGCTTCATGCGCCTTGTAACGAACAATCTTGTCGCACGGACTCATACTTAATTGATGGATACCTTATGTGTGCTAACCATTGTATTTCCAAGTGTCCCTTGTGTCTGCTCGTTTTGCATGTATACCATACCGACGACATCTTGAAGTACTTGGATTGTGCCATGACTTCCACTCCATCCAACTACATGACCGTCCACGACTACCGTTTCCATGGTGATGAGGTTTACGATCCGAGGTCGAATCTTTCCCAAGGGGGGGGAGATGATGCGGAGCATCCTATGATCATCCCCATGTACACTATGACTACTCCTCAAGCCCCAATTGGACATACGACGAGACCTCAAGCATGCGCCATTGGACACAAGGTGAACCCGCTCCTAAATGCTTCCCCTTTCCATTCATGCGAGACATGGTAGCTACCTCATGCAAAGACACTACACGTGCTCAGGTATCAAGAAGACCCTCTCAGAGATGCTCGGGGTCACGGACAAGTCCCCAAGTACATGGACGAAGGAACACGACGAAAAGGACCGAAGACAGCTCCCAGGACCCAGACATTTGGCCACAACCCCGGACATCCGGTCCCTGAAGGTGACTACAGCAGCAGCCCAGCTAGCGAGCTATAGGGCTCGGACATTCGGTCGAGGCCCCGGACATCCGGTCCAACGCGAGCCACCGAACATCCGGCCCCAGCCCGGAAATCCGACCTCCATCATAGAACGTCACCGAAGCCGGCCCATGCCAGCTCGGACATCCGGCACAGGCCCCGAACATCCGGCCCGACGTGAGCTGCCGGCCATTCGGCCCCTGTCTACGCATAGTGTAACGGGCCTCTGGCCCATGTATCCCTCCAACTCGCCCCAACTTGTACTAGCACTATATATAGACCTCTCCGTCCTCCTTCTAGGGTTAGCATTATCTTAGCTCATTTTGGAGATTAGAGCATTGCTCATCCACTTGATACCCACTCCATCGGGGACCGAAGCCTCCTTGGAGAAGATCCCTCGAGTGGATTCAAGACCCCGTCAAGGGAAGATCCCCTCGTGGATTCAAGACCCCATCTCCTCACGGATTGGGAAGAACTATCTACCGTGTATCCTCCTTTGTTGGATTTGGATCGTGTATCTCTCTTTGTGTTTGTGGATCTAGTATATGTGTGATTGGATCGAGTCAATTTGAGTGTTTCCTCTCGTTTCCCTCGTGTTTCCCCTCATGTGTTCTTCGTGTTCTTCACGGGAGCCACTCCAATCGTGAAAGATCGGCCCCTAAGGTTCCACCCTACATCAGGTTTGATCCCTAGTATCCACCATGTTCTGAGATTGATGTTGCTATGACTTTGCTATGCTTAATGCCTGTCACTAGGGCCCGAGTGCCATGATTTCAGATCTGAACCGTTTAAGTTTTCACCATTATATCTATGTTCTAGATCCGATCTTGCAAGTCATATGCACCTATGACGTGTTATGATCCGTAAACCCCAGGGTGACAGTAATTGGGATAGTTTCTGGTGATGACCATAGTTTGAGGAGTTCATGTATTCACTATGTGTTCATGCTTTGTTCCGGTTCTCTATTAAAAGGAGGCCTTAATATCCCTTAGCTTTCTTATGGACCCCGCTGCCACGGGAGGGTAGGACAAAAGATGTCATGCAAGTTCTTTTCCATAAGCACTTATGACTATTTACGGCATACATGCCTACATTATATTTATGAACTGGAGCTAGTTCTGTGTCGCCCTAGGTTATGACTGATATATGATGAATATCATCCAACGAATTCACCGGTCCAATGCCTACGAGTTTCCCACATATTGATTTTGCTAAGTTACTATTGCTATTGCTACTGTCACAACTGCTACAAAACTGTTATTGCTATTACCGTTACCATGGCTACCGTTACTACTACTATCAAACTATCATATTACTGTGCTACTGATCGCTTTGCTGCAGATATTTAATCTCCAGGTGTGGTTGAATTGACAACTCAACCGCTAATACTTACAAATACTCTTTGGCTCCCCTTGTGTCGAATCTATAAATTTGGGTTGAATACTCCACCCTCGAAAACTGTTGCGATCCCCTATACTTGTGGGTTACCACACATCTTGAAGATTGATGGATTGCAAATATGTCTTACAATGGTTGCATTGTGCAATGCACGATTACAAGTATGAACTAGGGGGAGATGGGCTATGGTGGTGATGGCGGCTATGGAGATGGAAAATGGCAGCGGCAATGGTTGATGAGAGGGGACGACGATGGTTCTGTTCTGGCTTCGCTCGACGCTTCTCTATTGACATTTCGACATGGCCCCGTTTATAAAAGTTATTCAGGTGGACGAGGTGGCTCGAAATTCATGCCATACGACCGCTCATACGGGTGCTCGTGACCGTATGGAACACCATCTTTTATGATGTCTTCGCTGGTGCACCTCGTGATGATTTCTTCTATCTCCACTTCCACTCCTTTCCATGTTCACACGTGAATTTTTCCCCTTTTGGGCCAATTCTTGTGGAAACACATCAAAGAGAGGATTTGTGGAATTCTTTGCATTCATTAGTCATTAGTAGCAATATCGGAGCAAACATCTTGGTATTAATGAAATATATCGGTTTAAACAAAGCGTGAATGCGTGTAAAAATATCACTCATCAACTCCCCCAAGCTTGAACTTGATCGTCCTCGAGCAACATAAAGAGAAACCTAAATCATAAGGAACTCAGTTGTTTAAACCAAAATAATGAGAAGTTTTTGGTTCACTTATGATCGGTATGCCTAGATAGCCCTCCACTTCTTGACCTGAAAACTTAGTATAGCTGTAGCGGTGGCATGGTTATTGTGCAAGTGTTAGTGCAGCAAAGATAATAAACACAAAGTTTTTGATCTATGAAAATAAAAAAAACTTTGCAACACTCAATTCTATTTATTCTAGACAACACTTGCTTGTCGGGAATGCATGGAAGAGTTTTTCTTTGATGGAGCCATAAAAACATAAATTAGGGATAGGAAGGCATGTAGAAAAACATGATGCTAGAATGCTAAAAAACATACTCACAATTATCTCATCCTCAAGGCTCTGAAGCACTTTGTTTTGTCTGCTGGAACTTTGCTTGTCACGTCCAGGGATTGTGCCAAATAAGTGATCATGCATAGAGTTTCGCTGTGGCTTAATTTTGGCGAACTATGGACCTCTGATATATGTCTCTTTCGAGCTCTTTTGGCCAGTCCCCTTTTATTTACCACATACACATCCATTCAAGAGAAAGTTGAATAATATTTGTTTGTAGTGTTGACACTACGTACGGTAACAAACTCATAGCCGAAATCTGAGCCATAGCTCTGGTGGGTCGTTCATTGGCTAGCGGAGTCCTCATCATAACATCAAGAAAGGTGACGAAGCCACATTTACACACGTACACGTGCATATAGTAGCAGGGTCATGGCATTAGCGAGAAGCTGAAGCACCATGTAAGAGATACAACACAGATTTTTGGCATAATCCATTCACCCTTCAACTAAGTACCTCTAGACAATTTAATCCACAAGTTCTATCAAGTATATTAAAATTAACATATCAGGTTGAGCATTTCTAACAACATCTTCTCTACAGTTTTTCTCAACATCCAAGTCTTTGAAGACTTTCTCTTGTGCATGGTTATTCTTAGTTAAGATCATTTCATTTAAAGATAGTCCCACGACAAGTCTTGGTTATCTAGACTAATCAGAACAAAGTATCACACATACTACTACTACTACATCTACTCTAAGTATTTCAAGTGCAAAAGACGAGAGTCGTAGGACATACCTTCATGGTAGCGAATTTACACACTTCTCTTCCTTATTCTTGCAATCCTCATTTTTCAGCGTATATCAACTCCACTGAAAACAAAAATGCAAACGAACTCCAAGGGGTAAAAAGAATAAGAGCAAAGCAAAGCTTATTCTATTTTTTTGGTTTTTGAAAACTAACATGCAAACAAAAAATCGCAAAGGCAAAAACAAAAATGAAAGCAAATAAAAAGCAAAGTGTTGGAACAGACCAACACGAGTATTTTAAAGATCCACGAGCTTAAGTAAAACCTCATTACAATTTATTCAAATACCGCCACATCTTGATGTAGACGTGGAGATGACCTCCCCCAAGCTTAAGCTTTGCAAGCTCAAACCGGCGGGATCATTGTTGATGCGGAGCATCCTATGGTCATCCCCATGGACCTATCATCGTCTCACCAAGTGCCAAGAGGACCAATGACACGAGCACATGCAAGAGCTCTAGAGACCGAGGTGACATCTCTCCCTAATGAACTTCCATATGAATCATGTGAGACATGGCCACTACCTCAAACGGAAATGCTATGTGTGCTCAGGTACCTAGAAGCCCCCCCCCCCCCCCCCCGAAGATGCACGTGAAGACGGACAAGTCCCCAAGTTCATGGATGAAGAGGAACGATAGAAGGAACCGAAGAAGTCCCCAGGACCCGGACATCCGGCCCCAAGCCCGGACATCCAGCCCCTGGAGCATCTACCACAGCAGCCGCCCAGCCGCCAAGTACCTACAGGCCCCGAACATCCGGCCTCAGCCCGGACATCCGACCAAGCCCGGAAATCCAGCCTCCGGCCCGGAAATCTGGCGCCCTCAATCCAGAGAGCACCAGGACAGTGCCTGGCCAGCCCGGACATCCGGCCCGAGAACCCGGACATCCGGCATCTCGGGAAGGCCCAGACATCCGGCCCGACGCCCGGACGTCCGGCCTCCCCTGTCTGCGCACAGTGTAAGGGCCTGAGGCCCATGTACCCCTTCGCCCCCAAGACTATATATACTCCTCCTCCCTCTTTCTAGGGTTAGCAAATGATTAGCTCAATTTAGAGATAGAGCTTTGCTCATCCACTTGGTTACTTCTCCATCGGAGTTCATGACTTCTACGGAGAAGATCCCCCAAGCGGATTCAAGACCCCTAACGGGAAGACCTCAAGACCTCCTCACAGAGAAGAACTTGCTACTTGTATCGTCCTTTGTTGATCGTGGATCATGTATCTCTTTGTGTTTCGAGGATCTAGCACATGTGTAATAAAATCTTGTTGGTTTGAGTGATTTCTCTCGTTTTTCCCTCGTGTTTCTCCTCGTGTTCTTCGTAGGATCCGCTCCAATCGTGAAAGATCGGCCCTAGGGTTTCTACCCTACATCATCTTGGTATCATGAGCTTTGGTTGATCGCGGATTTTGGAGCCCCTGCCATTTGTTTTCTAGCCTAATTTTGTTGTGTTCTTCCCCAATTTTAAAATCCCCACAAACATAGCCCCAATTTTTTTTTTGTGATTTGTTGGTGTGATGTAGTTTTGTTGGATTTGATCAGTGAATTTCATGTGTTGCAAGTAGATCTAGCTTTCCCCCATCTTTTCCCCAATTTCCATCCACAAAATCTCCCGAATTCTGCCCCAATTTTGCCTTTTCCACGCGGAGTTGTTCGAGTTCGTCCACGGATCCAGAGCCCGGACATCCGGCCCGATAGCCCGGACATTCGGCCACCCCGGACATTCGGCCACCCCGGACATCCGGCCCTGAAGCCCGGACATCCGGCCCCTGACAGCATCACTTCCATCCGCCGCTCCGTTTCCCGCTTAACTTTCGCCAAATTTTGCTCCGGTGCCCATGTACACTTCCGCATACCCACTTACAATTCCGCATACCACCACCGCTTTTCGCAAACTCCACCACTTACCCGCCACCAACTCCGACAATTTTGACACGTTTTGTTTTGAGAGTTTGAGTTGCGGTTTCTGTTTCCTAACGCATTTCAGCAACTTAGGTACGGTTCGACATCAACATCACCGCTGCTCATCTTCGCCACAGACTCGTCATCGACAACAACCGCTCAACAATTTTGACACCCTCAACCATAAGCAAGGACGGTAATCTCGACGACATCTTGGTCTACTCCTTGCCATTACATTGATAACCACCATAGCCCAATTTTGCTTATCTTGCCTATCGAGACTAGCCTTTGAGTATTGCCAGCAACGTCACTTGTGCACATTAGTGATCATACTTTCCATAGCATACATACCATATCATCTTGGTACATATCTTGGTATCATCTCTTGTGTCACAAGGTTGTCATAGCATACGCAATTGCTATCTTGGTTCGTGAAGTCTTGCATGAGAAAGAGCTCAAAAGAGAAAGAGCCAAACAAGCTTTTAAGCAAAAGGAAAAGATAAGCAAAGAGCTTATAAGCAAGAACCATAGCATCATACTACATTAAGATTGTCATACTCGATCATCTTGGATCATGTCATCGGAACACCATACATATAACATACTTGGGATAGAAGTCGTTGCATTTTTGCTTAGTAGGATGTGCACAAGTTTCGTATCTGCCTATTGTGCAATCGTGCCAGCGTCTCTCTAGAGTTGTGCAACAAGAGCATTTTCGTGAATTCCACATTTTGGCTCATCCCTTGGTTGCACGACCCCATTTATCTATTTGCGTGTGCGTTTCCGTGTACCACTACTTGCTATTGGTCTACTTGTTGCATTTGCAAATTTGCGAATCTTTTTCAACATTATTGAGTCTCACTAACAATTGCATCAAATTTTGTGCCACCATCCTAACCGAGCTGCACCATAAGCTTTTATTTGTGTAGGTGTGAGAAACAGACAAGAATTGGTACCAATTGTGCTATTTCCTAGTTACACATTTGAGTGATCATTGATCCATCTTCAACATCGGTCAAGGTACATTTGGTATAAGTTCTTCTCTTTCTCCCACTCACATATTTGCTTCAAATGATGGATAGGCCAAGTTCTTCTACCAACCCACTCTTCATCGAGCAAGACGACGACATGACCTCCTACGTCACCAAGAACCACCTCTTCGGCGCACAACGAGCTTTGCATCAAGAACAACAAGCATTGAGCGACCGCATCGACCATCTCGCCACCGACTTGCGACTCTCCGAGCAACGTACAAGAGACTACTTCGACAACAAGCTCGCTGAACAAAAACAAGAGAACGATGCAAGAATGGACGAGATTCGTGCCTTGTTGGTCAACCGCTCTTCTACCACTTCGTCCTCCTCAAGACGGAGCCACTCAAGTCGACACTCCTCCGACAACTCAAGTACACCGACGTCGAACACTCCTCGCCAAGCCGCGCGCCAAGACCGTCACGCAAACCGCAGTCCTCTCCACGGCAACCCTACACAAGAGCAACTTGACGAGCAAGCACATCGGCATCGCCATAACCAAGCTACCTTTGCGCAAGCACAAGAACGGCAACGTCTACGCCAACAAGAGGAAGAACGAGCACGCCTACACCAAGACGAGCAAGATGCCGAGGCACAACGTCAAGAACAACTACGGCGAGAAGCTCAAGCACTTGAGGCACAACGTGCCCTCCATGACACAAGTCGCGCCGTTGCTGCACGCAATCGCCAGAGGCGCGAACACGAAGAAGCACTTCGCGAAGAAGTTCAAGAGAGGGTTTATCAATCACGGTTGCACCGACAAGTTCCTCAAGTTCCTCCTCAAGCTCGACAAGCTCCTACACAAGCTCGACAAGAACCTCAAGTTCAACAAGAGCAACAAGACAATGGAAATCCTCCACGATAAGAGCAAGTTGAGGGAGACAATCCTCCTCGTCAAGGACGTCATCACCCTTGACCTCAACACAATGAAGAGCAACACTACGGCAAGCTAAAGTTCACTATGCCCAGTTCTCCGAAAGCAATGATCCCGAAGAGTACCTTTCATGGGCATTGAAGGTTGACAAAATCTTCCGCTTGCACAACTATGAGGAAGAGAAGAAGATCGCTATGGCATCCCTTGAGTTCCAAGATTACGTCCTCATTTGATGGGAACAAGTCACTGAGCGCCGTGAGGCAAGAGCTGAACCACCCATCACAACTTGGGCGCAAATGAAGGATGTCATGAGAGCACCTTTTGTGCCAACCTACTACAACTGCGACCTCTTCAAGAAACTCCAACTACTCAAGCAAGGAACAAAGAGTGTTGAAGAGTACTACAAGGAAATGGAGATTGCCATGATACGAGCCAATGTCACGGAAGATGATGAGCAAACTATGGCACGTTTCTTGAATGGACTCAATCATCCTATCAAGAAGATCGCCGACTACCAACCTTACTCAAACCTCATTGAGCTAGTGCATCAAGCTACCAAGGCGGAACATCAAGTGCAAGATGACTTCAAGTATGCCAAGTTCTCATCCAAGTCCTATGGCTTCTCCAACACCCAAGCTTCAATGACTCCAACACCGTCTACCTCAACCAAGCCTTCTACAAGCAACAGCGACAAGTCCAATTACAAGAAAATTTCAACAACCTCAAGCCGTCCTCCTACTCCAAGCAACTTCAAGCCGAGAGCTTCATCATCTACAACTCCACCGGATGAGACCATCAAGATAAGTTCCATCAAATGCTTCACATGCGGCGGCCGAGGCCACAAGTCCTTCGAATGTACCAACAAGCGCACCATGATCTTCAACGACGATGGTACATATGACTCCATGAGTGAAGGCGAAATGGAAGCCCTTGAGCAAGTGGCCATGCACCAACAAGTGAACGACGATGAAGATGATCAAGTCTTTTGTGGCGAAGATCCGAGCCCCGCTCTTGTTGTCTCCAAGGTCTTGACTCTTGAACATCAACAAGAAGAAGACCAAAGATGCCATATCTTCCACACCAAGGCCGGCATCAATGGAAGGTCCGTGAAGGTCATCATCGATGGAGGAAGTTGTCATAACTTGGCAAGTGAAGAACTATGCTCCAAGCTCCAATTGGTCAAGATGAAGCACCCGCATCCATACAAGGTCCAATGGCTAAGCGACTCCGGCGCTATTCAAGTGGAACACATGGTGCACGTTTCCTTCAAGATAGGAGCATAAGAAGATACTTTGGAGTGTGATGTCGTTCCGATGTCCGTTTGCCACCTCCTTCTTGCACGACCATGGCAATTTGACCAAGGCATCATCCACAATGGGCAAAAGAATCACTATAGCTTCAAGATGAAAGGGAAGGAGTACATGCTACGACCTATGTCTCCAAGTCAAGTGATCGCCGACAAGCAAGCCACCCATCGTGGAGAGAATAGTGAGAGAGCGAATCACCCAAAAGAGAGTGAGCGCCACAAGCCCAAATTGAGTGCCTCCATGATGAGCGACAACAAAAACTTCGTCCTATTTGCCACCAAAAGCGAGATGAGAGAAGTGTGTGAGAACCCATCAAGTGTTATGCACTATGTCCTTTTGTGCAAGGACGAGGCACCAAAAACTAACACCTCTCACAATCTACCTTTAGTGTTATCTTCTCTATTGCACGAATTCCAAGATGTTTTCCCCGACGAGCTACCTCCGGGTCTACCTCCTCTTTGAGGCATCGAACACCGCATCGACCTCATCCCCTGAGCACCTCTTCCAAACAAGGCTCCCTACCGCGTCAACCCCGAGGAAACCAAGGAGATCCAACGGCAAGTACAACAACTCATCGACAACGGCCATGTACAAGAAAGCTTGAGTCCTTGTGCCGTACCGGTAATCCTTGTTCCCAAGAAAGATGGTACATATCGCATGTGTTCCGATTGTCGTCCTATCAATGCTATCACGGTTAGATATCGCTACCCCATTCCACGCTTAGACGACATGCTAGATGAACTTAGCGGAGCCACTATTTTCTCTAAAATTGATCTTAAAAGTGGATATTACCAAATCCGCATTTAAGAAGGTGACAAATGGAAAACCGCATTAAGACCAAATTTGGCTTATATGAATGGCTTGTTATGCCAATGGGTTTATCCGAAGCACCCGGTACTTTCATGCGAGTCATGCATTTTGTTTTTAGGCCCTACATTGGTGTATTTGTTGTGGTCTACTTCGACGATATTCTTGTCTTTAGCAAATCTCTCAAAGATCATGTCACCCATCTTAGAACCGTGTTGCAAACTCTTAGAAAAGAGTGCCTTTATGCTAAAATGGACAAATGCCTTTTTGGTGTTGATAAGCTTGTTTTCTTGGGTTTCGTTGTGTCTTCTAAGGGTGTTCATGTAGATGAATCTAAGATCAATGCTATTAAAACTTGGCCCCAACCAACAAACTTGTAACAAGTGCGTAGTTTCCTCGGCTTAGCCATATTCTATCGTGGATTCGTGAAGGATTTTATCACCATTGCTTCCCCTTTACATGCTTTGAGTAAGAAAAATGCACCGTTTATTTGGGGACCATCCCAAGATACCGCATTCAATGAGCTAAAGAATTTGCTTACACATGCTCCTTTGCTAGCTTTACCAAACTTTGATAAACCCTTTGAGATTCATTGCGATGCTAGTGGTTATGGCATAGGAGGTGTGTTAATGCAAGAGAAGCGCCCCATCGCTTTCTTTAGTGAAAAACTCTCCGGAGCGCAACTCAATTATCCCATCTATGACAAAGAGCTATATGCTTTAGTTAGAGTCTTGCATGTTTGGGAGCATTATCTCCGCCCTCATGAGTTCATTCTTCACACCGATCATGAAACACTTAAGTATCTTAAGGGTCAAACTAAGTTGAACAAGCGTCATGCTAAGTGGAGTGAATTCATCGAGTCATTTCCTTATGTCATCAAGTATATTAAAGGTAAGGAAAATGTTGTGGCGGATGCTCTTTCCCGTAGATGCATGCTTGTTACCCAACTTGAATTGAATTTCATTGGTTTTGAGCACATAAAATACTTATATGCGCATGATCCTACTTTGCTATTCCTTATGCCAAATGTTTGACGCATACGTCTTGGGAACGCTATTACATCAAAGATGATTATCTTATGAGAGCTAACAAACTATGCATTCCCGAGTCTTCTCTTCGTGTGTTACTTTTGCAAGAATCTCATGGAGGAGGGCTAATGGGACACTTTGGACGAGACAAGACATTCGCTATGCTCTCCAAGAACTATTTTTGGCCCAAGATGTTCCACGACGTCTCACGCTTCACTAATCGGTGCTCTACATGCCGCAAAGCTAAGTCTAAAGCTCAATCCCATGGTCTATATATGCCACTTCCAATTCCGTTTCACCCATGGGAAGATATTAGCATGGATTTTGTGCTTGGTTTGCCTAGGACTAGAAACGGCAAAGATTCCGTGTTTGTTGTTGTGGACCGATTCTCTAAGATGGCTCATTTCATTCCTTGCAACAAGATAGACGATGCTTCACATGTTGCAAATCTTTTTTGTAGAGAAATCTTGCGCCTCCATGGAGTTCCAAAGACTATTGTCTCAGACCGCGACGTCAAGTTCTTGAGCTACTTTTGGAAGACTATATGCGCCAAGCTCGGAATCAAGCTTTTGTTCTCCACGGCATACCATCCACAAACCGACGGCCAAACGGAGGTGATCAACCGCACACTCTCCACTCTACTTCGCGTGTTGATCAAGAAGAACATCAAGGAGTGGGAGGAGTGTCTACCCATCGCCGAGTATGCCTACAACCGCGCAAGACATTCGACTACCGGCAAGTCCCCCTTCGAGGTCATCTACGGCTTCAACCCGTTGTCCCCATTGGACATTCTTCCTCTACCACTATAAGAGCGCATCAACATGGACGCGAGTGCCCGAGTGAGCTACCTCAAGAAGATGCATGAAGATACAAGGCACACCAACGAGCGCCAAGTACAACAACTCGCGACCAAGCTCAACGTCAACCAGCAACCCATGATATTCAACATTGGAGATCTTGTGTGGCTACACCTTCGCAAGGAACGCTTCCCCAACGAACGCAAGTCCAAACTTCTACCACGAGCCGATGGACCCTTCAAGGTGCTTGAACGCTACAACAACAACGCCTACAAGATCGACATTCCTCGCTACAAGTACTCCATGAGCGACATATTCAACGTCAAAGATCTCTCCCCGTATCATGGTGATGAGGATTTTGATCCGAGGTCAGATCTTTCCCAAGGGGGGGGGGGAGATGATGCGGAGCATCCTATGGTCATCCCCATGGACCTATTATCATCTCACCAAGTGCCAAGAGGACCAATGACACGAGCACGTGCAAGAGCTCTCGAGACAGAGGTGTCATCTCTCCTTAATGAACTTCCATATGAATCATGTGAGACATGGCTACTACCTCAAACGGAAATGCTATGCATGCTCAAGTACCTAGAAGGCCCCCCCTCCCCCGAAGATGCACGTGAAGACGGACAAGTCCCCAAGTTCACGGGTGAAGAGGAACGACGGAAGGAACCGGAGAAGTCCCCAGGACCCGGACATCCGGCCCCAAGCCCCGGACATCCGGCCCCTGGAGCATCTACCACAGCAGTCGCCCAGCCGCCAAGTACCTACAGGCCCCGGACATCCGGCCTCAGCCCGGACATCCGGCCAAGCCCGGAAATCTGGCGCCCTCAATCCAGAGAGCACCAGGACGGCGCCTGGCCAGCCCGGACATCCGGCCCGAGAACCCGGACATCCGGCATCTCGGGAAGGCCCGGACATCCGGCCCGACGCCCGGACGTCCGGCCTCCCCTGTCTGCGCACAGTGTAAGGGCCCGAGGCCCATGTACCCCTTCGCCCCCAAGACTATATATACTCCTCCTCCTCCCTCTTTCTAGGGTTAGCAAATGATTAGCTCAATTTAGAGATAGAGCTTTGCTCATCCACTTGGTTACTACTCCATCGGAGTTCATGACCTCTACGGAGAAGATCCCCCAAGCGGATTCAAGACCCCTAACGGGAAGACCTCAAGACCTCCTCATGGAGAAGAATTTGCTACTTGTATCGTCCTTTGTTGATCGTGGATCGTGTATCTCTTTGTGTTTCGAGGATCTAGCACATGTGTAATCGAATCTTGTTGGTTTGAGTGATTTCTCTCGTTTTTCCCTCGTGTTTCTCCTCGTGTTCTTCGTAGGATCCGCTCTAATCGTGAAAGATCGGCCCTAGGGTTTCTACCCTACATCAATTGTGGCAGTTGGTCAGGAGCCCATCCTTGCCTCCAGTTGGAGAAGCTTGAATTGATGTAGGCGGACGTGCCGTGCAGGGACTCAGCGAGGTTGCTCATATAATTGATAGAGACCGGGAGATTGTAGAGGTCTGTGTAGGTGGTGTAGGCTTCTTGTTTTGGCTGCTCTTGGGGCTGCTCCTCTTCTTCATCGGTGGCAAGTTCTTCTTCATCTACTTGTTCAAATCCTGGGCCTTCTTGGCCAAAAGCTGCATCTCCTGCTTGTGGAACATAATGCCATTATCTATGTTCTAGGGAGAAATGGTTAGACATAGGAGCAGGCAAAAAGTATGCCACTCCAGGAATTTTGATGCAATGACGACCACGGCTAACTACTACCATTCCAGCGCTAGTAAGAACACGAATACTGACAAGGTTGTTACCGAAAATGGGGAAAGGGTGATTGTAGTTGAGGCCAAGGGAGTTGGCAAACATGGTAATCACTCCTCCACACACGATATCTCCTTGTGCATGATTTGCTTGATGCGCGAGATGTAGCAAAAGTTTTTCCCCTAGGTTGGGCGAATAACCGACGTCAATGTTTGCTGCTTTCCCGAGAACTAGCATGTTCTCATCATTCACCTTAGAAACTTCTCCTTGTGCCTGCAACGAGTTAGTGATAACAAAATAGAAATAACGTACAGTAGGACTTTCAATGCAACTGGCTCTTTGCCTTGAGCCATGGACACTCATCTAGTAGAAGGATTGCCTCGGGTGCGGATTAGTAAAATCATAAACATAGCGGATGTCATCATGGTTGTTGGGGAAGCCAAAGTGATTACACCACTCGTCAAAAGTGATGTTGAAGTCTTGGTCCAAGAGACAGAAAGTGATCTGCTCCTCCTCATATTCATTTGGCATCAAACCAACATTATGCAAGAGAGTTCTAAGAAACTCAAGCTTCATGCGTTCATATGTCTCACATCCTTGATAAACAAAATGATGCAACCTGGCATTATCACAAAGCAAATTGAAATCATTAGTAATACGTAGCTTAGTGAGTGTTGACTCACAAGCCCATTTGGATGCTTTGATCTTCCTTGTACTAAGTTTCTAAAATTTCTTTCTTGCTTCACGGTTGGTGAAGATGATCCCCTGAGTGAAAACTTGTTGTGGTGGTGTGGCGGGTGAACTCGAAGAATCGCGTACACGAGTGGACCTCCTCGTAGGCATCTACAAAATAATTTTTCAGTACAATATAATTAAACAATATTGATCCTATGGTAGTAACAACATCATAGCCCTCTAAAAACATCAACAAATCCAAGCCATACTCAAATTTGGATAAAAAATAGGCATTTCCTAGACATGGCAATGCTAGGCATGTAGAACATGGATTCGCGAAAAATAAATTGGGGATCGAGGAGAAACATACCGTAGACCGATCACACAGAAGGATTTGAACTGAAATCTAACGAGTAGAGAGATCGGGTGAGGTTTTGCTAGGGTTTGGAGAGGTTTGGAGGAGGTGGAGGAGCAAGAACAAGAAGAAGAAGAAGAAGAAGAAGAAGAAGAAGAAGAAGAAGAAGAAGAAGAAGAAGAAGAAGAAGAGAGAGATGGGTGTGATTTACCTCCTTCGTCGGGCTCTTTGTGGCCGCCAGGGTTCCATACAACCGCCCATACGAGCGCAAGAGCTTGTATGAAAGGCCGTCATTCACCCTGATAGCTTACCTACGCATGTGCATACCTCATCACTACACCAGGAATAGAGAGGACAGTGTATCCCTACTGGTGTTCTACTAAGTGTCCAACCCCTTTTACTCTCTGCCCGGTACTCCTTTTATAGGTCAAGGGCTACCAGAATGGTGTAGTTGCTTAGGAACTGCCCTGAGAAGACAGGGTAGGTGAGCGCATTAAATGCGCAAGGACATGCCATCGCCTTCTTTTCCCCGGAAACGAACTCCAGTCACATCACCACCACCTATGGTGATGCTCCAGCTTGAGAGCGCCACTTACCATCACATGCATCGCCCGCGCGGCGAGCAACGCGAGGACTTACCCATGGCGGCAAATATTTACCCATGACCGGTCTGCATGGCTGTAACATGCGGGTCAGCTCTGCCGGAGCAGGCCCAGCCCGCCACGCACGAGGCGGTGGAGCAGAGATGCTTTTAGGACTAAGGAAACAAGGATGTTGCCAGGTAGTTCCCGTTCCCGGGTCTTGAGTCCTCAAAGACTGCCGGCTGAGGAAGGATCTGCTAATGGTCCATGCACGATTATCTTCATGAGCCGACCGTCCATGACACCGACAGTAGACCCTGGGCCTTGGCCTGATGAGTGTCTCTCATGTTTGTCAAGGCGAGGCCCCTAAGCAAATGCGTGGGCCACTAATGCTAGTCATTTTTCCTGTATAGTCCGATCATTGAACAATGGGTGCATTTTCGCACAAGCGAGGAGCCAGCCCCCATGCCATATGCGTTGGATGCCTCAGAAGGACTAGGCTCAACCCACTTGCACCGCTCACAGGATAACTGGTCATGTCGGTAAGCGATGACCCTGACATGTGGTGTGAAAATCTTGCCAGGGGCAGGAATCAAATCTTTTGACTCCTGCCTCCACTGGTTTGAACACGCATCGTCCCGCGTGTTGTCAATCCGTCTTGAATTCGCCTCGGGGTTCATATTAGTGCATGAGCAATTATGCTCCCGCGTTGTTAAACTCCTTTCTGCAATTCAATGTGCCTCGTAGGCTTTTGAGTCCTTGTCGAGAAACTCAATCGCCGGCCGCACACGTTGATTGCTTGGTGTCGAGTGGAGAAGGTGTCGATTAGGGGGGGGGGGGCGCTCCTCGTCCTTCTCCTTCATCCATCTTTGTCTTCTTACCACCTCACGAGCACCCGAGCCCTCTATAACACCCCGAGAATCATGCTACAGTAACTCCACACTAATGATGCCAAGTCATCATCATTCTGCCCTTAGAAAAACAATTAAGGAATATTTCAACCTCAAATTCAAATTTAAACTAAAGTCAAAATAACTATTTCTTTAAACAACTAACCAAAAATGTTTACCACGTGTCATAAAATCCCTAAGTGTTGGTAAAAATATTATCAACCCCTTTTGAGTTCCCAAAATGCCCCTGGATTTTAAAATAGTGGACCAGCAGCACTTTTTCAGCACTTTTAAATGTCAGCAAAATTCAAGTGGATTCCGAATGGCCTCAAACTTTTTGTACCTACTCAGTATATTGCAACGTATTTAATTTGACCAGTGGCACATTTTACAAAAGTCAAATTGGTGCTTTAATTAAATGCAAAACAGTGATGAAATAATAAAACAGTAAATAAAATAATAAAAAAAGAAGCCCACTGAGCGGTTGGGCTTTAGGAACCACATAAGGCCCAGCCCACCCGCAGGTCTCCTCCTACCTCTGTTCATCAGGGGGCAGGTGGATGCCCGTGCGGCGTCCGTGGCTCAGATCGGCCACGGGGCAGCCATCCGCCAATGCCTCGGCGATTACTAGGTCGACTCGACCCCCCCCCCCCCCCCCCTCCCCCGAAACCCTAGTCTCGTTTTCCCCAACGCCCTCGCGCCGCTCTCTCCATCCCCACGCACACCCGAACTCCGCCCTCCACGGCCCATTCGTCGTTGCGGCCACCGTGCTCCTCACCGGCTATGAGGACGTCCAGCAGCTCCGTCGCTATCGTCTGCTGCTTCTACACCATCAAATCGAGGCCCGGAAGCTACACCGTCGTCACCCGCGTCATCATCCCCTCACTGGACCGAGCCGCCGTCGCCGCATCATTGTCGGATTCGTCGCCGTCAGCTCCTCTCCGGCCAGCCCCGCACCGCCCCAACCTCGCCAACGGCCTCATCTATGAGCCTCCCCTTCGCCCCCTTTTTCCCCCTCGCCTCTGACACCGTAGGCCGCCGCCCACGTCTTCCCGAGGCCGCGCCCGGAGCTCTGCTCCCGCACATGAGCGCTCGCTCCTGGACCGCGTCCCAGCCCATGCTCCCCGAACCCTAGCCGCCTCGTGCGTGCCCTCACCGCACGCCTCGCCCGCGCCCTTTGTCCGCGTCACGAGCTCCGCGCCCGCCACACCCATGCCCACCAGAAAGCGCGCCCGCAGCCTCTGCTGCGGCTTGCTACAGCTGCTGCTCTTTACACTGCTCTGCTGCTAGTCACCGGCTGCGCTAGCTGCTGCCGTTGCTTGCTTTGCTAGCTGCCGCCGCCGCTTAGCCGTAGCTGCGATCTTGCCGCTGCCGCCGGCGGTGGCCCCTGCCCTCGGTCACACGCTCCACTCCACCCTGGCCTCGCCCTGCTAGTCCTGTCGCTCGTGACCGACCCCTGCCTCCGCCCGACCGCGCCCGCGATCCCACTCGTCCCGCCTCTGTGTCGCGTGCACAGCCGCGCGCCCGCCGGGGCCTGGCCGCGCCTGCCCAGGGATGCCTCCCCGCCTAGCCGCGTCCACCGCCGACCCCACGTGTTCGAGCCACCCGCTGCCAGCCGCGCCATCTGCCGGTCGCGCTCGCTGTTGTTCCGGGCCGTGGCCGCAGGAGCACTCTGCTCCCGTGCGTGCCCGAACGCTGGAGGGGCACGGCCGGTGCCACTTCCAAGTGGGGCCGACCCATAAAAAAGGGAAAAGGTTTAGTTAAATAAATTGATAAATAATAATTAGTTAATAATTAAATTAATTAACTTAATTACTAATTCAGTTAAACTAATAGACAATGACAGGCGGGTCCCAGGACCCAGTTGACCAGTCAACTATTGACTAGTCAACTACTGACTGGACTCCCCGGACCCACTGTCATACTCTGGTGCACTGCTGTGTGCATTCTCCTGGGTGCACATAGCATTTAGCCTCCCTTTCTTTTGAATTAATAATAATTTCAGAAATAGTTTAAATCTTTGAAAATTCATAATAAATAAACCGTAACTCGGATGAAAATATTTTATACACGAAAGTTGCTTAGAAAAACGTAACGATTCCGAATATTCCCTCCGTTTTTCTGCCGCACGTCTCTAGCATAGCGAACATGGAACCGTCCCCCTCTGTTTCATCTATCCGAAAATGCCTAACACTGGGAATACTTTCCCGGATGTTTTCCCCATTTGCCAGTATCGCGTAGTACTGCGTTAGGTCACCTATAGCACCGCTTATTGTCATGTCATGCATCGTCATGCATCTGTTTGCATTGTATTCATTGATTCTTCCCCCTCTTCTCTTCGGTAGACTTCGAGACTGACGCCATTGCTGCCCCGATCGACTACGGTGTTGACGACCCTTCATTCTCAGCAGAACTTCCAGGCAAGCAAAAACCCCTTGATCATCCCGATACCGCCTATTCCTTCTCTCTACTGCTTGCATTAGAGTAGTGTAGCTGTTACTTATCAGTTTGATCCTATACAGCTGCATAGCCTGTCCTTATTGCTACTGTTGTTGATACCTTACCTGCTATCCTAAATGCTTAGTATAGGATGCTAGTTTATCATCAGTGGCCCTATATTCTTGTCCGTTTGCCATGCTATACTATCGGGCCGTGATCACTCGGGAGGTGATCACGGGTACATACATACATACATACATACATACTATACTTGATACATGTGGTGACTAAAGTCGGGTCGGCTCGTAGAGTACCCGCGAGTGATTCACGGACTGGGGCTGAAGGGGCAGGTGGTTCCATCCAGGTTGTGATGGGCCTGGGTTCCCAACAGCCCCCGAGTGATTCTTTGTGGCAGAGCGACAGAGCAGGTTGTGACCACCCATGAGAGAGGTGGGCCTGGTCCCTGGTCGGCGTCCGCGGTTGTTTCAAAATAACACGCTTAAAGAGATTTGGATATTTGATCTGAGTTGGTCTTTTGGCCTATACGCACTAACCAACTACGCGGGGACAGTTACGGGCACTCGGCGTCGTAGTATCAGCCGAAGCTTTTCAAACGTCAGCGACTAAGCGGCGCGCCGGGTTGGACCACGTAAAGCACCCTCCTTTGTAATGGAGGCTGCCAGGTCTGCTCACCGGCCGCGTACGCAACGTGCAGGAGTGCAACGGGCGATGGGCCCAAGACCCCTGCGCGCTTAGGATTTAGACCGGCGTGCTGACCTCTCTGTTGAGCCTAGGTATGGCTGCGATGTGTTGATCTTTCGAGGCCGGGCATGACCCAGGAAAGTGTGTCCGGCCAGAGGGATCGAGCATGTTGGGCAATGTGGTGCACCCCTACAGGGAAGTTTATCTATTCGAATAGCAGTATCCATGGTAACACGACGCTTGGAGTTGTATTCCGACCTCATGAAAACTAGAACCGGATACTTAATAAAACACACCCAAATAAGTTCCAGAGACAACCCGGTGATCGCTCTCTCACAGGATGAGGAGAAGAGGATCGTCGGGTAGGTTTATGCTATACGATGAACTTGATGCTATACTTGCTACTCTCTTCTATATGCTTCAAGATGGAGGCTAGTGTAGTCTTCGATAGGACGAGCTATCCCCCTCTTATTCTGGCATTCTGCAGTTCAATCCACAAATACTACCCATTTCATTGATACCGATGCATATGTAGTGTAGATCCTTGCTTGCAAGTACTTTGTATGAGTACTCACGGTTGCTTTGCTCCCTCTTTTCCCCCTTTTCCATTCTTCTCGGATGTCGCAAGGATGGTGGAGCCCAGGAGCCAGATGCCACCGTCGACGATGACTGCTACTACCCTGAGGGTGCCTACTACTACGTGCAGGCCGCTGACGACCAGGAGTAGTTTAGGAGGATCCCAGGCAGGAGGCCTGCGCCTCTTCGATCTGTATCCCTGTTTGTGCTAGCCATCTTATGGCACCTTGTTTAACTTATGTCTGTACTCAGATATTGTTGCTTCCGCTGACTCGTTTATTATCGAGCTTATGTATTCGAGCCCTCGAGGCCCCTGGTTGTAATATGAAGCTTGTATGACTTTAAAATTTGTGTCTAGAGTTGTGTTGTGATATCTTTCCGTGAGTCCCTGATCTTGATCGTACATGTTTGCGTGTATGATTAGTGTACGATTGAATCGGGGGCATCACAAGTTGGTATCAGAGCAGACTGCCTGTAGGAATCCCCCTTCCAAACTCCTTGGCCGAAGTCGAGTCTAGTCATTGCAAAACTTTTAGTAACATGGTTGTGTGGCTTACGGGCCCATGTCGCCATTGGTTGGTATAAGGATCTTTTATTCCTTGATCTTTACTCTGGGACTCTGATCTCTCTTCTATTCACGTTAAATGATTTTGCTAACCCTAACTCTAGGTTCTCATAATTACTTCCTCCCGGAGAGCCCCTCACTCCAGATGATCGCCTGCTGGACCAGAAGATTTCGAAGATACTTTACGATGTTCTCTCGAGACTTTGTACCATTGCTTTTGCATTTCCCTTCCATCGATAAACCCCCTATGGTTAAACACGTACACTTGCCATTCATACAATCATTCCCCGTTGATCTTGTTATTACAAGATACCTCGAAATTCTCTCTATTGTTCCTAGAATACTTTGTCCCTACGGCCTTGCAGTTCTTTGCCACCTGAATACCCCTACAGATAATTTCTCGCACTTATCGAGTATCCGCTCATTCCCAGTTGATTCAAGTATTTCACAAAAGTCTTCGAAATACCATTCAATCTTCCAAAAATCCTCAACCACCTATTGCTTTTGAAATTCTTGCTTGCTTGCATTATGATTAATCCCATAAGTCTGGTAATCTTATTGGCATCCTTTGTCATTATCATTTTGAGTCTGTTGATTCAATATGTTGCGAATGCTCGCAATCCTCAATCAGATCGTAGAATTCATCCTTTCGGCTCAGACATCATTTTAAACATGGGCTGGATCTCGGCCAATCAAATTGCCATCGATTGTACCCCTAAGCCTACTCAACTTATCCATCCTTAATCAGAGCGTTTGCTTCTGATCCCTTGATTTGGAAATCATAATTCTTTTGTGTTTGAGCTTTGAATTATCAGTTGTTTCTATAATCTGATCTCCTTTCATTCTTTCTTCCTCTGGTTGAGTACCGATGCTCACATCAGATCCCTTGAGGACCACCAGATCCTTTGTTTGATTTTATCCGACAGCGTCCTTCATATTCAATCACTTTGGAAGTTCTTTCCCTGATACATAATGCCTTTGGTAAATCCTATTCTCTGATTTGGCCAACCATGCTCTGCTTTCGAGCTGGTGATATTTACTATTGAAGCTTGTGGTATATGTTTCTAATATACCCCGATGGGTTGAACCTATGCCTTCCTTAATCTGTGTGAACCCGAAAAGTTTTCACGGGTCATACTCCTCTGGTAATTCACCAGGTAGGTTTCCACACTCAAATCATTTTTAATAAGAGCAGTGAATGAATGGTCATGCATTGGAGAAGTGGGAGTCGACCTTGAACCTTTGTGCTCATGCCCATGGACCAGATGTGGAACTTATCATGAAAGCTTCTTGCAAGAATATTTAATCATTTGAATAATTCTTCCAGTGTCATTAAATTGGATCCCGTACAGTTATGGTCCCGACCATGCTAACCTTATTCAATATAGCTGAAAGGAAACCATTCCAGTGCCTCATCTATTTTTGACAAGGTTAAAGTATCTGTTGTCGCAAGTCAATGATCCAGTTCACTTTCTATTCTGATCTACCTTTGATTATCACCCTCTAATATCTCGATAATATCACGAAACTACAATACTTCTTATGAGTCTTCGTCAAGTATTGCTTCTCACTGATTCAGTTTTCCCCGGGTTTTGAGTTATTAATCACTCGAGAACACCGATAAGTGAACCGATTCCGCTTTCCGATTCAATAACTCTAAGTAATTTTCATTGCTTACGAGTTTAATAATCCTTCAAGTCATTCCTAACCTAATCGGCTATATCATTATCGTGCTAAATTTTAACTGTGCTACCCGGTCCTTCTTCCCGGAGCACAATTTTTGACAATGAGCTAAGCTTACGTCGATCTTCTTTGTCTTATCATTTCGTCTTGAACAGCAGGCTTGATTTCGAGTTTGTGTCATACCCTTGGTTCCAATAACCTTTCGCTTCATCATTCCTTTGGCTTGATGTCATCGCCGATCGATTACATCTTCATGAAATCTCTTGACAAATGTGTCATGATCATCATCAACATTCTGAGCTCTTCCAAGATATCTATCGAATTCTTGATGAGAAATCCCATCCTTGCCCCTCGATGATTTGTGATATCATTGACGGTGTCCTGGACTAGGGGGTACTCACCATGTCGTCTCCCGACCAGTGGGTTGGGCCGAGGACCCCCGTGGCGGTTCACTAATGGGCCAGTTCGGACAGCCGAAGACATATACGAGGAAGATTCCACAAGACTTGGTGATCAAGACATGGACTCCTCTCCACCAACGTAGCCGACTAGGACTCTTGTTATCCTAGGCCTCCGGTACATTATATAAACCGAGGCCAGACTCGTTGATAGGGAGATTATGACATTACTCATCATACCTCTAGGGTTTAGACCACAACATATGATCTTGAGGTAGATCAACTCTGTACCTTGATACTTCATCAATATAAACAAGAGCAGGACGTAGGGTTTTACCTCCATAGAGAGGGCCCGAACCTGGGTAACACTGTGTTCATCGTCTCTGTTACCATCGGTCCTAGATCCACAGCTTGGGACCCCCTACCCCGAGGTCTGCCGGTTTTGACACCGACAATGGTGCTTTCATTGAGAGTTCCGCTATGTGATCGGCAATGGATCAATGGCTCGCTTGCAGATCAACTACGACGTCGGCATATTCGTCGCCGGCTCGATTGGTCACCTTGGCTCGACCAAGAACTGTGCTCTGCCTCAGATCGTCATGATCGGACGAGGGCCTTCATCAACATCAACTCCGATCTCTATCAAGATCGTGGAGGAATCATCCATATAGCTCGGGGGCTCAACTTCAACATTGTCCCCGGGCGACCGTGCTGTTTTTCTATATAGCGGATTCGTATTCGCTGTCGCCGCTTCCTCGAGTGTCGCTTTGATGATTGCTTTGGTGGCATAGTGCGGAATTGTGTATATAACAACCCTGTAAAATTTCGTCGTATTCCGATGGAGGAATCTCCGGCGATCTACGATATAACGGACCCCTGTCAAGTCCGGAAGGGAATCTGGACGAGTTTAGGGTGTAGAGTCCAGCGTCTAGCTCGGACGTCCTTTGGAAGATCCAACCGTTGATCGGCTAAGGAACTCCTTTATCTACCACCCCTCAAAATTTCAGCTCGATCCGATCGTTCAAACTCCGGAAAACCTCCGATGAGCGCATAGATTTCCTGATCTGTTTTCTGCGCGAATATGAATCCGACCCGAGTTCGTCTTTCTTCATGAACGGGATATTATACAACCTTTTGGAGGAATCTCTTTCTAGGGTATTGTGTTTTGTTTCCGAACACATGCTTGCAAATTTTGCTCCTTTTCGGAGGTAACTTTCACCGTTGTGCCGGTGTCAAACCAGCCTAACAACGTTGCTGCACGACTGCCGACCTGCGCCAGACGGGTCGTCGCTTCATCGAGCCGAACTCAACCTCTTCGGATCATTATCTCGGCAAGCCGAACAACAGTTCAGCATCGTGAAGGGTAAATCATCACCAACATTGTCGCCCCATGAATTATACGGAGCGGGCACACCGGCATCGCTGCATGGTCACTTCATCAAGCGGGCATCGACCACGTCACAAGATCCAGCCCACGACGGCATCGCCGCACTATTGCTTCTTCAAGCCTGGATGTGACCTCTACGTCCGAAGATCGGGAGTCAATTCCGGCCGGACTCGCCTCTCTTATCCCGTATCCAGCTTCAATCCTGGACGCGACTTCGGCGTCCGAACATCAGGAGTCAACCCTGGCCGGACTCGCTCCTCGCACCATAGTACCGGAGGACGATTCCGAAGAAATCCCAAATACTAATCCGGCTGACCAAGCCGATGTCCACCACGCCGACCTGCTTCGACACCTCGGTCGGCATCGGGCTGCAAACGTCATACTACCGACCTACCCCGGCACCTCGGCTAGACCGGGGGCTTCACCATCTCTTCATCAACCTACTCCGGTGACTTCGGCGTCACCAGCCGACCAGCTTCGTCACGTTAGCTGGACCGGGGGCTTCGCCTCGCCACATCGACCGCGCGGCATCACCACCTTATCAAGCCGAACTCCTCGCTCGGTTACCTCGGGCTTGGGGGCTGGGACCTTGGCTAGGCTGCGGATTACGTCTTTGTCCCGCCACGAGCTCGGACCTCGTCAACAATACCAAGCACATTAACCAGCTAAGTCGCCTCCATGCTCAGTTTTTTTTTAAATTATTTTATTTTATGTCTTGTTCAGTTCAACCAAACATTATATTCGTGTTAAACAAAAAAGTTGTTCATTCAAACGTTGATTGTTAAACACTTCTTTTTTCTGCCGAGCTCTTCGTCACCTCGGTCATGAGGATTTTTCACCTCGGCTGGGCTTGGGGGCTTCGCCTCACCGCATCGACCGTATGGCGTCGCCACTTCATCAAGCCGACCTCTTCGCTCGGGTACGTCAAGACCGGCTTGGGGGTTGGGACCTTGAGCCGCTACAAGCTCGGCCCACGTCACACCGAGCACATTAACCAGCTAAGTTGCTTTCATGCTCAAAAACTTTCAGTTTTAAATTTTGTTCGGTTCGACCAAGCATTATACTTTTTTGACAAAAAGTCATTTGCGAAAAACTTTCTTTGTCAAAACCTTGTTTGTTACAAACAAATTCAAATACCCCGTTTACTTGGGGGCTTCCTTTATGAAGCCATTCTTCTTGCATATGATTATTAATGTATCGCACCATTCCTTGTTCGTGTATTATGCCAAAATATGCATCATGTTGACTTAAGTGTTCCGCAAAGCTGGGTTGCCTGGCTCCTGTGCTTACCCCTACGTTCCTGATTGTTCGGCTAGGGAGTAAAGGGAGCACCTCTGTGATTGTACGGCCGGGTCATCCGAACTCGTACCTCAGACTGGGTGAAGCCGAAAGCTAGCGCTCTTACTGTTTTCAACTATGGTCGGCACACGAAGGAACTCACGCGTACACAAATCTATTGCACAAGTCTCATAGTAATCCTGAGCGACCAAAGAAAAGGCACCGTTGGGGGCACTATTTTTAGAAGATGCTTCTTACGTTACATAAGTAATATAGCATAAGTTCCCTGGGCGCGATTTGTCTGTTACAGCCTCATGGCCTGATTGGCTGGTTATCCAAAACACCGCCGATATTCTCGGTAGGCGGAGTAGATAACACTTTTCGGCCCTTGCCCGAAGAGGGAGAAGCCAACGGTCGGTTAAGACGCGTTCAAAGTTCGGGTGAACGCAGATATTATATAAGTACTTCGGCACATACAATCATTATACATAAAATTCTTTTACCCAAGTCACTTGGGGGCTCTTAAATTAATATGAGCCGTTTTATAATAAATGTGTTTTCTTCTCAGTCATTGCAAAGTCTTTTTCTACTACTCCTTTCTCGACTCGAGTGTGTGGTCAATAGCCGGATAGCCTGGCTTCTCTCTAAAGCCTCTCGAGTTTAGTTCGCTAAACTGGCCTGAGAAGCACTCCGCCTTCGGGATAGGAGGTTGAAGCCGAAGGCTGACCCGCTTGAAGTCTTGAGATCGGATGTGTCAAGTTAAAACACGACAGAAGCACAAACTAATTTTAAGACCAATGTTCGGATTGGCACCAAAAACTTGATTTAGTTCGGACATAAAGTTTTTACTGAAGTTTTTTTGGTTTTCCAAGCCTATGGCACTTTTAACCTATTTGTGTGTTTCCAGCATAAGTCTCGCAGTGCAACGCCGGACACCTTTAGAGATTCGGCAAAAACATTCTCAGATATTGCTATATATGCATCAGTTTCGAATTGTGTCTTCGGTCAATAGTTGGGTTGCCCAGCTCCTGTGCTTGCCTCCTATGTTCTGCTTTATTCGGCTAGGTGTGCAAAGGGAGAACCACTGTGATTGTGCTTCCAGCTCGAATGGTTAAGCACCTCAGTGGAGAAAGCCGAAAACTGACTGTCACAATGGGCGTAAACTGGTCAGCGATCCGATGACGGTGTCACACTATAGATCGATACCGATTACCCCGTGTTAAACGATGGGCCTTTCATAATATTGGCCGAAGTGTTAATGGCTAGACTTCGGTCGGTGCCGAACACAAACCGGGGGCTCATAGCTAGCTTCCCTAGTTTAAAGCGCCTATGACTAAGTGAAAGTTATAAAGCCCGCATATCTGATTGCCTTGTTTCTGCTAACACAACCGCCTCCGGGCACCGAGACGTCGGCTAAGGGTTGTCTGGTTACTGCGGAAACACCCTGCGTAGTATCTACAAAGGGGTAGAAGCCGACGATGGGCCACTTTCAACTGATAAACGGTCGCAACGAAGTCAAAATAAACAAATATCATCAGTGTTTGTATTCAGTATACAAGCGCTGCCTTCCATAATTATCGTAATAAAGCTATAAATATGCATCAATTTGACTTAAGATTTTGGCCAAGCTGGGTTGCCTGGCTCCTGTGCTTACCCCTACGTTCCCGATTGTTCGGCTAGGCGGTAAAGGGAGCACCTCTGTGATTGTTACTACCGGGTCGTCCGGGTGAGTACCTCAGACTGGGTGAAGCCGAAAGCTAGCCATCTTAAAGAATATAATTGGTTGGCCACGATGGAAGTGAAAATTTTGGTTCATTATGGACCACAGAGTTCAGGAACTTTCTCCCAACTAAATCCTCAGTATTTTCCTCCCACATTGATCGGAGTTGAGGTCTCATGATCATGATCAACATGACAGCCTGGGAAAAGGAACCTGTAACGGAGCTATTTTTCCCAGAAGATGTTTTATAACATATCTCTCTGCGTACCTTTGTTTATAAAACCGTATGGCCGGATTGCCTTGTTTGTCGTAAATCTTTGCCCTTATAAAGGCTTTATAAAGTAGGACGAACACTCTTCGGCTGCTGGCCGAAGAGGTTGAAGCCGATGGTCGGTCAACAAAGTTTTGTACAATGCGGATCCGAGCATTAGTGATGTAAAGTACTTGGATACATAGAATCATTACACATAAATTGTGATATACTCCGGACATTGATCCTTAATTCGGCCACCCGTGCCCACATTAAGGCTCGGGGGCTACTAGGCTTCGCGCTTCTCATTTACAAATATTAAAGGGGCACATCGATCCCCTGATCTGGTGTTGCCACCCGACCATTGGCTCGGGGGCTACTGCATCGACGATTCAATGCAGATAGTTTACAAAGTGCGAAATAGTTCCCGAGGAGATTATGATTCTCAGGTTGGTCGGCCGCACCCAACCTGAGTCTCGAGGAATGTGCACACCACATTTCTATTCTTAAGTATGCTACAGAGCTAGGAGTTGATCCTCAGGCCGATTTTGTGAATCGACCTGAGTCTCAGGGGCTACTGGGATCACCGGTTTTATGCCATTCTTCAGGTGCATCTCGGGTTTTAGACCGACACACACCTTGAGGGCTACTGGCTATATATCTCGGCAGAGAATAAATTGCACCAATTGAAAATATTCACAAAAAATCAGCCCGCAGTCAGGGTGGTGCACCACCTCGGAAGCAGTCCGGCATAAAGCTCGGGCACCAGTGGCTGGCTCCATAGAGGGCATTTCTGGCATTAAGCTCGGCTGAATTCGTTCAATCTTTTGAAGACCGAGGTAGTTATGACACCTCGCATGCTGACCATCATTAGAACTTGGATGCAGTCCGGCGTTGGAGCTCGGAAGCAGTCCGGCATAAAGCTCGGATTCGAATTGCTCGTTCCATAGAAGACTACTCCGGCATTTAAGCTCGGATGAACTCATTCAAATTTTCAGAGGCCAAGATAATCTAAGACGCCTCGGATTCAGTTCGGCGTTGGAGCTCGGATGCAAGAGGATACCTTGAATGCCGAATAGTGTTGGAGCTCGGCTGTGAAAAGACGCCTCGGATTTAGTTCGGCATTAGAGCTCAGATGCAAGAGGGCGCCGTTGCACGAGAAGCACTTTAAACCCCAGGTGTGGCGTAAAAAACTTACAAGGCACTGATAGAGGCCGATGACTTAAAAGACTCCTCGGATACCCAACGTATGAACTCTTCGGATATATCTCGGCGATCCTCAAGATCAGAGATGGGAAGATTTGTTGAACCAGTTTTCAAGACCGACGACCGAAGATGAAGAATAGTTCGGAAGAATCGAGGAGCGTCCCCAGCTTGAAGACCGGTTCAGGGGGCTACTGACGGTGTCCTGGACTAGGGGGTACTCACCATGTCGTCTCCCGACCAGTGGGTTGGGCCGAGGACCCCCGTGGCGGTTCACTAATGGGCCAGTTCGGACAGCCGAAGACATATACGAGGAAGATTCCACAAGACTTGGTGATCAAGACATGGACTCCTCTCCACCAACGTAGCCGACTAGGACTCATGTTATCCTAGGCCTCCGGTACATTATATAAGCCGAGGCCAGGCTCATTGATAGGGAGATTATGACATTACTCATCATACCTCTAGGGTTTAGACCACAACATATGATCTCGAGGTAGATCAACTCTGTACCTTGATACTTCATCAATATAAACAAGAGCAGGACGTAGGGTTTTACCTCCATAGAGAGGGCCCGAACCTGGGTAACACCATGTTCATCGTCTCTGTTACCATCGGTCCTAGATCCATAGCTCGAGACCCCCTACCCCGAGGTCTGCCGGTTTTGACACCGACAATCATCGACAACAATATTGTCTTCCCTCCAACACAAGCTTGTTCATGTTATGGAGCTCCTTGCTCCCAGCTTATGCTATGTTCTACCTTTGAGTATTACCATCTATTATGTCAAGGACATTGTGAGAATTGGCCCACCTCTTAGGAATTCTTGATATAGTAATACTTCTCGCCATCTTCGTTCATTTTCTGGGTCCCCGTGTTGTTTCTAACCGGAATACCGACAATTGGACTATGATGTGTGAATTCAAAACTTCTAGCAACCCTATTACTTTGAAGTGAATGATCGATAGTTTCACTCTAAGTCTTTTTGGTTATCGGATCATCATACTAACATTGATCGTGCTACTTAGTCCAGATTTCAAGGTGCACTTTCGATCAATGTTTAACTGGGGTTGTTTTCCTCGAACATACTTCATTAGATACTTGGTATGCCCAATGCTATCACCTTGTTCACTTAATGGTGGAAATCCATGTTTATGGAAATCTTGATGAATTGTTACTGAGCCTGTCGACCACATCCTCATCTTTTCCTTGCTGAAATTGTATGACTTATTTTATAAGTTGTTTTCGATGGATCCTTTGTGAATCCAAAGACTGACCTTTACCTGATGACCATGCCAATGCTATCTCTAAGCATGTCTGTGGTACTCCGATTTTCAATAAAAACATTTGAAGCACAATGCTAAATTTTCCTGATCAATTATCCAAACACCGTTGTATGGGTAGTGTCATGAAATTTCTCTCCCCTTACCTAAAGGGTTTTCTACTTTATATCCTGTCATTGATATCATACTCTGCTTGTCCTTGGGAAGGATATACCCCTGAAATATGTGTTTAAACACATTTTTCTTTCCATTGTTTTGTTTAAACTTTCTTGTAATCTACGTAACTGAGCAGTGATAATTCCCTGCTTAGATAAGCACCTCGTTGTACCACTCTGTCAGTAAGATCCTGTTACTATTGTTGATGACATTCCGGTAACCACCGATGGATGAGAACTTTGCCGATTGGTCCACCTCGTTCAATGAGCAGGAAAATGGTTCTCTTCGTCCCTCGCCCTTGGTACCGATGTTGTCGCCGACAGAACTGATAGGCTATCCTCTAACATGCCTTACTTACATGATCGTGCAAGATGTCAGCGCCCTTTCTACCTTTAACCCACATGGTGGGCCCATAGCCCACAGTTCCACAGGATCGAAACCTGACTCTTATGTACATCCCAGTTTCCAAAAATTATTCCTCGCGCTTGGCTTCGTAGGTAATTCACGAGCCACCTTCCTTGAGATGATCTATTCTAGTTTTAGCCACAATACTTATTCCCATTGCTCTGAACCCCTTTCACACTCTGTTTCAGGCAACGAACGATTGCCTATCCCCTTGGAATTTCTTATTGCACCTTCTTACCTTGCTCTCGATGACTTTCTTGAGTTTCAACTCGAGAGAAGCCTCTATGCCTCATTCACTAAGATAGCCCCCAGGTACCTAACATATGTTGAGCTCCGTCCTTCCCGAGTCTTCCCACTTATCTTTTCCGTAAGTATGATGGAGATCCCGAAGAAAGGATGCCGGCTACATCATGATGACCTGAAGCAGAGAAATGAAGACAACAATGTAATGGATCGACGTCTTCGAGAAGAGTAACCAAGACCGAGAACCCTCACAAGAATTTTGTACCCAGAATTTCCCCCCTTACTCCACCTCTTAAATCTCGGAACGAGATTTCTTGTAGTGGAGGAGATTTGTAACACCTCGAGAATCATGCTACAGTAACTCCACACTAATGATGCCAAGTCATCATCATTCTGCCCTAAGAAAAACAATTAAGGAATATTTCAACCTCAAATTCGAATTTAAAATAAAGTCAAAATAATTATTTCTTTAAATAGCTAACCAAAAATGTTTACCACGTGTCATAAAATCCCTAAGTGCTGGTAAAAATATTATCAAGCCCTTTTGAGTCCCCAAAATGCCCCTGGATTTTAAAACAGTGGACCAGCAGGACTTTTTCAGCACTTTTAAATGCCAGCAAATTCAAGTGGATTCCAAACAGCCTCAAACTTTTTGTACCTACTCAGTATATTGCAATGTATTTAATTTGACCAGTGGCACATTTTACAAAAGTCAAATTGGTGCTCTAATTAAATGCAAAACAGTGATGAAATAATAAAACAATAAATAAAAGAATATAAAAAGAAGCCCACTGAGCAGTTGGGCTTTAGGAACCACATAAGGCCCAGCCCACCCACAGGTCTCCTCCTACCACTGTTCATCAGGGGGCAGGTGGATGCCCGTGCAACGTCCGTGGCTCAGATCGGCCACGGGGCAGCCATCCGGCAATGCCTCGGCGATTACTAGGTCGACTCAACCCCCCCAAAACCGTAGCCTCGTTTTCCCCACCCTCTCGTGCCGCTCTCTCCATCCCCACGCACACCCGAGCTCCGCCCTCCACGACCCCTTCGTCGTTGCAGCCACCGCACTCCTCACCGGCTACGAGGACGTCTAGCAGCTCCATCGCTGTCGTCTATGGCTTTTACACCGTCAAATCGAGGCCCGGAAGCTACACCGTCGTCGCCCGCGTCATCATCCCCTCGCCTCCCCTTCGCCCCCCTATTTTCCCCCTCGTCTCTGACGCCGTAGGCCGCCGCCCACATCTTCCTGAGGCCGCGTGCGTGTCCTCACCACATGCCTCGCCCATGCCCTCTGTCCGCGTTGTGAGCTCCCCGCCCGCCACACCCTTGCCAGCCAGCAAGCGCGCCCGCGGCCTCTGCTGCGGCATGCTACAGCTGCCGCCGCGGCTGCTCTTTACGCTGCTCTGCTGCTAGTCGTCGCCGCTTAGCCGTAGCTGCGATCTTTCCGCTATCACCGATGGTCGCCCTGCCCTCGATCGCGCACTCCACTCCGCCCTGGCCTCGCCCTGCTAGTCCCGCCGCTTGCGATCGACCCCTGCCTCCGCCCGACTACACCCGCGGTCCCGCTCGTTCCGCCTTTGCCTCGCGTCCAAGGCCGCGCGCCCACCGGTGCCTGTCCGCGCCTACCCAGGGACGCCCCCACGCCTGGCCACATTCGCTGCCGCCCCCACGCGCTCGAGCCGCCCGCTGCTGACTGCGCTCGCCATTGTTCCATGCCATGGTCGCCGGAGCACTCTGCTCCCGTGCGTGCCCGGCCGCTGGAGGGGCACGGCTGGTGCCACTTCCAAGTGGGGCTGGCCCATAAAAAAGAGAAAATGTTTAGTTAAATAAATAAATAATTAAATTAATTAACTTAATTACTAATTTAGTTAAACTAATAGACCATGATAGGTGGGTCCCAGGACCCAGTTGACCAGTCAATTGTTGACTAGTCAACTGCTGACTGGACCCCCTGGACCCACTGTCATACTCTGGTGCACTGTTGTGTGCACTCTGCTGGGTGCACATAGCATTTAGCCTCCTTTTCTTTTGAATTAATAATAATTTCAAAAATAGTTTAAATATTTGAAAATTCATAATAAATAAACCGTAACTCGGATGAAAATACTTTATACATGAAAGTTGCTCAGAAAAACATAACAATTTCGAATATGCCCTTCGTTTGTCTGCCACATGTCCCTAGCATAGCAAACATGGAACCATCCACCTCCATTTCATCTATCCGAACACCTCTAGCACCGCTTATTGTCATGTCATGCATCGCCATGCATCTGTTTGCATTGTATTCATTGTTTCTTCCCCCTCTTCTCTCCGGTAGACTTCGGGACTGACACCGCTGCTACCTCGATCGACTACAGTATTGATGAACCCTCCTTCTCAGCAGAGCTTCCAGGCAAGCAAAAACCCCTTGATCATACCGATACCGCCTATTCCTTCTCTCTACTGCTTGCATTAGAGTAGTGTAGCTGTTACTTATCAATTTGATCCTATACTGCTACATAGCATGTCCTTGTTGCTACTGTTGTTGATACCTTACCTGCTATCCTAAATGCTTAGTATAGGATGCTAGTTTATCATCAGTGGCCCTACATTCTTATTCGTCTGCCATGCCATACTATCGGGCCGTGATCACTCGGGAGGTGATCACGGGTATATACGTACATACATACATACATACTATACTTGATACATGTGGTGACTAAAGTCGGGTCGGCTCGTAGAGTACTTGATGTAGGGTAGAACCCTAGGGCCCGATCTTTCATGATTGGAGGGATCCTATGAAGAACACGAGGGGAAACACGAGGGGAAAACGAGGGAAATCACTCAAACCAACAAGATTCGATTACACATGTGCTAGATCCTCGAAACACAAAGAGATACACAATCCACGATCAACAAGGGACGATACAAACGGTAACTAGTTCTTCTCCGTGAGGAGGTCTTGAGGTCTTCCCGTTAGGGGTCTTGAATCCGCTTGGGGGATCTTCTCCGTAGAGGTCGTGAACTCCGATGGAGAAGTAACCAAGTGGATGAGCAAAGCTCTATCTCTAAATTGAGATAATCATTTGCTAACCTTCAAAAGAGGGAGGAGGAGGAGTATATATAGTCTAGGTGGGCGAAAGGGTAAGTAGGCTTCGGCCCAACACACGGTGCACACACAGGCGTCGGACGTCCGACCATCATCGGTCGTCCGGTGGCTCACGGAGGATCAGACGTCCGGTCGTGGTCGGTCGTTCGATGTTTTGGGTCTGTTGGGGCTTTGTCGGTCGTCCGGTCAGGGTCGGACGTTCGAGGCTTCGGTCGTCCGGAGGCTTCCATACTTCCGACGTTTTGGCTCGGTGATGGTGGGGTCGGTCGTCCGGTGGCTGGAGGGCGTCGGTCGTTCGGTAGCTGTCGGTCGTCCGGGCACTGGTGTCTTCGCTGGGAGGTACTTGGGCTGACCTGTGGATGCTCTAGGCATCGGTCGTTCGACGGGGCCCGGTCGTCCGGTGGCTGTCAGCTTCAAAGAGCTTCCTCTCTTGGTCCTTGTACTTGGCGCCCTCACCGTCTTGTCCGTTGGGTGTAGCTGCTCCATGGCATTCCTCCAAGTACCTGATCATGCATGGGGTCTCTGCTTGAGGTAGTAGCCATGTCTCGTATGTAGAAAGCGGTAGTTCGGAGAGGAGCGAGTTCACCTTATCTTCGATAGCCTTTGCTCGAGCTCTTGTCATTGGTCCAAGTGGTGTCGTGGGAGATGTAGGTAGGTCCATGGGGATGACCTTGGGATGCTCCGCATCATCTCCCCCCCTTGGGAAAGATCCGACCTCGGATCGAATTCTTCGTCACCATGGTAGGGCGAGAGATCTTTGACATTGAAGATGTCGCTCACGTTGTACTTGTCGCGCGGGAGGTCGATCTTGTAAGCGTTGTTGTTGTAGCATGCTAGCACCTTGAAGGGTCCGTCGGCTCGAGGAAGAAGCTTTGACCTGCGTTCATTGGGGAAGCGGTCCTTGCGAAGGTATAGCCACACCAGATCTCCAATGTTGAATATCATGGGTTGTTTGTTGAAGTTGAGCTTGGTCGCGAGTCGTTGTACTTGGCGCTCGATGGTGTGCCTTGTATCTTCATGCATCTCCTTGAGGTAGTTGAGTCATGCACTCGCGTCCTTGTTGATGCACTCTTGTAGTGGTAGAGGAAGAATGTCCAATGGGGACAACGGGTTGAAACCGTAGACGACCTCGAAGGGGGACTTGCCGGTAGTCGAATGTCTTGCGCGGTTGTAGGCGTACTCGGCGATGGGTAGGCATTCCTCCAACTCCTTGATGTTCTTCTTGATCAACACGCAGAGGAGAGTAGATAGCGTCTAGTTCGTGACCTCCGTTTGGCCGTCGGTTTGTGGGTGGTATGCTGAAGAGAATAGGAGCTTGATTCCGAGCTTGGCGCATAATGTCTTCCAAAAGTAGCTAAGGAACTTGACGTCGCGGTCCGAGACAATAGTATTTGGCACTCCATGTAGGCGCAAGATTTTCCTACAAAAAATATTTGCAACATGTGAAGCATCGTCTATCTTGTTGCATGGTATGAAATGTGCCATTTTAGAGAATCGGTCCACAACAACAAACACGAAATCCTTTCCATTTCTAGTTCTAGGCAAACCAAGCACAAAATCCATGCTAATATCCTCCCATGGGTGATATGGAATTGGAAGGGGCATATAAAGACCATGGGATTGAGCTTTTAACTTAGCTTTGCGACATGTAGAGCATCGGTTGGTGAAGCGTGAGACGTCGCGGAACATCTTGGGCCAAAAATAGTTCTTGGAGAGCATAGCGAATGTCTTGTCGCATCCAAAGTGTCCCATTAGTCCTCTCCATGAGATTCTTGCAAAAGTAACAAACGAAGAGAAGACTCGGGGATGCAAAGTTTGTTAGCTCTCATAAGATAATCATCCTTGATGTAATAGCATTCCCAAGGCGTATGCGTCAAACATTTGGCATAAGGAATAGCAAAAGTAGGATCATGCGCATACAAGTCTTTTATGTGCTCAAAACCAATGACATTCAATTCAAGTTTAGTAACAAGCATGCATTTGCGGGAAAGCGCATCCGCCACAACATTCTTCTTGCCCTTAATGTACTTGATGACATAAGGAAATGACTCAATGAATTCACTCCACTTAGCATGACGCTTGTTCAACTTAGTTTGACCCTTAAGGTACTTAAGCATTTCATGGTCGGTATGAATGACAATTTCATGAGGGCGAAGATAATGTTCCCACTCACGCAAAACTCACACTAAAGCATATAGCTCTTTGTCATAGATGGGGTAATTGAGTTGCGCTCCGGAAAGTTTCTCACTAAAGTAAGCAATTGGGCGCTTCTCTTGCGTTAACACACCTCCTATGCCATTACCGCTAGCATCGCAATGAACTTCAAAGTTTTTGTCAAAGTTGGGTAATGCAAGCACGGGAGCATGAGTAAGCAAATTCTTAAGTTCATTAAATGCGGCATCTTGAGATTTTCCCCAAACAAAGGGTGCATTCTTCTTACTCAAAGCATGTAAAGGGGATGCAATGGTGCTAAAATCCTTAACAAATCTAACATAGAAACCGGCTAAACCAAGAAAACTACGCACTTGTCGCAAGTTGGTTGGTTGAGGCCAATTTTTGATAGCATTGATCTTAGATTCATCTACATGCACACCCTTCGAAGACACAACGAAACCCAAGAAAACAAGCTTATCAACACCAAAAAGGCATTTGTCCATATTAGCATAAAGGCGCTCTTTCCTAAGGGTTTGTAACACGGTTCTATGATGGGTGACATGATCTTTGAGCGATTTGCTAAACACAAGAATATCGTCAAAATAGACCACAACAAATACGCCAATATAGGGTCGAAGAACAAAATGCATGACTCTCATGAAAGTACCGGGTGCTTCAGATAAACCCATTGGCATAACAAGCCATTCATATAATCCAAATTTGGTCTTAAATGCGGTTTTCCATTCATCACCTTCTTGTATTCGTATTTGATAGTAGCCACTTTTAAGATCAATTTTAGAGAAAATAGTGTCTCCGCTAAGCTCATCTAGCATATCATCTAGGCATGGAATGGGGTAACGATATCGCACGGTAATAGCATTGATAGGACGACAATTGGAACACATGCGAAATGTACCATCTTTCTTGGGAACAAGGATTACCGGGACGGCACATGGGCTCAAGCTTTCACGTATATGGCCATTGTCGATAAGTTGTTGTACTTGCCGTTGGATCTCCTTGGTTTCCTCGGGGTTGACGCGGTAGGGAGCCTTGTTAGGAAGAGGTGCTCCGGGGATGAGGTCGATGCGGTGTTCGATGCCTCAAAGAGGAGGTAGACCCGGAGGTAGCTCGTCGGGGAATACATCTTGGAATTCCTGCAATAGAGAAGATAACACTAAAGGTAGATTGTGAGAGGTGTTAGTTTTTGGTGCCTCATCCTTGCACAAAAGGACATAGCGCATAACACTTGATGGGTTCTCACACACTTCTCTCATCTCACTTTTGGTGGCAAATAGCACTAAGTTTTTCTTGTCGCTCATCGTGGAGGCACTCAATTTGGGCTTGTGACGCTCACTCTCTTTTGGGTGGTTCACTCTCTCACTATTCTCTCCACGATGGGTGGGTTGCTTGTCGGCGATCACTTGACTTGGAGACATAGGTCGTAGCATGTACTCCTTTCCTTTCATCTTGAAGCTATAGTGATTTGTCCACCCGTTGTGGATGACGCCTCGGTCAAATTTCCATGGTCGTCTAAGAAGGAGGTGGCAAACGGACATCTGAACGACATCACACTCCAAAGTGTCTTCGTATGCTCCGATGTTGAAGGAAACTTGCACCATATGCTCGACTTGGATAGTGTCGGAGTCACTTAGCCATTGAACCTTGTAAGGATGCGGGTGCTTCATCTTGACTAATTGGAGCTTGGAGCATAGTTCTTCACTTGCCAAGTTATGACAACTACCTCCATCGATGATGACCTTCACGGACCTTCCATTGATGCCAGCCTTAGTGTGGAAGATATGGCATCTTTGGTCTTCGTCTTGTTGATGTTGAAGTGTCAAGACCTTGGAGACAACAAGAGCGGGGCTTCAATCTTCGTCACAAAAGACTTGATCATCTTCATCTTCGTTCACTTGTCGGTGCATAGCCACATTCGCAAGGGCTTACATTTCTCCTTCACTCATGGAGTCGTATGTACCATCCTCGTTGAAGGTCATGATGCGCTTGTTGGTACACTCGAAGGACTTATGGCCTCGGCCACCGCATGTGAAACATTTGATTGAACTTGTCTTGATGGTCTCATCGGTTGGAGTAGATGATGATGAAGCTCTCGGCTTGAAGTTGCTTGTAGTAGGAGGATGACTTGAGGTTGTCAAAGTTCTCTTGTAAGTTGACTTGTCGCCGTTGCTTGTAGAAGGCTTGGATGAGGTAGAAGTTGTTGGAGTCGTTGAAGCTTGGGTGTTGGAGAAACCGTAGCTCTTGGAAGAGTACTTGGCGTACTTGAAGTCATCTTGCACTTGATGTTCCGCCTTGGTAGCTTGATGCACTAGTTCAATGAGGTTTGAGTATGGTTGGTAGTCGGCGATCTTCTTGATAGGATGATTGAGTCCATTCAAGAAACGTGCCATAGTTTGCTCATCATCTTCCGTGACATTGGCTCATATCATGGCAATCTCCATTTCCTTGTAGTACTCTTCAACGCTCTTGGTTCCTTGCTTGAGGAGTTGGAGTTTCTTGAAGAGGTCGCGGTTGTAGTAGGTTGGCACAAAACGTGCTCTCATGACATCCTTCATTTGCGCCCAAGTGGTGATTGGTGGTTCACCTCTTGCCTCACGACGCTCAATGACTTGTTCCCACCATATGAGGACGTAGTCTTGGAACTCAAGGGATGCCATAGTGATCTTCTTCTCTTCCTCATAGTTGTGCAAACAAAAGATCTTGTCAATCTTCAATGCCCATGATAGGTACTATTCAGGATCATTGCTTCCGTTGAACTTGGGCATGGTGAACTTTAGCTTGTCGTAGCGTTGCTCTTCATTGTGTTGGGGTCGAGGGTGATGACGTCCTTGCCGAGGAGGATTGTCTCCCTCAACTTGCTCTTGTGGTGGAGGATTTCCATTGTCTTGTTGCTCTTGTTGAACTTGAGGTTCTTGTCGAGCTTGTGGAGGAACTTGAGGAACTTGTCAGTGCAACTGTGATTGATAAACCCTCTCTTGAATTTCTTCGCGAAGTGCTTCTTCTTGTTCGCGCCTATGGCGGTTGCGTGCAGCAACGGCGCAACTTGTGTCGTGGAGAGCACGTTGCGCCTCAAGTGCTTGAGCTTCTCGCCGTAGTTGTTCTTGACGTTGTGCCTCGGCATCTTGCTCGTCTTGGTGTAGGCGTGCTCGTTCTTCCTCTTGTTGGTGTAGATGTTGCCGTTCTTGTGCTTGCTCAAAGGTAGCTTGGTTTTGGCAATGCCGATGTGCTTGCTCGTCGAATTGCTCTTGTGTAAGATTGTCGTGTAGAGGATTGCGGTTTGCTTGACGGTCTTGGCGCGCGGCTTGGTGAAGAGTGTTCGACGTCGGTGTACTTGAGTTGTCGGAGGAGTGTCGACTTGAGTGGCTCCGTCTTGAGGAGGACGAAGTGGTAGAAGAGCGGTTGACCAACAAGGCATGAATCTCATCCATTCTTGCATCGTTCTCTTGTTTGTGTTCGTCGAGCTTGTGGTCGAAGTAGTCTCTTGTATGTTGCTCGGAAAGTCGCAAGTTGGTGGCGAGATGGTCAATGCGGTCGCTCAATGCTTGTTGTTCTTGATGCAAAGCTCGTTGTGCGCCAAAGAGGTGGTTCTTGGTGACGTAGGTGTTCGGGTCGTTGTCTTGCTCGATGAAGAGTGGGTTGGTAGAAGAACTTGGCCTATCCATCCTTCCAAGCAAATATGTTAGTGGGAGAAAGAGAAGAACTTATACCAAATGTACCTTGACCGATGTTGAAGATGGATCAATGACCACTCAAATGTGGAACAAGGAAATAGCACAATTGGTACCGATTCTTGTCGGTTTCTCACACCTACACAAATAAAAGCTTATGGTGGAGCTCGGTTAGGATGGTGGCACAAAATTCGATGCAATTGTTAGTGAGACTCAATAATGTTGGAAAAGATTCACAAATTTGCAAGTGCAACAAGTAGACCAAGCAAGTAGTGTTACATGGAAACACACACGCAAATAGATAAATGGGGTCGTGCAACCAAAAATGAGCGGAAATTGTGGAATCCACGGGAAATGCTCTTGTTGCACAACACTAGAGAGACGCTAGCACGATTGCACAATAGGCGGATACGAAACTTGTGCACAACCTACTAAGCAAAAATGCAACGACTTCTATCCCAAGTATGCTATATGTATGGTATTCCAATGATATGATCCAAGATGATCGAGTATGACAATCTTAATGTAGTATGATGCTATGTTTCTTGCTTAAGAGCTCTTTGCTTATCTTTCCCATTTCGCTAAAAAGCTTGTTTGGCTCTGTCTCGTTTGATCTTTCTCATGCAAAACTTCACGAACCAAGATAGCAATTACGTATGCTATGACAACCTTGTGACACAAGAGATGATACCAAGATATGCACCGCGATGATATGGTACGTATGCCATGGGGAGTATGATCACTAATGTGCACAAGTAATGTTGCCGGCAATACTCAAAAGCTAGTCTCGATGGGTAAGTTACGCAAAATGGGCTATGGGGTTATCAATGCAATGGCAAGAATGTACAAAGATGATATACCACGATACCGAGATGATATAGAGGTTACCGTTGTTGCTTATGGTGGTGTCAAAATGGTGAAGTGGTCGATGTCGAGTCCTTGGCGAAGATGAGCGGCGGTGATGTCGATGTCGAACCGTTCCTAGTTAGCCGAAACACCCTAGGAAACGATGAACCACAACTCAAATTCTCAAAACCAAATGTGTCAAAATTGTGTTGGAGTGCAGAGCGTGTAAGCGATGGTGGTTGCGGAAAGTGAAAGGGCTATCGGAGTGCGTATGCGGAATGTGGTATTGGATTGCGTATACGGAAGTGTAAGTGGGAAAAGTGGTGGCAATGCGGAAATGTGGGCGGTGGCTGAAAATTTTCGGGCGAAAAAATTTCAGTTTCGTCAGGAAACGTCGGACGTCCGGTGATGGTCGGACAACCGGTACTCGTCGGACATCCGGAGACGGTCGGACGTCCGGTGCCTGGGCGATTTCGAGCACGGTATGAACTCGGGTTTTTGAGGTGGAGGTGGCAAAATTGGTCGAATTTGGGCGATTTTGTGGGTGGAAATGGTGGAGATGATGGGGGAAAGCTAGATCCACTTGAGGCAAAGCAAATCCATGGATCAAATCCAACAAAACTTCATCACACCAACAAATCACAAAAAAAATTTGGGCTATTTTTGGTGGGGATTTTCGAAATTTAGGATGAAAAACAACAAAATCAAGCAAGAAAATGGGGGTAGGGGCTCCAAATTCGTGATCAACATGGCTCATGATACCAAGATGATGTTGGGTAGAACCCTAGGGCCCGATCTTTCACGATTGGAGGGATCCTACGAAGAACACGAGGGGAAACACGAGGGGAAAACGAGAGAAATCACTCAAACCAACAAGATTCGATTACACATGTGCTAGATCCTCGAAACATAAAGAGATACACGATCCATGATCAACAAAGGACGATACAAATGTTAACTAGTTCTTCTCCGTGAGGAGGTCTTGAGGTCTTCCCGTTAGGGGTCTTGAATCCGCTTGGGGGATCTTCTCCGTAGAGGTCGTGAACTCCGATGGAGAAGTAACCAAGTGGATGAGCAAAGCTCTATATCTAAATTGAGCTAATCCTTTGCTAACCTTCAAAAGAGGGAGGAGGAAGAGTATATATAGTCTAGGTGGGCGAAAGGGTAAGTGGGCTTCGGCCCAACACACGGTGCATGCACAGGCGTCGGACGTCCGACCATCATCGGTCGTCCGGTGGCTCGCGGAGAATCGGACGTTCGGTCGTGGTCGCTCGTCCGATGTTTTGGCTCTATTGGGGCTTTGTCTGTCGTCCGGTCGGGGTCGGATGTCCGAGGCGTCGGTCATCCGGAGGCTTCCATACTTCCGACGTTTTGGCTCAGTGATGGTGGGGTCGGTCGTCTGGAGGGCGTCAGTCGTCCGGTGGTTGGAGGGCGTCGGTCGTCCGGTAGCTGTCGGTCGTCCGGGCGCTGGTGTCTTCGCTGGGAGGTACTTGGGCTGACCTGTGGATGCTCCAGGCGTCGGTCGTCCGACGGGGCCTGGTCGTCCGATGGCTGTCAGCTTCAGAGAGCTTCCTCTCTTGGTCCTTGTACTTTGTGCCCTCGCCGTCTTGTCCGTTGGGTGTAGCTGCTCCATGGCCTTCCTCCAAGTACCTGATCACGCATAGGGTCTCCGCTTGAGGTAGTAGCCATGTCTCGTATGTAGAAAGCGGTAGTTCGGAGAGGAGCGAGTTCACCTTATCTTCGATAGCCTTTGCTCGAGCTCTTGTCATTAGTCCAAGTGGTGTCGTGGGAGACGTAGGTAGGTCCATGGGGATGACCTTGGGATGCTCCACTTCAGTACCCGCGAGTGATTCACGAACTGGGGCTGAAGGGGCAGGTGGTTCCATCCAGGTTGTGATGGGCCTGGGTTCCCAACAACCCCCGAGTGATTCTTTGTGGCGGAGAGACAGTGTAGGTTGTGACCACCCTGAGAGAGGTGGGCCTGGTCCCTGGTCGGCATCGGCGGTTGTTTCAAAGTAACACGCTTAACGAGATTTGGATTTTTGACCTGAGTTGGTCTTTTGGCCTATACGCACTAACCAACTACGCGGGGACAGTTATGGGCGCTCGGCATTGTAGTATCAGCCGAAGGTTTCCAGACGTCAGCGACTGAGCGGCGCACGCCAGGTTGGACCGCGTAAAGCACCCTCCTTTGTAACGGAGGCTATCAGGTCTACTCACCGGCCACGTACGCAACATGCAGGAGTGCAATGGGCGATGGGCCCAAGACCCCTGCGTGCTTAGGATTTAGACCGGCGTGCTGACCTCTCTGTCGAGCCTAGGTAGGGCTGTGACGTGTTGATCTTCCGAGGTCGGGCATGACCCAGGAAAGTGTGTCCGGCAAGAGGGATTGAGCTGTTGGGCAATGTGGTGCATCCCTGCAGGGAAGTTTATCCATTCGAATAGCCGTGTCCACGGTAACAGGATGCTTGGAGTTGTATTCCGACCTCATGACAACTAGAACCGGATACTTAATAAAACACACCCAGATAAGTTCCAGAGACAACCCGGTGATCGCTCTCTCACAGGGTGACGAGGAGAGGATCGTCGGGTAGGTTTATGCTATACGATATACTTGATGCTATACTTGCTACTCTCTTCTATAAGCTTCAACATGGAGGCTAGCGTAGTCTTCGATAGGACTAGCTATCCCCCTCTTATTCTGGTATTCTGCAGTTCAGTCCACAGATACTACACATTTCATTGATACCGATGCATATGTAGTGTAGATCCTTGCTTGCGAGTACTTTGGATGAGTACTCACGGTTGCTTTGCTCCCTCTTTTCCCTCTTTTCCATTCTTCTCGGATGTCGCAACCAGATGGTGGAGCCCAGGAGCCATATGCCACCGTCGACGATGATTGCTACTACCACGAGAATGCCTACTACTACGTGCAGGCCGCTGACGACCAGGAGTAGTTTAGGAGGATCCCACGCAGGAGGCCTGCGCCTCTTCGATCTTTATCCCTGTTTGTGCTAGCCATCTTATGGCACCTTGTTTAACTTATGTCTGTACTCACATATTGTTGCTTCCGCTGACTCGTTTATGATCGAGCTTATGTATTCGAGCCCTCGAGGCCCCTGGCTTGTAATATGAAGCTTGTATGACTTTAATTTGTGTCTAGAGTTGTGTTGTGATATCTTCCCATGAGTCCCTGATCTTGATCGTACATGTTTGCGTGTATGATTAGTGTACGATTGAATCAGGGGCGTCACACCCTCCAAGCCTGTGAGCCCTTGCCTTCACTACCCTTGCCGTAGTCCTCCCTGCGCCGCCGTCATGCCACGTGAAGTCACCTACTATGAGTGGGAGCAGCTGCGCGCCAACCTTGCCGCCAAGGATGCGGAGATCCGTGAGCTTCGCGGTGTCCTTAGCGGCACCGCCCTCCATTTGGAGAGCGAGACCGTGGAGCTTCGAGGCCAAGTGGAGATGGAGCGGATCCATCATCGCATGGTAGACGGGTTACTACTTGTAACCTGCATTAGGATTTCCCCGAAGAGGAGGGGTCAAGCAGTACAATAGAGATAAGTATTTCCCTTAGTGAGAACCAAGGTTATCGATCCAATAGGAGAACCACACAAATTCATGTCTTCAGTACCTACACACACAAAAGCAAATACTTGCACCCAACGTGGGCAAGAGGGTTGTCAATCCACTTGAACTCGTTATATGCAAGGATTAATTCTGATAGTGATAGATAAATAAAAATAAAAGTTAAAATAAAAAGAGTAAAACTACAGGAAAGTATTTTTGGTTTTAATAATATGATAAAAGTATACCCAGGGGCCATAGTTTTCACTAGAAGCTTCTCTCTCGAACACATAGGATACATTGGGTAAACAAATTACTGTTTGGCAATTGATAGAAAAGTGTATAGTTATGATGTTATTCATGGCAATGATCATGTATATAGGCCTCACGTCCGTGACAAGTAGACCGACTCTTGCCTGCATCTACTACTATTACTCCACCAATCAACCGCTATCCAGCATGCATCTATGGTATTAAGTTCATGACAAACAGAGTAACGCCTTAAGCAAGATGACATGATGTAGACAAAATAAACACAAACAATATGATTAAACCCCATCATTTTACCCTTAATGGCAACAACACTATACGTGCCTCGCAGCCTCTTCTGTCACTGGTTGAGGACACCACACGATTGAACCCATTACAAAGCACCTCTCCCACTGAAGATAAATCAATCTAGTTGGCCAAACCAAACGGATAGGTCAGAGAGAAATACAAATCTATAACAATCATGCATAATAAAGTTCAGAAAATACTCAATTATTTTTAATGAATAATCTGATCATAAACCCACAACTCATCGGATCCCAACAAACACATCGCAAAAGAAGATTACATCGGATAGAACTCCAAGAAGACCGAGGAGAACGTGGTTTTGAAGATCAAAGAGAGAGAAGAAGACATCTAGCTACTAGCTATGGACCTGTAGGTCTGTGGTGAACTACTCACGCATCATCATAAGGCGGCAAGGATGATGTAGAAGCCCTCCGTGGTCGATTCCCCCTCCGGCAGACTACCAGAAAAAGCCTCCAGATGGGATTGCAGAAGAAAAAAAGCTTGTGGTGGCTGAAAAAGTGTTTCGGGTGTCTCTCTGTTGGTTTGGAATATATGTGAATTTATAGAGGTGGAATTAGGTCAAATGGAGTTGCGTGGGGCCCATGAGCTCAGGGGGCACGCCCTACCCCCCAGGGCACGCCCTGTGAGCTCGTGGCTCTCTCGTAGCTCTTCGGGCCTCCTCTAGAACCTTTTAGGGTCTCTTGTCCAAAAAAGTCACCGTAAAGTTTCATCGTGTTTGCACTTTATTTGGTATTGATTTTCTAAAAATTAAAAAACAAGCAGAAAAAAGGAACTAGCACTGGGCACTGGGTTAATAGGTTAGTCCCAAAAAATGATATAAAATAGCATAAATATGCATATAAAGCATCCAAGATTGATGATATAATAGCATGAAACAAAACAAAATTATAGATACGTTGGAGACGTATCAACATCCCCAAGCTTAATTCCTGCTCATCCTCGAGTAGGTAAATGATAAAAATAGATTTTTTGATGTGAAATGCTACCTAACATGTGTATCTTGTAATCTCTTTACGGTTTAATTATTGAGAAACAATGAAGTAACAATATCAACATAATAATAGCCATGAATATAAGAAACATAATCATTACTTTTTTCGAAATATATGATCCTTAACGAATGTTATCCCCACTTTTTATCATGTTAGCATGGCATGACTCCGCCCTCACCACATAAATATAAATCATGAGCACCCTAGTGTCAAACCAGCCAGTTGGATCGTACTTCTAATGCGCTTCAACATTTTCAACCCCACACAATACATGAGCGTGAGCCACAGATATAACACTATAGGTGGCATAGAATGCGGTGATAGAGATTAATAAGGGAAGTCAAGAAAAGGAAGAAAGTCCCGCATCAACACGGCTAATCAATGGGCTATGGAGACGCCCATCAATCGGTGTCAATGCGAGGAGTAGGATTGCCATGCAACTGATGCACTAGGAGTTATAAGTGTATGGAATCTCAATGAAAACTAAGTGGGTGTGTATCAAACTTGCTTGTTCATGAAGACCTCGGGCATTTGAGAAAACTATTGGAATATACAAGCCAAGTTGTATAATGAAAAATTCCCACTAGTACATGAAAGCGACAACTCAGGAGACTCTCTATATGAAGAACATGGTGCTACTCTGAAGCACAAGTGTGGAAAAGGATAGTAACATTCCCCTTCTCTCTTTTCTCTCATTTATTTGTTGGGCTCTTTTGGCCTCTCTTTTTTTCCGTCCGAAGTCTCATCCCAACTTGAGGGGTAATCATAGTCTCCACCATCCTTTCCTCACTGGGATAATGCTCTAATAATGATCATCATCACACTTTTATTTACTTACAACTCAATATTACCATTCAATAAAACTGAAACAATATGACTCTATGTGAATGTCTCTGGCAGTGTACCAGGATGTGCATGATCTAGCATAACATGTATAATAATGATGAACGGTGGCTGTGCCACAATATCATGTCAGCTCTATATGATCATGCAAAGCAATATGAAAATGAACACGTATGTCATGAAAACGGAACGATGGAAGTGGCATGTCAATATATCTCGGAATGTCTATGGAAATGTCATAATAGGTAGGCATGGTGGCTATTTTGAGGAAAATATAAGGAGGCTTATGTGTGATAGAGCGTATCATACCATGGGGTTTGGATGCACCGGCGAAGTTTGCACCTACTATTGAGGCGAGAAAGGGCAATGCACGGTTCCGAAGAGGCTAGCAAATTACCGAAAGCTAGGGGTGCGTATAATCCATGGACTCGCATTAGTCATAAAGAACTCACATACTTATTATGAAAGCCTATTAGCCCTCGAAGCAAAGTACTACTCGCATGCCCCAAGGGAATTTGTTGGTAGGAGTTAACCATCGCGCGCATCTGATTATAACAGCACTCAAGGATTTCAATCAAAAATACAAATGCTCAAACCTCCCCATCATGCCATGACCAACACTTAGATGAGAAGGTAATAACAAGCTTTAATACTGATATTTCTACTAACCAATGATCATGAACCAATATCCTTTCATATTACGACATCGATGAATATCATTAAACCATATGTTTTATATTTGGTGATCTACATGAAAGATTTTATTATATCCCCTTGAATACCTATCCTTCTCAGACTAGTCTTATAACACATGCACATTACCACTTCCTGTTTATGGACTCTCAAAAAGATTTAAGTGAAGCATGAGAGTGCAATCATTTCTATAAAATATAACCACCGCTGTGCTCTAAAAGATATAAGTGAAGCACTAGAGCAACTGCCTAGCTCAAAAGATATAAGTGAAGCACATAGAGTATTATAACAAATCACGATAAATGCGTGTCCCTCTCAAAAGACGTGTCCAGAAAACAATGATTGTGGGAAACTAAAAATCAAACAAAGCAAAAACTATGGCACAAGATGCTCCAAGAAAAAATCATATCATGCGATTAATAAAAATGTAGCTCAAAGTAACATACTGGTAGATTGTAAACAAAAGAGGGGATGCCATCCGGGGCTTCCCCAAGCTTACTCGCTTGGGTCTTCCTTGAATATTACCTTGGGGTGCCTTGGGAATCCCCAAGCTTAGGGTCTGGCCGCTCCTTATTCCTTCATCCATCGTGATCTCACCCAAAACTTGAAAACTTCAGCACACAAAACACAACAGAAACCTCGTGAGATCTGTTAGTATTATAGACAAATCATAAACATTAGGTACTATTATAAATCCATTCATATGTTATTCTTGCATAATACATATTGCACTCTAACTTCTCCATGACTTATACCCCTGATATAATCCATAGAATCATTTAAACAAGGGCACTATGCAACAAAAATAGAATCTGTCTAAAACAGAATAGTCTATAATGATCTTAACAAAGACCATACTTCCGTAAATCCACAAAATCTGTAAAATTAAGACAACATGGGCAATTTGTATATCAATCATGTGTAAAAATTTCAGATTTTTATCATGTTCCAGTGAATTATAGGAATTCCAGCACTGGGCGCAAAAGTTTCTGTTTTTTCATAGAATCAAGTCAAATATCAACCAAATCATCCCAAAGGCTTTACTTGGCACAAACACTAATTAAAACATAAAAACACAATAATAACAGTAGCAATAATTGTGTCAACACAACAAAACAGAAAGTAAAAGGCAAAAATTTAAGATAACTATTGGGTTGCCTCCCAATAAGCGCTATTGTTTTACGCCCCTAGCTAGGCGTAGGGCATTGTTTCAAGTATTGTCATCTTTAGTTTCCAAATCCTCAATTACACATCCGTGCTTCCTAGGAGACTTATCATGCAAGTTCTTAATAATCACACTCCTACGAACAAAGTTGAGGAATTTGTTCTCATTAATAGGTTCCTTTATCAAATCAATGAAGTTCGGATGCACACTAATCATTTTAAGATCTTTGGTCCCTTTACTAGATGTGGCTCCCTTATTCTTAGGAATATACATAAACTTAGGATTCTTATTAGGAGGAGTCCTCTCGATGGTTTTAACAGAAAAAATGGAACCCAAATTATTAGTAATTTCTTCCAACTTATCAATTCTAGAAGGACTTTGTTCTGTTCTCCCATTAATTATTGGTTCCATCTCCTCTAACATCTTTAATGTAGTTCCTACCTTTGAGACAAATTGAGTTACTTGATTATGGATATTTTTGTCTAGATTTTAAATATGCTCAATGGTAGGCATTTTATTTTCAATAGCTTCCAACCTTTGCATAACATGTTCCAAAGTCAATGTCGTCTCATTAATAGTAATATAGGTGGTGATTCTACTAAATTTCCCTTGGCATTGAAAGCATCCATAGGGTGACCACTCAAGAAATTCCATCCGGCGATAGTGTCAAGCACGAATCTATACCAAGTAGTAACACCCACATAAAAATTGCGAAGAAGAACGATAGTGGATTGCTTACAAGTTGATCTATTTTGAGCATCGCAAATCCTATACAAGCATCTTTTAAACTCTCTCCTCCCCTTTGTTTAAAATTAAGAACTTCATTTTCAGGGGTACAAGTGATAACCCACATGTATAGGGGATCGCAACAGTTTTCGGGGGTAGAGTATTCAACCCAAATTTATTGATTTGACACAAGGGGAGCCAAAGAATATTCGCGAATATTAGCAGTTGAGTTGTCAATTCAACCACACCGGGAGAACTAAATATCTGCAGCAGAGTGATCAGTAGCATAGTAGTTTGATAGCAGTGGTAATAGTAGCAACAGTAACGATAAAAGTAGCACTAGCAATTTTGTAGTGATTGTAACAACAACAACAACAGCAGTAGTAGTAACTTAGCAAAGATCAATATATGAAAATCGTAGGCATTGGATCAGTAATGGATATTTGTGCTAGATGACATTCATCATGTAACAGTCACAACCTAGAGTGACACAGAACTAGCTCCAATTCGTCAATGTAATGTAGACATGTATTCCGTATATAGTCATATATGCTTATAATAAGAACTTCCATGGCATCTTTTATCCTACCCTCCCGTGGTAGCGGGGTCCATAAGGAAACTAAGGGATATTAAGGCCTCCTTTTAATAGAGAACTGGAACAAAGCATTAACGCATAGTGAATACATGAACTCCTCAAACTACGATAATCACCGAAAGAATCCCAATTATTGTCACCTTGTGGCATGCGGATCATAACACGTAATAGGTGCGTATAACTTGCAAGATAGGATCAAGAACTCATATATATTCATGAAAACACAAAGGGTTCAGCTCTGAAATCATGGCACTTGGGCCCTAGTGACAAGCATTAAGCATAGCAAAGTCATAGCGACATCAATCTCAGAACATAGTGGATACTAGGGATCAAGCCCTAACAAACTGACTCAATTACATGATAAATCTCATCCAACCCCATCACCATCCAGCAAGCCTACAAAGGAATTACTCACTCCCGGTGGTGAGCATCATGAAATTGGTGATGAAGAAGGGTTGGTGATGATGATGGCGAGAAATCCCCCTCTCCGGAGCCCCAAATGGACTCCAGATCTGGCCTCCCGATGAAGAACAGGAGGTGGCGGCGGCTCCGTAACATAAAACGCGATGAAACTTCCTCTCTTATTTTTTTCTCGGGAAATAGGAATTTATAGGCTTGAGATTAGGGTCAGCGGAGCCACATGGGCCCCACAAGCTACATGGGCGCACCCAGGGGGTGGCCGCGCCCATGTGGCTAGTGGGTCCCCTCCTTTGGATCTTCGCTCCAGTATTTCTTATATATTCCATTAAAAAATTTCCAAAATGTTTCGTCCAATTCCGAGAACTTTTATTTCTGCATAAAAACAATACCATGGTAGTTTTGCTGAAAACAGCGTCAATCCGGGTTAGTTTCATTCAAATCATGAAAATTAGAGTCCAAAACAAGAGCAAAAGTGTTTGGAAAAGAACATACGATGGAGACGTATCAACTCCCCCAAGCTTAACTCATTGCTTGTCCTCAAGCAATTTAGTTGACAAACTGAAAGTGATAAAGAAAAACTTTTATGAACTCTTTTGTTCTTGTATCCGTATATAAGCTTAAATAGTACCCAAGTTTTCAACAAAGATAATAACTAACCGTGCAAATGATAACTCTTAGAAATTATATTCACTCATATCAATGGCATAATCAACTAGCGAGCAATAATAACATATCTTAAATGCCAACACTTTATCAAAACAATCATGATATAATATGACAACATGGTATCTTGCTAGCCCTTTCTAAGACTGCAAAACATAAATGCAAAGCACCTCCAAAGTTCACGCAGCGACTAAACATTGTAATTCATGGTAGAAGATATCCAGTCATGATGCACACAATATTAACTATACACAATGCATAAGAATGACAATAGTGCTCTCAGGACTGGTGCTTTAATTGAGAAGGCGATGACTCAACAATAAAAGTAAAATAACATAGAAGTAAATGGATAGGCCCTTCGCAGAGAGAAGCAAGGATTTGCAGAGGTGCCAGAGGTCAAAGCTTAAATCAGAGATAAATATAATTTTGAGAGGCATGCCTTTCCTATCAACGTTACGACCGAGAATTTTCAATATCTTCCATGCTAAACACATTATCGGCGGTTCCCAAGCAGAAAGGTAAAGTTTACTCCCCCTCCACCAACAAACACAAGCCATGGCTAGCCGAATCCACGGGTGCCCTCCATACCAACAACTTTCCAGGGGAGTTTGTTTCATTATATATTTTTTTCATTTTGATTATAGGACTAGGCATCCCAATTACTAGCCTCTCTCGTGCAATGACGGGTGAATAAACCCCCATCGTGAGAATAACCTGCTTAGCAGGAAGATAATGACCGCCCAGTGTCACTCCATGAGCGGTATGGGCACACAAAATAGATGATTATTTGAAGGACTAGAGGTGGCACATGCAAATTTACTTGGAACGGAAGAGTAATACCGCACATAGGTAGATATAGTGGACTCATCTGGAACAACTTTGGTTTAGGGATTTGGATGCACAAGTAGTATTCCCGCATAGTACAGGTGAAGGCTAGTAAATAGATTGAGAAGCGACCAACTAGAGAGCGACAACGGTCATAATCATGCATTGTGAATAATTAACATTGAATACTAGCATGAGTAGGATATAAACACCATGAACATAAATATCATGGAGGCTATGTTGGTTTTGAATTAACTACATGCATGAACATGTGCCAAGTCAAGCCACTTGAAACATTCAGAGGGAGATACCATACTATCATACTACATCATAACCATTTTAATGCATGTTGACACCCAAGATAAATCATTATCCACTCCTAGCTACTTAAGCATGGCATGAGCAACTATAATCTCTAGTTGTCATCATAAACATGTTTACTCATAATATGCTGAATCATGGATACTGAGTTAAACATATTTACAAAAACAAAAACAAAAACAAGTTGAGTTCATACCCACTTTTTCTTGCCATAATCACTTCATCAAATTATCGTCATTATTGCCTTTCACTTGCACGACCGAATGTTATGAAAATAATAATAGTGCAAGAGTGCCATGGACTAAGATGGAGTCTGCAAACATTTTATTCAAAGGAGAAGACAAGGTAATATGGGCTCTTTGTTAGATCAACAATAATGCATATGAGAGCCACTCAACACTTTCACCATGGTCTTCTCCTTACAATGACTCAACAAAAGAAAAGAATTTCAGATAAACACACAGAAATATTTTTGGAGTTTTTAGTTTTTCTTGAAGAAAGCAAATTAACAAAGTAAAAACAAAAAGCGAGAAAAACTATTTACATGGGAAAGCTCCCAACAAGAAAAAGAAGAAACAAAAAATATTTTAGGTTTTCTTTTAATACTACAACTAATTAAACTAGAAAGAAAACCGAAAAGAAGTGAGAAATATTTTTGGATTTTCTCAAAGTTTCTCAAACACACAAGAACAAAGAGAGAAATAAAAACTAGCATGGATTATACAATGAGAAAGGATGAACACCGACAACTGGAATGAAATGTGTAAACATGAATGTAATGTCGGTGAGAAATACGTACTCCCCCAAGCTTAGGCTTTCGCCTAGCTTGGTAATCACCACCCGTAGTAGCCATCTAGTCCGATATGAATGTGGTGGGGCGGCGACACATGAGCGTCCCAAGCATTGGCCTTGCTCTCTGCTGCAGCCAACGCATTCTGGTAAGCAATGATGTCCGGTGGCATAACAGTGTATCCATTCCTGGCATGAGAGTCAAACAAAGTATGTCCAGGCAACAGAATAATATCATGAGTATCCTCACTAAATACCAAGTTATAGCGAATATGGTGAGGAGGCTCAGGTTCATCAATAAAGTGGTGATTTATCATAGCATGGTGATCTAAGTAAATCCTAGGCAACACTAATTGTGGTGGCGTATATCAACATGGAAACGTCCCGCCAGGTGAGTAGCATAAATTTAACCATGGATTTTACCCTTAATCCTGTTAGTGTGCAGGCGGCGTGCAATGATAGTTCCAAGGCTATAAGTGTTGTCACTGAAAACTGCTTGGTGTAAAATGGCGAGGTCAGGGGCACTGAGCACACCACCTTGCTTCCTAGCAGTCAAACATTTCCCTTTGAATAAAGCAAAGTAATGCACAACAGGAAAATGCAAACCAGTAGCTCGGGCTTTCGACATGCCCCTTTCCTCTTGCACAGTTAGAGTGCGGAGGAAACCCTCAAACTCCTCCGGTCTAGGCTCTCTTAATTCCCCATCAGAGGGAATCAAACATATCTCACAAAATTCCGCAAGTGGTATCTCATGATGTTCAACATATAAATCAAAATGCACCATGGGGGGTTCCAGCCTATTCAATAAATGGAAGTTTTGCACAAAGGAATTTGTAAGGATGTGGTACTGGTCACACTCATCTGAGAGGAAGCCGATCAACCCGGCATTTGCAACAAATTTCGCAAACTCTTGGTAGAATCCAGCTTCGTTCATGAAGGCATTGTGCTGCCATTCGCATGGCCAGACCTCCGTCCTACGTGGAATGTTGAGGTCGCTGTCTGACGAGTCCCCAATGACTCCCTTGACACTCTGTTTCAAGGAACTCCTCCGGAAGAAGTTCCTTTCCTATGAACAGATTCTGAAATTTTTGGGCCACAAAATTATGTCAATAAAACTTCACAATATTGATAGCAAGTACTCATATGAATGTCTGAGGCTATATCAAGCATTCAAACTACTTGGAACTCAAAGAATTCAACACGCAAGCTCATTTTCAGTAGCACAAAGAGCAGCTAAATATGCAAAATATAATCCACTGAAACAAAAACTAATTGGAGCAATGGAGGATTCACATACAAGGGAGCAATCCCCCAAAACAGTTTTAAAAATGGAGCTCCGAGAAAAGAGATCGAAAATCTCAGGTTTGGGAGCAAGAACACCAGGGAGAGAGCAAGCATTTTTTTCTGGAGGTAGGAGATGAAGTGGGCTGAAGGGATAAGTGAGTGGGTCCTTGTGGGGCCCACAAGCCACCTTGGCGTGCACTGGTGGGATGGCCACGCCCTGGTGCCTTGTGGGCACCAGGGGAATCCCCCAGGGTTGTGTTCAATGCCAAATTTTCTTATATATTCCAGAAAAAATCATGTTAAAATTTTACGTCATTCTGAGCACTTTTATTTTTGGGCCATTTTTATTGCATGGATAATTCAAAAAATAGGATAATCATGGCATTTTATTTTATTTAACTAAGAATAACAGAGAACAAATAGTAGGTTCGGAAAGTGTTCTTACTAAATTCATTGACCTCATGCCCCTATAAAAGAATCCCCCTATAAAAGAATCCATTAATAGGGTTGTTCAAGTCTTATTAACAAACTATTTCCAAGTAACATGAAACCGAAGAATCTTCGTATAACACTAGGTTACCTCAACGGGGATATGCATCTCCTTTATAATAAGAGTTTCATATTTCTTTTTGATAGAAGGAAGAGGGAATTGAAAACCTCCAATAGTAATTGTCGAAGCTTTTTCTATACAATATATACCATTCACCTGAAATTGTTTCTTCGAAAAGTGCACCGTATGCTCATTACCATTAATATGAAAAGTATCTTGCTTTTGTTGCAATCAATAACAGCCCCTGCAGTATTAAAAAAGGGTATACCAAGGATAATCGACATGTTGTCGTCCTCGGGCATATCAAGTATAACAAAGTCTGTTAAGATAGTAACATTGCAATTACAACAGGCACATCCTCACAAATACCGATAGCTATGGCAGTTGATTTGTCAGCCAGTTGCAATGATATTTCAGTAGGTGTGAGTTTATTCAAATCAAGTCTTCTATATAAAGAGAAAGGCATAACACTAACACCGGCTCCTAAATCACATAAAGCAGTTTTGACATAATTTCTTTTAATGGAGCATGGTATAGCAGGTATTCCTGAATCTCCTAGTTTCTTAGGAATAATTTGCAAGCATGATTTAAATGATGTTTAAAGCGATATACCCAAGAGGCAAAATCCTTATTTTTCACAAGCTTAGGAGGAGGACCAACATGATTCATATGCGTGGAGGGACCCGGTCCTCCATAAGTAAGTGGAGGTTCAACTTGGGCAAAGATGCCACTCCCACTTCTACCACTAGGCAAAGGAACTTGATCACTAGTAGCTTCCCCTTGTTGGAGTTAGCATCCGTCACCTTGTTAGTGGGAGCGACCACTTCCAACAGTGCGGTGGATAATTTAAGACCAACAAGAAAATTCTTAAGCATGCCTTTAACCTCGGCCATCATGGACGTTTTCAATGTGTCCAAGGCCACATTGAACTCCTCACGAGAGACCGAGGATCCCCCATCGGCCGTAGACAAGGACGGACTCACACCGGGGTGCTCCTCCCCCTCGTCTACGGTGTCACCCATACTCTTTGGCCGGTAAAGTCCTTAATAAAGAGACGAGGCTCTGATACCAATTGAAAGGATCGATATGGTTGACTAGAGGGGGGGTGAATAGGCAACTAACAATTTTTAGCTTTTCTTTACCAAATTAAACTTAACATCAAAATAGGTTGTCTAGATATGCAACTAGGTGAGCAACCTATATGATGCAACAACAACAAGCACACAAGCAAGCAAGGGATACAACACAATATAAGCTTGCACAAGTAAAGGTAAGAGATAACCAAGAGTGGAGCCGGTGGAGACGAGGATGTGTTACCGAAGTTCCTTCCCTTTGAGAGGAAGTACTTCTCCATTGGAGCGGTGTGGAGGCACAATGCTCCCCAAGAATCCACTAGGGCCACCATATTCTCCTCACGCCCTCACACAATGCGAGATGCCGTGATTCCACTATTGGTGCCCTTAGAGGCGGCGACCGAACCTTTACAAACAAGGTTGGGGATATCTCCACAACTTAATTGGAGGCTCCCAACGACACCACAAAGCTTCACCACAATGGAATATGGCTCCACGGTGACCTCAACCGTCTAGGGTGCTCAAACACCCAAGAGTAACAAGATCCGCAAGGGATTAGTGGGGGGAATCAAATTTCTCTTAGTGGAAGTGTAGATCGGGGCCTTCTCAACCAATCCCTAGAAAATCAACAAGTTTGATTGGCTAGGGAGAGAGATCGGGAGAAAATGGAGCTTTGAGCAATAATGGAGCTTGGGGAGGGAAGAGGTAGTCTTCTTGGGGAAGAAGACCCCCTTTATATAGTGGGGGAAAGATCCAACCGTTACCCCCTCCACTCAGCCCGCGCGGTGCGGTACTACCGCAAACAACCGCGGTACTACCTCAAAGGGTTGCGGTACTACCGCTGGATTGTGCGGTACTACCGCTTGCGCGGTAGTGACCAGACGAGGCCCTGTTGCGCATGGCAACGAGCGGTAGAACCGCCGGAGCGGTACTACCGCACGCCCCTGCGGTACTACCGCAAGGCAGGGCTCTACTGGCCTGGAAAAAGCACTGACTAAACAAATTACATCCATGACTACTTCCGCTGAGTTTGGGACTGTGCGAAAATCCGGCACGGTACTACCGCTCGCAGGGAGCGGTACTACCGCGTAGGGGCGGAAGTAAAAAATTACTTCTGCGCCTACTTCCGCATGCGCCAGTGTCAGGGCTGGAGGCTGCGGTACTACAGCTCACCAGGAGCGGTACTACCGCAAGCCCCTGCTGTACTACTGCCTTCTTGAGCAGTACTACCGCACGCCACAGATACTCTAGCACTTGGAAGCCTTCATTTCGCAGAGACAAGGATAAACGAACGGTGCTCCATTGAAGCGAAGGAAAGGTGGTGCAAAGGAACAGATGTGTACGTGTTGATTCCGCCCTAACCTTTCCGAAGCGGACCCCCTCTTAATAGTACGGCTTTCCTACGACTCAAATCCACCGAAAAGAAATGTAGAGAACCGCCGTCTTCGATAGGCTCCGATGGGCATCGAATCGTCTTGTGCCTAGACATGAGATATCTGAAATGCTCAATGCACATGATTAGCCCGCAAACCACTGTCATCAATCACCAAAACCACTTAGGGAGAAATATGCCCTTACAAGTATTCCCGCTTAGTACAAATGAAGGCTAGACTAACTAAGAAACGGAAATGATTATAAATGAGCATTACACATAACTAACACTGAATAATGCACCACAAGTAGGATGTAACTTCATTGCATAACTATTGAGTTTCGTGCTTGCATAGGGAATCACAAACCTTAACACCAATATTCTTACTAAAGCATAATTACTCACCAACATGACTCACATATTACTATCTCCATATCTCAAAACTATTACAAGGAATCAAGTTTATAATATCCAATGATCTTCATGAAAGTTTTTATTATATCCCTCTTGAATATCTATCACTTTGGGACTAAATTCATATATTACCATTGCTACTAACAAGCTCTCAAATAAATTTAAGTGAAGCACGAGAGCATAAATTTCTTCAAAATAATTTCCTTTTTCAACTCTAAAATGATCTAAGTGAAGCATGAGAGCATATTTCTTCAAAATTTACTAACTCTCAAAATAATCTAAGTGAAGCATGAGAGCATATTTCTTCAAAATTTTACTAACTCTCAAAATAATCTAAGTGAAGCATGAGAGCATATTTCTTCAAAATTTTACTAACTCTCAAAATAATCTAAGTTAAGCATGAGATTATTTCTTCAAAAATTAAACCACCACCGTGCTAAAAAAGATATAAGTGAAGTACTAGAGCAATTCCCTAGCTCAAAAATTTTAAGTGAAGCACATAGAGCAATTCTAACAAATCATAGCAGCATTATGGCTCTCTCAAATAGGTGTGTCCAACAAGGGTAATTGTGACAAACTAAAAAGCAAACCAAGCAAAGACTCTTATAATACAAGACGCTCCAAGGAAAACTCATGATATGTGACGAATAAAAATATAGCTCCAAGTAAAATTACCGATGGTCGTTAGAAGAAAGAGGGGATGCCTTCCGGGGCATCCCCAAGTTTAGTTGCTTGGTACTACTTGAATATTACCTTGGGGGTGCCATGGGCATCCCCAAGCTTAGGCTCTTTTCACTCCTTATTCCTTCATCCATTGTGATCTCACCCAAAATTTGAAAACTTCAATCACACAAAACTTAACAAAACCTTCATGAGATCCGTTAGTGTTGGAGCAATATCTGCCTACCTTGTGTTTTGGAGATTTTTGACAGAAACAGGTATGTACTGATTTGTTTGCTAGTGCATACAGAGAGAAAAAGTCCATACACAACCGAAGAGAATGTTGTCTCCGGTGCTAAGTTCGAGGAACTTTACCGAAGTATATCTGCGTTGCAGAGAAGAACGAGCTATATTTGTTGAAGTGATATAGTTGAGCTGATTGATGTGAAGGAATCGACCCCTCGAAAGTTTACTGCTGAAGCAAAGCTTTTTGACTCGGTATCGTCGTCCGAAGAAATTGACTGCAGCGATGGAAGTCGAAGACAAAGTGAAGATGTAGTATTCATTTCGTTCTTCTTCTTTCATTTAATTGAGTCATAGGACCTTCGTACTATTAAGAGGGGTATAGGTTCTTGATGCTTAGATCCGCTGTGATGCTTAGCCAAAACCTATGAAAGCTGCGAGAGAAATCTCTTTGTGCTCCGAGCAAATACTTGTCTACAAGCGACTGTGATCTTCTTGGCTGTGAGAGATTTGACTCAGACCGAGGAGTTAGCATTACTTGCTCCGCAAGCAATGTTACCGTTGTGCTCAAATCCGACCGTTGGACTCGTGTCATTCGGCCATTGGCTGATCCCGATGTCTAATTTGGTCATTTCCCATCTGGGAAGGCTGCGGCTATAAATAGCCACCCCGCTCCAACATTATCTGTTGGCTGCTCCACTTAAGAATTCTGAGAAGATTGATTTGAGCACCCCCTCTCCGAGTGATTTGAGTTTAAGATCCACCGAGAGAAAATCAAGAGCCCAAACTAAGACAGTGGTTTAGCATCACAGTAGTTCTGAGTGAGAGTTCTTGTACCTATTACTCTTGAGAGCTGCGCACTCTCTAGACGGATAGGTTTCGGCTCGAGTGTTGAAGGGTTGTTGTCTTCACCGAGCTAGATCTTTAGCAACCAAGAGTGATTGTGGTTCGCGAAGGTCGACCGAAGGTTTGGAGATCGCCGACAAGTATCTACCACAAGTGAAATCAACCTGAGTCTGATCAGCTCTGCGTTGAAGGAGAATAGGGTGAAGAGAGTTTATCTTCCGTGTTAAGTCACAGCCCCTCCAACCAGACGTAGCCCTTTGACAAAAGGGTGAACTGGTCTACCAAATCTTTCTGTCGCCATCGAGCACCACTGGTTCTATTTTCTTCACTGCATTACTTTCGGCAGTCATTATGTGTGCTCTATGATGATAGATATCTGATCTGTTACCCTCTGCTGCTTATCTTTTTACTTATCTCTCGCAGAGTTCATTGTCATTCGTAGCCTGTATTGTTGTCCTTCATAATTATCCATCTCAGCTCTACTCCAGTTTTTATTCATGATTTTAGTTCTGTTGGCATGTTGTATTACCGTCTTCATCATTAAGCCCGTTGTATCCTATGCTCGAATCATTATTGCATCTTACCTTGAAGGTTTTATTCCTCAGTAGCGAGCTTCTTTGCACCCGTATCTACCGATCTTTAATTCCGCTGCTGTGATTGGGATCTATTTCAATACTTTCAAAAGAAATTTTGAATCTCCCATTCACTCCCCTCTGGTCGATATACTCTCGGTCCTAACAATTAGTATCAGAGCGGGAACTCCCTGTCTCTGCTTACTAAAGGTCTAATGTCCTTGGAGTTTTAAGTATGTCGTATGCAGGTAGATCCTCGCAGTCTGAAAGATTTCCTATCTTTGATGGAAATGACTATATGTACTAGAAGGAACGAATGAGAATCAGAATTCAAGCTATCAACTATGATCTGTGGCAGATTGTGGAAGATGGCTACACCATTCAGCAATCGAACAATCTCAACACCAATGATAAAGCAAATCTGCAGTTGGATGCTCAAGCAAAAGATATCATCTGTAGCAGTCTATCAAAAGACATTTTCTTTCGGTTCCAAAGGCTCAATACTGCAAAGCAAATTTGGGATGCCATCAAAAATGCTCATGAAGAATTTGTTGCCAGATCAGATCCTCACATTCAAATGCTTCGTGCTATGTTCACTGCATTCAGAAGTCTTTGTAAAGAAAGTGCTATGGAACTCACTAATCGATTGACAAACATTGTCGAAAGACTGCATCAGCGAGGAATAACTGATATCACCGATAGAGATGTGGTCAACAAGCTTCTGAGTGCTCTTGATGAATCTTTCGATCCCATTGTAGCTGAAATCAAACAAAGACCAGATTATGAAGAGCTTCACTATGTTGAGGTCATGACACTTCTGTCGATTCATGAAGAAAAGATGGAACTGGAAAATGCAAATCAAGAATCTTCTTCGGAAAGTGAAGGAGAAATTCTCTCACACTATGGCAGTTCTGAAGAAGAAGAAGATGTTGAAAATCAACACACCATCACCAGAGAACTTGAAATGCTCACACAAAGGCTAAGTGATCTCAAAAGGCAAAATCTCTGCCTCACAAATGATGATGTGTTTAACGTGCCTGAATCGTCAAGAAGAAGATTGCCTCCAAAAGAAATGAAGTGCTTCAAGTGCAAACAACTCGGTCATCTCATTACAGATTGTCCATGCTGGGAAGGAAAACCTAGGGTGTGTTTGGTAGGGTGTATGAAGGGTGCATGAGCCCAAGAGTTCCCTTCTCGGCCCACTTTTGGGTGTTTGGTAAAGTGTATGAAGGGTGCATGAGTCCACACTAGCTTAGCAGAAACACACTAGGAGCATGCATAAAGAGAGCATGCATGAAGAGGGGTGTTGCGTTGAGCATGCATGAAGAGGGAACAACTATGCTGAGATGAGAATGCAACCAAACACACCCCTAGTAACAGATGGAAATACCTTCACTGTAGTGGATTCACACGAATGGATCGTCATACTAAGCTCTCGAAGAAAAATGAACCATCCTCATCTTCTTCGACGAGACCAGTCACGGACGTAAACGCAAGAGCTACTATCGAATCAAATAGATCATGTGCATGTGCTGATCTAACCCTGGACTCTGAAGATGAGGCAACAGACTCTGAATCAGATGATGATGAGTTCTACAAAAGTATTGGAAGGAGCAATGCCTTCATTGCCTATGAGTCATCTGAGAACTCACTCGAGTCAGACACTGATGATGATGCTTCAAGCGATGATGAACCGATCACTTTCTATCTCATGGCAAAATCATCAAAAGATCAAGTATCAGCAAAACACCAAAGATCCATGAATGAATATTCACCTGAATATATTTCCTATGCCAAGATGGTCAAGATTGCGAAATCTCAACATGATGAACTTGAAATGCTTGAGAGAAATCTCAGGAAAACCGAAGGATTACTGGTCGAAGAGATGGAGAAGAATCAAAAGTTGATCGAAGAGCAAGTTGCTTTTTCATCAACTATTGATGATCTTACCAATCGATATGATTCGCTTACAGTTGACTACGAGAGTTTATCAGATGAACTCCTTAATAGGAATCAAGAACTCGTGTCACTGAAAGAATCTCATAATGAGCTGGTGTTAGAGAAAGCTTCTCTCTTCGTCTAGCAATCTGTTCGACTTCCTGATGATTTTGTACCTCCATGCTTAAAATGCCTAGAACATAGCAATGCTGATTCTCATGCTGAAACTTCTAATACTGTTGTTGAGAATATTGATACTACTGAAATTGGTACTACTAACCCCTTTTCCAAGGATGTTGCTGCTATTACTGAAGAAAATTGTAGGCTAAAGGGCTTACTTGAGACTGGAATGCTAAGGAGCCTAAAAGGGCATCAAACCCTATGTGATGTGCTCAAGAAGTCCATACTGCACAAAAATCCGCAGAAGGAAGGATTAGGTTTTGAAAAGAAACTCAATGTGGATGGATCCCATTGGACTCCCGAGCAGTATCCTCGAACGATTTGGGTTCGTGCAAAGAGTAAAACCGTCGAACCTGAAACTCTAACTGGTTATCATTCACCCATTCCTGTTGATACTGACGAGTCTGATGACTCAAATTACAAAATCTTCAAACAACAGAATGGTGAAGTTTTCGCTTAATATGTTGGAACTAACTGCAGGACAGGTTCACCCAAGAAGCAAATCTAGGTAAAGAAGTGCATTGTTGAAAATTTGTCGGTCATTGATAACCTGACTGTGCAGGATAACTTTCGACGAGGAAATGGATATCATTCACAGTCTAATTTAGAATCTTTCTCGAATGATTATCATCCTAACCTGCGTCAGAAGGAGTACATGCATACCTCTTCAAATCATTACATTCATATATCTGGAAATAACTTCAATGCATATTCATATGATTATCATCAAAGTGCACAGGTGTCTTACAGACCTCGCCGAAGGAATACTCCCACTCAGTCCAAGCAAATGAGATCCTCACCACCCATGCAAGAGTGGGTTGTGAAGAAGAACTGATCCTCTCATGCAGGGAAATCTCTCAGGGATATCTCACATTTATTATAAGCCTTGAGATCAATCATTATTGGTGCTTTACTCTTTGTGTTTTCATTCGCCGTGTTTGTGTTTTTCGTTCATCGTTTTTGCTTTCAGTTGGGGTTGTATTCTGTTTTTCCCTTTGGTCTTTCTCATCTTGTCTTTGTTGTCCATCATGAACATGCAACTTGATATGAAGAAGATTTCAATCCGGCGTCCTTGGTCGCGATGAAATCAACTTCAAAATTTCATCTATTTTGGCGCTTGCGCTTCCTCAAACCCTTCGGCATTCTGTTCAGTTACCAAGATTTTCGCAGGAAACGGCTGACACATGCCCATGATCTCACGATCATGATCTCGTCCGTTGAATGTGGAACGTCCCGTGCTTTTCGGCCGTGGATCTCGGAGGAAGCGGTTTCGCCCTCGGGATATATTAACCCTCCTCCAGGCGTCTTCCTCCTTTGTTCTTTCTCTGTTCGACCTCAAACCCTTCCTCTCGCTCTCCACCCGAGCCCGAGCTCAAAGCAGCGTCGACGTCGCGCCTCGCCGTGCAAGTCCGATGAAGCCTCGCTGCCGTTGGTCGCGCCAGTGCGGTACATCTTCTCTCCCACACTGCTGTAGATGATCTTTGTTGCCAAGTTAGGGCACTCAGATCTGGAGCTAGCCATGTCGTTCCTCTGTTCTAGGGTTGTTCTTACCGATGCCATTTCTTCTGTTTTATTTTCTTGCGGTGGATCTTTAGGTTTCACTAAGTTGTGACTTGTACGGTTTGCAGTTGTTCCTTGTACCAATCTCTTGTGATCTAGGGTTCCTGTATATGCTTCCGAAAGATTAGATAAGTTGTTACACTGCCCTATGGTGCTATGCAATTGTATTGATGATATCTTCCAAAATATTTGCCATGAATTCCTTTGCTGCTTCCGAAAAATTATCAGTTTTCAGTCAAAAATGCTTCTGTGCATGTTTATGACCCCTTCCTGTTTTCCCTCGCATTGATGTTTTTCTCTCAGGAGTGGTCATGGATCATAGTTCGGAAGAGCAGTCTGGATCCGAGGAAGAAATTCCACGGCTACCGTGTGTGGCTGATAAAGCAAAGTTGGCTGAAAGAAAAACAGCTAAGCTGCCAAAGGTGCCGAAGAAGAAATCTGAGTCAGAATCTGACGAAGTAGAAGATGATATTCCCTCAGCTCATAGTCAGCCAGAGGATGAGCAAGTCACCGATTCCAAGACCCTGCTTTCTGATGGAAATCCCAAGAAGGGTGGTCACCGTAGAGAGAGGAACACCGCGGCTGAGATGTCTGATCCCGAAACTTACAAAACTCCACCTGGAGTTGAAACTGCCACCGAAAGAAATAACAGGCTGCAGAAGATTCGCCGTCATTGGGCGAAGAAGTGGTTCAACTATGAGAATGTCCGAAGGAAATATCAGATACTGTTTGCATTCACTCCGCCCTGGAATGACTGCATCGCAGAGGGCTGCCTAGGTCCAAATGATGAAAAAGTCAGGCCAGCTCCTCCCGCTAATGTCATGTTGATTCATTGAAGACAACCGCTGATTTCCCCGAGGAAGTGGAAAAGAGAGTAAAGGCCAAGGCCAAGCGTGAAGCCAAGGATGCGAAGAAAAATCAAATTGAACAGGAAAATGTTGAGTTAACTCAACAAGATGTGCAAGAGAAGAAGGAACGGGCCTCTGCCCAAAAAGAAAAGAAGAAGAGGAAGTCTGTTTCCCCTCGAGCTTCGAGGAAGAAATCAATTGCGAGAAAATCTAAGAAGGCAGCATCTGCCTCTTCTGATGATTCTTCCGATGATAATGTTGCCGAAGAAATTCCTATGTATGATCAATGAACTCTTCTTGACAAGCCATATCAAACTCCCTCACCAACAAAGTTTCTCCTCCATTGAGGATGTCACCCAGGTTTGCAGCTGCTCCAGTCTCAGATAAACCTTCGGGTTCTGCCGCTCCATCTGCGAAGAGAAAGCTGCTGCCCAAAGAGAAAGTGGCAGCATCATCCAAGAAAGCCAAGATAAATGTTCCTGCTTCCACAAAGGAACGATCTTATGACTTCAATCTCATGATTGATGTTATTGAAACTGCTGCCTATGATCCTAAATCAGCTGATCTAAGCAGTTTGGGTCTTCCTGAAGATGTTACCAAGTTGATAACAAAACACTTTGCTGAGCTAGGTGAGATTACCAAGGAGCTGAATCAAGTTGTCGAGGACAAGAAGCTCCTCAAGCAAATGAGGAAAGAAGCTAGCACTGACTCTGAAAGGAAAAACCTTAACAAGGAAATTCTTGAGCTCACGAAAGCCCTCACTGTCATGAGGAAAAATAAGATTGAATGGCACTCATGGCTGAAGCTGGATGTTTCTGAGCTATGTGATCGAAGGAATGATGAGATCAAACGTCAAGCAGATCTTGCTCGACGAAGATTAAAGGAAGAAAAGCGTCAGAGGGCATTGGCAAAAGCTAGCAAACCGAAGGAAATCAAAGATCGCCGTATCCAGAGTATCGCATCTGACACACCTATCGACTCAAGTGCACCTCTGCAGCAGATTCCACCATGTCCTCCTCATGAGGATGATCCCATGCAACTAACCGAGCTTGCGGCAATTATCATTCATACCACAGTTGCTCAAGAACTAGATGTGGTGGATATCTTTCTGAATAATCCTATTGAAGAGAATGTTGTGTCTGAGCAACATGCTTCTGAAGAGAAAGTTGACGAAGAGATTGAAATGGAGAAGGCAGTTTCATCACCGCTGAAAGAAATGCATGTTGAGCCCTCCAGATCCAAGGAGGATGATAAGGTTGAGGGGGAGCAAGTTGCTTCCCCGGGAAATACTACCCCGGTCTCCTCATCTAGTGCCCCTACCCAGATGGAGGTTGACCCTGCTCCTTGTTCTTTGGCTTCACAACCAGAACAGGAAGAAAAGAAAGATGAAGAGCCCATGGCTCACGAACAAGAAGTACCAGCAGTTGTACCACCAGTTTTGCCTCAGCAGACCGAAGGAGAAGCTGTAGTGTCCCGAGTGACCGAAGAAGTTGTCGTGCCTCCTACTGTTGAGAGTTCTCTGAAAGAAAAGGCCATAGTGCCTGAGAATAAAAAAGCCGCTGAAGGAGTTTCAGCGAACGAAATTGAAGGTTAGACTAGTGCCCCAATGCCATCAGCTCCAGAGAAAGCAAAAAGGCCTCTTGCTCCATTAAAGCCAATCGATGAAAATGCAATAGCTTTCGATGATGTTCAGTGGATGGAAATTAGCGATGAAGAGAATCGAAAAAATCCCCAGGTTCCGCTATTTCAAGCTGAGTATGGCCCCAATGGCCTTGCATTTAATGAACAACTTCATCTCTCAAAGCTAGCATTCTTTGGGGTCAGCCCTTATGAAGGAGAAAGAACTTCACTGTCACCGAGGTGTTGGACTGAAGAACAAGCTGTTTATTATGCTCGAATCTTGTTTGGCAAGAATAGAATTTTCAATCACAAGATATTAAATTTCGCTGAGCTTGAAGAAATGCCCTGTTTCCTCCATGCAATCGAGCATATTGAACATGCCCTCCTGAAAGGATTCATGTGTTTCAACCATGGCTGGAACAGAGAGATTATCCTTCAATTCTATGCCACGCTATATATCTCAGGAGATCTTGGCAACACCTCATCCTGGACTCTTGAATGGATGACTGGCAGAGAAAGGATCAAATGTTCGGCAGATCAGTTTTTGGCCATAATAAATCTTCCTCGATGTGAGTTTGAGAAGGATAGAGAGCACATGCTGCATTACTAGGAAGTGTCCGAAGCACAACTCCACATTCCGATGGATTCCACCATGGTTGGTGACGAATGCATTGATGTTGATCCGAAGAAGTTGGCCTATGACAACAAAGTGCTATTTCACATTCTATGCAATACTCTCACGCCAACGAACAGACCGAATTCCATCAATGGCATTGTGGGAAATGCACTTCTGGCCATGTCTCAAGGAATTAAGTTTGATATTCCTGACCTTTTCGTTCGAAACCTCGCATGTGCAGCTGATAGCCCTCAGTCATTGAAGCCTTATGCTCCATGGATCATGTTCGCGATCGAGCAGCTCACCAACGAGAAATTCTTCTAGGCTTATATTCCAAAGGTATTCATGCCACCAGTTCATGATAATCTGCGCATTGTGAAGGATATTGGAAAAGGTAAGGAACCTGTTGATACTGTTGCCAATGCGTCTGCATCTGAAAATGCACCGAAGGTCAAGAAAGCCAGAGTTGTAATCCCTTGTGAGGAAAATCCATCTCTTTATGAGATTTGCATTCACACACAGCAGACACTGAAAAGCCACATTAAGCTGGATAGAAAGGAAAAGCTGGAGTTAACGACTGAGCTGAATTTGCTTCATAATCATACTCGCCAAATTCTTCTGCATGAGAAGGAGACAAAGAAGCGCTCATGGACTCTGTTAAGGCAACATTACTCTCGCAAGGATTTAGCTAAAAGGGGCACCATGAAGGAGTATGACTTCCTGGACTTACTTGCTGTTCCTCGCATTCGAAGACAAACACCAGTGCTCCCACAATGTTCTGCTTCAATGGACCTGTTGTTTGTCGGCCATGATGATGAAATTGCAGATACAGCCTGTCGGGGATATACCCCGCGGTATGACCTGGTCTGATGTATGACCCGGCCAGAGTCTGGTGACTCACTGGTGACCCGGCCGAGTCTGGCGACTCACTGGTGACCCGGAGGGTGGGTCAGACGAATGATAAGGCCCAAGGCCCAGAAGGCGGCTCGGGAGAAGACAGGCTCAAGACACGGTGTCCGGTGGGCCGACTTGAGGGAAGGCATAAGGAATATTTCCCTTACAAGGGAAGCAAGACTAGGATTCCACTTGCAATAGAGTAGTCCCAATCTTACTAGGACTAGTCATGTAAGCCGTCCCTTCAACTTATATAAGGAGGGGTAGGGCACCCCAAGAGGGACAAGTTTTAGACAGATAAACAAGTCTAGACAAGATGAAAGTAGATGCTCTCGAGATAGAGGCAGTGAAACACCGCCCTTGTAACCGAGATCGTCATCATCATCAATATCAATGAAGCAGGATGTAGGTTTTTACCTCCATCGTGAGGGGCCGAACCTGGGTAAAATCTCGCGTCTCTCGCCCCGCTAAACCCCTTTCAAGCTACCACCTGGATGTGTTGGTCTCACAACTAAGTCCTCACACTAGGACATCTGCCGTGACAAAACCACGACAGTTGGCGCCCACCGTGGGGCCAGCGCACGATGGTGTTGAGTTCTTGGAGGGATATCTCCCAGGGATTGAGAAGTTCGCAATTTTTCTGGATGAAGAATAGCCGGTTTGGAAGGATCTACATCAGCTTCAAGATCACCGGTCCAGATTTATAATATGTGAGATTTAAAGCTCGAGAGGAATTAGGGTTACACTGCAGATTACAAGTCGAGCCGCTGTTATGACTCGGATTCGCTACGGTGATTTTTGGTCAAAGCCGCCTCTGTCGCTGCAAGCGGCTCAAGTTTTTTCCAACACCGTAGCAGCTTGGCATCGAAACGTCAATGGATGGCCCTGTTTCTTCTTTACAACACTACCATGGCGAGGAAAAAATCCAACGAAACATCATATCAGACTCCAAACTATAGCCGAACTCGGATTCGCCGGCCGGGCCTATTCATCTTCACCCTCGGACTCCGCCCTCGCGACTAACAACCGCCAGGTTTCGCCGCCTCTGAGCTGCTGCTCAGAGCCGCCCCTCCGGACGTCTCACCGGGTCGTTTTCACTCCGAGTTGCCTCCGTTGCGGCCTCACCTCACCTCACCTCACTAAGTCGTCGGCGCCTCTCCGCTGCTGCTGAACCGCCCCGGACTTTTCTGCCACCACGGGTCGCGAGTCGCCTCCCCTGAGTCGTCATCGCGCCTAACCTCCCGATCGAGTCATCGCCAGTGCTACCTCACTCCGCCATGGCCTCTACCATGCACCAGTTGCCGTCAAGCTGCAAGCCTCTGAGCCGCCCCGGCCAAGCCGCCGGCCACCGTTGAGCCGCCGCCTCAGGCCGGCTTGGTCACCTCCATGGTCTTAGCCGCTCGATTCCACGGAGCTGCAGGCCGCCTCAAGAACCGCCGTCGCCGGAGCACCTCTTCTACTACAAAGTCACCGTCACCGCCTCGTGCTGCCACCATGGCCTGTCGCGTCATTCCACTGCAAAACCGCGACACCTTTAGCTGCCCTCGCATGAGCTCGCGCCCGCAGCCTTGAGCCACCGCGTTGAGTCGCCGTCGTCCGCGCCAGGCCAACCCGGCCTGTGCTCCAAGCCGCCGTCTGTCCGAGCGCGCCTCGCCTCCTCTACTGGTTCTGCCAAGGTCAAACCACCAGCGCGTTGCTCCGGCGTCGGGCGTCAAGCCGCTCTAACGCTGCCTTGAGCAGCCTCAGCTGCCGCTGCGAGCCACCGGCCGCTGACCCGTCTGCCTGGCTGCCTCCGCCGCTGTGCACCCTTGCCTCAGTGCTTGGTCGCGTGCCTGTGCTGCCTCCACCACCGTGGATAGCTCCGGCCATCTCCGCCTCAAGTTGTAGCCACCGTCGCATGCCTCCTCGGTCTCCATTGCGAACGAGTCGCCTCGGCCTCACTCTAAATCGCCAAATCAGGCCTCGCTCTGAATCGTCAAGTCGCCGGAGTCCTTCACCGGCCTGGCCTTCGTTTTTGAGCCGCCAAGAGGGCCTTCGTCTCGCTCCTGCACCTTCAAGCCTTTCCACGGCCCTGCCGTCATGGATGTGCATTGAGCCACCGCTCCGCGAGGGCCTCTCTGCCTCGTTTCGGCGTTGAGCCGCCCTGGCCAGGCGCCCCTCGCCTTAAGCCGTCGCCCGCGAGCCGCCCCGCGACCTGTGTTGCACGACGGGCCACCGCAGCCGTCGTGGCCTCTGAGCCGCCTCGGCCTTACTTTCCCTCGCTGCTCCAGTCGCCTCTGCACCAAGTAAAGGTGGAAGTCTTCTACGCCAGGATAAAAATTGAACCTGATAGCTGCTACTGTTGATGAATATCAGGGAGTCATGCAAAATCTTCAGAAGCATTGCCTGAAGCCAGGCAAATATACCCACAAATCACCAGACAATGTTGGGATTAAATGCAGAAAGGGAGATAGTTAATCGTTTACTGACAGTAAGATTGCATTGAAGGGTGATAGCTCTGTGGAAGTATCATTTCTTGGCTTGACAGTAAGATTGCATCCTTGGCACCAATGCACTCTGCAGAGAAGACTATGGGCGACAAACTTTCAGATCCTTTTTTAGTTTCAAAGTAAATTTGCCAGTCTCAGCCATTCACTTTTGGAGCACTGTTATAGCAAGCTGGGGCCTCTCAAGACAGCAGACAAACCGCCTTTGCAAAATAGCTCGATTGAGTGGAACTGACAGTTTAGGGCTAAGCGGCCTGCTAGCAAACAAATTGGTGCATTCCCGAAGTTCTGGGTTTCATGGACCGTACCATTACCAGATTATCTACGGACGCTACAGACGGATCATTGAGCAATTATGCTGCCTTGCGATATTTTTTATGCAGGACAATTGTTCACTGCAAGAGTGATGGCCGTGTCATGGATATATATAGCTCACGCCACCATTATCAGGCGCTAGCATCTGACTGTGCCATAATGCTCAAAGAATGTATGTGCAAGCTGCGACCTCTACGGCCCAGTCTTCATCAACACGATGTGATTGACTCGCCCGTCCACGCGGCTTACCGCGCCTGCGATTTACTCGCCCGTCCGCGTGGTTTACCGCGCTTGGGATTAACTCGCCCGTCCGCGCGGCTTACCGGGCCTGTGATTGACTCGCCCGTCCGCACCGGCTTACAATGTCGCGGCCGACTCATCTGTCTGTGCCCGCGGCCCACTCGCCCGCGTACGTGCCACCTCTTATGCTGCGGTCGTCTTTACCATCTGCCTCAAGCGGTCTGGTCTACATCAACACACCGGGCCGCACTTGTGTGCACAAGCTGCTTAATGAGCATACAGAAGTCGCCACTCCCGCTGCCCGGTCTATTCCAACAACTTTGAAGAAAGTCATAATATATTATCAGTCTTTGTCTGCACCGGATGGCTCGATGGGTAGGCGCACAAGTCGCTGCCACTGCAGTTTGGTTAACTTCAACAGCCAGCTGGGATGAACCATTGGCCGAGTTACTGACACAGCTTATACGGGATCATTTATAACCTGCCGCAGTCGACCTCAACCTTCTGTGGATTTACATCGCTTTATCAACGCCAAGGATATACATCTTATGCTATGGCCAAGAATGAAGAATCTCAAGCCAACTCCCTGAGTCGTCTTAAGACTCGGGGGCTACACAGATATGACTTAGCAAGTTTTGCCAGTTTTAGCAAATTCAAGAACCCCGGGTCATTGGAGGGAAAATAACCCGGTCCCGGAGGCTACTGCCCCATTGGTGAAAATTTAAAGGCGATCAAAAAATTTCCGGCTTAAAAAGTGCCTGACAATCAAAAAAATTTGGCTCAATGGAAGAGTTTCGGGTTATCAGAAAAGATTCCGGTTCAAAATCTGGCTCAAGAGAAATCTGTCTCCCACAAAGTTTTGAGCTCTTAATATCCGGTTCAACATCCGGCTCAAGAAGAATCTATCTCTCGCAAGTTCGAGTTCTCAGAAAAATGAAAGGTTGCCAAAGAGAACTTGCTGCCATGATGCGTGGTTCAAACATGGGTATCCTGCCTTATGGGCTTATCATATTATGATCAACTTAACAAAGCCGACATCCCTGAAATTCGGGGCCTCTGTCGTTTCATTTCTCTGCATATGAGTATTTGTTAATTGATCATAAAGTCACTTGGGGGCTTTCAAACCCACCGGGTTTAGCTTTCATACCCTCTTGACCGGTCTGAGTTGCCACATTATGAGTTACACCTGCCTGTTTGCAACTTGCTACTCCGCCAGGTGGCCCGCCGAACTCTTAACAGTCAATCTTTTTTAAGACCCTGAACTTGTTAAGGTTAAAATGGCGGTTTTGTGTCATGTGAGAGCCGGCTTACAGTGAGCTAGGATAAACTCAAAGGCTATGCGGCCTTTGAAAGCAAACATGAGGCCTGTGAGCCAGGCTATGCGGCCTTTGAAAGCAAACGTGAGGCCTGTGAGCCAGGCTATGCGGCCTTTGAAAGCAAACATGAGGCCTGTGAGCCAGGCTATGCAGCCTTTGAAAGCAAACATGAGGCCTGTGAGCCAGGCTATGCGGCCTTTGAAAGCAAACATGAGGCCTGTGAGCCGGCTATGCGGCCTTGAAAGCAAACATGAGGCCTGTGAGCCAACTTTTTTCGGTCGTGCCTTAAAAGCCGGTTTAACAAAATATTTGAGATTTGCATATTCTCTGTTTTTGGTCTTTTCAGACATTTTTATGTTTTCAAATTTTTGCTATGATGCACATTATGAATCCCCGGGTCATACTGGCTCCGGATTATCTTGCTCATATTTGAGTCTTTGGGTTATTACCCGTCCTGGCTTTTGACTTTAAGTCGCCAGTATAATTTTGGCTATAAGCCGCCATTATAATATTTTCAGTGATTGTTTATGACCATGAGTCGCTGGGTTGTAACCCGCCCTCGATTCGAGCTTTAAAAGCTGGTCTTCCTGTCGAGCCTTAAAAGCCGACTTATGAACTATATTATTGCGCATATTTGCAATTTTTATCACATCTCTGTTTGTAGGGGTTATCAGTTCTTGATTTTTACAAAGGCTATAAGCCGTCGGATTACATCCCGGAATACAATGGATGCGCATTAAGTCGCCATCGGCCAAGAGCCGCTGGATATTTAACTCCGGATTTACTTGTCAACAGACAAGGTCTTGTAATTATAAGTCGCCAACAAGCAAATTGCTGAGTCTTTTTACAGCTACGGCGGATTGATGATAAGTACAATTGTTCAAAGGACAAATATTCCTTACAATTGCATATCAAGCACCGGTTTTTAAACTGGGTTATACATTCCAATCTTTAATAGCCAACATGGCTGGATTTTCATTATGGTTGTCATAACCAGTATTCAATGGTTGAGGTTTTCATACCGGATTATATTATTCAAATATTTAATTGCCAACATGGTCGGATTTTTCATTATGGTTATCATAACCAGTATTGGATGATTGATGTTTTCAAAGCCCCTTCAGAGCAATAGCTATTGTTACTTCATTCAAAAATACCAGCTCACAGCAGAGGGCATGGTTCAATATTGATATGCAACGCTTTTAGCAACATCATCTGGACAGTGGATATGATTTATTCTACAATGGAAGGAATAGTCCTGAGTTGCTGTAGGCATACGACCCGGCACTTGGGAGCTACATTATTCAAATCAAGATTATATCAAATATGCAAGTCCCATGTCACTGCAAGCATGCACCATGGCACTTGGGGGCTAATGCAAGGTCATTTTTAACTCGCCTCATTGAAGACCCGACCTGTCACATAGTGATGAGCCGGCCCTTGGGGGCTACTAATTGCTCCTGTCAAAAATTCAAAGTACACAAGTCTTAATCCATTATATCAAAGGTAGCGCAAAACTTGGGGGCTACATCATATGATGTTATTTTCAATGAAGAACATGTAAAGTCCCAGCTCAGTATTATCTTACTGAGCCGGCCCTTGGGGGCTACACGTTGCTGCTCAAGTCTACATAATCAGATCTACAAAGTCCCTGCTCATTATTGCATAGGATGTGTTTGGTTGTTGGGCTATCCCTCCTTGGATAGGGATATCAGTTTTTTAAATGGATGCCATCTGTTTGGTTCTTGGGCGAGCTGGGATTAGGAGGGATATGAACATCCAGATGCTTGGAATATTCGTTCAAAATCCGGCTCCGCAGCGACGTGAAAAAGTCACGGACCTGGCCATCCCGCACTGGCGACACGAAATGTTTTCCGCAGCCTCGTCTCTCCTCCGTTCACTTCCCTGAAAAGCCCAACGGCCTATTTCCTCTCTCACGACGGCTGCGCATCTCCTGCAACGGCGGAGGTTGAGTGATGGCTGCGGCAGCTGCGGTGCTTGAGCTGGAAGTGGCAGCAGCTGCTGCTGCGGCGGACAAGTCATGTCACGCCCTCTCCTTCCTTTCTTCTCTCTGGCGCTTGAGCCGGAAGCCATCAGAGTCATGGCGACGGCGGCAGCGGCGGCGGCGGACAAGTCATTGCCGCTTGCGGCGGCCAGTGCCTTGTGAATGGAGGCGGCTCTCTCCGGCTGGTACAACCGCGACTGTCATAGCGCAGGCGTCGGCTGCGCATGCGTGGATACGTGCGCGCCGGGCATGGTGTGTGTGCATCGTTCTTGCGTGGTGCACCTACCGTGCATGCTGCATTTGCATGCTGTGCTTGCCACACGGGTCCATGACCGTGAGTGTTGTTTGAGTGCTGTACTGGTGTCCAATTTCTGTTTTACTTGTTTGCTATATCCGAATGTTCCTCCTATGTATTGCTTGACAGAAGCTGTGCATGTTGAGTTTCTGAATTTTTTTAAACACTCCAATGGCCATCCCTAACCGTGTCTTATCCTTCAAACCAAACAAAATACAGGCTAACATCATCCACACCAACCAAACAGAAAATTGGCTATCCCTAGCCGGGTGGTTGGGGATACCCATATCCATTAAAGTTATCCTATGAACCAAACACAACCATAATGACCCAGCCCTTGGGGGCTACACATGAGAAGCACAGAATGTTCAGTTTATGCTTGGCGACTTACATGAACAACCTGGATTTCTCCAAAAGTTGCAGTATTTATATTGAAGCAAGTCTTAAGCTGTCACTTTGTTCTACTCAAGACTTGGGGGCTACAGGTAATATGGATACAAGGGAGGTACACCTTTAAGTTCTCAGCTTTGAGCAGATCGGGTACCATATTCTTAGTGGAGAAATTTGCAAAGTTTATCCCCTCCGAGCTATTCATAGAAGGGCACGGAGAGCCGACTCAATGATTGGAAGCTATATTTACAGAAAAGCAAGCACCAAGTCATCACAAGATTGACCCGGGCTGGGAAAACCCGGACTGTGAGGATTCATCTTATAAAGATTTGGCTTGAAAAACTCAGGAAGACAAATTACATAACTCGGCGTCAGCAACAATTATGACCCGGCGTCTATAACAATCATGACCCGGAATCATCAGTTTTTATAACCTGGCAATTTTGACAATCATAACTCGGCAAACTCTACATCTTCAAACTGACTGAACATCATATGAATATTTCAAGACCAATATTTTTGTCAAGTCGGAGCATTGGAGGCCAACTCAAATGGATTCTTTTTCACAATATTTTTCTACAAGCAAATTGACTATGAAGCTGGCTTATTGACCCGGACTTTCCAGGAGAAGGAAAGGACAAGGACTTAAGGATGAACGGAAGCTGGCTTAGAAGAATATTTGACCCGGCGCACAACCTGTCAAATTTGTTCTTGTGTTTGTTTTGCAGGATCAGTTTAACATGGACAAATCCAAATTAAACTGGGGGCTAATGTCGGGGATATACCCCGCGGTATGACCCGGCCTGATGTATGACCCGGCCTGAGTCTGGCGACTCACTGGTGACCCGGCCGAGTCTGGCGACTCACTGGTGACCCGGAGGGCGGGTCAGACGAATGATAAGGCCCAAGGCCCAGAAGGCAGCTCGGGAGAAGACTGGCTCAAGGCACGGTGTCCGGTGGGCCGGCTTGAGAGGGAAGGCATAAGGAATATTTCCCTTACAAGGGAAGCAAGACTAGGATTCCACTTGCAATAGAGTAGTCCTAATCCTACTAGGACTAGTCATGTAAGCCGCCCCTTCAACTTATATAAGGAGGGGCAGGGCACCACAAGAGGGACAAGTTTTAGACAGATAAACAAGTCTAGACAAGATGAAAGTATATGCTCTCGAGATAGAGGCAGTGAAATACTCGGTTGCCATGTAACGTTAATACCCCCCCCCCCCCGCCTGCAATATCATTTGCTTCGTACTATCTGTTTGCAGGTACCATCGAATGTGTTTTCCCTTGCGATGCTTACCCTCGATAATTATCAATCTTACAGGGAAAAATATTTGCTCCTCGAAGAAGAACAGGAAATCATCAAGTGATGACACTAAGGGGGAGAAGTACTTCGAGTACTAAATGAATAATATCTGTTGTGGTTGGATATGTTCTGATTGTTATCCTTCATTATCTAACCTTGCAGGAAGAGAATGGAAACCACATCTAAAGCATATCCACTCCGAGCAACATATTCTTATTTTATCTTTCTCTGATCGTATTGAATATCTAACATGCAGGAAAACTACATCTCGTGTAGATTCAAATTGTGTTCTGAGAAAACCTTCATGTTATATCCTTCTTCACAAATCTTTCAAAGGATATCTTAAATCTAATTCTCTCCAAAGATCTTGTGACAGGAATCACCTCAGACATCGTCGAGTGCATTGAAAGAAATCAAGTATGAAATCATAAATCAATGTCACTTATAAGAAGAATAATCTCATCTACCTCCGATCCATTCATGCTCTGGTGCATATCTTCAGGGGAGAGTGCTTTATCTTCGTAATTATCTCTCGTCTCTTATTATCCTTCGCATTACATTCCATTATTTATCTATCCTTCGATGTGATCTGTTTTGTCAACAACCATCCAAAAAGGGGGAGATTGTTGGTGCAATATCTGCCTACCTTGTGTTTTGGAGATTGTTGACAGAAACATGTATGTACTGATTTGTTTGCTAGTGCATACAGAGAGAAAAATTCCATACACAACCGAAGAGAATGCTGTCTCTGGTGCTAAGTTCGAGGAACTTTACCGAAGTATATCTGCGTTGCAGAGAAGAATGAGCTATATTTGTTGAAGTGATATAGTCAAGCTGATTGATGTGAAGGAATCGACCCCTCGAAAGTTTATTGTTGAAGCAAAGCTTTTTGACTCGGTATCGTCGTCCGAAGAAATTGACTGCAGCGATGGAAGTTGAAGACAAAGTGAAGATGTAGTATTCATTTCGTTGTTCTTCTTTCATTTAATTGAGTCATAGGACCTCCGTACTATTAAGAGGGGTATAGGTTCTCGATGCTTAGATCCACTGTGATGCTTAGCCAAAACCTATGAAAGCTGCGAGAGAAATCTCTTTGTGCTTTGAGCAAATACTTGTCTGCAAGCGACTGTGATCTTCTTAGCTGTGAGAGATTTGACTCAGACCGAGGAGTTAGCATTACTTGCTCCGCAAGCAATGTTACTGTTGTGCTCAAATCCGACCGTTGGACTCGTGTCATTCGGCCATTGGCTGATCCCGATGTCTAATTTGGTCATTTCCCATCTGGGAAGGCTGCGACTATAAATAGCCACCTCGCTCCAACATTATCTGTTGGCTGCTCCGCTTAAGAATTCTGAGAAGATTGATTTGAGCACCCCCTCTCTGAGTGATTTGAGTTTAAGATCCACCGAGAGAAAATCAAGAGCCCAAACTTAGACAGTGGTTTAGCATCACAGTAGTTCTGAGTGAGAGTTCTTGTACCTATTACTCTTGAGAGCTGCGCACTCTCTAGACGGATAGGTTTCAGCTCGAGTGTTGAAGGGTTGTTGTCTTCATCGAGCTAGATCTTTAGCAACCAAGAGTGATTGTGGTTCACGAAGGTCGATCGAAGGTTTGGAGATCGCCGACAAGTATCTACCACAAGTGAAAACAACCTGAGTCTGATCAGCTTTGCATTGAAGGAGAATAGGGTGAAGAGAGTTTATCTTCTGTGTTAAGTCACAACCCCTCCAACCAGACGTAGCCCTTTGACAGAAGGGTAAATTGGTCTACCAAATCTTTCTGTCGCCATCGAGCACCACTGGTTCTATTTTCTTCACTGCATTACTTTCGGCAGTCATTATTGTGCTCTATGATGACAGATATTTGATCTGTTACCCTCTGTTGCTTATCTTTCTACTTATCTCTCGTAGAGTTCATTGTCATTTGTAGCCTGTATTGTTGTCCTTCATAATTATCCATCTCAGCTCTACTCTGGTTTTTATTCATGATTTTAGTTCTGTTGGCATGTTGCATTACCATCGTCATCATTAAGCCCGTTGTATCCTATGCTCGAATCATTATTGCATCTTACCTTGAAGGTTTTGTTCCTCAATAGCGAGCTTCATTGCACCCGTATCTACCGATCTTTAATTCCGCTGCTGTGATTGGGATCTATTTCAATACTTTCGAAAGAAATTTTGAATATCCCATTCACCCCCGCCCCTCTGGTCGATATACTCTCGGTCCTAACAGTTATTATAAGAAAACAATTCACTACTTTAAGTACTGTTACAACCCATTCATATTTTGTTATTGCATTATATCTACTTTATTTTAACTTTACCATGGCTTATACCCCCAGTACAATTCATAGATTCATCAAAATAAGCACACAACGCAACGAAAATAAAATCTATCAAAAACAGAACAGTTTGTAGAAAACTGAATTAATCTCATACTTACGTAACTCCAAAAATTCTGAAAAATAAGGACGACATGTGAAATTTGTATATAAATTATGTGTAAAAAATTCAGAATTTTTCCACGTTCCAGCAAATTTTAACAATTCTGCTACTGGACGCAAAACCTTCTGTTTTCCAACAGGATCAAGTCAACTATCATCCAACATAATCCTAAAGGCTTTACTTGGCACAAACACTAGTTAAAACATAAAACACAAACATAACAGTAGCATAAATGCAAATTTATTTAAAAACATAAAAGAAACAAAATTTTAAAGGATAACTATTGGGTTGCCTCCCAACAAGCGCTATTGTTTTACGCACCTAGCTAGGCATAATGCATAGGTTCAAGTATTGTCATCTTTGGTTTCCAACTCCTCAATCACACAACCATAATTCCTTAGAGATCTAGCATGCATATTTTCAATGATCACACTCCTAGGGATAAAGTTAAAGAATTCACTCTTGCAAGTAGGTTTCTTTATCAATTCAGCAAAGTCGGGGTGAACACTAATAATTTTAAGATCTTCACTGTTGCTACTAGAAGTGGCACCCTTGTTCTTAGGAGCATGGGTAGTTTTGCAATTCTTACTAGGAGAAGTTTTTTCAATAGTTTTGATGGAAGAAAAAGCTGAGCTCAAGTTACTAAAAATTTCTTCCAATTTATTAATCCAAGCAGGGCTCTCCTCTACCCTTTTGTTAACTACGGGTCTTTTCTCTTTTAGTAATTTAAGAGTATCTCCTATCTTCGACCCAATTCGATTAGCAAGATTATGGATCTTTTTATCCAAATTTTCAATATGTTCTATGGTGAGCATTTTATTTTCGATAGCATCTAGCCTTTGCATAACATGCTCAAAGAGTTAAAATCGTTTCATTGATAATGATAGGAGGTGATCCCACTAAATTTCCCATAGCATTGAAAGCATCCATAGAGGGACACATCAAGAAATTCCCTTCGGTAATAGTGCCCAGCACAAATCTGTACCAAGTAGTGATTCCCAGATAAAAATTACGAAGAATAACGATAGTAGATTGCTTACGAGTTGATCTATTATGAGCGTTGCAAATCCTATACCAAGCATCTCTCAAATTTTCTCCTCCACTTTGTTTAAAATTGAGAACTTCATTCTCAGGGGTGCACATGGCAAGGGAGGAACTATCCATAACGATAAAGTGGGCAAGCAAACAAAGAAGCAAACAAGAAAAAGGCAAACGAAAAAATATTTTTGTATTTTTGCAAAAATGTTTTAGAAGCGGGGGAGATCAAAACGAGAGGCAAATGACAAATAAAGTAATTGCAAGGAGATGAGAGTTTATGCGTAGGTACTTGATAGATGTTGATGATGTCTCCTCGGCAACAGCGCCAGAAATTCTTCCTGATTGCTTGTAATCTGCGTTGGTATTTCCCCGGAAGAGGAGAGGATGATGCAGCACAGCAGAGGTAAGTATTTCCCTCAGTTATGAAACCAAGGTTATCAATCCAGTAGGAGAACCAAGCAATACTACGTAAACAACACCTGCACACAAACAACAAAAACTTGCAACCCAACGCGTGAAGGGGTTGTCAATCCCTCAACGGTATTGAGATAGATTAAATCGTATAAGATTTGATAAATAGATCTAACAAAAATACAAAATAAAATAAATAAAGAAAAATTGCAGCAAGGTATTTTGGATTTAATATATGATAGGAAATAGATCCGGGGCACATAGTTTTCACTATAGGCTTCTCTCGAGAAAATAGCATACGGTGGGTACACAAATTACTGTTGGGCAATTGATAGAAAAGCAAGTAATTATGAGGATATCCAAGGCAATGATCATGTATATAGGCATCACGTCCAAGATTAGTAGACCGACTCCTGCCTGCATCTACTACTATTACTCCACACATCGACCACTATCCAGCATGCATCTAGTGTATTAAGTTCATAAAAAACGGAGTAATGCAATAAGAACGATGACATGATGTAGACAAGATAAACTCACGTATGAATAAACCCCATATTGTTACCCTTAATACATGCGCGTTATGTCTCTTTCTGTCACTGAGATTGAGCACCGCAAGATCGAACCCATCAAAAAGCACCTCTTCCCATGGCAAGATAAATCATCCTAGTTGGCCAAACCAAACCAATAAATCGGAGAAGAAATACGAGGCTATAACAATCATGCATAAAAGAGTTTAGCAAAGACTCAAATAATATTCATGCATAGAATTGATCATAAATTCACAATTCATCGGATCCCAACAAACACACCGCAAAAAAGAATTACATCAAATAGATCTCCAAGGACATCGAGAAGAACATTGTATTGAAGATCAAAAAGAGAGAAGAAGCCATCTAGCTACTAACTATGTACCCGTAGGTCTGTGGTAAACTACTCACGCATCATCAGAGGGGCAACAAGGATGATGAAGAACCCCTCCGTGATTGTTGCCCCCTCTAGCAGAGTGCCGGAAAAAGGCCTCTAGATTGGATCTCATGGTTCTGGAACTTGCGGCGGCGGAAAAAGTATTTCGTCGACTCCCCTAGGGTTTTTGGGATTTTAGAGTATTTATAAAGGCGGAGGTAGGTCAAGGGGGTGCCCGTGGGCCCCACTACCCACCAGGGCACGCCAGAGGCCCCTGGCACGTCCTGGTGCCTAGTGGGCCACACGAGCGTCCCCTCGTGCCCTCCAGAAGCTTCCTAGGTGTCTTCCTGCCAGAAAAAAATCTCCAAAAAGTTTCATGGCATTTGGACTTCATTTGGTATTGATATTTTGCAAAGTAAAAAACAAGCAAAAAACACCAACTGGCACTGGGCACTATGTCAATAGGTTAGTCCCAAAAAAATGATATAAAGTTGCTAGTAAATGTATATAAAACATCCAAGATTGATAATATAACAACATGGAACAATCTAAAATTATAGATACGTTGGAGACGTATCAGTCACTTTCAGTTCTAAATCGGTCACACAGGAGTAAAATCATACACAATCACACATCGGAATATAAAGCCGTATTCATTTTATAAGCATGTCTTTATATCTTGCTAACTTCGGCATTCAGTACGAATTAAAAATACAAATTGTCTTTGGGACACTGGTCCTCGGTGATCTGCGCTCCGTCCATCATCCCGGCCAAGAACTGCTCCGCCGTCCAGTCTTTTCCTTCGGGGGGTGGGGGCAAGGCCACGAGCGTCGCATCAAGACGCGGATAGTGCATCTTCATGCAAGCGTACGCTCGCTGAACGCCCTCCAGGCACGCGGACCATTTCCAGCGCGTCACTTGGGGACCGACCTCTTGTAGACGGGCCAACAGACCAAAGAAGTTGGTCGGCAGTGCCTCCGTGGGCCAGAGATGGACGCAAAGATCTTCTAGCGTTGGCTTCGCCATTCGGAAGAGCTCCATTAGCTGCTTCATCTGGTGATTCAGCAGCTTTGGATGCGATGGCGCTTGGAACTGTTGCCAGAACGCTCTCTCCATGGCGTGCCCTCCCGAGCGCCGAAGTAATGGCCGGTGTCTGATGCGCTCCTCGGGAGATCCATGAAGGCCTCTGCGGATCGCCATAGTTGCGTGAGCTAACCCCTTGCAGCCAAAAACACACTGAAGCAAAAATGGCTTACCAGGAGCGATCTGCCTCACTTGTTGGAGCACTTCACGGTCCGCCCGGGCCTGGTTCTGGACATCGGTGTGCGTCGAGCTCAGATTCTTGAGCTCTGCGGTCGCCTCCTTCTTCTTTTCCTGAAGGGCGTTGCGGTCTTGGTACACGCCCTTCAGGGTGTCCTCCACCTCGAGGACCCGGCCTGGTCCTTGCCCCAAGATGCCTTCTATTTCGCTAGCTCCTTCTCGGCCCTTGCGGCCACAGCCTTTTGCTACTCCACCTCATGTAGAGTCTTCTTCAGCTCAGCCTTGAGAGCCTCAAGCTCCGTCGTCGCAGCTGTCATATAAAACAGCTCTGCATTAGCATTACATCTCAAACAAAACTCAAAGTACATTTGATAGCATGGCAATTTTCTACTTACCTTGGGCCCGCTCGATCTGCTTTTGCATCAGATCGAGGTCCTCCTTGGATCTCTTGAGCTTCCGATTCATCTCCGCTATCTCCTCAGTAGCGGAGTTCGGAGCCGAGGATGAGACCTGCACAGTGCTACGTCCATTTTGCATCATGTTTTACTACTGTTATTTATAGTGTTTTTATGCAATATAATACTTTGTGGAGTAATTCTAATGCCTTTTCTCTCATAATATGCAAGGTTTACACAAAGAGGGAGAATGCCAGCAGTTGGAATTCTAGACCTGAAAAAGCTATGTCAGAGATACCTATTCTACACATCTCCAAATAAGCTGAAATTTTACGGAGAATTATTTTGGAATATATAAAAAATACTGGAGAAAAGAACTACCGGAGGGGGCCACCCAGGTGCCCACTAGGCACCAGGTAGTGGGCTCCTCGGCCTACCTCCGGTGCCCATCTTCTGGTACATAAGGTCTTTTTACCTAGAAAAAATAAGGAGAGGGACTTTTGGGACGGAGCGCCGCCATCTTGAGGCGGAACTTGGGCAGGAGCACTTTTTCCCTCCGGCAGAGCGATTCTGCCGGGGGAACTTCCCTCCCGGAGGGGGTCGAAGCCATCGTCATCACCAACAACCCTCTCATCTTTGGGAGGCCAATCTTCAACAACATCTTCAACAACACCATCTCATCTCAAACCCTAGTTCATCTCTTGTGTTCAATCTTTGTATCAAAACCTCATATTGGTACTTGTGGGTGACTAGTAGTGTTGATTACATCTTGTAGTTGATGCTAGCCGGTTTATTTGGTGGAAGATTATATGTTCAGATCCATTATGATATTTATTACTCCTCTTATCTTGAGCATGAATATGTTGTGTGAGTAGTTACTTTTGTTCTTGAGGCCACGGGAGAAGTCATGTTGCAAGTAATCATGTGAATTTGATATTCGTTCAATATTTTGATGATATGTATGTTGTGATTCCCTTAGTGGTGTTATGTGAACGTCGACTACATGACACTTCACCATCTTTGGGCCTAAGCGAATGCATTGTGGAGTAGTTATTACACGATGGGTTGCTAGAGTGACAGAAGCTTAAAACCTAGTTTATGCGCTATTCCGTAAGGGGATGATTTGGATCCATATGTTTAATGCTATGGTTAGATTTTATCTTAATTCTTCTTTCGTAGTTGCGGATGCTTGCGAGGGGGGTTAATCATAAGTGGGAGGCTTGTTCAAGTAAGAATAGCACCCAAGCACTGGTCCACCCACATATCAAATTATCAAAGTAGCGAACGCGAATCAAACCAACATGATGAAAGTGACTAGATGAAATTCCTGTGTGTCCTCGAGAATGTTTTACTTATTATCTGATACCGTTCCGGCCTGTCCTTAGCTACAAAAAGGATTGGGCTACCTTGCTGCACTTATTTTTACTATTGTTAATTGTTACTTGTTACTTGCTACAAATTATCTTGCTATCAAACTACCTGTTACCGACAATTTCAGTGCTTACAGAAATTACCTTGCTGAAAATCACTTGTCATTTCCTTCTGCTCCTCGTTGGGTTCGACACTCTTATTTATCGAAAGGACTACAATTGATCCCCTATACTTGTGGGTCATCAAGACTCTTTTCTGGGACCGTTGCCGGGGAGTGAAGCGCTCTTAGTAAGTGGAATTTGGTAAGGAAAAACTTATACTACGTGCTGAAATTTACTGTCAGTTGTTACTATGGAAAACAATCCTTTGAGGGGTTTGTTCGGGGTATCTTTACCTTGACCGGAAATACAAAGAGTTGCCCCTCAACCTACTGCACCTACTGAAAATATTAGTTATGAGATTCCTTCGGGAATGATAGAACAACTACTAGCTAATCCTTATGCAGGCGATGGAACAAAACACCCTGATATGCATTTGATACATGTGGATGAAATTTGTGGATTGTTTAAGCTTGTAGGTTTACCCAGAGATGAAGTTAAGAAGAAGGTTTTCCCTTTATCTTTGGGGGGAAAGCATTGACATGGTATAGGCTATGTGATGATATTGGAGCTTGGAATTGGAATCGATTGAAATTGGAATATCATCAAAAAAATTATCCTATGCATCTAGTTCATCGTGATCAGAATTATATATATAATTTTTGGCCTCGTGAAGGAGAAAATATTGCTCTAGCTTGGGGGAGGCTTAAATCAATGTTATATTCATGCCCCAACCATGAGCTCTTAAGAGAAATTATTATACAGAATTTTTATGCTCGGCTTTCTCGTGATGATCAATCCATGCTCGATACTTCTTGTACTGGTTCTTTTATGAAGAAGACTACTGAATTTAGGTGGGATCTTTTGGAAAGAATTAAACGCAACTCTGAAGATTGGGAACTCGATGAAGGTAAAGAGTCAGGTATTAAGCTTGAGTTTGATTGTGTTAATTCTTTTATGAATACCAATGCTTCACAAGTTTAGCACTAAATATGGACTTGACTCTGAAATAGTAGCCTCTTTTTGTGAATCATTTGCTACTCATGTTGATCTCCCTAAGGAGAAGTGGTTTAAATATCATCCCCCTATTAAAGAAGAAATTAAAGAACCAATTATAGTTAAAGATGAAACTATCATTTATAATGTTGATCCAGTTATGCCTACTGCTTATATTGAAAAACCACCTTTCCCTGTTAGGATAAAGGAACATGCTAAGGTTTCAACCGTGGTTAACAAAAGTAATATTAGAGCATCTAAACCCTCTGAACAAATTAAGGTATAACCTAGTATTACTATGGTTAAAGATCTCTTGGTCGATAATATTGATGGGCATGTTATTTACTTCTGTGATGAAGCTGCTAGAATTGCCAAACTCGACACTAAAGATAAGAATAAACCTGTTGTTGGCATGCCTATTGTCTCAGTTAAAATAGGAGATGATTGTTATCATGGCTTATGTGATTTGGGTGCTAGTGTTAGTGCTATTCATTTTACTCTTTACCAAGAAATTATGAACGATATAGCACCTGCTGAAATAGAAGATATTGATGTTACTATTAAACTTGTTAATAGAGATACTATCACACCACTTGGGATTGTTAGAGATGTTGAAGTCTTTGTGTGGAAAAATAAAATACCCTACTGATTCTCTAGTTCTTGGTTACCCACAAGATGATTTTAGTCCCATTATATTTGGTAGACCTTCCTGAACACTGTCAATGATAAGATAGATTGTGAGAAAGAAACCGTCAGTGTTAATTTTGGTGATGTGTCTCATGAGTTTAATTTCTCTAAGTTTCGTAGGCAACCTCGTAATAAAGAATTGCTTAGTAAGGATGAAATAATTGGTCTTGTTTCTATTGCCGTACCTCCTACTAATCCACTAGAACAATATTTGCCAGACAATGAAAATAATATGTACTTGCATGAAAGAAGTGAAATAGATAAAATATTCTTTGAACAACAACCTAGCCTTAAACACAATTTGCATGTTGAAACTCTAGGAGGTCCTCCTCCACCTAAAGGTGATCCTGTGTTTGAATTAAAGCAATTGCCTAATACTTTGAAATATGCTTATCTTGATGAGAAAAAGATATATCCTGTTATTATTAGTGCTAACCTTACAGAGTATGAAGAGAAAAGATTATTAAAAACTCTGAGGAAGCACCGTGCTGCTATTGGATATACTCTTGATGATCTTAAGGGCATTAGTCCCACTCTCTGTCAGCACAAGATTAAAATGGAACCTGATGCGAAACCCGTTGTTGATCATCAAAGATGATTAAATCCTAACATGAAGGAAGTGGTAAGAACTGAAATACTAAAGCTTCTGGAAGCAGGTATAATTTATCCTATAGCTGATAGTAGATGGGTAAGTCCTATTCATTGTGTCCCTAAGAAAGGAGATATTACTGTTGTTCCTAATGATAAAAATGAACTTATCCCACAAAGAATTGTGACTGGCTATAGAATGGTAATTGATTTTAGAAAATTAAATAAAGCCACTAGAAAAGATCATTACCCTCTGTCTTTCATTGATCAAATGTTAGAAAGAATGTCTAAGCACACGCACTTTTGCTTTTTGGATGGATATTCTGGTTTCTCTCAAATACCTGTATCACAACCTGATCAAGAGAAAACCACTTTTACTTGTCCTTTCGGAACTTATGCTTATAGATGTATGCCTTTTGGTTTATGCAATGCACCTGCTACTTTTCAAAGATGTATGACTGCTATATTCTCTAACTTTTGTGAAAAGATTGTTGAGGTTTTCATGGATGATTTCTCCATTTACGGAACTTCTTTTGATGATTGCTTAAGCAACCTTGATCGAGTTTTGTAGAGATGTGAACAAACTAATCTTGTCTTGAATTGGGAGAAGTGCCACTTTATGGTGAATGAAGGTATTTCTTGGGGCACAAAATTTCTGAACGAGGTATTGAGGTAGATAAAGCTAAGGTCGATGCAATTGAGAAAATGCCATGTCCTATAGACATTAAAGGTATTCGTAGTTTCCTTGGTCATGTTGGTTTCTATAGGAGGTTTATTAAAGACTTCTCTAAAATTCTAGGCCTCTTACTAATTTTTTACAAAAGGATGTTCCATTTGTTTTTTATGATGATTGTGTAGAAGCCTTTGAAACACTTAAGAAAGCCTTAACTTCTGCACCTATTGTTCAACCACCTAATTGGAACTTGCCTTTTGGAATTATGTGTGATGCTAGTGATTATGTTGTTGGTGTTGTTCTAGGGCAAAGAGTTAATAAGAAATTAAATTTTATCCATTATGCTAGTAAGACTCTAGACAGTGCCCAAAGAAATTATGCTACTACTGAAAAAGAATTTCTAGCAGTTGTGTTTGCTTGTGATAAATTCAAATCTTATATAGTTGATTCTAAAGTAATTGTTCACACTGATCATGCTGCTATTAAATATCTTATGGAAAAGAAAGATCCTAAACCTAGACTCATTAGGTGGGTTCTTTTGCTACAAGAATTTGACTTGCACATCACTGATAGGAAGGGAGCTGAGAACCTCATAGCTGATAACTTGTCTAGGTTAGAAAATATTCTTGATGACCCACTACCTATATATGATAGCTTTCCTGATGAACAACTAGCTGTCATAAATGCTTCTCATAATACTCCATGGTATGCTGACTATGCTAGTTATATTGTTGCTAAATTTATACCACCTAGTTTCACATACCAGCAAAAGAAAAAAATTCTTCTATGACTTAAGACATTACTTTTGGGATGACCCACATCTTTATAAAGAAGGAGTAGATGGTATTATTAGATGTTGTATACCTGAGCATGAACAGGAACAAATCCTACGGAAATGTCACTCCGAAGCTTATGGAGGGCATCATGCGGGAGATAGAACTACGCACAAGGTATTACAATCTGGTTTTTATTGGCCTACTCTTTTCAAAGATGCCCGTAAGTTTATCTTATCTTGTGATGAATGACAAAGAATTGGTAATATTGGTAGACGTCAGGAAATGCCTATGAATTATTCACTTGTCATTGAACCATTTGATGTTTGGGGCTTTGATTATATGGGACCTTTTCCTTGCTCTAATGGGTATACACATATTTCGGTTGCTGTTGATTATGTCACTAAGTGGGTAGAAGCTATTCCAACTAGCAGTGTTGATCATAAAACCTCCATTAAAATGCTTAAACAAATTATCTTCCCGAGGTTTGGAGTCCCTAGATATTTAATGACTGATGGTGGTTCACATTTTATTCATGGTGATTTCCGTAAATTGCTTGCTAAATATGATGTCAACCATAGAATTGCATCACCCTATCATCCTCAATCTAGTGGTCAAGTTGAACTTAGCAATAGAGAAATAAAATTAATATTACAAAAAACTGTCAATAGGTCCTGAAAGAATTGGTCTAAGAAACTTGATGATGCACTTTGGGCCTATAGAACAGCTTATAAAAATCCTATGGGTATGTCTCCATACAAAATGGTTTATGGAAAAGCTTGTCACTTGCCTCTTGAGTTAGAACATAAAGCATTTTGGGCAATCAAAGAACTCAACTATGATTACAAACTTGCCGGTGAAAAGAGGTTATTTGACATTAGCTCACTAGATGAATGGAGAACTCAAGCCTATGAAAATGCCAAAGTATTCACAAAAAAAGTTAAAACATGGCATGACAAAAGAATCCAAAAGCAGGAATTCAAAGTTGGTGAATATGTTCTATTGTAAAATTCTCATTTTAGATTTTTTGCAGGAAAACTTCTTTCCAAATGAGAAGGACCGTATATCATCGAAGAAGTTTATCGCTCTGGAGCTATTAAGATCAATAATGCCAAAGGCACTAATCCGAAGGTGGTCAATGGGCATAGAATTAAGCACTATACACCTATTAATGTTGAAACTAATATTATTCAAACCATGATACCGGAGGAATACATAAAAGAGACCTTCTAGAACACTCCAGAACCCTGAAAAAGGAAGAGGTACGTGATACTGTAAGTAAACCGACTCCAAAAATTCTGCAAAAATATTTTCTGTCAGTTTTAGAATATTAAAAATAAATAAATAATAAGAAAAAACCGGGAAGGCAACCCAGGTGCCCACTAGGCACCAGGGCGTGCCTGCCCCACCTGGCGCCCTGGTGGGTAGTGGGCCCCTCGGGCACCTTCCCGACTCCATTTTCCTGTAGTATACTTGTTTCCCAAGATAAAAAATCTTTATATGTACCCCCGAACGATTTGACCACTGTATCACGAAGAAATCCTCTCTTCTTGTTTTGTGTTGTTTTTCTGGCAGATCTGAAAATATGTTGTCTCAAGATTCGGAGGGAGAGAGCTATGTCGCTGATTATATCGCATACCCAAAGGTTTATGGGGAGGTGGATTATTACGGTTGGACCACGGATGAGGAGGAAGACGTCGACATGGAGAAAACAAGGGATGATAGCTCTGATGAAGATGAAGATCCACTACCTCAACCTAGAGATATGCACGTGGAATTCAAGAAGTCAAGCCTCCCTAATAGAGGAAACAAATATAAGGTTCAATTTACCCCATCCCGTTTCTTGCAGGAAAGCAAGGCGGCATTATGTAAAAGGATATTGAAGCTTGAGGAAGAAAACGATGGCTTGAGGGAGGAAATTCTTATCCTCAAGAGTAAGCTAGAGAAGAAGAATGATACTTCCTCAACACCACCACCATCATCAAAGAAGGAGACTTGAGTACACGGGTATGGGGACCCCCCTTGGCTTGTGCCAAGCTTGGGGGAGATGCACTGGTATCGTATCACCATCACTCTTATTACCTTTACCTATCTTAGTTCGATCCTTAGCTTTTTTGTGATTTAGTTGACTATTTTCGAGTGCTAATTTCGTGATCTATCTATCTATGTAATCGAGTGAGAGTTATATAATAAAGTTTAGTTTGAGTTTTTGCTTCTTTACTTTTATGTTTCAATCAAAATAAAGGAAATAATGAAAAAGATCCTATGCTAATCTTATGGTAAGTAATGACATCACGTAAGGAAAAGTATAAGTGGTAAAATTTATTGAAAGTTGACAAACATAGCATTGGTCAATGATGCAATTCATGAAAGAATTAATAAGGGAAGAGAAGATTCATAGGCAAATATACCATCTTGGACATCCTTTAGGATTGTGAGCCCCCATTAAATATCTTATGCCAAATTGTTGACGTTGGACAAGGAAGACAACGTATGATTTATGTTTGTTCATATTCACATAGAAGTTATATTGTCATAGATCCTCCAACATGTGGTGCTTGCTCAATATCTTTGCTAGCCAAAAATCTGCACTAAGTAGAGATACTACTTGTGCATCCAAAACCCTTAAACCCAAATCCATGTTTTGAGAGTCGACCATAACTACCTATGGATTGAGTAAGATCCTTCAAGTAAGTTGTCATCGGTGCATAAGGCAATAAAAAATTGCTTCTAAATGTGTTTGATCTTTTAGTGTAAAGGAAAATAAGCGTTGTACGAACTTGTGATGGCGAAGTAATAAAAGCGACAGACTGCATAATAAAGGTTGCTATCATAAGGGGCAATATAACATGACGTTCTTTTGCATTAAGAGATTGTGCATACAAAACCAAAAAGCGCATGACAACCTCTGCTTCCCTCTACGAAGGGCCTATCTTTTACTTTCATGTATTTACTTTTTATGCAAGAGTCAAAGTGTTCTCCTCTATTCCTTTTTATTTTCTCTTTTGCAAGCATCAGGTGGTGGGGAAAGATCTAGGCACATATATCCAGTTGGATATGTGTGATCATGAGTCATTATTATTGACATCACCCTTGAGGTGAATAAGTTGGGAGGCGAAACTATAAGCCCCTATCTTTCTATGTGTCCGGTTGAAACTTTTTGCTCATATATATGTTGTGAGTGTTAGCAATCATAGAAGATTAAATGATGGCTGAGTATGTGGACTTGCCAAAAGGCTCCGATATGAGACCCTTCCTGAAAATATGATGAATTGTAATTGCAAAGTTGATTGGGAACATAGTTTGTTGGTTTTCAATAAAGTTTATGCTTCATACTTCGATGTTGTGATGAATTGTTACTTGCTCATGAGAAGTTTTATGATAAAGTTTATTGCTATTATAATAATAAGCATGATGCTACTATGTCTGTATTTTGTTTTTATCGACACCTCTCTCTCTCTCTAAACATGTGGACATGATTTTCGATATCGGCTTTCGCTTGAGGACAAGCGAGGTCTAAGCTTGGGGGATTTGATACGTCCATTTTGCATCATGTTTTCCTACTATTATTTATAGTGTTTTTATGCAATATAATACTTTGTGGAGTAATTCTAGTGCCTTTTCTCTCATAATATGCAAGGTTTACACAAAGAGGGAGAATATCGGCAGCTGGAATTCTGGACCTGAAAAAGCTATGTCAGAGATACCTATTCTACACATCTCCAAATGAGTTGAAATTTTACGGAGAATTATTTTGGAATATATAAAAATACTGGAGAAAAGAACTACCGGAGGGGGCCACCCAGGTGCCCACTATGCACCAGGGCACGCCACCCCCTCCAGGAACGCCTGGTGGGTAGTGGGCTCCTCAGCCCACCTCCGGTGCCCATCTTCCGGTACATAAGGTATTTTGACCTAGAAAAAATAAGAAGAGGGACTTTCGGGATGGAGCGCCGCCCTCTCGAGCCGAAACATGGGCAGGAGCACTTTTGCCCTCCGGCGGAGCGATTCCGCAGGGGGAACTTCCCTCCCGGAGGGGGAAATCGAAACCATCGCCATCACCAACAACCCTCTCATCTTTGGGAGGCCAATCTTCATCAACATCTTCAACAGCACCATCTCATCTCACACCCTAGTTCATCTCTTGTGTTCAATCTTTGTATCAAAACCTCACATTGGTACCTGTGGGTGACTAGTAGTGTTGATTACATCTTGTAGTTGATGCTAGCCGGTTTATTTGGTGGAAGATAATATGTTCAGATCCATTATGATATTTATTGCTCCTCTAATCTTGAGCATGAATATGTTGTCTGAGTAGTTACTTTTGTTCTTGAGGGCACTAGAGAAGTCATGTTGCAAGTAATCATGTGAATTTGATAGTCAATCGATATTTTGATGATATGTATGTTGTGATTACCTTAGTGGTGTTATGTGAATGTCGACTACATGACACTTCACCATCTTTGGGCCTACTGGAATGCATTGTGGAGTAGTTATTAGATGATGGGTTGCTAGAGTGATAGAAGCTTAAACCCTAGTTTATGCGCTATTCCATAAGGGCTGATTTGGATCCATGTGTTTAATGCTATGGTTAGATTTTATCTTAATTCTTCTTTCGTAGTTGCGGATACTTGCGAGGGGGGTTAATCATAAGTGGGAGGCTTGTTCAAGTAAGAACAACACCCAAGCACGGTCCACCCACATATCAAATTATCAAAGTAGCGAACGCGAACCAAACCAACATGATGAAAGTAACTAGATGAAATTCCCGTGTGTCCTCGAGAACGTTTTACTTATTATCTGAGACCGTTCTGGCATGTCCTTTGCTACAAATAGGATTGGGCTACCTTGTCGCACTTATTGTTACTATTGTTACTTGTTACTTGCTACAAATTATCTTCCTATCAAACTACCTGTTACCGACAATTTCAGTGCTTGCAGAAATTACCTTGCTGAAAACCACTTGTCATTTCCTTCTTCTCCTCGTTGGGTTCGACACTCTTATTTATCGAAAGGACTACGATTGATCCCCTATACTTGTGGGTCATCACACAGGCACATCTACTTGCTTAGTCTCCTAGTCAGGAAGTCAATCCCCTAGTCAGCTTTTCTCATAAAACCTGCCAGAGTCTTGGGGGCTACTGCATTTCGGATCTTCCAATAATTATCCATCTCGACCCCAAAGCCAGTTCTTCAAACCAGATTTGGTCTCAGGGGCTACTGCTGGTCACACATTTACATGTGCTACACTACGGTACAAGAAAAAAGTCTTCGGATAAAAGCATCTACTTTTCTATGAAACAAGTGCTGGGGAACATACCTCGAAGCCCTTGATGAGGCCATTGAATACCTCATGCATCCCAGCCTCCATGGACCGGAAGTCGTTCAACGCCGTCCCGATGAGGGCATGGTATTCTCCTATGATAGAGGAGCCCGTTAAGGCTACCTCCATCTCCTCGGGCCACCCCGTGGGGACCTGCCTTGGGGTAGGTGGGGTGGGCGGAACAACCTTGGACCCCACCACCATGGTGGTGGGGATGGAGGCCTCCCGCTACAGTGTGGACGCCGGAGTTACTTGGGGCTGGGTCACCGTCTGACCCAACCTTTCCTTCGGGACCTCAGAGGCTTTCTCCTCTTGGTCTTGGTCAGCCGAGGCTTCAACCTCGGCCACAGGGACCTGTACACTGGCCCCCATGGTATCGACTATAGGGGCCGGGTTAGAAGTCGCCTCCCCCAACACTTCAAAGGCAGGAGGGGGCGCGACGTGTTCGGGAGTCGCGATGTCCGCCATCAAGGGCGGAGGAAGCCCATCCGAGATGTCGCCACCTATATGGAGGCGCTGCGGACTGAGAAGGCCCATGTTACAAACTACACATAGGGGAGACTGCCAAACTTGCTTCAGAGAATTAAAGCTTACCTCCGAGGTGCCGGCTTCTTCCTCTTCGGCTGGAGGAGGCTGTCATCCGAGTCTTCGGAGAGCATGATCTTCTCCGGCGAGGCCGGCTGGCTGGCAGGACCAGCAGAAGCCTTGCACAACCGCTTGTGGCCTTTGGGCTGCGCCTCCTCCTTTGTGTCCTCGGACGCCGCCCTCTTGCCTTTTGGGGAAGGTTTCCCCTCTCCCCGTATTCGCCTCCTCCTCGTCCTCATGGGTGGAGGCGGCGTTGGACTCCTCGGATCGAGTGACTGAGGTATCTCGGATGCGCGGGCCGCCTCTCCCCTTCAAGCGCTTCAGCTCCTTGGGTGGCACCACATATAGCTCGTCAATCAAGAGGGTCGCAAGCTGAGGAGACCTCTGCTCCTCCAGCAGCAGCGCCGGACACAGCATCAGCTGTGTCTTGGAGACCCACTTCTGAAAGAATATATCCGATCATTGTAGTAAAGATCTATAAGATGGAAAAGAATGATGAACATAAACCTGCGTGCTATAGTTACCTCGGTGGCGTCGTGCGCGGCCTCGAAGCCGCTGTTCCTCCCCTTGGGGGGGGAACTCGTTCTTGGACGGCTTGAATAGTGCCGTCCACATGCCAAACGGGGAGACGCAGGAGAAGTGGTCGACGGGCACCGCGTCCTCGGGCTTGAATGCCCATATAGGACCCACCCGAAGCTGGAGCGGCAGAAATATTAAGTTGTCTAGATATGCAACTAGGTGGACAACCTATATCACAAGCTCAACAACAACAAGGAAATAACAAACACAAAGTAAAGGACCGAAATAACCGCCAATGAACACGATGGAGACAAGGGTGTGTTGCCGAAGTTCCCTCCTTTGGGGGACGTACGTCTCTGTTGGAGAGGTGTGGAGGCACAATGCTCCCCAAGAGTCACTAGGACCACCTTATTCTCCTCATGCCCTCGCACGATGCAAGGTGCCGTGAATTCACTAGCGGTGCCCTTGAAGGCGGCAACCGAGACCTTAACAAACAAGGTTGAGGCTCTCTCCATAACTCAATTGGAGGCTCCCAACACCACCACAAAGCTTCACCGCAATGGATTGTGGCTCCGCGGTGACCTCTTCCGTCTAGGGTGCCCAAACACCCAAGAGTAACAAGCTGACGATGATGTAGAGCCGTAGAATGCAAAACTGTTTGGTGGAAGTGTAGATCGGGTGAATCTCCTCCTATCCCCAAAGTATGGTGGAGTTTGGATAGTTTGGGAAGGATATCTCAAGCTTTTTAATGGTGGAGCAAAGCTCGGGCAAAGATTAGAGTTTGGAGGAAGAAGGGGGTATTTATACCCCCCAAGAGAACTGTGGCCGTTCCACAGCCCACCACCCCAGGCACCTAGACAAAAGGGGTCCGGGCGCCCGGACACACCCGAGAGAAATTCCTCTCAACCCCGGGCACCCAGACTGAAACAGAGCACTGGCGGCAGGGAGGGTCGAGCACCCGGGGTAGGACCCTGGCCACCCGAGGTTGGCAGAGAGGCGCGGGAGGGGGTCGGGCACCCAGGGGTGCCAGAGAGGTGCGGGAGGATCCACCCAGACCTCGGAGGCCCCGGGCACCCAGACCATGGAGGCCCAGGCACCCGGACGTGGCCGAGCCATGATATGTCTCCAACGTATCTATAATTTTTTATTGTTTCATGCTATTATATTATCAATCTTGGATGCTTTATATGCTATTTCATGTCATTTTTTGGGACTAACCTATTAACCTAGTGCCTAGTGCCAGTTCCTGTTTTTTGCTTGTTTCTGGCTTTTAAGAAAATCAATACCAAACGAAGTCCAAACACGATGAAACTTTACGATGATTTTTTCTGGACCACAAGGGACCCTAGAAAGTTTGGGTGGAGGCCAGAAGACCTACCGGAGAGCCACGAGCTCACAGGGCGCGCCCTTGGGGGAGGGCGCGCCCCCTGAGCTCGTGGTTCCCACATAGCTCCGTTTGACCTAATTCCACCTCTATAAATTCACAAATATTCCCAAACCAATAGAGAGCCACCCAAAACATTTTTCCGCCGCTGCAACCTTTTGTTCTTCCGTGATCCCATCTGGAAGCCTTTTCCGGTTCTTTGTCGGAGGAGGAATCGATCATGGAGGGCTTCTACATCATCCTTGCTGCCGTCCGATGATGCGCGAGTAGTTCACCACAGACCTACGGGTCCATATCTAGTAGCAAGATGGCTTCTTCTCACTCTTTGATCTTCAATACCATGTTCTCCTCGATCTTCTTGGAGTTCTATCCGATGTAATCTTCTTTTGCGGTGTGTTTTTTGGGATCTGATGAATTGTGGGTTTATGATTAGATTATTCATTGAAAGTAATTGAGTCTTTTCTGAACTTTTTTATGCATGACTGTTATAGTTTTGTATTTCTCTCTAATCTATTTGTTTGGTTCGGCCAACTAGATTGATTTATCTTTAGTTGGAGAGGTGCTTTGTAATTGGTTCAATCTTGCGGTGTCCTCACCCAGTGACGGAAGGGGTAGTGAGGCACGTATTGTATTGTTGCTATTAAGGGTAAAACGATCGGGTTTAATCATATTGCTTGAGTTTACTCTGTCTACATCATGTCATCTTGCTTAAGGTGTTACTCTGCTTGTCATGAACTTAATACCATAGATGCATGCCGAATAGCGCTCGATTGGTGGAGTAATAGTAGTAGATGCAGGCAGGAGTCGGTCCACTTGTCACGGACGTGATGCCTATATACATGATTATTGCCATAAATACGTCATAACTATACGCTTTTCTATCAATTGCCCAACAACAATTTGTCTATCCATCGTATGCTATTGTTTCGAGAGACAAGCCTCTAGTGAAAACTATGGCCCCCTGGTCTACTTTAATCATATTATAAAAAAAATACCTTGCTGCAATTTATTTACTTTTATTTTGTTTTGCAATTTATCCATCTACTATACAAAATTTGATCCTTGCAAGTAACGAGTTCAAGGGGATTGACAACCCCCTTGCCCGCGTTGGGTGCAAGTATTTGCTTTTGTGTGTGCAGGTGTTGTTCACTAGGATTTGGTTGGCGCTCCTTCTCGTTCGATAAACCTTGGTTCTCAACTGAGGGAAATACTTATCGCTACTATATTGCTTCACCCTTCCTCTTCGAGGAAAATCCCAACGTGGCTCACAAGTAGCAGAAAGAATTTCTGGCGATGTTGCTGGGGAGCTATCATCAAATCACTACAAGTACCTTCACTCAAACTATCATCTACTTGCTCTACTTTTTTTTGCCTTTTTATTTGCATCTCTTTTTCATCTCCCTCCACTTCTCTAAAAAATGAAAAACACAAAAATATTTTACTTTGTTTGTTTGCTTGCTTGCTTGAAAGTTGCTATCATGTCTGAATTTGAAAAGTCAATGATGTTCCTGCCACTAGTGCGGAACCTTTTGATCATCAAACTATACTTATGGAAAATGAGAATATTAAAAGGAGTCTCGATGAAGCTGCTAAAGAAAATTTAGATAACCTTGCCAATGACGATCCTAATAAAGAAGAACCCACTATTATGCATACTTAAAAACTCCGTATAGGTTGTGGTAATGATGAGGACATCAATACCATTGTTACACCCACAGCCCCTGCTGCTATACATACTGGACCAATTACTAGAGCTCGCGCACGCCAATTAAATTATCAGGTACTTTCGTTTCTTGGTAATGATTCTAATGTTCATGAGAATATGATGCTGCCTAAATTGGATACATTTGTTTTGCTTACAAATGAAGGGCCTAGCTTGGACAAGAAAGAGGAACCTTGGAGCAAGTTCAAGCATGGAGATGATGGCATGCGCAAGGGGAACAAGAACGGAGTTACAAGTGATGATTTCAGGACTTTGAAGCCACCATAAGGAGTGCAGGAAGCCTTGGACGAAATATACAAGATGTCACTTCATAAATTTCGTCCAGAGGCTATTATAGGTGCTGCGTCACCTTATTATTGGGCCAGGCCCATGTAATTTCGAAATACTTGAGTATAGGCTATTTTTAGAGTCCGTATGTGTGGGGAAACAAGAGATAGGGTTGGTTTCGGACCCCCTCCTTCAAGGGCCACGAAATCCCCCCCCTCTTCCTCCATATATACAGCCCTTAGGGCACCGTTTAGACTTTGGGTTTTGTTTAGATTAAAAGTTCGCCATAGCTGCAACTTCGCGTACTTCGTTTGTGTTCAACAACCAGACCAAGACGTCACAGAACCCCACCTCGATCAATAAAGCTTTCATCTTATATTCGCAATATCCAGATTGCAAATCTTAGTTTCTTGCTTGTTCTTCGTTTGCTTGCAGGAGATAGACCCTCGGGGTCAGGTTGATTGTGCTCCGGCGTGGTCAATAACCTCTCGGAGTTGGTTTAGCGATTGCTAAGGCGCGACGTCCTCGCACGTTCGTAGTCGGATCGTCAAAGTCTACTCCACCAAAAACGATAGATATCATCTCATCGAAAGATCGGGACACCCTCGCCTCTATCATCTCATCTGAATTGATTATTGCTGACCCTTTTTGCTACCATATCATAAGCCTTCCCAGCTCCACATACATCTACATCGTGCGTTTGACACCACCTGGCAATCGCTCTGTCCAAGCTCTGAGAGTTTTGACTACAAAGGTTGCCGATCACCACCTGCTGCTGGGTAAGAGCTGGTAAGAATTTGAGATTTGCTTGACGGATTTGTGACACCACACCACACCACCACCACTTTCTAGTAGTCTGTAGGATCATATTCTCGTGTGTTTCTATTGCTGCTAACCATGGCAGGATCACAAGCCGACGAGATTGACTGGGAGAACATGACGAACAAGGAGTTGCATGATAAATTTCAGCAAATGATGAGTGGCCAGGTGGGAGATGTGCTAAACAGATTTGAAGAGGCCATGGAGAAGATAGATGGCATGGAGAAGTCGTTCGAGACAAAGCTGGATAACAAGTTTAATGAATTGCTCACGCGTCTTCCCCAACCACCACCGGCTGCACCTGTCGCACCTCTGCAACGACAACAACAACGCCCCCTTCCAAATCAGTTCGGACAAGCGAAGCGTGTTCCTCTTGAGGATGGCCAAACTTCTGGTGCTGCTGTACCTACTGTTGATGCTTCTTTGGCTCCTGCTCCTGCTGCTGCTGGTGCCGAGGAGGAGGATGATTACGTGGGCGATTATGAGGATGAGGTTGATCAAAATCATAACTACGTGCAACCACCAGCACCAGGTCGTCCACATGCAAATAATCGCAATGGTAGGCCTGCACCACCACTTCAGGTACGAGATCATGACCATCTTCCTAAATTAAAATTGAATATTCCACCATTCGAGGGTAGATATGTTCCTGATATATATCTTACTTGGGAGTTAGAAACTGAACAACGTTTTACATGTTTACAATATCCCGAGGAACGACGTGTTGCTGCTGCTGTTTGTGCTTTCACTAGTTTTGCATGTGTATGGTGGTCTGAACATTGTAGATTATATCCTATTCCAGCTACGTGGGCTGCTTTGAAAACTGCTATGCGTACTCGTTGGGTTCCACCATATTATCAACGTGAATTACTTCAAAAATTGCAGCGCTAAAGACAAGGAAAAAATTATGTAGAAGAATATTATCAGGAATTACAAACTGGCATGATTAGATGTGGTATTGTTGAGGAGAATGAAGCTATGCTTGCACGTTTCATGGGTGGATTAAATAGAGAGATTCAGACCATTCTAGAGTATAAGGAGTATAATAATATCACTCGTTTATTCCATCTTGCTTGTAAAGCTGAACGTGAAGTGCAGGATCGACAGGCATTGGCGCGAACTAATTTTTCTGCAGGTCGATCTTCATCATGGACACCGCGTGCCTCCTCTACTCCCACACGTCCTACTGCGGCACCACTGACTTCAGCCGCCAATTCCAACCGAGATACAAGAAAACAGGCACCACCACCACCATCTGCCAAGAGTACACCTTCTGGGCCTGCCCAGAGCTCTTCTTCAACTATGGCATCAACAGGGCACACACATGATATTATTTGTCGTCGTTGTAAGGGAAGAGGTCATTATGCGAGAGAATGCCAATCTCCGCGTGTTATGATTGCTACTGAGGATGGTGGGTATGAGTCCGCTAGTGACTATGATGAGGAGACTTTGGCTCTTATTACAAGTGAAGAACACGGTGGAGATGATTCTGATCATGAGACGCAATACATGGCTCCTGAAGACGCTGACAGGTATGAATGTTTAGTTGCTCAACGTGTTTTGAGTGTGCAGGTCACACAAGCTTAGCAAAATCAGAGGCATAATTTGTTCCATACAAAGGGAGTTGTGAAGGAACGTTCTGTTCGCGTCATCATAGATGGAGGGAGCTGCAACAACTTGGCTAGCATGGAGATGGTGGAGAAGCTATCTCTCACCACAAGACCAAATCCACATCCTTACTATATCCAATGGTTCAACAACAGCGGCAAGGTTAAGGTAACACGTACTGTTCGTGTGCATTTTAGTATCTCTACATATGCTGATTATGTTGATTGTGATGTGGTACCCATGCAAGCATGTTCATTATTACTTGGTAGACCATGGCAATTTGATAAAAATTCTGTACACCATGGTAGAAACAATCAGTATACTCTTGTTCATAAGGATAAACATATTACTTTGCTTCCTATGACTCCTGATTCTATTTTGAAAGATGATATTAATAGAGCTAGTAAAGCAAAACAGGAGAAAAATCAGATTGTGGCAAAAGAATTTGAGCAACAAATGAAGCCTAATAATAAACCATCTAGTGTTGCTTCTGAAATTAAATTGAAAAGTGCATGCTTACTTGCCACCAAATCTGATATTGATGATCTAGATTTCAGCAATTCTGTTTGCTATGCTTTTGTGTGCAAAGAGGCGTTATTTTCATTCGAGGACGTGCCTTCCTCTTTGCCTCCTGCGGTCACTAACATTTTGCAGGAGTTCGCTGACATCTTTCCACAAGACGTGCCACCGGGATTACCACCTATTCGCGGGATTGAGCATCAGATTGACTTAATTCCCGGTGCTTCGTTGCCAAACCGTGCGCCATACCGTACCAATCCAGAGGAGACGAAGGAGATTATGCGTCAAGTACAGGAGCTGCTCGACAAAGGTTATATACGCGAATCTCTTAGTCCTTGTGCTGTTCCTATTATACTAGTGCCAAAAAAGGATGGTACGTCGCGTATGTGTGTTGATTGTAGAGGCATTAATAATATTACTATTCGTTATCGTCATCCTATTCCTAGGCTAGATGATATGCTTGATGAATTGAGTGGCTCTACAATATTCTCCAAAGTTGATTTGCGTAGTGGATACCATCAAATTCGTACGAAATTGGGAGATGAATGGAAAACAACATTTAAAACTAAGTTCGGTTTATATGAGTGGTTAGTCATGCCTTTTGGGTTAACTAATGCACCTAGTACTTTCATGAGATTAATGAACGAAGTTTTACGTGCTTTCATTGGACGATTTGTGGTAGTTTACTTTGATGATATATTGATTTATAGCAGATCTTTGGAGGAACATTTGGAACATTTACATGTTGTTTTTATTGCTCTACGTGATGCACGTTTGTTTGGTAACCTTGGGAAGTGCACCTTTTGCACCGACCGAGTATCTTTTCTTGGCTATGTTGTTACTCCACAGGGAATTGAAGTTGATAAAGCCAAGATTGAAGCTATTGAGAGTTGGCCGCAGCCCAAAACGGTCACACAAGTGAGGAGTTTCCTTGGCCTCGCTGGTTTCTATAGGCGTTTTGTGAGAGATTTTAGTACCATTGCTGCACCTCTCAACGAGCTTACAAAGAAGGATGTGCCTTTTGTTTGGGGTACCGCACAGGAAGAAGCCTTCACGGTGTTGAAAGATAACTTAACACATGCTCCTTTACTCCAACTTCCTGATTTTAATAAGACTTTTGAGCTTGAATGTGATGCTAGTGGAATTGGATTAGGAGGTGTGTTATTACAAGATGGCAAACCTGTTGCATACTTTTCTGAAAAATTGAGTGGGCCTAGTCTGAATTACTCTACTTATGATAAGGAATTATATGCTCTTGTTCGGACTTTGGAAACATGGCAACATTATTTATGGCCCAAAGAATTTGTTATTCATTCTGATCATGAATCTTTGAAACATATTAAAAGTCAAGCCAAACTGAACCGTAGACATGCTAAATGGGTTGAATTCATTGAGACTTTCCCTTATGTCATTAAACACAAGAAGGGTAAAGAAAATGTTATTGCTGATGCATTGTCTCGTCGTTATACTATGCTTTCACAACTTGACTTTAAAATATTTTGTTTGGAGACCATCAAAGATCAATATGTGCATGATGCTGAATTTAAAGATGTATTGCAGAATTGTAAAGAAGGGAGAACATGGAACAAGTTCGTCGTTAACGATGGATTTGTGTTTCGTGCTAACAAGCTATGCATTCCAGCTAGCTCCGTTCGTCTTTTGTTGTTGCAGGAGGCGCATGGAGGAGGATTAATGGGACACTTTGGCGTAAAGAAGACGGAGGATGTACTTGCTACACATTTCTTTTGGCCAAAGATGAGACGGGATGTTGAGCGCTTTGTTGCTCGCTGCACTACATGTCAAAAAGCTAAGTCACGACTCAATCCTCATGGTTTATATATGCCTTTGCCTGTACCTAGTGTTCCATGGGAGGATATATCTATGGACTTTGTTTTGGGTTTACCTCGAACAAAGAAGGGGAGGGATAGCATATTTCTTGTCGTGGATAGGTTCTCAAAAATGGCACACTTTATACCATGTCATAAAAGCGATGATGCTGCTAATGTTGCTGATTTGTTCTTTCGTGAAATTATTCGCTTGCATGGTGTGCCAAATACTATTGTTTCAGATCGTGATACCAAATTTCTTAGCCACTTTTGGAGATGTTTATGGGCTAAGTTGGGGACTAAACTGCTTTTTAGTACTACTTGTCACCCCCAAACTGATGGACAAACTGAAGTAGTCAATAGAACTTTGTCTACTATGCTTAGGGCTATTTTGAAGAATAACAAGAAAATGTGGGAAGAATGCTTGCCTCATATTGAATTTGCTTATAATCGTTCGTTGCATTCTACTACTAAGATGTGCCCTTTTGAAATTGTATATGGTTTCCTACCTCGTGCACCTATTGATTTGTTGCCTCTTCCATCTTCGGAGAAGGTTAATTTTGATGCTAAACAACGTGCTGAATTGATCGTAAAAATGCATGAGTTAACTAAGGAGAACATTGAGCGTATGAATGCTAAATATAAACTTCCTGGAGATAAGGGTAGAAAACATGTTGTGTTTGCACTTGGAGATCTTGTTTGGTTACATTTGCGTAAGGATAGATTTCCTGATTTGCGCAAATCAAAGCTAATGCCACGTGCTGATGGTCCTTTTAAGGTGTTAGAGAAAATAAATGATAATGCATATAAACTTGAGCTGCCTGCAGATTTTGGGGTTAGTCCCACTTTTAACATTGCAGATTTGAAGCCTTATTTGGGTGAGGAAGATGAGCTTCCGTCGAGGACGACTTCATTTCAAGAAGGGGAGGATGATGAGGACATCAATACCATTGTTACACCCACAGCCCCTGCTGCTATACATACTGGACCAATTATTAGAGCTCGCGCACGCCAATTAAATTATCAGGTACTTTCGTTTCTTGGTAATGATTCTAATGTTCATGAGAATATGATGCTGCCTAAATTGGATACATTTGTTTTGCTTACAAATGAAGGGCCTAGCTTGGACAAGAAAGAGGAACCTTGGAGCAAGTTCAAGCATGGAGATGATGGCATGCGCAAGGGGAACAAGAACGGAGTTACAAGTGATGATTTCAGGACTTTGAAGCCACCATAAGGAGTGCAGGAAGCCTTGGACGAAATATACAAGATGTCACTTCATAAATTTCGTCCAGAGGCTATTATAGGTGCTGCGTCACCTTATTATTGGGCCAGGCCCATGTAATTTCGAAATACTTGAGTATAGGCTGTTTTTAGAGTCCGTATGTGTGGGGAAACAAGAGATAGGGTTGGTTTCGGACCCCTCCTTCAAGGGCCACGAAATCCCCTCCTCTTCCTCCATATATACAGCCCTTAGGGCACCGTTTAGACTTTGGGTTTTGTTTAGATTAAAAGTTTGCCATAGCTGCAACTTCGCGTACTTCATTTGTGTTCAACGACCAGACCAAGACGTCACAGAACCCCACCTTGATCAATAAAGCTTTCATCTTATATTCGCAATATCCAGATTGCAAATCTTAGTTTCTTGCTTGTTCTTCGTTTGCTTGCAGGAGATAGACCCTCGTGGTCAGGTTGATTGTGCTCCGGCGTGGTCAATAACCTCTCGGAGTTGGTTTAGCGATTGCTAAGGCGCGACGTCCTCGCACGTTCGTAGTCGGATCGTCAAAGTCTACTCCACCAAAAACGATAGCTATCATCTCATCGAAAGATCGGGACACCCTCACCTCTATCAAGTGGTATCAGATTTTCAGGTTGCTCGGTGAGATTTTACAGTTTTTCGTAGTTTAGATCGAGTCTGTTCTTCTGATGAGGACATCAATACCATTGTTACACCCACAGCCCCTGCTGCTATACATACTGGACCAATTACTAGAGCTCGCGCACGCCAATTAAATTATCAGGTACTTTCGTTTCTTGGTAATGATTCTAATGTTCATGAGAATATGATGCTGCCTAAATTGGATACATTTGTTTTGCTTACAAATGAAGGGCCTAGCTTGGACAAGAAAGAGGAACCTTGGAGCAAGTTCAAGCATGGAGATGATGGCATGAGCAAGGGGAACAAGAACGGAGTTACAAGTGATGATTTCAGGACTTTGAAGCCACCATAAGGAGTGCAGGAAGCCTTGGACGAAATATACAAGATGCCACTTCATAAATTTCGTCCAGAGGCTATTATAGGTGCTGCGTCACCTTATTATTGGGCCAGGCCCATGTAATTTCGAAATACTTGAGTATAGACTATTTTTAGAGTCCGTATGTGTGGGGAAACAAGAGATAGGGTTGGTTTCGGAACCCTCCTTCAAGGGCCACGAAATCCCCCCCTCTTCCTCCATATATACAGCCCTTAGGGCACCGTTTAGACTTTGGGTTTTGTTTAGATTAAAAGTTCGCCATAGCTGCAACTTCGCGTACTTCGTTTGTGTTCAACAACCAGACCAAGACGTCACAGAACCCCACCTCGATCAATAAAGCTTTCATCTTATATTCGCAATATCCAGATTGCAAATCTTAGTTTCTTGCTTGTTCTTCGTTTGCTTGCAGGAGATAGACCCTCGGGGTCAGGTTGATTGTGCTCCGGCGTGGTCAATAACCACTCGGAGTTGGTTTAGCGATTGCTAAGGCGCGACGTCCTCGCACGTTCGTAGTCGGATCGTCAAAGTCTACTCCACCAAAAACGATAGATATCATCTCATCGAAAGATCGGGACACCCTCGCCTCTATCAGGTAATATAAGTCTTGCTGAGTACCTTTACAGTTCTGATATAAGTCTTGCTGAGTACCTTTATAATCATGGTTGCTTAATTTGTGTTTTTTGCAGAGGATACATTAGTCTCACTAGTGCTTTCAACGATGAGTTCGATGTTAACCGAGTAGCTTGGGAATCCCAGACAGAGGTCTGGTTCCTATGGAGGGTCTTGTAGATAGTCAGGCTTCTCAGCCTTTTTCTTTTGTAGTTGTCTGTACTCAGACATGTTTATGCTTCCGTTGCTTGTATGCTTTGTATGCTAGGCCATGTGATCCTTGTTTGTAATATCATGTTATGTATGGCTCTTCAGAGCCTCTTAAATAAATACTTTGAAATGCATATCGGTATGTTGTGATGCCATGTTGTATCTACACATATCATGCATACTGTGTGTATGTTTTGAAATGCATTAGTATGTGTGGGATTCGACACCTAGTTATCTGCCTTTGGTAGCATTACCTACAGCGAAGTGCCTCCTAGTGCTTCCACTGGGACCTGGTAGTTCGCTACTGCTCCAGAACACATGGATTGGTCAGCATGTATCCTTCTTTTCTCCTGTGTCTGTCCCTATGGGAAAATGGCACGCGGTGTTTACTGGAGTCCTTGTAGCTTGCTATGACTCGGTAACACACGCTGATGACCGACACGTGCATTGTTGGGTTACGTATGCCTGTCCCTATACATTTGTGCCACCTTGGTTTATGACTAGTCATGTCGACCCAGGTTATCTGTCATATGGATGCTAGCGTCACCATCATATACGTGAGCCAAGAGACGCAAACGGTCACAGCCAAGGTAAAGGCGGCGGCCGTGGGTTACTGTGCGTGAGGCCGCAAAGTGATATGATGTGTTACTTCCTAGATTAGTGTGACTTAGGATCGGGGTCCCGACATACCTACTCGAGGACGAGCAGGAATTAAGCTTGGGGATGCTGATACGTCTCCAATGTATCTATAATTTTTTATTGTTTCATGCTATTATATTATCAATCTTGGATGCTTTGTATGCATTTTTATTCTATTTTATATTATTTTTGGGACTAACCTATTAACCCAGTCCCAGTTCCTGTTTTTTTGCTTGTTTTTGGCTTTTCAGAAGATCAATACCAAACAAAGTCCAAACATGATGAAATTTTACGGTGATTTTTTCTGGACCATAAGGGACCCTAGAAGGTTCGGGGGGAGTCCAGAAGACCTGCGGGAGAGCCATGAGCTCACAGGGCACGGCCTGGGGGGGTAGGGCGCACCCCCTGAGCTCGTGGGTCCCACACAACTTCGTTTGACCTAATTCCACTTCTATAAATTTACAAATATTCTGAAACCAACAGAGATCTACCCGAAACACTTTTTCCTCCGCCACAACCTTCTGTTCTTCCGTGATCCCATCTAGTGGCCTTTTCCAGTACTCTGCCAGAGGGAGAATCAATCACAGAGGGCTTCCATGTCATCCTTGATGCCTTCCGATGATGCGTGAGTAATACCTACGGGTCCATAGCTAGTAGCTAGATGGCTTCTTCTCTATCTTTGATCTTCAATACCATGCTCTCCTCGATCTTCTTGGAGTTCTATCCGATGTAATCTTCTTTTATGGTGTGTTTGTTGGGATCCGATGAATTGTAGGCTTATGATCGGATTATTCATTGAAAGTAATTGAGTCTTTTCTAAACTTTATTATGCATGATTGTTATAGCTTTGTATTTCTCTCTGATCTATCTTTGGTTTGGCCAACTATATTGATTTATCTTCAGTGGGAGAGGTGCTTTGTAATGGGTTCAATCTTGCGGTGTCCTCACCCAGTGATAGAAGGGGTAGCGAGGCATGTATTGTATTGTTGCTATTAAGGGTAAAATGATGGGGTTTAATCATATTGCTTGAGTTTACTTTGTCTACATCATGCCATTTTGCTTAAGGCGTTACTATGTTTGTCATGAACTTAATACCATAGATGCATGTTGGATAGCGGACGATTGGTGGAGTAATAGTAGTACATGCAGGCAGGAGTCGGTCTACTTGTCACGGACGTGATGCTTATTTACATGATCATTGCCATGAATACGTCATAACTATGCGCTTTTCTATCAATTGCCCAACAGTAATTTGTCTACCCACCATCTGCTATTGTTTCGAGAGAGAAGCCTCTAGTGAAAACTATGGCCCCCGAGTCTACTTTAATCATGTTATAAAATCCTAAAATACCTTGCTGCAATTCATTTACTTTTATTTTGTTTTGCAATTTATCCATCTACCTATACAAGATTTGATCCTTACAAGTAACGAGTTCAAGGGGATTGGCAACCCTTTTGCCCGTGTTGGGTGCAAGTATTTGCTTTTATGTGTGCATGTGCTATTTACTAGGATTTGGTTGGTGCTCCTTCGACTTTGATAAACCTTGGTTCTCGACTGAGGGAAGTACTTATCGCTACTATATTGCTTCACCCTTCCTCTTTGGGGAAAATCCCAACACAGCTCCCAAGTAGCAAGCCACTATGCCAACTTTCAGGTGACCTCGGGAACCAGAACCGGCCGAACCCGGTGGCCACCCCCCTGGTATCTCTGGGCACCCGGACCTCTAGCTAGGGACTTTTCTCGGTATCTTCTTCTTCCAATGAAACCTAACACGAATTGGGAGAAAAGTTTATGGAAAAGTTTTGAGTTCCCCAACTCTGAAATCATAACAACCCCTCTTAATAGTACGGATGTCCCTAGGACTCAAAAAGAAAAATCCAAGAACTTATTTCGAGTCATCGATGAACATCGTCTTCCCCCTCCCCCCCCCCCTTTTTGTGTCGATGGGGCAACCGACGTCCGTAGACACAATAGAGAAGCCAATGTCTTGAGATAACCTTGACAACCGACATTAGTCCTCGTAAAATCGTATTGTGATCATTCACCAAAATCGTAATTGAGTGACAATTGCACTTTCAACTGACTCAGGGTGCCTTTACGTCGACGAAATCACTGAACCCTAGAACCATCGACTCAGGGTGCATCGACATTGATGAAACGAACCCTAGAATCACCGACTCGGGGTGCCTCGACATCAACGGAACCACTAAGCCGTAGAATCACCGACTAAGGGTTCCTCAACATCAATGGAACCACTAAGCCCTGGGATCACAAAATTAGGGTGCCTCAACGTCGATGGAACCACTAAACCCTAGGATCACCAACTCTGGGTGCCTCGATGTTGATGGAGCCACTAAACCCTAGAATCACCGACTTAGGGTGCCTCGATGTCTACGGAGCCACTAAACCCTAGAATCACCGACTCAGGTTGCCTCGACGTCGAGAGAACCACTAAACCCTAGAACCACCGACTCAGGGTGCCTCAAGATCGACGGTAGGGGTGGGCATAAAAATCGACGAACCGAAGACCGAACCAATACCGAAACCGAAAAAACCAAAATTTTGGTTTTTATTGTTGATACAGCATAATTCGGTTTTTATGTTTACTAACCAAACTTAGTTTGGTCAGTTCAATTTTAGCTCGGTTAGCTGAACAGATAACCGAACATGCTGAGGACGTGCGAATGTATAGCCAAAAGGGCTTCTCGCATGCTAGGTAGCCCCCTCCCGCGTGCGTTCGCGACAAAAAGTTTGCCATGGGCCAAGACGACGACATGCATGCAAGGTCCAAGCCGAAAAGCTATTATGGGCTTCTTTTTCTAGTGTGATGAGGCCACTTAATGGTTGTAGTCTGTTTGCATGTACGTGCCTACAGAAGCACGAAGTGCTGCCGTTTGTTGATTTAGTCCCATCTCGGCTAGCCACGCACAAGGAATTGGATACATAGGCTATATAAACGTGCACGAGGATGGAAGCAAGGCACGGTACTCTAATGTTTTTGGCATGTTTGGTAAATACGGTAGATACGGTAGAAACCGAAAACTCGGTTAACCGAATTTTTGGTTAGCTGTTTTAGGATGTATATTTTCGTTTTCAGCTTTGCTAACCGAATTTGCAAAAAAAGATGAATGGTAGAAACCGAATTTTCGGTTTATACCGAACGCCCAGGCCTAGTCGACGGGACCACTAAACACTAGAACCACTGACTTAGGGTGCCTTGACATCGAAGGAACCAACCACTAAACCCTAGAACCATTAACTCAGGGTGCCTCAACATCGCCGGAGCCACTAAATCCTAAACTAGTACACATTATCAAGTAATAACTAGAATTGACCCTTTCCTTTACACCATAGTAATTCATCACATTCACCATTCAACATCATCAAATTAGCCACAGTGCGACATCACATTCACCCTACAACGTCATCAAATTAGCCATAGTTGAACATCACATTCACATACATCATCAAATTAGCCATAGTGCAACATCACATCGCATAGAACGTCACACTTCATAAACATATTTAGAAAGTTTCAAAACTTCAAATTAAACTAACATAGTTACTGTATCCAACACCATAGTTCACAAAGTCTAACTTAAGTACTGGATAAATAATTAGATTGCAACAATTCCAAACCACACCCTTCAAAAGGGTAGCAATGCCAAGTCACAATTCAAAGCACCTCATTCATATAAGATGGCACTCACCCCCTTAAGCTTTATCTTATTCTTTTCCCCAGCCTTAGGGAGCTCAGCAATGTGAAACTTTAACTTCCTCCTCTCTTCTGTCAGTCTTTCCTTCTCTTTCAAATGGTTGAACTTCAAGTTCCTAATCACATTGGCTTGAACACATTGAACATGCTGCATGTCAACCTTTTCCTCCAACTTGTTGTTCTCCTCTTTCTTTGCTAGCTCTCCCTTCAAGTTGGCCACTAAATCGTCCAGCTAAGTCATGTTCTCCTCTTCATTGTCCATCTTAACCTCTTGATAATTCAACTCCGGTGCCCTCTGCTCTTGGGCATCCAAGAGGTAGTTGACATCAGCAACTGACTTCTGATGGTTCTCCTCTGGTTTGATTTTCCCTTGCGTTAGAGAGTGAACAAGAGATGAACTCTCCAGATTGTCCTTGGTCCCATCTCTCTTGCTCTCCTCATATATATTCCATAACTGGGGCAATGCCTTCTCCATTGAGTCTGGCCACTCTAAATCAATCCACTGAACAATTCCACAATTTCTTCCTTCCTGCAAACATATAAAAAACAAAACAATAAGCTAAATGACTTTCATATCTTATACTAAACTAGAATAGAACAACCATTTTCTACAAATGACCATGGCAATTATTTTAAAACTTGGTATAAGAAATATTTTAATATATGCTACTTGTGAGCTGCGTTGGGATTTCCTGGAAGAGGAGAGGATGATGCAGTACAGTAGAGATAAGTATTTCCCTCGGTTAAGAACCAAGGTTATCAGTCTAGTAGGAGAACCATGCAACACCTCGTGGACAGAACCTACACACAAAATAACAAATACTTGCACCCAACGCAAATAAGGGGTTGTCAAATCTCATAGTGATAGATAGATAAACAAAAACACAAAATAAAGGTAAATAAATTGCTGCAAGATATTTTTGGATTTTTATATATGATTAAAATAGACCTGGGGGCCATAGTTTTCACTAGTGGTTTCTCTCTTGAAAATAGCATACGGTGGGTAAACAAATTACTATTGAGCAATTGATAGAAAAGCAAATAATCATGACGATATCCAAGGCAATGATCATGTATATAGGCATCACGTCCAAGACAAGTAGACCGACTCCTGCCTGCATCTACTACTATTACTCCACACATCGACCACTATCCAGCATGCATCTAGAGTATTAAGTTCATAAAGAACAGAGTAACACCTTAAGCAAGATGACATGATGTAGACAAAAGTAAACTCAATCAATATGAATTAACCCCATTGTTTTACCCTTAATGGCAACAATACAAATACATGTCTTGTCCCCTTCTGTCACTGGGATATAGATCACCGCAAGATTGAACCCATCAAAAAGCACCTCTCCCATTGCAAGATAAATCAATCTAGTTGGCGAAACCAAATCAATAGATCAGAGAGAAATACAAAGTTATAATAATCATGCATAAAAGAGTTTAGAGAAGACTCAAATAATATTCATGGATAATCTGATCATAAACCCACAATACATCGGATCCCAACAAACACACTGCAAAAAAGGATTACATCAAATAGATCTCCAAGAACATCGAGGAGAACATTGTATTGAAGATCAAAGAGAGAAGAAGCCATCTAACTACTAGCTATGGACTCGTAGGTCTGTGGTAAACTACTCACACATCATCGGAAGGGCAGCAAGGTTGATGTAGAGCCCCTGCGTGGTCGATTCCCCCTCCAGCAGAGTGCCGAAAAAGGCCTCCAGATGGGATCTCACGAGAACAGAAACTTGCGGCGGCAGAAAAAGTATTTCGGGTGGCTCTCTGATGTATGGGGAATATTTGAGAATTTATAGAGGCGGAATTAGGTTAAGATGTGCCATGAGGGGCCCACAAGCCTGGGGGGCGCCCCCCTTGGGCCGCGCCTCCCGAGCTTGTCGCTCCCTCATGGCTCGTCGGGACTTCTTCCGGACCTTCTAGGGTCCTTTCTTGTCCAGAAAAATGTAATCCAAAGTTTTTTCTCCGTTTGGACTCTGCTTGATATTGATTTCCTGAAAAGTCAAAAACAAGCAAAAAAACAACAACTAGCACTGGGCACTAGGTCAATAGGTTAGTCCTAAAAAATGATATATAATTGCATAATAAACATCCAACATTGATACTATAATAGCATGGAACAATAAAAAATTATAGATACGTTGGAGACGTATCAATATACTAAATGACTAGTGGAGCATGACATTTTCTATATTCACTACCAACCTACATGATATCTATGGACCATGGCAATTATTTTGAAACTTGGCAAAAGATACACAGAAAAGGACTACTACAAAATTAAACTTGTTTAATTGACGAAAGAACACTACAAAGGACAACTGCAATTATCTTTTTTCGCTGCTGGCTTATTATATTTAGTAAATGGGCACTCGCATTCAACAAAAAAATACTATGACCAATGTACAGTCAGCACAAAGCACTAAAAATTAGCATACAAATCTCAATTGGCTATAAACAATTAACAATGACCAATCTACAGTGAGTGGGCTTATTAAATATTATCTAAAGAACTAACCATTGATAGTGGGCACAAAGCACCTAAATAATTAGCAAAGTACAAATCTCTATTAATTAGCTACCACATGACTGCAGACATGCCACATATGAACAGTATGATACAGATACCAACTCACTAAACAATGACCACACTTAGTAAATTTCTAAGCAAACTTAACGAATCAAATTGAGCTCGAAATAGCACAGGTTTGAAGCATACCTTCCCAGCCAAGAAAAGAATCTCCTGTCATGAATCCCTTCAAATGCAACACACCTCTCCGCCGGCTGGTCGTGGTCACACGAAACGCTCATATCTGTGTCAGTGTCGTTGAAATGCGAATCGTGCATGGCAGCAGGGATCTATACGAGCAAACAACAACCAAAGATTGGAAGAAGCAATTCAGATCGAGCTCCTAGTAAAAACCACTAAATCAGAAACCCTAACCCTAGTTGTAGCAAACTAACCTTGATGATGCCGTCAGGGGAGGAGACGTGCTGGATCGAACTATCATTGGTTTCGCGGTGGGGCAGCGGTCAATGGTCGTGGTGATAGCGGTGGTGAAGAACAGAGAGAGAGAGAGAGTTCACGAGAGGGAGAGAGCAAGGAGGGGTTTGATCGTGTGTCGATTCGTTCAGTTTTTGACCGAAACGGCTCGAGCCATCTTCGTCTAACAGCGTCGCCCGTGAACTGGTACGCCACGTCGGCAAAAGCAAGACCCACCTATCATAATCGTCATCAAAATGGTCAAATCCTCCAACTAGTATTTTTTTTGCAAAATATTAGGATGATAATCAATGGTTTTTGCCGTAAATTATAAACTCGTGTTCCCTTCAAACCTAGCCCTCAATGTGGCGGTTTTCTGCAATTAACTCCAGGATGGCACTATGATAAGAAAGGACTTTTCCAAGTCAAATCTGTAGACAAAGTAGCACAAGACTCTAAAGCGCATGAATCTATGAAAGGGATACGTGAATATTCCAGTCTAGTGGGAAACACATATGGTTTTGAATGGAAGAGACTACAGTCACTCCCTCTGCCTAACAAGATTCTGCACTTTTTATGGAGAGTGGCCACCAATAGTTTGCCACTTAGGATGAAAGTGAAACGGAGAGGCATGGATATTGATATGAGATGCCCCCCTGTTTTAGATTAAATGAAGATGGAGGCCACATCTTTGTAAATGCAAATTGGTTAAACCAATCTGGAGAGGCCTACAAATGTACAAATGGAGGATATAAGAGAGGTAATTGTTGGATGCCCAAGTGGCCCCTCTCTCCTATAGGAAATTTTCAATCTGAATGAAGATAAGAGGCTCACAGCTTGTTGCTCTGGATCTGGTGGTCAGAAAGGAATAAAGCAAACTGAGGAGAAATAAACAAGAACAACTGGAGAGATAACGGCCTCCATCACAGTTTATGTTTTGGAGCATAACAACATGCAGGTAAAGAAAGTAACACCAAAGAATAAGATGTAGTGGCAATGGTCTCGACCAATGCAAAAATTTCTAAAAATCAACACAGATGGGGCCTTTCCGGATCTATATCTTTCAGGTGGTTGGGACTTCCATCGTCAGGAATGATCGAGGTGTTGTAGTTGCGGCTGGACAAGATCATCTTTAGGAAGTCAGAAGTGCCCTTCAAGCTGAAGCTCCAGCTCTGCACCATGCGGTTCAAATCACATCAGCAATGGGGTGTCATCAGGTGGTTATGGAGACAGATTCGACAGTCATGAAGAAAGCTATTATGTCAAGTGATTATGATCTAGTGCCGTTGGGTGGTCTTTTTAGAGAAATAAAAGCCATGTTTCTGTTAGTTCTGAAAACTTCATAATATTGGTTGTACCATGATCATGTAATGGAGTGGCTCATGAACTTGCTGTCCATGGCGCTCCATTAGGGAAATGGCAACCGTGAGGTGTGGGTTCGCCATCTACCGCAGTTTGTACTGAACTTGTATGCTGGTGACATGTCCAGTTATGGAATACAACGGTATTCCTTCCAAAAAATATACTGTTTTACTAAAATTCAGTCGTCTGTTTTTAAATTGGTTGTAGGTCATTTTTTGTGCCGTCCGATCAGTACGAATCTCAGCGCACCTTTGAGTCCTCATTCTACTATTTTTTGCCTACACGCGCGTGTGATTTTGGGTTTGGGCTTTTTTGTTATTTTGGGTTTGCGGGTGTCACCCACCCACCTGTATGTTGTACGCCAACTGCTAGTGCCAAGTGAGGTGTTTGTCGCTAGAGAAAAATTCACTATAAGATTTATAACTTGCGCTGGTGACCACTTTAGTCACTGTGGTTAGAAAAACCCAAAATACAATCACTAAACTTGCTCCAGAGGGTCACCTACGATCCATTCTACGGTTTGCTCTATGTATTCGTTGATGTGACACTTGTCCAGTCACCCACTTGGCAGCTTGACTACCACGTCGTCTTAGCCGCCTTAATACGCCGGGAATCAAGGATTTTTTTTTTTTGCAAAATCGCCACAAATAAAAGAACCCCTCTCCTGTCCACAGCCGCTCCCTCTCGCCGCCGATCCCCTTCCTCCAGCACCACCACCAGCGGCACCGGCACGGCATCCTCCGCCACCTCCTCCGCGGCGACGGCTTCCTCGGGACCCCGCACCACAATAACGACGACCACCGCCTACTCCTCAACCTCCTCGATGTCCTGGGTGTGCGCGGTGATGGCCATGTCACAGCCGCCGGAGGAGAGCAGCACGGCGTCCTTGCCCCTGCCGGCGGCCTCGAGCAGGAAAGTGGAGTTGGGGCTGCCGCTGCTGAAGAGGAGGCAGAAGAAGCCGCCGCGGTCGACGCCGGCGCCCACCCGCGGTGTGCGGCGGACGAGGAGGGGAGTGGCCGGACATGGCGTGGGTGGCCTCGGCCTGTCGCCGCGGCGACAGCGTGAACTGCATCATCAGCACGTCGGCAGCCTCCGTGACCCATCCGCACGCCGCCCCATGACCCGTGACTTGAGCTGGGCGCCATCCTGGAGTGGCCGGGCTCCCCTGTAGATTGAACTCCGATACTATTCAGTACCACTTGGTCTGAAATTTGCACCTTTTTCTTGTTCTTGCACCAGGAATTAATTCTGTATTACTACTTGGGTCTAGACTACAACGCGCACAGTCCTTTGGAGTGTTATCTACTGTCATAATCTCTGTCACGGTGGGTGATGACTGATGATGAACAACCAAACAATCAATTGCACGTTTGCTAGTATTACTCCAGTTTGTCTTTCTTATGTCAGGCTTTCGTGTGAAATGTGTGTGTTCTGGGTTGAGATATATAAACTTGACAAATCAACAACAGTCTTAATTAACTATGTCCAAGATTACTTGCATTGCAGTAGTACATCCTTCCTACTAGTAATCTATACTTCAGATTTAGTCCAAGGCATACATCCTACTAGTGCAGAAGCTCCAATGCAAGACTGAAATGAACATGCTTCAGTTTCAGTTGCTCTGTAGCTCGCTCTTGCTGGTACATTTGCTCTGTAGCTTGCAAGACAGAGATGGAGCCCATGCAAGATTGAAATGCATTCAATTACGCTGGTATTGCTCTGTAGCTCGCTGGTACAGCAGCACGCTCTTCATCACGTACTGGTGCACCACCGCCCCCACCGCGTCGCTGGACTCCTCCCGCACCATGTCCAGGCGCGCGCCCAGCACCTCCATGACCTCCGCCCGGTTGACAACTTCCCGTGCCCGCCGACGCGTGTGGCGTTTCTTAGCATAGTCGTGGCGAGGCGCAGCCGACTGCTCCCAGGGGAAGGGCAAGATCGAGGGCCACAAGGTCGCGGTCGCCGCTCGCGGTCCACGTGGCCGCCGGCCACTCCTCGCCATGTTCGCTTGTCCTCGGACTCCACCTCGCTCTCCTGAGCCTCCGCACCGAAGGAATCAAGCCGGGGTGCCCCCGAATCACTGGCGTCTGAAGTATGCGCACGCCCACGCGGACGCCGCGCACGGCCGCGTCTCGCCGTCCGCACTCCTGCTCGTCCCCCTCCTCCGCCGCGGCACCCACGCCATGTCCGGCCACTCGCCCTTCTCCTCCGCCGTGCACCGCAGCCCCACCTCCACCAGCCCGCTGGCAGCCATGACCCCGCAGCGCGGCGCCAACCTGCAGGCGGTGTTCAACAAGATCCTGAATGTGGCGGTGGCGGGCGCGCTGGCCAAGGACCATATGGTGCGGCGCGTGTTCGTGCTGAGCGACATGGATTTCGACGGGCGGCGAGGCGTAGATGTCGGAGTTGCGGCCGCGAGATGCAGGCTGCTGGTTGCTGCTGCTCCCGTTGCTAGCTTACTACTCCCGTCTGCGCCACGAGCGGAGGTGCGGCCGCGGGATGCAGGCACAGCCTCCGTGGGGTGCTGGGGCGAGCGGGGAGGCCGGCGGTGGTGTGCCCCAGACGATCGGCAGCGGATCCCCGCCGGGACGGCGCGAATCGAGGCGGTGACCGACAACTAGCAGGCCATCGGGAGAAGAAGAGCGAGTTGGGGGCGGCTCGGTCTGACCAGGGGGGAGCTCTTTTAATCACCGACATTTTTGCAAAAAAAACCTGCATAGCTGCGTATTCAAGCGAGCGGACATGGCAGTCAATGCACATGCGGCAAGTGTTGACTCGGGCCAGATCAGCGCGTACGTATAAAAAATCGTACAATCATACAATGAATCGTATGTGACGCTCTAGAGCAAGTTTAGTATTGTATTTCGGGTATTTCTACCAAAAAACTAAAGTGGTCACCGGCCCAAGTTATAGTTATAGGACGTATAGTGAATTTTTCTCTTGTCACTATCTAGCGGAGGAGGGGAGAGAGGAGGAGCGGTGGAGGAAGTTGTTCCCGTCGGCGAGCGGCAGTAGGTGCTGGAGACAGGTCATGGAGCGCGGCCAGCTGCCTTCGAGCAGCCAGAGGGAGGCTAGCTGCCGGGGAGCGGCGTGAGGAAGGAGAAAGGGCGGTAGTGAGAGGACAGAGGAGGTCGGCGGAGCTCCAATTGGGTCCGCCACCAGCAAGCGCTAGTGGCGGAGGCCGAAACCAGCCATCATCGTCGGCCGGGTGGAAGGTACAGCGAGCCTTTCCCCCCTCATTTTTCTATTCTCATCTCTAAGCTCCTCTTTTGGTCAGCCTGCTACCATGTTCCTCCCGCCAAGCCCCTTAGTTGTTCCCAGATTTTAGCTTCACCTGAATCGTGTAGCTTTTGGTGCTGCGAGGTCATCACTGTTCATATTTGGTCATTTCAATTTGGGTAAATTTAAAATTTGTAAATCACACGGCGATCTCCCCTGTGTTCAAGTTCAGTAAGCATTTGCGATGTTGAAGTTCAGTAATCAGTACTGTTGTGATGCAGTTCATATCCCAAATCTGAAATATAGATTTTACTCTCTGACAGTCGTCATGTGTACTAGGATTTTTCTTCAGGGAAAAATTTCTACAGCTGCCCATTATTTTTGCGAGGTAGTTGCGGTGGTTCTCAATCCATGCATATGTGTGTGTGTGATCTATATTTATTTTATTTTCAGCAGCTTAAAAGGTGTGAGCTATGCATGTTTTTGTTATCAGCTCATTCTTCCCCTCGGTATTCAGATATGTTTCAGCTTTTGCGCTGCCTTTTCTCAGTTTAGTTCCATCGGCCTTGTATATAGTTTCAGTATTTATTATCTGTAGCTGTGTGTATTGCCGATCATTTGCAGTCATCAGTCTTTAGTTGATTCTATTAAGTCATGTTTCATTTAGTAGATCAGTATCTCAGCATGAGTCTTGTAGTTGATTCAGTCTTTTAAGGCATCGGTTTTTCTTATCTGTGTGTCTTCTTCAGTTTTGTCTTCAGAATGTAGGTTTAGTCCATGCTGATTTTTGTCAGTTTAGAATTTATTGGTTTCCATTCTAGTGATTATTACTCCTTTCCATTCATCAGTGTTCATTTTCTCTTCAGTCTTTAGATCCATTATCCTTGATCAGTTTGTTCTATGCATTTCCTTTAGTTCACTTGTCATTCATCCATTAGTTTCTCAGATTTTATTTGCGTGCTAGTTGTCATCAGTCTTCAGACATTGATTATTATTTAGTAGTGTTTTCAATTATCAGCCTCCATGATTTTAGTGATTGTTCTTCATTTTTCAATTTGTCCATGATAATTCAGTGATTTATAGAAATTAAAGATGACTGGTGAGTGTTTCAGTTTTTAGTTTTCAGTTTCAATCATCTTCATTGTAGGTTTCTTTCAGTTTTTCAGAGTTTTCTTCAATTTTAGATATTTGTTTCTCAGTTTGTTTTAGTGGTAGGTATTTTTTGTTTGAGTGTCATTCCTCAGTCTATCAGGTTTATTCAGTATATATGTCCTCTTTCTTCAGTTATTTACGTATTTCATGGTTAGGTTCACCGACATTTTCAGTCTTATTCAGGTTTTAGTCTTCTGTAGCTTTCTCCTGGTATTTCTTCAGTGGTAGGTTAGCTAGCTAGTTTAGCAAGTTTTCTCATTCAGTTTTCAGTCTATCTATATTTTCTCATTTCACTACTTTAGCCTTCATATTTATTTCCTCACTTCATTTTTTCCAGATGGCCGTATCGCATTCAGCAAGGATGGCTGGGAGGAATTCACGGAGGAGAACGACCTAAAGGTTGGCCGAGTGGTGCTCATCACTGTCAGGAACAGTGCACTGGACAATTTGGACATGATGGTTGTCGTCAACCTGATTTAAGATTACCATTAGTGTTAATGCTCTAGTTTTTGTTGATGTTATCTATGTCTTGCTGCTGTCAGATGTCTATGTCGCGCCACAGGATGAACAAACTTTGTGTCTTGTCTCTTTTATAGGTATCTTTTGCTTGGTTTGTATGGCACTGTCAAGAACTATGTAATATGGGGCCTGAAAACCTTTTAAATGCTAGTCTATTTGGTCAGTGTTCAGCTTTAACATGGAGGCTTTGTGTTTAGTTTTTATCAGTATTTTGGATTTTTTTGGACCGATCATTTTTTCAATGCTGGGAGTAACTTTTCAATTATTTGAAATTCAGTATACTGTCAAAAGACCCAAGTAAGTTTCCCTCTAGCAGTCAAAAACACTGGTATGTGCACAATTATTATTTTTGTAATTCAAGCACACTAACAAACAAAAGATTTTATTTTTATGTTTTCAAATCAAGCATAAAGGGAAAATGGGAAGTTCAGTGGAAGGAATGGCGCAGTCTCTAGGCGAAGTAGCTTGGGATGTAGGTCAGTCATCAAATCCTCTGATCATTGTGTTTTATTGAAGTCTTTTTTTTTTGTTAGGTTTTCAGTGTTTTGCATTTTTTTCATTATTGTTCAGAGTGGTTTGGTGCGGGTCTTTAGTAAGCAGTTTTAAAGCAGTAACCACATTTCTGCCACTAGCATTCATCATCTTTCTATTCTTTCTGACAAGAAATGGGATTATCTCCTGACACTGGTACTCATCATTTCACGTACTCATTATTTTTCTATATTTTTTTTCCACGGGGTAATCTGTCACTGGCACTCATCATGTCACGTACGCTAAAGATTATCTCCTCTGTTTTTCTGTACTTTTTTTTCTTCTCAGATTTTTCAGTTTTCACGCACACATAATTTCAGATTTTCAGTATGCTAGGGGCAAGGCTTTTCGGACTGGGGGTACCTATAGTCCAGCCCAGTGGGTTTTGCTTTTTTCTTTTTTTGGTATGTTAACGAGTTAGTTTGGCGACCCGTTAGGTACAGGGCGAGACACTGATCGTTCAAAGGCAAAGAGGTGACTGGCGCACGATTTTTTGGCTTAAAATCAGGAAGGAAACAGATGTTTTCTATAAGAGCAAGTATAATAAGGTGACATAGGCAGGCTGTAAGACTTAAAATATTATTTTTTTACTAAGTTGGATGAAAGAGAAGGGGAGAGAGAAGAGAAACGGGCTTTAGATTTATAGCCAGCTGTAGCACGGGCTCCAAGAAGCTATGTGAGAGTGTATGGTGGGTCTTGTTCTTGTAACCCACTATTATACATGTTGACTATTACATTGGCTATAGATGATATGGCAATATGTTATAGTCACCGGTCGGCTATATTATTAACCATGCTCTAACTGAGTTAGGAATGACCACTTAGGCTCCGTTCATACTATAGGTACGGAAAACATAGGAAAGGAAAACTGTGTAGGAATTGGAATGAATAAACAGTAAAAAACTTTGGAACGGGAAAAGAAGAGAAGGGGAGCGGAACTTGCATTCGGATGGCCTAAGAAAACGCAGGAAGAGCAAGTAATGAACAGTAGCTAACGCAATATTTTATTTGCACCCTACTTCTGTTCTCTTCTTTCACCTCATGGACAGCCGTGTGATTGAATATTTTATCTACCCAAGAGTACAATTCCTCTGTTCTGCCTCGGGACTCCGCCCAAAAATGAGCTTCGTGTGGATTTGTTCAATCCCGTGAAATGTGCATGCCCAGCGATCTTTTCCTGTGGAATGTTGAGTAGCTTTCCTTTGAACCGAACAACTAAAAGGAAAGAAAACCTATGAAAGCTAAATTTCCTTTAAAACAGCAACAAATCCCGTGAACCGAACGGGGCCTTAATGTAGACACAACTGTCAAACCATGATTGAAAGAAAAAAAACCTGAAGCAAATTAGAAAACAGACGCATGACGAATAGGGGTCGACTATTCTTCACCCCAGCCAACCCGTGCAGTTCCAGCCACGTAATTCTTTTGTTTCTGCCAACCATTAGCTGCCGTAAGATTACCACTGCCGTAAATAAACAAGTAGCTGCCGTAAGATTACTGTTCCTTTCCGTGAGCCAGCGACCACAAATCTAGACGATGTAAGATTTTTTGTTAGCTCCCATAAAGTTAAGCTTTGCATTCGACCCAACCACCACAAAATTAGGCGAGGTTAGATTCATAAGATTGCCGGCTATTACTGTGACGTGTAACACCACCAAATTAGATGGAACATAGTATTATTCACAGAAAAGAGAGGATAACGTGGGATTTTTTTGCCTCAGCGAACCTATTAACACCAAACTGACGTAACAAACATATCTGCAACCAGCAGTCGGACTGTGTGGCCATGTGCACTAAACTAAAACGTTGTAACAGCAAATGTACATTCACTCTATAATCCGTTAGAGACATTGCATACATAGGGCCAAGTGTCCTCTTCTTAATCAATAGAACAGGCAAAGCTTTTGCCTCGGTTCAAACAAAAAGAATGCACAGTAAGCTATAATGGTACATGTAATGATATCGTTTCTGTTGGTGTGCGTGTGTGTGAGAGAGACCTTTATGTGTTGTGACTCTGCCGATGTGTGGCTTTATTAATTTAAAACCAGATGCCTCTGGCATCTTCGTTCTAAAAAAAAGCTATAACGATACATCTTATCGCGAAATTGCACTTATCAGTATAAAATTACACCGACACTTTTAACATCACACTATGTAAAAACTTTTGGCATGGCCCCATGTTGCCAATAAAAGTGCACAATGGTAGAACATTGTGTCTGTAACTTGGTGCAATGCAAAAAGTCAGATGAGCACTTATCAGTAATAGAAGTATGCACTCGAGGGATTTTATTGCGAGGTACAAATTGTATATAATACTATATGCTTGAAAGAATAACAAAATGTTTAGAAATTCCACCAAAAGATGTATTATTAGAACTGGCAATTTTCAGTTAGAAATATCATAATGCAACCTGATATATGGATTAGATACTGAATACAAAATGAACTGTCAAAGTATTATGCCATAAATGTTAATGAACATGCTCCATCCTTTCCACTCCCAAACTCTATTTACCAATGACCACAACTGAATGGACATATATATTTTAACTTGGGAAAGGTGCTAATAGGCATACACACACACATATAACATGCATGTCTATTTATCTCTATTGATTATTTGCGCAAACGCAACAATACAAAATCACCTATCTCCACACATCCATGGCGAAGGTATTGTCATGTGTAGTTTAATAATATTAATATCATTATTTTAGACCAGGACTGTACACGATAACGCAACAAAAGGCAGCATGAAAATAGGCGGATCCTGATATAAAATAGCAGAAGAGAAATGAAGCATAATGCAATTAGCGGCCCCCCTTCGAAAATCAATATCTAAATCTATAAAATGATTAAATGAGCATCATCTACAGTAGCACAAAGATTAAGTACAAGCATCTGTAATTGATGCACAGGTTATTATTCTCTCATCACTTCTAGCAGCAGCGCAAAAGGGAAGACATCTTCCAAATTATCAATCAGTATTGTACAAAATATAAGAACAAATTTTAGGCAACACATTCCTATTTCACAACACTTCTGTTATTTAAATCTCAATTTACACGCTGGCAATTATCATTTTGGCCACCACATTAATAACGGCCGATAACTGACATTTTTTTACATCACAGTCAGATTGCCAACTTGTCCCAGCAGGCGCAAGATTCAGTCATTTGACAAATAATAATTTCTATGGACTGTCTTAGAACCGGATCTACACTTTTGATCTGCAACTCTAGGTGTGAAGAACATATCACAACAGGAACATAAAATTACATCTGGCAGAAAAATGTCATCATGGTCCAATAAAAAGTTCGCTGGTGTCAAACATACATAAAAGGCCAAGACTTATTACATCAGTAAGATAAAGTTAATATGAGCACCAATAATAACTTCACGGGACCAGAAATCTAAATCTACAGTGAAACCAAAAGTGAGAGCTAACTATGTAACGACACTGCGGTCAAATAAGATAATATTAAGAGCAAAAACCTCATTTGCTCCCAGCTTTTCCTTTCTTGGTGTTCTTCCATGAGAACTGGCCTGGCAAAGCATTTAAAACTATGAGTCAATTAAGAGAAAGTTATGTAGTGGCCAAACATGTAAAGCGTCAATTCTCTTGTGCAAAGTTCACTGCTTTGTGAACTTCCCTGTTTTCCTACATTGTGAATTTTCCAACTCTGTTACCTGGAAGATGACAACATGTAGGTAGACATTTGACGTAAATAGTATGCCCATTCTTTGCATTAGTTGTAAATAGGCGTACAAAAGTGCAAGCATACTTCCGCTAGTCATACTAAATTCTCAGGGAATTAACAAGTTCGGAAGTTCCCCAAATATACACTATATATGTTTCCTGGAAAAGTTATAAGGCTCATACGTATTCTTCAGTAGTATAAAAATTCATCTAAATCACCCATTTGTAATGGCTCACAGCTCCAGATTTGGAGAAAAAAAATGAAGGGTGGAGAAGAGGCTAAATACTAGAGCCTTAACCTTGTTCGGGGAGGAGTTGGAGGTTGGGGCCGCCAGCTAGCGGTCGTTGAGGAAAGCGACGTGGCGCAGGTGGTCGGGCACGGCGGATGCAGGCACGTGGTGGTCGTTGAGGAAACGTTCTGTACGCCATGGTGCCGCGGTAAGTTGAGGACGGGCGTGGGAACGGGAGCAGGCTTCACTTGCGATCCCCGGAACGTTTTCCCCGAGCAGCCAGCTGCCGAGGTTGCCCCCGAGGAATGGCGGGGATGGGCTGGGAGATAAAGGCTGGTAGAGGAGAACCACTGGGGCTGAGGAGTCAGATCCAACTCTGTTCGCATCCCTATCGCCGTCGCCGGAACCTGGGCCGCTGCTAAAGAAGGGGCCATGGTTGAGCTTGCCTCGCAGATCTGAGCGGTGGTGAGGCTTCGAGTACAAAATAGAGGCCACCTGTAGCGTCGCACTACACCGAGGCCACCTGCGGTGGTTCCCTGCACCGAGGCCGCCGAACCCCACGGCTGCTGCCCGCTCGCCGCCAGCGCCGCCGGAGACTCTGGCCGCTCGCCTCCGAAACCGCTCGCTTCGCCGTCCAGAACAGATTTTCCAAAACATGAAACCGTTCTAATTCGAGTAGAAAATCACGGGAACGTGAGTTAGCGGTCTCCTAAACGGTTATACGTAGCAAATAAAATTACCTCGATGCCAAGGGAGAGAAAAAAAAAAGATTAACCCGTTCGGGTGCCAGGACCAGTAAATTTACCTCAGGAAGGACAAATCTTACGGCACAGCGGCCGCGGTGGGGTGCGATTGGAGACAACCCAATTCTCTGGCTAGGTCTTAAATAGACTTTATATATATATATATATATATATATATATATATATATATATATATATATATATTTATTCCAGGTCAGCGTTTGCCAGTACCTCATATTGTTGCTGTAGTCTGTTTGTCTTGGGTGGTCATCCTCAAACTGCTCCAACGTCTAACTGCATTGCATGTGCACTCATCACAAGCTAAAAATAGGCACAGCCTCGCAGTTGTCATCGCGTATTTCAATCAGAAAAAAGAGGAACAGTGCATGCATCAGAAAACTATTATAGCTAGTAAGAAATTGTTAGTGTAGTTGTCGTTGTAATTGTAATTAGTTGTCCATTCATGCCGGGTCCGTGGGCGCCTCTCGTCGTCCTGGCGCTGCTCGCCTCGGCGGGCGATGGTGCCGTCGGCGTGAAGGTGCACCACAAACACGGCAGGTTCACTGTGGGCCCGTGGAAGCCGGCGCATGCCACCTTCTATGGCGGCCGCGATGGGTCCGACACCCGCGCCGGCGCATGCGGCTACAAGGACACGGTGGCGGAGGGGTACGGCCTGCAGACGGCGGCCGTGAGCACGGCGATGTTCAACGGCGGCGAGACTTGCGGGGCGTGCTACGAGGTGCGGTGCACGGACAGCCCGGAGTGGTGCAAGGCCGGCACGACGCCTTTGACGGTGACGGCAACGAACCTATGTCCGCCCAACTACCAGCTGCCCGGCGACGACGGCGGGTGGTGCAACCCGCCGCGCGAGCACCTGGACCTCACCATGCCGGCCTTCCTGCAGATCGCGGAGGAGAAGGCCGGCATTGTGCCCATCTCGTACCGCCGGTACGTACGGTAGCAAACATAAGATTTCTCTTTTGTTATTAATTATTAAGTCAGCTGGTTGAACAATTGCGATGCAGTGTGCCTTGCGTGAAGCTGGGCGGGATCCGGTACACGATCACGGGGAACAAATACTTCAACATGGTGGCGGTGACGAACGTGGGCGGGGCGGGGGACGTGGCGGCGCTCAAGGTGAAGGGGAACAAACGCGTCAAGTGGACGCCGCTGCAGCGCAACTGGGGCCAGGTGTGGCAGACCTCCGAGGACCTCACCGGCGAGTCGCTCACGTTCCGCGTCATGACCGGCGACCATCGCAAGCACACGTCCTGGCACGTCCTCCCGCGGGACTGGCAGTTCGACGTCACCTACCAGGCACCCAAGAACTTCTAACCGCCCTGTAAAACCGTGCTAGCCAGCCAGGCATAAATTCATCGGATCTCCTGTTTTGTGTCCCTCGGAGTATGTATGTCCAACTCCAACAGGACGTACGTGCATCAAGAAACAAGATTCCCTCTGACAAATGACAAGAAACAAAGAATGAATGAAAGAAACAAGACTTGTGTCCGACGTTGCACGGCTGGGCACTTTCATGCTCCACCCAGAAAGGAACAAGAAACAATTAGACACGGCCGCACAAGGTGGTGGCATAGAATGGGACGTCCCGTAACGTTGGAGTTGGACGCACACAACTTCATCATCAACAGCAAGGACACCACCATCCCCCTCCCTTCTCCGAGGAAGCTTTCATTTCCTCCATGATTCGATCTTGACGCTACAGTCGCAATACGCGCCCTTCATCCGTGATCCTCCTTCCCGCGCAGTCTGTGGACATGTTTGCCGCGACGTCGATGGAGGTACACCGCCAATCTTGGTAATGCCTCTGCTCCACACAAACACGTCGCTATTCTTTTGTCTTCTCTTTCCTTGAGAAAATTGTGGTTGTGACTCTTCTCTCTCCACTACCGTGTTGCAATGCTGATTTGGAAGGAAAAATCAACCTCCACACTTAATCCAACCTTATATCATGGTTTTATATCTTTAAAGTTTCAAAGTTGTTGAGAACCAACATGTGGTTGGAAGGTTAGTGGTAACCCCAGCTCACCACGTATCAAACCCCTCCGGCCCACCAGGGATCAAACCCCAGATTTTACGCTTTGATGTCTCATAATAAAAACAAAATATTCTTTCAACGGGAGACGATATTCCCATCGATTACGATGCCCCTATGTTGATTTCGTCAATTTCAAGTCCCCAAAAAAGTTCTCAAACTGTTTTACAACAAATATGCAAATTTAAGAGGTACTTTGAATGCATTACCCGTAAAAACTCATCAAACAGTGGGCATGTTTGGGAGTGCTCAGTTCTGAAAAACGCAACTCAAGCGAGGTACTTTCACGGTGTCCCTCTTAAAAAAACTAGAATCTGAAGTCCAACTTCCTCTTTTTCCGTGAAGCTTTTCAAGAGGTGCTTCAAAAACTCTAGTTCGAAGAGTCCTCGTGGAGTTGGAGAAAAGTTACCAGCCGCTATCACCCGTAAGTTGATCCGACCTTATAGCATTGTTACACCTTTAAAGATACTAAAACAAGAGTATTTATATCATATATTAATATAAAAAGACCCAAAGGAGAAGATCCAACAAATCTCGACCATCATGTCAATCCGACGACCTGTATTGCTTCAATGGCGAGCGATCCACATGTTTAGGCTGCAATTAATAATTTAATATCATACAAAATATTAACACCTACACTATCCACGTAATTAATGCGCAATTGATTTACTTTATAATATTAACATGCATGCACATATACATTTACTAGTAACAAAAACAGATGGATGGTTAGGGGGACAATTGTATCACCAGCCCACCAAAATCAAAACACCGGTGCTTGTATTTTTTTAGATTTATTTTAAGTCTTCCGGCAATGATTTTCGACTACAAAGGCGTCTCTAGCGCTTCGTCAGTCTTAAAATGACGTGACGCTGAGATGCATGTTGAGAAATAACGGAATACAAAGCAGAGTTGCTGATTGGACGTTGACATGGTAGTGCCAGACAAGCGCACCGGGCCCAAACCACGTACACGTGGTACGCCATCCACCCACTCAGTAAGGTCGTACTGTCGCTGTCTTGCCACGTATCACGGTTGGCGGCCGTTGAACGCAGGGTATAAGTACCGGGCACCCAAGGGCTAATCCAAATCGTTGGCGCTCTAAATAATCTCCTCCACTGACTCCCTACCCTGCCTATCCACTCTGCTCCATCTCCAGCTCCACCGCCATGGATTTATCCTCCCTAGCGAGGCCGCAGGCTCTCCGCGGCGGCTCCACGGGCGCTCTCGGCGCCCACGCCGCCCGACGCCGCTCCGCCCAGCTGCTCCCCCCGCGCCGGCCCACATTCCGCTGCTCCGTCGAGGCAGCCAAGTGAGTGCATACCAAACCTCGTACCGCTACCCAGCCTGCTGATCGATCTTCCCGCGAGCTGCAACAACCATGGGTCTGAGGAGCGCGCTTTTGTTTTCATGCGTCTGCACCGCCAGGCAGCAGGTGCAGGGGACGCTAGCGGCGGAGGCGGAGGCGGAGGCGGCGCGCAAGGAATGCTTCGGGGTCTTCTGCACCACCTACGATCTCGAGGCGGTGAGTCGTCCTCACTGCTCTCCCTCAACGTGTTTGTTGAAATGATCGGCTAGTGTCTGGCTGGGTTGGTGCGCGCTCAGAAGATTCCGCTGGAAGCGTTACTGGTACCGGGACTGCGATGTTACGCCTGAGTCGATCTTCTCGATTGTGGCTGGGATTTGGTCATGGCTTTTGAATTGAGAGAAGAAAGAGGCTTCTTCTTCTTTTTTTTTTTTTTGACGCTACAGCGTTGAACGAACACTGCGCCTGATGTTGATCTGTTAATATGTGATGAAGCCATATCATTGCATGATGATTTACACTCCCTGACTTGATTGATCAGTGGATATTTATAATTGAATGTGCTTAACTAATACAGAGCTGCTGGTATTAATCTGTGCTCCTCCTGTCAAACGGAACGCAGGATGAAAAGACCAAGTCCTGGAAGAAATTAGTGAACGTTTCTGTGTCAGGTGCGGCCGGGATGATATCCAATCATCTGCTCTTCAAAGTAAGTAGCACCGAGACATTGTCTTCATCCAATTTATTCAAATTTTGTCTATGTAGAGGTGTTGACCCTGTCAACAATTCTCCTCCTTTTATTGAAAATGCATAGACAAGAATGGCTCAGTAATAGTCACAATATTCTCATTTACCAGATGGAAGTGCAGTATATATTGATATTGCTAGGTACTGCCTAGTGATAATTCTACTGTTGCCACTAGGTGTACAGAGTCATGTTTGTATTTTGTCCAACACGACAACCAAAGCTGTGCTACGCACATAACTGATTAGCACTTTCCTCTCTGCTGATGTATCATCTTTGTGCTTAATTACAATGCGACTGACCATATTCTTGTCTTGAATTTTTGCGTCTAGCACATCAGAAACATACAGTAGTATTGACCATTTATATGACTGCATTTTTGTAGCTTGCCTCTGGTGAGGTTTTTGGACAGGACCAACCAATAGCACTTAAGTTATTGGGCTCGGAAAGATCATTACAAGCACTCGAAGGTAGCTTCGCTAACTTATTTTCCTTGACTTTTGAGAAACAACATCGATCCATCTTAATTTGCTACATGATACACATTTTAAACTGCATTCCAAATTCCAATATTGCTGTACTCCCAGGTATAAATGAATTACTGAGACAGAGCAATAACGCCCTTCTTCCTAATGCTTTCTTATAATTACAACTGCAGGTGTAGCTATGGAACTGGAGGATTCATTGTATCCATTGCTAAGGGAGGTCAGCATCGGCATAGATCCTTATGTGATCTTCGAAGATGCAGATTGGGCCCTTCTAATTGGGGCCAAACCCAGAGGACCTGGAGTGGAGCGAGCTGCGTTACTAGATATCAATGGTCAAATCTTCGCTGAACAGGTTTGCTTTTGCATTCTTTTCCTTATTATCTGTCAAGTATACTGTCATAAAATCGTAAGAACCCATTCTGTAAACGAGACATTATTTTTCTTTGTGGGAAAGTACTCCCTCCGTTCCTAAATATAAGCCCTTTTAGATATTCCAATAAGTACTACATACAGAGCAAAATGAGTGAATCTACGCTCTAAAATATGTCCATATACATCCGTCTGTAGTCCGTATTAAAATCTCTAAAAAGGCTTATATTTAGAAACGGAGGGAGTATATCTCAAACTTTGACATTTAACTATGTGGTTCCTTAGATGCAAAATGTGCCCTGTTCTCTTGCATATTCGAGGGAGGGGGAACTATGGGATTCCTTAGCATGAAACCTACTAAAAAGCTTGAACATAAATCTGATTTTAAGTTTTTAACAGATATATGAGTACACAAATGATCACAGAACAGTTGTATTGTTATTGGCTGAAATTTTAAATTGTCTCAGGGGAAAGCACTTAACGCTGTGGCATCTCGGAATGTGAAAGTCATAGTTGTTGGGAACCCCTGTAACACTAAGTATGGACAGGTTTTGTGGTTGGTAAGTGTGTTATTGATTTATGCTATTATCATGTCTGACTTGGAGTATATGCTTCTTGTAGTGCTTTGATCTGCTTGAAAAATGCTCCCAACCTACCAGCAAAGAACTTTCATGCATTGACAAGGTTGGATGAAAATAGAGCCAAATGTCAGGTACTTGATGTTGAATCTTAATTATTTCTGATATGTTTCTGTTATTTTATTTCAACAAATGACAAGACTAATCTGTCATTCACAATGTTTTTGCAGCTAGCGTTAAAAGCTGGTGTGTTTTATGACAAAATATCAAATATGACTATTTGGGGAAACCATTCAACAACTCAGGTGAAGATATGATTACAAACATGGCTAGTCTGTTGGTAGTGCTTTGGAGTACTGATTTGATGATTTCCACCTGAGTAGGTTCCTGATTTCTTGAATGCCAAAATTAATGGGAGGCCAGTAAAAGAAGTCATCAAAGATACAAAGTGGCTAGAAGAGGATTTCACTATAACTGTTCAAAAGGTACACACTGTTCCACATTTATCTGCAATTCATCTATCATTTGGGACAACTAAGAGAATATTGTGTATTCATTCCAATGGCTATGCAGCGTGGAGGTGTGCTCATCCAAAAGTGGGGCAGATCTTCAGCTGCATCAACCGCTGTTTCCATCGTCGATGCCATGAGGTCCCTCGTAACTCCTACCCCGGAAGGAGACTGGTTCTCTACAGGGGTAATGTTTTCTACTCTAGGATTGTTGATTGCTTCTTTTGTTTTGGTGTACCACTGAAGCAAAGGCGATGCCAAACCATAGGTTTATACGACCGGAAATCCTTATGGCATAGCAGAAGACATCGTATTCAGCATGCCGTGCAGATCAAAGGTAAGATTTCAAACTGAAATCCCCATTACTTTTCTTCCTGATAGGAGTATTATACAAGATGGCAATTTGCACTATAATATTATTCATACAGGGCGATGGCGACTATGAACTAGTTAAAGATGTGGCGATGGACGATTTTCTCTGGGGCCGGATAAAAAAGGTAGCATTGAGTTGTAGAAATAATGGTTGGTAATATGCAGTATAATGATGGAATAACCGATCATGTAATGATTCCTTCAGAGTGAAGCTGAACTGATCGCTGAGAAAAGATGTGTCGCCCATCTTACAGGGGAGGTAAGTGATGTCGAAGAGTACTTGGGCTCTTGTTGCAATGAAGGGCAAATGCTGCTACAGAAATTACTAACATCGCATATGTTGTGTTGTTGCAATGTAGGGTAATGCATTTTGTGATCTTCCTGGCGATACAATGCTTCCTGGAGAGATGTAGTGCTACTGCTATCGATGATACTAGCAATCTGCCAATTGCTACCCGGATGTCATGTTATTATTAGAAGGCAACGTTCCCAACGCCAACTGGAAGAAGGATAGTTGAGAGAAACGACTGCTTGCAGGCTGCGGCAGCTATTTATCTTGTGTATTTCTTTTTTGCGGGTGATCTTGTGTGTATTTAATAAGCACGCAGACTTTTGTTGTGCACTAGTAATATACGTATAAAGCAAAAGAATTTTCATAATAAAAAGGGCAAAAAGCCATATGAAGCAGAGTGTTACATTGAGGTTTACTTACAGCAGGGAAACAGAGAAATATTGAGCAGAAGCTATGATCGGCTAGGCAAAAAGAAAAGAAAGAAGAGAACGAAACAAGAACAGAACTTTGTATTTGGTAACTCTTCTGTGGTTATGTTTAACCTTGAATGCAATTTATAGATTAGACAGCAATAGTCCCTCGGACTCGAAAAGTAATAACGAAAATGGCTAATCCAATAGCAGATTCCGCAGCTGCCACTGTTGGAACTAATGAAGCAAATGATTGACCCATCATATCATCCAAAGAAACGGAAATGGGCAAAATTGAGGGAGTGCCAACAAGATCCAGAATGCAGCGGCAAAATTGCAGCCGAACACAAGATAGTCAGCCGTTTCGCTCAGAGGGAGAGATAATCAGCACAACATCCCTCGTGTTGATCCTCCTCTGGGGAGGAACATATTTACTAGTTATATCATCTGCAATTGCTTGAATCTCAAGACGTTCCTCAAACCAATCATATACTTTATTGAGATAGGTAACTAACCCGAGTCCCCCTCTAAGAGCCGTATATGAAAATTTCATCTCGTACGGCTCAAGCAGAAGCGCACAAATTTTCAACGAATATTAGAAAAAATGTTCAAAACTTCATCAGCAACTGAATTGGGTCGATTTGCCTTAAAGATATCAAATAAGAAAAATCCGTAATATCTTCTTTGTGATGATAATGCCAAAAAATCTCAAGTTGGCGCGTCTTTCTTTCTTCCTTTCCCTTATGTTTGTCATTAGAGGCTTCTTGATTTTTCTCTTCCCTATTTTGGATTTGTTTTTTTATGCGTAATATAGAAATTATCTTGTTGTGATCCTATGAATCAGTTCAATTAAAACCTTAGATTCATACTAGAGCCATGATGATTTAGTCTCAAGCTAAACAAAAGGCAAGGGTTCTTCGAATAAGAACCGTTTGATAATCATTTATTGAATCAGTGTAATGACTCAACAAAATCGAGAGAAAACAAGTTGTCTTTTGGGCAAACAAAATTGGAAGGAAGAAAATTTCTTTTTTATTTTTATTTAAGAACTACTTGAATTTTTCAGTCTGGTTGCGAGGTCTTAATAGTGAGTACGAATCATAGTTCCATTTTTTATCCACTCTATCTATTTCGTGTTCCAGATACTAGAATAAATAATATCTGACGAATTAGAATCATCTTGATAGAGATAACATGCCATTTCTATGTATTATCAATAGGATCAATTCTAACAAGTCACACACTCATATTCCAGAGATACCGAAAAAAAATCCACGGTCTAACTACCATAGTATCTAGAAATGTAGATCTTAAACTAGAAAGGCTTTTTTGGATAGAAAAACTCCGACTTCCTAGTTTTAGTTAGTACAAACCTAATTGGTTAAAATTTCGTCCAGTAAAACAGAAGAATTATAAATTTCTAAAATGATAGATAGGAATATAGCGAATAAAGCCATTGCGACCCCATAAAAGGAGTAGTCCCCCAACCCAAGGGTTTCAGTAAACTACATGCACCAGTTCGTTTTAGCCTAGGTTTAGAACTATCTTCAACGGTTTGTGTAGCCATAAATTATATTTAATCATTGGTGTTGACTTTGTATACTATTCTGTTGTAGTTGTAAATACACGATCTTTTCGGAGATCCATTGTAATCTTGAAATTCTATAAAAATGGAAACAACAACTTTAGTCGCCATCTCCATATCTGGTTTACTTGTAAGCTTTACTGGGTATGCCTTATATACCGCGTTTGGGCAACCCTCTCAATAATTAAGAGATCCATTCGAAGAACACATAGACTAATTTAAGTAAGAAGTCCCCCTATCTGGGAGACTTCTTACTGAAATGAAATTATTTTATTCTTTTAGTTGGAGTTGGTGAAGCCTTAGGTGGTTCTCGGAAGAAGATAGCGAAAAATTTTATCCCTAAAGTCGAAAATAAAAGGAACGTATAAACCAATGCTTCCATAGATTCGATCCTGGTTTATTTACAATTATAACTTCCACACCTATTCATTTGTCATTTGGGATAATTTCCCATATAAAGAAAGAAAAAGAGTCAAAGAAAGGATGGGAGATGTTTCCCATGTCAAATAAAAAAAGAGAGGTGAAAGATACTATAACAATGCGTATCAGACTGCCTGTTTCCTTGTAGTTGGATCTCCCACTTTTTGGAATGTTCCAAATTCCACTTGAGCATCCAAATCTGGATCAATACCAGCAAAAACATCTCGGAACAATGTTCTAGCGCCATGCCAAATGTGTCCGAAAAAGAAGAGCAAAGCAAAGGTAGCATGACCAAAAGTGAACCAACCCCTTGGACTGCTGCGAAAAACACCATCAGATTTCAAAGTAGCCCGGTCTAATTCAAAAATTCCCCCTAATTGAGAATGCCTCGCATATTTTTTACAGTAGAGGATCAGAATAACTTACTCCATTAAGTTCGCCACCATAGAACTCCACCGTTATGCCTACTTGCTCAACACTATATTTGGATTCTGCTCTTCTAAAAGGAACGTCTGCTCTAACAATTCCCTCCTCATCTACCAAAACAACCGGAAATGTTTCAAAAAAGTAGGCATACGGCGTACAAAAAGCTCATGTCCTTCTTTATATCTAAAGATGGGATTTCCTAACCATCCAACAGCTATTCCATCCCCATTGTCCATTGAGCCTGCTCCGAATAATTCCCCTTTTGCCGGATTATTACCAATATAATCATAAAAGGCTATTTTTTCAGGAATTTTAGACCAAGCTTCTGATAAACTAAGATTTTTGGCTAAACAATTGCTAAATCTTCGATATATTTCTTGCTGAAAGTATCCCTGATCCCACAGTTGGAAATATGCCCTAGAGGCAATAATAAAGTGGTTATTATCATATTTCCTTGTTCATGATAAATGTTTATTATTCATGCTAGAATTGTATTGACCGGAAAGTTAAATACATGTGTGAATACATAGACAACACAGTGTCCCTAGTGAGCCTCTACTAGACTAGCTCGTTGATCAAAGATGGTTAAGGTTTCCTAACCATAGGCATGAGTTGTCATTTGATAACGAGATCACATCATTACGAGAATGATGTGTCACATCATTAGGAGAATGATGCGATGTACAAGACCCAACCGTAAGCTTAGCATCAGATCGTTTAGTTTATTTGCTATAGCTTTCTTCATGTCAAGTATTTGTTCCTTAAACCATGAGATCGTGTAGCTCCCTGACACCGGAGGAATACTTAGTTGTATCCAAACGTCACTTCGTAACTTAGTGATCATAAAGGTGCTCTAAAGGTATCTTCGAAGGTATCTGTTGGGTTGGCATGGATCAAGACTGGGATTTGTCACTTCGTATGACGGAGAGATATCTCTGGGCCCTCTCGGTAATACAACATCTTAAAGAGCTTCCAAGCAATGTGACTAATGAGTTAGTCACAGGATCTTGTATTACGGAATGAGTAAAGAGACTTACCGGTAACGAGATTGAACTAGGTATGGAGATACCGACGATCGAATCTCGGGCAAGTAACATATCGCCGGACAAAGGGAATTGCATATGGGAGTAACCGAATCCTTGACATCGTGGTTCAACCGATAAAAGATCTTCATGGAATATGTAGGAATCAATATGGGCATCCAGGTCCCGCTATTGGTTATTGACCAGAGAGGTGTCTTGGTCATGACTACATGATTCCCAAACCCGCAGGGTCGCACGGTTAACATTCGTTGACGCTAGAGTAGTATTGGGATATTTGATGATTGGTAACCGAATGTTGTTCGGAGTCCCGGATGAGATCCAGGATGTCACGAGGAGTCTCAGAATGGTCGAGAGGTAAAGATTTATATATGGTAAGTCATATTTTGGGTTTCGAAAAAAGGTGCAGTTTTTTCGGTATTGTACCGTGAAGCTTCTAGAAGGTTCCGGAGGGGTCCGGAAGTCCACAAGTGGGTCCACCATGACCCAAGGGCTGGAATGGGCTGAGGGGAGGCGTCCTGGCCTTATTGGGCTAGGCGCATCAAGTCCTCAAAATCCCATATGGCTAGGGAAGGAAAAAAAGGGGAGTCCTAGTAGGAATAGGATTGGACTTGGAGTCCAAGTCCTCTCCCCCTTGGTTGCGCCCTAGGGCTTGGAGGGGCTGTTCCCCACGCCCCTCCACCTATATATATATAGTTGTCTCAAAAAACCTATATATAGAGGGGAGGGGGCGCCCCAAGAGCACACACCAAGCCCTTGGTGCCCCTCTCTCTCCCGTTACTCCATAGTTCCTCTGTCCTTATTCTAGTAGCGCTTGGCGAAGCCCTGCTGAACTACCTCCACCACCACCATCACCACCACACCGTCGTGCTGGTTGTGATCCCATCTACTTCTCTGTCTTCTCTTACTGGATCAAGGAGGAGGAGACGTCATCGAGCCGCACGTGTGCTAAACTCGGAGCAGCCGTCCGTTCGGCACTAGATCGGTTGGATCGTGATCGGATCATGAAGAGTACACCTACATCAACTGTGTTATATGTGCTTCCGCTTTCGGTCTACGGGGTTACGTAGACACACTCTCCCCTCTCGTTTTTATGCTTCTCCTAGATAGATCTTGGGTGTTCGTAGGAATTTTTTTATTTTCATGCTTCGTTCCCCATCAGTGGCATCATGAGCTAGGTCTCTCCGTAGATGTATATGCACGAGTAGAACACAAAGAGTTGTGGGCATTGATGCTCAAATTGCTTACCTCTCTTGTCTTATTTGGATTCGGCGGTATTATGGGATGAAGCGGCTCGGACCAACCTTACATGTCCTTGCACATGAGACCGGTTCCACCGACTAACATGCAACTTGTTTTGCATAAGGTGGCTAGCGGGTGTCTGTCTCTCCTACTTTAGTTGAATCTAATTTGATGAAGGCGGTCCTTATAGAAGGTTAAAAGGCAACTTGATTATCACCGTTGTGGCTTTGCGTAGGTAAGAACGGTTCTTGCTAGTTGCCCATAGCATCCACGTAAAATTTTCAACAACAAAGTAGAGGACGTCTAACTTGTTTTTGCAGGGCATGTTGTGATGTGGTATGGCCAAAATGTGATGTGATATATGTTGATGTATGAGATGATCATGTTTTGTAGTAGGTTCACGACTTGCATGTCGATGAGTATGGCAACCGGCAGGAGCCATAGGGTTGTCTTTAATTTATTAATCGCCATGTAATTGCTTTACTTTATCGCTATACGTTAGCAATAGTTGTAGAAGCAATAGTTGGCGGAGACGACCACGTGACGACACAATGGTGGAGATCATGATGATGGAGATCATGGTGTCATGCCAGTGACGATGGAGATCATGTCGGTGCTTTGGAGATGGAGATCAAAGGCACGAGATGACAATGGTCATATCATGTCACATATTGATTGCATGTGATGTTTATCCTTTTTATGCATCTTATTTTGCTTAGAACGACGGTAGCATTATAAGATGATCCCTTCACTTAATTTCGAGAAATTGTGTGCTCCCTGAGTATGCACCGTTGCAAAATTTTGTCGTTTCGAAGCACCTTGTGATGATCGGGTGTGATAGACTCTACGTTCGCATACACCGGGTGTAAGCCAGTTTTACACATGCAGAATACTTGGGTTAAACTTGACGAGCCTAGCAAGTACAGACATGGCCTCGAAACACAGGAGACCGAAAGACCGAACATGAGTCATATAGTAGATACGATCAACATGAAGATGTTCACCATTTATGACTACCCCATCTCATGTGATGATCGAACATGGGTTAGTTGATTTGGATCATGTGTCACTTAGACAACTTGAGGGATGTTGATTTAAGTGGGAGTTCATTAGTAATTTGATTAACTGAACTAAATTATCATGAACTTAGTCTTAATTGTCTTTGCAAAATTTGTGTTGTAGATCAATGGCCCGCGTTGTAGTTCCCCTGAGTTTAATTGCGTTCCTAGAGAAAGCTAAGTTGAAAGATGATGGAAGCAACTATGTGGACTGGGTCTGTAACTTGAGGATTATCCTCATTGCTGTTGGGAAACGTAGCATGCAATTTCAAAAAAATTCCTACGCTCACGCAAGATCTATCTAGGAGATGCATAGCAACGAGAGGGGAAGAGTGTGTCCACGTACCCTCGTAGACCGAAAGCGGAAGCGTTAGCTTAACACGGTTGATGTAGTCGAACGTCTTCTCGATTCAACCGATCAAGCACCGAACGTACGGCGCCTCCGAGTTCTGCACACGTTCAGCTCGATGACGTCCCTCGAACTCTTGATCCAGCAAAGTGTCGAGGGAGAGTTTCGTCAGCACGACGGCGTGGTGACGGTGATGGTGAAGTGATCCGCGCAGGGCTTCGCCTAAGCACTACGACAATATGACCGGAGGAGTAAACGGTGGAGGGGGGCGCCGCACACGGCTAAGAACAATTGGTGTGCTTTGGGGTGCCCCTGCCCCCGTATATAAAGGAGGGGAGGAGGAGGCCGGCCACCAAGGGGGCGCGCCATGGGGGGGAGTCCTACTAGGACTCCACTCCTAGTAGGATTCGCCCCCCCCCCCCACTTTTCCATTCTTCGGAGGGGGAAATAGGGAAGGGAGAGGGAAGAGGAGAAGGAAAGGGGGGCGCGCTCCCTCCCCTAGTCCAATTCGGACTCCCTATGGGAGGGGGGCGCGGCCACCCTTTGTGGGCTGCCTCCCCTCTCCCCTAAGGCCCATGTAGGCCCAATATTTCCCCGGGGGGTTCCAGTAAACCCTCGGTACTCCGAAAAATACCCAAACCACTCTGGAACCATTCCGGTGTCCGAATATAACCTTCCAATATATCAATCTTTACCTCTCGACCATTTTGAGACTCCTCGTCATGTCCATGATCTCATTCGGGACTCGGAACAATCTTCGGTCACCAAAACACATAACTCATAATACAAATCGTCATCGAACGTTAAGCGTGCGGACCCTACGGGTTCGAGAACTATGTAGACATGACCGAGACACATCTCCGGTCAATAACCAATAGCGGAACCTGGATGCTCATATTGGTTCCTACATATTCTACGAAGATCTTTATCGGTCAAACCGCACGACAACATACGTCATTCCCTTTGTCATCGGTATGTTACTTGCCCGAGATTCGATCGTCGGTATCTTCATACCTAGTTCAATCTCGTTACCGGCAAGTCTCTTTACTCGTTCCGTAATGCATCATCCTGTAACTAACTCATTAGTCACATTGCTTGCAAGGCTTATAGTGATGTGCATTACCGAGAGGGCCTAGAGATACCTCTCCGATACTCGGAGTGACAAATCCTAATCTCGATCTATGCCAACCCAACAAACACCTTTGGAGACACCTGTAGAGCATATTTATAATCACCCATTTACGTTGTGACGTTTGATAGCACACAAGGTATTCCTCCGGTATCCGGGAGTTGCATAATCTCATAGTCAAAGGAATATGTATAAGTCATGAAGAAAGCAATAGCAGTAAAACTGAACGATCAATATGCTAAGCTAACGGATGGGTCATGTCCATCACATCATTCTCCTAATGATGTGATCCCGTTCATCAAATGACAACACATGTCTATGGTTAGGAAACTTAATCATCTTTGATTAACGAGCTAGTCTAGTAGAGGCTTACTAGGGACTCGGTGTTTTGTCTATGTATTCACACATGTATCAAGTTTTCGGTTAATACAATTCTAGCATGAATAATAAACATTTATCATGATATAAGGAAATATAAATAACAACTTTATTATTGCCTCTAGGGCATATTTCCTTCAGTCTCCCACTTGCACTAGAGTCAATAATCTAGTTCACATCGCCATGTGATTTAACACCAATAGTTCATATCTTTATGTGATTAACACCCATAGTTCACATCACCATGTGACCAACACCCAAAGGGTTTACTAGAGTCAATAATATAGTTCACATCGCTATGTGATTAACACCCAAAGAGTACTAAGGTGCGATCATGTTTTGCTTGTGAGAGAAGTTTAGTCAACAGGTCTGCCACATTCAGATCTGTATGTATTTTGCAAAATTTCTATGTCTACAATGCTCTGCATGGAGCTACTCTAGCTAATTGCTCCCACTTTCAATACGTATCCAGATTGAGACTCAGGGTCATCTGGATCGGTGTAAAAGCTTGCATCGACGTAGCTCTTTACGACGAACTCTTTATCACCTCCATAACCGAGAAATATTTCCTTAGTCCTTGATACGTCTCCATCGTATCTACTTTTCCAAACTCTTTTGCCCTTGTTTTGGACTCTAATTTGCATGATTTGAATGGAACTAACTCGGACTGACGCTATTTTCAGCAGAATTGCCATGGTGTTATTTTTGTGCAGAATAAAAAGTTCTCGGAATGACCTGAAAATCAACGGAGATAACTTTTGGAATTAATAAAAAATATTGGCGAAAGAATCAGCAGCAGGGGGCCCACACCCTAGCCACAAGGGTGGGGGGCGCGCCCTCCGACCTTGTGGGCCCCCTGGACCTCCACCGACCTCAACTCCAACTCCATATATTCACGTCCGGAGAGAAAAAAAATCAAAGAGAAGGATTCATCACGTTTTACGATACGGAGCCGCTGCCACCTCCTGTTCTTCCTCGGGAGGGCAGATCTGGAGTCCGTTCAGGGCTCCGGAGAGGGGAAATCGTCGCCGTCGTCATCATCAACCATCCTCCATCACCAATTTCATGATGCTCACCGCCGTGCGTGAGTAATTCCATCGTAGGCTTGCTGGACGGTGATGGGTTGGATGAGATCTATCATGTAATCGAGTTAGTTTTGTTAGGGTTTGATCCCTAGTATCCATTATGTTCTAAGATTGATGTTTCTATGACTTTGCTATGCTTAATGCTTGTCACTAGGGCCCGAGTGCCATAATTTCAGATCTGAACCTATTATGTTTTCATGAATATATTTGTGTTCTTGATCCTATCTTGCAAGTTATAGTCACCTACTACGTGTTATGATCCGGCAACCCCGGAGTGACAATAGTCGGGACACTTCCCGGTGATGACCGTAGTTTGAGGAGTTCATGTATTCACTAAGTGCTAATGCTTTGGTCCGGTTCTCTATTAAAAGGAGGCCTTAATATCCCTTAGTTTCCAATAGGACCCCGCTGCCACGGGAGGGTAGGACAAAAGATGTCATGCAAGTTCTTTTCCATAAGCACGTATGACTATATTCGGAATACATGCCTACATTATATTGATGAATTGGAGCTAGTTCTGTGTCACCCTATGTTATAACTGTTGCATGATGAATGCCATCCGACATAATTATCCATCATTGATCCATTGCCTACGAGCTTTTCACATATTGATCTTTGCTTTGTTACTTTTCCGTTGCCACTGTTACGATTACTACAAAACTGCTACTGTTACTTTTACCACCGTTACCGTTACTTCCATACTACTTTGCTACTAAATACTTTGCTGCAGATATTAAGTCTTTCAGGTGTGGTTGAATTGACAACTCAGCTGCTAATACTTGAGAATATTCTTTGGCTCCCCTTGTGTCGAATCAATAAATTTGGGTTGAATACTCTACCCTCGAAAACTGTTGCGATCCCCTATACTTGTGGGTTATCAGTCCTCTAAGGATAATTTTGACCGCTGTCTAGTGATCTACTCCTGGATCACTATTTGTACCTCCCTGCCAGACTTATGACAAGGTACACAACAGGTTTGGTACATAGCATGGCATACTTTATAGAACCTAAGGCATAGAGAATGACTTTCATTCTCTCTCTATCTTCTGTCGTGGTCATGCTTTGAGTCTTACTCAACTTTATACCTTGAATACAGGCAAGAACTCTTTCTTTGACTGATCCTTTTTGAACTCCTTCAAAACTTTGTCAAGGTATGTGCTTTGTGAAAGTCCTATTAAGCGTCTCGATCTATCCCTATAGATCTTGATGCTTAATACTTAAGCAGCTTCACTGAGGTCTTTTTATTTAAAAAATTCTTATTCAAGTATCCTTTTATGCTATCCAGAAATTCTATATCATTTCCAATCAGCAATATGTCATCCACATATAATAGCAGAAATGCTACAGAGCTCCCACTCACTTTCTTGTAAATACAGGCTTCACCGTAAGTCTGTATAAAACCGTATGCTTTGATCACCTTATCAAAGCGTATATTCCAACTCCGAGATGCTTGCACCAGTCCATAGATGGATCGCTGGAGCTTGTACACTTTGTTAGCACCTTTAGGATCGACAAAACCTTCTGGTTGCATCATATACAATTCTTCTTTAAGAAATCCATTAAGGAGTGCAGTTTTGACATCCATTTGCCAGATTTCATAAAATGCGGCAATTGCTAACATGATTCAGACAGACTTAAGCATCGCTACGAGTGAGAAAATCTCATCGTAGTCAACACCTTGAACTTGTCAAAAACCTTTTGCGACAAGTCAAGCTTTGTAGACAGTAACACTATCATCAGCGTCCGTCTTCCTCTTGAAGATCCATTTATTCTTTATGGCTTGCCGATCATCGGGCAAGTCAACCAAAGTCCACACTTTGTTCTCATACATGGATCCCATCTCAGATTTCATGGCCTCAAGCCATTTCACGGAATCTGGGCTCATCATCGCTTCCTCATAGTTCGTAGGTTCGTCATGGTCTAGTAACATGACTTCCAGAACAGGATTACCGTACCACTCTGGTGCGGAACGTACTCTGGTTGACCTACGAGGTTCTGTAGAAACTTGATCTGAAGTTTCATGATCATCATCATTAGCTTCCTCACTAATTGGTGTAGGCATCACGGGAACTGTTTTCTGTGATGAGCTATTCTCCAATTCGAGAGAAGGTACAATTACCTCATCAAGTTCTACTTTCCTCCCATTCACTTCTTTCGAGAGAAACTCCTTCTCTAGAAAGGATCCATTCTTAGCAACAAAGATCTTGCCTTCGGACCTGTGATAGAAGGTGTACCCAACAGTTTCTTTTGGGTATCCTATGAAGACGCACTTCTTCGATTTGGGTTCGAGCTTATCAGGCTGAAGCTTTTTCACATAAGCATCGCAACCCCAAATTTTAAGAAACGACAGCTTAGGTTTCTTGCCAAACCACAGTTCATACGGTGTCGTCTGAACAGATTTAGATGGTGCCCTATTTAACGTGAATGCAGCTGTCTCTAATGCATAACCCCAAAACGATAGTGGTAAATCGGTAAGAGACATCATAGATCACACCATATCTAATAAAGTATGGTTATGATGTTCGGACACACCATTACGCTGTGGTGTTCCAGGTGGCGTGAGTTGTGAAACTATTCCACATTGTTTTAAATGAAGGCCAAACTCGTAACTCAAATATTCGCCTCCGCGATCAGATCGTAGAAACTTTTTCTTGTTACGATGATTTTTCACTTCACTCTGAAATTCTTTGAACTTTTCAAATGTTTCAGACTTGTGTTTCATTAAGTAGATATACCCATATCTGCTCAAATCATCTGTGAAGGTCAGAAAATAACGATACCCGCCGCGAGCCTCAACACTCATCGGACCGCATACATCGGTATGTATTATTTCCAATAAGTCATTGGCTTGCTCCATTGTTCCGGAGAACGGAGTTTTAGTCATCTTGCCCATGAGGCATGGTTCGCAAGTACCAAATGATTCATAATCAAGTGATTCCAAAAGCCCATCTGCATGGAGTTTCTTCATGCACTTTACACCAATATGACCTAAACGGCAGTGCCACAAATATGTTGCACTATCATTATCAACTTTGCATCTTTTGGCATCAATATTATGAATATGTGTATCACTATGATCGAGATTCAATAAACCATTTATATTGAGTGTATGACCATAGAAGGTTTTATTCATGTAAACAGAACAATAATTATTCTCTGACTTAAATGAATAACCGTATCGCAATAAACATGATCCAATCATATTCATGCTCAACGCAAACACCAAATAACATTTATTTAGGTCCAACACTAATCCCGAAGGTAGAGGGAGTGTGCGATGGTGATCTTATCAACCTTGGAATCACTTCCAACACACATCGTCACCTCGTCATTAACTAGTCTCTGTTCATTTTGCAACTCCTGTTTTGAGTTACTAATGTTAGCAACTGAACTGGTATCAAATACCCAGGGGCTACTATGAACACTAGTAAAATACACATCAATAACATGTATATCAAATATACCTTTGTTCACTTTGCCATCCTTCTTATCCGCCAAGTATTTGGGGCAGTTCTGCTTCCAGTGACCATTTCCTTTGCAGTAGAAGCACTCAGTTTCAGGCTTAGGTCCATCTTTGGGCTTCTTCACGGGAGTGATAACTTGCTTGCCATTCTTCTTGAAGTTCCCTTTCTTGCCCTCACCCTTTTCTTGAAACTAGTGGTCTTGTCAACCATCAACACTTGATGCTATTTCTTGATTTCTACCTTCGCCGATTTCAGCATCGCGAAGAGCTTGGGAATCGTTTTCGTCATCCCTTGCATATTATAGTTCATCACGAAGTTCTAGTAACTTGGTGATAGTGACTAGAGAACTCTGTCAATCACTATCTTATCTGGAAGATTAACTCCCACTTGATTCAAGCGATTGTAGTACCCAGACTTTCTGAGCACATGCTCACTAGCTGAGCTATTCTCCTCCATCGTGTAGGCAAAGTACTTGTCAGAGGTCTCATACCTCTCGACACGGGCATGAGTCTGAAATACCAATTTCATCTCTTTGGAACATCTCATATGCTCCGTGGCGTTCAAAATGTTTTTGAAGTCCCGGTTCTAAGCCGTAAAGCATGGTGCACTAAACTATCAAGTAGTCATCATATCGAGCTTGCCAAACGTTCATAACGTCTGCATCTGCTCCTGCAATAGGTCTGTCACCTAGCAGTGCATCAAGGACATAATTCTTCTGTGCAGCAACAAGGATATTCCTCAGATCACGGACCCAGTCCACATCATTGCTACTATCATCTTTCAACTTAGTTTTCTCTAGGAACATATCAAAAAATAAAACAGGGGAGCTATACGCGAGCTATTGATCTACAACATAATTTGCAAATACTACCAGGACTAAGTTCATGATAAATTAAAGTTCAATTAATCATATTACTTAAGAACTCCCACTTAGATAGACATCCCTCTAGTCATCTAAATGATCATGTGATCCATATCAACTAAACCATGTCCGATCATCACGTGAGATGGAGTAGTTTTCAATGGTGAACATCTCTATGTTGATCATATCTACTATATGATTCACGTTCGACCTTTCGGTCTCAGTGTTCTGAGGCCATATCTGCATATGCTAGGCTCGTCAAGTTTAACCCGAGTATTCCGCATGTGCAAAACTGTCTTGCACCCGTTGTATTTGAACGTAGAGCTTATCACACCCGATCATCATGTGGTGTCTCGGCACGACGAACTGTCGCAACGGTGCATACTCAGGGAGAACACTTATACCTTGAAATTTAGTGAGGGATCATCTTATAATGCTACCGCCGTACTAAGCAAAATAAGATGCATAAAAGATAAATATCACATGCAATCAAAATATGTGACATGATATGGCCATCATCATCTTGTGCCTTTGATCTCCATCTCCAAAGCACCGTCATGATCTCCATCATCACCGGCTTGACACCTTGATCTCCATCGTAGCGTCGTTGTCGTCTCGCCAACTATTGCTTCTACAACTATCGCTAACGCATAGTGATAAAGTAAAGCAATTATATGGCGATTGCATTTCATATAATAAAGCGACAACCATAAGGCTCCTGCCAGTTGCCGATAACTTTTACAAAACATGATCATCTCATACAATAACGTATATCACATCATGTCTTGACCATATCACATCACAACATGCCCTGCAAAAACAAGTTAGACGTCCTCTACTTTGTTGTTGCAAGTTTTACGTGGCTGCTGCGGGCTTCTAGCAAGAACCGTTCTTACCTACGCATCAAAACCACAACAATGTTTCGTTAAGTTTGCTGTTTTAACCTTCAACAAGGACCGGCCGTACTCAAATTCGATTCAACTAAAGTTGGAGAAACAGACACCCGCCAGCCACCTTTATGCAACAAGTTGCATGTCTGTCGGTGGAACCGGTCTCATGAACGCGGTCATGTAAGGTTGGTCTGGGCCGCTTCATCCAACAATACCGCCGAATCAAAATAAGACGTTGGTGGTAAGCAGTATGACTATCATCGCCCAACTCTTTGTGTTCTACTCATGCATATCATCTACGCATAGACCTGGCTCTGATACCACTGTTGGGAAACGTAGCATGCAATTTCAAAAAAAATCCTACGCTCACGCAAGATCTATCTAGGAGATGCATAGCAACGAGAGAGGAAGAGTGTGTCCACGTACCCTCGTAGACCGAAAGCGGAAGCGTTAGCTTAACGCGGTTGATGTAGTCGAACGTCTTCTCGATTCAACCGATCAAGCACCGAACGTACGGCGCCTCCGAGTTCTACACACGTTCAGCTCCATGATGTCCCTCGAACTCTTGATCCAACAAAGTGTCGAGGGAGAGTTTCGTCAGCACGACGGCATGGTGACGGTGATGGTGAAGTGATCCACGCAGGGCTTCGCCTAAGCACTACGACAATATGACCGGAGGAGTAAACGGTGGAGGGGGGCGCCGCACACGGCTAAGAACAATTGGTGTGCTTTGGGGTGCCCCCCTGCCCCCGTATATAAAGGAGGGGAGGAGGAGGCCGGCCACCAAGGGGGCGTGCCATGGGGGGGGAGTCCTACTAGGACTCCACTCCTAGTAGGATTCGCCCCCCCCCCCCACTTTTCCTTTCTTCGGAGGGGGAAATAGGGAAGGGAGAGGGAAGAGGAGAAGGAAAGGGCGGCGCGCCCCCTCCCCTAGTCCAATTCGGACTCCCTATGGGAGGGAGGCGCGGCCACCCTTTGTGGGCTGCCTCCCCTCTCCCCTAAGGCCCATGTAGGCCCAATATTTCCCCGGGGGGTTCCGGTAACCCCTCGGTACTCCGAAAAATGCCCGAACCACTCTGGAACCATTCCGGTGTCCGAATATAACCTTCCAATATATCAATATTTACCTCTCGACCAATTCAAGACTCCTCGTCATGTCCGTGATCTCATCCGGGACTCCGAACAATCTTTGGTCACCAAAACACATAATTCATAATACAAATCGTCATCGAACGTTAAGCGTGCGGACCATACGGGTTCAAGAACTATGTAGACATGACCGAGACACATCTCCGATCAATAACCAATAGCGGAACCTGGATGCTCATATTGGTTCCTACATATTCTATGAAGATCTTTATCGGTCAAACCGCACGACAACATACGTCATTCCCTTTGTCATCGGTATGTTACTTGCCCGAGATTCGATCGTCGGTATCTTCATACCTAGTTCAATCTCGTTACCGGCAAGTCTATTTACTCGTTTCGTAATGCATCATCCCGTAACTAACTCATTAGTCATATTGCTTGCAAGGCTTATAGTGATGTGCATTACCGAGAGGGCCCAGAGATACCTCTCCGATACTCGGAGTGACAAATCCTAATCTCGATCTATGCCAACCCAACAAACACCTTCGGAGACACCTGTAGAGCATCTTTATAATCACCCAGTTACGTTGTGACGTTTGATAGCACACAAGGTATTCCTCCGGTATCCGGGAGTTGCATAATCTCATAGTCAAAGGAATATGTATAAGTCATGAAAAAAGCAATAGCAGTAAAACTGAACGATCAATATGCTAAGCTAACGGATGGGTCATGTCCATCACATCATTCTCCTAATGATGTGATCCCGTTCATCAAATGACAACACATGTCTATGGTTAGGAAACTTAACCATCTTTGGTTAACGAGCTAGTCTAGTAGAGGCTTACTAGGGACTCGGTGTTTTGTCTACGTATCCACACATGTATCAAGTTTCCGGTTAATACAATTCTAGCATGAATAATAAACATTTATCATGATATAAGGAAATATAAATAACAACTTTATTATTGCGTCTAGGGCATATTTCCTTCAATTGCTGCATAGAAGGCTTATGTCCTTGATGCACCGCTAGGTGATGCACCCCCTCCAGCATCGTATGGGATGTTGTGAACATCTGGCAGGCACGTTCTGATGACTACTCGATAGTTCAGTGCGCCATGCTTTACGGCTTAGAACCAGGGCTCCAAAGACATTTTGAGTACCACGGAACATATGAGATGTTCCAGGAGCTGAAATTGGTATTTCAAGCTCATGCTCGGGTCGAGAGGTATGACATCTCCGACAAGTTCTTTAGCTATAAAATGGAGGAGAACAGTTCTGTTAGTGAGCATATACTCAGAATGTCTGGGTTGCACAACCGCTTGACTCAGTTGGGAGTTAATCTTCCAGACGACTCGGTTATTGACAGAATTCTCCAATCACTGCCACCAAGCTATAAGGGCTTTGTGATGAACTATAATATGCCAGGGATGGAGAAAACACTTCCCGAGCTCTTCGCGATGCTTAAGGCCGCGGAGGTAGAAATCAAGAAGGAGCATCAAGTGTTGATGGTTAAAAAGACCACTAGTTTCAAGAAAGGCAAGGGAAAGAAAGGGAACTTCAAGAAGTATGGTAAAGCAGTTGCCGCTCCCGTGAAGAAACCCAAGGCTGGACCCAAACCTGAGACTGGGTGCTTCTACTGCAAGGGGAATGGTCAATGGAAGCAGAACTGCCCCAAGTACTTGGCAGATAAGAAGGCTGGCAACGTCAACAAAGGTATATTTGATATACATGTTATTGATGTGTACCTTACTAGTGCTCGTATTAGCGCCTGGGTATTTGATACTGGTTCGGTTGCTCATATTTGTAACTCGAAACAGGAACTGCGGAATAAACGAAGACTGGCTAAGGACAAGGTGACGATGCACGTTGGAAATGGTTCCAAGGTTGATGTGATCGCCGTCGGCACACTACCTCTACATCTACCTTCGGGATTAGTTTTAAACCTAAATAATTGTTATTTGGTGCCTACGTTGAGCATGAACATTATATCTGGATCTTGTTTATTGTGAGACGGTTATTCATTTAAGTCAGAGAATAATGGTTGTTCTATTTATATGAGTAATATCTTTTATGGTCATGCACCCCTTGTGAATGGTTTATTCTTGTTGAATCTCGATCGTAGTGATACACATATTCATAATATTGATGCCAAAAGATGCAAAGTTAATAATGATGGTACCACATATTTGTGGCACTGCCGCTTAGGTCATATTGGTGTAAAGCGCATGAAGAAACTCCATGCTAATGGACTTCTGGAATCTCTCGATTATGAATCATTTGAGACATGTGAACCATGCCTCATGGGCAAGATGACTAAAACTCCGTTCTCCGGAACAATGGAGCGAGCTAGTGACTTATTGGAAATAATACATACTGATGTATGCGGTCCGATGAGTGTTGAAGCACGCGGTGGATATCGTTATTTTCTTACCTTCACAGATGATTTGAGTAGATATGAGTATATTTACTTAATGAAACACAAGTCTGAAACATTTGAAAAGTTCAAGGAATTTTAGAGTGAAGTGGAAAATCATCGTAACAAGAAAATAAAGTTTCTACGATCTGATCATGGAGGTGAATATTTGAGTTACGAGTTTGGTATGCATTTAAGACAATGTGGAATTGTTTCACAGCTCACACCACCTGGAACACCATAGCGTAATGGTATGTCCGAACATCGTAATCGTACTCTATTGGATATGGTGCATTCTATGATGTCTCTTACCGATTTGCCACTTTCATTTTGGGGTTATGCACTAGAGACAGCCGCATTCACTTTAAATAGGGCACCGTCTAAATCCGTTGAGACGACATCGTATGAGTTGTGGTTTGACAAGAAACCTAAGATATCGTTTCTTAAAGTTTGGGGATGCGACGCTTATGTCAAGAGGCTTCAGCCTGATAAGCTCGAACCCAAAGAGGAGAAGTGCGTCTTCATAGGATACCCTAAAGAGACCATTGGGTATACCTTCTACCACAGATCCGAGGGCAAGATCTTTGTTGCCAAGAATGGGTCCTTCCTAGAGAAGGAGTTTCTCTCGAAAGAAGTGAGTGGGAGGAAAGTAGAACTTGATGAGGTAATCGTACCTTCTCTCGAATTGGAAAGTAGCACATCACAGAAAGCAGTTCCCGTTATGCCTACACCAACTGAAGAGGAAGCTAATGATGATGATCATGAAACTTCAGATCAAGTTACTACTGAACTTCGTAGGTCGACTAGGGTACGTTCCGCACCAGAGTGGTATGGTAATCCAATCCTGGAAGTCATGTTATTAGACAACGGTGAACCTACGAACTATGAAGAAGCTATGATGAGCCCGGATTCCAACAAATGGCTTGAGGCCATGAAATCCGAGATAGCATCCATGTATGAGAACAAAGTATGGACTTTGGTGAACTTGCCCGATGATCGGCAAGCCATTGAGAATAAATGGATCTTTAAGAAGAAGACAGACGCTGATGGTAATGTCACCGTCTATAAAGCTCGACTTGTCACAAAAGGTTTCTGACAAGTTCAAGGGGTTGACTATGATGAGACTTTCTCACCTGTAGTGATGCTTAAGTCTGTTAGAATTATGTTAGCTATTGTCGCATTTTATGATTATGAGATCTGGCAAATGGACATCAAAATGGCATTCCTTAACAGGTTTCTTAAGGAAGAGTTGTATATGATGCAACCAGAAGGTTTTGTCGATCCTAAGGATGCTAACAAAGTATGCAAGCTCCAGCGATTCATCTATGGACTGGTGCAAGCATCTTGAAGTTGGAATATTCGCTTTGATGAAGTGATCAAAGCTTTTAGTTTTGTACAAACTTACGGAGAAGCTTGTATTTACAAGAAAGTGAGTGGGAGCTCTGCAGCCTTTCTGATATTATATGTGGATGACATGTTGTTGATTGGAAATGATATAGAATTTCTGGAAAGCATAAAAGGATATTTGAATAAGAGTTTTTCAATGAAAGACCTCGGTGAAGCTGCTTACATATTGGGCATCAAAATCTATAAAGATAGATCAAGACGCCTAATAGGACTTCCAAAAAGTACATACCTTGACAAAGTTTTGAAGAAGTTCAAAATGGATCAGTCAAAGAAAGGGTTCTTGCCTGTATTGCAAGGTGTGAAGTTGAGGGCCAGTTCTTTTGGGCGGCTTAAAAGATAAGCCGCCTCTCCCCAGCTTTTCCCATAAGCCACCTCTTATATTCATTGAGGCTTCTAAACTAATTATGGGGTAACTAATTTAGAAGTCTCAAAAAAAATTAGAGACGGCTTATTTTTTAAGCTGGGGAGAGGCAGCTTATTTTTTAAGCCGCCCAAAAGAACTGGCCCTGAGTAAGATTCAAAGCCCGACCATGGCAGAAGAAAGAGAAAGGATGAAAGTAATTCCCTATGCCTCAGCCATAGGCTCTATAATGTATGCCATGCTGTGTATCAGACCTGATGTGTGCCTTGCCATAAGTCTGGAAGGGAGGTACCAAAGTGATCTAGGAGTAGATCACTGGACAACGGTCAAGAATATCCTGAAGTACCTGAAAAGGACTAAGGACATGTTTCTCGATTATGGAGGTGACGAAGAGCTCATCGTAAATGGTTACGTCGATGCTAGTTTCGACACAGATCCGGATGACTCTAAGTCTCAAACCGGATACATATTTATATTAAATGGTGGAGCAGTCAGTTGATGCAGTTCCAAGCAGAGCATCGTGGCGGGATCTACATGTGAAGTGGAGTATATAGAAGCAGCGCAAGAAGGAGTCTGGATGAAGGAGTTCATATTCGATTTGGGTGTAATACCTAGTGCATCGGATCCAATGACTATGTTTTGTGACAACACTGGAGCTATTGCCATTGCCAAGGAGCCCAGGTTTCACAAGAGAACTAGGCAGATCAAGCGCCGCTTCAACTCCATTCGTAATTATGTTAAGGATGGAGACGTAGAACTTTGCAAAGTACATACGGATCTGAATGTAGCAGACCCGTTGACTAAACTTCTTCCGCGAGTAAAACATGATCAGCACCAAGACTCCATGGGTGTTAGATTCATAACTATGTAAACTAGATTATTGACTCTAGTGCAAGTGGGAGACTGTTGGAAATATGCCCTAGAGGCAATAATAAATTGGTTATTATCATATTTCCTTGTTCATGATAAATATTTATTATTCATGCTAGAATTGTATTGATCGGAAACTTAAATACATGTGTGAATACATAGACAACACAATGTCCCTAGTGAGCCTCTACTAGACTAGCTCGTTGATCAAAGATGGTTAAGGTTTCCTAACCATAGACATGACTTGTCATTTGATAACGGGATCACATCATTAGGAGAATGATGTGATGGAAAAGACCCAACTGTAAGCTTAGCATCAGATCGTTTAGTTTATTTGTTATAGCTTTCTTCATGTCAAGTATCTATTCCTTAAACCATGAGATCGTGTAGCTCCCTGACATCGGAGGAATACTTAGTTTGTATCCAAACATCACTTCATAACTGGGTGATCATAAAGGTGCTCTACAGGTATCTCCGAAGGTATCTGTTGGGTTGGCATGGATCAAGACTGGGATTGTCACTCCGTATGACGGAGAGATATCTCTGGGCCCGCTCGGTAATACAACATCTTAAAGAGCTTGCAAGCAATGTGACTAATGAGTTAGTCACATGATCTTGTATTACAGAACGAGTAAAAATACTTGCCGGTAACGAGATTGAACTAGGTATGGAGATACCGACGATCGAATCTCGGGCAAGTAACATATCGTCGGACAAAGGGAATTGCATACGGGATTAACCGAATCCTTGACATCATGGTTCAACCGATAAAAGATCTTCGTGGAATATGTAGGGATCAATATGGGCATCCAGGTCCTGCTATTGGTTATTGACCGGAGAGGTGTCTCGGTCATGACTACATGATTCCCAAACCCGCAGGGTCGCGCACTTAGTGTTCGTTGACGCTAGAGTAGTATTGGGATATTTGATGATTGGTAAACAAATGTTTTTTGGATTCCCGGATGAGATCCCAGACGTCATGAGGAGTCTCGGAATTGTCGAGAGGTAAAGATTTATATATGGGAAGTCATATTTTGGGTTCCGAAAAAAGGTGCAGTTTTTTCGGTATTGTACCGTGAAGCTTCTAGAAGGTTTCGGAGGATTCCGGAGGGGTCCGGAAGTCCACAAGTGGGTCCACCATGACCCAAGGGCTGGCATGGGCTGAGGGGAGGCACCCTGGCCTTATTGTGCTAGGCGTACTAAGTCCTCAAAAGCCCATGTGGCTAGGGAAGGAAAAAAAAGGGGAGTCCTAGTAGGAATAGGATTTTACTTGGAGTCCAAGTCCTCTCCCCCTTGGCTATGCCCTAGGGCTTGGAGGGGATGTTCCCCACGCCCCTCCACCTATATCTAGAGGGGAGGGATGCCCCAAGAGTACACACCAAGCCCTTGGCGCCCCTCTCTCTCCCGTTACTCTGTAGTTCCTCCGTCCTCATTCTAGTAGCGCTTGGCGAAGCGCTGCTGAACTAGCTCCACCACCACCATCACCACCACGCCGGCGTGCTGGTTGTGATCCCATCTACTTCTCCGCCTTCTCTTGCTGGATCAAGGAGGAGGAGACGTCATCGAGCCACACGTGTGCTAAACTCGGAGGTGCCGTCCGTTCGGCACTAGATCGGTTGGATCGTGATCAGATCATGAAGAGTACAACTACATCAACCGCGTTATATACGCTTCCACTTTCGGTCTACGAGGGTATGTAGACACACTCTTCCCACTCATTGCTATGCTTCTCCTAGATAGATCTTGGGTGTTCGTAGGAAATTTTTTGATTTTCATGCTTCATTTCCCATCACCCAGTGATAACGAGTAGGCCCAAATAATTCGATTGGGGTCGTTGCTGAACCATACCACATAGTTCCAACAACTACGAAAGCTACAAAAAAATAGCAGCGATACTACTGGAAAGTACAGTTTCGATATTGCCCATATGTAATCCTTTATATAGACGTTGAGGCGGATGGACACTAAGACGGAATAAGTCCGCTAATATACCCAATGTACCTGCAACAATATGATGAGAAGCTATTCCCCCTGGAACAAAAGGTTCAAAACCTTCTGCACCCCACGCTGGATTTACAACTTGTACTTTTCAAGTTAGTCCATAAGGATCGGATACCCATATCCCAAGACCATACAAACCCATTACATGAAATGCCCCAAAGCCAAAGCAAGCCACCCCTGCAAGAAATAAATGAATTCCAAAGATCTTGGGCAAATCCAAAGAGGATTTTTCCGTCCGCTCATCAGAGAATATTTTTAGGTCCCAATATACCCAATGCCAGATCGCTGCCAAGAAACACAGGCCAGAAAACACAATATGCGTACCCGCCACACCTTCATAACTCCAAATACTTGGATTTGTTACAGTTCCTCCTGAAATACTCCAACCACCCCACGAATCCGTTATTCCTAAACGAGTCATGAAGAGAATTACGAACATACCTTGTCTCCACATTGGATCCAGAACAGGATCAAAGGGATCAAAAACTGCTAATTCGTATAAAGCCATTGAGCCGGCCCAACCAGAAACTAGAGTTGTGTGCATTATATGCACCGCAAGCAATCGACCAGGATCATTCAATACGACGGTATGAACACGATACCAAGGCAAACCCATGGAAATACCCCTTTAGCAAAGAAAAATAGACACGATGTCGCTTTATTTTATCGCATTGAAAAAGACTATCCATATCCTATGTACCTAACCCTTCTAGGGGATTCTGTGTCAGAAAGCGTGAATATTTATTTCATTCCATTAAAAATAAGAAGCCAATTCTCTTCATAAGAAGAAAGAGAAGCAGATCTGTTCTATACTCGATAGGTGCCAATATACAATGGGTAACTTGGCCAATTTGGAAAAAAACGAAGAATAGATCGCTACTCCTCTTTGTTTAGCATTCGAGTCACCCATTCCTTTTTCTTTATTCAATTTGTCTTACATTCCTTATATGTATAACCTTTCAATCTACGCATTAATAGAATCTATAGTATTCATATAGAACAAGAATAAAAATTAAGACAATAAACTGCGGATTCTTTCTTTCTGTTCCATTCTTACATTTCCATATTAAAGTGTGGTTTTCTTACTTAAATTTAATAATATTAATCTAATATGCCCATTGGTGTTCCAAAAGTACCTTACCTGATTCTTGGAGATGAAGAAGCGACTTGGGTTGACTTATACAATGTTATGTATCGAGAAAGGACACTTTTTTAGGTCAAGAGATTCGTTGCGAGATCATGAATCATATTACACTTCTTTTGGTATATCTGAGTATAGAAGATGGAATTAGTGATTTTTTTTGTTTATAAACTCCCCAGTCGGGTGGCTAATCTCAGGAATGGCTATTTTTGATACGATGCAAACGGTGACACCAGATATATATACAATATGCCTCGGAAGAGCCGCCTCCTTCATTCTGCTTGGAGGAGAACCCACCAAGCGTATAGCATTCCCTCACGTGAGGATTATGCTTCACCAACCTGCTAGTGCTTATTATCGGGCAAGGACACCAGAATTTTTACTAGAAGTAGAAGAGTTACACAAAGTTCGCGAAATGATCACAAGGGTTTATGTAGTAAGAATAGGCAATCATTTTTGGGTTGTATCCGAAGACATGGAAAGGGATGTTTTTATATCAACAGACGAAGCCAAAGCTTATGGACTTGTCGATATCGTAGGGGATGAAATGATTGACAAGCACTGCGATACTGATCCAGTGTGGTTTCCAGAAATGTTTAAGGATTGCTAGTGTCTGGATTTCTTGTAAAGTTATTTCACAGCTAAATTCGTGTTTTCCTCGATTTAATAGAAAATAGAAAGACTTCATGATGAGCAATCATCAGGTTAAGATGGATCGAAACCAATCCATTTTTTTTATATACATACAACATGCCGACGGTTAAACAACTTGTTAGAAACACAAGACAGCCAATACGAAATGCTCGAAAAACGGCCGCGCTTAAAGGATGCCCTTAGCATCGAGGAACATGTGCTAGGGTGTATGTGCGACTCGTTCAGATCATGACTTCAAACAAATATAAAAAAATTGAAGTATCCATGATTAGTACCAATGAATAGGATATGGCTTCTCTATCCTAGATTTCTATGGTATATGGAATTTATGGTTTCCTTTGGTGCAAATCCAATTATTTAAATTGGAAATAAGAAGCAATTCTCCCATTGGTAGCAAATGGTTATCCATTAAGCGGAGGAAATGGTAATAAAAAGAAAAAGGCGTATGCTCCTTTATCTTAAAAGAACGGACTAACAGGGTCAGCTACTTAGCCAACTTCCATAATTAAATACCGTCACTGTATGGATAACTCTTATTCTGAAAAGAGCTATTTACTCTATAATGGATAGGTAGAGCCAAAGAATGTGAACTATACAAGTTTGCAATACCTTTTGATGAAAGAAAGGGCTCCGGTGTATAGAGAGGGCCTCACCGTTTAAAAGGGAACCATAGAAACAATGGAACCCACTATTTTTTTAGTATTATTAGAATGAATTTGTTATTTCGTATAGTAATAACTAAACGGATTGGAATAAAGAATCGTGGTTGGGACGGTTACTATAGCAAAAGCCATTGTAATTAATATTTTATATATCAGAATAATTAGTTTTGTTATTAATGAGAAAAGGAGTGGCTAAAAGAAGAGAAATCATTAGTTATTCATTAAGGTTAATTTGATTCAATGACCAGAGTTTCGCGAGGATATATAGCCCAGAGACAACGAACAAAAATGCATTCATTTGCCTCAAAATTTAGAGGGGCTCATTTAAGACTTAATCGAATGATTACCCAACAGGTAAAAAGAACTTTTGTTTCCTCTCATCGAGATGGAGGTAGGAAAAAGAGGGATTTTCGTTGTTTGTGGATCACTCGGATAAACGCAGCAACACGGGTATATAAAGTATTCGATAGTTATAGTAAATTAATACACAACATGTACAAAAAGAAATTGATTCTTAATCGTAAAATGCTTGCACAAGTAGCTGTATCAAATCCAAATAATCTTTACATGATTTCCAGTAAAATAGAGATCATCAATTAAAGGTATAAATAAAGTAATATACTGGAATAATAAAAGATGAATTTCCGAAGAGGGAACTCCGGGAAGATACAATAAATTAAGATTAAGTGGTAGGAATCAACGAGCTGGATTACTTTCTTTATAATATATATGTCTGGCCCTTTCAAATTAGAATAAAATATCAACAATCGAAACTTAAGTTCCGGTTGTTGTTTCTTAAATTTTGGTTGTTGTTTCTTAAGTTTCTATTGGAATTGTACTTTTGCGTTAATTGAGGAATATGTCTATTTTTTCTGGGTCTAGAACCTGTAATTATTGAAATTGTCTGGGCTTGAAATTGCTTTGCATTCTCATAGTTACGAAACAGTAAGAAAGATAAAATACGAGCCAGTTTTATAGCAAGAGTAATTAATCATTGTCGTTTCAAGGTTAATATATTTATTCGTCTCGATAATATTTTCCTTGTTTACTAATAAATCTATTAATTAAACTCATGTTTCTATAATCAATTCGATCTCCCGGGCCAATCCGAGGACGCCTACGAAAAGGTTGTTTAGATTTACGAAAAGGTTGCTTGAATTTACGAAAAGTTTGCTTGGATTTACGAAAGGGTTGCTTGGATTTATTAAAAGTTTGCTTGGATTTACTGAAGGGTTGCTTAGATTTAAGAAAAAGGTTGTTTAGATGTATACATGATTTATTCCTTATCTAAAATTTGAAAATTCACTTCTTTATTTTATTAATTTAGGATCCAGAAGTAGTTTTTCTTTGATCCATATCTTATTTGATTCATATTATAGTATATGAATACCCTCTATACATATGAAATAATATATACCGGAAATCTGATGAGTTGATTTCTATTTTGTATTCTATACTGTGTTTTCTTTATATATTAAATATGAAGTTCTTACTCTTTCTGTTGTTTGGAAAGATCGAACACACGATGTTCCTATTTCTTTATTTTGTGATGAGTCGTATGCTTGCGACAATAACGACAAAAAAATTTGAATTCTAATTGTCCGGGTGTATTGTGGCGATTCTTTTGAGGTAGGTCTTTTTTTAGGCTAAAAACACTATGTTAAAGGCAGCCAGCAATGCCCATGACGGCTACCCTGGCCACCGAGAGCATGCGAGAGAAAGGGGCTGGCAGATGCGCTCCCAGATGTGCGCTAAGAGCATCTCTAGCAGACCCCGTATAATGTCGACCCGTAAAATGTGTTTACAGTTCGCTGAAAAACGGATTTGCGGGTCAGCGCGCGCTGCGGCCGAGCAGACCCCGCACAGCCGACCCGTAAAAGAGCATACAAACCGAAAAACCCCCGATAAGTGAATTTGACAGCGATTCCGACAATTGAGTTCAAATTCGAAAAGTAAAACATAATTCGCGCGTAAATAAAAGCATAGTTTTGTATGATAAACGCAAAATGACTTCATGCAAAAGCGACGACCACGTCCATCATCATCTTGGTCGCTTTTCACCCGTCGTCATGATCTTCACTCCGCACCACCTCCATCGATGCCATCGCCCCCCCCCCCCCCCGAATCCATCGCCGGGACTTGTTCCAACTCCGGCACCGAAAGCATCGCCGGGTGCACTGAATGCATCAGCGACACTTGTTCCAAATACTGATGAGAAAACATCACCGGCATTGAAACACGCACCGGCCGCAGCTAGCATCCTCCTCTTCAAGATGTCCCTCCTTGCCATATCATGCCATTCTTTGGTGATGTCATCCATGTCATCACGGTTCAATGTCATGATCCTGTTCTCTTCGGCAAGAAGCTTGGACATTGATACGGGGCTAACCCGGTGTAGGCCGATCTTTCACGATTGGAGTGGATTCCCTCAAAGAACACGAAGAACACGATGAACACGGGGAAGAACGGGGAGAAATCACAAGGGGAAACACTCAAGAACAAGTCCAATCACACATCCACTAGACAATCAAACACACAAGATCCACAAGGTACATGAACAACAAAAGGAAAGATACAAGGTAAAGTTCATCTCCATGAGGAGGTCTTGATGGTATCCTAGACGGATCTTCCCGTGAGGGGTCTTGAATCCAAGATTGATCTTCTCCGTGGAGGCCGCGGTCTCTCTCGGTGGAGTAGATCCGGGTGGATGAGCAAAGCTCTATCTCTAAATGAGCTATCACATTTGCTGACCCTAGAAAGAGGGAGTAGGGGGAGTATATATAGTCTAGGTGGGCGAAGGGGTACATGGGCCTCGGCCCTTTACTGTGCGCAGACAGACGGGGCCGGATGTCCGGGCGTCGGGCCGGATGTCCGGGCCTTCCCGAGGGGCTGGATGTCCGGGCTAGCGAGGTCGGCCTCGGTGCTCTCTGGATAGGGGGCACCGGATTTCCGGGCTGGGCCGGATATCCGGGCTGGGGCCGGATGTCCGGGGCCTGTAGGTACTTGGCGGCTGGGGCGGCTGTTGTGGGTGATGCTCCAGGGGCCGGATGTCCGGGGTCCTGGCCGGATGTCCGGGTCCTGGGAGCTGTCTCCGTCTTCTTCTTCCGTCGTCGCTTCCATGCTTCCCTCACGGATGGTGTAGTTGTTCCTTGGCGCTTGCACTCCTCCTCAACATCCATGAAGCTCCGACAATACCTATGCATGCACACGGGAGAAGTGTCAAGTAGTATACCATCCTCGACGGGGTCAAGTGAGCACGTGTAAAGGAGATGATTCACCTTTGTGTATGTGAAGTAGATGTCGCACGTGTCACTCGCCGAACGGACTCTTGACATGGTGATGTCCATAGGATGCTCCGCATCATCTCCCCCCCTTGGGAAAGATCCGACCTCGGATCGAAAACCAAATCACCATGGGAAAGAGATGGCATCGCCGTGTAGAAGTGGACGTTCACCAAGTACTCATCATCTAGTAGCTTGAAATGGGCACTCTCTAGTGTCGCACCGTCTTGTGATTCCTTCAAAAGGAGTAAGGACAACAAACACTTGGAAAAACAAATGTGGTTAGTGTTAGTGCAAAACCAAGCATTCAAGAGGTGATTCACCAAAAAAGTGTCGTCATCATGCAAAGCATATGGTGTGACAAAGGATTGTGACATGGTATGTAAGCACATAAATTGAGCACAATGAAGGTCATCATGGAAACAAGCATGTAAATGTGAGGTAGTGATGCAAATATGTGTTTCAAGAGAATAAGCATCTACCTCAAAGGCATAGCAAGCATTCACAAAGCTCTCAATGAAAGGTCTATGGTAGGCATAAGAATCATTCACAACACCAAATAGAATGAAGTGTCTAAACACATGGGTCAAGTGCAAGACAATCCAAGCATAATGTGCATAGGGTGTAGTGAATATAGTGTGGCACTCAACACAATAGAAAGAGCAATTGTTCATCATGTGTGAGGCTGTCAAGTCAATCATGTGACAAGCAATGGGACGTAGCATATGTGAAGAAATGACATTGTTGCAACCAAACTTATGATAGGAGCAAGTAATCCAAGAATTGGATGCAACACACAAGGCATATATGTCATGATGCATGGAACGGTGAAAATGACAAGTCAAAGCAAGATCTCTAACATGTGTGCAATCAAGTGGTCCAAGATGAACAATAAGTCTCATGGGGAAAGCAACACAAGTAGTATGATCCATAATATCCATGCTCATGGTTTGGGGGTTCTCAAAAGAGAAGGATATCACCTTGAAAGCATGTCCTTGTGCATCCTTCACAATGCCGAAACGCAAGCAAAAGCGGTGTAGAAGTGAGTCATGGTAGAATGTATAAGGTTCGCTCTCCAGAGCTCGAATGGTCAACTCACGTGAAGTGGAAGTCGACACGAAGTCCAAGTATCCTACACATGCACACAACAAAGCAAAGAACATATGCGCATGGTAGAGAAACACATCATCCATCATGATGGTTCTCATCTCTTGCACATAACCATTAGAAGCACAAGTGCATGGATAATATGATGCAACAATGGCTATATTCATGGCACTAGGTATATGGTGCAAAGAGGTAAGACAAGCATGCTTCACAAGGAATATGTCAAAATCTCCAAAGATATGCAAGAATGCTATGGGGGCAATCTCATTAGCAAGACTAAAATCATTGTTGCACTCAATACATGGAAAATCATCTAGCATGAGGGAGGCAACATATGGAGATATATGACAAGAAGCAATAACAATCATGTGCAAAGCATGTAGATGGTTGTCATCAACCGCATGGAATGAGCAAGTATGAATCATGGGTGATGCAACATAAGCAAGCATATCAATCATGTCGTGCAAACTAGTGGAGCGAAGATGCAACACACTAGGGAAAATCATGGCAATCATGTCATGTGAGCAAATAATAGGCATAGGCAATGCACATGACATAACACAAGCACGAACACAAAGCAAGATCATAGTATCATCATAGGAATGGGTCATAAATGGAACATGGCAATAACAAGCAATATCTCCACCAAGCTTGCAAATACACATACAAGTAGTAGAATCAATCATCATGTGTAATGCAAAGCATGGGTCACAAATGCATGGTAAAGGTATAGGAATAAGCATATCATGCAAAGTGAACATGGCAAGATGGGCATAGAATATGTAATGGACAATAACCCATAACCAAGTGAGGGCCATGTAGAAGAAATGCGCGAAGTCTTTGCGCAAAGAGAGCGGTGGGAAAGACAATCCATGGGATCCCAAGTCAGCATTGCTCTCTAGAGCTCGTTTTGTCAACTCATGGGATTGTGAGGTTGACAAGTATTCATGGGTACCTACACAACAAAGACACAAACGAAAGAAATTGTGTGTGTGGTAAATGTACACATCATCCATCATGATGTGTATGTGCACGTGTGAGTTAGCACAAGATAAGCATCGCTCGAAGAAATTTGATGCATGATATAAGAACATGTCATCCATCATGAAAGAATAGTTGTTATGTATGACACGATGGGGACACAAATTGAGAATGCAAGTATATGGCACAACAAGATCATTTGTATTCATGGGGAGCATATTGTGCACACAAGTAATGGGATCATGCAATGGATTGGATTGATCAAAATCTCCTAACATGTATGAGGAAACTATGGGGGTCTCCTCATGAGCAATATTGGAAACATCATATGAAGAATATGGGCAACACCCAAAACAATGCATATCCGAAGCTAGGTGGTCATGGCATGGCATATAAGATAAATGATGCAATGGGAGCATATCAATATCATCACAAGAAAAACAAATGCCAATAACCATGGGCTTGTCATCTATGCCATTTGTGCAAATTGGGTTTATTTTAATGGCATATGCATAGTCACTATGAAGAGATTGCAAATATGACATATTGTTTATCTCATGCATAGCATATGACAAGTCAAGTGGATTGTCAAACATGATGCGACCTAAAGAATTGTCACAAGAAATCCTATGTAACATGGCATCACAACTAATAGACTCCACATGATAATCATCATACTCATCATAAATGGGCAAGAAATCATCACATAAGGAAGTCGCACTAGCATGAAGCATGGTAGTAGGTTGATCAACATCATGCAAGCAATCGATGTCAAGAATGTCCAGTAGTGGGACTAGAGCATCACCTTCATCTATGTTACCTAGTTCATTCCACTCAAGTGGTGTAGGTGAGGTGGCAAAGACCAAATGGTGATCATCTTCATCGTGATGGATCCATGTGGGGGGTGCATCATATTCCACCATGGCCATCGTCTTGTCCAAAGGAAGGACGTAGTCGTCGCGAATCGGCGTGTCATCATATATGGGACCTAGCACCAAATGAGAAGACACAATAGAGGTAGAGGTTAAGTCGTTAGAAATCGAAGTGGCCTCACATGCCTTATCAACTATCTCACTCTCTCTATGTGGTGGTTCACTCACTCCCTCAAGGTAGGTGCACTCAATCTCACGTATGGTGGAGTCACTCATCTCACTCAAGTGGTGGGGGTTGTGGCTCTCCTCACATGGGAATTGGGGCAACACATCATATATGGGGCTAATGGTGAAGTCACTCTCACTCTCAATATGGTGGCACAAGTCACTCAAGTCATCATACGTCGCCATGGTCAAGGTGAAATACTTAACCATCTCATCGCCGTCGCCGTGGATGAAGGCCGAAGATGGCACATCATCACTCTCCTCCATGACCGAAGGGAAAGTCCCATGCTCGATCATCTCGTCATCGTCGCCGTGGATGAAGTCCGAAGATGGCACATCATCACTCTCGCCTCCTAAGATGGAAGCATCATCCTTGCTCGTCACCATGTCGCTCGCCTCCAAAGCTTGGTCCTTGATGGTCTCCGTAGTCATAGTCGTCACCGCACCATCTTGAAAAAGAGTCGTGGAGGACTCGGCATCATCAATGCCACAAAGAGGGATGGCGGTGAAGTCGAACTTGGGAGCATCGTCTTGGAGCTCGTCGGGCTTGGACATCGTGGTGGTACTATCCTCATGCTCGTTGTCGTGGAGCTTGGTCTTCGAGAAGTGTGCTTGGGGTGGAGAAGCCTTAGCCTTCATGAGTTCTTGTTCCGCCTTGAGAGCACCAATGTAGTTGTCGTCAAGGGACTTGTAGTTCTCGAGGAAGATAGTCTTGGAGATGTCGTTGTGCAATCCCATCATGAAGTGGAACTTCATCGAAATGGGGTCATCCACGCCGGCTCATCGCAAGGCTTTCTTCATCTTGTGGAAGTACTTGTCGAGGGACTTGGATCCTTGGATGGTGTTCTCCAATTGGCGTTGAAGTTGTTCCGTGTAGGTTGGAGGCACGAACTCTCGCCGCAAAGCTCTCTTCGTCTTGGGCCAACTCATGTCATAGCTCTCCGAAGGTGTGTGAAGCCACCATGCCGATGCGTAGTCGTGGAAGTTCGTTGTGGCGCACTTCACTTGATCTTCGGGAGGAACTTGATGTAGCTTGAGGTAGTCGTCCATTAAGCGTTCCCACTCGAGATACTCCTCGGGTTCTTGAGTCCCATAGAAAGGAATCTTGTGGTCGGTGTCGAGGTCGTAGTAGCTCGTGGAAGTCGCGGACTTGAGCTTGGGGAGCTTCTCTTGAGGTGCTTGTGGGCGAAGATGCCGCATGTCCGTAGGCGAAGATGCCTTGAAGTCGCATGGCGAAGATGCCAAGGGAGATGGTGAAGTCGTTGAGTGGTTGTTGGTGTTGAGCTCTCGACCTTCACGTTCTTGTCGGTGGTGGTGTCGATGCCGATGTGATCTTGCCGGAGATGGTAGCTCGAAGGCATGTGCTCTTGAGCGTCTTCTCGAAGATGAGGAAGACCGCTTGTAGGACTTGATGAGGGCTTTGATCTCCTCCATTTGAGCATCCATCTTGGCGTCCAAGTTGTTTTTCATGGCACCAAACTCGTCGTTGTTGTTGTAGACCGTAGGTGGTGTGCTTTGCCTATCCATCACAAGACTCGAGTAGAGGTGAGTAGGAAATGAGATAAACAATACCAAGTTACGTTTTCCCAAAGTTGAGGATGTATCTTGTTTCACTCAATGTGAAATGAAAGAATAGTGGAATTGGTACCGGACTTGTTCACTCACACCTATCAAGTAAAGCTTATGGAGTGGCTCGGTGAGGATAGTGGCACAAAAAATTTGATGCAAAATGTTAGCAGGAGTCAATAATGTTGAAAAAGATTCACAAATTCGCAAGTGAAACAAGTAGACCAATAGCAATATGTGGCACACGGAAACACACACACGGATAGATAAATGGGGTCGTGCAACCAAGGAATGAGCACAAAATGTGGAGTCCACGAAAAACGCTCGTGTTGCACAACTCAAGAGAGACGCTAGCATGATTGCTCAATAGGCGGATATGACACTTGTGCACAACCTATAAGATGCAAAATGGATAAACTTTCTATCCCAAGTATGCTATGTATGTATGGTTCCCGGTGTTTCTCTCAAGATGATCCAAGATGATCGGATATGACAATCTTATGTGCAATGTGGTATGATGCTATGGCACTTGCTTACAAGCTCTTTGTTCACTCTTTTTCTTTGCTTAAAAGCGTATTCGTCTTTTTTTTAAATGGCCACAATGCGAAATGCACAAACCAAGATAGCAATTGTGTATATACGGGAACAATCTTGTGACACAAGGGATGATATGATACCAATATGATATGGTATGTATGCAATGGATGGTGTAGATCACTAATGTGCACAAGTAACGTTGCCGGCAATACTCAAAGGCTAGTCTCGATAGGCAAGTGACGCAAAATAGGCTAGGGGTTATCAATGCAATTGCAATGGGAATATACAATGATGTCGTCGAGGTTACCGTCCGTATGTACGATGACGACCTCGTGGCAATGATGAGTGGCGGTGTTCTCGACGTCGAACCGTTCCTAATTAGCCGAAACACCTTAGGAAACGGAAAAACCGCGAACTCAAAATGTCAAATGTCAAATGTCAAAATGGTGGTAGCGGGAATGTGGTGGTGGTTTTGCGGAAGCTCAATGGGATTGCTGAAATGCAATGATGGGTTTTGAGTACGCAATGCGGAAGTGGAGGGTCCCGAAACACCTTAGGAGACACAACTCACAACACGAACAAATATGGGTTAAGTTTGGGTGGCGGAAGTGTATGGTGGGAAAGCCTATGCGGAAGTTATGGTGGTGGTTGATGAAGAAGCAATCGTCCCTAAGTAGCCGAAACACCTTAGGAGACTCGAATCACTACTCAAGCAACCGCCAATGCTATGGGAAACAAAATTGGTTAGGTTGCGAAAGTCGGTGGTGGTTATGCGGATGATATGGTGGAAGCCCTAGGCAAAGATGCCAAAATTCCAAAAATTTGATGGAGTCAAATGGTGTTGAAACCTATCTAGATGGATGGGGGATGTCAATAGCTACTCAACGATCTAAAGAACGCGAAAATCGGACTCCGGATGTGAAAGTTATGGGCAAAACGGTAAAACACGGGAGGCTGAAATCCCAGGGGTCGGACATCCGGGGGTGGGGGCCGGATATCCGGGGGCTGATGTCCAGAACCGTGCAGATTTTGTGATCCAGGAGCCGGATGTCCGGCTTGGGGCCCGGATGTTCGGCCCGACGATTCCAGATCGGGATTTGGACTTCGAAACTCGATTTGGGGCGGAAATGGATGATTTCGGGGGCAAAATTGGGGAGATTTTGTGGATGGAAGTGGGGGAAAAGATGGGGGAAAGCTAGATCCACTTGAAACCAAGCAAATCCATGGATCAAAATCAACAAAACATCATCAAACCAACAAATCACAAAAAAAATTGGGGGCTATTTGTGGTGGGGATTTTCGAATTTAGGACGAAATCAAGCAAAAGAAGGCTAGGAACGGACGGGGAAGACTCCAAATTCATGATCAACGTGGCTCATGATACCATATGATATGGGGCTAACCCGGTGTAGGCCGATCTTTCACGATTGGAGTGGATTCCCTCGAAGAACACGAAGAACACGATGAACACGGGGAAGAACAGGGAGAAATCACAAGGGGAAACACTCAAGAACAAGTCCAATCACACATCCACTAGACAATCAAACACACAAGATCCACAAGGTACATGAACAACAAAAGGAAAGATACAAGGTAAAGTTCATCTCCATGAGGAGGTCTTGATGGTATCCTAGACGGATCTTCCCGTGAGGGGTCTTGAATCCAAGATGGATCTTCTCCATAGAGGCCGCGGTCTCTCTCGGTGGAGTAGATCCGGGTGGATGAGCAAAGCTCTATCTCTAAATGAGCTATCACATTTGCTGACCCTAGAAAGAGGGAGTAGGGGGAGTATATATAGTCTAGGTGGGCAAAGGGGTACATGGGCCTCGGCTCTTTACTGTGCGCAGACAGACGGGGCCGGATGTCCGGGCGTCGGGCCGGATGTCCGGGCCTTCCCGAGGGGCCGGATGTCCGGGCTGGGGGGCTGGATGTCCGGGCTGGCGAGGTCGGCCTCGGTGCTCTCTGGATAGGGGGCGCTGGATTTCCGGGCTTCTGGCCAGATTTTCGGGCTGGGCCGGATGTCCGAGGCCTGTAGGTACTTGGCGGCTGGGGCGGCTGCTGTGGGTGATGCTCCAGGGGCCAGATGTCTGGGGTCCTGGCCGGATGTCCGGGTCCTGGGAGCTGTCTCCGTCTTCTTCTTCCGTCGTCGCTTCCATGCTTCCCTCGCGGATGGTGTAGTTGTTCCTTGGCGCTTGCACTCCTCCTCAACATCCGTGAAGCTCCGACAATACCTATGCATGCACACGGGAGAAGTGTCAAGTAGTATACCATCCTCGACGGGGTCAAGTGAGCATGTGTAAAGGAGATGATTCACCTTTGTGTATGTGAAGTAGATGTCGCACGTGTCACTCGCCGAACGGACTCTTGACATGGTGATGTCCATAGGATGCTCCGCATCAGACATGGCTTTGTTCTCAGCGGCACGTGCTCTTCTCTCCTCAATGGCCGCCTTCCGCAACCCCTCGTCCTTGAGCAATTGCCACTTCTCTTGCTTCTCTCGTGCCTTCTTCTTGGACAACTCTTTCTTTGTCTCCAATGTCTTCGCTAACATCAACTCATTTGATTGCACCATGGCATCTATCTTGTCCCGCAAGCTCGATGCTTCGTGTTCCCTCTTGATCTTCTCCTTTGTCTTCTTGTCACCATCGGGCTTGTTCAAGTTTCTTGGGCCATCACCACTTGTCACACCCTTTGAGCAAGTCCCAACAATGCTCTAGTTTAAAAAAATTGCCTTCGGAAGCTTCCATGTCTTTGTATCTTTGTTGGGCAATTTTCTCCTACACAATTAAAACAATGTCAAATGATGAAATCACTTCAAATGGTACAAATGATTTGCACAACATGGGACGTGAAAACGAACTCACATAGTCGGATTCCATGGTTCCACTTAAAGGTGCATTGTGAACTTGTTCCAAGCAAGCAGCTCAACGGCTACAAATCGGCTTGATCACGTCCCAACGGCCTTGGAGTGACCGAAAGGTGTGTGGAGTCCTATTGGGATGCTTTCCCATCATGCGGAAGTATTGATCTTCGATTCTTTGCCAATACCTCTTGGCGGTTTGAGATGTACTGGTGCAAGCATCAAGAGAAACCGCACTCCAAGCCTTGATCAAGATTTGGTCTTCCAACATCGTGTAGTTCTTCGATCTCGCGCTTTTTTTGGCTTGCACTTGCTCATACACCCCCTCATCTACCTCCTCCACTTCATCTTCACCACCGTGATCATCCGCGCCACCCTCCATTTCATTGTAATCGAAATCAGCGAATGGGGCTTGATCGATGTCGACGGTGTTGGTGTCCAACAAGTTGACGAACTCGGCGGTGGCATTGTTCGAACCACCACTACAGTGAGTGGCATCAAGTCACGAGCTACCACAATGGCGAAGAGCGAAGCAAGTATAAGGGATCGAAGATGCATACCTTCCGGCCATTTCATCGAACACCTCGCCTGTGGTGGAAGCAGCGCCGTTGAACGCCATCGTCGGGGAAGCTCTTGCCGGGGCGGAGGGCGTGGATGAAGGCGCCGACCTCTTCGTAGGAACCTTCTTGCGCTTCATGCCCGAAACCTTGCCCACCTTCTCCGGCGGCGACCGGGCAAATCGTGCAGCGGCGGCGGCGCCCAGCGCGCGTGCCTTCCCGGCGGGGCCAGCCGGATTTCCGCCCTGCACGACCACGTTGCCCTGCCTCTTGTGCGCAGGCGCGGTGGTGCCTTGAGCGACGGCGGGGGCGACATGACCGGCGATGAGATCTACTGGAGGGGATTGCGCGTGCGCGACCTCCCTGGTGACGGGGGACGGCTGGGAGGCTTCCATGGCGTCGAAGAATAGCCGGGGAAGATGGACCAGAGCGGGAGGTGGCGGGGCAATGGCGGGCGAGGGGGGGAGCGTGAACGACCGCGCGGAAATTTCCCTCGCGCCAAATCTCGCTGTGGATAGGGGCGAGCTCGGGTCGGCCTCCCACCCCGTGAATCTCAAGGTTGAGGGCGAACTTTTGTCGCGCCCCGTAAAATTTTTTACGGGTCGGACGTGTTTGCGGGGTCTGATCGGGCAGGATTTTCCGCGCGGACCCGTATTTTGACGGTTATTTTGTGGGTCGTGGCATTATATGGGGTCTGCTAGAGATGCTCTAAGGGCTCGTTTGGTAGCGAGGGATCCCGGCCCGTTCCCTGGGTGGAAAGTCAGCCCCGGGCGAGCTGCCTGGACATTTGGACGCTCGAGTCCACCTGGTTTTCTCGGCCCAATCCCCCCTTATTTCCCCGGGATCGGATCCACGGCTCGCGACATTGGGAAAGATTCCCCTGTTTCGCTCGCTCACGACGCCCTCACTCAGCTGCCTCTCCGCCTGCGCTTCATATTCGCGCTTCCGCCTCCGTCGTCCTCACCGCCAGCGGTCGCATCTGTAGGGAGGCTGCCGGTGGCGGCAACTGCTGCTAGTGGTGGGCATGAAGACGAACGGCAGGGATGCATGTCCAAGTGTGGCTCACCGGCGACAAGATCCGGATGTACCCGCCTCATAACTAGGAAGCCAACGGGGTGGTCGTGCGCCGCTGTGGCATGAAGATCTGACGGGGGTTCACCCTGTTTTGATTCAGTTCTGTGTCCTTTTTCTGTAGTGTGGGGGATTTGCACTTTTGAACCAAATGCCGATGACACTTTCCCCTTCCTCCCGGGCCGCTCGCGCGGGCGTCTCTGGAGGCCAAATCCCTAGCCCCGCAAGCCCCTTCCTCGTGCTCCCCCATCTGCCGCCAAGCGGGCGGCGCGGGAGGTTCTTCTGGTGTGGCGGCGCATGGCGGGGGGCGAAGCGGAGTGGCGGAGCTCGGCAGGGGAGTAGCAGTGGAGGCCTTGGCGCACGGGTTCGGGCTCCGAGCGGCGCCAGGAAGGGTCCTGGAGTCGGCGGCACGGCTGGGTCATGGTGGTGCCGGCGAGGGTACTCGAGGTGGTCGCGGCGCGACGAGCCCGGCCAGGAGATGCTGCTTTGGCAGCGGTCGGGTGTAGCAGTGGCGTCGAGCGCCCCCGATTGGCGCCGGAGTTGGGAGATGGCGGCGATTGCGTGCGATTCGGATCTGGCCGATCCAGGTCCTTGGGCCATCTGTTGCGTGCCCGCCTGCCTGGATTGGTGTGGCTGGTGGCTGCGTGCGGTGCAGGTTGCCCTTGGCATGCTGACATGGGACCAAAGCTGCGATCTTTTCTTGGCCGAGCGGGAGATGGAGGTCGGGTTGCTTGCCCTCGGCCGTGCAGGGTCGGTGTGCTGCAACGTCTGGTCACGATGGCTGAGGTGCTGTGGCGGCGGCAGAGTGACCCATCACAGATCAGTGTGACTCAATCCGGTGGGGAGGGTTGGAGATGTGCGACACGGATGAAACCCGTCTTCGGACAGTGTTGGCGGCGACGGCGCCTACGGGTGTCGGTCCCCTCCTTGGAGGCGTTGCTAAGGTGTGCCGGCATCTCTACCTCCTAGCTTGGGTTGTTGTCTCCGGACGAAAGCCTAGTTTGTTTTCGGACCGGCGATGGCGGCGTCTTAGCGTCGTTCCTCTGATGAGAGCATCGTGTGTAGAGACTTGGCCTTGAGGTTCTGTGGTGTGGTTCTTCGATGCCTACCACTGGTCCGAGCGCAATGTACGCCGGCGCCGGTGAGTCCAAGACGGTGGCTTTTATCGGGATCGACCGAGTCCCGTCACCCACTCGCCATCTTCTTCTTTTAGGCATTCAAGGGTGATTGGTGCGTTGGCAAGGGGAGTCCAGTTGAAGCTGTTGCTCTTCAAGGTGACCGGTGTTGGTCGAGACGCGGCTTAGTTGTTCTGTTTAGTACAAGTTCCTTTGTGTTGTGGTTGTAGCGTTTGCGGTTGCTTGTCTTCAGATAAGCTCTGATGTGGAGTTCATGCTACATTGTTCGTAGCGAGAAGTAGTCTCTTATAATTGTCTTCTACCTTCTATAAAAATATGGTACGTCTTTGGCGTACTCTCAAAAAAAAAAACCAAATGCCGATGCCAATTTTCCACGGGACTTCTAGTTGGCCAAGAATATTTCAACCGATGCATCTACTCCCTGGAAATATCCACCCCCCCTAACATCCAAATGAAGCTATCGACCTTAGCGATGAACCGATGAGGGGAGCGAAAGCGTCGAGCTTCAGTTTCTCGCAGGGGAGAGGGTTGTGTCCCCTGCTCCATAGTTTAGAATTTTGTTCAAACCTGACAAATAACAACACATATAGAGCTGAAGCATCCTGAGCTTGGATTCAGCCGCCAACTTGGTATTTGTATTTACAACATTCTACGCTGAAACTACCTAACGAACATGGATAACTGCAACACCACCATGCACTTGATTATTAAGCACTTCTAAAATACTAATAGCACTGGAGGAATTCATTGATACAGCACTAACTCTCGGGCTGCAAAACGGTACCGCTAATGCTGTCGAATTTAACAGACGCACGAGGTCATGTCATGCAATGCCATACATTTAGGCCATCAGGAGGTCCCCGGTTCTCGCCTCAACACACATACAATTACCTGACGTCATAATAATCTTTTTATACCCAATACCGGGCGGGCAGGCCAGGTTACTTGCCGTAGATGCACAGGCCCACCTCGTAGCTCACCAGGAGCATTATTGCTGACAGGAAAAAGAGACAGAAGCCGCCGCGCAGCACCGCAGTCACTGTGTTGCAGCCACCACAGTGTATGCGGTCATCAGGCTGGAAACCTGTGGAGAAGAGAAGCTCCATGTCTTCATCCTTCTGGAACGACCACTTGCCTTGTCGAGAAGCAACAGTTAAGCTTCCTATGCTGATTACTTCGGTAGACACGCTGATGGTGTTAGGGTGCACACCAGACAAGGATTTGCCTGGGAACTCTGCTGCAAAAGCAGGGGGAGCCGAGATTGAATCCAGCATCTTTACAAAACGCTTTCCCATGGAGCCATTCTTAGCCTGAGAATCTGTCAACACAATTACAAAACTTTTCAGTAATCTTCATTTACAGCTACAACATCCAAGTTAACATTGCCCTGATTCAGCACAACTAAAAGCTTGTTTTTCTTTGCAAGATGCACAAAATGATCTTCTTGCTTAATCAGGGCAAGTAAATATAACTGCAAACGTTCCCTCAGGGTGACATAGATAGAGATACTGGATCAAAGAGGTGCTATGAATAGTTGAATAGGTACTAAAGAGCAAAATATAGCAAGGATAGCTGGCCTGTTCTTTTCCATAATAATAACATTACCTGGTAAAACAACACAATTTAACTGACCACCAGCTTCAGATAACCTAGCGGACGACGGGGCCCCAACTACAAAATTAGGTTCTACAACCTTTTGAGCTGGACTATATGTATAGTTGGGATTGTTGACCTGTAAAAGTAGAAAATTTGTGTGTGACTACATCAATGATCTGCACAAAGTGCAGTGAGTTCATCTCTTACATGTAACTGCTAGCATACCTCTTGAGTAAGAACTGGCCCATTAAAGACATGGGAGCTGCTCCCAGCCGACTGCTGTACAGAGCACATCATATCATTAAATAAGTTATCGTCCATTGCATCATAGTAGGGAATACCATCATCCAGTGTCTCGATACCAGATAGAATGGTTGCTGTGGAGCCAAGAAATCCATTCGTCTGTCTAAATCCATCACTGAACATTGAGTTATCAAAGGGCGCATCAAAATACATAAGAGAATCATCTTCCGGCTTGACTGAATTTGTAATAGAAGGGTGTGGGAGATCGGTCATAGTTGAGCCCAACTGGGAGGAGTCATCTTGTAGTGTCTGCAACAACTGGGCCAACTCATCTGGCTGGAAAGGCTGATCACCAGTGATAAGAGGAACCTCATTGTTGGCCCCGTTTACAGCATCCAAGGGGAAAGCTGTTTTCCAGGCCCAACCATCAGAAGGCCAGATAGTGGAATCATTGCCTAGAGGTAACTCCAAATCCTTCAGCTCTAGGAATTCATCGTTGGGGATAGAACTATTAAGAAAATCTCCAACATTGGCTTTAGATAACATATTTTCATTAAGCATTGGGCTATTTTGTTCTCCAGGATGAATATACTGAAGAAAATTAGAACCAAGACTTGGGTCATTCAAAATGTCCCCTGAATTTCCTTCTACATCTTCAGAATGGCTGCTGGTGTTTGAAGTGTCAGAAACCGGCAAAGCAACACTGCCATTCTCATTTTGACCAGCCAAGTCCTGAATTTGAGGGGAAAAGTGTGTTAGAAAAACTGGCATATATTAGGTAAAGAAATGATCAGAGCAAAGCAAAGAAATTACCCATAAAGCATAATCACATGCGAATAAAGTAAAAAATAGTCCTGTATGGATAAATAGTATGCTCAAGAATTATTATGTTCAACAGAATTATAGATTAGAATACATATATACTCCCTTCGTTCCTAAATACTCCCTCCGTTCCAAATTAGTTGACTCAGATTTGTCTAGATACGGATATATCTAGACATGTTTTAGTGTTAGATACATCCGTATCTAGATAAATCCAAATCAACTAATTTGGAACAGAGGGAGTAAGTCTTTTTAGAGATTTCAATATGGACTACATACGGAGCAAAATGAGTGAATCTACACTCTAAACTATGTCTATATACATCCGTATCTAGTCCATATTGGAATCTCTAAAGACTTATATTTAGGAACGGAGGGAGTATGTTTGATCATCTATGACACGCAGACCTTGTAAAGTTCACAGTCTCGTCTGATCTTTTACTGGTTATAGAGTTTATGGCGGCGCTGACCATCCGAAAAGTCAAAAGATGGCGTTGGCATTTATAATAAAAGTTATTAAAGACAAAAAAGACAACACAGAATTACAACCTTTTTAGTGCTCATAGACCTGAATAGTGAATACTATGACATCATGACTCTTGTGTGTCATTATCTCATACTTGCTAGTTAACCCTGATAGAAATACAAAGATGTATGTCAAAAAGCCAATGCATGTCAGCAGTCTTGCTGGACAGCATATGACATAGAATTCGTTAATGCAAAGTAAAACAAGCTAAATCCAATGCTGAAAGAAGTGGAGCATCCCTGTGCAGAGAAAGATACAATAATTTAGATCCAACGTGACACAAAACATGCTCAGTAATATTATGAACCTTTTTCCTCGACAAACATACCAACAACAGATTAGAATGAAACTATGTGCCATCAATCATCATTCTACAGATTTACGGGGAAAATACAAATGTCCATAATTTCATTCACAAACCACATTTTTTTCACTTCAAGTAAAAGATGGAACTGACTATGTGATAGCAAATTTTGTGAGCATACCAACTGCCAGGATTGTGGAAACAAAATCTAACTCTGGCTATGAAAAGCGATCAACATCTCCCTTTGACCATGGATAATGCGAAGGCACCCAAAAAAATTCCAATGCTAATGGCAAGGGAGCAGTCTTTTTGCAATTATTCTAATAACTGGTGTATAATAGTTAACGAACATGGTCCCGGCACAAAGTACAGCTTCAAGAAGTCCATAAAAAAGGAAAATCACTGATAGATGTGCTACTACATTATATTCGCCAAAATGAGGTGGTTCTTGACTATCAAGCAGCATACAACCAAATACAGTATCACAATGTTGAACATGCTGTCCCAATAAGGTAATATATGGGATCGGCGGTATGTGACGTTGCAGGACATATTTTGATATGGAAAGTGTATGACAAAGTCTTCCTGTTGTTACATGCTAGGGTAACTGTATAGTATTTATATGTAAGAATTTATCAAAATATTGAACAAATATAGGGGCAATATAAGAAAAGGTGTTGTAACCTGATAAAAATTTCATATGCTAATCAGTTAAACTAAGACAAGGGCATATATGGTGTTGAACCGGTATGGGCCCTGCCCATCTTAGGCCCATTGGGCCCAGCTTATGTGCTAGACCTAGAAGAGGAGGAGCTGGGTGTTGTCTCCCAGAGAGCGCCGCCACACACACACACGAACGCGAGCTGGTACGCTACCCCTCCTGATTCTACATGGTATCAGACGCCAGGTTCGGCGGGACCTGACAGACGGCGAGGCTGCGGGGTCCGGCACGGATCAGCGGCAGTCCTGTGAGCCGGAGAAGAGGCTGCTGTGCGCGCGCGCGAGGCGGAGAAGCAGCTGCATTCGGCCCGGGGAAGGAAGAGGAGGAGGTGAGGCTGTGCGCGGCGAGAAGGCAGCAGAGGAGGAGCAGCAGATTTAGAGGAGGAGGTTGGCTGTGCTGCTGCTGCTGCTGGGTGCAGGTGCTGACGATGTTGTTGCTTGCTGCTGTACCCCTGCTGTTGCCTGCGTGGTAGGAAGATGTGCGTGCATGCTTGCTGGGGCTGCTGGTGTGGACATGGGAGCAGAGGTGCTTGCTGCTGCGGCTGACTGGAGAGGCAGGAGAGACAGGTCGTGTTGCTTGTTGCGGCTGACTGGAAAGGGAAGAGGCAGTACTGAGGGTGTTGCCAGGACTACAGCTGCTGCTGCTGTGTGTGGCCAGGGGGAGAAGAAGGGTAAGTAGCTGCTGCGTGTATCTGGTCGGGAAGATGGGTGAACCATAAGGACTTGCTGAGGCTGTCGAGCAGCTCACTCAGTTCCTCGTGGGCTCGAACTCCGGGGGCATCGTTCCTCAACAGGGAGTTGTTCAGAAGATCGAGTTGTCGCCCACGGAAATCAACATAGAGGGGGAAGGGTTGTGGTTTGCGAGTGGACATCTTGAGGTGGATGGCTACAGTGATTTTAATCGGGCAAGTTGTCAAGATGATAGAAGATGCAACTTCAGCTATTGTGTGTTTGTGGGAGGAAATTTGGTGTCATGGAGAAGCAAGAAACAAACAAAGTTGTGTCTAGATCAACAGCAGAAGCTAAGTATAGAGCATTATCTCAAGGGTTGAGTGAGATGCTCTGGGTGGAGAATCTACTGAGCGACTTGAAACTTCTGAGGAAGGCCCTCTTGAGAGTGTGGTGTTACAATCAGTCAGCTATAAGCATTGCCAATGACCCGATTCAACATGATAGAACAAAACATGTGGAAATTGATCGCTTCTTCATTAAGGGAAAACTTGATGCTGGGATCATCAGCCTTACTCATGTCAGTTCTGGATAACTGGGGGGCCGGGAACAAGGACTGTAACTTGGCATGTGACAAGATGGGGTTGATAGCTATCTACTACCACCCATCTTGAGGCGGAGTGTTGAACCGGTATGGGCCCTGCCCATCTATCTTAGGCCCATAGGGCCCATCCCATGTGCTAGACCTAGAAGAGGAGGTGTTAGGCATTGTCTCCCAGAGAGCGCCGCCACACACACACAAGAACACGAGCTGGTACGCTGCCCCTCCTGACTGTACATATGGACAAGTGCAAGGAAATAGAACTACATGTGTTATTATCTTCAGATTCAGAAGGCTAACAAATTCAGTGCCAACTCAAGCTGATCTATGTATAACTCAAACTGCAAGCATGCAACATAAACTGACTTTTATGCAGTATAGCATTTTATACCCAACTAGACACTTCTTTTACTAAAACAAGCAGTGAGTAGAATGCAAGTTGTAGGTATACCTGAATGAGATCATTCATCTGAAGATATCCTTTCTCCATAGCACCAGGAGCCTCATGCTCACCAAAAACGTCCCTCTGCACTGGCAGAGGACCAAAATCATCATCCTCATCCGCCTCCCACTCCTCCTCGACAAAGGGAGCTCCATACTGTGCCCCGTTTTGAGGACCAGGCCCAGCCTTCTGGAAGATTCGGCACACTACAAATGAATCCTGTGCACAATGGTTTGAAAATCAGCATCGCTATATTGCATTCAAGCGTCATTAGCAACTAAAACAGAACATTGCCACCCTAGCGATCGAAAAAATTGCCCATGACTCGCAGTAAAAATCCGGGCAAAAGACCTGGTACAGTCATAGCACAATGCCCACTGGGATCAGGTATGAAAAAAAATCGATAGAAGTCTAATATCTAATCGACAAGTCCATCGCCGGTGTCCGAAGTGGCAATACCTGTGGGATCCCGGCTGCGCCATCGCCCTCAAGGCGATACTCGTGCATGACCCAGTTGGTGCGCTCGCCCTTAGGCGCGCGACCAGCGTGGAAGACGAGCGTCTTCTTCATCCCGACAACCCTAGCGCCATGGCGGACCTCCCTGTCCTTGCCGGTGGTCTTCCAGTAGCCTCCTGCAGTGGCGCGGTTGGTGCGCGCGCGGTTGGCGTGCTTGCGGTCGAGGCGGCTGAAGAAGTACCACTGGGAGTCGCGGCTGCGGAGGCGCGACCTCGCCGGGAGGTCCCATGGCTCGACCTTGTAGAGGTCTACCTCAGCGATGGCGTCGACCTTGAGCGGGCGACCGAGCACCTTGCGCTTGAGGTAGTAGGAGACGAGCTCCTCGTCTGTTGGGTGGAAGCGGAAGCCCGGGGCGAGGGAGGTCGGGTCATCCGGCGCGGCCGCCGGGGCGGAGGAGGAGGACGAGGAAGGGTGGGTCATGTACCTCAGGGGGCTTAGGGTTCCAGGAGAGGAGAGAGGAGATTGGATTGGGGAAAGTTTTGGAGGGGGGTGTCTCTCTCCGGGAAGAAGGGATGGCTTGGGCTATAAGAAAGAACAGGGGCGTTTTCGGGACATCTCAAATTCCCAGAAATAACCCTAAAAAATTCCCAGTAATAAAATCGGGTTGGCCTATCTGGCGAACGTTCGCCGCAAGATATGACATTTGCGAACGTTCGTCTGACAGTTTGTGTATTTGGGGAAACTGCATGGCTTTCTATAACTTTGAATGAAAAAGGTCATCCAATCTGCACACGATCAAGATCGTGTGGCAGTTTAGGCGTCCGCTGGCAGTTGCTCCCCGGCAAACGTTCACAGGTTACTATTTCCGATAAAATCTGATTTCCGGAGTTATTAGGCCTCCTCGTATTTTTGATAAAATTTTAATCATATATACAACTAACAAAACATGAGGTTTATGCTACAAAAATACTACTCCCTCCGTTCCTAAATATTTGTCTTTCTAGAGATTTCAACAAGTGACTACATACGGAGCAAAATGAGTGAATCTACACTCTAAAATATGTCTATATATATCCGTATGTGATAGTCCATTTGAAATCTCTAAAAAGACAAAATACTTAGGAACGGAGGGAGTAGTATTAAATTTGTATTAAAAATGTATTCAAAAAAGATTTCACAATGTATAACTTCTGTGACACGTAGTTCATATTTATTAAGTTAAATTTCTGGTTAAATTTTGGCTCAAACTAAGAGAGGTCTTAATAAATCCGAACAAAGGTCAATCCCTCTCTCCCCCTTGATCTAAGAAAAAAAATAGAAGCGGGCGAATCTGCGACAGATGGAGCGTCTGCGTGTTGGCGGGAAGGAGCTTTATGCGTGGTGGTTGGCGTCAGCGCCGAGCTTGGGAGATGGTTCGGAAGCCTTCCAGTTCGTCGGTAGATGGGGAAGATGGAGAAAAATATCAGGGTGCCCGAAGCATGAAGGAGTGGGCTGAGGGAACATTGAGGCAAAGCATCTGACATCGGATGGTGGGATTCAAGGATGGGAGTTGAGGCGGGGACCTCATGATGGTCGACGGAGTGCGTGGGTAGCAGCAGGCGACACGAGGCGGAGGTGAAGCGTGTCGACGCAGGTGGACAACACAAGGCATGTGGGTAGTGGGCGGGACGGGTATGGGTGACGTGTTGACTGAGAATAGCTCAGTCAAAATGGGAAGGCTCATCGAAATTAAAATTATCATTTGAACTAGGGAGCTCCTACCCTATGAAGCTTAGTGATTTGAATGACTAGAGGTTTGTGGTTGAGATGGCCAAAAGAAGAGTGGATGCTTCTCCCCTTTGACGGGGGTTAATTTAATAAGTCTGCGTCGTGGCTAAGCGATTGAGTGGTGACAACAGCAGAAGCAAATGTCCTGATCCTCACGCGAGCCATCGGCAGCTCATTGGCTGGAATGACACGACCAAGTTGCCATGTCATCGACTTGAGAAGATAGAGAGCTTCCAAACGGGTCCTCCTAGGAGTAGTGACTGCACCGTCAACTGTATGTAAAAGTCTCGTCCACACCGGGCACGTGCTGCAAATATGCACATGCCCTCTATCACTATGTCTCCAATTATTCTCTGATGTTCTACCTGGTCTCTCCTGATAAATTATAGCTGATGGTGAACTAATCCATGACGTCATGGATTAACTCATAACCCATGGACTTGTCTCACGCGTCAATTCGCTTTAATCTATTTCCTTCGAACCGAGGAATTGAATACATGTCGGGCCTGTGGAAGCATATACTCCCTCCGGTCCTTTTTAAGCATTTAGCGGGCGTCCTAAAGCCGTCTCAATCGTCCGAGCGGACGGTCCGGTCACTGATCTTTCACGAAATTGTGATTCAGATGAACGCCTCAAACGAGCCTTAAACGTCAGGGCCGACCGACACCCCTCATATCTAGCCTAAATATGTGACGAATATAGAGGCGCCGGGACGCATCCGCCACGTCAGACTGACATCGGGGTCCCACGCGGAATCGCTCGGAAACCCGGCGATCCGAAACTCGTCTCCTCCGTCGGACCAATGTCGCCGCGTGGCGTCGCTCAGGCGTGCCGCGTAGTGCCTAGCCCGGCTATTTAAGCCGACCGCCGGCACTGAAACCCTACCCCTCCACATTTTCCTCCGCCCCTCCGCCGCCACCACTTTCCACACCCCGTCCGCCACCACTAGTAGCCATTCCCCCACGTCGCCGGATAAGGGGCTTCCCATTTCTAACGCCGGAGCACCGGCTACAGCTCCTTGAGCAGATCCGGGCAAGGCACGAAACCCGGATCACCGCGGGGCTACCTCCAGATGCAGTTGATCCGAAGGAGGAGTTGGTGGAGGAGAAGGAGGTTGTGGAGGAGGAGGTTGAGGAGGAGGAGGAGCCGGAGGATGATGTGGGGGACGCCGGGGACGCGGATCTGCATGCGGAGCAGCAGGCCATCCTTGATTCCCTCCGCTCGGAGTCGAATGCGGAGGCGAGACGCCGTCGTCGACAGGAGATGGAGGCACAACACGCCGCGGAGGAGGAGGAGATGTTCGCCTATAGGGATGAGGTCGAGCAGGAGGAGGAGGAGCTGGAGCCCTCCTACGCGCCCGTCCACCCGGCGCCCTGCACCGACGTCGTGGACATCGCCGACGACGAAGATTAGCTAGGGTAGTATGTAGTATGTGGGATTTTTTTGCGTGCTTTGTATGGATCCAGGGGTTGAAATATGAGAGAATCGGATGCAGAGTAGCTACTTTGAGGAGTGACCGGCCACTATCCGCAGACGCGCCCGGTCGCGTCCGCTGGTATTTGAGGGATCGGATTTGTCAAGTTTGGCTATAGATGCTCTTAGTCTACATATAAATTTTGTCTTGGGTCAAAGTATCTTTGGTTTGACCAAACCTATAGAAAAAATATCAACATTCGTAATACCAAATCAACATCATTAGATTCATTATGAAACGTAGTTTCATATTATATATATTTAGTATTTTAGATGTTCATATTTTTTAATATACATTTGATCAAACTTTGTAAAGTTTAACTTGACACAATGTTATATGCACAATAAAAAGGACTGGAGGGAGTACATGGGTCCTGCACGTTTGGTGATGATAAATACACCTGCCTTAACTTATTCGTCGCGGTAAGTTTGATATCCAAGCATTGGAAAATACATGAAACAGGTGCTGCAACTTGTTTGAGCGTTTAAATACGATGCCTCCATCCGTATGCGTGTGTATGGACTGTCCATGTGACGTGCCAGGCCGTTGGCCCACATGTCAATGGATGTTAGCAGAGTCCGTGCTGGGGAGATGAGCGAGAGTTTCTTTTTGCAGAAACCTCCCTGAGCTTTAATTAAATACCGATGTCCGGTGGGACCTGCTACTCCCGTAGAAGTTGTTGGATTTCCCCGAAGAGGAAGGGTGATGTAGCACAACAACAAAAAATATTACTCTCAGTTAAGAATCAAGTTTTAATTGAACCAGTAGGAGTCTTCAAGCTAAGAAGATAAGAAACACCTACACACGAACAAAATAAATGCTTGCACCCAACTTGGCGAGGGAGTTGTCAGTTGCAAGGTTAAAATTAAATAGTGGTAGATAGTGATATAGCAAAGCGGCAAAATAATAAGACTAACTAAATAGCAATTGAGGAACACAAGTATTGATAGAGAAAGGGCCCGGGGATCATAGGTTCACCAGTGGCATCTCTCTTAAAATAGGTAATGGCTTGGTAAACAAATTATCATTGGGCAATTAACAGAAAAGCATCATTCATAACTATGATCATTCATGGTATAATCTTGTATAGCCATCACATACGTTGTGAACAGTATAAATGAAATTGGACTGGAATTTTTCTAGATAATCCCCTGAACTTTAACTAAATATGGCCACCCGATTGACCCCTCCCTTCAGACCAGGCGTTAATAACCATCCAACCTCATGGCGCATTTAGTCTAAAGCTAGATAGGGGCGCGGCTTGCCGCATGTTGCCCGCCAAATGGCATGCCATCGGAAATGATAATCAGTAGGAATACGATTGAATGATCGATTTTCGTGTGTTGAGAACTATCATGAGCACATTTACCTTATAAAGGATGAAGGGGGTGCTAGGCACAACCGATGCCTCCACGTCGGATGTGAATAGTGCAAACAGCAGCGCGCGTGATTGGGGTGGACTGCAGCGAGTAGGACTGGGCAGCCCTTCTCTCTCCCATGAAAATATGTACTCTTTGTCCCTCATCCCGCTCCTTTTCTCCGTGCCACCACCGCCGCCTCTGCTCCTCCTTCCTCTTGGCCGCCTCATCTCCTCCGCCTCCACCACCTCCTCCTCCCTCTTGCTGCCGCCAGCTCCTCTCCTCTCCCCACAATTCTTCCCTTCCGCTCGGCCGTCTCGTCTCCTCTGCTGTTCCACCGCTTCTCCCTCTGCCTCCATGCTCAACAAGAGGAGCAGGGGTTGCAGCCGCACTGCACAATGGTGGGCGTGGGCGAGCTCCAGCGCGAGCGCACGGACCCATCGCCCATGCTGGCAGGATCCCTGGCCCCGAGTTGTGCCTCTACACCGTCATCCTCGCCACTCTGCCGGTGGATAGCTCCTCCATGACGGCATCTACCTGATTCGGCTGGCCCAGATCCACATGCCTCCTTCTTCCTCAGCAGCTTGTGGAGTCCCCTAATGCGTCAACGACGCGCGACTGCACTCGGCCATGCTTCTCGCTGCTCTCAGCCACCGGGCGCCATCCCACCAACGCGACCCACCGCACGCTGCCACCAGCGTCTTCTTCACGGCGATAGAGGCGCAGCTCGGTCCCGGGGACCCCGCCGGCGCCAGCGTCGTCTCCATGGTATTCTCTCTTCTCTAATCCCTTCTTCCAGATCTCTCTCCCTCTCTTTCTTATGTACTCTCTCCCTGACGAACAAAGGGGGGGGGTGAATCAGGACGGATCCAAGTCGCCGACGCCTCTTCTTTGCTGCCATGAATGAGCCCTCGCCCAGCGACCACCTCCATTCAGCTGCCGGCAGATGACGATGGCCAACTCCTAGATGCAGCCGGTGGGGAGACAAAAATGGCAAGGGCGGCAGGAGAAATCTCTCCTTGCGTTGCTGCATCACTGCATCCCCCCGGTAGTCCAGGAGGAGCTCGCCTGCCTGCTTTGATAAGAGATTGCAGGTGGAGGTGGGAACATGACGCTAGGAGGATGAGGCGTGGGCGTGACAAGAAGTGGGTTGGAGCAAGAAGTAGAGCAGGCAATGCCCCTCTCTACATTGGCATCTACAAAGCCAAATCAAGGACCTAAGCACCTGGTAAGATCCTCTTTCATTTGTTTTCTTTTTCTTCCATGCCTGCATATCTCTAACTTTTATTAGTTTACCCTTCTAATTTGTGTGATTATTTTGTTGGTTATATTGTTGTTATTGGCTCCTAATTTGGGTGATGAACAAATGGTTTAGATTTTGTGTGTAAATCTAAGATGCTACATTGGTTTGGAAGTGAATCTGTAACCTTTTGTTTAATTTAATGGCATGCTAAAGCTAATGCAGATGTCCATGTATTTGCTAATGTTGTCCATAGGAACGGCTCATCCTATCCCCTGCCCCTCTCGCATTGGCGCAAGTATGCCTCCTCCCACGCCTCCGTCTCCACACATGCAGCAGCGACCCTGGGAGGAGCTCGAGCCGCAACGGTGGTCCATGGCGCCGTCGTCATCCTCGGCAAGATAAGCGTGGACCGCAGAGACGGCTGGATCCGTCTGATCCTCGCGCTGCTATCCCTCCACCCTCGAGGTCCGTCCCCGCGTCCTCCCCTCCATCCTCTCTTACTGTCACGTACGCCCTCGTGGTCGGACGAAGCGACGTGCAAGCTGCGGCGCGCAATGACATCTTTGCTTGTTTCTGTACTTGCTGAAACAATCGATGACCTCTTTTTTCCTGCAGGATAATGTGTTTGTTCAGCTGATCTATACCGTTTCAATACCGGATTGTTAAGGAGAATGCAGATGATGCATTCTACGAGTTGCAGACCCCCCAACAGCAAATTTAGTCCTATGTCTTTGATGGTAAATATTAATTCTTTTACTGTGTCGTTGTACTGTTTTTCAAAGCCTAAGCTGGCATTCTTTTTCTGGAAAATAGTGGTTCGAGCCATAGTTCCAAGAATGGAGCTGAATAGTCTTTTTGAGCAAAAAAATGATGTCGGAAAGGCCAGGAACAAAATCAATACATTAGTATATGTGCGTGTGGTAGACCCCTTTCTTGTGTTGCATGGCCTTTTGGATTGTCGCCAACTGTTACCTTTATACTCCTAAGGTGGCTGAATTTTTTGAATGAACTTCCCTACTAGTGTAGTATGCTCTTCAGAACCACTGCCTAATTTTATTTCAAGAACTAATCGAGTTGGAGATGTTCCTTACTGTCAGACCATACATGGAGATGTTCCTTACTCGTCTGCCTCCACCTATTTGCATTGATGCATGCTCAATTGCTTATTGTGGTGCGCCCTGTACACTACAAAAAAAATACACTTCCGTGATGATACGTGTTTGTCACAGTAGGTCACGTTTTCTGTCATGCATGTACATCCATGACGATTTTATGACAGAATCAAGATAGTCATACCTGTGCTGTCGTAGAAGTGTTCCATGACAATACTGAAACTATCATCACGGAAGTGTCCACTTCCATGACGATAAATACCATGTCATGGAAGTGTTTTCGTCAAAGGCAACCGACATGTGGCTTCCACCGTAACGGGTCGCCGTTAAGCTATCGGGTTCTGGTTAGCATCCGATAACCCGTTAACAGCCCAGACCAATGGGGATTTTCCACGTGTAAAATTCTCATTGGCCACAGGAACCACGTGTCAGATAGTCATTGGGTCAGAGAGGCGCCTATGATATGTCAACACGTGGGATGGCCCAACACTGGCCCATTTAGCTTACAAAGGCCAGCCCGTTTGACTTGGTCAAAAGCTAGCGGGCCGGCCCATGAAAAGCCTGTTAACGGCCTGTTTGTATAGCCCATTTTACGGCCCGGTAACTCACGACCCGTTATGGCGTTCCCGAATTCGGCCCAACAACATCATGTGGGCCGTCCAGTATAATACCAGCTCGTTTCACTTTCGGCCCATGTATGGCCCACGACATCTTTCAGCCCATATGAGGCCTTTCGTATCTTTGGGCCCTTTAGTGGCCCGCGGTGACTCTGGCCCATCATAAACAGTAAATTTCCTTATACCCATTAACGGCCCATGATTCACATGGGCTGTTTTCTAGCCCGTGTTACCTTTCGGCCTACTGACGGCCCATACATTCTTGGCCTCCTTTCCGACCCTCGATTACTTCTGACCCGTTGCTGGCATGTTCTCCTAATGGGTCAAATTCAGCCCGTGGTTAGAATCGGCCCGTTTGTGGCCTGTTAACCCATTGCACCGTTTCCAACCCGTCATGTATTCTGGCCCATTAACGACCCGTTATGCCTGTGATAGAATTAAGCCTTTGCTGTCTTCCGGCCTATTAACGGCCCGTTACCGTATTGGCCCGATACCAATTACGCCCGTTTACGGCCCATGTCGGCCCATTTATCTGACGGTCCGTAGGAGGCCCACTGATTCTATGGCCCGTTGGAGGCCCATTTATCTGACGGCCCGTAGGAGGCCCATTGATCCTACGGCCCGTAGCAGGCTCAAGGTTACCACGGTCCGTATCTGGCCCATGGTTGTTGCGTCCACTAGCAAACCAAGGAAAAAAAGAATAGGGAAATAAATAAGCCAGAAACTAACGCTAGGCTATTAAGGCGATTGTAAGGGCATATTTCTCCCTAAGTAGTTTTGGTGATTGATGACAATGCTGTTGCGGACTAATCGTGTGCATTGAGCATTTCAGATATCTCATGTCTAGGCACAAGACGATTTGGTGCCCCTCGGAGTCTATCGAAGACGGTTGCTTTCTACGTTTCTTTTTGGTGGATTTGAGTCATAGGAAAGCCGTACTATTAAGAGGGGGTCCGCTTCGGAAAGGTTAGGGTGAAATCAACACGTAGACATCTGTTCTTTTGCACCACCTTTCCTTCGCTTCATTGGAGCTCCGGTCCGTTTTCCTTGACTGTGCATATTGAAGGCAGCAAGGTGCTAGTTTTCAGTGGCTAGCGGTAGTACCGCAGGTGCCAGCGGTAGTACCATTGTGGCTAGCGGTAGTACCACAGGTGTAGGGATGGCACCCGCAGGGTTTGGGTACGGGTGGAGCCACCCCATACCCTTACCCGTCTCATTTAAGCTTACCCATCACCCGTACCCATACCCGCTAGTGGGTATAAATTTTTCCCATACCCGTCACCCGACTGGGTAAATGCGTACCCGCGGGTAAAAATACCCATGTTTGCATAACATCAATTTGAGCGACACATAATCGTAAACAACAAGATACAATCATAATTTATTAAAAATAACACATAATAACATCAATACGTACTTATAAACAACAACATATCATAAAAACATCAACTCTTTCTTGTAAACAACAATAGATCAAAACATCAACACATAGACATAAACAATAGTAAATAGTCATACATTTTTAAGTTCACAATAGGGTAGAGGTATTTTTTCCGTACTTGTTAGATTTTATAAGGGTACATGGGTATGCGGGTATGGGTTATATGATCCCATATCCGTACCCGCTCTACCCGGTGGGTTTGAGATTTCCCTATTTACATACCCATGGGTAACTTTTTGTCCCATACCCTTACCTAATAGGGTTATTACCCGCAGGGTACGTGAGTAATGGGTACCCATTGCCATCCCTACACAGGTGCCAGCGGTAGTACCGCTATCACCAGCACCTGTTGCGCGCGCCTACGGTAGTAGTTGTGGATGTAGTTTTTTACTACCGCCCTCGAGCGGTAGTACCGCAAAACTATGTCCGGTACTACCGTGCCAGATTTCTGCACAGTCTCTGCTTCAGCGGAGGTAGACACGAAAGTAATTTTTTACTTCCGTGTACCTCTTGTGGCCGTTGAAAACTACCCTGCGGTAGTACCGTAAGGACCTGCGGTAGTACCGCTCTGGCGGTTCTACCGCCTGTTACCTCGTGTAGTAGTTCTTCTTCTGGTCACTACCGTGCGTGCGGTAGTACCGCACCAGGCAGCGGTAGTACCGCAGTGCACGGGCTGAGAGTGGGGGTAACGGGTGGATTCTTCCCCCACTATATAAAGGGGGTCTTCTTCCCCAAGAAGACCACCTCTTCCCTTCCCAAACTCCATTGTTGCTCCAAAGCTCATTTTTGCCCGATCTCTCTCCCTAGCCAATCAAACTTGTTGATTTTCTAGGGATTGGTTGAGAAGGCTCGGATCTACACTTCCACCAAGAGATATTTGATTCCCCCCACTAATCCCTTGCGGATCTTGTTACTCTTGGGTGTTTGAGCACCCTAGACGGTTGAGGTCACCTCGGAGCCACATTCCATTGTGGTGAACCTCCGTGGTATCGTTGGGAGCCTCCAATCAAGTTGTGGAGATAGCCCCAACCTTGTTTGTAAAGTTTCGGTCGCCGCCTTCAAGGGCACCACTAGTGGAATCACGGCATCTCGCATTGTGTGAGGGCGTGAGGAGAATACGGTGGCCCTAGTGGCTTCTTGGGGAGCATTGTGCCTCCACACCGCTCCAACGGAGACGTACTTCCCCCAAAGGGAAGGAACTTCGGTAACACATCCTCGTCTCCACCGGCTCCACTTGTGGTTATCTCTTCCCTTTACTTTGTGCAAGCTATTGTTGTGTTGTATCCTTTGCTTGCACTTGTTGTTGTTTGCATCATATAGGTTGCTCACCTAGTTGCACATCTAGACAACCTATTTGTTGCTAAACCTAATTTGTTAAGAAAAGCTAAAAATTGGTAGTTGCCTATTCACCCCCCCCCTCCAGTCAACCATATTGATCCTTTCAACGATTGCACAGATTAAATCCATTGGGCATCAAAGTTCGCCACCAGTGCAAATATAGGGAACACACTACACTATACAAAAATGATTTGTTGTTTTCTTCAGCCGGTCGCTGCACGTTAAGAACAAATTTTGTATCGCAACAAAACAAATTACAACCATAAAACAAAGGAAGGTTGGCATAAAAGTTAACAGTCCAGCAGATAAATGCACCACCAGAAGTTCAGAAGCTCAGCTCATTTAACCTGACTGTTACGTTTTCATGATGTACTGTCCGATGGAGCACCATAACCTTCGCCTTCATTTCTCCTAGGCTCCTGAACAACATAGCAAATGTTTGATAGTCTGGTTTTAAAACCATGCATATCTTGATGACATAGAACAATGGCTATCCTTGTTTCACCAAGGCTCTCTGTTAGGGATTGGACTTGTGTCTGGAGCGCAGATATAACATTATTTTGAGCTTGCATATCTTGATCATGAGGCAGTTTGAACGAGATTGCCTTAACAACCAACCCAGTATTACGTAGGAACGTGCTTTTGGCACTGTTAGTGGACAGGTACTGACCCACTGCAGCAAGAGGTGACATTGCGGTTATAGTTGCCTCGTCACCTTCAGAAGGTGGCGGTTCCACCATTTGTTCCATAGCTTGCTGAAAAGTTGAGTTTGTACACTAGTAGTACCAGAACAGAAGATATTAAGGAGGCAGCAAAACCAAACAGAATAGCTTTGGTCTATATACAGAACTTATTCTAGTGAACCCGTGTAAAATGTTAGTTGTATTTTACTGCAAAGTACATAATAAAACCAGGTTCCAAACATATGACCATGTACCATGGCTAATGTATTGTCTATTTCTTCACATTGTATTGACAACTAAGGATAAAGAGACAAAGTTTATAATACGGTAAGCATAGTATGACATCATTCATATCACAAAACAACTGAGAACAGACAAAGAGGCAATTGTAACGTTGTGTAGACAAGTCCAGCACGAAACTAGATTACAGATCAAGATCAAAGGAACATCACTCCTCTCTTTTAAACCTTGTAAGGTGCAATGATATGCTAAGACAATTGTGTATAAAATTGAAAAGAGTAATAGACATTGGCTGCAAACCGTGCAGTTCAATACACAAGTCGGAGTAAGTAGTAGTTAAAAGGCATGAGGATTAAGGACTTACAACAACGGCTTTGACTGGTGTAGTCATGCCCTTCGTCTTGCTGGTGTGACAGTCCTTGAAGATTTCCACAACATTTGGTTCAGGTACTTTTTGGTCCTTGCGGGTTTTCCTCTGCATTTGGAACAAGTCAATATAGATCTGATAATATGGCACAGCGAAAAGAGTGAAACAGCAACTAGTTACAAGAGCCTCGCAGTGTGCAATATAGCTACGAGATCCTGTCGTCTGTTGGAATTTCACTTTCGTACGGTTGACCTTGTTCTTTGAATAGTTCACCTACAAGAAGATATATTTGTGAGGCACATGCGTAAATAGGAGTTCAACATATGATCTGATCACATATATATGACGTACTTGATACTTTGGATCAGACCGGTGTTTAACAAGGCCTCTCCAGTCTTCATCCGATATATTTTCCACTGGAGATGTTTGGGCAAGTTCACTGTTAGCATTGCCTTCAAAGTGAGTTTTCCTCAAGTTATACCGATACTGTCGCAGAGCAGACTTGAAAATATGGGTGCATGCTTGTATGGTTGCATCATCTTGGCTATCCAACTTGAACCTCATCTGTTGAAATTATGGGAGTCTTATTACCAGCAACCTAGAAAGTATGGGACAGAGCAAGACGATATTACTAATTTACATACATAACCATACTTACAGATAAATGGTCAAGGAAGGTGTTAAACTGGGTTTTGTCTTTGTCATTATTGTACTGAATCCATGTTGGGAGGATACGTGCATGACACCTAACGGCAACGGCTGGCTCTGATGCTAACTTTGCTGACTCTGTAGCATCACGTGGCCTTTTTAAACCAGCCTCAAAACGGATCTCCATTCTTCCTCCTCTAGATTTAGTTAACCTATCGAGCATTATCCCTGATGTCTGTTTCCTCTTGCGCCTAGGTGCTAGTTCAACAACGAACATGGGAAGTGTTAGTGTACATCAAACTATGAGACTACATATAAAGAAGCATGCAGCTGTAACTTGACTCGAGCAACTACCTTCTTGTTATTGAAGCTCACAAGGTTCATCTAATATTGCCAACTCGTCTTGTGTTAAGAGTGCTTCGGAAGTAGTGCCAGGTGGCAAGGGAGCTTGGGAACTTGCCGCTAGCAGAGTTACCGAACGAGTAACTCATGCAGATGTTGGTACTGTGGAAGAAGGTGTTGCAACAACTAGGGCTGTCATTGCTTGTTTGGTGGCAGCTATTCGTTTGTGTTTGGATTGTTTTGCAGCTGGTGTAGCAGGGAATACCGTGTTTGTACAATTTTTCGGTGGACTTCGACCTTCTGCTGCACCATCAGTACCAGCAGAATCTGCATAATTCTTTCGTTTCCGTTTCCATGCGTCCTGAGCACTAACACATCCCCTACCATTCGGTGTTCCTTCCTCTTTCTCTTTGCCATGTCAAGTCAAGCCGACAAGAAAAAGGAATAAAAATTTAGTTCTTCAGAACAAATTGATGCGTGATACAGACGAACTGAACTTTGATGTTAGACAACCGCATGATAGGAGGATGTAGTATGTACGAAAAACAGGATGGCATGAGATAATCAGAACTATGATGTGTAAACTAAGCAGAAGGCATTTCAATAAATTAGAAGCAATGCAATGGAAGGTAGACACCATATGAAAGATGCTACAAATATCGCTCTGCCAAGTTAACAGTGTCTCGTCATAACTGGCATTTAAACAAATGTGAAGCAGTACAAGAAATAAATCATATGCAAGATGCAAACAACATCACACTACCAAGTTAAAGGTGTCGCGTCATTAGTGCCATTGCATATTCACATCATTGCATATTCACAACTATGATGTGTAAACTAAGCAGAAGGCATTTCAACAAATTAGAAGCAATGAAAGCTAGACACCATATGAAAGATGCAACGAATATCACTCTACCAAGTTAAAACTGTCTCGTCATAAGTGCCATTTCAACAAATTAGAAGTAGTACAAGCTAGAAAAGAATGCGAGATGTAACCTATATCACACTCCCAAGTTAAACGTGTCTTATGATAAGTGATTGTTGCAGGTTACACAACAGTAGTACTTTGATGTAAGAACATGGTTAGATAGACAGATATTGTATGTTCTAGAAACAGGAACACGTGTCTTATTCACAAGTATAATGTGTAAAGTAAGGAGATGGAATTCAACAAAATTAGAAGCAATACAAGCTAGACATCATACATAACATGCAACCACATATAACAATGCCATGTTAAAGGGAGCACCTGTGATGGTGGATTAGGGGAGACGTGCTCATCATCAACACAGCTACGTTGAGTGTCTATGCATGTGTTGTCTTGCAAATCTTGTTGGGGGGATGGCGGAGTAGAATTTGTAGAGGCCCTCCATTTCAGTTGGTTGGAAGGATCACCTTTATCCACCGCCTTGCTAATTTCCTTCCGCTTTATTGATTTTGCATTGTCAAGTAAAACCGACAAGAAAAAGCAATAAAATTCACTCTTCAGAACTCATTCATGCATGATACTGACAATCACTACTTTGATGTAAGGCAAACACATGATACGAGGATGGAATATGTACGAAAAATAGGACGGCATGGCATATTCACAACTATTTGTGTAAACCAAGCAGAAGTAATTTAATCAAATTACAAGCAATACAAGCTAGACAACGTATGCAACATGCAAGACAATATCACACTGCCAAGCTAGAGAAAGTACCTGGGATGCCAGTTTTGCCGGAAGACCGCCATCAGTCCCTGCCTTAATTTTTTCCTTCCTCTTACTTAATTTTATTGCCTTGTCAAGTCAAACCCACAAGAAAAATGAATACAAATTCGCTTTTCATAACTCATTGATGGAGAATGCTGACAAGCACTACTTTAATGTAAGGTGATTGCACGATAGGACGATTGGATGTGTAAGAAAAAAGGACAGCATTGCATATTCACAACTATGGTGTGTAAAGTAAGCAGAAGACATTTCAACAAATTAGAAGCAATGAAAGCTAGACACCATATGTAAGATGCAACGAATATCAGTCTACCAAGTTAAAACTGCCTCGTCATAAGTGCCATTTCAACAAATTAGAAGTAGTACAAGCTAGAAAAGAATGCGAGATATAAACTATATGAGACTCCCAAGTTAAATGTGTCTTATGATAAGTGATTGTTGCAGGTTACACAACAGTAGTACTTTGATGTAAGAACATGATGTGATAGACAGATATTGTATGTTCTAGAAACAGGAACACGTGTCTTATTCACAAGTATAATGTGTAAAGTAAGCAGATGGAATTCAACAAAATTAGAAGCAATACAAGCTAGACATCATACATAACATGCAACCACATATAACAGTGCCATGTTAGAGGGAGCACCTGTGATGGTGGACTAGGGGAGACGTGCTCATCATCAACACAGCTACGTTGAGTGTCTATGCATGTGTTGTCTTCCAAATCTTGTTGGGGGGATGGCGGAGTAGAATCTGTAGAGGCGCTCCGTTTCAGTTGGTTGGAAGGAGCACCTTTATCCACTGCCTTGCTAATTTCCTTCCGCTTTATTGATTTTGCATTGTCAAGTAAAACCGATAAGAAAAAGCAATAAAATTCACTCTTCAGAACTCATTCATGCATGATACTGACAATCACTATTTTGATGTAAGGCAAACACATGATACAAGGATGGAATATGTACGAAAAATAGGACGGCATGGCATATTCACAACTATTTGTGTAAACTAAGCAGAAGCCATTTCAACAAATTAGAAGCAATGCAAGCTAGACACCACATGAAATATGCAACCAATATGACTCTGCCAAGTTAAAAGCGTCCCATCATAAATGGCATTTCAACAAATTAGAAGCAGTGCATGCTATAAATCATATGAAAGATGCAACCAATATCACACTGCATATACTAAAGGTGTCTCGTCATAATTGATTGATGTGGGATACAAAAAAAATAGTAGTATTATGTAAGGACATGCTTAATAGACAGATGTACTATGTACCAAAAACAGGAAGACATGTCACATTAACAGGTATAATGTATAAACTAAGCAGAATAGCACATGCAATTTAACTAGATTGGAAGAATTACAATCTAGACACCATGTGCAACATGCAACCACATATCACGCTGCCAAGTTAGAGCAAGCACATGCGATGGTGGTGTAGGGGAAATGCGGTCATCAACTATAGAGCTACGTTCACTATCTTCATCTAGCCTTGCTGTTTTTTGAGAATCAAGTGGGGAGGCTGACACTGCATTCTTTAAAAGAGCATCTTTTCTCATAGTAATCCGTGGACCTGACTGTCTCATCATAAGTGATTGATGAGGAATACACAAGAACATTAGTTTGATGTAAGAACATGGTTAATAGACAGATGTAGTAGTATGTACCAAAAACAGGAAGGCATGTTATATTCAAAGGTATAATGTGTAAGCTAAGCAGATGCAATTTAACCAAATTGGAAGCAATACAAGCTAGACACCCGGCTGGAGTGGTGAGCATGATCATCGAGAACCTGAGAGCCTCGTGGGAGGCGGGCTGCTTCGCCACCACCGTGGCTTTTTAGTTGGCTTGCAGGTGATGCCTGTCTGTGCTGGGCTTGTCACTGGCTCGGCCAGTGCCCTAACTAGCTATTTGGCTTCTAGTGCTCCCGGGATGGTGGTTCATGTAAAAAATATCTTTCCTTCTCTTAACAAAGACCGACTTCGGCCTTTCGAATACAAGCTAGACACCATATGCAACATGCAACCATATATGACACCGCGAAGTTAAAGCAAGCACCTGGGATGGTGGTTCATGGCGAGCGAGATCATCAACTTCAGAGCTACCTTTATTGTCTCCATCTGCTGACACTACACCCTTTAAAGTGCTGAAACGTGTCTTGCCTACTCGCATACAAAGCTGGAGCGACTTCTCTCTTTTCTTTCGTGTTTCTATCAACAGTTTGGCAGAGGCTGAAATACCCATGCATAAAAAAACAATAGTGAGAGTATGGGTGAAGTGTGTGCAGAACTAGTGCACTGTAAAAGTAGCAGATAGCAAGTGGCTGAAAAATAAATGACAGGAGACATATGATAGCTCTACAACATTGCATGGCAAATGAAATTAGATTCTACTTTGCATGATTTTGTAATATATGAGCACAGGGATGGCTGGGAAATGCAGGTACTTCTCCAGCACACCACCACATGTGGTCCTATCAAAATAACAGTCAACTGAAAATAAATAGGTCAGTCAATTTTTTTCCTGAACCGTACGATCTACAAGGAACGGGCAGATGGCCTTCGTCTACCTCCCGCCAGTCACTATTGATGATCTTTCTCAAACTGCCAGCGACCATCGGCCCAGAGCCCTGCCTCCGCCGCCCCGTCCTCCCCTCGACCTCACATTACCGACATGCTTGGCAGCGCCCCCCGGCCATCCCTTTAAGCCCAGCCGACCTCCAGATCGAAACCAATAGCTCCTAGGCCCCACACACCCCTAAGATAAACACCGAGACGCTGCTTCCCCGGCGTAACACGGACTAGCGCCTGTTACGCCGGGGAATGCTTCCTTTAATTGGGAATCAACTGACCAGGAATTGAAATCCAGGGGGGCGATGGACCTCTAGCTAAGGTGAAATAGTATATGAGGAGAAACCTTGTGCATCGCGAGTTACTAGGAACATCTAGTATCAGGAAGAAGGTGCAGGAAGAAGCGGTCAACTAGTGTCTTCTATGGGATGAATACCATGCAAACAGACACATAAGATTTGCATGAATAAGGGAAGAGGAGTATCAGTTCCGGTTGCCAGTGCTGTGTCCTCCTGATTTCGCAGCGATGTTCTTCTTTTTACCGAGGGAACCTATGTTGTGGAGGAGGGTGGAGCCTTGGACGAACCCATGGCCAACTTGTTGACTGTGTTGTGGTAGCCGTCTGTCGGCAGAGGGGAAGCAGATCCGAGGTGGCGAAGGATGAGCGGGAACAACTCCGGTGCGGTGGATGGTGGTGACGTTGGAGCGGCAACGGTGAGGCGCAGGATGGTGTGGTTGAACTGGCTCGGGTACGGAGCACGTCGGCGTCTTGGAGGCAGCTCGGCCTCGGCTTCAACTACTAGCCGTGGAGGGCGTTGTGGTTGCGGTGCACGACGACGTCGGGGTATCGGCTCCGGCGTGATGGAGGAGGGCGGCGGTTGATGGGTGGGATGGGGTGGCGGACGGAGGACGCGGGGGTTTCGCGGCTGGTGGAGAGGTAGTTTTTGCGCCCACGGAGTACGAATGGGGAATCAGACGAGGGGGGGGGAGCTAAGAGGGAACCATGTTTCGGTCTGGGACGCGCTTGTTTTTTTAACAGATGGGACACGCTTGTTTGAAATTTGAGGAAAGTACAAACTTTGCCCCCCTCTTAAATTTTGGACCTACTGCGGGTCAGGGGTAGCACGGTAATCCCAGGTGTCCCAAATAGTGGGCGGGAGCGATTTCGGCCGAGCGCATGTGTGTTTAGGCGGCCACGGTGTATGAATGTTTTTCTGAGGCGGTTGCGTGGCGTCTAGATGAAGTTACAAACCTACCCCGGTTTAGACCTTTGGACGTCGGGCCGGTAGGTTTCACGGGTTGGAGTTAGAAAAGTAATTTCCTTCTACCAAACATTGGTCTCACGTGGTTTTGGGTGAGTAGAGGCTCTTTTGGCGCTTTGTTTGAAATTTTGAAACAGAAGCATTCACGTTTAGAGTACTCTTGAACTTTGAGGATTGACCTAAATAGACAACGTTAAATTTGACCTTGTATGTTTGAAAACCTCATTAAATTATGCGCTTCTTTTTGAATTTTTGACTCTTGAAAATCCTATAACTATGATTATTTTGGAATGGAGGAGGTAAATTTGAATCTATTTTGTACACGACTATATATATGCTATAGTGTACAAATGCAGAGCAAAGATTGGTGCCCCCATAATTTAGGTATGATTTACAAATGCCATGATCTCGAATTCAAATAATTGAATGGACTTCATGTTGAATTCGAATTTTTTAAACCACCTTAAGTTGAATTCAAATGTATGCTAGTTCCTAGCTAGCTATTTAGAATGTTCATTGTGTAACTTTTGTATGTATAATGTGCTTTACACACACAACATGAACTATACTCATGTTTATATTCGAATTGCTAAAGCGATGCATTGTCTGGACTTCAAAATACCGACTCTATGGATCAATTATGTCGAATAATAACATAGACATGCTCAAATTTGATAGAATATAGATGTCTGATGGATCAATGACCGTTCCTTATGCGATTTGCAAATATCATGATCCCATCCTAATATTTGGATACAATTTATATTTTTTTATCAATATGCACATCAGTCTTTTACGTGTAGATTCACTCTTCATAGGCCCCTCCTCACACACGCACTAACTTTCTCTCTCACACATACACGCACACGGTGTATATCCATCGGGGGTCTCTCACACATGCTCACACACTCTCTCCCGAGGTGTCTTTCTCGCACACATGCTCTCGATTCACCCTCCCTCCCTCTCGCAACCATTTACGACTGTTTTCACTAACCTTTATCACAAGCACTCTTCCTCTCACACGCATGCGCACGCACGATCCCCATCGACCCTTTCTCTATACATAGACCTGCCTACGTGTCTCCCGCACGCACATTATCTTTAGGCCTATCTCGCACGCATTGTCTCCACCTCTCTTCCTAATTGACGAATATGATTCCAGCAGAGCATTCTATAGGACGCCCCTTAAAGTTGGGTTGGATGAATGGTAATATCAGAGACAAGGGGTTACCTTAGTCCGGGGACCTACGGTTACAAATCCTAGCTGGCTTTGTCAGTGGACACAGAGTCCTTCACGGCTCTGGTATCTTTGTCTTGTACGACTAGTCCTCCATGGGTCTCCCTGAATGCGTCATGGGCCGACCAATGTGGCGCAGGACGGAACCGACCCAAGGGCCTCACCTCGGCCCACCGGACCTCAAGCGGTGACACACCCTTTGCCCCTAGGTCTCGTTATCTTCTCACACCCACACATACCAACACAGACACCACACATACTATTTCTCCTCATGCCTCTATCCCCCCCTTGCATGTACACACTCAAGGGCATCTCTCGCCGTGACATCCTATTGGTCTCTCTCTATCTATCTAGACCTCTCTCATTTCTCGTGATATCTCTCCCTCGTCGCCCCCCCCCCCCGCCGACCCCTATCCATGCCTCTCTCGAATACGTACACATACTCTCTCTAGGCCCTACCAAATACGTCAACTACACATTCAAATATGTTACATCTTATCACGTACCCCATTGATCTAAAAAGCCCTCTCTTCACGTTTACTTTGCATACAACATTCCTTTTGAATAAAACCACACAAAGTGTGGCCAAAAAATTATTTTAGAAATTCTACATATATACAACATTACAAAGTTATATGGAGTATGAAAGTTAATTTGCATTGCATGGTGCACCCAATCATATTTATTCCGCACTATGAATTTTTATATTTTTATACCATATATAAAGTTAGTCATAATAAAGAGAAACGAAGAGCATCTCTCTCTCCATCGCACACACCCCCTCTACGCCCCTTTCACGTACGCACACAAACTATCTCTAGGTCCTCTAAAAGTACGCCCCAGCACATTCACGCATGTTTCATCTCTCTCGCGATATATACAACGACGATCACTGTATTTGAAGCGAAAGCACGATACGTACATTGGACTTCAGAATCCACTCATTACTGTCACCATTTACGTTTTGTTGTTATTATACAGTCATGGGCTCACCGTACAACTCTGTATTTGTTCAAGACACGGCTAGTTGACCAGTTAAACGCTCCACGTGGTACATCTAGTGTTGCATCACATTATCTCACTACCATTGGGCCCACCTGTCGGCGTGTATAAGAATGAAAACAAACGATAAAAAAAATTGGACGATGGGTATTCGAAGTCATGACTGCGGGCACAGCGGACAAGGTGGCCTTGTATTGGTATGCTGAGCCGTCTGTTTAACACACAGGAGCTAGTGTGGTGATTATACACACACACACACGCATGCACACGAACTGCATGCATGCAACACTCACACGTACACACGCAGCCACGCAACACTCACATACACACATACGCACGCATGCATGCACACACCACACGACGAACACACACGCTCACGCTCAAGTGCTCAACCTACACGTGCATGCACACACATCAGGCCCTGACAAACACATACACAACCCGGTGGTTCCCGCGCACGGGTTGGAGTCTTGTCGCGCCTACGTAAATTTGTGTTTATCTTACTTTTTTCCTCTGCGAACTGATAGGTGGGACCCACAAGGAACGTGATCAATTTAACCAGTCAACATAGTGCCACGCAGACTATTTGGCCGGTCAACAGAGTGCAATCCGATGCTGAACAGTGAGCAAGCAACTGTATAATCACCGCAAAATGTATATAGTGACCGTAATGAGCGTATTCTAAAGCCCGGTGACCGTATTACGCTTTTCGCTTGAAATACACTGATCACCAGTGTATTTATCTCTTCTCTCACTCTCTTTGTGGAGTCGAGTAGGCCAACGTGCCAGTGCCTAAATTGGCGCACGCCACCCCATTATTGTTGTACTGGTTTCGTAAGAGCGAACAAGCATTCACGTCTACCGTACAAACTGTAGATGTGAGTTACAAATGCTATGAAGACGAATACAAATATTTGAATCCACTTTATGCCTAATTTCTCTCTGTAGGCCCTCCAAAAGTACATCTCTACACGTTCTCGCATGTTATATGTAACAACTATGCAATACATCACTACTACACTCTAACACAATAAATCATATGTGTTTTTAGTTTTACTAGGTCTCATATTTTTACTTAATTATTCAGTTTGCATACATTAAAATTGCCTTTGAAATGTATGGCTAGTATCATCTAGTGATATGAAAGGTTAGACCACACACACACACACACACAAAAGGGCCCATTACACATTCAAGCATTTCACATCTTTCTTTCGATCTCTGTGTCAAACTGACTATGCCAAACTACCCCGCCTACCGCATGAGAATAATCCCGCCCTCGCCGGTTTAATCGGGTTTGTATCGATGGATCGTGCGAAACAGCAAAACTATAGTAGTACTACAATACAAGTAACAGTTCACTGGGCCGCCGTGTCGTGTACTCCTCCGTCGTAAGAGTGGAGCGCTCGCTTTCATAAATGTTCTAGTCCCTTTCACCGACATGTGGGACATCAAGCAACTGGGTCCATGTGCCATACTGAAATAACAGTGCAGAGCAGCAGGGGTGAAGCACCCCGGTCATGGCGCCGGCGTAGTAATCAGCAATGAGGCGTCAAATCACAAAGCTGCACCTTTCCCGCAGTTAAGTTGGAGGGACGAAGTGATGCTAAAAAAAGTTGGAGGGACGAAGCAACCATCATTTCACTCTTTGCTGAATCCGCTTCTCCCTCATCTTCTTTAAGTTAACCACGTGTTGCTTCTGCCGTTGTTCTGCCTCATGTGGGACGTGGATCGGCTTGGTAAATCGCTGACACGTGGGACCGCATGTTAGCAAACCGCCAGGCCAACGTCCTCTAAAAATAAGAAACCTCCCCCGCCTTCCGCGCGGCAAAATCACCTCCTTTTTACTAATCTTGATATAATTTTTTAGATCAATATAATCAAGATTTGTATAGATAGCACCAAGGAGCAAAACCAAGTGGTACGCTTAAGGGCATCCACAATGTGTAGCCAAATGTGAAAATAGCTTTTGGCATCGATGGGAACCATTGTGGAGGGTGCTGCCAAAGCCAAAAAGAGGGAACCGAAGCTCCCTAATTGATTGATTGAAAGAATAGAAAAATGCAACCTCTCTCCTCTTTCTCCCGTGCTTGGAGGCATGTATAGAGCATAGAGTCTACTCCCCTATCCCTTCTATCACAAATCACAAAGCAGTGAGGTGTCAAATCACAAAGCACGGACGAAGCGACCATCATTTCACTCTTCGCTAACTCCGCTTCTCCATCGTCTTCTTCGAGAAACCACCTTTATCGCACTAAGCTGGACGGATGACACTATTGTGCTAGTAGTAGTACATTTAGGCCTCCTTTGGTTCAATGGACTTCCTGGATGCAAAGAAGGCGGTTGTCTCGGCTTGCAGGCGGCACTTGCGAACGACTTACCGTGGTCTGCCTCAATGGTGTGCTCCATCGAACGCACTTCGCCAAAGCCACAATGTTTGAGATATCGTCGACGTCACCACAATGGGGAAGGAAGTCAAATAGTTACTACCTCCATTTTTTTGTATACAAGGCCAGTATCAAAATTACAATTTGCAGAAGGCCACTAACACTAATCAAGGTAAAATTGATTGGGTTTGCCTCGTACTAGCAACCAAGGACATTAGTATACCCTTGCATGCATGCGGAAGTGAGAAGGTTGGTTTGCATGGCGCTGCATTAATCAAGCAATGAGGAGTGAGATGGTTAGCTCTTTGGGCGTTGGAGAAAAAAATACGCATTAATTGACACATCAAACGAGGATTTGTATCAATCGATCCTGCGAAGGAAAACCCTGCCTTTCTTTTTTAACACAGTACGTACTTGTATCCTATTTGGGTCTAGGCCTTGCATTGCCATACTTTGCCACACATTTTTGCCAAGCTTGCCTAAAGTTTTTCAAAATGAAAAGGAGGTACACTTGTGCATGCCTGTCGCGGTCGTACCGCACCCTCACACAGTCGCTCCTGCACGCCGCAAACCCAACCAAGGGAACGCACCCTCACTGACACGTGCTACCGCATGTGATCAAACCAAACTCAGCCATCCTACCGCTGACACCTAATTTTCGTTCATACAGTATGTTTATCCAACCGCATGTTGGGGAAGATCCGTGCGACCCGTTTGGTGGTCTGTTGGGGAAGAAGAAGAGGTGAGAAGAAGAAGGGTTAGGAGACGTAGGATATTCATCCAACCGCCTGAAATGGTCGACTGACACAAATGATGAAAGTTAGGCGACTTGCATAAATATATGTTTTTACATAGCAAAAGATCCCTAAAAACAACAACATAAAGAAAAACTATCACTGCTCGCGGAACAAGCCGGCCTTGTTGTCTTTGGCTGCCGGCTTGAACCAGCCGTAGCTGCTGACGTGTGTCCCCGCATCGTGGTTGTCCTCGGCCTCCAGCTACTCATTCACGCGGAGCGTGCGGGCACTCTGCACGGACACGAGCACCGTCCGGTTCATGTCCACGATGTTCGGTTCCGCCTGCAGGAGGGCCTTGGTGGCAGCGCCATCCACGCGCTCCGTGTCGAGTTGAGCCTCCGCCGCCCGGTTCAAGCCTAGGACGTCCGGTTCCGCCTGCAGAAGGGCCTCGATGGCAGCGGCATCCGCACACTTCGCGTCAAGTTGAGCCTCCGCCGTCCGGTTCACGTCCACGACATCCGGTTCTGCCTGCAGGAGGGCCTCGATGGCAGCGGCATCCGCACGCTCCGCGCGCTCCACATTAGGTGCAGAACTTGCATACTTCCGAGTACTCCTTTTTTTGAACACCTATTCTGCGCCTAATGCGTAACACGGAGCACTGACGCTCGAATTTGGCCGGGAAAACAAGGAAACCAACATGTGGGGCACACCTGTCGGGATGACGTGACGCAGACTAGTCCAATGGAGGAGCTGGCCCATGACCTCCTCGCCACCGGCAACCGTTCATGTGGGTCATGGGGGCCAGCAACGTGGCGCAACTCCCGCACCACCTCTAGACACGGCGACCGCGGTGAGCGACACGCTCATCGTTGCTGGACACGCTCGGCTTCAGGGTGCCGAGGGTGGCGCTACCGCTATGGCACGACCAGCAGATCAACACCCGGCTCGTCGAGGATGCATGAAGTGCCGAAGTGCGCGCGTGCCGCGACGCGTCTGCGGAGTGTTGTAGCATGACCAACTGCATCCCCAGGACCTGAGACCATGCCGGGTCGTCTTGCTTTTTCAATGACATGTGGGATGGCATCTGAGCAAAGGGCATCTCCAACGTTGCCACGACCGCAACTGACTACCCTTGTCGTGGTGATCTCACGGCAGATGCCATGGGATAGCTAAAGAGGGGGACAGACACAAGGGCACCGGTGGGCTCCAGAGGCGAGGTTGGCACGAGCAAGTGTGTGACATGAGACGTACCTAGGTTTGGGGCTCTTTGGAGAGATAATACCCCTAGTCCTGCCGAGTGTGGTTTATATGAAGTGGATACAGGCTTGCTCCTAGAGCTGTTCTGGGGAGGAAGGAAGACAGGCCAGTGCATAGGCTGTTCCCTCTCCGTGTGTGTGTGTGTGTGTGTGTGTGTGAGTTCTACTGATGATTTTTCTCGAATACGCATGGTGTGCGTATCATATATTAAAGGAGAAGAGGGGAAGAAGCCCCGACCACAGTTATTTACATAGCGTTTAGACAACGCACTCCACCCCACATCATCCTAACGGACTACTCACCCTCTGCCCGCACATCTATCCCTACAAATGCGATCTGAATGTCTCCATGTAGAATGCCCGCTTGCCTCCATGCCACACACTCGGAGGCTATCCGTTGTAGGACATGTTGCACGTCCGGGCTCATGCCTTCAAAGACAATGGAGTTTCGGTACTTCCACAGCTCCCACATGACTAGCAAGTGTACGACACGTAGGGTCTTGGCTTGCTTTCCAGAGAACATTGGTCTTGTGCACCAAGTTGATAGCTCGTCTCCCACCGATGGTGTCAAACCCATCATGCCCACCGCTCAGCCAACCTTGGTCCAAACTTCCCTCGCAAAGACGCACTGTATCAAGAGGTGGTTAATTGTTTCATCGCCCTGGTCGCAGAACAGGCAATTGTCTTGGTGCGGGAGGCCGCGCCGTGCCAGTCTGTCTGAGGTCCACACTCTATCCCTCAGGGCCAACCATGTGAAAAAATGAGCGAAGAGGTGCACTCGATGACCATGTGTAGGTTGCTGTCGGTGAAGTCTGGAGGGTTACGAACTTGGCAGCATAGGCTGACCTTGCCGAGAATTGGCCATCTTTCTCCCATGACCATGCCAGTTGATCTGGTCGCTGTGGATCCAGTCTCATGTTATCCACTTGTGGCCAAACCTCCAGAAATTGGAGTAGCGCTATGTCGCTCATGTTCGGTCTGACATTCGAGCCCATGCTGCCTCGTGCAATGCTTCCACAACAGTTCTAGAGCACCTCATCCGCTTTGGCACCATCTCATAGATGAGAGGGGCAAGTTCCTTTGCCGCCGCCTGGTACAAGCCTCTTGCCTCGTCGGGGATGGAGAACTTGAACTCCGCCCATGGTCTAGATTTGATAGAGGCGAGGGTGTCCCGATCTTTCGATGAGATGATAGCTATCGTTTTTGGTGGAGTAGACTTTGACGACCCGACTACGAACGTGCGAGGACGTCGCGCCTTAGCAATCGCTAAACCAACTCCGAGAGGTTATTGACCACGCCGGAGCACAATCAACCTGACCACGAGGGATCTCCTGCAAGCAAACGAAGAACAAGCAAGAAACTAAGATTGGCAATCTGGATATTGCGAATATAAGATGAAAGCTTTATTGATCAAGGTGGGGTTCTGTGACGTCTTGGTCTGGTCATTGAACACAAACGAAGTACGCGAAGTTGCAGCTATGGCGAACTTTTAATCTAAACAAAACCCAAAGTCTAAACGGTGCCCTAAGGGCTGTATATATGGAGGAAGAGGGGGGGGGGATTTCGTGGCCCTCGAAGGAGGGGTCCGAAACCAACCCTATCTCTTGTTTCCCCACACATACGAACTCTAAAAACAGCCTATACTCAAGTATTTCGAAATTACATGGGCCTGGCCCAATAATAAGGTGATAATAGCCTCTGGACGAAATTTATGAAGTGGCATCTTGTATATTTCGTCCAAGGCTTCCTGCACTCATTATGGTGGCTTCAAAGTCCTGAAATCATCACTTGTAACTCCGTTCTTGTTCCCCTTGCGCATGCCATCATCTCCATGCTTGAACTTGCTCCAAGGTTCCTCTTTCTTGTCCAAGCTAGGCCCTTCATTTGTAAGCAAAACAAATGTATCCAATTTAGGCAGCATCATATTCTCATGAACATTAGAATCATTACCAAGAAACGAAAGTACCTGATAATTTAATTGGCGTGCGTGAGCTCTAGTAATTGGTCCAGTATGTATAGCAGCAGGGGCTGTGGGTGTAACAATGGTATTGATGTCCTCATCATCCTCCCCTTCTTGAAATGAAGTCGTCCTCGACGGAAGCTCATCTTCCTCACCCAAATAAGGCTTCAAATCTGCAATGTTAAAAGTGGGACTAACCACAAATCTGCAGGCAGCTCAAGTTTATATGCATTATCATTTATTTTCTCTAACACCTTAAAAGGACCATCAACACGTGGCATTAGCTTTGATTTGCGCAAATCAGGAAATCTATCCTTACGCAAATGTAACCAAACAAGATGTCCAGGTGCAAACACAATATGCTTTCTACCCTTATCTCCAGCAAGTTTATATTTAGCATTCATACGCTCAATGTTCTCCTTAGTTAACTCATGCATTTTTAAGATCAATTCAGCACATTGTTTAGCATCAAAATTAACCTTCTCCGAAGATGGAAGAGGCAACAAATCAATAGGTGCACGAGGTAGGAAACCATATACAATTTCAAAAGGGCACATCTTAGTAGTAGAATGCAACGAACGATTATAAGCAAATTCAATATGAGGCAAGCATTCTTCCCACATTTTCTTGTTATTCTTCAAAACAGCCCTAAGCATAGTAGACAAAGTTCTATTGACTACTTCAGTTTGTCCATCAGTTTGGGGGTGACAAGTAGTACTAAAAAGCAGTTTAGTCCCCAACTTAGCCCATAAACATCTCCAAAAGTGGCTAAGAAATTTGGTATCATGATCTGAAACAATAGTATTTGGCACACCATGCAAGCGAATAATTTCACGAAAGAACAAATCAGCAACATTAGCAGCATCATCGCTTTTATGGCATGGTATAAAGTGTGCCATTTTCGAGAACCTATCCACGACAACAAATATGCTATCCCTCCCCTTCTTTGTTCGAGGTAAACCCAAAACAAAGTCCATAGATATATCCTCCCATGGAACACTAGGTACAGGCAAAGGCATATATAAACCATGAGGATTGAGTCGTGACTTAGCTTTTTGACATGTAGTGCAGCGAGCAACAAAGCGCTCAACATCCCGTCTCATCTTTGGCCAAAAGAAATGTGTAGCAAGTACATCCTCCGTCTTCTTTATGCCAAAGTGTCCCATTAATCCTCCTCCATGCGCCTCCTGCAACAACAAAAGACGAACGGAGCTAGCTGGAATGCATAGCTTGTTAGCACGAAACACAAATCCATCGTTAACGACGAACTTGTTCCATGTTCTCCCTTCTTTACAATTCTGCAATACATCTTTAAATTCAGCATCATGCACATATTGATCTTTGATGGTCTCCAAACCAAATATTTTAAAGTCAAGTTGTGAAAGCATAGTATAACGACGAGACAATGCATCAGCAATAACATTTTCTTTACCCTTCTTGTGTTTAATGACATAAGGGAAAGTCTCAATGAATTCAACCCATTTAGCATGTCTACGGTTCAGTTTGGCTTGACTTTTAATATGTTTCAAAGATTCATGATCAGAATGAATAACAAATTCTTTGGGCCATAAATAATGTTGCCATGTTTCCAATGTCCGAACAAGAGCATATAATTCCTTATCATAAGTAGAGTAATTCAGACTAGGCCCACTCAATTTTTCAGAAAAGTATGCAACAGGTTTGCCATCTTGTAATAACACACCTCCTAATCCAATTCCACTAGCATCACATTCAAGCTCAAAAGTCTTATTAAAATCAGGAAGTTGGAGTAAAGGAGCATGTGTTAACTTATCTTTCAACACCGTGAAGGCTTCTTCCTGTGCGGTACCCCAAACAAAAGGCACATCCTTCTTTGTAAGCTCGTTGAGAGGTGCAGCAATGGTACTGAAATCTCTCACAAAACGCCTATAGAAACCAGCGAGGCCAAGGAAACTCCTCACTTTGCTTTGTTGAATTTGCGGTTGCATCGTCGTGTCAAGTTGCTGGTCTTAGCGTCTAGTTCTTTAGAGTTTCGAGTTCTGTTCACAAGTTGTCACGCCGCCGCCGCACCATCATCATCGCCCCTATCGTATACCACCACAGCTTATCTGCTATTTCTCTGAGTCCATATACCACCACCGATCCGAGTCCATATACCACCACCGATCCGAGTCCATATACCACCACCAGTCCGAGTTCCACCAGATTCATCTCTGCCACCAGTCCTAGTCCGAGTCCAGTATTTATTCCTTTATTTTGGAGTTCCAGATCACGCGATACTACGAGTCGTGAACAAGTCGGATTCCCCAATTTTCGTGCTACCCGCAGAAGAAAAATAGTTAACGACGAACTTGTTCCATGTTCTCCCTTCTTTACAATTCTGCAATACATCTTTAAATTCAGCATCATGCACATATTGATCTTTGATGGTCTCCAAACCAAATATTTTAAAGTCAAGTTGTGAAAGCATAGTATAACGACGAGACAATGCATCAGCAATAACATTTTCTTTACCCTTCTTGTGTTTAATGACATAAGGGAAAGTCTCAATGAATTCAACCCATTTAGCATGTCTACGGTTCAGTTTGGCTTGACTTTTAATATGTTTCAAAGATTCATGATCAGAATGAATAACAAATTCTTTGGGCCATAAATAATGTTGCCATGTTTCCAAAGTCCGAACAAGAGCATATAATTCCTTATCATAAGTAGAGTAATTCAGACTAGGCCCACTCAATTTTTCAGAAAAGTATGCAACATGTTTGCCATCTTGTAGTAACACACCTCCTAATCCAATTCCACTAGCATCACATTCAAGCTCAAAAGTCTTATTAAAATCAGGAAGTTGGAGTAAAGGAGCATGTGTTAACTTATCTTTCAACACCGTGAAGGCTTCTTCCTGTGCGGTGCCCCAAACAAAAGGCACATCCTTCTTTGTAAGCTCGTTGAGAGGTGCAGCAATGGTACTGAAATCTCTCACAAAACGCCTATAGAAACCAGCGAGGCCAAGGAAACTCCTCACTTGTGTGACCGTTTTGGGCTGTGGCCAACTCTCAATAGCTTCAATCTTGGCTTTATCAACTTCAATTCCCTGTGGAGTAACAACATAGCCAAGAAAAGATACTCGGTCGGTGCAAAAGGTGCACTTCCCAAGGTTACCAAACAAACGTGCATCACGTAGAGCAATAAAAACAGCACGTAAATGTTCCAAATGTTCCTCCAAAGATCTGCTATAAATCAATATATCATCAAAGTAAACTACCACAAATCGTCCAATGAAAGCACGTAAAACTTCGTTCATTAATCTCATGAAAGTACTAGGTGCATTAGTTAACCCAAAAGGCATGACTAACCACTCATATAAACCGAACTTAGTTTCAAATGCTGTTTTCCATTCATCTCCCAATTTCATACGAATTTGATGGTATCCACTACGCAAATCAACTTTGGAGAATATTGTAGAGCCACTCAATTCATCAAGCATATCATCTAGCCTAGGAATAGGATGACGATAACGAATAGTAATATTATTAATGCCTCTACAATCAACACACATACGCGGCGTACCATCCTTTTTTGGCACTAGTATAATAGGAACAGCACAAGGACTAAGAGATTCGCGTATATAACCTTTGTCGAGCAGCTCCTGTACTTGACGCATAATCCCCTTCGTCTCCTCTGGATTGGTACGTTATGGTGCACAGTTTGGCAATGAAGCACCGGGAATTAAGTCAATCTGATGCTCAATCCCGCGAATAGGTGGTAATCCCGGAGGCACATCTTGTGGAAAGACGTCGGCGAACTCCTGCAAAATGTTAGTAACAGCAAGAGGCAAAGAGGAAGGCATGTCCTCGAATGAAAATAATGCCTCTTTGCACACAAAAGCATAGCAAACAGATTTGCTGAAATCTAGATCATCAATATCAGATTTGGTGGCAAGTAAACATGCACTTTTCAATTTAATTTCAGAAGCAACACTAGATGGTTTATTATTAGGATTCATTTGTTGCTCAAATTCTTTTGCCACAATCTGATTTTCACTCTTATTTTGCTCCTGTTTTGCCTTACTAGCTCTATTAATATCATCTTTCAAAATAGAATCAGGAGTCATAGGAAGCAAAGTAATATGTTTATCCTTATGAACAAGAGTATACTGATTGTTTCTACCATGGTGTACAGAATTTTTATCAAATTGCCATGGTCTACCAAGTAATAAGGAACATGCTTGCATGGGTACCACATCACAATCAACAAAATCAGCATACGTAGAGATACTAAAATGCACACGAATAGTACGTGTTATCTTAACCTTGCCGCTGTTGTTGAACCATTGGATATAGTAAGGATGTGGATGTGGTCTTGTGGTGAGAGAGAGCTTCTCCACCATCTCCATGCTAGCCAAGTTGTTGCAGCTCCCTCCATCTATGATGACGCGAACAGAACGTTCCTTCACAACTCCCTTTGTATGGAACAAATTATGCCTCTGATTTTGCTCAGCTTGTGTGACCTGCACACTCAAAACACGTTGAACAACTAAACATTCATACCTGTCAGCGTCTTCAGGAGCCATGTATTGCGTCTCTTGTGCAGAATCATCTCCACCGTGTTCTTCACGTGTAATGAGAGCCAAAGTCTCCTCATCATAGTCACTAGCGGACTCATACCCACCATCCTCGGTAGCAATCATCACACGCTGAGATTTGCATTCTCTTGCATAATGACCTCTTCCCTTACAACGACGACAAATAATATCACTTGTGTGCCTTGTTGATGCCATGGAAGAAGAAGAACTCTGTGCAGGCCCGGTAGGTGTGCTCTTGGCAGATAGTGGTGGTTGCGCCTGCTTCCTTGTATCACGGCTAGAGGTGGCAGCTGATGGAAGTGTCGGTGCAGTAGAATGTGTGGAAGTAGAGGATGCACGCTGATGAGGACATCAATACCATTGTTACACCCACAGCCCCTGCTTCTATACATACTGGACCAATTACTAGAGCTCACGCACGCCAATTAAATTATCAGGTACTTTCGTTTCTTGGTAATGATTCTAAAGTTCATGAGAATATGATGCTGCCTAAATTGGATACATTTGTTTTGCTTACAAATGAAGGGCCTAGCTTGGACAAGAAAGAGGAACCTTGGAGCAAGTTCAAGCATGGAGATGATGGCATGCGCAAGGGGAACAAGAACGGAGTTACAAGTGATGATTTCAGGACTTTGAAGCCACCATAAGGAGTGCAGGAAGCCTTGGACGAAATATACAAGATGCCACTTCATAAATTTCGTCCAGAGGCTATTATAGGTGCGGCGTCACCTTATTATTGGGCCAGGCCCATGTAATTTCGAAATACTTGAGTATAGGCTGTTTTTAGAGTCCGTATGTGTGGGGAAACAAGAGATAGGGTTGGTTTCGGACCCCTCCTTCAAGGGCCACGAAATCCCCCCCTCTTCCTCCATATATACAGCCCTTAGGGCACCGTTTAGACTTTGGGTTTTGTTTAGATTAAAAGTTCGCCATAGCTGCAACTTCGCGTACTTCGTTTGTGTTCAACGACCAGACCAAGACGTCACAGAACCCCACCTTGATCAATAAAGCTTTCATCTTATATTCGCAATATCCAGATTGCAAATCTTAGTTTCTTGCTTGTTCTTCGTTTGCTTGCAGGAGATAGACCCTCGTGGTCAGGTTGATTGTGCTCCGGCGTGGTCAATAACCTCTAGGAGTTGGTTTAGCGATTGCTAAGGCGCGACGTCCTCGCACGTTCGTAGTCGAATCGTCAAAGTCTACTTCACCAAAAACGATAGCTATCATCTCATCGAAAGATCGGGACACCCTTGCCTCTATCAAGTGGTATCAATTTTCAGGTTGCTCGGTGAGAATTTCCAGTTATCCCTAGATTAGATTTATTTTCTTACCTATTGTCCAAAGAAAAAGCCACAAAAAAAGTTAGATCTGTTCATCCTTTGTCCAAGCCAGTCTGAGCCTTCGCAATTTTCTTTTCAGTGCTTGTATAGTTGAATTTGCGGTTGCATCATCGTGTCAAGTTGCTGGTCTTAGCGTCTAGTTCTTTAGAGTTTCGAGTTCTGTTCACAAGTTGTCACGCCGCCGCCGCACCATCATCATCGCCCCTACCATATACCACCACAGCTTATCTGCTATTTCTCTGAGTCCATATACCACCACCGATCCGAGTCCATATACCACCACCGATCCGAGTCCATATACCACCACCAATCCGAGCCCACATATACTACCGTCATATACCATCACCAGTCCGAGTTCCACCATATTCATCTCTGCCACCAGTCCTAGTCCGAGTCCAGTATTTATTCCTTTATTTTAGAGTTCCAGATCACGCGATACTATGAGTCGTGAACAAGTCGGATTCCCCAATTTTCATGCTACCCGCAGAAGAAAAATAGTTCCAGTTTCAAAAAAAAAAACTAAGTCTGGAAAATTCTGGCTAGGCAGTTTTTAGACCATTTGTAGACTTTTTCGAAAAAAAATTGTTGCGGAGCAAAAAAAAAAGAGGAAAAAAAAAGTGTAAAAAAAAAAGAAAAAAATTCAGAGTGTGCTACCCCCTTGTTTACGTGCAGCGCCGTGATTTTTGTTAGTGTTCTAGGCTCGCGTCTCTAGCACGGTCTAGCCTAGGACCAGCACAGTACCGTCGTTGAGAGTTTATTCAACATTGCATCTCTGAATTGATTATTGCTGACCCTTTTTGCTACCATATCATAAGCCTTCCCAGCTCCACATACATCTACATCATGCGTTTGACACCACCTGGCAATCGCTTTGTCCAAGCTCTGAGAGTTTTGACTACAAAGGTTGCCGATCACCACCTGCTGCTGGGTAAGAACTGGTAAGAATTTGAGATTTGCTTGACGGATTTGTGACACCACACCACACCACCACCACTTTCTAGTAGTCTGTAGGATCATATTCTTGTGTGTTTCTATTGCTGCTAACCATGGCAGGATCACAAGCCGACGAGATTGACTGGGAGAACATGACGAACAAGGAGTTGCATGATAAATTTCAGCAAATGATGAGTGGCCAGGTGGGAGATGTGCTAAACAGATTTGAAGAGGCCATGGAGAAGATAGATGGCATGGAGAAGTTGTTCGAGACAAAGCTGGATAACAAGTTTAATGAATTGCTCACGCGTCTTCCCCAACCACCACCGGCTGCACCTGTCGCACCTCTGCAACGACAACAACAACGCCCCCTTCCAAATCAGTTCGGACGAGCGAAGCGTGTTCCTCTTGAGGATGGCCAAACTTCTGGTGCTGCTGTACCTACTGTTGATGCTTCTTTGGCTCCTGCTCCTGCTGCTGCTGGTGCCGAGGAGGAGGATGATTACGCGGGCGATTATGAGGATGAGGTTGATCAAAATCATAACTACGTGCAACCACCAGCACCAGGTCGTCCACATGCAAATAATCGCAATGGTAGGTCTGCTCCACCACTTCAGGTACGAGATCATGACCATCTTCCTAAATTAAAATTGAATATTCCACCATTCGAGGGTAGATATGTTCCTGATATATATCTTACTTGGGAGTTAGAAACTGAACAACGTTTTACATGTTTACAATATCCCGAGGAACGACGTGTTGCTGCTGCTGTTTGTGCTTTCACTAGTTTTGCATGTGTATGGTGGTCTGAACATTGTAGATTATATCCTATTCCAGCTACGTGGGCTGCTTTGAAAACTGCTATGCGTACTCGTTGGGTTCCACCATATTATCAACGTGAATTACTTCAAAAATTGCAGCGCTTAAGACAAGGAAAAAATTCTGTAGAAGAATATTATCAGGAATTACAAACTGGCATGATTAGATGTGGTATTGTTGAGGAGAATGAAGCTATGCTTGCACGTTTCATGGGTGGGTTAAATAGAGAGATTCAGACCATTCTAGAGTATAAGGAGTATAATAATATCACTCGTTTATTCCATCTTGCTTGTAAAGCTAAACGTGAAGTGCAGGATCGACAGGCATTGGCGCGAACTAATTTTTCTGCAGGTCGATCTTCATCATGGACACCGCGTGCCTCCTCTACTCCCACACGTCCTACTGCGGCACCACTGACTTCAGCCGCCAATTCCAACCGAGATACAAGAAAACAGGCACCACCACCACCATCTGCCAAGAGTACACCTTCTGGGCCTGCCCAGAGCTCTTCTTCATCTATGGCATCAACAGGGCACACACATGATATTATTTGTCGTCGTTGTAAGGGAAGAGGTCATTATGCGAGAGAATGCCAATCTCCGCGTGTTATGATTGCTACTGAGGATGGTGGGTATGAGTCCGCTAGTGACTATGATGAGGAGACTTTGGCTCTTATTACAAGTGAAGAACACGGTGGAGATGATTCTGATCATGAGACGCAATACATGGCTCCTGAAGACGCTGACAGGTATGAATGTTTAGTTGCTCAACGTGTTTTGAGTGTGCAGGTCACAAAAGCTGAGCAAAATCAGAGGCATAATTTGTTCCAAACAAAGGGAGTTGTGAAGGAACGTTCTGTTCTCGTCATCATAGATGGAGGGAGCTGCAACAACTTGGCTAGCATGGAGATGGTGGAGAAGCTATCTCTCACCACAAGACCACATCCACATCCTTACTATATCCAATGGTTCAACAACAGCGGCAAGGTGAAGGTAACACGTACTGTTCGTGTGCATTTTAGTATCTCTACATATGCTGATTATGTTGATTGTGATGTGGTACCCATGCAAGCATGTTCATTATTACTTGGTAGACCATGGCAATTTGATAAAAATTCTGTACACCATGGTAGAAACAATCAGTATACTCTTGTTCATAAGGATAAACATATTACTTTGCTTCCTATGACTCCTCATTCTATTTTGAAAGATGATATTAATAGAGCTAGTAAAGCAAAACAGGAGAAAAATAAGAGTGAAAATCAGATTGTGGCAAAAGAATTTGAGCAACAAATGAAGCCTAATAATAAACCATCTTGTGTTGCTTCTGAAATTAAATTGAAAAGTGCATGCTTACTTGCCACCAAATCTGATATTGATGATCTAGATTTCAGCAATTCTGTTTGCTATGCTTTTGTGTGCAAAGAGGCGTTATTTTCATTCGAGGACGTGCCTTCCTCTTTGCCTCCTGCGGTCACTAACATTTTGCAGGAGTTCACTGACGTCTTTCCACAAGACGTGCCACCGGGATTACCACCTATTCGCGGGATTGAGCATCAGATTGACTTAATTCCCGGTGCTTCGTTGCCAAACCGTGCGCCATACCGTACCAATCCAGAGGAGACGAAGGAGATTATGCGTCAAGTACAGGAGTTGCTCGACAAAGGTTATATACGCGAATCCCTTAGTCCTTGTGCTGTTCCTATTATTCTAGTGCCGAAAAAGGATGGTACATCGCGTATGTGTGTTGATTGTAGAGGCATTAATAATATTACTATTCGTTATCGTCATCCTATTCCTAGACTAGATGATATGCTTGATGAATTGAGTGGCTCTACAATATTCTCCAAAGTTGATTTGCGTAGTGGATACCATCAAATTCGTATGAAATTGGGGGATGAATGGAAAACAGCATTTAAAACAAAGTTTGGATTATACGAGTGGTTAGTCATGCCTTTTGGGTTAACTAATGCACCTAGTACTTTCATGAGATTAATGAACGAAGTTTTACGTGCTTTCATTGGACGATTTGTGGTAGTCTATTTTGATGATATACTGATTTATAGCAGATCTTTGGAGGAACATTTGGAACATTTACGTGCTATTTTTATTGCTTTACGTGATGCACGTTTGTTTGGTAACCTTGGGAAGTGCACCTTTTGCACCGACCGAGTATCTTTTCTTGGCTATGTTGTTACTCCACAGGGAATTGAAGTTGATAAAGCCAAGATTGAAGCTATTGAGAGTTGGCCACAGCCCAAAACGGTCACTCAAGTGAGGAGTTTTCTTGGACTCGCTGGTTTCTATAGGCGTTTTGTGAGAGATTTCAGCACCATTGCTGCACCTCTCAATGAGCTTACAAAGAAGGATGTGCCTTTTGTTTGGGGTACCTCATAGGAAGAAGCCTTCACGGTATTGAAAGATAAGTTGACACATGCTCCTTTACTCCAACTTCCTGATTTTAATAAGACTTTTGAGCTTGAATGTGATGCTAGTGGAATTGGATTAGGAGGTGTTTTATTACAAGATGGCAAACCTGTTGCATACTTTTCTGAAAAATTGAGTGGGCCTAGTCTGAACAATGCTACTTATGATAAAGAATTATATGCTCTTGTTCGGACCTTAGAAACATGGCAACATTATTTATGGCCCAAAGAATTTGTTATACATTCTGATCATGAATCTTTGAAACACATTAAAAGTCAAGCAAAACTGAACCGTAGACATGCTAAATGGGTTGAATTTATTGAGACTTTCCCTTATGTCATTAAACACAAGAAGGGTAAAGAAAATGTTATTGCTGATGCATTGTCTCGTCGTTATACTATGCTTTCACAACTTGACTTTAAAATATTTGGTTTGGAGACCATCAAAGATCAATATGTGCATGATGCTGAATTTAAAGATGTATTGCAGAATTGTAAGGAAGGGAGAACATGGAACAAGTTCGTCGTTAACGATGGATTTGTGTTTCGTGCTAACAAGCTATGCATTCCAGCTAGCTCCGTTCGTCTTTTGTTGTTGCAGGAGGCGCATGGAGGAGGATCAATGGGACACTTTGGCGTGAAGAAGACGGAGGATATACTTGCTACACATTTCTTTTGGCCAAAGATGAGACGGGATGTTGAGCGTTTTGTTGCTCGCTGCACTACATGTCAAAAAGCTAAGTCACGACTCAATCCTCATGGTTTATATATGCCTTTGCCTGTACCTAGTGTTCCTTGGGAGGATATATCTATGGACTTTGTTTTAGGTTTACCTCGAACAAAGAAGGGGAGGGATAGCATATTTGTTGTCGTGGATAGGTTCTCGAAAATGGCATACTTTATACCATGTCATAAAAGCGATGATGCTGTTAATGTTGCTGATTTGTTCTTTCGTGAAATTATACGCTTGCATGGTGTGCCAAATACTATTGTTTCAGATCGTGATACTAAATTTCTTAGCCACTTTTGGAGATGTTTATGGGCTAAGTTGGGGACTAAACTGCTTTTTAGTACTACATGTCACCCCCAAACTGATGGACAAACTGAAGTAGTCAATAGAACATTGTCTACTATGCTTAGGGCTGTTTTGAAGAATAACAAGAAAATGTGGGAAGAATGCTTGCCTCATATTGAATTTGCTTATAATCGTTCATTGCATTCTACTACTAAGATGTGTCCTTTTGAAATTGTGTATGGTTTCCTTCCTCGTGCACCAATTGATTTGTTGCCTCTTCCATCTTCGGAGAAGGTTAATTTTGATGCTAAACAACGTGCTGAATTGATCTTAAAAATGCATGAGTTAACTAAGGAGAACATTGAGCGTATGAATGCCAAATATAAACTTGCTGGAGATAAGGGTAGAAAACATGTTGTGTTTGCACCTGGAGATCTTGTTTGGTTACATTTGCGTAAGGATAGATTTCCTGATTTACGCAAATCAAAGCTAATGCCACGTGCTGATGGTCCTTTTAAGGTGTTAGAGAAAATAAATGATAATGCATATAAACTTGAGCTGCCTGTAGATTTTGGGGTTAGTCCCACTTTTAACATTGCAGATCTGAAGCCTTATTTGGGTGAGGAAGATGAGCTTCCGTCGAGGACGACTTCATTTCAAGAAGGGGAGGATGATGAGGACATCAATACCATTGTTACACCCACAGCCCCTGCTTCTATACATACTGGACCAATTACTAGAGCTCGCGCACGCCAATTAAAATATCAGGTACTTTCGTTTCTTGGTAATGATTCTAAAGTTCATGAGAATATGATGCTGCCTAAATTGGATACATTTGTTTTGCTTACAAATGAAGGGCCTAGCTTGGACAAGAAAGAGGAACCTTGGAGCAAGTTCAAGCATGGAGATTATGGCATGCACAAGGGGAACAAGAACGGAGTTACAAGTGATGATTTCAGGACTTTGAAGCCACCATAATGAGTGCAGGAAGCCTTGGACGAAATATACAAGATGTCACTTCATAAATTTCGTCCAGAGGCTATTATAGGTGCTGCGTCACCTTATTATTGGGCCAGGCCCATGTAATTTCGAAATACTTGAGTATAGACTATTTTTAGAGTCCGTATGTGTGGGGAAACAAGAGATAGGGTTGGTTTCGGACCCCTCCTTCAAGGGCCACGAAATCCCCCCCTCTTCCTCCATATATACAGCCCTTAGGGCACCGTTTAGACTTTGGGTTTTGTTTAGATTAAAAGTTCGCCATAGCTGCAACTTCGCGTACTTCGTTTGTGTTCAACGACCAGACCAAGACGTCACAGAACCCCACCTTGATCAATAAAGCTTTCATCTTATATTCGCAATATCCAGATTGCAAATCTTAGTTTCTTGCTTGTTCTTCGTTTGCTTGCAGGAGATAGACCCTCGTGGTCAGGTTGATTGTGCTCCGGCGTGGTCAATAACCTCTAGGAGTTGGTTTAGCGATTGCTAAGGCGCGACGTCCTCGCACGTTCGTAGTCGGATCGTCAAAGTCTACTCCACCAAAAACGATAGCTATCATCTCATCGAAAGATCGGGACACCCTCGCCTCTATCACACGCGGTGTCCATGATGAAGATCGACCTGCAGAAAAATTAGTTCGCGCCAATGCCTGTCGATCCTGCACTTCACGTTCAGCTTTACAAGCAAGATGGAATAAACGAGTGATATTATTATACTCCTTATACTCTAGAATAGTCTGAATCTCTCTATTTAATCCCCCCATGAAACGTGCAAGCATAGCTTCATTCTCCTCAACAATACCACATCTAATCATGCTAGTTTGTAATTCCTGATAATATTCTTCTACAGAATTTTTTCCTTGTCTTAAGCGCTACAATTTTTGAAGTAATTCACGTTGATAATATGGTGGAACCCAACGAGTACGCATAGCAGTTTTCAAAGCAGCCCAAGTAGTTGGAATAGGATATAATCTACAATGTTCAGACCACCATACACATGCAAAACTAGTAAAAGCACAAACAGCAGCAGCAACACGTCTCTCCTCGGGATATTGTAAACATGTAAAACGTTGTTTAGTTTCTAACTCCCAAGTAAGATATATATCAGGAACATATCTACCCTCAAATGGTGGAATATTCAATTTCAGTTTAGGAAGATGGTCATGATCTCGTACTTGAGCTGGTAATGCAGCCCTACCATTGCGATTATTGGCATGTGGACGACCTGGTGCTGGTACGTAGTTCTGATTTTGATCAACCTCATCCTCGTAATCGCCCGCATAATCATCCTCCTCAGCGGCAGCAGGAGCCATAGAAGCATCAACAGTAGGTGCAGCGGCACCAGAAGTTTGACCAGGCTCAAGGGGAACGCGCTGTGCTCGTCCCACTTGATTTGGAAGGTGACGTTGTTGTTGTTGTAGAGGTGCGACAGGTGCAGCCGGCGGTGGTTGTGGAAGACGCGCGAGCAATTCATTAAACTTGTTATCGAGCTTTGTTTCGAACGTCTTCTCAATTCCATCTATCTTCTCCATGGCCTCTTCAAATCTGTTTAGCACATCTTGCACCTGTCCACTCATCATTTGCTGAAATTTATCATGTACCTGTTTGTTCGTCATGTTCTCCCAATCAGTCTCATCGGCTTGTGATCCTGCCATGGTTAGCAGCAATAGAAACACACAAGAATATGATCCTACAGACTACTAGGAAGTGGTGGTGGTGGTGTATTACAAATCCGTCAAGCGAATCTCAAATGCTTGCCAGTTCTTACCGAGCAGCAGGTGGTGATCGGCCACCGTTGTAGTCAAAACTCTCAAAGATTGGACAGAGCAATTGCCAGGTGGTGTCAAACGCACGACGTAGATGTATGTGGAGCTGGGAAGGCTTATGATATGGTAGCAAAAATGTCAGCAACAATCAATTCAGAGATGCAAAGTTGAATAAACGCTCAACGACGGTACTGTGCTGGTCCTAGGCTAGACCGTACTAGAGACGCGAGCCTAGAACACTAACAAAATCACGGCGCGGCACATAAACAAGGGAAGAGCACACTCTAAATTTTGTTTTTGTTTTTTTTGTGCTCCTTTTTTTTTTTGCAAAAAAATCACTATAATGGCGAGTGTCTCAAAACTCTTCCCAAGTCAAACTATCAGGATTGGCACGAAATTTTTTTTGACAAATTTTTTTTTTCGGAAATCAGGGCAGCGACGACGAAAAAGTGCGACAAAAAATCACTATGATGGCGAGTGTCTCAAAACGCTCCCTGGGACCTAAAAATAGGATAGGGAAAAATTATTTTTGACTGCCGAAATTTTGGCCTAAAAACTGCCCGGGGGTCTCCAGACTTTTTTTTTCCGAATCCTACTCAGGCAAGGAAACACGAATCGGAAAATAGATGGGTCTCGAAAACAAACCTAATATGAAAAGAACTCGGATTGGTGGTGGATATATGGTGGTAGAATATGGCAGCGGTGATGGTATATGGCAGCGGTGGTAGGATATGGCAGCGGTGGTGGTATATGGTAGCGGTGGTGGTATATGGTGCGGCTGCGGCGTGACAAACTGTGACAGAACTCGAAACTCTAAAGGACTAGACGCTAAGACCAGCAACTAGACACGACGATGCAACCGCAAAATCAACATAGCAAAAACCCTAAAAAGATTATGCAAAGGCTCAGATTGGTTCGGATATGATGAACTAACCCTAAATTTTTTTTGGCTTTTTCGTGGACTGTAGGTATGAAGAACAGACTCGATCTAAACTACGAAAAACTATAAAATCACACCGAGCAACCTGAAAATCTGATACCACTTGATAGAGGCGAGGGTGTCCCGATCTTTCGATGAGATGATAGCTATCGTTTTTTGGTGGAGTAGACTTTGACGATCCGACTACGAACGTGCGAGGACGTCGCGCCTTAGCAATCGCTAAACCAACTCTGAGAGGTTATTGACCACGCCGGAGCACAATCAACCTGACCACGAGGGTCTATCTCCTGCAAGCAAACGAAGAACAAGCAAGAAACTAAGATTGGCAATCTGGATATTGCGAATATAAGATGAAAGCTTTATTGATCAAGGTGGGGTTCTGTGACGTCTTGGTCTGGTCGTTGAACACAAACGAAGTACGTGAAGTTGCAGCTATGATGAACTTTTAATCTAAACAAAACCCAAAGTCTAAACGGTGCCCTAAGGGCTGTATATATGGAGGAAGAGGGGGGGATTTCGTGGCCCTTGAAGGAGGGGTCCGAAACCAACCCTATCTCTTGTTTCCCCACACATACGGACTCTAAAAACAGCCTATACTCAAGTATTTCGAAATTACATGGGCCTGGCCCAATAATAAGGTGATAATAGCCTCTGGACGAAATTTATGAAGTGGCATCTTGTATATTTCGTCCAAGGCTTCCTGCACTCATTATGGTGGCTTCAAAGTCCTGAAATCATCACTTGTAACTCCGTTCTTGTTCCCCTTGCGCATGCCATCATCTCCATGCTTGAACTTGCTCCAAGGTTCCTCTTTCTTGTCCAAGCTAGGCCCTTCATTTGTAAGCAAAACAAATGTATCCAATTTAGGCAGCATCATATTCTCATGAACATTAGAATCATTACCAAGAAACGAAAGTACCTGATAATTTAATTGGCGTGCGCGAGCTCTAGTAATTGGTCCAGTATGTATAGCAGCAGGGGCTGTGGGTGTAACAATGGTATTGATGTCCTCATCAAGATTGATCTGCTCATTGCAACTACCTCCACTTCGCTTGAAGGGCCACATTCATCCACCGCACGTTTGTGACACCAAGCCCTCCTGCCCACTTTGGTCAACACAGGGTTTCCCATGCGACAACGCATTTGCTGCCCCCAGCGTCCTCTTTCCCATACCATAGAAAGCTCCTGCATATTTTGATCATCGCCTTGAGCATTTTTGGTGGCAATCCCATGGAGAGCATCGAGTGCACCGGGATGGCGCACAGTACAGACTGTATTAGCAGCAGGCGGCTACTTTTGGGTAGTGACCTCGCTTTCCATGTTGGCAGGCGTGCAGCTAAGTGGTCCACCATATCCTGAAAGTGTGTTGCTATTTGTTTCCTGATAGACAACTGTAATCCTAGATACCGGCATGGAAAAGTGGCGTTTGCGTATCCCAATAGCCCAGTCACGAGCTCCATGTCCTCCGGCGTACATCGGATCAGTAGGGCCGAGCTCTTCTGTAGGTTGATCTTGAGCCCAGATGCGTACGCAAATAGCTCCAGGATTGAGGCGCCCACATGGAGGTCCTTCTCCGTTGGTTTCAGGAATATCGTAACGTCATCCACATACATGGACACACGGTGTCTCAGCCCTGTCCCAGCCAATGGGGTAAGTAATCCCACTATAGTCGCGTGCTCGAGCAGTCGGTGGAGTGGCTCCATGCATAGGATGAAGAGCATGGGTGAGAGCGGGCTTCCTTGGCGCAAACCTTGACAGTTGAATATCGTGTCACCAGGGATTCCATTCACGGAGATCTTGGTAGATGATGTTGCGAGCAATCCACAAATCCAAGATGTCCACCTTGAGACGAAGCCCATCTGTGCCAAAACTTCTAACAGGAAAGGCCATTGCACGGAGTCGAAAGCCTTGGATATGTCCAACTTCAATAGTAGTGTGGGGTCCTTCAAGGCGTGTAGCCTACGTGCCGTACCTTGTACCAGCATAAAATTGTGGTGCAATGATCTTCCACGCACAAATGCACTTTGGTGATTGCCCACCAGGTGTGGTAGGTCGTCGGCAAGTCGTGTGGCGAGTATCTTGTCAAAAAAATTGATTGCTCCATGGTTGAGGCTTACTGGCCTGAAATCCTTGATGTCTAGTGCCCCCATCTTCTTGGGCAGGAGCGAGACCGTGGCTTTGTTTATGGCCTGTAGCCCTTGCATGTTTCCACCATAGAACTCCTCCAATGCCCTCATGAAATATTCCCTGATGATGCTCCAGCAGGTCGCGTAAAAGCGTCCTGTCACTACTGCAGGATGTTGCTAACGCGACACTACAATCAGAGACCCTTCGACGAAACTGTGTGTGATGCATTAATCACAAACGGTGATGTAAAAAAACTGTCAAAAAGATGCAAAACATTTGCGATGGCGGATACATCAAACACGGTTCAGATTTTAGTTGCGTGTGTGATGCGTGGCATACGGTTCAGTTCAATGAACTGTTTGCGATGTGGAAGAAGAACAGAAACAGGCAACCAAATGAAGCGGAACAACAGAAATGGGCAGCCAGATAAAGGTGTGTGCAATTGAGGGCATACACTTCAGACGGATGAACTGTTTGCGATTAGGCAACACAACAGAAACGGTAAGCCAGATCAACGTGTCTGCGATTGACGGCATACACTTCACATGGATGAGCTGTTTGCGATTAGCCATAACAAACAGAAACAGTTAGACAGATCAACGTGTGTGCGCTAGATAGGCACACATTCTAATTAAAAGAAGCGTGCGCGATGGTAATAACGAGCGCGCACGGTTGTTGGAACAAGACGTGTGCTGACATCACCTATTGCGGTGCACCCTATGGTGCAAACGCCACGTACGCGGCCAAGAAAGCGTGCCCACGTTACGCCGTCCGGGAATAGTGCCGCACTTAGAAATTATAGAACCGTCAATAAATTTTGAGCCTGCGTCCCGCCACATTCCAAATTACTACCATGCTATATTTAATTGCAAACCTGTTCACACCGATCAAAACCTAAACGGTTTCCCACTTAGGAGTGTATTAGTACTTGGTTATAAATACTACTACTCCAAGATGACTGCACATTCCTCCTCAACTCCTCATCCACAAAAACAAACAAGTCATTCATCGTCGTTCCCTTGCGTCTGCCATGGCCAGTGTGAGTTCTGGGTCGAGAGATTACCACCAGGGAGAGGCAAGCATGGAAGCGGAAGCACGAGAGATGTCTCGCCTCACCGCGAAAGTAGCCGACATGTCCCGCCGAACGGCTGTAGCAGCATAGAGGTCCTGCCACGCCACCGAAGCAGCACAGAGGTCCCATCGCGCCGTGGATGCAGCAGACTGGTCCGGCCGTGCCGCGGAAGCAGTAGAGATGTCCCGCCGCGTCACGAATGTAGCAGAGATGTCCTCCCGCGCCGCGGCGGCCTGGGAGAATGTCTCGTGGGCAGGCGAGGACTCTCGCAGGTGCATGTGTGCTATGCTCGATGACCTGATGGGTCGGATCTCTGACTAGATGAAGCAGCAGGATGAGATAAATGCCTCCTTTGAAAATGCTACCAGCGTCATCTGGGGACTAGGGGAGGACAAGGCGAAGCTCCGTACCGAGCGTGACCTGCAGAGGGCGAAGATCGCCAGAACGACGAAGCAGCACAAGGAGACCACTGCCTTGTTGCAGAAGACCGACATCATCATCAAGAAACTTATGGACGAGAATGCCATGCTCCGCATCGAGCACCAAAGGCTGGTGGAGGAATCCATGGATGCTCTCAAGCAGCGTCTTGAGGACTGATACGTCTCCAATGTATCTATAATTTTTGTTTGTTCCATGCTGTTATATTATCATTCTTGGATGTTTTACAATCATTTTTTGGTACTAACCTATTGACATAGTGCCCAGTGCCAGTTGCTATTTTCTGCATGTTTTTTACATCGCAGGAAATCAATACCAAATGGAGTCCAAACGCAGTGAACCTTTTTGTGGATTTTTTTTGGACCAGAAGACATCCAGTGGGCCGGAGAAGCACCTGGGGGATGCTCCGAGGGGAGCACAACCCACCAGGGCGCGCCTGGAGGCCCAGGCGCGCCCAGGTGGGTTGTTCCTGTGCCCACCTCGGTCACCTCCCGCACCGCCTCTTTGCTCTATAAATACCCCAATATTGCAGAAACCCTAGGGGAGTCGACGAAAATCAATTCCAGCCGCCGCATGTTCCAGAAACACCAGATCCAATCTAGACACCATCTCAGAGGGGTTCATCATGTCCATTGGTGCCTCTCCGATGATGCGTGAGTAGTTCTTTGTAGACCTACGGGTCCGTAGTTAGTAGCTAGATGGCTTTCTCTCTCTCGTTTGATTCTCAATACAATGGTCTCTTGGAGATGCATATGATGTAACTCTTTTTGCGGTGTGTTTGTTGGGATCCGATGAACTTTGAGTTTATGATCAGATCTATGTTTTTATCCATGAAAGTTATTTGAGTCTTCTTTGATCTCTTATATGCATGATTTCTTATAGCCTCGTATTTCTTCTCCGATATTTGGGTTTTGTTTGGCCAACTTGATCTATTTATCTTGCAATGGGACGAGGTGCTTTGTAATGGGTTCGATCTTACGGTGCTTGCTCCCAGTGACAGAAAGGGAAACGTCACGTATGTATCGTTGCTATTAAGGATAACAAGATGGGGTCTATTTCTACATAAATAGATCTTGTCTACATCATGTCATCGTTCTTATTGCATTACTCCGTTTCTCCATGAACTTAATACACTAGATGCATGCTGGATAGTGGTCGATGTGTGGAGTAATAGTAGTAGATGCAGGCAAGAGTCGGTCTACTAATCTTGGACGTGATGCCTATATAATGATCATTGCCTAGATATCGTCATGAGTATTTGAAGTTCTATCAATTGCCCAACAGTAATTGTTTTCCCGCCGTTTGCAATTTTTCTCGAGAGAAGCCACTAGTGAAACCTATGGCCCCCGGGTCTCTTCTTTAATATATTTGCCGTTGCGATCTATTTTTATTTGCTTTTGTTTTCAGATCTATATTTCCAAAAACCCAAAAATACCTTGTTGCACTTTATTTTATTTTGCATTTATTCGAGATCTATTTATCCAATCTATTACAACTTTCTCTCGTCCACTAGCCATTTCTGGCGCCGTTGCCCGAAAGGGATTGACAACCCCTTTAATATGTCGGGTTGCGAGTATTTGTTATTTGTGTGCATCGCTGTGCTGCATCATCCCTTCCTCTTTAGGGAAATACCGACGTAGTTCTAGTAGACATCAAAAGGAATTTCTGGCGCCGTTGCCGGGGAGACATCATCAACATCTACCAGGTTCCTAATCACAAATCTCATCTCCTCGCAATTTACATTATTTTCCATTTTCCTCTCGTTTTCCTCTCCCCCACTTCACATAAATTTGCCGTTTTATTTGCCATCTTTTTCGTTAGCCGTTTTCTTGCCGGATCTGTTTTTGAGTGCAATCTTGTGGTGAAGTCACAATGACTCAAGAGAACACCAAGTTGTGTGATTTCTCAAATACCAACAACAATGATTTTCTTAGCACTCCGATTGCTCCTCCCGCCACTAGTGCGGAGACTTGTGATATTAATACTGCTTTGCTGAATCTTGTTATGAAAGATCAATTTTCCGGTACTCCTAATGAGGATGCCGCGTCCCATCTTAACACATTCATGGAATTATGTGATATGCAAAAGAAAAAAGATGTGGACAATGATGTTGTAAAGTTGAAATTATTCCCGTTTTCTTTGCAAGATCGTGCCAAAATTTGGTTTTCTTCTTTGCCTCGCAATAGTATCGATTCTTAGAATAAGTGCAAAGATGCTTTCATTACTAAGTATTTTCCGCCCGCAAAAATTATTTCCCTTAGAACCCAGATCATGAATTTCAAGCAACTTGAACATGAGCATGTTGCACAATCTTGGGAAAGGATGAAATTGATGCTAAGGAATTGCCCAACTCATGGGTTAAATATTTGGATGATCATACAAATTTTTTACGCGGGGTTGAATTTTGTTTCTAGTAATCTTTTAGATTCCGTCGCGGGTGGTACTTTTATGGAAATTACTTTGGGTGAAGCCACTAAATTGCTTGATAATATCATGGCAAATTATTCACAATGGCATACCGAAAGAGCTCCTACTAGTAAAAAAGTTGATTCGGTTGAAGAAATTGCTTATTTGAGTGAAAAAGTTGATGCTCTTATGAAATTGGTTGCTAATAAAAGTACTCCTATTGATTTTAATGATGTGCCTTTGTCTACTTTGATTGAGCAAAATAGTGATGCCATACATGTGAATTTTATTTCGCGAAACAATTTCAATAACAATGCTTATAGAGGTAATTTTAATCCTAGGCCTTTTCCTAGTAATTCCTCTAATAATTATGGTAATTCCTATGGTAATCCTTCTTACAATAATAATAGGAACACCTCTCACGTTCTGGATTCAGATTCGGACTGCACAGACATACCTGACTCAAAACACCAAGAACTCTTTCATACGGACTCCGAATTGGGTGATTCTTTTTTTGTTGGAAAGTAGATTTCGTGATCTTTCCAACCCAATTGGATTCACCTTAAAATTCATCTGGAGCTATGAGTTATCGACGAAACAATCTGACGCTCCAGCAGAATCCGAGTCAAACTACAAGTCCAAAGGTGTTGCATCACCTCCACTTGGGCCCATGAGCCTTGTACGACCTAGGGTTAGTTTTAGGCTGCCTTGGGACGTCCTCCCACCTCCTTGGCCACCACCCCTTACTCCTATATAAGTAGATCCATCTAGTAGCTTTTTCCTTGGGTTTTGTTTAGATTAAAAGTTCGCCATAGCTGCAACTTCGCGTACTTCGTTTGTGTTCAACGACCAGACCAAGACGTCACAGAACCCCACCTTGATCAATAAAGCTTTCATCTTATATTCGCAATATCCAGATTGCAAATCTTAGTTTCTTGCTTGTTCTTCGTTTGCTTGCAGGAGATAGACCCTCGTGGTCAGGTTGATTATGCTCCGGCGTGGTCAATAACCTCTCGGAGTTGGTTTAGCGATTGCTAAGGCGCGACGTCCTCGCACGTTCGTAGTCGGATCGTCAAAGTCTACTCCACCAAAAACGATAGCTATCATCTCATCGAAAGATCGGGACACCCTCGCCTCTATCAACCGTGCCCCAGGACACCGCCCGTCCCGGGCGGGGGCGTGGGGAGCACCGCTGCCGCGCCCGTCGGGGCCGGTGTAAAGGAGGGAGCACTATAGCCACGCTTGCTTGTTGCCGGGGTTGACTTCTCGTGGACGACCGGCATGCGCAAGCCGGCTGGCCGGGTCGCGGCAACCGGCCGGCTCATGCTAGGGAGCCGGCCAGGGGCAAGCCGGATTGAGGGGCTTTGCCAGCCCCTATATTTTTGAAAGAGATCCGGGTTCCGTTGCCTGCCCGGGGGCCATCCCCCCGACAGTGGTCGCTGAAGCTGTGAAGGATCGCCGGCTCCAAGCAGGAAAGCCTTTGTAGTTTTACCCCCCTGAGGTTGCGGCTGGGTTGATGAAGCTTGTGGCCGCCGGGCCCCGGAAACACCCACTGTGTCCCAGCTTCTGGAAGCCGGATCGTGGCACCCCAACATTGGCGGGAAACCAAGACGCCAGCCGAGTCTTGAAGTGAAAGGACGTGCCTTCCGCGGCCCGAGACATCGCCACGTGGTGAATAGCGGTAGGCGAGGCCCTGCCAGGCCACGCGCATGATGGGACGCAGTAGCGGGGTGGGCCCCGCCACGCCACGCCCTTGTCCCGCACGTGGGGGATTTATTGTGGCTGCCGCGGGTGGTTGCGCTTGTCCATGTAGTTAAGTCGTGGGGGAAAACGTGCCCGCACAATGCGGGGAAGCGGAATCATGGGCACAACTGATCCCACTTCTCCACATCCCGTCGTGGTTATAAAATGGAGGGAGGGGCACGACGGAAACGCCTTCGCATGCTTGCCTCACACTCCCCTCGTCTTCCTTCTCTTCTTCTCCTCTGAACCTCGAGCACGCCCTTGCTACAGCGCCTAGACGCCACCCGCAGCAACCGACGCCCGCTCCAAACTTCTGCTTGCCGCCACGTCTTGTACCTCCGTAGATCTCTACTGATGGAGCAGCCAAAGGGGTCCTGGGAGGGGTCCGAGACCAACAAGGACGATCTTCAGTATCTCCGCGACACCAGGCGGCTGCCGTCAGTGACAGAGGTGGCTGCGTGCATGGCGGGTGGGGAGATGGAGCCACACCCGCGGGAGGGCAAGCGCGTGGTCTTCCTCAGCCACTTCAAGCGCGGGTTTGGCCTCCCCGCGAGCGATTTCTTCCGTGACTTCCTTAGCTTCTTCGGGCTGCAGCCGCACCATCTAGGTGCCAATGCCATGCTGCAGCTCGCCAGCTTCACTACGCTCTGCGAGGGCTACTTGGGCGTGGAGCCAGACATAGATCTGTGGGCCCGCCTGTTCTTCCTCAAGCAGCAGGGGTCAATGGCCGGCACCATGTCCGACTGCGGGGCCGCCGTCATCTCGGGCCTGCCGCACGGGCCATTCCCCAAGATGCCCTTGGAGGATTCTGCCAAGAAATGGCAGAACTCGTTCTTCTATGTGAGCATCATTGGCGAGGACTGCATCAACTTGCCGCCATTCGTCGACGAGCCACCGCTTGCCGAGATGAATTGGAGCTACCACCCCAAGAACCCACCGCAGGCGATGCTGAACTAGTGCAGCCGGATCACCGAGATGATGGCCCGCGAGGGGCTCACCGGGACGGACCTCATCGCCGCCTTCATCGCACGCCGGGTGCTGCCGTTGCAGCGCCGGGTTCACCTCCTCGCCGAGATGGTGGACCGGCAGGACCCCTGCCGGATGTCGGCCTGGGAACTGATGTCAGCGCAAGTTGCCGACCAGGTGAACGCCATCTCCAAGGCCGGGATGGCTGTCGGGTGGCGCTTCGGTAAGGCACCCTACAACAAGGAGCGCCCGGCGCCAGCGGTGAGTCCCTGGTCTCCACTTTTCGCTATGTCCCAGCTTTTCTTCCGTCCTGACGCCACGAGAGAGAGGTTGCAGCTCGCGGCTAACAAATCCGTGACAGGCCGAAGATGCATGGCTTGGTGGCTGAGCACACCGGCTCGGATGAGGGCGAGTCCATCGGCGAGAACTTGGAGCTGGCCGAAGCGCGACCGGCCGGTGTGGCACGCCACGCAGATAAGTCTCCGCACCCGGAACTCCTGCGAGGCTGGACGAATGACGACGAGGAGGCCCTGATGGTCGTTGGCGGTGCAGCTCCGACGATGGGAGGAGACGACGGCGTCGACCCCCCGAGACGGCCGAACAAGACGACCGAGGCCGGGTCGTCCCGTGAGCCAGCGGCGGCGCGCTGGCCGCACGGGAAGGACACGGCGGCACCAAAGCTAGACCCAAAGCACGCGACGGAGGCGCCGCCGGCGTGCGGCAAGATGGCCGCCAAGAAGGTGCGCCGAGCCACCCCGGTCGTGCCGCCGAGACGGGCCATCCCGACGGTAATCGGGTAAGTATCCTTTGCTGATTTCTGTTTGCTACTTGGTTGCATTCTTCTCATGTTATCTTCTCGGCACGCAGGACGCCCCTTGATTTGATGCTGGCGGCCATGGCGGCCACGTCCGGGAGCGACTTCATGTTCCGGAAGACCCGGAGCAGCGCCATCGACCGTGTGGAGAGCTCGCCCGAGGAGGATCTTGGCTTGGACCCGGCAGACACGGAGCATCTCGCCTGGCGGGACCGAAACAAGGCCCAGGGGGAGCTGGTGGCGGGCACCGAGGTGGTGAGGAAGGCCTCGGCCCAGGCATGGGTGAGGGCCGCCGAGGCGGGGGGGGGGGGGGGGAAGGGGGCGCCACGGACCCGGCCTGGCCGGAGTGGGTGGAGGGCGCGGCGCCGATGGACACCATCTTCGAGCCGCAGATAGACGAGGGGCGCGACCTGGATGAGCGGGTGGAGGCGGCCGTCGGTGACCCGGAGGTCGAGGAGATGGTGGTCGACACCCCGCCCCGGAATGACTTGGACGCCACCCAGGACGGAGCGCCGCAGGTGACGCCGGCTGGAGCGCCGGGATCGACGCCGGCCGCAGAGGAGCCGGCGGGAGGCGAGCACACCTTGGTGATCATGCCGTCGCAGGTTACCGTGAACCCGGAGCGAGCGCCGGGGAGCGGCCCCGCCGCCGGGTCACAGCAGCCCCGAACCTGATCCGGCGAAGTCGCGTTCGGACCATGCGCCCAGGAGGAAGCGGCGATGGACGCCGTGCGTCAGCAGCTTCGGGGACACGAGGGTCGTCTGTAGGCCTTCGTCCAAGGCGAGCTGGAGCGGACGCGGGACTTGGAGCGCACCGTTGTGGTAAGGCTTTTTCTTTGTCTTGATTTTGCGGCTGGTCAGTGGGGGCGCGCCAGCGCACCCACTGGGTGTAGCCCCCGAGGTCCGGGCCGGCTGCGAAGCAGCCGGATCGGGTCTTATATGCGTTTTTGTGACTTTTGATAAACTTTCTTCTTGTAGCATCTGGACGGCCTGCGAATCGTCACGCATAACCGGCTTCTGGAGAAGTACCGTGCGGCCAAGATGCAACTCGTCGCTAAGGAGGAGACACTCTGCTTGGCCCAAGGTATGATCCGCGTGCTTTCAGTGGGGGCGCGCTAGCGCACCCACTGGGTGTAGCCCCCGAGATTCGGGCAAACTGCGAAGCAGTTGGGTCGAATCTTAAAGTATTTTTCTCTTTCTTTCAGTATCTGACTTGACGTTCTGCCCTGCAGCGACCGTGGCCGAGGTGCCGGATCTCCGATCCCGGCTGGCCGAAGCCGGCCAGCTGCGCGACCAGGTGGCCGCCGACAACACCCAACTCCGAGCCGAGGTGGAGCAACTAAAGGCGGAAGCCGCAAGGCGACGGACGCCCACCAGGCGGAGCTCGTCCGGCTAAGGGATGAGCACGAGAAGGCGGCCGCTGCGAAGGATGATGAGCTGAAGGCGGCCGTTGAGAAGCGCGCCAAGCTCGAGAAGGCGCTTGAGGCCCGCGGCCGCGCGTGGGACCTGGAGCGGAATGGTATGTTGTGCGAGGCGCAACATCTGGGCGAGCTCCTCCTCCATAAGTGTTTCTTCAGTTGTCCAGCCGGTTTGCGAGCCAGCCGAACCTTTGCATAGCTGACTAATGCCCTTCCTTCTTGCACAGGGGCCTTCCCGGGGACGCACGCGACTGCAGAGGCGGCCATACATGCGCACCGGTCTGCCCAGGTGGATGCGGGGCCCGCGGTTGACCCGTACGCCGCCTAGACCTTCTCGGAGCTCATGCTTGCCATCGAGGCCCGTCTAAAGGCCCTCGACAAGCAGATGGCGAGGTTGTTCAAAGCCGGGTTGGGTATGATGGCCGTCCTTTGGCCGGAGGTGGTGGCGCCTAACAGCGTCACGTGGCTGGCGCGCTGGCTGGAGGCCGGCGTGGCGCGACTCCATGCGTGACGAATCTCCATGGCCCGTGCTGGCACGGATCTGGCTCTGCGCTTCGCCATGTCCTAGTATCCGGACCTAAGTCTGGACCACCTGGCGGCCCAACGAGCCGGCGCGGAGGCCCACCTGGAGGCGCAGGCATGCCGGATCGCCGGACGGGCCAGCTATCTCACCTCGTTCGCCATGCACGACGAGTTCAATGAGGAGCGGACGAAGGATGGCGGAGAGCTTCCGCCCGACGACTTCGGCCTGGCGCTCGACGACCCGGCCGGCAGCTCTGATGAGACGGATGCCTATGTGGACGACGAGGCCGTACTGGATGACACCGATGTCTCGGTGGATCCGGAAGCCGACGCGAAGGAGCCGGTGCTACTTCTTGAGCTTGCATTGGTTTTTCCCTTGAAGAGGAAAGGGTGATGCAGCATAGTAGAGATAAGTATTTCCCTCAGTTTGAGAACCAAGGTATCAATCCAGTAGGAGACAACGCACAAATCACCGAATACCTGCACAAACAATCAAACAACTTGCACCCAACGCGATAAAGGGGTTGTTAATCCCTTCATGATTATTTGCAAAAGTGAGATCTGATAGAGATAGATAAACGATAAAGTAAATATTTTTGGTATTTTTGGTTTATATATCGAAAAGTAAAAGATTGCAAAATAGTAGATCAGAAACTTATATGATGGAAAATAGAAGATCGGAAACTTATATGATGGAAAATAGACCCGGGGGCCATAGGTTTCACTAGAGGCTTCTCTCAAGACAGAAAATAATACAGTGGGTGAACAAATTACTTCCGAGCAATTGATAGAAAAGCGCAAAGTTATGACGATATCTAAGGCAATGATCATGAATATAGGAATCACGTCCGTGTCAAGTAGACCGAAACGATTCTGCATCTACTACTATTACTCCACACATCGACCCCTATCCAGCATGCATCTAGAGTATTAAGTTCATATAAAGAACGGAGTAATGCATTAAGTAAGATGACATGATGTAGAGGAATTAACTCAAGCAATATGATGAAAACCCCATCTTTTTATCCTCGATGGCAACAATACAATACGTGCCTTGCTGCCCCTACTGTCACTAGGAAAGGACACCGCAAGATTGAACCCAAAGCTAAGCACTTCTCCCATTGCAAGAAAAACCAATCTAGTTGGCCAAACCAAACCGATAGTTCGAAGAGAATTGCAAAGATATCAAATCATGGATAAAAGAATTCAGAGAAGATTCAAATAATATTCATAGATAAGCTGATCATAAATCCACAATTCATCGGATCTCAGCAAACACACCGCAAAAAAGTATTACATCGAATAGATCTCCAAGAACATCGAGGAGAACATGGTATTGAGAATCAAAGAGAGAGAAGAAGCCATCTAGCTACTAGCTATGGACCCGTAGGTCTATGGTAAACTACTCACGCTTCATCGGAAGGGCAATAGGGTTGATGTAGAAGCCCTCCGTGATCGAATCCCCCTCCGGCAGGGTGCCGAAAAAGGTCCCTAGATGGGATCTCACGGGTACAGAAGGTTGCGGCGGTGGAAAAGTGTTTTCGTGGATGCCTCTGGTGGTTTGGGGATATTTGAGAATATATAGGCGAAAGAATTAGGTCAGGAGGTGCACGAGGGGCCCACAAGGGTGGGGGGCGCGCCCTCCGTCCTTGTGGCCGCCTTGTGGCTCCTCCGACTTCATCTCCAAGTCTCCTGGTTATCTTCTGGTCCAAGAAAAATCATCGCGAAGGTTTTATTCCGTTTGGTATTCCTTTTCTGCGAAACTCAAAAACAAGGAAAAAACAGGAACTAGCACTGGGCTCTAGGTTAATAGGTTAGTCCCAAAAATAATATAAAATAGCATATTAATGCATATAAAACATCCAAAACAGATAATATAATAGCATGGAACAATCAAAAATTATGGAGACGTAGCAGCCGGCGCAGACCGATGCCGGCGCGGCGGCCGAAGCCAGTGTGGAAGAGCCGGTGGTCACGGGTGCCGATGCGTGATGCCGGCCTGTCTTTTGCTTCTTTGAATTTCGTTAAGTAGCAGGTCCACCCACTCGGGGTGTAGTGAAGTGTAATGAACTTCGGCCATGGGCGTTTTGCTATGTAAATATCTTGCGGATGTTCACGCTTTTGCTTTCCGTCCTTAGCCTTTTTCTCGCTTGTCCCCTCTTTGGGCTTTCCTCCCGCTAGTCGAACAGCCGGGTTCCGGTCTGTGACAAGGAGTTCGGCCTTGGGAAGGGATGCACAATACTTAGGATTTTTTAGACGTTCAGCGCAAGCGAAACACCCACTGGGCCGACTGGCGGCAGGCGGTGAAGCCGGCTGACGCACAGCCGGTCGTGCAGCACTTAGTGCGAGGGAGCCGGATGGACCGACCCGGACGATCCAACTTAGCCGACCTTTGCGTGCCGGTGCGTTTGGCCCTTTGTTCTTGCCAGTTGAACAACCGGAGCCGGACTATGGCTTAGGGCGAAGGGGAGGGCCTTGGCGACTTGGACACGCCGAAATGGACTAAGGGGGACGACAGGGTGTGGTCGGGCCAGCTAGCCCCCGAGCCCCCGAGCCGGATGATCTGACCCGGAGGGGGAGGATAAAATCATAAAGGTGTTAGGGACGCAACATTTGATAGAAAAGGTTGCCCCCGAGTGTCGTTCGGGGGTCCTGTTGCTTTCATTAACTTCAAAAGGTAGCGATACATACGTGAATACAACTAACTATAAAACGGGCAGAGGAGCTCCGCATTCCATGGCCGGTTTGTCTCTTCGCCGACTGTGTCTCTCTTGCGCTTGTTCGGCTTGCGTGCGTTGATGAGGTAGTAGGCGTTGTGGTCACACAAGGCTTTGCTAACGATGAAGGGGCCCTCCCAACGGGAGGCCAGTTTGTGCTATCCGGCTTGCTGCTGGACGAGTCGGAGCATGAGGCCGCCCTCACGAAATGCGAGGGGCTTGATCTTCTTGCTGTGGTAGTGTCGTAGGTTTTGCTGGTAGATGGCCGATCGGCTGAGGGCCAGTAGGAGCGCCTCCTCGAGCAGGTTGACGCCGTCTTCGCGGGCTTCCTTGGCTTCGGCTTCTGTGTACATGGTGACCTGGGGTGAGTCGAATTCGATATCGATCGGGATGATTGCTTCGGCTCCGTAGACGAGGAAGAATGGGGTGAACCCGGTCGACCGATTTGGCATTGTTCAGAGACTCTAGAGGACGGCCGGCAGCTCGTCGAGCCAGCTGTCGGGTGAATGGACAAGGGGCTCGACGAGTCGCGGCTTGATGCTGGCCAAGATCAGACCGTTTGCCCGCTTGACCTCGCCGTTGGATTGGGGCTGAGTGACGGAGGCCAAGTCGAGCTGGATGTCGGATACATAGCAGTATTGCGCCAGTGCGCCCTTGGCAAAGTTGGTGCCGTTGTCCATGATGATGCTGTGCGGGACGTCGTAGCGAACCGCGATGTGTTTGATGAACCGGACGACCGTCGGCCCGTCGAGTTTCTTGATCGGCTGTGCCTCGTTCCACTTGGTGAACTTGTCGACGGCCACCAGTAAGTGTGTCATGCTGCCTCGGGCGATTTTGAAGGGCCCCACCATGTCGAGCCCCCAGACGGCAAAGGGCCAGGTGATCGAGATGGTTTGGAGGGCCGAAGCCGGCTGGTGGCTGTGCTTGCTGAAGCGTTGGCAACCCTCACACTTGAGGACGAGCGATTCGGCGTCTTTGAGGGCTGAGGGCCAGTAGAAGCCGTGGTGGAAAGCTTTGGCCACCAGGGACCTCGAGGCGGCATGTTGCCCGCACTCGCCCTGGTGGATGTCAAGGAGGATCTCAATGCCCTTGTCTTGCTCGACGCAGCGCTAGAACACGCCTGTCATGCTGCGCTTGACGAGCTCGTTGTTGTTGATGCTGTAGGCGGATGCCTGGCGCTGCACTTGCCGGGCCTCGGTCTCATCCATGGGAAGCGCTCCACTTTATAGGAAAGCAAGGATCGGCTGGGCCCAGGACGGAGCCGTTACCACCATGAAGACAGCCACTTGGACGGGATCTGGGGCGGCAGCCCCCGAGCCGGAGCCGGCAGCCCTCGGGCTGGGATCCGCAACCCCCGGGTTGGGGCCGGTAGCCCCCGAGCTGGAGCCGGCAGCCCCCGGGACCAAGCTAGCAGCCCCCGCGCCGGAGCCGGCAGCCCCCAGGACTGGGCCGGGGTCTTCGGGATTGGGTGGGGGAGCCGCGGGGTCATCCGGGATGAAGATGGACTCGAAGTCAGGGGACGGCTTGATGGAAGGCTTATGCAAGTGCTCGAGGGAGATGCCGGGTGGGATTGCCTGCCGGCTAGAACTTATCTTGGAGAGCGCATCGACGGCCTCATTGTCCGCACGGGGGACGTGGAGGAACTCGCAGCCGTCGAAGTTGCTAGAAAGCTGCTGGACCAGGAAGCGGCAGCTGGCCATGTTGGCGTCTCGGGCGTCCCACTCACCGGAGGTCTGCTGCATCACCAAATCCGAGTCGCCATAGTAGAGGATGCGCTGGATGCTGAGCTCTTTGGCCATCCGGAGGCCATGCATGAGGGCTTCGTACTCGGCGATATTGTTGGAGGCGGCGAAGTGGATCTGCAGTGCGTACCGAAACCGGTCGCCCTTCGGGGAAGATAGTACGATGCCGGCTCCCAAGCCGGATCGCATCTTGGAGCCGTCAAAGTGCATGCACCAGTGCGTCGAGTCGGGTGGTGGTGGCAGATACTGGGTTTTTGTCCAGTCGACAAATAAGTCGGCCAACGCCTGGGACTTGATGGTGGTGCAGGGCTCGTAGAGGATTGTGTGACTGGCCAGCTCAATGGCCCACTTGGCCACCCGGCCGGAGGCATCCCGGCAGCCCATGATCTCGCCGATGGCGGTCGTGCTTACCACGGTGATGGTGTGCTCCTGGAAGTACTGCTTCAGCTTCTTGGCGGTTAGGTACACGCCGTAGCACATCTTCTAGTAGTGGGGGTAGTTCTGCTTGGAGGCGGAGAGCACCTCGCTCATGTAGTAGACCGGACGCTGGATCTTGCCCTCCTTCGGGCGCTCGACTACCAGCACCGTACTGACCGCGCGTGAGGTGGCGGTGATGTATAGCAACAACGGCTCCTTGTCGGCCGGCGCAGCCAGAACGGGTGTGGTGGAGAGCATGCGCTTGAGCTCCCGGAAAGCTTCGTCCGCCTAGTCGTTCCACTCGCATGACGACGTCTTCTTCATTAGCTGATACAGGGGCAAGGCCCTCTCACCTAGCCGGCTGAGAAACCGGCTGAGAGAGGCCAAGCAGCCAGTGAACTTCTGGACATCGCGCAGCCGGGTCGGCTTGCGCATTCGCTCGATGGCCTTGATCTTTTCTGGGTTAGCCTCAATTCCGCGCTCCGAGACGAGGAAGCCGAGTAGCTGGCCAGCTGGCACGTCGAATACGCACTTCTCTGGGTTGAGCTTGATCTCGTACTGGCGCAGGTTGGCAAAGGTTTCCTTGAGGTTGGCTAGGAGCGTGAGGTGCTGCTTGGTCTTCACCACAATGTCGTCGACGTAGACATGCATGTTGCGGCCGAGTTGCTGCAACAGGCACTTCTACATGCAACACTGGAATGTGGTGCCGGTGTTCTTCAAGCCGAAAGACATGGTGATGTAGCAGTACGCCCCAAAGGGCGTGATGAAGGACATCTTCAGGGCGTCGGCCGGGTCCAGCTTGATCTAGTGGTAGCCGGAGTAAGCATCCAGAAAGGACAAGAGCTCGTAGTCGGCCGGGGAGTTGATCACTTGATCTATCCGTGGGAGGGCAAAAGGATCCTTGGGGCAGGCCTTGTTCAGGTTGGTGTAGTCTATGCACATGCGCCAGGTGTTGTTCTTCTTTAGGACGAGGACTGGGTTGGCCAGCCACTCAGGGTGAAATACTTCCATGATGAAGCCGGCGGCGAGAAGGCGGGCGACCTCTTCACCGATGGTTCTCTGCTTCCCCTCAGAAAAGCGACATAGGGGTTGACGGACAGGCTTGGCATCCTTGCGGACGTGTAGTTTGTGCTCGGCGTACTTCCTCGGAACACCCGGCATGTCCTTTGGGGACCATGCAAAGATATCCCAATTCTCACAAAGGAAGTCGACGAGCTCGCCTTCCTATTTGCTGCTGAGGCGGGTGCCCACAACAACGTACTTGCTGCAGCTGGGGTCGGACGGGTTGAGCGGGATCTTCTTGGTGTCTTTAGACGGCTGGAACGAGGCCTCTCCAGCTGACTCCTTGGCTGGAGCCGGCACGGCCGGCTGCTCGCCAGCTAGCGCCATGATCTAGTCGAGCTGGCACCGCTCCTCGGCTATGACCAGTGACTCGGCCAGCTTGGCGCTGGCACGGGCACACTCTGGGGATTTCTTGTAGTCGCCGGCGACAGTGATGAGGCCCTTGGGACCCAGCATCTTCGTCTTCAAGTTGGCATAGTGGGGAACCGCCATGAATTACGCCAATGCGGGCCGGCCCAGTAGCGCGTGGTAAGGGCTGGACAGGTCCACCACCTTGAACCAGATGGGCTCACGCCGGAAGTGGTCGCGGGTGCCGAACAGGACATCGAGCCAGATCCGGCTGATCAGGGAGCAGGAGAGACCCGACACGATGCCGTGGAACACCGTCTGGGTTGGCTCTAGCTGCCTTGTTTCGATGCCAAGCTTGGTCATGGTGTCGCGATAAAGGATGTTGATGCTGCTGCCGCCATCTATGAGGACTCGTGAGAACTTGCAGGTACGCTTCTCAGCGACTATGGTGGGGTTAAGGACGAGGGCGTAGCCACCCGACGTAGGCATGAAGGCCGGATGGTCCTCCCTGGTCCAGCTGACAGGGTGCTCCGACCAGTGCATGTACTCGGGCACGGCCGGGATGACGGTGTTCACGTCCTGCCGAAGCAGGTGCTCGCTGTGCTTGTCACCGCCCATGCCGGTGAAGACAACATAGCAAGCAATCATTTGCATTGGGGAAAGCTTCATCGCGCATGGCACCGGCAGCCGAAGGCGGAGGCGGCGGCATAGGTGGCTGCCCCGCACCCGGTGCCGGAGGAGGAGGCGGAGGGATGTCGCCCCTCATGATGCGCTTGATGATGGCACACTGCCGGAGCGTGTGCGTTGACGGCCTTGCGCCGCTGTGGTGCTTGCAGGGGCGTCGAGCATCTCTTCAAAGATCATGGCGGGTTGCCAAGCGGTCTTGCCGGTTCGTTGATGCTGGTTGCCGTCCGGCTCGGCTGCGGGCGCTTGATTAGCGGCAGCGACAAGGAGGTTGTCATAGCGGGGAGCCAGCTGCTCAGCCTTACGCTTGTTGTTCTGCTGGCGGCTGCTCTCACCAGCTGGCTTGGGTGTCGGCGCCAGCAACGCCTTACCGGCGTCGTCCAACACCACTTGGATCTTCATGGCGGAGTTGGCCGTGGCGTACTTGTCCGCCGTGACCATGAGCGTGGCCATGGTGGTCGGTTCGGAGCGCAGGAGCTTGTGCTTGAGTAGGGTGCCATCTCGGCAGCCGCTCACGAAGGACTGGATGGCTTGAACCTCGTGGACCCCCTCGCAGTTGTTCCGGAGCTCGGTCCAGCGTGCAAGGTACTGGCGGTCGGTCTCCTCCGGCCCCTGGACCCACATGGCGAGCTGGCTGGGCCGACCGGGCCGCTTGTAGGTGCCGGTGAAGTTGCGCACGAAAGCTTGCTCGAAGTCGAGCCACGAGTTGACGCTGCCAGCCGGCAGGCTGTTCATCCATGTCTGGGCCGAGCCCTGCAGCATGAGCGAGGCGTAGCGCATGGCCAGACGCCGGTTTCCGCCCGCGATGCCAATGGCGGTGGTGTAGTCGATGAGCCAGTCCTCCGGTTTGACGGTCCCATTGTACTTGGGGGTGTCTCGGGGAAGCGTGAACCCCTTGTGGAAGGGCTCGTCGTAGATGCGCGGGCTAAAACAAGCCGGACCAACCGTGTTGTCTTCCTCTAGCTCGAGGGAGAGGGCGAGTTGCTCGATGCGGTGGCAAGCGTCGTTGTTGTCGATGTCACGCGGACGCAGCCGGCTTGCGACTGGGCCGCGGGGAGCCGGACCGGCTGAAGCTGGCCGGCCGCGTCATCCAGATGGCGGGGGGAGGTCTTGCCGGCGCCGAACGTCAGGAGCCGGCTCGTCTCCCTTGCCGTCGCCAGCCATCAGGGCGCGGTCGTGCCGGGTTCGGGTTCTCCCAGACTGGGCTTCACTGGGGCACGGAGAAGATGCTTGCTGGGTGTCCCGGGGCTCACGGTCCCTGCCGCGGTGCGAGCCAGACGCCACAGGAGCGTCGAGGCAGTTCTACTGCGTGTTCACCGTGGCGAGCAGCTCGCACATGCGCTGCAGGCGCTCCTACAACTCCTCGCCCTGCAGAAGCTCCAGGCCCACAGCGGCCGCCTCCGCGGCGTGCATGTTCTTGATGGGGGTCTCGTAGATGGGTGGGACCACTCCAAGCGTGCGGCCGATGGCGCTGCCACGGGTCCGCACCTCGGCGATCCGGTTGGGCTCGGCCGCGGCCAGCGTGAAGCTGTACACGCCGTCGCGCTCCCACTGGGTGGACTCCATCCGGCGCTGCGTAGCAGCAAGCGCCGTGGCTTCATCCAGTAGGCGCACGCACTCCTCGTCGAGCCGGCCCCAGGCCTGGTGGCGTTGACTTCGGTGGCGATGGGGATGCTGAGGTTCTGCAGCGTTGCGTGTAGCGGGTCGACCATGCTGGCGTGAGCAGCTGCGACCTTGGCCGCGGCGGCCTTCTTCATGGTGCTGGACGAAGAGGAAGCGGAGCCGGTGGTGAGCACCTCCACGCGGGTGCGGAGATCCGCCATGTCACCGGAGATGTTGCAGTCGACGGGGACGGGCGAGTCGGTGATGTCGAGCACCTCGCTGGGGTACTCATCGGGGACGAGCGCGACGGAGACGTGCAGCGCACCGAAGGGGGCGACGGACGAGCCGGTGAAGCTGGCCAGTGCCACGCTGAGCGCGGGGACCAGGCCATGCATGATGCGCTCGCTGGAGTCAGTGAAGGGCCTCGTCTGGAACGTGACTCCGGCCGATGCCTCGAGTTGCCCCATGGTGGGCGTCAACTGTCGTGGTGCTCTCATGGCAGATTCCATGGGATGGCTAAAGAGGGGGACAGACACAAGGGCACCGGTGGGCTCCAGAGGCAAGGTTGGCATGAGCAAGTGTGTGACACGAGACGTACCCAGGTTCGGGGCTCTCCGGAGAGATAATACCCCTAGTCCTACCGAGTGTGGTTTATATGAAGTGGATACAGGCTTGGTCCTAGAGCTGTTCTGGGGAGGAAGAAAGACACGCAGTGCATAGGCTGTTCCCTCTCCGTGTGTGTGTGTGTGTGTGTGAGTTCTACTGATGGTCGCCCTTTGCATGGAGGGGCACCGGGGGGTCTTATAGGCTGCCCCCTGGGGTTACAATGGTAATATTACATGGGCGCGGGGCCCTGGTGTTAGTGTTTAGGAGCTGGCAGTGGGGGCCACCGAGTCTGCCGGGTCCGCCGGGTGCGGCTGTCGCTGGGTTCACCGGGTGCGGGCCGTACCGGGGCCGCCAGGCGCGTGTACGGCAGGCTGCTGGGTACTGTGGCATGCCACGCCAGGCGTCATGGGACGGTCAACGCCGCCTTGCTACAAGACCATGCCACTAGGACACTGCCCGCCCCGGGCGGGGCCGTGGGGAGCGCCGCGGTCATGCCCGTCAGGGCTGGCGTAAAGGAGGGAGCACTGTAGCCATGCTTGCTTGTCGTCGGGGTTGACTTCTTGTGGACGGCCGGCATGCGCTAGCCAGCTGGCCGGGTCGCGGCACCTGGCTGGCTCACGCTGGGGAGCCAGCCAGGGGCATGCCGGATTGACGGGCTTTGCCAGCCCCGATGTTTATGAAAGAGATCTGGGTTCCATTGCCTGCCCGGGACCATCCCCCCGACAACCCTGGCACACCAAAAATCCTCGTCCCTTGCGCCGTCGCTCGCGTGCGTTCCCAGCCGGCGCCAGCTGCCCATGTTCATGCCGTCCATTCGTATGCCATCATTAAGCAGGCTCGCTGCCCGAGGAACCAACTCCGGCGACTTATTGACGCACCCGGACGCTTGGCCTCACCGGAATGCGCTACTTAAAGCGGCAACGCCCAGCTAAACTCCACACCATAGCGCATCCTTCTACTTGGTGCCACATCCACCATGACCGCGAGTGGGAACGCTCTGTGGGAGAGCTTGTCTTCGGGGATGAAGCTCGAGGTCGCCGCCCTCGCTCAACTCGCCGCTTGAAACACAATACATGCGTAGCCGGACGCGGACGCGACCGCACACGCGGTGGCCACGCTGGCGGCCGATGACGGGAGCACCGCCAGCCACGCATCCTACTTGCCACCGTTCGATGTTCAGTGGCGCATGTGGCAGGTGAAGCGACGGACCATCCACGTCCATCATCATCGACCTCATGTCCACCGACACCGCCGAGGTCGGGGACTCCTCCGAGGATGAGTAGGGCATGGGAGGTGGCAAGGCATGGTGTGCCAACTGGCCGGTCCGTCTGGCTTGTTCTACTGTTCCTCGCCGGAGACCGCACCTTCACTTCACGGGTCTTGAACCCTGCCGCCGTTCAGGGAGACGGCAGATGGAGGACATCGTCGCCGATGCGGAAGTACAAAGGAAAGTGGACGTCGGTCGCCGCCGTAGAATAGGTTTACGGTTGGGTTTCTTTTCTTTTACTGTCCTATAAAAGTTCAAAATGTAATGAAAATCTGCCGTGTTTGCATGAATCTTGTCCGGTGTATATGAACTTTCACAATAATAGTAAGATATATTGTATGAAAATATATGGAATGATGATTCGTTTTTGTGTGTATAAACTTGGTCTAAGAAGGTTTGACCCGAGACAAAGCTAACATGCGAAGTAAATAAACACATAGGGTCTACATACACAATTTATGTTAGGCACTCCAATAGTACGTCCACTACACATTCATGCATTTCGCATCTTTCTCTCGCTCTGTCTGTCAAACCAACTAAGCCTTGTCCTAAAAAATAAAGTCCTAAAAAAACCAACCAAGCCAACCTCCCAGCATATCGCGTGGGAAAAGACCCGACCACGCCGTTTTAGTTGGGATTACCGGATTACTAGTAGTATAGATGGATCGCGCGAAGCACCAAGTTTAAAAGGAAAAAGGCGGTACAGTCACAGCACACCTGTCGCGGTCGCATTGCACCCCTCACACGGTCGGTCCTACACACGGCTCACCCAAATGGAACGCGCTTCGGCTTGCCGCTTCACTGACACGTGGGACCGCATTTGGAGAAACCGACCATGCGCCAAACTCCGCCGCCCACCACGCGAAAATCCCCCCCCCAAAAATCCCAAATTCAAACTGCCCCCTTCGCCAACTGCCAATGAATATTCCCAAAAACCCCCCTCCCCCCCACCCCCCCCCCTCCACTCCGCCAAAGCCGCCCTTCCTGCCGCGGTTCATCGAGGGGACGCACGGCGATCCTCTCGCTCCCACAGTATGCTCCCTAGACTGCCGTCCTCTAGCTGCGCCACCATAGCTGGCGACATTCTTGTGGAGACGCACGGTGGTCAGCTTCTCCCACAGTACGCGCATTCTAGACTGAGGCCCCGTGCATGTCGGAGGAGCGCTGAATATTAGCTGATAGACGTTGTGATGCGGAGCATCCTACAGACATCACCATGTCAAGAGTCCGTTTGGCGAGTGACACGTGCGACATCTACTTCACATACACAAAGGTGAATCATCTCCTTTACACGTGTTCACCTGACCCCGTCGAGGATGGTATACTACTTGACACTCCTCTCGTGTGCATGCATAGGTATCATCGGAGCACGACAGATGACGAGGAGGAGTGCAAGCGCAAGTGTACGCCTACACCATCCACGAGGGAAGCTTGGAAGCGACGACGGAAGAAGCCGGTGCAAAATTTGCACTACCGGACTGTCCAGTCGCCCAGTCGGACTGTCCAGTCCATCCAGAGAGCAGATTTGGTCTGTGTAGAAATTGCACTACCGGACAGTCCAGTCCCTCAAGTGGACAGTCCGGTAGTACAATTTCTAGACGCCCAAAAGTTTTTGTTTCCACCGGACTGTCCGGTCTCCCGTACCGGACTGTCCGAAAGTGCATCTGCGGGCCGGATTTGGGCAAGGCCCATGTAACTTTACCCTTTCGCCCTCACTTACCCCTTCCTTGCCTTGGACCTATATATATCCCTCCTTCTCCTCCATTTCAGGGTTAGCTAAGATTAGAACTACACTTGGAGCTTAGCTAGTGTACCTCCCCTTGTGGGACTCCTCTTGAGAGATAGAGACACTCCATTGGAGTTCAAGGCCTCCTTTGGAGAAGATCCCTAGTGGATTCAAGACCCCATCTAGGGAAGGATCTATCTAGATCATCAAGACCTCATCTCCTTTGGATTTGGGATGAACTCTACCTTGTATCTTTGTTCCTCTTGTTGTTCATGTACCTTTGTGGATCTTGTGTGGATTTGAGTCTAGTGGATGTGTGATTGGACTTGTTCTTGAGTGTTCCTCTTGTGATTTCTTCATGTTCTTCGTGGGATTCCCCCTCCAATTTGTGAAAGATCTCCACTTAGGGTTCCACCCTACAACATCTTGGTATCATGCACTGGTACGCGTCGGTGCTATACAAACGGTTTTTAACCCCTTTCCGCGACGGCATTTGGAAACGTCGCCAAGTGAGTGTGGGCGATAGGGGGGTCCTTCCCACACGACCCAGAAACCGTCGGGGATAAGGAGCCAAGATGCATATACAGTACTCCTACTCGTTTGTGCTCGCATTGCCATCGCAGTCGGTATTCTGCGGTGCTATGTTTACGATGCGCGACCCATCACAAACGGTTCACCATTATAGAACGTGTATGATAAGCATACAATCACACACATACACTTTTCCCAAACCGTATGTGATAACTAATTAAGAAGATTAGCTAATCGTCGTATGAGTGCCGGACAGGATTACGAAACGTCGGACCATCGTAACATCGTCGTACACGAGAACTACCGCACACGCTATTCTGTGGTGCAACGTTTACGATGCATACTCCATCAGAAACAGTTCATGGTTGCGAATCATGTACGATAAGGCAACTATCACAAACGTTTAGTTTGCCCGCACCATTTGTGATATTGTCTGACATCGCACACGCTTTGCAAACGGCAACTGTGTGCATGCTTGCACATGTTTCCTCTCTGTGAACCGTGTCAGATTATGGTGTATATCGCAAAAGTTTGTGTTTTACCAACCGTGTGTGCCGTAACTACCTGGAGAGCATAATTTCACCGTAATTTATTGCTGCTATTTCAAATTGTACTAGATTTGAATTTGGATTTGAATGTATGCTATAGCTTTATTCATATCCATCAGGTTCAAACAACCAATGCATTATTCGATTCATAGGTACATATTTTCAAGAATTACATAAGAACCAAATAAAGAATGATGAACCACAGTTGTATACTTGTACTGTTAAAGACAGTAAAGAAAGAGGCGAAATACATTCTGGTTGCTGAACAAGGTGAAGGGGAATGCCCATATTGTTCCCTCCTCCATGCAGAAGGCACGCACGACTCTAGTCCAACCCCTTGTGATGGCCGACCGCCCATCCTTCACGGTCTTCATGAAAACATCTAGATAATCATCGTGTTCTGGTAGAAATACTTTAACCTTTGCATGCCCACCAATCATGTAGTTTGAGAGGTAATCTTGAGTAAACTGCTTTGGCAACCACTGCAAAGGAAAAAGATTCAGACATTGTCATCTAACACAACTCATTATGGGCAGTAAAAAGAAGGCTGCAGAGTTCTTACTTACCATCCTGTAGTTCGCTGTTGTCTTGGATAAAGTGTAAACAAATAGTTTAATTGCCATCTTTTGACCCATTTTACTAACAATCTTTATCAGCTTCCTCACTTGGTGCTGGTTCATTGATATCTCATTGCCCCATACACAGAAAGGGTCGAAGCGCGGATCTTTACCAATGACATATGTACCTAAAAGCACCAAGTTAATATTAGAAGCTAAACAGCAATTGCACAATGATGTAGTACAACACTCTTTTATAATATCTTATAACATCCAATATACTCACATATTAGATGAATTAACATCTTATATTATGGGCCAGAAGGAGTTTATTGCATTCTTACAAATTATCGGCTCATTAACTGCTGCCGTATCCATGGGTTAGAGTTAGTTTGAGCTAGTTCGGGCTCAAATAGCCCTAAAGTATATCCAAACATGAGGGCTAGTTTGAGCTAGTTGCATCTAACCCACCCAAAAAAACTATCCAACCCAAGAGGTGCTAATTGGAGCTAGTTCTCCTAGTGCATTTATTGTCAAACTAACCCTGTCATCCAAATGCCTCTTTGGATGGAGTTAGTTCAGGCCTTCAGGGTTAGTCATGAGCTAGAAACTAACTCTAACATCTAGCTAAGTTGAGTATCCAAACAGGGCTGTGTTGTTGTTGTTGTTGTTGCTGCTGCTCTTCTACGTATATCTAGACATCATCAGAACATTAAGGTAACACTCTTCCTTGTTGCTATGTAGCCTAGGATTGCATATTTAGACATTAAGTACAGTGCATGTTGCTATGTAGCCTCAGATACATTACATATGGCCCTAGTTAACCTAACGATAAATGGGTTACAGATATATTCAGTTAAAAGTCCGATTCACCGATTAGTCCCTTATCAGCCCCCGGCCTACACGGTTCCAGCTACCGATATCCTGAATAGTGAGTATATATAAGCCATGGGCTGAAACTAACCTCGATGGAAAACAGCAGTCGTTCCCAAAATTGTCCTGTGTAGGTACATCAAGAGGCATGTTAAGCACAACAGGCTAAACATCAACCAAAATTATCCATGGCAAACAAAATAATCTCCAAAAGATAGCTTCAGTGTGCAGGTTTAAGCACGCTAGTAAATCAAAACAAGTGGAAAGGTGTGTTAACTGCAACAGGCCTAACATTTAACAACAAGCAAACATAGTCATTCAAACTGTTATTATGCCGGTCTAAGTACACTGGTTATTGTTAAATAAAAATGGAAAGGCGTGTTAACTACAAGATGCAGCAACCAAATGTAGTCATTCATAGTGGTATTGTTGAAACTGGTACTGATGAAATTGAACTGCACAGTTCATACTTGCACAGATAGAACATCACGTTGTGAATAACTGGAATAAACAAGGCATACTACGAACAACCAAAGATAGCATTTGAAACTGGACATATGCTAACTACAAACAACCGAACAATCAAAAAACTTTAAAAGAGGCATATGCTAGCTATAACAGGCTTAACAACAAGCAAATATATGCATTCCTATCGGTATGTTCAAAACTGGATTGATGAAATGTACTGCACAGTAAATAATTGCACATATAGAGCATCACATTGTGAACAACTGAAATAAACAAGGCATACTGCAAACAACCAAATATAGCAATTAAAACTGGACATATTCTCACTACACTACAAAAGGGACTCGATGGGTTTCCTCACTTGTCACAGATGGGCTCGTTCTCGTGGGAAGAGCACGGACCCTGGATGCGTTCCACGTTGTCACAAATGGGCTCCTTCCCCTTGGAAGAGCACAACTATAGGGTGCCCTCCCTGATGTCGCAGATGGGCTCTTTCCCCTTGGAAGAGCAGATGGGCTCTTTCCCCTTGGAAGAGCCGGAGAGGGTGCCCTCCTCATGGTCGCCGTCGATGAGGTCGGACTTGGAAGCTGTGGATCCCAAGCTAGCGTCGCAGAATGTGTCCTTCAGAAATGACAAAAGGGGCTCGATGGCGATGTAGGATGGCAAATTCTTGACAGCGAGCCAGAGGAGATCAGCGACGGGGCCATGGATGAGATCGACGACGGTTGAACTCGAGGGGTTGGGGGTGGGCCACTTAACCTGTGACATAGCCCACCTCAGGCCGTCACTGTCGACGACCTTGATGTAGTAGCCGGCGTCTGCGACATACCCGCATACTCTAGCCCGTTGATTGAGTGCCTGTGGCCAGTAATGGTCGTCAGCTTCCTCGGCGACGTCGGGCGAAGAGATCGTGATACACCTCTTTTGGGCCAGTTGCTCCTCGAGCTCCACGGGAAGCGTAGCCGGGCTTAGGCTGCGATGCTCTGGAGTGGGGGATGGGGATCTATGGGAAAGGGGGCGTTTGGCAGGCATCATCTAAGAAACTCAGGGCGGCCTGGGTATGGAGATCGGTGGGTAAGCTGCACGGGCAAACTGGCAGATGTTGACAATGGAGGCCTTGTGGCGGCGGCGGGGACCTTGCTAGGGTTTCGAGCGAGGGAGGGTGTGTGTGTGTGTGTGCGTGCGCTCGCCCGAGGAGGTTTTGGTGTGTGTGTGTTTGTGTGGAGGGGGGGGGGCGGGGAGTGTGTTTGAGGAAATGACACGGGTACTGAAAATTTTACTACGCAGGAGTCAAACGCGGGAGTGAAATGCCGGGGCTATTGAAAATTTTGATGATGGTGCATCGCACACGGTCCGGAGATAGCAACCGTGTGTTATGAAACAGAAAAACCCTCGAGGCGGGCAGATATTTTCGAGGGATGCAGGCGGGATTGGGAACAAGAAACATCACACACGGTTGAAACACAATAACTGTGTGTTATCAAATAGAAAAAAGCTGCATGCGGGTAGATATTTTTGAGAGGGGAAGCCTCATGGAGCCCAATGTACTGTGCGGATCTGTGCGTGACAGGGGCACCAGTGTGGCACATGGTTAGTTTGAGTGAACCGTGTCTATTGCGTCATCCGACTTGTCTAATGTTCATAAATTTGGCGAAAAATGATGCGGGAGAGGGTCAGAACACGAACACGCTTGCATGTGGACCAAATTTATGTATGAAAAGGGTGGTTTGATGTTCAAATACCAAATGCAACTTCGATGTGGCACCTATCTCGCAAAGCGCACTGTATTGCTTGCCCCCCCTCGTGTCAGCACGAAGGGAAACCTAAGCTATGAATGCATGCCCCCCTCATGTCGGCACGAAGGGAATCCTAAGCTATGAATGCATGCCCCCCCAACCGAGGTTCACCTAGCAAAGTGCGAAGTAGCAGCCCTCCCCCACACACTTTCAGTCGGTGGGCCAGAGAGGCATCTCACCAAGATGGATCATAAAACGGACCAAGAATAATCCACCTTGGTCGTACAACCGCTCTCTTGTTGTTGGTCAAAGTGATGGCCGTCCATGCGACCCCGGAGATGGGCTAGCTCGCCAATAATCACGCAAGTAGCTAGTCCCCGAAGACAACCACTGCATGCGTGTGGCCCAAACATATGTATGGAGAGGCGTGTTTTTGAATACACAATGGAACAACTTTGATGTGGCACCATGATTTCAAACTAGAAATCCCCACACTGAGTGAGGGTTAGGTTGACGATGCATATGTATGTTACACCACACTTCAAGCCGACGACGGGGATTCATGCATGCATGCGTGCATAGTATATGCGCTCAAACTTAATTAGGTCTGAATCTCACCATGACCTATACTATGATAACACGAACCAAAGGAAGAATCCGCCATGGTAACCTATCTTGTTATCGGTCAAGGTGATCATGGATGTCAACGCGGGCCCACGAATATATAGGCTTGTCGCCGATAACCACGCAAGGGAGTGTACCATTTGAAGACAACCATTACATGCATATGTATGGAGGTGATGCGTGCATGCATGTTTGAATACCATTTCACAACATTGATGTGGCGCGTGCATCGAAAATCGTACAGTCCCCACACAGAGCGAGATCGGTTCATGACGTGTAGCCACTTCGACTCGATGGGAGGGATTCATGCGTACACATGCATGTGTGTGTGCTCAAACTGTATCATGTCATCCTAGAGCATGACCTATATATATACCGTATTACAAGCAAAAAAATAATCCCCTCCTAAGTCAAATTAACCTCTCTCGTTGTCAGGCAAAAAGTAGTGATGGACCAAGCGGGCCCACAGATGGAAAGCATCGATATCGCTGATAACCGCTTAAGTGGGTGCGAGAGGACAACCACCATCGCTTTGCATGTGGGGCGCCAAACATATGTTGGATACCCAAAATGCACAACTTTGATGTGCCACATGCCTCGAAAACCGTAAACCCCCCACACAGAGCGAGGAATTCATGAAGCGTACTACATATGATGGTCCCCTTCCCCCTCTTCGATGGATACTATATGCTCCTACCGTAATACAACCCCAAAAGAATCCTCCTCGATGGTGAAATTAATTAACCTCTCCCGATGTAGGTCAAAGTGATGCATGCATCGACGATGGCCTCGTGGGCCCATAGATGGAAGCGTCACACGTGAGTGTCCTAGCTAGGATAACCACTGCCTGCATGCATGTGGCCCAAAGAGGTGTTGTGTGATGTTTGAATAGCCAATTTCACAACTTTGATGTGGCACGTGCCTCGGAAACCGAAAAGTCCGGACACTGAGTGAGGTGTACTTGTTCACGGACGCGTACGTATAGTATATATGCTAGTACCCTCCCACCTCTTCGACGCGTACTATATACCACCATAACACAAACAAAAAAGATTCTACCTTGCTGGTCAAATTAACCTCACTGCCGGCTGTTCGTCAAAGTGATGGACGACAACCTCGCGGGCCCACAAAAAGCGTCACACATGAGTATCGAGTGTCGTGTAGGACAACCATCGACTGCATGTGGCCAAAACATGTATGTATGAAAGGGTTGTGTAATGTTTTAAATAACGAATTCACGACTCTGATGTGGCACCTGCCTAACAAAACGGCCAACCCACACGGTGGCTCACAACTCGTAGTGTACTGCGAGCCACCCGCCACCCCCCAGATGCACACACCCACACACACACCGCGAATCCACCGCAACTACGATGCATGTTAAATTATCCCGCGGTGAACATATGTTACCAAAGGAGGGACGTTTTAATTTAAAAAAAACAGAGATCATTAAGACGTTTTAGTACATTAATTGATTGATTTTCTGCGGGTATAATGCGCAAAAATCAAATTTGAGCTACATGCACACATGACAGTGCACCTAAATGGATTGCAAAAACACATGTGTCTCAGTGGGTGCATGTTTACTCCCCGTGCAAGAAATTTCAAACATTGAGAATCTCGATTTTTAAATTCTAGTACATCCAAAACTTATTTGAAGTTCATGAAACTTATCGTGTTGTCATATGGACACCAATACAAAGTGGCATTGTACTTTTTTTTGTCAAATTTGAGACTTGTTTTGATGTAATCTTTATCTAATTACAAACAGGAGATTATTAATAATTGGGAACCAATATCCCAAACAGATTATTTATTCGAACTGTGAGCATTAGACCAACAATGGATACGTGCCATGCTTCGGTTAAGCAATAAAGTGGCAGCATTAATCATCCAAATAGAAAAACAATATACATGCCGCCACGTGACCCGTGTGCCGTGCGAGCAGGCGTGAGTTGACCGGACGCATGCGAGCAGTCCGCGCGCAGGCAGACCGGGAGGCGTGCATGCAGGTGTGTGAATTAACGGAGGCGTGCTCGCTGCGCAGTGTCATCGGGAGGCGTGCGAGTAGCTGTGTGAAACGACGGTAGGCATGCCAGCAGTCCGATGCGCAGGCTCACCGGAGGCGAGCCAACGGTTTGACCGCCACCCGCCTCTCTCCCACTACTCCATATTAATGGTGCGCCCGAGCGGCCGCACCCCCCATCCTCGCCACACACACAATCCTCTCTCTCCGCTTGCATCCTCGATGCCGCTCTCAGTCCTCAAAGCCGTCAGTGTATGAGGATGCCGCCGAAGCGCCCCATCGGAGGGAGTGGCGACGCCGGGGCTGCTGAAGCACCGGAGCACGGCGTGGAGACGGAGACAGAGGTTGCCGCCACCGCCGGCAAGTTATCGCTGCACCCTGATGTCGTCGACGGCGTCGAGCTTCCACAGACGGAGGCGGAGTTCCACACCGACTCTGGTGACGACTCGGGCAACGACCCCGGCGACAACTCCGGCGACGACTCTGACGACGACGGACAACTGGTTAGTCATCTATACCCATTTATGTGTCAAATAGATCCTAGGGTTTCTCTGGTTACTCCTGCCTCCCCCTTTTTGGAATAGAAATCCTATGGTTATGTTCTCCCAATCCATGAAATCTGAGTAAGTTTTGTTAGATCCGTGTAGTGTATTGATTGTTTGAATGGTACAAGTCATAAGTGATTAGTTGTTTCATCTGTGCAAATGATTTCTGCTAGTAATCCGACTAGGGTTAGTGTTCGTGCTAATAATTCCTAGCCATGACTTGACAATTGATTTTGAATGACCTACATATATGTTTGTGCCATTATTTTCTTCAAGATTGGTCTGTACACAGGCGACTGTGCTTAAAAATCGAACCATAATCTCTGGATATGTATAAAAAATAGCCATAAATTCCTAATCCTACTTCACGGCATGTAAACATTGATTTGATGCCAAAGTTGTTTTACTATTTGTATAGGTGCTGTCTGACGATGTGGACAACGAGGATGAAGATGGCCAGAGGAGGTACAAGAGGCAAATCCTGAGGGAGCTTTATGCGGGAATGCATAACAGGCGTATTAGGACCTGGAACGGCGGCTATCGATGCCCATTTTGCAACCACAAGCTTCATGGCGCATATCAAAGTGTTCTGGCGCATGCAAGAGGACGGGCCATTGGCTCCTTCAAGCAGAAGTATTCTCACAGGGTGGCGCACGGCGCGTACACCGAGTACCTGGAGAAGCTTCAGGATCGTGCCGGCATGTGAGATGAGATGTGGAATCGAACTATGTACGCTTGAGTATGCTTAATGACGGTTGAGCTATGTACTTATGGTTGAACTATGCTTGTGTACGTGTATGCTTATTATCTATGTCTGAGTATGTTTAATCTATGTTTACTTATGTCTAACCGTGGGATATGGATGCAATCAGTTCGGTTGATGGAATCTACCTCCGTCCTGGTTTATTGGTCCCCTTTGTAATTTGTGTTAAATTTTGACCAAAGATTTAACTGACAAAATGTTAGAGCAGGTCAGCAAATATTATATCGTTGGATGGGTATTTGAGCATAGTGTTCAATGATATAATTTTTGGTTACATGCATAAACATTTCTTAGTTAAATATTTGGTCAAAATTTGGTACAAATTACAAAGGGGACCAATAAACCAGGACGGAGGTAGTACGTCAATCACACATGGTTCCCAAAATTGGAACCGTGTGCAATGACTTTCCTTTTGCCTGTTGCATCAATCACACACGGTTGGCTCTAGCAAACCGTTGCCTCCGAAATTCTTTGTGGGACAAAAAACCCTCACCACCCAACTCAAAAAAGAAAAAAGAAAACCCTCACCATCCCCATGTCACAAAAACCCTCACCCCGCCTGCCACCCCCTCCGGTCCTAATCACACCTGCACAAGCTCCTCCGCGTCTATGCATGGCACCGCCTATCGCGGCGGTAACCACTTAGCTCGATGCCTGCCGCTGCCGCAAGGCTGCCGGCAAACCCCACCGCATTTCGCCACTTCTGCTTGCCGCCGCCTATCGCCATCGACTTTCTCGAAGCTGCTCGCGGTCGACCCAGCTCCGCTCGGTTGGGGAATCTGCCATACTAAGGGTTCTTTCTCATGAACAACAAGGTAACTAATTTAATGAGATATTATCTCATCTCTTACCCCAGTTCATCTGCCTCCTTTAATCACCCGGCCGAAATCGTCATGAAATCATTTTTATTCGAGCTGATTTGAGGGTTTTCTTTCATTCATAAATGTACAGTGCGCGGACACATCAGGACTTTGCGGCCTCCGCCAGACATTCCATCTCACCGTACCAGATGACTTGAGGATGTGCGCGGTATGTTCAATCTCACCCTAAATCGGTTGGCATGGCCTACTTTCCTGAACATATTCTAAATATTGCTACATTTGGATAAAAGGTGCCACATGCACCATATACGTCAAAGGGGATTCCCCCTCCCTCTTCTTTCTATATTAGGCAAATTAATGATGTATTGTTCTTTCGATTACTCTCATATTTCCATGACATCATGTTTACCCTATCTGTTTAATTTTAGATTTTTGTCCTTCGATTTCAACTGCTGTACAGTTCTTTCAATTTGGGCCCATATTTGCATGTTACCATATTTTCTTTAACAATCCTACCATTTTCTACAGCGCGTCCCTTGCTATGCAACAGAATCTGTAGTGCATAATCTTTCCCTTTACATAAATCAAGACTGCAGGGATGTCATACCGAACACAAACCATGGATTTACAATCGTTTCTACTGTAAGACTTGATGAACATGGTGACTCCTATTTTGGTACTGGCCTTTGGAAAGAAATTTCTAAGTTTTATGTACTGAAAGCTAGCACTATAATTGCACTGCACGTAAAAGGGCCTGGTCATGAGATATATGCTAACTTCCCCGACGATATCATCCGTCCAGACTATGTTCGAAGTAAGTTTTCTTTTCAAGTATCTGCATGTTGACTTACCCAGCAATATCAAATGAATTGTGTAGTATTTAAGCAACCAATTGTTATTCCATTTTCTTACTATATTCCTACCTAATAACTTCTAGTTACCAATACACTTTTCTATTACCCTGTTTTAACTAAATATTCCCTGTACTCCCACTTCTATCAGAAAGCACCGCTGACAAGGAGACTCCAGAGGTGGAGAACGGGGCTGCCAACAAGCAGAGGCGGGGCGAGCAAGAGTCGCAAGCGACTCCAACAGGCCTAGACTTCATCAGCAACCTCCCCGATGATATGTTGACAGTCATCATCTCCCTCCTCCCAATCAAATATGGGGCGCGGACAACCGTCCTTTCCCGGCGGTGGCCCCCCCTATGGAACTCCACCCCTCTCGACCTCATCGACACCCACGAGCTCTGCCATGGCTATCGCAAAATCTTGGATGCATTCTCCAAGATCCTCGGCAGTCACCTTGGCCCAACCAGAGGCCTTAGAATGGGCAAGTTCCGTTCCAACGTCAAGGACCGAGCCAAGCTTGACGACTGGTTTCGATCCCCCGCCCTAGATCACCTCGAGGAGCTCACTTTTGATGATGGGCATATGCGCTCGCTGCCAACGTCCGCGCTCCGCCTCGCACCCACGCTGCGCGTCGCCAAGTTCAGGAACTGCCATCCCCCCTTAATGACGCGCCCGCTCTTATTCTACCACGACTGAAGCACCTCGAGCTTGTCGCCGTCTACCTCCCAAACGGTGACATGGAGCGCCTGCTCCGTGGCTGTACTGCACTCGAGTACCTTCGTCTTCAGGCGATCAATGGGTTGAGTAGCTTCCACATCACCTCCATGACTCTCCGGACTATTTATGTGTGTTGCTGGTGCGACAGGAAGACATCACAATATGTGTACCACGGTATGGTCATTGAGGACACACCTGCACTTGAGAGATTACTTGTAGTTGATCAAGAAGGTCCAACAAGAATCAATGTCATTTTTGCGCCGAAATTGACAGTGGTGGGCTACTCGTCTGACAAATACTCCGAACTTGTTATTGGATCCACACCCGTTCAGGTACAACAACCGCCTTCTACCTCTCCTTCTACAAATTAACATTATTTCTAATTTTGAAGATGTTTGTTTGTCTGTCATCCAGAAAATGATTCAGACAAGCTTGACCCCGAAACTGCGCACAGTGAAGGTCTTGGCACTAGAATCTATCGGCCCCAACCTGGGGCAAGTTGTCAGTTTCCTGAGATGCTTTCCGTGCCTGGAGAAGCTATATATCGAGGTGATGTTCCATTCCTGTTAAATTACCATAAGGGAGTTCAATTTGTGACACCTTTTTCCAAGTTTACAATGACAATGTACTACGATTTCTGAAGGATTCTTTTGGAGGATTTCAGTACATACATGTCCCCCCCATATTGGTTGCTTGATCCATATGGTTACAATCCATAAGCATTTCTCCTTTGGATTCATCTGTACTAGTTTTCTTAGGGAACTTTTCATCCACTCCAACCTCTTGTGAAGAAGGCTACATTTTTCTAGAATGTAATCAAATGCCCATGTTAATCATGTCAGATCGAAGATGGCATGTTAGTGCATTTTACAAATCCTGCAAACCAAATAGGCCTGTAGTAGTGTTCAAAACTGCATGTAGGCACTAACACGTTTTCTTCTTTTGCAGATAAGATTAGGCCCAGTGGTGGATAATGTGATACAATATAACAATCACGTCGAATGCCTAGATCTGCATCTCTCAGAAATTACTTTGAACTCCTACCGAGGGACCTTACCAGAGATTATATTCGCCAGGTTCTTTGTTGTCAGAGCAAGGGTGCTGAAGGTAATGAGGTTTGCCCTACATTTATTTTGCAAAAAATGAATGGTTTGTTGATCAGCGCCGACGCCTATGGCAGAATGGAATAGGCTTCGAAAATGCTGAATTTCATTTTGGAACTTCAGATGACAGCGTAATCGGAAGTCATCGTGTCGACCCCATACATGACTTCTCAGTGGCTGACCCCTTTGCAAAAAATATGAGGTTTCGAAACCAGACTTAGAAGTGGTAATATTAGTTTGAACCTCTCTGCCATGTTCAGCGGATCAACGCGAGCGTTTGCAGCTGATGAGCTGAATTTCATTTCTAATATCAGTTTGAACCTTGTAATCTTCGAATTTGAGCCATATAACTCTGGAATTTGAACCTTGTAATATTTCGAGCTTTTGTGGTACAATCGTTGAAATGGCATCGTATGAGACTCGTATATTGGAAGCACTATTTTGACCTTAATATGCAATGGTCTTAGATTTTATTAACCATTCTCGAATCTGTTTACCTTATCGGTCTCAAAGCACACGATCTGTATAGCTAACTCGAATGCGATCTTCGACATTATTGCACATAGTTGGTTTCTTCAACCGTGTGCCCTATAGAGCGCATAGTTAATTATCGCACTCGAGTGTCCATCATCACCCTTCTGTGTAACTTTGACCTCATCACCCACGGGTAAACTTATGACCAAAGTCATTCCACACACTTTGTTTTTACAAAGCTTTTTGCCAATAAACACCCACGATTTGTCCCTCTTCTAGCCGACGCGTGGCCAAACTAGCCGGGCGGGAAGCTTGCGCGGTAAACTATGCGGTAGCGTGGGAACAGGCTCATCAACGATACATTTGGCGCCTCTGCGAGCCCACACGTGGTCAAACGAAACGCGTGCGGTGCGGTGTTGTCAAGCATGCACTGGAATCCTCCGCCATGAACGCCGTGACAAGACGTGACGATTACAGGCTGGCCAGCCCCCATTTATTACAGCGGCCATTTAACCCTTGTGTCTCTTCAACCTTTTGATCGCGCCCCACCATTGCAAGAAGCACACCCACCACGACAAATTCTTAGAGGGTATCCTGCGCGGCTCCAATGGCGCTCCGAGCGGCTACCGACGACGAGCAGCAGTTCACCATGCATGCCGTGGTGGACACCCACAGCAGGTTCATGGACCTCTCGGTGGTGTACACCAACGACCCGGTCTGGGTGGAGCACTTCATCCACATCATGGAGCTGTTGCTTGCTGAGGAGAAGTACAAGGTGGTCGGGTTCGACCTCGAGTACACCCGCGCTCATGCCGAGTCTCGTCCCAAGGTCGCCGTCGCCCAGATGTGCATGCGCCACCATGTCCTTGTCTACCACTACTGCCTGGCCACAAGGCCTTGCGGGGGTTTCGCCAAGTTTGTCAACAACCCCCACTACATGTTCGCTACAGTGGACATCACCAATGATGTAAAGGCGCTCGAGAATTCGGGCATCGCTTGCCAGAATCTTGTCAACATCCAGGGCCAATACAAGATCTGGGGCATCAAGGAGCATGAGAAGGACTCACTGGTTCACCTCGCCGAGGCCATCATCGACCCCTACTACAGAGACATGAAGGATTCCTGCGACAAGGACAAGCGTGCCTGGCACTCGGCCTGGATGGAGAAACTCGACAAAGCTCACGTCGTGTACGCGGCCAAGGAGGCGTACACGAGCTATGACATGTACAGGCGGATTGTTGACATGAGGAAGTGCCTCCTTCCCCAAAACGGCCAGGGATCCAGCCGGAAGCAGAGCAATGGCAAGCGTCGTCACAACAATAAGTAGATGATTAGATCCTCGTTTCTCCTAGTAATAAGTAGATGATTAGATCCTCGTTTCTCCTAGTTTAGTATGCATGTAATTGCTTACTTTGGTGTGTGGAAATGTTATGTGTGTAGTCACTTGTGTAATTGTATGCTTAATTTGGTTATGCAATGCTGTCTTTTTAAGTATATATGTTGATGCTCTGTAGACAGAGCGTAGATGTTGTGCGGACAAAGAAAATCATATCACATATGGACTAAACAATGGAACCCGTCGGTGATGTTTTCATCAATCACTCACAATTGTATACTAGCAATCGTTTGCTCACAACACACACGGCTTGTTAACAGGAATCGTCTGTGTTGTTATCGGTCTTCCCACACGTTTCCGATTACAGACCTGTTTGCCGCGTATCACACACATCTTGTTAAGTTGAACCGTTTCTGTTCTCTTCGCTCAACGCAAACAGTTCATCCGAGTGAACTGTATGGCATATATCGCACACATCTTGATCTGGCTGACTGTTTCTTTTGTGTTGCCTAATCACAAACAGTTCATCCGAGTGAACCGTATGCTGTATATCGCACACGCCTTCATCTGGCTGCCCATTTCTTTTGTTCCGCCTCATCGCAAACAGTTCCTTGAACTGAACCGTATGCCTCTCATCCCACACACAACTAAATTCCGAACCGTGTTTGATGCATCCGTCATCGCGAACGTTTTGCATCTTTTTTGACGGTTTTTTTACACCACCATTTATGATTATTGCATCGCACACAGTTTCGTCGAAGGGTCTCTGATCGTAGTGTCGCGTTAGCAGCATCCCGCAGTAGTGATGAGCCACATTGATCATGAATTTGAAGCCCCTACCCCTTGTTTTCTAGCCTAATTTTGTTTATTTTGTCCTAAATTCGAAAATCCCCACCAAAAATAGCCCCAATTTTTTTTTATGATTTGTTGGTTTGATGATGTTTTGTTGATTTTGATCCATGGATTCGTTGTGTTTCAAGTGGATCTAGCTTCCCCACGAGTTTTTCCACCTTCCATCCATGAAATCTCTTGAATTTTGACCCTCAAATCATCCATTTCCGCCTAAAGTTTTGAGTTCGTGCTTTCCCAGCCCGCACCCCTGTAGCGGACTGTCTGCTCGCATCAGGACCAAAATCGCTCTTGGACCGGACTATCCGCTTGAATCAGAAGGTTTTTGGATGAAGACAGGACTGCTCGCTACCCACGACCGGACTGCCCGCTCGTTCAAAAACTGCTTCGGCTGATTTCTTGTTTCGGCCATATCTTCCACATTCGGAGTCCGATTTTGATGTTCTTTAGCTCGTTGAGTAGCTATTGACATTCCCCATCCATCTAGATATGTTCCAACATCATTTGACTCCATCAAACTTTTGAAATTTTGACATATTTGCCTAGGCCCTCCACCATATCATCCGCAAAACCACCATAGCTTTCCGCAACCTAACCCATTTTGATCCATATAGCATTTGTGGTTGCTTGAGTGGTGACTTGAGTCTCCTAAGGTGTTTCAGCTACTTAGGGACGGTTGCTTCTTCATCAATCACCACCACCACTTCGGCATTGTCAACTCCGGAACAACCAACGCATTCCGCTATCACCATTTGACATTTTCCGTTTGAGATTTTGAGTTTGCGTTTTTTCCGTTTCCTAGGGTGTTTCGGCTAACTAGGAATGGTTCGATATTGACAACACCGCCACTCAACTTCGCAAAGGATTCGACATCGGCCACCTTCACCTTTTTGACAACCTAACCGTAAGCAAGAACGGTAACCTCTATATTATCTTTGTATCGTGGTATCCCATCATTGTACATTCATTCTTGCCATCGCTTTGTTAACCCCTAGCCATTTTGCGTCACTTGCCTATCGAGACTAGCCATTTGAGTATTGCCGGCAATGTTACTTGTGCACATTAGTGATCCGCACCTCCCATTGCATACATACCATATCATCTTGGTATTCTCATCTTGGTATCATCATATCATTCTCTTGTGCCACAAGATTATTCCCGCATATACACAATTGCTATCTTGGCTTGTGCATTTCGCATAGTGGACATACAAAAAAAGAAGCTTTTAAGCAAAGAGAAAAACAAAGAGCTTGTAAGCAATAGCCATAGCATTGCCATATTGCATATCATGCTACCATATTGATCATCTTGGTTCATTGTGTGTGAAACACCGGGAACCATACATAAATAGCATACTTGGGATAGAAAGTTGATACATTTTGCATCTTATAGGTTGTGCACAAGTGTCGCATCTGCCTATTGAGTAATCATGCTAGCATCTCTCTAGAGTTGTGCAACATGAGCGTTTTCCATGGATTCCAAATTTTGTGCACATTCATTGGTTGCACGGCCCCATTTATCTATCCGTGTGTGTGTTTCCATGTGCCATTCATTGCTATTGGTCTACTTGTTTCACTTGCGAATTTGTGAATCTCTTTCAACATTATTAACTCTTAATAACAATTGCATCAATTTTTTGTGCCACTTGCCCTAACCAAGCCACTCGATAAGCTTTACTTTGTAGGTGTGAGTGAGCAAGTCCGGTACCAATTCCACTATTCTTTAATTTCACATTGAGTGAAACGGTATACATCCTCAACTTTGGGAACATGTAGCTTGGTATTGTTTATCTCATTTCCTACTCACCTCTACTCAAGTTTTGTGATGGATAGGCAAAGCACATCTACTTCGGTCTACAGCAACAACGACAAGTTCGACGCCACGAAAAACAACTTGGACGCCAAGATGGATGCTCAAATGGAGGAGATCAAAGCCCTCATCAAGTCCTACAAGAGATCTTCCTCATCTTCGAGAAGACGCTCAAGTGCACATCCTTCTGAGCTACCATCTCCGGCAAGGTCACATCGGCATCGACACCACCACCGACGAGAACGTGAAGGTCAAGAGCTCAAAACCAACTACCGCTTAACGACTTCACCATCTACATTGGCATCTTCACCAAGTGACTTCAAGGCATCTTCGCCTTTGGACATTCAGCATCTTCGCCAACAAGCACCTCAAGAGAAGATCCCCAAGCTCAAGTCCACGACTTCCACGAGCTACTACGACCTCGACACCGACCACGAGCTTCCTTTCTATGGGACTCAAGACCCCGAGGAGTATCTCGAGTGGGAGCGCAAGATGGACGACTACCTCAAGCTACGTCAAGTCCCTTCCGAAGATCAAGTGAAGTGTGCCACAAGTAACTTCCATGATTGCGCGTTGACATGGTGGCTTCATAGACCTTCGACAAGCTTCACCATGACTTGGACCAAGATGAATAAAGTGATGAGGTGAGAGTTTTTGCCTTCCACCTACACGGAACATCTTCTACGCCAATTGGAGAACACCATACAAGGATCCAAGTCCATCGACAAGTACTTCAAGGAGATGAAGAAAGCCTTGCGATGAGCCAGCGTGCACGAACCCATTCCGATGAAGTTCCACTTCATTATGGGATCGAACAACGATATCTCCAAGGCTATCTTCCTCGAGAACTACAAGTCCCTCGACGACAACTACATTGGTGCTCTCAAGGCGCAACAAGAACTCATCAAGGCCAAGGTTTCTCCACCCCGAGCACACTTCGCGACGACCAAGCTCCACGACAACGAGCATGAGGATAGTACCACCAAGATGTCCAAGCCCGATGAGCTCCAAGACGACACTCCCAAGTTCGACTTCACCGCCATCCCTCTTTCTGGCATTGATGATGCCGAGTCTCCCACGACTCTTTTTGAAGTCGATGCGGCAACGACTACGACTACGAAGACTCTCAAGGAACAAGCTTTGGAGGCGACGAACATGGTGACGAGCAAGGATGATGCTTCCATCTTTGGAGGCGAGAGCGATGATGTGCCATCTTCGGCCTTCATCCACGACGACGATGATGAGATGATCGAGCATGGGATTTTCCCTTCGGTCATGGAGGAGAGCAATGATGTGCCATCTTCGGCCTTCATCCACGGCGACGGGGACGAGATGGTTGAGCATGGGATTTTCCATTCGACCACGGCAGCATTTTGTGATGACTTGAGTGACTTGTGCCATGATATTGAGAGTGAGAGAGAGTTCACTACTAGTCCCATATATGATGAGTTGCCCCAATTCCCATGTGAGGAGAGCCACAACCCCCACCACTTGAGTGAGATGAATGACTCCACCATATGTGACTTTGAGTGCACCTATTTTGAGGAAGTGAGTGAGCCACCACATAGAGAGAGTGAGATAATTGATAGGTCATGTGAGGCCACCTTCAACACTAATGACTTAACATCTACCTCTATTGTGTCTTCTCATTTGGTGCTAGGTCCCATCTATGATGACACGCCGATACTCGACGACTTTGTCCTCCTTTTGGACAAGATGATGGCCATGGTGGAATATGATGCACCCCCGCATGGTTCCATCAAGATGAAGAAGATGACCACAATTTGTTCTTTACCACCTCACCTACACCACTTGAGTGGAATGAGAAAGGTAATATAGGTGAAGGTGATGCTCTAGTCCCACTAATGGACTATCTTGACATTGATTGCTTGCATGATGTTGATCCACCTATTGCCATGCTTCATGCTAGTGCGACTTTTCCATGCGATGACTTACCCATTTATGATGAGTTTCATGATTGCCATGTGGAGTCTATTAGTTGTGATGCCATGTTGCATAGGATTTCTTGTGATAATTCTCTTGGTCACATCATGTTTGACAATCCGCTTGACTTGTCATATGCTATGCATGAGATCAACCATATGCCATATTTGCAATCTCTTCGTAGTAACTATGCATATGCAATTAAAATGAACCCAATTTGCACTTATGGCATAGATGACAATCCCATGGTTATTGGCATTTGTTTTTCTTGTGATGATATTGACATGCTACCTTTGCATCATTTATCTCATATGCCATGCCATGACCACCTAGCTTCGGATATGCATTGTTTTGGATGTTGTCAATTTTCTTCATATGATGTTTCCGATATTGCTCATGAGGAGACCCCCATAGTTTCCTCATACATGTTAGGAGATTTTGATCAATCCCATCTATTGCATAACCCCAATAATTATGTGCACGATATGCTCCCCATGAATGAAAATGATATTGATGTGCCATATAATTGTATACTCAATTTGTGTCCCCATTGTGTTATACACAATAACTATTCTTTCATGATGGATGACATGTTCTTATACCATGCATCAAATTTCTTTGAGCGATGCTTATCTTGTGCTAACTCACACGTGCACATACACATCATGATGGATGATGTGTACATTTACCACGCATGCACTTTCTTTGGTTTGTGTCTCTTTTGTGTAGGTACCCATGAATACTTGTCAACCTCACAATCCCATGAGTTGACGAAATGAGCTCTAGAGAGCAATGATGATTTGGGATCCCGTGGATTGGTTTTCACACCATTTCCATTGTGCAATGACTTTGCACATTTCTTCTACATGGCCCTCACATGGTTATGGGTTGTTGTCCATTACATGTTCTATGCCCATCTTGCCATGTTCACTTTGCATGATATGCTCATTCCTATGCCTTTGCCATGCATTTTTGACCCATGCTTTGCATTACACATGATGATTGATTCGCGTACTTGTATGTGTATTTGCAAGCTTGGTGGAGATATTGCTTGTTATTGCCATGTTCCATTTATGACCCATTCCTATGATGATACTATGATCTTGCTTTGTGTTCGTGCTTGCGATATGTCATGTGCATTGCCTATAGCTACTATTTGCACTAACATGATTGCCATGATTTCCCCTAGTGTGTTGCATCTTCGCTCCACTAGTTTGCACGACATGATTGATATGCTTGCTTATGTTGCATCACCAATGATTCATACTTGCTTGTTTCATGCGGTTGATGACAACCATCTACATGCTTTGCATATGATTGCTATTGCTTCTTGTCATATGTCTCCATATGTTGCCTCTCTCATGCTAGATGATTTTCCATGTATTGAGTGCAACAATGCTTTTAGTCTTGCTTATGAGATTGCCCCCATAGCATTCTCGCATATATTTGGAGATTTTGACATATTTCTTGTGAAGCATGCTTGTCTTACTTTGCACCGTACACCTAGTGCCATGAATATCGCCATTGTTGCATCATATTGTTCGTGCACTTGTGCTTCTAATGGTTATGTGCAAAAGAAGAGAACCATCATGATGGATGATGTGTTTATCTACCATGCACATACGTTGTTTGCTTTCTTTTGTGCATGTGTAGGATACTTCTGACTTGGTGTCAACTTCCACTTCCCGTGAGTTGACCATTCGAGCTCTTGAGAGCGAACCACTTGCGACCGACTCGCTTCTACATCGCACTTGCTTGTGCTTCGGAATTGTGAAGGACGCATAAGGACATGCTTTCAAGGTGATATCCTTCTCTTTTGAGAACCCCCAAACTATGAGCATGAATATTGTGGATCCTACTTCATGTGTTGCTTGCACTTTGACATATTGCACACATGCTAGAGATCTTGCTTCGACTTATCATTGCCACATTGCCATGCCTCATGACATATATACCTTGTGTGTTGCATCCAATTCTTGGATTACTTGCTCCTATAATATGCTTGGTTGCAACAATGTCATCACTTCACATATGCCATGCCCCATTGATCGCTACATGCTTGACTTGATTGCCTCACAAATGATGAACAATTGCCCTTTCTATTGTGTTGAGTGCCACACTATCTTCACTACACCCTATGCCCGTTATGCTTGGATTGTCTTGCACTTGACCCATGTGTTTAGACACTTCATTTATTTTGGTGTTGTGAATGATTCTTATGCCTACCATCGACCATTTGTCGAGCGCTTTATGCATGATTGCTATGACCATGAGGTAGATGCTTATTCTCTTGTCACGCATATTTGCATCACTACCTCACATTTACATGCTTGTTTCCATGATGACCTTGATTGTGCTCAATTCATATGCTTACATGCCATGTCACAATCCTTTGTCACACCTTATGCTATGCATGATGACGACACTTGTTTGGTGAATCACCACTTGAATGCTTGGTTTTGCACTAACGCTAACCACATTTGTTTTTCCAAGTGTTTGTTGTCCTTACTCCTTTTGAAGGAACCACACGCCGGTGCGACATTGGAGAGTGGCCACTATGAGCTTCAAGATGATGACTACTTGGTGAACGTCCACTTCTACACGATGATGCCATCTCTTTCCCATGGTGATTTTGTTTTCGATCTGAGGCGGATATTTCCCAAGGGGGAGGGGATGATGCGGAGCATCCTACAGACATCACCATGTCAAGAGTCCGTTTTGCGAGTGACACGTGCGACATCTATTTCACATACACAAAGGTGAATCATCTCCTTTACACGTATTCACTTGACCCCATCGAGGATGGTATACTACTTGACACTCCTCTCATGTGCATGCATAGGTATCATCAGAGCACCACAGATGACGAGGAGGAGTGCATGCGCAAGTGTACGCCTACACCGTCCGCGAGGGAAGCTTAGAAGCGACGACGGAAGAAGACGGTGCAAAATTTGCACTACCGGACTGTCCGACCGCCCAACCAGACTGTCCGGTCCATCTAGAGAGCAGTTTTGGTCTGTGCAGAAATTGCACTACCGGACAGTCCGGTCCCTCAAGCGGACAGTCTGGTAGTACAATTTCTGGACGCCCAAAAGTTTTTGTTTCCACCGGACTATCCGGTCCCCCGTACCGGACTGTCCGGTAGTGCATCTGCGGGCCGGATTTGGGCAAGGCCCATGTAACTTTGCCCTTTTGCCCTCACTTACCCCTTCCTTGCCTTGGACCTATATATATCCCTTCATCTCCTCCATTTTAGGGTTAGCTAAGATTAGAACTACACATTGGAGCTTAGCTCATGTACCTCCCCTTGTGGGACTCCTCTTGAGAGAGAGAGAGAGACACTCCATTGGAGTTCAAGGCCTCCTTTGGAGAAGATCCCTAGTGGATTCAAGACCCCATCTAGGGAAGGATCTATCTAGATCATCAAGACCTCATCTCCTTTGGATTTGGGATGAACTCTACCTTGTATCTTTGTTCCTCTTGTTGTTCATGTACCTTTGTGGATCTTGTGTGGATTTGAGTCTAGTGGATGTGTGATTGGACTTGTTCTTGAGTGTTCCTCTTGTGATTTCTTCATGTTCTTCATGGGATTCCCCCTCCAATTCATGAAAGGTCTCCACTTAGGGTTCCACCCTACAACATCTTGGTATCATGAGCCACGTTGATCATGAATTTGGAGCCCCTACCCCTTGTTTTCTAGCCTAATTTTGTTTATTTCATCCTAAATTCAAAAATCCCCACCAAAAATAGCCCCAAATTTTTTTTTGTGATTTGTTGGTTTGATGATGTTTTGTTGATTTCGATCCATGGATTCGTTGTGTTTCAAGTGGATCTAGCTTCCCCATGAGTTTCCCCACCTTCCATCCCCGAAATCTCCTGAATTTTGACCCTCAAATCATCCATTTTCGCCTAAAGTTTCGAGTTCGTGCTTTCCCAGCCCGCACCGGACTGTCCGCGCCCCCGTAGCGGACCGTCCGCTCGCATCAGAACCAAAATTGCTCTTGGACCGGACTATCCGCTCCCCAATATCGGACTATCTGCTCGAATCAGAAGGTTTTCGGATGAAGACCAGACTGTCCGCTACCCAAGATCGGACTGTCCGCTACTTCAAAAACTGCTTCGGCTGATTTCTTGTTTCGGCCATATCTTCCACATACGGAGTCCAATTTTGATGTTCTTTAGCTCGTTGAGTAGCTATTGACATTCCCCATCCATCTAGATATGTTCCAACATCATTTTAATCCATCAAAATTTTGAAATTTTGACATCTTTTTCTAGGCCCTCCACCATATCATCTGCAAAACCACCATAGCTTTCCGCAACCTAACCCATTTTGATCCATATAGCATTTGTGGTTGCTTGAGTGGTGACTTGAGTCTCCTAAGGTGTTTCAGCTACTTAGGGATGGTTGCTTCTTCATCAACCACCACCACCACTTCCGCATTGTCAACTCCGGAACAACCAACGCATTCCGCTATCACCATTTGACATTTTCCGTTTGACATTTTGAGTTTGCATTTTTTCTGTTTCCTAGGGTGTTTCAGCTAACTAGGAACGGTTCGATATTGACAACACTGCCACTCAACTTTGCCAAGGATTCGACATCAGCCACCTTCACCTTTTTGACAACCTAACCATAAGCAAAACAGTAACCTCTATATTATCTTTGTATCGTGGTATCCCATCATTGTACATTCATTCTTGCCACCGCTTTGTTAACCCCTAGCCATTTTGCGTCACTTGCCTATCGAGACTAGCCATTATAGTATTGCCGGCGATGTTACTTGTGCACATTAGTGATCCGCACCTCCCATTGCATACATACCATATCATCTTGGATCCTCATCTTGGTATCATCATATCATTCTCTTGTGTCACAAGATTGTTCACGCATATACACAATTGCTATCTTGGTTTGTGCATTTCGCATAGTGACCATACAAAAAAAAGAGAATAAGCTTTTAAGCAAAGAAAAAAAACAAAGAGCTTGTAAGCAATAGCCATAGCATTGCCACATTGCATATCATGCTACCATATTGATCATCTTGGATCATTGTGTGTGAAACACCGGGAACCATACATAAATAGCATATTTGGGATAGAAAGTTGATACATTTTGCATCTTATAGGTTGTGCACAAGTGTCGCATCCGCCTATTGAGCAATCATGCTAGCGTCTCTCTAGAGTTGTGCAACACGAGTGTTTTCCGTGGATTCCACATTTTGTGCTCATTCCTTGGTTGCACGACCCCATTTATCTATCCGTGTGTGTGTTTCCATGTGCCATTCATTGCTATTGGTCGACTTGTTTCACTTGCGAATTTGTGAATCTCTTTCAACATTATTAACTCTTACTAACAATTGCACCATTTTTTTGTGCCACTTGCCCTAACCAAGACACTCGATAAGCTTTACTTTGTAGGTGTGAGTGAGCAAGTCCGGTACCAATTCCACTATTCTTTCATTTCACATTGAGTGAAACGGTATACATCCTCAACTTTGGGAAAAGGTAGCTTGGTATTGTTTATCTCATTTCCTAGTCACCTCTACTCGAGTCTTGTGATGGATAGGCAAAGCACATCTACTTCGGTCTACACCAATAACGACAAGTTCGACGCCACGAAAAACAACTTGGACGCCAAGATGGATGCTCAAATGGAGGAGATCAAAGCCCTCATCAAGTCCTACAAGAGATCTTCCTCATCTTCGAGAAGACGCTCAAGTGCACATCCTTCTGAGCTACCATCTCCGGCAAGGTCACATCGGCATCGACACCACCACCAACGAGAACGTGAAGTCAACAGCTCAAAACCAACTACCGCTCAACGACTTCACCATCTACATTGGCATCTTCGCCAAGTGACTTCAAGGCATCTTCGCCTTTGGACATTCGGCATCTTCGCCAACAAGCACCTCAAGAGAAGCTCCCCAAGCTCAAGTCCACTACTTCCACGAGCTACTACGACCTCGACACCGACCACAAGCTTCCTTTCTATGGGACTCAAGACCCCGAGGAGTATCTCGAGTGGGAGCGCAATATGGACGACTACCTCAAGCTATGTCAAGTCCCTTCCAAAGATCAAGTGAAGTGTGCCACAAGTAACTTCCACGACTGCGCATCGACATGGTGGCTTCATAGACCTTCGACAAGCTTCACCATGACTTGGCCCAAGATGAATAAAGCGATGAGGCGAGAGTTTTTGCCTTCCACCTACACGGAACATCTTCTAAGCCAATTGGAGAACACCATACAAGGATCCAAGTCCATCGACGAGTACTTCAAGGAGATGAAGAAAGCCTTGCGACGAGCCAGCATGCACGACCCCATTTCGATGAAGTTCCACTTCATGATGGGATCGAACAACGACATCCAAGGCTATCTTCCTCGAGAACTACAAGTCCCTCGACGACAACTACATTGGTGCTCTCAAGGCGCAACAAGAACTCATCAAGGCCAAGGCTTCTCCACCCCGAGCACACTTCGTGACGACCAAGCTCCACGACAACGAGCATGAGGATAGTACCACCAAGATGTCCAAGCCCGATGAGCTCCAAGACAGCACTCCCAAGTTCGACTTCACCGCCATCCCTCTTGGTGGCATTGATGATGCCGAGTCTCCCACAACTATTTTTGAAGTCGGTGCGGTGACGACTACGACTACAGAGACTCTCATGGAACAAGCTTTGGAGGCGATGGACATGGTGACGAGCAAGGATGATGCTTCCATCTTTGGAGGCGAGAGCTCATGTACCTCCCCTTGTGGGACTCCTCTTTAGAGAGAGAGAGAGAGAGACACTCCATTGGAGTTCAAGGCCTCCTTTGGAGAGATCCCTAGTGGATTCAAGACCCCATCTAGGGAAGGATCTATCTAGATCATCAAGACCTCATCTCCTTTGGATTTGGGATGAACTCTACCTTGTATCTTTGTTCCTTTTGTTGTTCATGTACCTTTGTGGATCTTGTGTGGATTTGAGTCTAGTGGATGTGTGATTGGATTTGTTCTTGAGTGTTCCTCTTGTGATTTCTTCGTGTTCTTCATGGGATTCCCCCTCCAATTCGTGAAAGATCTCCACTTAGGGTTCCACCCTAAACACGCTGTTAATCTCACTGCTTGCCGAAATAGTTACAGTCAATATGCTCTGCTTAAGAAGCTTCCTTGCCCTATTCTGCACTCAATCTGCTTTGCTGAGATGCCATGCCACTCCCGATTAGTTGCTAAAATATCCTGCCATATATTAGGACCGTGTATGCATTGTGAAGTAGATTGCCATGGTCTAGTAGCCAATCTGTTAGGTGAAATAGCTCGACACCGTTTTATACTCAATCTTTGTTGCTGAGATGGCCTTCGATGGGTGTGTGCTCTGCCTCATTGATTGCTGAAATAGCTTGCCATAATTTAGCACTCAATCTATTTGCTGAATTAGCTTTACATATATTTCGTTACTTAGATTTGCTTGTCCAAATATCTTGCCATAGCTTTATACATCGACCTAGGTATTTTTTTTGGACTTTATAAAAATATATATATGCTTTTACTGTAATATATAGTAGAAAAACTAATTTGTATGTCTAATAGATGGAAAAGACTTGGATAACTTCTGCTCAAAGATTCTCCCCTGCATCTGTCGAGGGGGTTGAAAACTTCATGAACTTTATCTGAGCTGAGTACGGTGGTCCGAAATCAGATGTGCTCTGCCCATGTAGCAGTTGTATGAATTCAGTTTCAGGACCCCAGTCAACTGTGCAAAATCATCTACACTTTTATGGGATGTCGGTCACATATACTAGGTGGGTTCACCATGGTGAAGCTGTGAACGTCAATGTTACTGACTATGTGGAAGCAGCAGATCACCATCTTGATCTGCCTGATGCTCAGGAGGAAGAGGAGGAGGAGGTGGTGGCGGCGGAGCCAGTGAGTTTGACCAACATTGAAACAATCCTACGAAATGCTCGCGCATTTCGTGAACTTTCACCTGCACAAGAAAAATGGTGGGCCCGCATGTTGGAACAATGCAAAGTGGTAGTCACCCCAGGAAATAAGCTGTCAATATTCTCAGCTATGGTCACCTTTCTTCAGGTGAAGACATCTGAGCAGATGACCAACAAATCATTCGATGCGATGTTGGCTGCTTTGCGCAAATCTTACCCAGATGCGTCTGAGCTGCCACACACCTACAGTAAAATGAAGAATTTCCTTCGTGTAGTTCGAATTGGATATGATATGATCCATGTTTGTAAGAATAATTGTGTTCTGTTCCGGAAGGATTATGCCAACTTAAGTGAAAGCCCAAAATGCAAATCATCAATATGGAAAGATGGCGATGCTGTGAAGAGGATTCCTCATAATGTTCTGAGACATTTTCCAATTATACCAAGATTGCAGAGGTTGTTTCATGATGCTGAAACAAGAGAGGATGTACTGTGGCATTCTAGGAATAGGAGTACAGAGATCAGAATGTAATGAGCCATCCATCTCATGGTAGTGACTGGATAAGCTTCAATCAGAAACATAAAAAGTTTGCTGCTGAGCCGAGAAACATTAGACTTGGCTTAGCTACAGATGGATTCAACCCATTTGGCCACCAGAGCACCGCATATAGCATGTGGCCAGTGCTTGTTATCCCTTACAACATGCCACCAAATGTCTGCACCAAAGAATCAAACTACATGATGGCCTAGCTCATCCCAGGTCCAAAAAGTCCTGGAAAGGATTTTGATTTATTCATGGAGCCTCTTGTGGAGGAACTTTAACATCTATGGACGGGTGTTCTCACTCGAGACCTATATAGCAGCCCACCAGCTGATTTCTTTCTGCGTGCGGTTATAATTTGGTGCATCCATGATTATCCGGCTTTGGGCACTATGTCAGGGCGAACGACACATGGTTACAATGCATGTGTTCGCTGTGACAAGAATCCGCTATCATACACAATACTTAGCAAGATCTGTTACATTGGACACTGCCTTTTCCTTGCCAAGGACAAGCTGTGTCCTACAAAATACCGAAGACATGTGTTCAATGCAAAGCATGAAAACCGTGATGCGCCAAAGAGGCTCACCGACGATGAGTTGCAGGAGGAATTAGAGAAGGTCAGGCATATTACACCAGGAAACCATCCTGATAATGGTAGCGGGAAAAGGAAGCGTGGCAGGGCTGAAGAGAGATTATTGTTTACCCGCGGGTCCACTTTATGGGACTTGGAGTATTGGAAAGATTTGGATCTGCGGCATAATCTTAATGTGATGCACATCGAGAAAAATATATGTGACAGAATTATCGGCACACTTCTTAATATTGAAGGCAAGACAAAAGACACCTTAAAATCTTGGATTGATTTGACACACCTGGGTATCAGATCCGATTTGCAGGTGAAAGATAATGGTGCATCATGGGATATGGCACCAGCTGTGTACGTCTTGGACAAGGTAAAAAGAAAAGAATTCTGTAAGGTCCTGTCACGTGTGAGATTCCCACATGGATTTGCTTGCAAGGTCCTGTCCTATGTACTTTCAAGGGCTATGTTAGGAACAGAGCTAGACCCGAGGGTTCCATTGCAGAGGCCTACATTGCTACAGAAGCATTGACATTCCGCTCAAAATACATTGAAACAACTGATCAGCTTAGCAAAAAGGTGGGTGAAGACAATCCTGAGCTCAATGTTTTCGATTGTTCTGCTCGAGTTATAGGGAAGAGTCGACAAGATGACAAACCTAAAGATTTGGACAAAATGGTTTGGTATATGTTGAATAACTATCCTGAGATTCTACCTTATATCGAGTAAGTGCTAAGTACTGCAGCTTATACATCGTAATCTACTAAACTTGCAGCACATTCTTATATATTTAGATGTTTGACACGATCACTATGTTGTGTAGCATCTACAAAAAGGAGTTACTGGTGCAAAATCCAAGAAACATTGACAAACTAGTTATGGCAGGATTTGCGAAATGGTTCAAGAGCTGTGTAAGCTTTTGAATTGCACTGTCAGTTTTTTTAATATATTGAGTACATAAGATGATCAGCTTGTCTATTTTCTAACCATAGGTTTAGAAGATGCGGGAGGATGGCCATGCAGTTAATGATGCCCTTTACGCACTAGCAATGGGTCCTGATAATCGGGTAAGACATTATGAATCTTGCATTGTTGGAGATGTGCGCTACAACACCGTTGCACGTGACGAAGGCAGGAAGACACAAAACTATGCCGTCATGAGCACGGATACGTACGGCGATGAAACAACTGAAATGTATGCTAACATAACAGACATTGTTCAGTTCCAGTATATCTCCAGTTTCGAGGTTCATCGATGTGTGGTTCTGTTCTGCTGTCGTTGGTACAACCTGTTTTCCAGGATCACAAAACCCAAAGCTCATGATTATTTCAAATCCATCAATGTCAAGGCGGCGTACCACACCAACGAGCCTTTTATTTTGGCAAATCAAGCAACACAAATATTTTTCTTGGAAGACACATATGCATGTAGCGATGACTGGAGAGTATTGCAAAGGTTTGAGCAGAGGGATTCGTTTAATGAAGTTGCACAACAAGATGATGCTTACACTGCTCCTGATGTAGAAGATTCCACATATGTTCGTAGTATCTTTGAGAACCATCACATCAATAACGCTGGCAAAAAGATTCCCTGTCGGGCTATGGACGTACGAGAGTTGATCAATAAGACGCCAATGTTCGAGGACATAGAGGATGAAGAAGAAGATGACAATGGGAGGAATTACGATTCAGACTGATACACATGGCGAAGATGTTGACGCTGCTGCTGTGGATGATGATTAGATTGCTTTTGTCGTATTTGCCTGTGAGAAGACGACTTTTTATCTACTATGTGAAATTGTGTTTGCTATGACAACTGAAATTTGATGAAGTTGTTGTTTAGTATTTTGCTGTGAAAACATCACTTATTATGTATGTTGATTTGTGTTTGGTGATTGTATGATGACTAAAACATGATGACATTGCTGTTTAGTTGTACTCATATTTGGCTGTGAAACTTGTATTTGATGGCATAGTTTGTTGTTGGACTGCAATTTGCTCTACATCTTCCAATAGGATAAAGCTGACCTGACAGGGCCTCTGCTAATTTATTTATTAGCAAAAGGGCCTCTGCTATTTATTTATTTATGAGCAAAAGGGGATACCCCTGATTTCCATTAATAGAAATTATTAGGTGTACCACATGGCAGGTGTTGTCAGCCCTTCATGTTGATGAGTATTTGAAATGATGTTTGGAGGAGATAGAAGAAAAAGGACAAGAAATTATTAGATGTTCACAACACTACGCACAGCCTACTAAACAAGTTTCATTCATTACTAGTTTCAGCAAAGTGCTCATGTCATAGCCACTGAATACATCATGAGTGTTACATACACTGCAAATAAAGAGACAATCGTCCTACATAGCACAACGATCTTGCCCATTATCTTCACAAGCTCTTTCATCTCCTCATTGCTGCCAAGGCCGTTCAGCAGCTGTTGCTTGGCCATGATCAGATGAACTGCATCTTTAACCTTCTGCTCTGCATCTTCCTCTTCTGCCGTTCCTTCAGTTACTTGTCCAACACCCCAACCTGCTGGTATTGGGATTCCTCAGCTAACCAAATAATCAGCGTAGTTCCATTCTCCCACATCAGTAACTTCCCAAAAATACAAATCACACGAATCTTCCCTTTTCTGCATGAATCAAATTGGAAGATCATCAACCAAACTATTAAAAAAATCAGCAACTGAAAGCTGGCGAACAACACTTAAACATCTTATTACCCCATGATTCGGGCATTTGTAGAAGACTCGGCCAGGGTTGAGGATTGTAGTTGAGACGCGACAGATGACTCTGCATGATTTGCAGCAGTGGCACCACACCAACGGCGGCGGGTTGTGATGAGCAACCGGCTGCGGTGAGTGTGCCGGCGGGGGGTGTCATGAGACCCACATGCGATGGTACGGGTGGCAACTTGGCACGTATCTGGTTGTTGCCTACTAAAGAGCAGGTGGACAATCTGCCAGCAGACATGGTTGCTGCGGCCGAAGCTTCTGATGCTAGGCAGAGTAACTAGAGAAGAGGAGAAGCGAACGTTGGATATGTCAGTTTCATTACTTGCAGAGTAGCATAGCACTATATATAGTCATAGTCTAGGTTTGGACTAGAACCAGCTATAGGAGCATGTCTCTCTTTTTTCTAAAACTCAGCAACGTCTCTTTACTGGTACACTAGCTTGTTCTGTACGCCTTCTCAAGTCTTTGATTTTTGGGAATGTTATGTGGCGAACGTTCCCTGCGAGGAGGACGGCAAATGAACGCATTTTCCTGGCAGTTTTAGTTGCGACGCAAGATCAAACGGTGGTAGTTTCGGGAATGTTATCTGGCGAACGAGCCCAGTTTTTGTTTTCTTCCTACAAAAAAGTATGCTACGTGGTGTCGGTTTAGTCAACAAATGATTGTGCCAACCTTTGACCGTTGGATTGACATTCAACGTCTGTCTTGTTTCTTCAGTCTCTTCTTCCTCCAGCTGCCAAAGCCAAAGCAGCACCGGCGGAACCGCCGGCTCCCGCCTCCCACGGCTGGCTGTGCTGCTGCGCACGCGTCATGGCGACATCGCACCCTAAAACTCTGCGCATCTTCCCCGGCTCCTGTTTGTTCCCGTCCGAGGCCTCACCATCGTCCTCTGCCTTGGTTCGCTCGTCGCGGCGCCGCCCTTCGGTGGTGTCAACATGGTCAACAACCGAGAGGAATAAGGAGATGACTGTACTTGGTGATGATGAAAGTAGGGACCCACCAGGATCATGGCAGTACGCAAGAAAGTGCCTCCTTTATTACAAGAAAAAAAATGGTTCCTACTGATGGTTTCCTGACATGTGGGTCGCATTTATCCTGTTTATCCTGCTCTACTGGCAAGGTCGTCGGAGATCATACTGGTATTCTGGCTGTGCCGCCTCCTTGCCGTTACGACGAGGGGGAGCGAGTGGGTATTCGGCCTCTCCAGCCGGCCCATTCCTTCCTCGAGGGAGGCGATCGGGTTGGTCGGCCTGTGTGTGTCTTGCTGGTGCGGGCGCAAGGGTCTCGTCATTGAATTGTGGTAGCAGCTTCCGCTTTGGGTAGCTTCTAGTCTGCTGTTGGTAGCCGTACCCTTCTTCGGCTACCAGGACTTTTGTCCATCTATCGTTGAGGGTATTCTATTCGGCCTTCAGCTGCTGCTGCTTCTTCTTCAGGCTTCACACGGTGGCTATGAGTCTACAGAAGAACAACATATATATAACTAAAATAAACATCCAATTACATAAGTGACTATACAGATCATTCGTACACACCTCAATAAACAATTGCATGCATTCTAAACTAGGAGAAATGATCATCTAGTCATCTACTTCTTGTGACGCTCCCGCCACTGCTCTATGGCTCGATCCCTCATCTGGGGCAGGACGAAAACACTTCCTCATGTCAATGATCCTCCTGTACATCTCGTAGCTTGTGTACGCGTCCTTGGCCGTGTACTTGACGTGGTCTTCATCCAGTCTCTGATGCCAGGTACTGTGGCAGGCGTTCTTGTCCTTCTTGCTCTCATCCTTCATCTTCATGTAGTAGGGGTCGATGATGGCCGAGGCAAGGTCAACCAGGGAGTTCTATTTGTTGTTGGTGCTGCCCCATACCTTGTAATGGTCACGGATGTTGACTAGATTCTGGCAGGTCAAGCCCGAAACCTTGAGCGCTTTTAGATCGTTGGTGGTGTCCACCATAGCAAAACTGTAGTCGGGGTTGTTGATAAACCTGGAGAAACACTCGCAAGGCCTTGTGGCCAGGTGGTAGTGGTAGACGAGGATGTCATGTCGCACGCACAACTGGGCAACGGCAACCTTCTGATCTTGCCCGGCACGACCGCTGGTGAACTCGAGGTCGAAGCCGACCACTTGGTACTTTTCCTCAGCAAGCAACTGCTCCATAGTTTGGATGGAGCTCTCCACCGAGACCGGTTCATTCGTGTACACCTCCGAGAGGTCCTTCCCCCTCACGTGGGTGTCCACTACGTGATGCGTGGTGAACTGCCCCCTGTTATCGTCGTCGGTCGCTGGGAGCGCCATTGGAGCCACGGGGAGAGCCATTGGAACCGCTGGATGTCCTCTCTATATGTGTCATCGTGGGTGTGCTTGATTATTGTGTCGTGGGGCACGAGAGATAAAGGTAAATGGCCACGGGAATAAATGGGGGCCGGGCGGCCTGGATTCTCGGCACGTCCGCATGGCAGTTTTTGCAGCGGGTAACTGCATCGTGGCGCCGCGCCCGGCGCAACCGCATGCATAATGGCAGCACGAACATATGTGATCGTGTGTCGGCCCCAAACACTGGCAGCGCGCATGGAGGGAGGAGGGCAGAGCACGTGGAGGGACGCGAGAGCAGAGCGCGCCGCGGCCGCCTCAACCGCGAGCAACCACACGCATAGAGCAGTTGAACACGCAAGGAATGATCGTCTACAAGCCGGCCGGCAGTTGCGACGCTGCGTAGAGAGCGGCCGTGTGCTACTACCTCCGTCTTGGTCTATTAGTCCCCTTTATATTCTGTTCCATATTTTGACCTTTAATTTAACTAACAAAATGTTAATGCATGTTATAAAAATTATATAATTGGAAACTATGTTCAAATACGAATCCAACGATATAATCTTTGGCGACATGCATTTGTATTTTATTAGTTAAATCTCTAGGCAAAATTTGGCACAAAAAATACAAATATGACTTATAAACCAGGATGGGGGTAGTAGCCTAGTAGGTAATTAAATTGCAAACATTTGTTATTAACCGTATGTGTACGTGTCCTTTCGTCCTCCTCTCGCACGTCTTGTCACCCTGCTGCCGCAGATGGCTTCAAGTGCAAGCTTGAGCAGTGCGCGGGGGCGTTCTTTTGGCCAAACGGTGGCTCGAAGTGGCGCCAATGAATTGTCGGTGAGCCCATTCCCGCGCAAGCTTCCCGCCCGACTCGGTGAAATCCCCCAAAATCCCAATGCTTACAGGCCTGCTATATAAATTCTCACGGTCGGCAAGTCCTGCGTCGCATTTTCCCCTCCCTCCCTGTAGCTTATCTCGTCTGCTTCTCCCACAATCGCAAATGGCACCGGTCCGTCGTCGTCGCTCAGCCACTCCACCGTCATCAGAGGAAAGCTCCAGCTGGGAGGCTACACCGCGGTGGCGGCGTAGTCCCCGGCCTAGTGTAGTGCGCGTGGCGTCCTTGTTGGGTGTGCGTGCAAGACCCACCACACGCTCCGCCGCCGCTGCCCGTCGGCAGCTGTTGCCAGTCGTGGTTGCCGCCATCCCGTCATCTGCCGCCATGGCCGCCACACCACCGTCGAAAGCCAGGGCCATCGCCCGCTTCGCCGCCATGGCCCGAAGGTGGGAGGTGGCCGTCGAGGCCGCCACCCCACTATCGGCCATCATGGCCATCACCCGCTCCGCCACCACGGCTCGAAGGCGGGAGGTGGCGGTCGTGGCCACCACCCCACTGTCGGGTGCCGTGGCCGCCAGCCCACCATCGACCGCCGGGGTCATCACCCGCTCCGCCACCGCTGCCCGAAGGCGGGAGGTGGAGGTGGAGACCCGCACGTGCGTCAGCGACCTTGCACACTACATCGAGTTCCTGCGGGAGGAGGAGGAGCGCCTCGTCGAGCACGCAAAGAGCTTTACTGCTGCCATGGCCGTAGCACAGGCCGCCGCAGAGGCGAGCAATCAGGAGATCTACGAGGAGTCCCGCCTCTTTGAGAGGGGTCGTCTGGAGCGGCAGAGGGTGTTCGAGGTGAGCGTCGCTGAAGGTGCCGCAGCGGCAACCACCGTATTGCAGTTGTCCAGCTTGTCGGTAGGCTCCTCCTCCTCTGCCTCTTACTGAGCGTGCTCGGTAGAGGAGAGGCCACTGGAAGTAGTACAAAGCCCCTCCGTAGTAGTAGTATTTAGGGGCTATTTTGTTCAGTTCATCTAACTATCACTAGTACAGCGAGGTGCTATACAAACGGTTTACCCCTTTCCACGACAGCATTCTAAACCATCGCCGAGTGAGTGTGTGAGATAGGGGGGTCCTTCCCAAACGACCCAGAAACCATCGGGGATAGGTCGTGTGCGACGGTCGAGTGATCAAATACGATTATACATATAGTTGTGCTAAAAAAATTACAATTATACATGCCAAATCGTTTCCGGTCATAAGTACATCCCACACAGTCTGTCCCGGCTAAACGTTTCCATTCGTATGTACATTCCACACAGTCAATCCAAGGAATACATTTCCGTTAGTATGTACATCCAACACAGTTAATCCAAGAAGTACGTTTTCGTTCGTATATACATCCCTCACAGTCACTCTAAGGAAAACGTTTCCATTCGTAGGTACATCACACACAATTTCCCCCATTAAATCATTTGTGATAGTGTTGCCATTGCAGATGATATTAACAATTTTATCGTTTGCGTTATTGAATGCATCACACACGGTGCGTAGAAGAAACTGTTTGGCATAGGCTGTCCATCACACACGCTTTTTATGTGGTAAACGTTTGCGCAAGGTGGCCTAACACAAACCGTTTTCAAGAGGATGTCATGTGTGATTGTTCATTGATCCAGCATGGTTTATTCCTAAAAACTGTGTGCGTTGCCTGAGGTCATCACCAACGGTGTTTTCTCAATAACCGTTTGCAATAGAAAAACCCAATTAGCGGGCTAATTGGCTATTAGTAGGCTAATTGTCCTATTATTAATAATCCATTTATTAATCTAATTGACATTCATATTAAGCACAAAAATATATTTCATTTCCGTATTAAGGAAGCATGATTTCATAATTGAAACACATCAGAGTACAACATCATATAGCTTCAGCACTCAATTACCCCATTAGACAACTGCACCAGCACCAAGTTTCACATGCAACATCTATAACCTTTCGAAATTAGCATCATAGACGGTACATAGATAGATGAATCTCATTTGGAAAACTGCTGAAGCGGAAGGCGAATATTTAGCCTTCATTGATGTTGAAGGTCTTTGCAACTTTAGGCCAGTGCCTGTGGATGATTGACCGTCCATCCTTCGTCCTCTTTAGGAACACTTCAATATTGAACCGTGGGTGTTGTATGAATACCTTCCTCGCCTCCTGACCATACAGGTGGTTTAAGAGGTAATCATCAGTGAACTGCTTTGGAAAGGCATGAAAACAAGGATGTGCATAAATATGTTCTCTAGATTGGAAATGGGGCAAAGGAATAAAAAAGCCAAGGTATAATAGTTAGTACCATCCTATAGTGAACTGATGTCTTCTTCATTGTGCAGACAAAGATCTTCTTGTTTTTTGTCGCTAATTTCTTTATCCTAAGAATCTTTCTGAGTTTCTTGACTGGACAAATATTCATGGACAACTCATTTCCCCATATGCAAAAAGGGTCGAACAGTGGGTCAAAACCTCTGACAGCAGGACATACATGTGCAAGACCAAATTGCTAAAAACCTAAATATTAGAATGGTTCCTGCAATTCCACAATAATGTGCTATTAGACAAAGGACCATGCATGTGCAAACCTCGATTGTAAACCTCAGTGCTTCCCATTGTTTCCCTGCAACACATATAAGGTAGTTAGTGATCAGGTTAAGTGAGGGTTTGCATGCTATCAGTAAAATATGTTGATGAACAATAAGCACATTGCAGATTCATCAGATTAATTCAAGCCACATGGAAAACCCATTTATCCAAACCAAGCATGATTAAGAACTAGGAAATATAGCAATTGTATATGTTTCTCATGTATTAAGTGCAGCCAAATTCAATTTATTCCTCACATGCACAACAATACAAAATTCTACCCACAACAATTGGACATCGCATTGCAGAATTGAACCAAGCAGTTAACTAAACACCACAACAAATGAACCAAACATTAACTGAGCACCACATTGCACAATATAACATACTCCTAATAGAAGATCAGACAGTTAACCAAACCAAGCATGCTTAACAACTTGGAAATATAGCAATTGTATTTTTTTTGACCATGTATAGCAATTGTATTTGTTTCTCATGTATTTAGTACAACCAAATTTGATTTATTTCTCACATGGTATACAATAACAGAATGCACCCATAACAATTGAACAGCATTGCAGAATTGAACCAAACAGTTAACTAAACACCACAACAAATGAACCAAACGTTAACTGAGCACCACATTGCACAATGTATAACATACTAGAAGATCACACAGTTAACCAAACCAAGCATGCTTGATAACTTGGAAATATAGCAATTGTATTTTGTCAAGATAAATTCGATTTATTTCTCACATGGAAGACAATACAAAATTGCACCCTGAAGAATTGAACATGACATTTGCAGAATTGAACCAAACATTTAACTGAACACGTCAACTAATTAACCAAACACTTAATAAGTGAGCACCACATTGCACGACATATAGAACATATATACTAGAGGATCAGATTGCATGGTAAAAGTACACAGGACAGTTCACTAGAATTTGAAGAGGAAAGGGTGATGCAGCAAAGTAGAGATAAGTATTTCCCTCAGTTAAGAACCAAGGTATCAATCTAGTAGGAGGTACAAGCAAGTCTCCAATCTATGCACCTGCACAAACTAACAAACACTTGCACTCAACGCGAAAAAGGGGTTGTCAATCCCTTCACGGTCTCGAGGGCCATAGGTTTCACTAGAGGCTTCTCTCTTGAAAGAAAACATACGGTGGGTGAACAAATTACTGTCGAGCAATTAATAGTAAAGCGCAAAGTTATGACGATATCCAAGGCAATGATTATGAATATAGGCATCACGTCCGTGTCAAGTAGACCGAAACGATTCTTCATCTACTACTATTACTCCACACATCGACCGCTATCCAACATGCATCTAGAGTATTAAGTTCATAAGAACGGAGTAACGCCTTAAGTAAGATGACATGATGTAGAGGGATAAACTCAAGCAATATGATGACAACCCCATCTATTTACCCTTGATGGCAACAATACAATACGTGCCTTGCTACCCCTACTTTGTCACTGGGTGAGGACACCACAAGATTGAACCCAAAACGAAGCACCTCTCCCATTGCAAGAAGAACCAATCTAGTTGTCCAAACCAAACCGATAATTCGAAGAGAAATAGAAAGATATTTAATCATGCATAAAAGAGTTCAGAAAAGACTCAAATAATATTCATAGATAATCTGATCATAAATCCACAATTCATCGAATCTCGACAAACACATCGCAAAAGAATATTACATCGGATAGAACTCCAAGAACATCGAGGAGAACATTGTATTGAAGATCAAAGAGAGAGAAGAAGCCATCTAGCTACTAGCTATGGACCCGTAGGTCTTTGGTAAGCTACTCATGCTTCATCGGAAGGGAAGCAAGGTTGATGAAGAGGCCCTCCATGATCGAATCCCCCTTCGGCAGGGTGCCAAAAAAGGCCCCAAGATGGGATCTCACGGGAACAGAGGCTTGCAGCGGCAGAAAAGTATTTTGGTGGACACTTCTCTTGGTTTGGGAATATTTGGGAATTTATAGAGCAAGAATTAGGGTTGGGGGACTCCCGAGGTGTCCACAAGCCAGGGGGTGCGCCCTGTGGGCTTGTGAGCCCCTCGGGACTCTTCTGACCCCCTCTCCAAGCTCCGTGGATGTCTTCTGGTCCGAGAAAAATCATCGTAAAGATTTATTCCATTTGGACTCCGTTTGATATTCCTTTTCTGTAAAACTCAAAAACAAGGAAAAAACAGAAACTGGCACTGGCACTGGGCTCTAGGTTAATAGGTTAGTCCCAAAAATAATATAAAATAGCATATTAATGCATATAAAACATCCAAAATAGATAATATAATAGCATGGAACAATAAAAAATTATAGATACGTTGGAGACGTATCAAGCATCCCCAAGCTTAATTCCTACTCGTCCTCGAGTAGGTAAATGATAAAAACAGAATTTTTGATGTGGAATGCTACCTAACATATTTATCCATGTAATCTTCTTTATTGTGGCATGAATATTCAGATCCATAAGAGTCAAAACAAAAGTTTAATATTGACATAAAAACAATAATACTTCAAGCATACTAATAAAGCAATTGTGCCTTCTCAAAATAACATGGCAAAAGAAAGTTATCCCTACAAAATCATATAGTCTGGCTATGCTCCATCTTCATCACACAAAGTATTTTATCATGCACAACCCCGATGACAAGCCAAGCAATTGTTTCATACTTTTGGTGTTCTCAAACTTTTTCAACTTTCACGCAATACATGAGCGTGAGCCATGGATATTGCACTATCGGTGGAATAGAATATGGTGGTTGTGGAGAAGACAAAAAGAAGGAGAAAGTCTCACATCAACTAGGCATATTAATGGGCTATGGAGATGCCCATCAATAGATATCAATGTGAGTGAGTAGGGATTACCATGCAACAGATGCACTAGAGCTATAAGTGTATGAAAGCTCAAAAAGAAACTAAGTGGGTGTGCATCCAACTCGCTTGCTCACGAAGACCTAGGGCAATTTGAGGAAGCCCATCATTGGAATAAAAAAGCCAAGTTCTATAATGAAAAATTCCCACTAGTATATGAAAGTGACAAAATAGGAGACTCTCTATCATGAAGATCATGGTGCTACTTTGAAGCACAAGTGTGGAAAAAGGATAGTAACATTGTCCCTTCTCTCTTTTCTCTCATTTTTTTCTCTTCATTATTTTTTTGGGCTTCTTTTGGCCTCTTTTATTTTTTGTAAAGTCCGGAGACTCATCCCAACTTGTGAGGGAATCATAGCTTCCATCATCCTTTCCTCACATGGGACAATGCTCTAATAATGATGATCATCACACTTTTATTTACTTACAACTCAAGAATTACCACTCGATACTAGAAAAAAATATGACTCTATATGAATGCCTCCGGTGGTGTACCGGGATGTGCAATGATCAAGAGTGACATGTATAAAAAATATGAACGGTGGCCTTGCCACAAATACTATGCCAACTACATGATCATGCAAAGCAATATGACAATGATGGTGCGTGTCATAATAAACGGAACGGTGGAAGTTGCATGGCAATATATCTCGGAATGGCTATGGAAATGCCATAATAGGTAGGTATGGTGGCTGTTTTGAGGAAGGTATATGGTGGGTTTAATGCACCGGCGAGAATTGCGCGGTACTAGAGAGGCTAGCAATGGTGGAAGGGTGAGAGTGCGTATAATCCATGGACTCAACATTAGTCATAAAGAACTCACATACTTATTGCAAAAATTTATTAGCTATCAAAACAAAGTACTACATGCATGCTCCTAGGGGGATAGATTGGTAGGAAAATACCATCGCTCGTCCCCGACCGCCACTCATAAGGAAGACAATCAAAGAATAAATCATGCTCCGACTTCATCACATAACGGTTCACCATACGTGCATCTACGGGAATCACAAACTTTAACACAAGTATTTCTACCAATCCACAATTACTCACTAGCATGACTCTAATATCACCATCTTCATATGTCAAAACAAATGCAAGGAATCAAACTTCTCATCTTATTCAACGCTCTTTATATGAAAGTTTTTATTATATCCCTCTTGGATGCCCATCATATTAGGACTAAATTCATAACCTGAGCAAATTACCATGATGTTTAGAGACTCTCAAAATAATATAAATGAAGCATGAGAGTTCAACAATTTCTATAAAATAAAGCCACCACCGTGCTCTAAAAAGATATAAGTGAAGCACTAGAGCAAACTGCCTAGCTCAAAAGATATAAGTGAAGCACATAGAGTATTCTAATAAATTCACAATTCATGTGTGTCCCTCTCAAAATGTGTTTATAGCAAGGATGATTGTGTCAAACTAAAAAGCAAAGACTCATATCATACAAGACGCTCCAAGCAAAACACATATCATGTGATGAATAAAAATATAGCCTCAAGTAAATTTACCGATGGATTGAAGACGAAAGAGGGGATGCCATCTGGGGTATCCCCAAGCTTAGATGCTTGGTTGTCCTTGAATATTACCTTGGGGTGCCTTGGGAATCCCCAATCTTAGGCTCTTGCCACTCCTTATTCCATTGTCCATCAAATCTTTACCCAAAACTTGAAAACTTCACAACACAAAACTCAACAGAAAACTCATAAGATCCTTAGTATAATAAAATAAATCACCACTTTAGGTACGGTTGTGAACTCATTCTTTATTTATATTGGTGTAATATCTACTGTATTCCAACTTCTCCATGGTTCATACACCCCGATACTACCCATAGATTCATCAAAATAAGCAAACAACACATAGAAAACAGAATCTGTCAAAAACAGAACAGTCTGTAGTAATCTGTAAACTTTGAATACTTATGTAACTCCAAAAATTCTGAAAAATTAGGAAAGCCTGGGAAATTTGTATATAAATCTTTTGTAAAAACTTCAGATCAAAATCATGTTTCTGTGATTTATTGAATTTTTGGCAATGAGCGCAAAATTTTCTGTTTTCAGCAAGATCAAATCAACTATCACCGTCGACCATCCCAAAGGTCTTGTTTGGCTCAAACACTAATTAAAACACCAAAACAGAATTACTACAGAGGTAATAATGTGTATTTATTGAAAAACAAAACCAAAATAAAAAAACATAAAAATAAAATTGGGTTGCCTCCCAACAAGCGCTATTGTTTAACACCCCTAGCTAGGCATAAACCATGGATGTAGGTGTTGTCATCTTTGGTATGCAAACCATAAGTAGCCCTCATAATAGATTCATACGGAAACTTAATTATCTTTCTTGGAAAGTGTTCCATGCCCTTCCTTAATGGAAATTGAAATCTAATGTTTCCTTCTTTCATATCAATAATTGCACCAATCGTTCTAAGGAAAGGTCTACCAAGAATAATAGGACATGTAGGATTGCAATCTATATGAAGCACAATAAAATCTATGGGCACTTAATTCCTATTTGCAACAATAAGAACATCATTAATTCTTCCCATAGGTTTCTTAATGGTGGAATCCGCTAGATGCAAATTTAAAGAACAATCGTCAAATTCACGGAAACCTAGCACATCACATAAAGTTTTGGGAATCGTGGAGACACTAGCACCCAAATCACACAAAGCATGGCACTCATAATCTTTAATTTTAATCTTAGTAGTAGATTCCCACTCATCATAAAGCTTTCTAGGGATCGAAACTTCTAACTCAAGTTTTTCTTCAAAAGCTTTCATCATAGCATCAATGATATGTTTAGTAAAAGCTTTGTTTTGATTATAAGCATGAGGAGAATTTAACATGGATTGCAACAAAGAAATACAATCTATCAAAGCGCAATTATCATAATTAAAGTCCTTGAAATCCAAAAGAGTGGGTTCATCGCTACTTAAAGTTTTGACCTCTCCAATCCCACTTTTATCAAATTTTTGATTAAGATCTTTAAACTCCGAATCATTGGGACGCCTTCTAGCTAAAGTTGACTCATCTCCAGTCCCATCTTTATAAAGATTTATATTAGAAAACAAATATTCAATAGGAGTCACACCAATCACTTTAAGATCTTCATCATTATTTTCACAAAAACTAGAAGAACACGCTTTTACAAACCAATCTCGCTTAGCACGCATCCTAGCGGTTCTTTCTTTACACTCATCAATAGAAATTTTAATAGCTTTCAGAGATTCATTAATATCATGCTTGGGTGGTATAGATCTAATCTTCAAAGAATCAATCTCAAGAGAAATTCTATCAACGTTCCTAGCCAAATCATCAATCTTGAGCAATTTTTCTTCAACCATAGCATTGAAAACTTTTTGGGAATTAATGAAATCTTTAATATTGTTCTCAAGATCAGAGGGTATTTTATTATAATTTCCATAAGAATTGTTGTAGGAATTACCATAATTATTAGAGGAATTACTAGGAAACTGCCTATGGTTGAAATTACCTCTATACGCGTTATTACCAAAATTGTTCCTTCCAACAAAATTCACATCCATAGATTCATTATTGTTCTCAATCAAAGTGTACAAAGGCATATCATTAGGATCAATAGGAGCACTCTTACTAGCAATCAATTTCATAAGTTTATCCATCTTTCCATTCAAAGTATTAATTTCTTCAATCGCATGCACTTTTTTACTAGTAGAAGATCTTTCGGTATGCCATTGAGAGTAATTAGCCATAATATTATCTAGGAGTTTAGTAGCTTCTCCTAATGTAATTTCCATAAAAGTACCTCCCGCAGTGGAATCTAAAAGATTTCTAGACGCAAAATTCAATCGGGCATAAATTTTTTGTATGATCATCCATAAACTTAAACAGTGAGTAGGGCAATTTCTTATCATTAATTTCATCCTCTCCCAAGATTGTGCAACATGTTCATGATCATGTTGCTTAAAATTCATTATATCGTTCCTAAGGGAGATGATCTTAGCGGGAGAAAAGTACTTGGAAATAAAAGCATCTTTACACTTGTTCCATGAATCAATACTATTTTTAGGCAAAGATGAAAACCAAGTTTTAGCACAGATCTCGTAGTGAGAACAGAAATAGTTTCAATTTAATAATATCATTGTCCGCATCTTTTTTCTTTTGCATATCACACAACTCAACGAAAGTATTTAGATGGGATGCGCATCTTCACTAGGAAGGCCATAAAATTGATCTTTCATAACAAGATTCAATAAAGCGGCATTAATTTCATAAGATCCCGCACTAGTGGCAGGAGCAATTGGAGTACTACAATTTGGTATTTTCTTGAGACATCGTGACAAAGCAAGCGATCTAACACACGAGCAAACAAAAAGCAAACGAAAAGATGAACGGAAGAAGGGCGAATAAAAGGGCAAATATTTTTGTCTTTTTCTGAAAACATTTTAGAAGTGGGGGAGAGGAAAACGAGAGGCAAATGGCAAATAATATAATGCAAGAGATGAGAGTTTATGATGGGTACTTGTAGGCTTGATGTAGAACCTCCCTGGCAACGGTGCCAGAAATTCTTCCTGTTACTTCTTGAACTTGCGTTGTTTTTTCCCTTGAAGAGGAAAGGGTGATGCAGCAAAGTAGAGATAAGTATTTCCCTCAGTTAAGAACAAAGGTATCAATCCAGTAGGAGGTACAAGCAAGTCTCCAATCTATGCAACTGCACAAACTAACAAACACTTGCACTCAACGCGTAAAAGGGGTTGTCAATCCCTTCACGGTCTCAAACAAGAGTGAGATCTAATAGAGACAGGTATAAAAGATTACTAAAAAGTAAAACAAAGTAAAAAGAAATAAATTGCAGCAAGGTATTTTTGGGTTTTTTGGTTTATAGATCTGAAAATATATGATGGAAAATAGACCCGGGGGCCATAGGTTTCACTAGAGGCTTCTCTCTTGAAAGAAAACATACCGTGGGTGAACAAATTACTGTCGAGCAATTGATAGAAAACCGCACAGTTATTACGATATCCAAGGCAATGATTATGAATATAGGCATCACGTCCGTGTCAAGTAGACCGAAATGATTCTGCATCTACTAGTATTACTGCACACATCGACCGCTATCCAGCATGCATCTAGAGTATTAAATTCATAAGAACGGAGTAAGGCCTTAAGTAAGATGACATGATGTAGAGGGATAAACTCAAGCAATATGATGAAAATCCCATCTTTTTACCATTGATGGCAACAATACAATACGTGCCTCGCTACCCCTACTTTGTCACTGGGTGAGGACATCGCAAGATTGAACCCAAAACTAAGCACCTCTCCCATTGCAAGAAGAACCAATCTAGTTGGCCAAACCAAACCGATATTTTGACGAGAAATACAAAGATATTTAATCATGCATAAAAGAGTTCAGGAAAGACTCAAATAATATTCATAGATAATCTGATCATAAATCCACAATTCATCGGATCTCGACAAACACACCGCAAAAGAATATTACATCAGATAAAACTCCAAGAACATCGATGAGAACATTGTATTGAAGATCAAAGAGATAGAAGAAGCCATCTTGCTACTAGCTATGGACCCGTTGGTCTGTGGTAAACTACTCACACTTTATCGGAAGGGCAACAAGGTTGATGTAGAGGCCCTCCGTGATCGAATCCCATTCCGGCAGGGTGCCGGAAAAGGCCCCAAGATGGGATCTCACGGGAACAGAGGCTTGTGGTGGTGGAAAAGTATTTTGGTGGATGCTTCTCTTGGTTTGGGAATATTTGGGAATTTATAGAGCAAGAATTAGGGTTGGGGGACTCCCGAGGTGTCCACAAGCCAGGGGCGCGCCCTAAGGGCTTGTGGGCCCCTCGGGACTCTTTTGACCCCCTCTCCAAGCTCTGTGGATGTCTTCTGGTCCAAGAAAAATCACCGTAAAGTTTTATTCCGTTTGGACTCTATTAGATATTCCTTTTCTGTAAAACTCAAAAAAGGAAAAATAGAAACTAAATATAAAATAGCATATTAATGCATATAAAACATCCAAAACAGATAATATAATAGCATGGAATAAGAAAAAATTATAGATACGTTGGAGACGTATCATTACACTAGAGCAACAGATTGCATGGTAAAAGTAGATTGGACAATTCACTAGAATTTGGTAAGAAAAGGCACGAGCAGCACATGCAACGGGTAAACCGAGGATGCTTAACCGGCGTAACTAGCAAACTGAACATAGGTCCTTATAGTGAGCTAATAAGACAAGCTACTCCTCATCGTCGGAGATATGGATGATGATTGGATCCTTGGACATGGAAGAGGGCGAGGCCTCCACATCGTGGGTGCCCTCGTCATAGTGGTGAGTTGCCTGAGCCGCTCCGGGCACCAACCTGCTAGCTCTCAAGTTGACGTAAGCACGGGCACGCTGAGAAAACACCTCGTAGTCTTCATCGAAGGCACAGACGGTGGCCTCGAGAAAACGCCACAAACTATTGTTTAAAGCTGCCAACCGCGTCGCGTCGTCGGCGCGTGAGGCATCAACGGTTGCCTCGACGGCGAGTGCTCCTCCAAGATCTGGGGGTAGGCATGAATGGCAGCCATCGCGACCTCATCCGCGCGTGCGGCCACGATTTGCTTCTCCGCTGCCAAATGCTCCTTGAGCTCCAGGCTATACTGCGTGCACCATGGCTTAGGGCGGCGCTTATTTGGGGGAGAGGTTGGTGATTTGGGTGGTAGGTGTCATGCCAGCGGTCGGGGCATGTGGGATGTGGAAGGAGGAGGAGGATGGGGGTCGGGTGTGGATTACCTGCCTGGATCGACGAGGCCGAGCAGCGTGAAGGAGGGTCGCCGGTGAGGAGGCAGCACTGCAAGTAAGAGTGAAGGTTTCAAATTGGAAAGGAAGGCAGAAACAGGGGAAATGTGGCTTTTGGTAAGGGGGAGGGGGCGGGGAGGTAGATATTTCCGCGGAAGCCAAATTTTTTGGATTGGTGCAGCGAAAAAACTGGCGCGCAAAGTGTCATCAGACATGGTCGCTTATTCAGGACTGTGTACGATATGTGAACATCACAAACGATTCATATAGCTTAACCCGTGTGTGATGAGTTTGAACGTGCAAATTTTGGTCTGAATTTCCTTAGTTACAGCGGTCATCCACGTCATTGCATAATTTGGGTACACAAAGGAGACTACAGCACACCCACACTTCTTAATCGAGCAAGTTCAGCAATTCAACAGAGCTAGCTGACCTGAACATTACTCTAACAAATTAAAGACCGGTGCTCTTAATTAAACAAAACAAAGAGTACTACTACGGTTGGTGCTCATCGATCTCCACTGCCTCCTCCATGTCCAGTTCGCACCCGACGATCTCCTTGGGAAGGGGCTCCATGGCATCCATCACACCATACTGGGCAAGCATCTCGCCATCCGCGTCTGCCATCTCTTTGGAAAAGGCCGCCATGAGCTAGGCGTGGGCGGCCGCGATCTGGGCTTGGACGGGCTCCGTCGTGGCAAGGTATGCCGCAGAGGAATGGACGGCTGCTCGAACGCTCTCGGCGATTGACAACTCTTCGGCCGTGGGTTGCCGACCGTTGTCGGAGAAGCTTCGTTCGATTTGTGCGGTGACCGCCACGAGCTGGGCGTGGGCGGCCTCGACATGGTCATGGGCGCCCTCCACCAGGGCTAAGGCCGCCGCTGCTGAACGGACAGCTGCTGTGCCGATCCCGCTAGTTGCTATCCCCGAGGCAGATGTTGCTGCCGCCACCTGAGAAGCAACAACGGCCTTTTGGGCTGCCTTGGCCGCACGGTTGCAGATTGCGGCCGCGCTCACGAAGCTTGTTAACACATGCATGGCAGCTGTGGCCACGCTCTCGCCGGAGTGGGCTGCCGATGTTGCCCTCACGAAGCGGGTCCACATCCCCATCTTTCACCGGTGACGATTGAACAGTGAAATGATATTTCGGGATCGAGCTAGTGTGCTTGACACGCCGGCTGTGGACTATAGCCAACGCACCTTCTTGTGTAAGCCATATGCATACTATACTCCGATGATGCTCCAAGATATTTTGTGCTGCATCTCACACGGTTGGTGATAATAAACTGTGTGCGATCTACTTGAGTTTTCGTCTCGATTTGATATACATAATGGGGTCACAGCGGCAAAGGAGGGTGTTTGAATTGCTAGAACTTTTATCTCTAGTGAACATGCAACTATAGGTGTGTCGTCAAAAAAATTTGGAATTATTCAGGGTTCATTTGGACATTTTTATACATTAACTTGGTTTTATAGGCATTTCAGGTGCACAATTCAAAATTAAACTACATGCACATGCTCCGATGCACCAAAATGGTTGTAAAATCATATATGTGTCCATGGGTTGATGCTTATGTCTCATGCAAGAAATGGGGATAAATTTCAAACACCACGGCACCGTGGCTCTCCGGCAAACGCTGAGGTACTTGCTTTTGTAATTCTAGTAAATCCAAAACTTGTCTGAAAATCATGAACCTTGGCATGCTATCATGGAATGACATCAACATGCTGGGGTAAAAAATATTGTCCCATTTGGGGCAGGTTATGGTATAAGCTTCTCACAAACCAGAGCTTCTCACAAGAAGCCTCATGGTTCCAGTAGGGAAACGTGTCACCTTTGTCGACAAAATGATATTCATCGCCTCTTCTTGCTTTCAATTTTTTTCTGGTGTCAAGATAGAACAACAGGAGTGTCATGTTAAATTTTGGAATTTTTTGGGGTTCGTTTGGACATTTTTATACGTTAACTGAGTTTTCTAAGCATTTATGTGCATAATTCAAAATTGAACTACATGCACATGCTCTAGTGCATAAAATGGGTTGAAAACTCAAATGTGTGTCCTTGGTTGCAAGCTTAGGTCACATGCAAGAAATGAGAATGAATGTCAAACACCTTGACATTGTCGCTTGGCCGCTAACATTGAGATACATGATTTTATAATTCTCGTAAATCAAAAACTTGTCTGAAATTCATGAAACTTGACATGATATCATGGAAAGGCATCAACATGTCGTGGTAAAAATATTATCCAATTTGGGGCAGGTTTGGGTATAAGCTTCTCGCAAACCAGAGCTTCTCACAACAAGCCTGATGGTTTCGGTAGGGAACGTGCCACCTTTGTGGACAAAACGATATCCGTTGCCTCTTCTTGCTTTCAAATTTTTTCTAGTGTCAACATAGAACAACAGGAGTGTTGTGTCAATTTTTTGGATTTTCGGGGTTCGCTTGGACATTTTTATACATTAACTAAGTTTTCTATGCATTTATGTGCATAATTGAAATTTGAACTACATGCACATGCTCCAGTGCATATAAATGAGTTCAAAATTCAAATGTGTGTCCTTGGTTGCAAGCTTAGGTCACATGCAAGAAATGAGAATGAATGTCAAACACCTTGACACTGTCGCTTGGCCGCTAACATTGAGACACATGGTTTTAAAATTGTAGTAAATTGAAAACTCGTCTGAAATTTATGAAACTTGACATGATATGATGGAACGGCATCAACATGCAGTGGTAAAAATATTGTCCCATTTGGGGCAGGTTTGGGGTATAAGCTTCTCGCAAACCAGAGCTTCTCACAACAAGCCTGATGGTTTCGGTAGGGAACGTTTCATCTTTCTGGATGAAACGATATCCGTTGCCTCTTCTTGATTTCAATTTTTTTTCTAGTGTCAACATAGAACAACAGGAGTGTTGTGTTAAATTTTGGAATTTTTTGGGGTTCGTTTGGACATTTTTATACATTAACTGAGTTTTCTATGCATTTATGTGCATAATTCAAATTTGAACTACAGGCACATGCTGCAGTGCATATAAATGGGTTCAAAATTCAAATGTGTGTCCTTGGTTGCATGCTTAATTCCCATGCTAGAAATGGGAATGAATGTCAAACACCTTGACACCGTCGCTCGGCCGCTAACATTGAGATACATGGTTTTTAAATTCTAGTCAATCAAAAACGCGTCTAAAATTTATGAAAATTGACATGCTATCATGGAACGGCATCAACATGCCGTGGTAAAAATATTGTCCCATGTGGGTCAGGTTGGGGTATAAGCTTCTCACAAACCAGAGCTCCTCACAACAAGCCTCATGGTTACGGTAGGGAACGTTTCACCTTTCTGGACGAAATGATATCCGTTGCCTCTTCTTGATTTCAAATTTTTTTCTAGTGTCAACATAGAACAATAGCCGTGTTGTGTTAAATTTTGGAATTTTTCGGGGTTCGTTTGGACATTTTTATACATTAACTGAGTTTTCTATGCATTTATGTGCATAATTCAAATTTGAACTACAGGCACATGCTCCAGTGCATATAAATTGGTTGAAAAATCAAATATGTGTCCTTGGTTGCAGGCTTAGGTCCCATGCAAGAAATGGGAATGAATGTCAAACACCTTGCCACCGTCGCTCGGCCGCAAACATTGAGATACATGGTTTTCAAATTCTAGTAAATTCAAAACTCGTCTGAAATTCATGAAACTTGGCATGCTATCATGGAACGGCATCAACATGTTGTGGTAAAATTTTTGTCCCATTTGGGGCAGGTTTGGGTATAAGCTTCTCACATACCAGACCTTCTGACAACAAGCCTCATGGTTCCGGTAGGGAATGTGTCTCCTTGGTGGATGAAACGATATTCGTTGCCTCTTCCTGTTTTCAATTTTTTTCCTAGTGGCAACATAGAGCAACAGAAGTGTTGTGTTAAAATTTGCAATTTCGGGGTTCGTTTGGACATTTTTATACATTAACTGAGTTTTCTAGGCATTTTATGTGCATAATTCAAATTTGAACTACATGCACATGCTCCAGTGTAGAAAAATGGGTTGACATATCAAATGTGTGTCCTTGGGTGCATGCTTAGGTCCCATGCAAGAAATGTGAATGAATTTCAAACACCAGGGCACTGTTGATTACCGGCAAAACATTGAGATACTTTGTATTTAAATTCTAGGAAATCCAAAAACTCATCTGAAATTCATGAAACTTGGCATGCTATCATGGAATGGCACCCGACATGTTGTGGTATTTTTCGTGTCCATTTTTAGAGAAGGCGCACTCGAATAACAGCCAACAAAGGCATTTTGAAACAAATAGCTGCCACTTTAATATCTCAAACATTTTGTATAATTTAAATCATGTGCGTTCTGTTAACCATTCATGTGACACCACGCGTCACTCTTTTAATGGCTAGGAGGTGCCGTGCGGACAACTGCTTGACTGAATGGGAGGCGTGCGAGCGTAGGCTAACCAAGAGGCATGCAAGCTGTCCTCCAATGCGCAGGCTCACCGGGAAGCGTGCGAGCTGTATGTCGTGTAGTCTCACTGGGAATCGAGCCCTTTGACTTCCATGGCCACCCGCATTGCTCGCATCTTCTCCATTAATGGCGCCCGAGTCGCAGTTTAATACGGGCGGCCTTACTGTTCGCCTCCCATTCCCCTCCCCCAGACCTCCACCAACGCCATGGTGCAGAAGGATCATCTACCACTAGTCTTCCAGTTTGGTGAAGAAGACTCCGAGCCGGAGGAGATAGAAAATAAGGAGGAATGAGGCCTCATGGACATGGCCCTGAACGAGCTGGCCGCGGCGGTTGCTGCCCCCGCGCTCGCCCCAGCTCCCATCCCTGCGCCCGCGCCAGCGACCATCCCCATAGCATTGACGGGCTAGTCGCCAAGCACTATCGCAGAGCTGGGAGCCGCGGGCGTCAGCGAGGTCTCCGTGGACCCCCGCGAGCTCGTGTACATGCCAGCGCCAGCGCCCGTGCCCGTGCTCGTGCGTGCACCTGCACCCACTACGACGCCTGTCCCCGTGTGTTTTCCTGCACCCGCCACGCCCCGCGCCCGTGCGCGCGCCCCCCTCAGCAGCATGGGATGCCGCCGTCGACCGCTACCTCGCAGCGCCGCGAGTTGTCGTCCTCTCACGCCCCGCCCATCGATCGCGCGACCTTATGATGTTTGATTTCCAAGTGAAGAACATTCCGTGCTGCCTTGAAGACTTCAACAATGGCATCCCGGAGGACGACAACGACAATGCCGGCGCGGCACGCCGCCTCCGCCGCCGCCGGAGTTAGTTTTTTTGGGTTTAATACTGTATCTCGATCATATGAATATAAATTCGCAGTGTGACTGAATGAAAGATATGTATTGAACGAACTTGCATTTTTCTCTCTGAATGTACAGACTTACCAAATGATTTTCTTTAAAAAAACATCAATGGTTTTTAAATATAAAATACTCATCACAAACGTTTTAGATAGAACACCCGTATGCAAACCGACAGCTTCCCCAGGAAGCCAAGGGAAAATGTGCGGAGGAGGATTTGTGCAGCTCTTGATCGCAAATGTTTTAGATAGACCACACGTATGCAAACCAACAGCTTCCCCAGTAAGCCAAGGGAAAATGTGCCGAGCAGGATTTGTGCAGCTCTTCATCGCAAATGTTTTAGATAGAACACCTGTATGCAAAGTGAGAGCTATGGTCTTCCCAAGTAAGCCAAGGGAAAATTCGCCGCACAGGATTTGTGCATCTCTTGAACGCAAATGGTTCAGATTGAATATGGTATGCAAAGTGAGACTTCGGCGCTAAGCCAAGAGAAAATCTTGCACGAAGGATTTGTACATCCCTTCAACGCAAACGGTTTTTTCGGATGACCCATGTGCAACCACGTACTGACAATTTGGTAAGATTTGCATCTGTCATATTGGGTATATTGCCATTTGTCAAACTAGAAAGATTGACATTTGTTGCTCTAGTAACATTGCCCTTTGTCAACCTTGTAACACTGCCATTTGTCAAAATATGCAGCTAAAAATCACTAGCACTATCTAATTTTTGCAACTAAAATCCAGTAATTAAGCATAGATTTCATTCATAGATTAAGCAGTCGTTCTTTATATAAACAGTTCAACTCGACAGCTGAACCGACCAAACTTTTCCCCAATTGTTGCCAACCACATACTGAAATAGCTAGTTCAACTATATATACCAGCTAATTTTAAGTACGTTGTACAGTTCCACCACATCTATAGTCAGATGAACTGAACAAAATAGCCCCTAAATACTACTACTATGGAGGGGCTTTGTACTACTTCCGGTAGCCTCTCCTCTGCCGAGCACGCTCAGTAGGAGGCAGAGGAGGAGAGCCTACCGACAAGCTGGATAACTGCAATACAGTGCCTGCCGCTGCTGCACCTTCAGCGACGCTCACCTCGAACGCCCTCTGTCGCTCCAGACGACCCCTCTCAAAGCGGCGGGACTCCTCATAGATCTCCTGATTGCTCGCCTCTGCGGTGGCGTGTGCTGCAGCCACGACGGCGGTAAGGCTTTTTGCGTGCTCGATGAGGTGCTCCTCCTCCTCCCGCAGGAACTCGCTGTAGTGCGCAAGGTCGCTGATGCACGTGCGGTCCTCCACCTCCGCCTCCCGCCTTCTGGCGGCGGTGGCGGAGCGGGTGACGACCCCGGCGGTCAACGGTGCGCTGGCGGCCATGATGGCCGATGATAGGGTGGTGTCCACGACCACCACCTCCCGCCTTAGGGCCGCGATGGCGGAGCGGGTGATGGCCACGGTGGCCGGCAGTCGGGTGGCGACCACGACGGCCACCTCCCGCCTTCGGTCACGGCGGTAGAGCGGGCGATGGCCTTGGCTTTCGACGGTGGTGTGGCGGCCATGGTGGCAGACAGTGGGGTGGCGGCAACGGCGGCCGGCAACAGCTGCTGACGGGCAGCGGCGGCGGAGTGTGTGGTGGGTGTTCCGCGAACACCCAACAGGGACGCCACGCGCACTACACTACGTCGGGGACTGCGCCGCCGCCGCGGTGTAGCCTCCTAGCTTGAGCTGTCCTCTGATGACGGCGGAATGGCTGAGGGACAACGACGGACCGGTGCCATTAGCGATTGTGGGAGAAGCAGACGAGATAAGTTGCAGGGAGGGAGGGGAAAATGCGACGCAGGACTCGCTGGCCATGAGGGTTTATATAGCAAGCCGGTAAGCATTGGGATTTTGGGGGATTTCACCGAGTCGGGCGGGAAGCTTGCGCGGGAACCTGCGTGGTTGCGCGGGATCGGGCTCACCCACTTGGAGCCACCGTTTGACCAAAAGAACGCCCCCGCGCACTGCTCAAGCTTGCACTGTAAGCCGTCTGCGGCAGCGGGGTGACAAGACGTGCGAGAGGAGGATGAAAGGACACGTGCGGGGTTAATAAAAAAACGTTCGTGATTTAATTACCTACTACTCCTGTCCTGGTTTATAAGTCGTCTATGTATTTTTGTGCAAATTTTGACTAGAGATTTAACTAATAAAATACGAATGCTTGTCACCAAAGATTATATCGTTGGATTCGTATTTGAACATAGTTTCCAATTATATAATTTTTATAACATGCATTAACATTTTGTTGGTTAAAATTTAAGGTCAAAATATGGCACAGAATATAAAGGGGACTAATAGACCAAGACGGCGATAGTAGCACACGACCGCTCTCTACGCACCATCGCAACTGCCGGCCGACTTGTAGACGACCATTCCCTGCGTGTTCAAGTGCTCTATCTGTGTGGTTGCTCGCAGTTGAGGCGCCCGCGGCGTGCTTTGCTCACGTCCCGTCGCGTGCGCCCTGCTCTCGCGTCCCTCCGGGAGCTCTGCCCTCATCCCTCCATGCGCGCTGCCAGTGTTTGGGGCCGGCGCACGATCACGTACGTTCGTGCTCCCATTATGCATGCGGTTGCGCCGGGCGCGGCGCCACGATGTAGTTACCTGCTGCAAAAACTGCCATGCGGATGCGCCGAGAATCCAGGCCGCCCAGCCCCCATTTATTCCTATGACTATTTACCTTCATCTCTCACGCCACACGACACAATAAGCACACCCACGATGACACATACAAAGAGGACATCCAGAGGTTCCAATGGCGCTCCCCGTGGCTCCAATGGCGCTCCCAGCGGTCGACGACGACAACGGGGGGCAGTTCACCATGCATCACGTAGTGGACACCCACGTGAGGGGGAAGGCCCTCTCGGTGGTGTACACGAACGAGCCGGTCTCGGTGGAGAGCTCCATCCAAACTATGGAGCAGTTGTTTCCTGAGGACAAGTACCAAGTGGTCGGCTTCGACCTCGAGTTCACCAGCGGTCGTGTCAGGCACGATCAGAAGGTTGCCATCGCCCAGTTGTGCGTGCGACATGACATCCTCCTCTACCACTACCACTTGGCCACAAGGCCTTGCGAGGGTTTCTCCAGGTTTATCAACAGCTCAGACTACAGTTTCGCTAAGGTGGACACCACCAACGATCTAAAAGCGCTCAAGGTTTCGGGCTTGACCTGCAAGAATCTTGTCAACATCCATGACCACTACAAGGTCTGAGGCAGCGACAACAACAAACAAAACTCCCTGGTTGACCTCGCCTCGACCATCATCGACCCCTACTACATGAAGATGAAGGATGAGTGCAAGAAGGGCAAGAACACCTGACAGTGTCTGGCATCATAGACTGGATGAAGAACACGTCAAGTACGTGGCCAAGGACGCGTACACAAGCTACGAGATGTACAGGCGGATCGTTGACATGAGGAAGTGTCTTCTTCCTGCCCCAGATGAGGGATCGAGCCACAGAGTAGTGGCCGGAGCATCACAAGAAGTAGATGACTAGACGATCGTTTCTCCTAGTTTAGAATGCATGCAATTGTTTATTGAGGTGTGTGCGAATGATCTATATAGTCACTTATGTAATTGGATGTTTAGATCAGTTATATATATGTATATATATATATGTGTATATATATATATATATATATTATTCTTCTGTAGGCAGAGCAAATCACACGGCTTATTGGCAGCAATCGTCTGTGTTATTATTGGTCTTTGCACACATTTCTGATTACGGACGTATTTGCCGCGTATCACACACATCTTGTTCAGGCGAACTGTTTCTGTTGTCTTGGCTCATCGCAAACAGTTCATCCAAGTGAACTATATGCCCTCCATCGCACACACCTTGATCTGGCTGACCGTTTCTATTGTGTTGCCTAATCACACATAGTTCATCCTAGTGAACTGTATGCCGTATATCGCACACACCCTCGTCTGGCTGCCCGTTTCTGTTGTTCTGTCTCATCGCAAGCAGTTCTACTAGATTAACCGTTTGCCACACATCGCACACGCAACTCTAATCTGAATCGTGTTTGATGTCACCGCCATCACAAATGTTTTGTATCTATTTTGACGGTTTTATTACATCACCGTTTGTCATTAATGCATCGCACACAGTTTCGTCGATGGGTCTTTGATTGGATTGTCACATTTGGACCAACCTGCAGTAGTGTATAGATGTGGTTGAACTGTACAACGTACTTAAACTTAGCTAGTATATATAGTTGAACTAGCTATTTTAGTATGTGGTTGGCAACAATTGGGGAAAAGTTTGGTCGGTTCAGCTGTCGAGTTGAACTATTTGTATAAAGAACGACTGCTTAATCTATGAATGAAATCTATGCTTAATTACTGAATTTTAGTTGCAAAAATTAGATAGTGCTAGTGATTTTTAGCTGCAATTTTTGACAAATGGTAGTGTTACAAGGTTGACAAAGGGCAATGTTACTAGATCAACAAATGTCAATCTTTCCAGTTTGACAAATGGCAATATGCCCAATATGACAGATGCAAATCTTACCAAATTGTCTGTACGTGGTTGCACATGGGTCATCCAAAAAAACCGTTTGCATTGAAGGAATGTACAAATCCTGCGTGCCAGATTTTCTCTTGGCTTAGGGGCGAAGGAACCATAACTCCCGCTTTGCATACCGTATACAATCTGAACTGTTTGCGATGAAGGGATGCACAAATCCTGTGCGGCAAATTTTTCCCTTGGCTTACTGGGGAAGACCGTAGCTCTCGCTTTGCATACGGGTGTTCTATCTATAACATTTGCGATGAAGAGCTGCAGAAATCCTGCTCGGCACATTTCCCGTTGGCTTACTGGAGAATCTGTCGGTTTGCATACGGGTGTTCTATCTAAAGCATTTGTGATGAGTGATTTAAATTTAAAAACGATTGACGTTGTTTAAAAAAAATTGTTTGATAAGTCTGTACATTCAGAGAGAAACACGCAAGTTTGCCCAAACCATATGTTTCATTCAGTCACACTACGAATTTATATTCATACGATCGAGATACAATTTTAAACCCAAAAAACCTAATTCCGGTGGCAGCGGTGGTGTGCCACCCTAGCGTTGTTGTTGTCGTCCTCCGGGATGCCGTTGTTGAAGTCTTCAAGGCAGCACAAAATGTTCTTCACTTGGAAATCAAACATCCTGTTCTCACGCGATCGGCGGGCGGGGCGCGGGAGGACGGCAACTCCCGGCACTGCGAGGTAGCGGTCGATGGCGGCGTCCCATGATGCTGTGGGGGGCGCGTGTACGGGCACGGGCGCGGCGGGTGCAGGCAAACGCATGGGGACCGGCGCCGCGGTGGGTGCAGAGGTGCGTACGAGCACGAGCACGGGCGCTGGCGCTGGCATGAACACAAGCTTGCGTGGGTCCACGAGGACCTCGCTGACGCCCGCGGCTTCCAGCTCTGCGATAGTGCTCGGCAACCAGCCCATCAATGCTATGGGGAAGGTAGCTGGTGCGGGCGCGGGGATGGGAGCTGGGACGGGCGCGGGGCAGCAACCGCCACGGCCAGCTCGTTCAGGGCCATGTCCATGAGGCCTCATTCCTCTTTATTTTCTATCTCGTCCGGCTTGGAGTTGACTTCACCAAACTAGAAGACTAGTGGCAGATCATCCTTCTGTGCCATGGCGTTGGTGGAGGTCTGTGGGAGGGGAATGGGAGGCGAACAATAAATCCGCCCATATTAAACAGCGGCTCAGGTGCCATTAATGGAGAGGATGCGAGCAAGGCGGGCGGCCATGGAAGTCAAAGGGCTCACTTCCCAGTGAGCCTGCGCAACATACAGCTCACACGCTCCCTGTTGAGCCTGTGCACTGGAGGACAGCTTGCACGCCTCCCGGTCAGCCTGCACAGCGGACTGCGCACGCACGCCTCCCGTCTACTCAAGCATATGTCCGCACGACACCTCCTAGCCATTAAAAGTGTGACGCGTGGCGTCACATGAATGGTTAACAGAACGCACACGATTTCAATTATACAAACGTTTGAGATGTTAAAGTGGCAGCTATTTGTTTTAAAATGCCTTTGTTGGTTGTTATTCGAGTGCGCCTTCTCTCAAAATGGACACGAAAAATACCACAGCATGCCAGGTGCCATTCCATGATAGCATGCCAAGTTTCATGAATTTCTGATGAGTTTTGGATTTACTAGAATTTAAAAAACAAAGCATCTCAATGTTTTGCTGGCAAGCAACAGTGCCCTGGTGTTTGAAATTCATTCCCATTTCTTGCATGGGACCTAAGCATGCACACAAGGACACACATTTGATTTGTCAACCCATTTTTCTGCACTGGAGCATGTGCATTAGTTCAAATTTGAATTATGCACATAAAATGCCCAGAAAACTCTGTTAATGTATAAAAATGTCCAAACGAACCCCGAACTTCCAAATTTTAACACGACACTCCTGTTGCTCTATGTTGCCACTAGGAAAAAATTTGAAAACAAGAAGAGGCAATGAATATCGTTTCATCCACGAAGGAGGCACATTCTGTCGGATTCAGGGCTCCGCAGACCCAAGAAGGTTCGAACTCTAGGGCGTGTGCGAAGACCTCAACCAGCTCAAGTCTCAAGCTCACTACCCCACAGCCTAGCCTCGTCGAGTTCGCGCGAGCAAGGAAGAGGATGAACACAACAGTTTACCCAGGTTCGGGCCACCTTGCAGGGTGAAACCCTACTCCTGCTTTGTAGTGGATTGGCCTCACGAGGAGGCTAAGGATGAACTAGTACAGTGGATGAGCAGCCTCGCGAGGGCTCAAGTGATGCGGGTGGAATGGTCCTGGGTCTGATCCATGGGATCCCCTCTATGGTGGTGGCTAGTCTATACTTATAGTGGCCTTGGTCCTCTTCCCTCAAAACTTAGGCGAGAAGGGATCCCACAACAGCTAATTTGAACGGGGACAAGAAGTACATCTAATTCTGATGAAAGGTAGTCTTCGCCTGCAAAGCATCTGGTCGTGACGCAGAGGTGGGCTCGGCGATGACATCCGTCAAGCCGAGCTCGTGGTCTTGGTCTTGTTGCACCGAAATGGAAACCTTTGGGGGATTCCTTGGGAACCCGCATTCGTCCTTGCTCCCTTGGCACCGAAGAGGAAACTGCCTCCTCTGCACCCGCTGGCGCCCGCCTAGCCTTGGTCGTCATGGCTCATGTCATCGCATCCTCGCGAGGCTGGGTACCTGCATAGAAATCTCCGCTCCTCGAGAGGCAACCTGGGGAGGCCGCTCCCTTGGAGGTCTTGATGTCGTTCGCATCGCAGGGGTAGGGCCCTCGCGAGGGCCTTGCCTTGGAGTTGTTGCAGCCGGGTCGTACAGGACCGTCAATGGGCCAACATGCTGGGCCGTAGGCAGGCAGATTTGGGTACCCCCGATCCCAAAACGCCAACAGTAGCCCCGGGCCCGAGGCGCGCTCGGCCTGGCTTTGAGGTAAAGCCAAGGGGCGAGGGCGAAGCGACGCGGGCCCCAATCGCTTGCGAGCCAGGCTTGACGCGTGGTGCACGACGGGACGCGGACGCCTCTGCTTCCCATGTCACCTCGGCAACTGCCCCGACTGACGAAGGTCTTGGACGTGCATGCTGCAAGACCATCATTGCGCGAAGGTGGAGGGACGTCGGTTGGCCCACGATCGCCTATAAGAGGGCGAGGGGGCAGTGCCCCTCCCATCTTTGTCTTCTCGCCGCTCTTCTCCTACCTCCGCCACAGCCACCATCTTGCCAAAGCAACCATGGCGCCATTGAGGAGGTTCATGACTGAAGAGTAGGGCAAGGCCCCCAAGGAGGGGCCAGAGGCGCCGCCGCTCAAAAGGGGGTGATAGAGGCAGAGGTGTCCCGTCTTTCAATGAGATGGTGGCTATCGTTTTTGGTGGAGTAGACTTTGACGATCCGACTACGAACGTGTGAGGACGTCGCGCCTTAGCAATCGCTAAACCAACTCCGAGAGGTTATTGACCACGCCGGAGCACGATCAACCTGACCACGAGGGTCTATTTCCTGCAAGCAAACGAAGAACAAGCAAGAAACTAAGATTTGCAATCTGGATATTGCGAATATAAGATGAAAATTTATTGATCAAGGTGGGGTTCTGTGACGTCTTGGTCTGGTCGTTGAACACAAACGAAGTACGCGAAGTTGCAGCTATGGTGAACTTTTAATCTAAACAAAACCCAAAGTCTAAACGGTGCCCTAAGGGCTGTATATATGGAGGAAGAGGGGGGGATTTCGTGGCCCTTGAAGGAGGGGTCCAAAACCAACCGTATCTCTTGTTTCCCCACACATACGGACTCTAAAAACAGCCTATACTCAAGTATTTCGAAATTACATGGGCCTGGCACAATAATAAGGTGACGCAGCACCTATAATAGTCTCTGGACGAAATTTATGAAGTGGCATCTTGTATATTTCGTCCAAGGCTTCCTGCACTCATTATGGTGGCTTCAAAGTCCTGAAATCATCACTTGTAACTCCGTTCTTGTTCCCCTTGCGCATGCCATCATCTCCATGCTTGAACTTGCTCCAAGGTTCCTCTTTCTTGTCCAAGCTAGGCCCTTCATTTGTAAGCAAAACAAATGTATCCAATTTAGGCAGCATCATATTCTCATGAACATTAGAATCATTACCAAGAAATGAAAGTACCTGATAATTTAATTGGCGTGCACGAGCTCTAGTAATTGGTCCAGTATGTATAGCAGCAGGGGCTGTGGGTGTAACAATGGTATTGATGTCCTCAGAATCCTCCCCTTCTTGAAATGAAGTTGTCCTCGATGGAAGCTCATCTTCCTCACCCAAATAAGGCTTCAAATCTGCAATGTTAAAAGTGGGACTAACCCCAAAATCTGCAGGCAACACAAGTTTATATGCATTATCATTTATTTTCTCTAACACCTTAAAAGGACCATCAGCATGTGGCATTAGCTTTGATTTGCGCAAATCAGGAAATCTATCCTTACGCAAATGTAACCAAACAAGATCTCCAAGTGCAAACACAACATGTTTTCTACCCTTATCTCCAGCAAGTTTATATTTAGCATTCATACGCTCAATGTTCTCCTTAGTTAACTCATGCATTTTTAAGATCAATTCAGCATGTTGTTTAGCATCAAAATTAACCTTCTCCGAAGATGGAAGAGGCAACAAATCAATAGGTGCACGAGGTAGGAAACCATATACAATTTCAAAAGGGCACATCTTAGTAGTAGAATGCAACGAACGATTATAAGAAAATTCAATATGAGGTAAGCATTCTTCCCACATTTTCTTGTTATTCTTCAAAACAGCCCTAAGCATAGTAGACAAAGTTCTATTGACTACTTCAGTTTGTCCATCAGTTTGGGGGTGACAAGTAGTACTAAAAAGCAGTTTAGTCCGCAACTTAGCCCATAAACATCTCCAAAAGTGGCTAAGAAATTTAGTATCACGATCTGAAACAATAGTATTTGGCACACCATGCAAGCGAATAATTTCACGAAAGAACAAATCAACAACATTAGCAGCATCATCGCTTTTATGACATGGTATAAAGTGTGCCATTTTCGAGAACCTATCCACGACAACAAATATGCTATCCCTCCCCTTCTTTGTTCGAGGTAAACCCAAAACAAAGTCCATAGATATATCCTCCCATGGAACACTAGGTACAGGCAAAGGCATATATAAACCATGAGGATTGAGTTGTGACTTAGCTTTTTGACATGTAGTGCAGCGAGCAACAAAGCGCTCAACATCCCGTCTCATCTTTGGCCAAAAGAAATGTGTAGCAAGTACATCCTCCGTCTTCTTTACGCCAAAGTGTCCCATTAATCCTCCTCCATGCGCCTCCTGCAACAACAAAAGACGAACGGAGCTAGCTGGAATGCATAGCTTGTTAGCACGAAACACAAATCCATCGTTAACGACGAACTTGTTCCATGTTCTCCCTTCTTTACAATTCTGCAATACATCTTTAAATTCAGCATCATGCACATATTGATCTTTGATGGTCTCCAAACCAAATATTTTAAAGTCAAGTTGTGAAAGCATAGTATAACAACGAGACAATGCATCAGCAATAACATTTTCTTTACCCTTCTTGTGTTTAATGACATAAGGGAAAGTCTCAATGAATTCAACCCATTTAGCATGTCTACGGTTCAGTTTGGCTTGACTTTTAATATGTTTCAAAGATTCATGATCAGGATGAATAACAAATTCTTTGGGTCATAAATAATGTTGCCATGTTTCCAAAGTCCGAACAAGAGCATATAATTCCTTATCATAAGTAGAGTAATTCAGACTAGGCCCACTCAATTTTTCAGAAAAGTATGCAACAGGTTTGCCATCTTGTAATAACACACCTCCTAATCCAATTCCACTAGCATCACATTCAAGCTCAAAAGTCTTATTAAAATCAGGAAGTTGGAGTAAAGGAGCATGTGTTAACTTATCTTTCAACACCGTGAAGGCTTCTTCCTGTGCGGTACCCCAAACAAAAGGCACATCCTTCTTTGTAAGCTCGTTGAGAGGTGCAGCAATGGTACTGAAATCTCTCACAAAACGCCTATAGAAACCAGCGAGGCCAAGGAAACTCCTCACTTGTGTGACCGTTTTGGGCTGCGGCCAACTCTCAATAGCTTCAATCTTGGCTTTATCAACTTCAATTCCCTATGGAGTAAGAACATAGCCAAGAAAAGATACTCGGTCGGTGCAAAAGGTGCACTTCCCAAGGTTACCAAACAAACGTGCATCACGTAGAGCAATAAAAACAACACGTAAATGTTCCAAATGTTCCTCCAAAGATCTGCTATAAATCAATATATCATCAAAGTAAACTACCACAAATCGTCCAATGAAAGCACGTAAAACTTCGTTCATTAATCTCATGAAAGTACTAGGTGCATTAGTTAACCCAAAAGGCATGACTAACCACTCATATAAACCGAACTTAGTTTTAAATGCTGTTTTCCATTCATCTCCCAATTTCATACGAATTTGATGGTATCCACTACGCAAATCAACTTTGGAGAATATTGTAGAGCCACTCAATTCATCAAGCATATCATCTAGCCTAGGAATAGGATGACGATAACGAATAGTAATATTATTAATGCCTCTACAATCAACACACATACGCGACGTACCATCCTTTTTTTGCACTAGTATAATAGGAACAGCACAAGGACTAAGAGATTCGCGTATATAACCTTTGTCGAGCAGCTCCTGTACTTGACGCATAATCTCCTTCGTCTCCTCTGGATTGGTACGGTATGGCGCACGGTTTGGCAACGAAGCACCGGGAATTAAGTCAATCTGATGCTCAATCCCGCGAATAGGTGGTAATCCCGGTGGCACGTCTTGTGGAAAGACGTCAGCGAACTCCTGCAAAATGTTAGTGACCGCAGGAGGCAAAGAGGAAGGCACGTCCTCGAATGAAAATAACGCCTCTTTGCACACAAAAGCATAGCAAACAGAATTGCTGAAATCTAGCTCATCAATATCAGATTTGGTGGCAAGTAAGCATGCACTTTTCAATTTAATTTCAGAAGCAACACTAGATGGTTTATTATTAGGCTTCATTTGTTGCTCAAATTCTTTTGCCACAATCTGATTTTCACTCTTATTTTTCTCCTGCTTTGCTTTACTAGCTCTATTAATATCATCTTTCAAAATAGAATCAGGAGTCATAGGAAGCAAAGTAATATGTTTATCCTTATGAACAAGAGTGTACTGATTGTTTCTACCATGGTGTACAGAATTTTTATCAAATTGCCATGGTCTACCAAGTAATAATGAACATGCTTGCATGGGTACCGCATCACAATCAACATAATCAGCATATGTAGAGATACTAAAATGCACACGAACAGTACGTGTTACCTTAACCTTGCCGCTGTTGTTGAACCATTGGATATAGTAAGGATGTGGATGTGGTCTTGTGGTGAGAGATAGCTTCTCCACCATCTCTGATAGAGGCGAGGGTGTCCCGATCTTTCGATGAGATGATAGCTATCGTTTTTGGTGGAGTAGACTTTGACGATCCGACTACGAACGTGCGAGGACGTCGCGCCTTAGCAATCGCTAAACCAACTCCGAGAGGTTATTGACCACGCCGGAGCACAATCAACCTGACCACGAGGGTCTATCTCCTGCAAGCAAACGAAGAACAAGCAAGAAACTAAGATTTGCAATCTGGATATTGCGAATATAAGATGAAAGCTTTATTGATCAAGGTGGGGTTCTGTGACGTCTTGGTCTGGTCGTTGAACACAAACGAAGTACGCGAAGTTGCAGCTATGGCGAGCTTTTAATCTAAACAAAACCCAAAGTCTAAACGGTGCCCTAAGGGCTGTATACATGGAGGAAGAGGAGGGGATTTCGTGGCCCTTGAAGGAGGGGTCCGAAAACAACCCTATCTCTTGTTTCCCCACACATACGGACTCTAAAAACAGCCTATACTCAAGTATTTCGAAATTACATGGGCCTGGCCCAATAATAAGGTGACGCAGCACCTATAATAGCCTCTGGACGAAATTTATGAAGTGACATCTTGTATATTTCGTCCAAGGCTTCCTGCACTCATTATGGTGGCTTCAAAGTCCTGAAATCATCACTTGTAACTCCGTTCTTGTTCCCCTTGTGCATGCCATCATCTCCATGCTTGAACTTGCTCCAAGGTTCCTCTTTCTTGTCCAAGCTAGGCCCTTCATTTGTAAGCAAAACAAATGTATCCAATTTAGGCAGCATCATATTCTCATGAACTTTAGAATCATTACCAAGAAACGAAAGTACCTGATATTTTAATTGACGTGCGCGAGCTCTAGTAATTGGTCCAGTATGTATAGAAGCAGGGGCTGTGGGTGTAACAATGGTATTGATGTCCTCATCAGTTAACTCATGCATTTTTAAGATCAATTCAGCACGTTGTTTAGCATCAAAATTAACCTTCTCCGAAGATGGAAGAGGCAACAAATCAATTGGTGCACGAGGAAGGAAACCATACACAATTTCAAAAGGACACATCTTAGTAGTAGAATGCAATGAACGATTATAAGCAAATTCAATATGAGGCAAGCATTCTTCCCACATTTTCTTGTTATTCTTCAAAACAGCCCTAAGCATAGTAGACAATGTTCTATTGACTACTTCAGTTTGTCCATCAGTTTGGGGATGACATGTAGTACTAAAAAGCAGTTTAGTCCCCAACTTAGCCCATAAACATCTCCAAAAGTGGCTAAGAAATTTAGTATCACGATCTGAAACAATAGTATTTGGCACACCATGCAAGCGTATAATTTCACGAAAGAACAAATCAGCAACATTAACAGCATCATCGCTTTTATGACATGGTATAAAGTGTGCCATTTTCGAGAACCTATCCACGACAACAAATATGCTATCCCTCCCCTTCTTTGTTCGAGGTAAACCTAAAACAAAGTCCATAGATATATCCTCCCAAGGAACACTAGGTACAGGCAAAGGCATATATAAACCATGAGGATTGAGTCGTGACTTAGCTTTTTGACATGTAGTGCAGCGAGCAACAAAACGCTCAACATCCCGTCTCATCTTTGGCCAAAAGAAATGTGTAGCAAGTATATCCTCCGTCTTCTTCACGCCAAAGTGTCCCATTAATCCTCCTCCATGCGCCTCCTGCAACAACAAAAGACGAACGGAGCTAGCTGGAATGCATAGCTTGTTAGCACTAAACACAAATCCATCGTTAACGACGAACTTGTTCCATGTTCTCCCTTCCTTACAATTCTGCAATACATCTTTAAATTCAGCATCATGCACATATTGATCTTTGATGGTCTCCAAACCAAATATTTTAAAGTCAAGTTGTGAAAGCATAGTATAACGACGAGACAATGCATCAGCAATAACATTTTCTTTACCCTTCTTGTGTTTAATGACATAAGGGAAAGTCTCAATAAATTCAACCCATTTAGCATGTCTACGGTTCAGTTTTGCTTGACTTTTAATGTGTTTCAAAGATTCATGATCAGAATGTATAACAAATTCTTTGGGCCATAAATAATGTTGCCATGTTTCTAAGGTCCGAACAAGAGCATATAATTCTTTATCATAAGTAGAATAGTTCAGACTAGGCCCACTCAATTTTTCAGAAAAGTATGCAACAGGTTTGCCATCTTGTAATAACACACCTCCTAATCCAATTCCACTAGCATCACATTCAAGCTCAAAAGTCTTATTAAAATCAGGAAGTTGGAGTAATGGAGCATGTGTTAACTTATCTTTCAACACCGTGAAGGCTTCTTCCTGTGCGGTACCCCAAACAAAAGGCACATCCTTCTTTGTAAGCTCGTTGAGAGGTGCAGCAATGGTACTGAAATCTCTCACAAAACGCCTATAGAAACCAGCGAGGCCAAGGAAACTCCTCACTTGTGTGACCGTTTTGGGCTGCGGCCAACTCTCAATAGCTTCAATCTTGGCTTTATCAACTTCAATTCCCTGTGGAGTAACAACATAGCCAAGAAAAGATACTCGGTCGGTGCAAAAGGTGCACTTCCCAAGGTTACCAAACAAACGTGCATCACGTAGAGCAATAAAAACAGCACGTAAATGTTCCAAATGTTCCTCCAAAGATCTGCTATAAATCAATATATCATCAAAGTAAACTACCACAAATCGTCCAATGAAAGCACGTAAAACTTCGTTCATTAATCTCATGAAAGTACTAGGTGCATTAGTTAACCCAAAAGGCATGACTAACCACTCATATAAACCGAACTTAGTTTTAATGTTGTTTTCCATTCATCTCCCAATTTCATACGAATTTGATGGTATCCACTACGCAAATCAACTTTGGAGAATATTGTAGAGCCACTCAATTCATCAAGCATATCATCTAGCCTAGGAATAGGATGACGATAACGAATAGTAATATTATTAATGCCTCTACAATCAACACACATACGCGACGTACCATCCTTTTTTGGCACTAGTATAATAGGAACAACACAAGGACTAAGAGATTCGCGTATATAACCTTTGTCGAGCAGCTCCTGTACTTGACGCATAATCTCCTTCGTCTCCTCTGGATTGGTACGGTATGGCGCACGGTTTGGCAACGAAGCACCGGGAATTAAGTCAATCTGATGCTCAATCCCGCGAATAGGTGGTAATCCCGGTGGCACGTCTTGTGGAAAGACGTCAGCGAACTCCTGCAAAATGTTAGTGACAGCAGGAGGCAAAGAGGAAGGCACGTCCTCGAATGAAAATAACGCCTCTTTGCACACAAAAGCATAGCAAACAGATTTGCTGAAATCTAGCTCATCAATATCAGATTTGGTGGCAAGTAAACCTGCACTTTTCAATTTAATTTCAGAAACAACACTAGATGGTTTATTATTAGGCTTCATTTGTTGCTCAAATTCTTTTGCCACAATCTGATTTTCACTCTTATTTTTCTCCTGTTTTGCTTTACTAGCTCTATTAATATCATCTTTCAAAATAGAATCAGGAGTCATAGGAAGCAAAGTAATATGTTTATCCTTATGAACAAGAGTATACTAATTTTTTCTACCATGGTGTACAGAATTTTTATCAAATTGCCATGGTCTACCAAGTAATAATGAACATGCTTGCATGGGTACCACATCACAATCAACATAATCAGCATATGTAGAGATACTAAAATGCACACGAACAGTACGTGTTACCTTAACCTTGCCGCTGTTGTTGAACCATTGGATATAGTAAGGATGTGGATGTGGTCTTGTGGTGAGAGATAGCTTCTCCACCATCTCCATGCTAGCCAAGTTGTTGCAGCTCCCTCCATCTATGATGACGCGAACAGAACGTTCCTTCACAACTCCCTTTGTATGGAACAAATTATGCCTCTGATTTTGCTCAGCTTGTGTGACCTGCACACTCAAAACACGTTGAGTAACTAAACATTCATACCTGTCAGCGTCTTCAGGAGCCATGTATTGCGTCTCATGATCAGAATCATCTCCACCGTGTTCTTCACTTGTAATAAGAGCCAAAGTCCCCTCATCATAGTCACTAGCGGACTCATACCCACCATCCTCAGTAGCAATCATAACACGCAGAGATTGGCATTCTCTCGCATAATGACATCTTCCCTTACAACAATGACAAATAATATCATGTGTGTGCCCTGTTGATGCCATAGATGAAGAAGAGCTCTGGGCAGGCCCAGAAGGTGTACTCTTGGTAGATGGTGTTGGTGGTGCCTGTTTTCTTGTATCTCGGTTGGAATTGGCGGCTGAAGTTAGTGGTGCCGCAGTAGGACGTGTGGGAGTAGAGGAGGCACGCAGTGTCCATGATGAAGATCGACCTGCAGAAAAATTAGTTCGCGCCAATGCCTGTCGATCCTGCACTTCACGTTCAGCTTTACAAGCAAGATGGAATAAACGAGTGATATTATTATACTCCATATACTCTAGAATGGTCTGAATCTCTCTATTTAATCCACCCATGAAATGTGCAAGCATAGCTTCATTCTCCTCAACAATACCACATCTAATCATGCCAGTTTGTAATTCCTGATAATATTCTTCTACAAAAAATTTTCCTTGTCTTAAGCGCTGCAATTTTTGAAGTAATTCACGTTGATAATATGGTGGAACCCAACGAGTACGCATAGCAGTTTTCAAAGCAGCCCACGTAGCTGGAATAGGATATAATCTACAATGTTTAGACCACCATACACATGCAAAACTAGTAAAAGCACAAACAACAGCAGCAACACGTCTCTCCTCGGGATATTGTAAACATGTAAAACATTGTTCAGTTTCTAACTCCCAAGTAAGATATATATCAGGAACATATCTACCCTCAAATGGTGGAATATTCAATTTCAGTTTAGGAAGATGGTCATGATCTCGTACCTGAGCTGGTAATGCAGCCCTACCATTGCGATTATTGGCATGTGGACGACCTGGTGCTGGTACGTAATTCTGATTTTGATCAACCTCATCCTCGTAATCGCCCACATAATTGTCCTCCTCAGCGGCAGCAGGAGCCATAGAGGCATCAACAGTAGGTGCAGCGGCACCAGAAGTTTGACCAGGCTCAAGGGGAACGCGCTGTGCTCGTCCCACTTGATTTGGAAGGCGACGTTGTTGTTGTTGTAGAGGTGCGACATGTGCAGCCGGTGGTGGTTGTGGAAGACGCGCGAGCATTTCATTAAACTTGTTATCGAGCTTTGTTTCGAACGTCTTCTCAATTCCATCTATCTTCTCCATGGCCTCTTCAAATCTGTTTAGCACATCTTGCACCTGTCCACTCATCATTTGCTGAAATTTATCATGTAGCTGTTTGTACGTCATGTTCTCCCAATCAGTCTCATCGGCTTGTGATCCTGCCATGGTTAGCAGCAATAGAAACACACCAAAAATATGATCCTACAGACTACTAGGAAGTGGTGGTGGTGGTGTATCACAAATCCGTCAAGCGAATCTCAAATGCTTACCAGTTCTTACCCAGCAGCAGGTGGTGATCGGCCACCGTTGTAGTCAAAACTTTCAAAGATTGGACAGAGCAATTGCCAGGTGGTGTCAAACGCACGATGTAGATGTATGTGGAGCTGGGAAGGCTTATGATATAGTAGCAAAAATGGCAGCAATAATCAATTCAGAGATGCAAAGTTGAATAAACGCTCAACGACGGTACTGTGCTGGTCCTAGGCTAGACCGTACTAGAGACGCGAGCCTAGAACACTAACAAAATCACGGCGCGGCATGTAAACAAGGGAAGAGCACACTCTAAAAAAAATTTCATTTTTTTGTGCTGTTTTTTTTACGCTCCTCTTTTTTTTTTGCAAAAAATCACTATAATGGCGAGTGTCTCAAAACTCTTCCCAAGTCAAACTAACAGGATTGGCACGAAAATTTTTTTGACAATTTTTTTTTCGAAAATCAGGGCAGCGACGACGAAAAAGTGCGACAAAAAATCACTATGATGGCGAGTGTCTCAAAACGCTCCCTGGGACCTAAAAATAGGATAGGGAAAAAAAAATTTTGACTGCCAAAATTTTGGCCTAAAAACTGCCCGGGGGTCTCCAGACTCTTTTTTTTCTTTTCCGAAACCTACTCAGGCAAGGAAACACGAATCGAAAACTAGATGGATCTCGAAAACAAACCTAATATGAAAAGAACTCGTATTGGTGGTGGATATATGGTGGTGGTATATGGCAGCGGTGGTGGTATATGGTAGCGGTGGTGGTATATGGATACGGATCGGTGGTGGTATATGGATACAGATCGGTGATGGTATATGGATTCAGAGCGGTGGCGGATAAGCGGTGGTGGTAGATGGCAGGGGCGATGATGATGGTGCGGCGGCGGCGTGACAACTTATGACCAGAACTCGAAACTCTAAAGGACTAGACGCTAAGACCAGCAACTAGACACGACGATGCAACCGCAAATTCAACAAAGCAAAAACCCTAAAAAGATTATGCAAAGGCTCAGTTGGTTCGGATATGATGAACTAACCCTAATTTTTTTTGGCTTTTTGGTGGACTGTAGGTATGAAGAACAGACTCGATCTAAACTACGAAAAACTGTAAAATCTCACCGAGCAACCTGAAAATCTGATACCACTTGATAGAGGCAGAGGTGTCCCGTCTTTCGATGAGATGGTGGCTATCGTTTTTGGTGGAGTAGACTTTGACGATCCGACTACGAACGTGCAAGGACGTCGTGCCTTAGCAATCGCTAAACCAACTCCGAGAGGTTATTGACCACGCCGGAGCACGATCAACCTGACCACGAGGGTCTATTTCCTGCAAGCAAATGAAGAACAAGCAAGAAACTAAGATTTGCAATCTGGATATTGCGAATATAAGATGAAAACTTTATTGATCAAGGTGGGGTTCTGTGACGTCTTGGTCTGGTCGTTGAACACAAACGAAGTACGCGAAGTTGCAGCTATGGCGAACTTTTAATCTAAACAAAACCCAAAGTCTAAACGGTGCCCTAAGGGCTGTATATATGGAGGAAGAGGGGGGGATTTCATGGCCCTTGAAGGAGGGGTCCGAAACCAACCCTATCTCTTGTTTCCCCACACATACGGACTCTAAAAACAGCCTATACTCAAGTATTTCGAAATTACATGGGCCTGGCCCAATAATAAGGTGACGCAGCACCTATAATAGCCTCTGGACGAAATTTATGAAGTGGCATCTTGTATGTTTCGTCCAAGGCTTCCTGCACTCATTATGGTGGCTTCAAAGTCCTGAAATCATCACTTGTAACTCCGTTCTTGTTCCCCTTGCGCATGCCATCATCTCCATGCTTGAACTTGCTCCAAGGTTCCTCTTTCTTGTCCAAGCTAGGCCCTTCATTTGTAAGCAAAACAAATGTATCCAATTTAGGCAGCATCATATTCTCATGAACATTAGAATCATTACCAAGAAACGAAAGTACCTGATAATTTAATTGGCGTGCACGAGCTCTAGTAATTGGTCCAGTATGTATAGCAGCAGGGGCTGTGGGTGTAACAATGGTATTGATGTCCTCATCAGGGGGCGCGGCCGCCCTCGTAAGTCCACTGCGACACCGGCGACGGTTTCCCAAGGGTGTGAGCGCACCCTCACGGGGGTCCGCATTGCTTCCAGCGGGCGTGGGAAAGGTCCCTCCCGCAAAAATAGCCGCGAAAACCGTGGCGGCCGTGGTCGGGGTGGAAGGCCCTCGACGGTCGTCCGGCCACCGCGCCCACGTTCCCACATGGCCGACATGACTCAAGAGTTTGTTGTGTGGGTGGAAAGGCCAGAGGGCACCTGGCTCCATCTTCCGCACTTCTTCACGGAGGCGCTACCGGCCGAAAGACCTGCTGGCATATGGCTACAGGCCGACAACTGCTGCAACAAGGCCTCGTGGGTGGAGGTTGAGGTCACCCCCGCAAGCAACGTGTTCCTGAACCGCAGGTGGCAGATATTCGCCCGCGCCCGTGGCCTGTAGGGGAGACGTGCCCTCCACCTTAGGTATGACAGGGCGGCGAAGCTCTTCGTCAAGGTCTTCAGGGAAGACGGCAGGAGCTTGGGGTGCTGCCCTGAGGGCGACAGCAGCAACAGCGACCATCCCTCCGATGAGGACGACCATCACGGCAGCGGCGTCCTCTGCGGTGAACTTGCCCTTGGCGACGGCTGCGACACCTCCAGAAGCAGCGATGCCTCCCCCAAGGAGAGCTCGAGCGACGACGACTACGATGAGCCACCACGTCGCCGTGCCCGGACCAAGGAGGAGGCTGGGCCGCCGTGCTGCCATGCTCCTGCCTAGAAGGACGCCGAGCCGCCATGTTACCACACCCCTGTCAAGGAGGAGGAGGACTCCGACTAAGTGTGTGCGGCATCGGAGCGAGGCCTCAAGAGCGGCGGTCCTCAGGAGGCTGCTCCTTTGTTTTTTTTTTGTTTCCTGCATGAAGAACCGTGAAGAGCCCCCTGGGGGCGTGTAATGAACCGCGGCGCTTGCGCCTTTATGTCAGTGTTGCCCGTTCATGTTCTAGTACGTATATTTCTACCAATTGAAAGTTCCTGCCTGGCGCGATTAGAATAACTTAGCTTGGTGTGCTCGAGACCCTTGGCGGGTTGCTGCGTCGCGGGGCGCATTCCTCCGGAGCCTTGATCCTAGGTATGCCCTTGGGGTCCTGAGGAGGCTCCCTCCTTATGGACTAGGTCATTCCGGGGCCTCGAGGGGCTCGCGGCCCGCAAGGTCCCTGGGGGGCTTGCGAGATTATAGGGCCTTCGGAGATGCGAAGAGCACTTGACGTGGGGTTCCTCAATAATGAGCCAGACCGCAGCCGCTTTTTCTCCAACCACCCTTCCTTGGAGCTCGTCTTGCGTCCAGAGCCCCCGAGCGAGGGACGATCGTCGCTGGTATGCTGGGTTGCGATGCCCAACAAGGCCAGGAGATAAGCGCTTCTGAGGCCAGGGGCCGAAAGCGGTACTTGCCCGTTGGCTCCCTCGAGAGCGTCGCGCGAGGAAACTGAAGCCAAGGCCTTGGCGAGGTGTGCGTGTAGGCGGACCCGCAGCCGTTGTGGCTCGGGGCTAGCCCGAGCGTAACACCGTGCCCAGCCCCCGCTCGCGGGACGTGCAGGAGGGAGCAATGGGCAAGCGCCCCTTCCTCCAAAAACGAGATTCAAGGAGAGAAAAAACACCGGAAGGAGAAAAAAGGAAAGTCCCACCCCTTTTCAAATAAATATGCGAGAACTTCAAACTTCATTCCAAAAAGTGGCAAGTTGGTTACAAGAGCAAGCAAAAGAGAAAAGACGCGTCCAACACCTATGCTAGTCTTCCCACCAGCGCAGAGCATGGGCCTCCACTAGGCATGGGCATAGTTGCTGTAAGACCATGTCGTCCGCCAGCGCGGAGCATGGGGCTTCCACTTGGGCGTGGGCGAGAGCCCCCACGATGTCGAGGGGCAGCATACCGGGAGACTCCGGGGTGTGTACAGCCCCACTCATTATTATGTGAGACTGTCACGGGTAGAACTTCCGGAGATGCTGGATGTTCCAAGCATTCTGGATGGGGACCCCGTCCTACATCTCCAGGTGTGCGGTGCCGGGCCTAGAGACACGGGCGACCCTGAACGGGCCCTCCCACATGGGAGAGATCTTGTGGAGGCCCTCCCTGGAGAGGACCCGCCTCAGGACAAGGTCTCCAACCTCGAGAGTCCAGGAGTGGATGCTGCAGCAATGGTACCACCGCAGCGCCTGCTGGTACCTCGCGGCGCAGAGCGAGGCTTGGTGACGGGCTTCCTTCCTGAGCACGAGGTCTGTTTCCCACGAGGCATCCTGACACGCCTTGTCAAATGCCAAGACCCGTGGGGAGCAAAGCCTGACCTCATGCGGGAGGACCGCCTCAGCCCCCCTAGACTTGGAAGAACGGGGTCTCGCCGGTGGGCTTAGTCCCGGTGGTGCAGATGGACCACAACACGGACAGAAGCTCATCGAGCCACCCCCTGCCACAGGCCTCAAGATTCTTCTTGAAGCTCCTTGTCTTGAGGCCCCTCAGGACCTCCGCGTTGGTGCGCTCAGCCTGACCATTGCTCCGTGGGTGCACCACCGAAGCGTAACATATCTGCATTCCAAGGTTAGCACAATATGTCCTGAAGAGGTTGCTTGTGAATTGGGAGCCATTGTCAGTAATGATACGGTTAGGGACTCCAAAATGGCTCATGAGGCCCTTGATGAACTTTACGGCCCAGCCGGCGGGAATGGTGCGCACGGGCTCCACCTCCGCTCACTTGGTGGACTTGTCGATGGCGACGTAGAGGTAGCGGTAACCGCCAGCCGCCCGAGGAAACGGGCCCAGGATATCTAGCCCCCAGACCGCAAAGGGCCACGAGAGCAGGATGGTCTGGAGGCCTTATGCAGGCTGATGAATCTGCTTGGCATGGAACTGGCAGGCCTCGCAGGATCGCACCAGCTCGGTGCCGTCGTGGAGCGCATTAGGCCAGTAGAACCCACTGCGGAACACTTTGCCCACGAGGGTGCGTGATGAGGAGTGGTTTCCGCAGTCCGCACCATGGATGTCGGCCAACAGCTCGCGCCCCTGTTCTTTAGATATGCACCGTAGCGAGACGTCGTTGGGGCATCTCCGGTACAGCTAGATGTCCTGCAAGCAATAAGCAGTGGCCTGGTGAGCCACGCATTCCGTGTCCTTCTCTTTCTCTGGTAAGGTGCCGCGGAGCAAGTACGCCTTGAACTCCTCGGTCCATCAGCCTTCCTGAGGTTCCAGCGCTAGGAGTAGGTGAGCTCCTGAGGTCCAGCCATAGGCCGGGGCACCCGAGTTTGGGGCCGGAGGTGGCTCGTCTCGGAGCAGCGCTGGACCTGCGGCGGGGGGAGGGGGGGGCGTCGTCGGTGGCTTGAAGAGCCTTTCCTTGAAGACGCCAGGCCTCTGGGGCTCGCAGGGAGATGCCCTCTTGGCGATGTCGTTCACTTCCTTGTTCGTGCCGTGCGGGATGTGCTGCAATTCCAAGCCCAAGAAGCGCTTTTCAATTTTACGTACCTCTTCCAGGTATGCCTCCATGTTCTCGTCCTTTGGTTTGTATTCCTTGTTGAAGAAGTTGACGAGAAGCTGGGAGTCGCCCTTGATCGTGAGATGCTTGACCCCCAGGGAGGCCGCGGCCCTGAGGCCGGCAATAAGGCCCTCGTATTCTGCGATGTTGTTGGAGACCTTCTCGCCATGCTGAAAGCAAAGCTGCACGGCATAGTAGAGCTTGTCCTTGGTCAGCGAGATGAGTATGGCTCCAGCCCCCGCGCCCCCCCCCCCCCCCGCGCGAAGGCACCATTGAAGTGCATGACCCAGCCGTCGGGCGCCTCATCACCAGGTGTGAGGGATTGGCCCTCGTCCAGCCCCCAGTCAGGAGCGTTCGTCCACTCTACCACGAAATCAGCAAGGCCGCACCCTTGATGACCCTGGTGGTGCTGAACTCCAGCTGGAAGGCCTACAGCTCAATGTTCCACTCTGCAAATCTTCCAGCGGCGTTGGGGCTGCGGAGCACCTTCTATATGGGGTATGTGGAGACGACCTTGATGGGGTGGCCTTGGAAATAATGACGCAGCTTCCTGGAGGTGACGAGGAGCGCGAGCAGGAGCTTCTGCTGCATGGGGTAGTGCACGCGCATCCCGCAACACCGTGCTGATGAAGTACACCGGGTGCTTGACGAGGGGTGAGGTATCAATGGCACCCTGCTCCGCGTGGGGCGAGAGGGAGCCTCACTGACTGGCGAAGTGATGAGAGCCTCAGGGGCGCCGTCCTGAGGCGGCGAACATTGCGCTACCCCTCGCGGGTTGCTTCGCTTTGCGCCCGCACCTGCGTGCTCCTCCCCGACCGCCACGAGCGCTGCGCTAGCCGAGTGGGGGGTGGCCACCAAGTAGAGCACCAGGGGCTCAAGAGGACGAGGCGCCACCATGACGGGTGGCCTCGTGAGGTACCTCTTGAGGTCTTCAAAAGCCACCTCAGCCTCTAGGGTCCACTCGAAAGGGCCTTTTCTCTTCATCAGCTTGAAGAAAGGGAGGGCGCGTTCACCGAGCTTGGAGATGAAGCACCACAGGGAGGTCACGCACCTTGCAAGCTTTTGCATTTCCTTGAGGGTCTGCCCCGGGCGCATCTTTTCAATTGGCTTGATCTTCACGGGGTTAGCCTCGATCCCTCGGTGTGATACAAGGAAACCCAGCAACTTGCCGGACGGGACCCCGAACTCGCACTTTTCTGGGTTCAGCCTCAGGTTCACTTGGCGCAGGTTGGCGAAAGTTTCTTCCAGGTCTTCGATGAGGGTCCTTGCTTCCCATGACTTGATCACAATGTCGTCGACGTATGCCTCCGCATTTCGCACCAGCTGCGGCCCCAGTGCTATGTGCATCAGCCGCTGGAAGGTTGCACCGGCGTTTCGCGGTGAACTCTCCCATGCTGGTGTCCTCTGGTGATAGCGGCGGTGAAGAGGACTCGGAGGCGACCGAGAACGACGACCTAGAGGAGGTGTCACCCATTGCAGAGTGAGCTCCTCCGCAATCTTGAAGACGACGACACCAAAGAGAAAGCCGCGTCCGGCACCTATGCTAGTCTTCCCACCAACGCGGAGCATGGGGCCTCCACTAGGCGTGGGCATAGTCGCTGTAAGATCGTGTCGTCTGCCAGCAAGGAGCATGGGGGGCTTCCACTTGGGCATGGGCGGGAGCCCCCACGGGGCTGAGGGGCGGTGTACCGGGAGACTCTGGGGCATGTACAGCCCCACTGTCGGTGTTCCGCAGCCTGAAGGGCATGCAGGTGTAGCAATACATGCCACATGGGGAGATGAAGGCCGTCTTCTCGACGTCCTCTGTCGCCATCTTGATCTGATGATATCCTGAGAAAGCGTCCAAAAAGCACAACAGATCGCACTCGATGGTGGAGTCCATGATCTGGTTAATGCGCGAAAGCGGGAAGGGGTCCTAAGGGCAGGCCCTGTTGAGGCTCATGACGTCGACACACATGCGCTCCTTCCCCCCTTCTTGGGGACAATTACTGGGTTGGCCAGCCAATTCGGGTGCCATACTTCCCGAATAACGCCGGCATCTTGCAACTTGCGGACCTCTTGGACGATGAATACTTGCTTCTCTTGTGCTTGACGCCACGCCTTTTGCTTCACGGGGCGCGCTCCGGGGCATACCATCAGGTGGTGCTCGATCACCTCCCTCGGGATGTCGACCAGGTCTGATGCCTCCCAAGCGAACACGTCCTTGTTCGCCCGGAGGAAGCCAATCAATGCCTCCTCCCGCTCCGGGGTAAGGCCGACACCTAGGGCGAAGGTGAGGCCTGAACCCCCTTCGTTGATGAGCACCTGCTTCATCTCGGCCAGATCCTGAGAGAACAGCTTCTTTTTCTTCATGGGCGCGGCCTCGAGGACCTCCGCGGCATCCCCAGTGCCGGGGTGAGAGGCCGCCACGGCCCCGTAGGCGAGCTTGAGGGCCCGGAGCTCGTCCTTCGTGTCTCCGGCCACCGTGATGTTGCCACCACTGCCGGGCATCTTGATGATGTTGTAGCCCGGATGGGTCGCCGCCATGAAGTTGGCGAGAGCTGGGTACCCCAGGATGGCGTTGTACGGAAGGCCGATGCGGGCCACGTCGAAGTCGATCAGCTCGGTGCGGTAATTGTCGCGCTTGCCGAAGGTGACAGGAAGGCGCACCTGCCCCAAGGGGGTGGCGGAGCCCTTGGTCACCCCCGAGAAGGGTTTGGTGGGAGCGAGCTGGTCATGAGGCACCTAGAGCATGTTGAAGGTCTCCAGGGAGAGGATGTTGAGGCCGGCGCCACCGTCTATGAGGGTCTTGGTGACTGCAACATTGCTGATGGTGGGAGTGCATAGCATGGGGAGTGCACCTGCAGCGGCCGCCGTCTTTGGATGATCCCTGGAGTCGAAGGTGATGTCGGTCTCAGGCCTTGTGCGGCCCTGCAGAGCCTCATACTGAGGCCGAGTAGTGCTTGCCTGACAGAAGAATGGCTTGATGTGGTGGCCAGAGGTGAGCACTTGCGACCCGCCGATGATGCATGCAACTGCGTGGGGCGCTGGCGCCGCGAAGCGCATGATGAACTGACCGCGGAGCTCCTCCCAAGAAGAGATCGAGGCGTCCGGGAGGCCGCGAAGCCAGGACCGTGGGACCTCCGTGAGGGCTAGGGGGAGCCAGTTTACCATGGCCTTGTCGTCGCCGCCCGCCGCTTGGATGGCCTGCGCGTACAGCTGGAGGAACTCCTCGGGGTCCGCAGCGCCATCATACTCCGAGAGTAGCTCTGGCCTGAACTTCGCGGGCCATTGCACCCAGCGCAGGCCGGGGCTGAAGGCCGGGCAGCCCGTAGCGCTCCCATAGGCTTCGGGCAGCCAAAACCACGGGACAACGTCCATCATGGAAGCAACGAGGTGAGGGCGGAGCGTGGTCGGTGAAGAGGCGGAGCTTCGACACGCCCTTACCTGGCCACCTTGCAGTGTAAAACCCTACTCCTGCTTTGTGGTGGATTGGCCTCACGAGGAGGCTGAGGATGAACTAGTACAGTGGATGAGCAGCCTTGCGAGGGCTCAAGTGATGCGGGTGGAATGGTCCAGGGTCCGATCCGGGGGATCCCCTCTATTGTGGTGGCTAGTCTATACTTATAGTGGCCTTGGTCCTCTTCCCTCGAAACTTAGGCGGGAAGGGATCCCCATAACGACCAATTTGAAAGGGGACAAGAAGTACATCTAATCCTTATGAAAGGTAGTCTTCGCCTGCAAAGCTTCTGGTCATGACGCAGAGGTGGGCTCGGCGATGACATCCGTCCTGCCGAGCTCGTGGTCTTGGTCTTGTTGCACCGAAATGGAATCCTTTGGGGGATTCCTTCAGAACCCGCGTTTGTCCTTGCTCCCTTAGCACCGAAGAGGAAACTGCCTCCTCTACACCCACTGGCGCCCGCCTGGCCTTTGTCGTCATGGCTCACGTCATCGCAGCCTTGTGAGGCTGGGTACCTGCATAGAAATCTCCTCTCCTCGGGAGGCAACCTGGGGAGGCCGCTCCCCTGGAGGTCTTGATGCCATCCGCCTTGCGAGGCTAGGGCCCTCGCGAGTGTCTTCCCTTGAAGTTGTTGCAGCCGGGCCGTACAGGGCCGTCAATGGGCCCACGCGCTTGGTCGCAGGCAGGCAGATCTGGGTACCCCCAATCCCAGAACGCCGACACATTCCCTACCGGAACCATGAGGCTTGTTGTCAGAAGCTCTGGTATGTGAGAAGCTTACACCCAAACCTGCCCCAAATGGGACAATTTTTTTACCACAACATGTTGATGCCGTTCCATGATAGCATGCCAAGTTTCATGAATTTCAAACGAGTTTTCGATTTACTAGAATTTAAAAGCCATGTATCTCAATGTTTGCGGCCGAGCGACGGTGGCAAGGTGTTTGACATTCATTCCCATTTCTTGCATGGGACCTAAGCATGCAACCAAGGACACACATTTGATTTCTGAACCCATTTATATGCACTGGAGTATGTGCATGTAGTTCAAATTCAAATTATGCACATAAATGCATAGAAAACTCAGTTAGTGTATAAAAATGTCCAAACAAACCCCGTAAAATCCCAAAATTTAACACAACACTCATGTTGTTCTGTGTTGATACTAGAAAAAAAATTGAAAGCAAGAAGTGGCAACGGATATCGTTTCGTCCACAAAGGTGGCATGTTCCCTACCGAAACCATGAGGCTTGTTGTGAAAAGGTCTGGTTTGTGAGAAGCTTATACCTAAACCTGCCCCAAATGGGACAATATTTTTACCACTGCATGTTGATGCCGTCCCATGATAGCATGTCAAGTTTCACGAATTTCAGACGAGTTTTCGATTTACTAGAATTTTAAAACCATGTATCTCAATGTTAGCGGCCGAGCGATGGTGGCAAGGTTTTTGACACTCATTCTCATTTCTTGCATGTGACCTAAGCATACAACCAAGGACACACATTTGATTTTTCTACCCATATTTATGCACTGGAGCATGTGCCTCTAGTTCAAATTTGAATTATGCACATAAATGCCTAGAAAACTAGTTAAGGTATAAAAATGTCCAAATGAACCCCAAAAAATTCCAAAATTTAACACGACACTCCTGTTGTTCTATGTTGACACTAGAAAAAAAATTGAAAGCAAGAAGAGGCGACAGATATCGTTTCGTCCACAAAGGTGGCACGTTCTCTACCGAAACCATGAGTCTTGTTGTGCGAAGCTCTTTTATGAGAAGCTTATACCCAAACCTACCCCAAATGGGACAATATTTTGATGCCGTTCCATGATAGCATGTCAAGATTCATGAATTTCAGATGAGTTTTTGATTTACTACAATTTAAAACCATGTATCTTAATGGTAGCGGCCGAGCGACGGTGGCAAGGTGTTTGACATTCATTCTCATTTCTTGCATGTGACCTAAGCATGCAACCAAGGACACACATTTGATTTTTCAACCCATTTTTATGCACTGGAGCATGTGCCTGTAGTTCAAATTTGAATTATGCACATAAATGCCTAGAAAACTTAGTTAAGGTATAAAATGTCCAAATGAACCCCAAAAAATTCCAAAATTTAACACGACACTCCTGTTGTTCTATGTTGACACTAGAAAAAATTTGAAAGCAAGAAGAGGCGACGGATCTTGTTTCGTCCGCAAAGGTGGCACATTCTCTACCGAAACCATGAGGCTTGTTGTGAGAAGCTCTGGTTTGTGAGAAGCTTATACCCAAACCTGCCCCAAATGGGACAATATTTTTACCACGGCATGTTGATGTCGTTCCATGATAGCATGTCAAGTTTCATGAATTTCAGACGAGTTTTCAATTTACTAGAATTTTAAAACCATGTATCTCAATGTTAGCGGCCGAGCGACAGTGGCAAGGTGTTTGACATTCATTCTCATTTCTTGCATGTGACCTAAGCATGCAACCAAGGACACACATTTGATTTTTCAACCCATGTTTATGCACTAGAGCATGTGCCTGTAGTTCAAATTTGAATTATGCACATAAATGCCTAGAAAACTCAGTTAACGTATAAAAATGTCCAAATGAACCCCGAAAAATTCCAAAATTTAACACGACGCTCTTGTTGTTCTATGTTGACACCAGAAAAAAAATTGAAAGCAAGAAGAGACAACGAATATCGTTTCGTCCACAAAGGTGACATGTTTCCCTACCGGAACCATGAGGCTTCTTGTGAGAAGCTTATACCAAAACCTGCCCCAAATGGGACAATTTTTTTTACCCCAGCATGTTGATGCTATTCCATGATAGCATGCCAAGGTTCATGAATTTCAGACGTGTTTTGGATTTACTAGAATTACAAAAGCAAGTATCTCAACATTTGCCGGCAAGCCACGGTGTCGTGGTGTTTGAAATTCATTCCATTTCTTGCATGGGACATAAGCATCAACCCATGGACACATATATGATTTTACAACCCATTTTGGTGCACCGGAGCATGTGCATGTAGTTTAATTTTGAATTGTGCACCTGAAATGCCTAGAAAACCAAGTTATTGTATAAAAATGTCCAAACGCACCCTGTAATTCCAATTTTTTTGACAACACGCCTATAATTGCATGTTCACTGCACATAAAAGTTCTAGAAATTCAAACACCCTCCTTTGCTGCTGTGACCCCATTATGTATTTCAAATCAAGACGAAAAATCAAGTAGATCGCACATATTTTATTATCACCAACCGTGTGAGATGCAGTACAAAATATCTTGGAGCACCGGTGGAGTATAGTACGTATATGGCTTACGCGAGAAGGTGCGTCAGCTACAGTCCACAGCCGGCATGTCAAGCACACTAGCTCGCTCCCCAGATATCATTTCACTATTCAATCATCGGCGCTGAAAGATGGGGACGTGGAGCCACGCCGTGAGGGCAACTTCGGCAGCCCACTCTGGCGAGAGCGTGGCCGCAGCCGCCATGCGCATGCTAACAAGCGGCGTGAGTGCAACTGCAATCTGTGACCGGGTGGTCAAGGCAGCCCAACCGGCTGCTGTTACTTCTCAGGTGGTGGCAGAAACATCTGCCTCGAGGATAGCAACTGGCGAGAGTGGCATAGTAGCTGTCCGTTCCGCAGTGTTGGCCCTAGCCCAGATGGAGGCCGCCCACGACCATGTCGAGGCCGCCCACGCCCAGCTCCTGGCGGTCACCGCACAAATCAAACGAAGCTTCTCCGACAACGGTCGGCAACCCATGGCCGAAGAGTTGGCAATCACCGAGAGCGTTCGAGCAGCCGTCCGTTCCTCTGCGGCATACCTTGCCACGATGGATCCCGTGCAAGCCCATATCACGGCCGCCCACGCCTAGCTCGTGGCGGCCCTTTCCAAAGAGATGGCGGACACGGATGGTGAGATGCTTCCCGAGTATGGTGCGATGGATGCCATGGAGCCCCTTCCCCAGGAGATCGTCGGGCACGAGCTGGACATGGAGGAGGCGGCGGAGATCGATGAGCTCCAGCTGGAGTAGTACTCTTTGTTTAATTAAGAGTGCCGTTCTTTAATTTGTTAGAGTAATGTTTAGGTCAGCTAGCTCTGTTTAATTGCTATACTTGCTCGATTAAGAAGCATGGGTGTGTTGTAGCCTCTTTTGTGTACCCAAATTATGCAATGACGTGGATGACCACTTTAACCACGGAAATTCAGACCAAAATTTGCACGTTCAAACTCATCACACACGGGATAAGCTATGTGAATCGTTTGTGATGTTCACATATCGTACACAGTGCTAAATAAGGGACTCTGTCTGATGACACTTTGCGCACAAGTTTTTTGCTTCACCGAGCCTAAATTTTTGGCTTCCTCGAAAATATCTAACTCCCCGCCCCCCTTACCAAAAGTCACATTTCCCCTGTTTTCGCTTTCCTTTGCAAGTTTAAACCTTTACTCCTTGCTTGCAGCGCCGCCTCCTCACCGGCGGCCCTCCTTGACGCTGCTCGGCCTCGTCGATCCAGGCAGGTAATCCACACCTGACCCCCATCCTCCTCCTCCTTCTACATCACACATGCCCCGACCGTCGGCGCGATACCTTACACCCAAATCACCGACCCCTGCCTCAAATAAGCACCGCCATAAGCCATGGTGCACGCAGTATAGCTAGGAGCTCAAGGAGCATTTGGCAGCGGAGGAGCAAATCGCGGCCACACGCGTGGATGAGGCCGCGATGGCTGTCACTCGTGCCGACCCCCAGATCTTGGAGGAGCACCTCACCGTCGAGGCTACAATCGACGCCTCACTCGCCGACGCTGCGACGCGGTTGGCTGCTTTAAACGACAGTTCATGACATTTCCTCGAGGCCACCGTCGGTGCCTTCGACGAAGACTATGAGGTGTTTTCTCAGCGTGCCCGTGCTTACCTCAACTCGAGGGCCAGCAGGTTGGTGCCCGGAGTGGCTGAGGCAACTCACCACTATGAGGAGGGCACCCTTGATGTGGAGGCCTCTCCCTCTGCCATGTCCAAGGAGCCAATCATCATCGATATCTCCGACGATGAGGAGTTGCTTGTCTTATTAGCTCACTATAAGGACCTATGTTTAGTTAGCTATCTACGCCGGTTAAGCATGCTTGGTTTACCCGTTGCATGTGCTGCTCCTGCCTTTCCTTAGCAAATTCTAGTGAATTGTCCTATCTACTTTTACCACGCAATATGTTCCTCTAGTGTATATGTTCTATATGTCGTGCAATGTGGTGCTCACTTATTAACTGTTTGGTTAATTTGTTGTCGTGTTCAGTTAACTGTTTGGTTCAATTCTGCAATGTGATGTTCAATTCTTCTGGGTGCAATTTTGTATTGTCTTCCATGTGTGAAATAAATTGAATTTGGTTGTATTTCCAAGTTGTCAAGCATGCTTGGTTTGCTTAACTGTCTGATCTTCTAGTATGTTATATATTGTGCAATGTGGTGCTCGGTTAATGTTTGGTTCATTGGTTGTGGTGTTTAGTTAACTGTTTGGTTCAATTCCGCAATGCGATGTTCAATTGTTGTGGGTGCATTTTGTTATTGTCTACCATGTGAGAAATAAATCGAATTTGGATGTACTAAATACATGAGAAACAAATACAATTGCTATATTTCCAAGTTGTTAAGCATGCTTGGTTTGGTTAACTATCTGATCTTCTATTAGGAGTATGTTATATTGTGCAATGTGGTGCTCAGTTAATGTTTTGTTCATTTGTTGTGGTGTTTAGTTAACTGCTTGGTTCAATTCTGCAATGTGATGTCCAATTGTTGTGGGTACAATTTTGTATTCTTATGCATGTGAGGAATAAATCAAATTTGGCTGAACTTAATACATGAGAAACATATACAATTGCTATATTTCCTAGTTCTTAATCATGCTTGGTTTAGATAAATGTCTTTTCCATGTGGCTAGAATTATTCTGATGAATCTGCAATGTGTTTATTTTTCATCAACATATTTTACTGATAGCATGCCAACCCTCACTTAACCTGATCACTAACTACCTTATATGTGTTGCAGGGAAACAATGGGAAGCACTGAGGTTTACAATCGAGGTTTGCACATGCATGGTCCTTTATCTAATAGCACATTATTGTGCAATTGCAGGAACCATTCTAATATTTAGGTTTTTAACAATTTGGTCTTGCACATGTAGGTCCTGCTGTCAGAGGTTTTGACCCACTATTCGACCCTTTTTGCGTATGGGGAAATGAGTTGTCCATGAATATCAGTTAAGTCAAGAAACTCAAAAAGATTGTTAGGATAAAGAAATTAGCGACAAAAAACAACAAGATCTTTGTCTACACAATGAAGAAGACATTAGTTCACTACAGGATGGTACTAACTATTATACCTTGTCTTCCTTATTCCTTTGCGCAATTTCAAATCTAGAGAAGATATTTATGCATATCCTTGTTTTCAGGCCTTTCCAAAGCAGTTCACTGATGATTACCTCTCAAACCACCTGTATGGTCAGGAGGCGAGGAAGGTATTCATACAGCACCCACGGTTCAATATTGAAGTCTTCCTGGAGAGGACGAAGGATGGACGGTCAGTCATCCACAGGCACTGGCCTAAAGTTGCAAAGACCTTCAACATCAATGAAGGCTCAATATTCGCCTTCCGCTTCAGCAGTTTTCCAGATGAGATTCATCTATCTATGTACTGTCTATGATGCTAATTTCGAAAGGTTATAGATGTTGCATGTGAAACTTGGTGCTGGTGTAGTTGTGTAATGGGGTAGCTAGCTATATGCCTATATGGTGTAACTGGCTAAAGCTATCTGATGTTGTACTCTGATGTATTACAATTAGGAAATCCTGCTTCCTTAATATGAAAATAAAATATATGGTGTGCTTAATATGAAATGTCAATTTGATTAATAAATGGATTATTAATAATAGGCCAATTAGCCTGCTGATTGATGCTAATTGGGTTTTTCTATTGCAAACAATTATTGAGAAAACACCGTGGGCAATGACCTTAGACAACGCACATAGTTTGTAGGAAGAAAACGCGTTGGATCAATGAACAATCACACACGACTTCCTCTTGAAAACTGTTTGCATTAGGCCACCTTGCGCAAACGTTTACCACATAAAAAGTGTGTGTGATGGACAGCCTATGCCACACAGTTTCTTGTACGCACCGTGTGTGATGCATCCAATAACGCAAACGATAAAATTGTTAATATCGTCTGCAATGGCAACACTATCACAAACGATTTAATGGGGAAAATTGTGTGTGATGTACGTGCGAACGGGAACGTTTTCCTTGGAGTGACTGTGTGGGATGTATATACGAATGGAAACATACTTCTTGGTGGACTGTGTGGGACGTACATACTAACGGAAACGTATTCCTTGGATTTACTGTGTGTAATGTACATACGAACAGGAATGTTTGTTTGGGACTGACTTTGTGGGATGTACTTACGACCGGAAACGATTGGGCCTCTATAATTGTATTTTTTTAACACACCTGTACGTATAATCATATTTGATCGCTCGCCCGTCGCACACGAGCTCATTTTGCCGAGCGTGTGTGACCGGAGGGCCTATCCCCGATAGTTTCTGGGTCGTGTGGGATGGACCCCCCTATCACCCACACTCACCTGGTGACAGTTCAAAATGACGTCGCGGAAATGGGTTAAAAACCTTTTGTATAGCACCTCGCTGTACCAGTGTTAATAGAGAGGGAATAGAATGACTTGCCCAAATATTTATTTTGGATCTTATTTGAATTTTCTTATTTTAAACAAATCCAACTCAAAATAATCGAGGGAAGTTAAAATAACCCCTTCAAAAGAAATAGAGGTGGGAATGTTCTAAATATTAAATTATGGTTAATCAATATTTTTTTCAACTCAAGAAAAATATTAAGAGAGAAGAGAACATGACTTCTTCAGTATAAAAGAGTTGGAAAACTATTTGAATATTTTGGAGAGTTATTAAAGTTTATTTCAGAATTTTTAAAATGCTCAAATTTATTTTTATTTCAAAATAGTTATTTTCAAAATTTGCATTTTAGACAAGGAAAATGTCCACATAATTCCATTTATTAGGAGGGATTTGTTTTGAATTTTTAGTGTTAATTTTCTACTTTATTATGGCCCTGAACTGTTCTCTGTTTTGTAAAAACAAAAAAATTATGTTATCTAGTGCTCAGGCCGAGCGCTGCACATCGACCCACCTTTAAATCCGGCCCGCGCGGGCGTGAAGCGGTACACTTTTTTTCTTTCTTCCCTCTCTCTCCCGCTACCGTTGACTGCCGGGTCCCACCTGTCATCCCTCACCTTCTTCTTTCTTCGCACGCTGAGCCGGAGTCACGCTCTAGCATAACCGTGCCATTCAGACGACGCCGGACTCTATCCCAACTTTCCCCCTCAGCCAAGTCTTTCCCCTATAAATACCCGACCACCCGCGGCCCCTGCCTCACAAACCCCCGCCCGAGACCACACCCACGCCCCGCACCGATTCGTCCGAATTCACAAGATCTACCAGAGCTCTGCCGCCTTGCCTCGCCTCCATACACCACTGCTGACCACCACCGCCACGATCATCGTCTTCACGGAGACACGCTGCACCCACCAGTGCCTGATACGTCTCCATCGTATCTATAATTTTTGACTGTTTCATGCCAATATTCGACAACTTTCATATATTTTTGGCAACATTTTATATTATTTTTAGGACTAACATATTGATCCAGTGCCCAGTGCCAGTTCCTGTTTATTGCATGTTTTTTGTTTCACAGAATATGGATATCAAACGAAGTCCAAACGTGATAAAAATTTACGGAGATTTATTTTGGAATATATGTGAACTTTTGGAAGGAGAATCAACGCAAGACGGTGCTCGAGGGGCCCACAAGCCACCAGGGCGCGCCCAGGGGGTAGGGCACACCGTGGTGGCTTGTGAGTCCCTCGTAGGTCAGTTGACCCCCTAAGAAAGATAATATAGGGAAAAAATCATGTTAAAATTTCAGCCTGATCGGAGTTACAGATCTCCGGAAATTTAAGAAACAATTTTCGGCCAGAAAACAGAGAACGCGACACAGAAGAGAACAGAGAGAGGTCCATTCTAGGAGGGGCTCCTGCCCCTCCGCCGCCATGGAGACCATGGAACAGAGGGGGAACTCTCCTCCCATCTAGGGGGGAGGCCATGGAAGAAGGAGGGGGGCTCTCTCCCGCTCTCTCCCGGTGGAGCCGGAACGTTGCTGCGGCAATCATCGTGACGACGATCTACACCAACAACTTCACTGCCGTCATCGCCAACTCTCTCCCCCTCTATGCAGCTGTGTAACCTCTCTTCTACCCGCTGTAATCTCTACTTAAACATGGTGCTTAATGCTACACATTATTATCCAATGATGTGTTGCCATCCTATGATGTTTGAGTAGATTCGTTTTGTCCTATGGGTTGATTGATGATCATGATTGGTTTGAATTGTATGTTTTATTTTGGTGCTATTCTATGGTGCCCTCCGTGTCACGCAAGCGTGTGAGATTCCTGATGTAGGGTGTTGCAATACGTTCATGATTCTCTTATAGTGGGTGGCGAGAGTGTCAGAAGCTTATACCCGAGTAAGGGGGTTGTTGCGTATGAGAATAAAGAGGACTTGATACTTAATGCTATGGTTGGGTTTTACCTTAATGATCTTTGGTAGTTGCGGATGCTTGCTAGAGTTCTAGTCATAAGTGCATATGATCCAAGTACAGAAAGTATGTTAGCTCATGCCTCTCCCTCATATAAAATTGCAATAATGATTACCGGTCTAGTTATCAATTGCCTAGGGACAATTAACTTCCTTGTGTTAGAAAAAGCTCTCTACTAAACAACTAACTATTATTATCTTGCAATTTACTCATAGTTTTATTCTCACTAAGTACATCTAGTTTTATTTTGGCAAACCTATCCTCTCACCTACAAAATAGTTTCATACTTGTTCTAGGTAACGCAAACGTTAAGTGTGCGTAGAGTTGTCTCGGTGGTCGATAGAACTTGAGGGAATATTTTTTCTACCTTTAGCTCCTCATTGGGTTCGACACTCTTACTTCACGAAAAAGGCTAAAACCATCCCCTATGCTTGTGGGTTATCAAGACCTTTTTTCTGGCGCCATTGCCGGGGAGCAATACCATGGGGTGAATATTCTCGTGTGTGCTTGTTTGCTTTATCACTAAATATTTTTTTTTGTGCTCTTGTTTTCTATCTTTAGTTATGGGTAGGAAACGTAAAATACCAAAAAAATAGTTGTACCTGCTAAACCAATGGTTGAAGAACCACCCAAAACCGACCATATTGCTGAGGCTTTCTACTTGGATCATCTTCGATCCATTTGTGCTCGTGTTGAAAACCAACTAGCTTAGTTGAGGGAAAATCTTTAAATGAGCATGCTTATTTTGTGCGACACCTCTTATCTCAAAAAGGGAAACTTTTACGGCATCAAATTAATTGTTTGCAATGTTATGATTGGAATTTATGTGAAATACATGATTTTACTTGTTGTTTTGAAGACCCGAAGAAACGCCTTCTGTCGGTGCAACAAACCCCAGGTGTGTTGCCCAGACTGCACATAGGCTCGGAAGCAAGGTTGCAAAAGTCCAGACCAAGCAAGAAGAGATCAGCTCTTTGAGAAATCAAAGGGCGGATCAAGAAGACCAAGTCAAGCTAAATAAGCAAGACACCACTAAGGAGAAACCTCCCTTGCCGGGCAGGCGAGCCTGGCGAGGTCGAGGTTACCCCGAAGGCAAACCACAAGACTCCCTCGACAAGCTTGCCGGGGACGCCAAGGGCGGCCTACCCCGCCAAGGCTCCACCGCTCCACCTCGCAGCAACGCAAGTCATTGATCGGTGCGGTGCAAACCCCCAAGTGGCTGGGTGGCTGTTATTTGACACATGGCAGCCACTTCCGAAGGAAATCACCTCCAAATGACACCCGTCCAGAGACGTGTCAAGTAGACAGATGAGAAGGTGGCCAAACGGCCCGGCAAGGCTTGCCGGGCATGCCACGATGTGACACTAAGCGATGCATTTAATGTGCTCTGCCCTGTCTGCAGAGTTAGGTATGATAGCACTATTTGCTATCTAATCAGTACACAATGACTGATTTGCCATTGTGGTGACCCCTTGATCTATAAAAGGAGGGCCATGGCAACCATAGAAGGGATTCGGACCCTTGTACACTCATACACGCGTAGCTGCTCTCGCCCTGAGGCAACCCTGCCGGTCTAGAGCACTGCATCTCCACCACGGTCCTCTCATCAATCCACCAAAGCAGGAGTAGGGTTTTACGCCTCGCGGCGGCCCGAACCTGGGTAAAAACTGCCCGTGTGATCTCTGTCGTGCTGTGCTACGCTCTCCGCTCTTTGTGCAATGTGCCCTCCCCCCCCTCCCGCCGAACCACAAAGGGGATGATGGCCCCATAGGTGGCAATGGTTTCCCACGACATCTTTGGCGCGCCAGGTAGGGGGAAGCGCTTGCGCGAACCCGAGAAATGTACGAGCGCGTCATCTTCATCATCTTTTTCTTCATCGACGGCTTCATCATCCATGGTGCCCAAGAAGAAGCCCGGTGTTGCAGCTCACCCATCCACCTCGAAGGCCCCGTCACATGTGTCCGTCGACGCCACGGGGGCTACGGGAACGCACGGGGACGTGGACGTTGCGGGGGACGTGGCCAGCGTAGGCGGCATCATCACCACCCCTCCCGCGGCTGAAACAGGGGCAGGAGGCACTAGAGAAGGACAGCGCTAGCAGCATCCCAGCGGCCACGCTCCACAAGGTGCGGGTGGAGAGATCATTCCATCTGCACCTCTCCGCCCCGCCGAAGGACACAGCCGCAACGGTGGCGCTCACTCTGGGGTGAACCGCAACTCTCTGGCCGCTCCCACTGCGGGCACGGCCGCAGGGCATGCACCACCCCCGGGGTGAGCCGACCCAGCCGATGCGCCAAACGGAGCTGCCGATCCCCAAGCACATCCACCTCGCTACCATGCCACCCTGGTGACTGGCTCGCAGCGACGAGAGCACGGCGTTGCCACTACTAGCACCGTCAGAAGCCAGGCGACGTTACGGTCTACATTCTCATCCATGCCGAGCACTGCTTTGGAGGCCATGGCGCGGGCCCAACTGCTGTTGAGATTTCTGCCGACGGCCGATCAGATGGATGAGTGGAGAGCCACCATTCAGAGTCTGATTAGTTTTGCCGAGGCGGGAGGATCACAACGAGCGGGCCCGTCACGGCCTTCGCAGGCGGCAACAACGGCTCGAGCCGCTGGCTATACCGAAGGGGCCACCGCCACGGTGCAATCCCCTCTGCGGCAGCCGGCGCAGGGGCCGCAGCAAGAACCGAACGACGTATCGATGGCTTCATCCGATCCTCAAGCACGTCGAGACCATAGGCGAGTCCTGGAAGGTAGGCGGACGGAAGACGCACGTGTCACCATCGAACAACGCCGCGAAACCCAACGCCAATCTGATAGGCGCAATGGCCCCGACGTCGACGAGCCCACGCCCGGTGAAGGTGGGTACTTGCCTTTCGATTTGGGTGCCCTGCCTTCACTCGCGAGCTGCAGCAAGTCCGTTGGCCATCTGCTTGTATATTCAAGCCAGAAATACCAGAGAAGTATGATGGAAGACTGAACCCGGCAGAGTTCTTGAGCATCTACACCATCGCTGTTCAAGCTGCCGGGGGAAGAGACGAGAAGGTATTCACCAACTACTTCCCTTTGGCACTCAAGCCAAATGTGAGGTCTTGGCTAATGCACCTGCCAGAGAACTCCATCTCGACCTGGGCTGACCTGTGCCATGACTTTGTTGGCGCCTTCATGGGCGGCCATCAAGAACCAGGGTGACCCAGCGACTTGCAGCTCCTCCTGCAGAAGGAAGGAGAAAGTCTGCGGAAGTACATGCAGCGATTCAGCCGAGTGCACCGAAACATCCCAGATATCCACCCGACAGTTGTGATAACTGCGTTCCAGTCCAACTTACGCAACCGCTGGATACATTCTAAAATGAACGTTCGGTTGCCCAAGACTGTGAATGAGCTGTACACTCTGGTGGATAAGTGCACTCGGGTAGAAGAGGGGAGGCGACTCCCCGGTGAAGAAGATGGCGTCGACATCGACTCAGAGGACGATGACGATGCCACCGACCAGAAGAAGAAGAATAAGGAGCGCAAGGATAAAGCAGTGATGACCATTGAAAGATCGAGCACGCCAAGTACCGGCAAGAAGGCCAAGACCGAGGTTCCCGGCAAGGAAGCTGCCGCATGCACTAATTGCTGGGAAGATGCGGCTGCCGAGAATGCTGGGAAGTGTGATGGGCCGTACTGTAAGATCTATCGGACCAAAGGCCACAATCTTCATGAGTGCCATCAGGTTGAGCAACTCGTCAAGAAGCAGAGGGCTGAGTACGAGAAGCGTGATAAGGAGAAAGACCAAGATGGCATTGGCGGGAAGGCCCGAGGAGGTAGAGCAGGCCGCCCCGGCAAGGCTCCTCAGTATCAAGGGAAACCCACCAGAGGCCGTGAGAAGAAGGATTGCGATGATGAGACTGATGAAGGAGATGAAGAGGAAACCAGCGATCAGGAGTTCCAGAAAGCCACTGACGCCTTGTGCATTGACGGGGGTGCATCTCTGCACTCCTCTCATCGCCAACTTAAACAGTGGGCGCGTGAAGTCAATGCCGTGGAGCCAGCAGCAGATTCTTGGAAGCCGCTAAAGTGGCCCCACACGCCCATCATCTTTGACGAAGAGGATCACCCTGACCGCACCACCGTGGTAGGGTGCTTGCCGTTGTTGGTGTCACCAACAATCCGCAACCTCAGAGTCACAAAGATGTTGGTTGACGGTGGGCCGGGTTGAATCTGATTTCTCCAAAGGTCATCAGCAAACTCCAGATAGCAGATGAGGAGCTCAAGGTTACTGGTATGTTCCAAGGAATCAACCCCGGCAGGAGTCATCCTAAGGGGAAGATCACACTGCCGGTGATGTTCGGAGGGGAGTTAAACTACCGGACTAAGAAGATCGTGTTTGACGTGGTTGACCTCCCCCTGCCGTACAATGGAATCCTTGGTCGCCCAGCCCTGGCCAAGTTCATGGCGCCATCCCACTATGCCTACAACACTTTGAAGATGCCAGGACCAATGGGCATCATTTCTATTCCGTCGTACAAGAAGATGCAGTCATATGCGTGGACAAGATGTACCGGGAAGCAGTCGCTGCAGAGGCTATGGAAGCCATTGCTCCTGCCAAGGAAAGCAAGAAAAAGAAGAAAGCTAGTGAAGATGCCAGCAAGGAATCCGAGAAGCGTACCTCTCCGGAGTGTGCTGCGCCTGTTGATGACTTGCCCGAGAGTTCCAACAGCAAGAGATCCAAGGCTGCTGCACCTGCTGTGAAGAAGGTCCCGGCAGGGCTGGCTGGTGCTGATGGTACATTTACCATCAGTGCCACCCTCGATGACAAATAGGAAAGCGTGCTCGTTGCCTTCCTACAGGCGAATGTCGATGTGTTTGCCTGGCAACCATCTGACATCCCCGGTGTTCCCCGGGAGGTAATCGAGCACCACCTTGTTGTCTGCCCACATGCCCGACCCATCAAGCAGAATTTTCAGAAGCAAGCTTCGGAGCGGCAGCAATTTATTGCCGAGGAGATCAAGAAACTTGAAGCAGCTGGTTTGGTCAGAGGAGTGTTGCATCCAACATGGTTAGCAAATCCAGTGGTGGTGCGCAAGGCGAATGGGAAATGGAGGCTTTGCATAGACTTCATAGATCTAAATAAGGCATCCCCAAAGGACCCGTTCCCCTTGCTGCGCATCGACCAGATTGTGGATTCCACCTCTGGGTGTGACCTGCTTTCCTTTCTCGATGCCTACTCCCGGTACCACCAGATTTTCATGTCCAAGGAAGACGAAGAAAAGACCGCGTTCATAACCCCATGTGGCACGTACTGCTTTGTATGGATGCCCTTCGGGTTGAAGAGCACCGGATCCACTTTTGCAAGAGTAGTACAGATTGGCTTTGAGTCCCAGCTGCACAGAAACATTGAAGCTTACATGGATGATATAGTGGTCAAAACCAAGGACAGGATGACTCTCATTCAGGATTTGGAAGAGACCTTTGCCAATTTGCGCAGGATCAACTTGAAGCTGAATCCAGAGAAGTATGTGTTTGGTGTTCCTTCCGGCAAGCTACTTGGCTTTTTCGTGTCCCATCGAGGGATAGAAGCCAACCCCGACAAGATCAAGGCTATCGAGCAGATTCAAGCACCCAAGACAGTTAAGGACGTGAGGCGTTTGACTGGATGTGTTGCCGCACTAAGCAGGTTCATTTCCATGTGTGCCGAGCGCGCCCTGCCGTTCTTCAAAATCTTGAAGAAGGCAGGACCCGTGGAGTGGACCCCAGAGGCAGACGTTGTGCTACAAGATTTGAAGACCTATCTTTCCTCTGTTCCCACTTTGGTCGCTCCCAAACCACAAGAGCCGTTGCTGCTATACTTAGCGGCAACCAATCAAGTGGTTAGTGCAGCACTGGTGGCGCAGCGGGAAGTGGATGAAGCGGCAGCCACAGCCACTATCCCCTCTGGAGAGGAAAGCGAACCCATCCCGGCAAGGTCAGATGTGGTTCAAGATAAAGAAGAGCAAGGCAGCGGAGACAATTCCAAGGTCGCGGCAAGGAAGAAGGTGGTGCAGCGCCCAATGTACTTCATCAGCTCCCTATTGCAGGGGGCTATGTCAAGGTACTCTGGTGTGCAAAAGTTGATTTTTGGCCTCGTCATGGCCTCAAGGAAACTTCGCCACTACTTCCAAGCCCACGAGATCACGGTTGTCACCCGCTTCCCTTTGCAACGTATACTCAGAAACCCCGAGGCCACTGGCAGGATAGTGGAATGGGCCTTGGAGTTATCCAGCTTTGGCTTGAAGTTTGAGAGCACATCAACTATTCAGAGCAGAGCACTAGCGGAGTTCATTGCAGAGTGGACACCAACTCCTGATGAAGAAGTACTGGAGACAGTCATCCCCGGCAAGGAAGCGCCCCAAGAATGGATCATGTATTTTGATGGTGCCTTCTCCCTACAAGGTGCAGGAGCTAGCGTGCTTCTCGTTGCCCCCACTGGGGAGCACCTGAAGTACGTTGTTCAGATGCATTTCCCCCGGGAGAAGGCTACGAACAATACCGCAGAGTATGAAGGGCTCCTTGTCGGGCTCAGGATTGCAGCAGAACTAGGAATCAAGAAGCTGATCATCTGTGGAGATTCGCAGCTTGTGGTGAGGCAAGTCAACAAGGATTATCAAAGCCCATTGATGGAGGCATACGTCGAGGAAGTGAGAAAGTTGGAGGAGCGCTTTGACGGATTGCAAACAAAGCACATGCCCCGTGCGGAAAACAGCATTGTTGATCATCTGTCAAAGTGCGCTGTGCAAAAACTCCCTCTGGAACCAGGGACTTTTGTTCTCCATCTATCTCAGCCCTCCGTATCCCCGGCAACAGTGGCCAGAAAGAGGAGGAAACTGGACTCCGGCAAGCCTCTCCCGGTAGAGCCTCCCGAAGCCCCTGGCAGAGAGCTTGGCGGGAACAACTCCCCTTCTATCAGTGAGCTACACCCTCCCGCCAGACCACCAGTCCCTGCGGTCGTGGACTGCGCTCCCACGAATGAGGAGGTGCCGCTAGTCCTAGTTGTCGAGGCCCTGGCCCCAGCTTGGGCACGACACATAGTCCATTTCCTCCAAATAGGAGAACTTCCCGAAGAGCAAGAAGAAGCTGAAAGAGTAGCCCAGAGGGCCATTATGTATCAGTTCGTCGACGACACACTATACAGAAGAAGGCCCAACGGTGTGAAATTGAAGTGCATTTGCCGGGAAGAAGGAAAAGAACTGTTGGCAAAGATACACAAGGGTATGTGCAACTCTCATATTGGATCGAGGGCCCTGGTTGGAAAAGCCTTCCGACAAGGTTTCTATTGGCCCACGACCCTCCCAGATGCAATTGAGCTAGTCACCAAATGTGAAGCCTGCCAGTTCCACTCCAAGAACATCCATCAGCCTGCCCAAGCTCTCCAGACGATCCCTTTGTCATGGCCCTTCTCGGTCAGGGGGCTCAATATCTTGGGCCCCTTCCCCCGTGCTACCGGGGGCTTTGAGTTCTTGTTCGTCGTTATTGACAAGTTCACAAAGTGGCCAGAGGTGGAGCCTGTGAGGAAGGTGACCTCATAGTTAGCTATCAAGTTCTTGAAAGGATTGGTGTGCCGCTTCGGGGTACCTGCCCGAATCATCACCGACAATGGCACCCAATTCACGAGCCGCGCCTTCATGCAATACGTTCATGCCCTCGGAAGCAAGATCTCATTTGCCTCTGTTGCCCATCCCAGGAGCAACGGGCAAGCTGAGAGGGCGAATGCTGAAGTGCTGCGAGGACTCAAGACAAGAACATTCGATAGGCTGTAGAAGTGTGGCAGGCGATGGATCGATGAGCTGCCGGTGGTTCTTTGGTCCCGCCGTACGACATCAAATCGAGCTACCGGGCAGACTCCCTTCTCCCTAGTCTATAGGGCAGAAGCAGTTATCCCCATGGAACTCATATACGGATCACCTCGAGTGCTTGCCTACGATGAAGTAGCGCAAGAACAGCACTGGCGTGATGACGCTGTGCTACTTGAGGAGAACCATCTCCAGGCTGCTACGTGTGCTGCACGCTACCAGCAAGCCCTGCGTTGCTATCACAACCACATGGTTCATGCCCGGAGCTTTGAGGAAGGCAACCTTGTCCTTAGGCGCGTTCAGCCCGCCAAGGGTACAAACTAGTTGACGTCGAAGTGGGAAGGCCCTTACCGAGTAGTACGAGTCACCAGGCCTGGCGTAGTCCGTTTGGAGACCGAAGATGGCATTCAGTTGCAAAACTCATTGAACATTGAGTATCTCTGCAAGTTCTAGTCGTAAGGCACGGCTGTTGGGCCCTACCTGGCAGCCACCCTTTTGTACAGGCCTTGCCGATGTTGCATGTAACCCCTTGTACAAAGCCAGGCGCAGACCTTGAGCAACAGAGAAATAAACGAAGTGTTGGGGGCCCCCAACAAATTGCATGCATGCATAAGCATATCATGAGCATAGCATATTCATGTAGATAAGATCGCATGTAGCACTATTTTCATCTGCACTAAGCTGCAGGGTCCTTGCCGTGGATTTGGTCCCAAAGAAAGGAAGAGAAGACAAGTCTACATAGCGATCCCCGACAAGCCAAATAGATAAGTTTTATCCCTTATCCATACGTGTTCTGTGAAGAGAAACTTGTGCATATGAAAACCTCGCCGCCTTCAAAGCATAGGTGCTCCCATCCTTTGACTCGAACGTTGCTTCGATCCGGATGGTCGTAGTGGCCTTTGACAGAAAAAGTTTGGCGGGGGCCTGGTCCCTCTTTGAGATTTTGTGCCCGGCAAGCTTAGCCCCGCGGCAACAAACCGAGGGTACCGGCAGGATAGCTTGCTGGGGATAACTTGTTTACTTGAATGTATAGAGGCAATTCACCTCTGCATGGATATAATACATGCACAAGTGCCTGGCAAAGCTTGTCTTTTTCATTAATATGCTAATAAGCAAGTACAGATCTTACAGAGCACAAACATGGATAAAGAAGATTACATCATTTAGACTAAAGTTTGGCAAATGCCTACATATTTTAGACTGAAAAAAGATAAGTGCCCCGTAATCTCCTTTCTTGTCCCTCTCCTCCTAGGCACTACGGTGGGAGGTAAAGAGGGTAAAAGGAGTGCCTGAGCAGATGCCCGACCCGATCCCGTCAGGACCTGCCAGGTGCAGCCTGACAAGATCGAGAGTGGCGAGGCTGCGAAGGAGAGGGGCGGAAGGAGCAGCTTGGCGGTGCCCTGGTCACCACCTCCAGGACCAGCAAGAAGCCCCAGCGCAAGCACCGGCAGGGGGAACCGCCGGGGCTCAGCTGGAAGACTGCTGGAGGAGGCGAAGGCACCAAGGGAGCGAGCCCCTCCCCGGTAACCACCCTAAAGAGGCCGGTGATGATGGTGCCGAGGAGGGAGGGGAAGAGCGAAAAGACAAGGCAGCGGGCCGGCAATACGAGATGAAGGCGTTGGTGCCATCGTACTCCGACCTGACGCCCTGCCACCCGCCTTCTCCATCTTCCCTCGTTCTTTCTCCATCACCACCACTCCGGGAGGACGCCAGCCCCTCGGGCCATTACCTCCCCCGGAGAAGCAGCAGGCGATGGCGACGCCCGGGGCACACAAGAAGCACCGCTCCACACCTTGGGGGCAGGAAGGTGCCACCGTCTTCAGCGTTCGCCCCGACTCTGTCGGGAAGAGCATCACTGGGATTACCGAGGATCCCTAGTGTTGCACCCCAGACGGGCGCCGGAAGCCCCGAGGGCCCCGTCGACAGGGCAACGAGCCTCGGCGACCCGCGGTGAGGACTGGCATTCCTCGCCGGACAGTCGACTCATGTGAGGGCGACGAGTGCTTCACCATTTTGGAGAAGCGCGACACCTCCCACGCCCACATCCTCGACCGTCGCGTCCCTTTTGGCCCTGGACCAGACTCACTCCCCGGGCGCCTACACAAGCGTTCGGCGTCATCAACCCCAAGCTCGAGCCCAGGGCCTGACCCCGGTCTCTCCCTCTCAACATTGCAAGAAGAAGAAAGGAAATGGGGAGAAGAGGTGCGTGGATGAGCACTTCCGCTTCCCCTCGCCCCCTTTTATAGGCGGGCTGGGGGCTGATCCCTCGGTGGGTAAACGCCGTCCCTCTCCACCAACACAAGAAGACCAGGCCCCTGCCTTGACGCTCATCCCCACCACGCGCCTCTGTTACCTACTCCACTCAATGCATGCAGCAGACGTGGCAAGGGATAAGAACGTGGTGGGAATAGTGAATTGGTAGTTACTCCCCCGTGCGTTAAAGTCATTCACGGGCCATTACAGAGATAGCCCCACCACAATTGGCGTTACGCGACGCACGGGGAAACCGGAAACTGACCCAAGCCCAGATCAATGAAGAAGCAAAGAAGATCTCAAAAGATGAGCTACCGCAGCCTCCCCGCCTGTGTACAGGACAGGGCCTACCCCGACAACGCTCGGCAGTGCGTTCAGGCCAGGCCCGGGGGCTCCTATCGGTGCAACAAACCCTAGGTGTGTTGCCTAGACTGCAGATAGGCTCGGAGGCAAGGTTGCAATGTCCAAGTCCAGACCAAGCAAGAAGAGATCAGCTCTTTGAGAAATCAAAGGGCGGATCAAGAAGACCAAGTCAAGCTAAATAAGCAAGACACCACTAAGGAGAAACCTCCCTTGCCGGGCAGGCAAGCCTGGCGAGGTCAAGGTTACCCTGAAGGCAAACCTCAAGACTCCCTCAGCAAGCTTGCCGGGGACACCAAGGGTGGCCTACCCCGCCAAGGCTCCACCGCTCCACCTCACAGCAACGCAAGTCATCGATCGGTGTGGTGTCAAACCCCCAAGTGGCTGAGTGGCTATTATTTGACACATGGCAGCCACTTCCGGAGGAAATCACCTCCAAATGACACCCGTCCAGAGATGTGTCAAGCAGACAGACGAGAAGGTGGCCGAACGGCCCGGCAAGGCTTGCCGGGCATGCCACGATGTGACACTAAGCGACGCATTTAATGCGCTCTACCCTGTCTGCAGAGTTACGTATGATAGCACTGTTTGCTATCTAATCAGTACACAATAACTGATTTGCCATTGTGGTGACCCCTTGATCTATAAAAGGAGGGCCATGGCAACCATAGAAGGGATTCGGACCCTTGTACACTCATACGCGCGTAGCTGCGCTCTCCCCGAGGCAACCCTGCCGGGCTAGAGCGCTGCGTCTCCACCATGGTCCTCTCATCAATCCACCAAAGCAGTAGGGTTTTACGCCTCGCGGCGGCCTGAACTTGGGTAAAAACTGCCCGTGTGACCTCTGTCGTGCTGTGCTACGCTCTCCGCTCTTTGTGCAATGTGCCCTTCCCCCCGCCGAACCACAAAGGGGCTGATGCCCCATGGGTGGCCGTGGTTTCCCACGACACCTTCCCTACCAATGTGAGTTTAGTGATAATGGAATCGTATCTTCTTATGCTAAAGGTGTTTATAATTACTATGATATTGAACAAATTGAACAATTAGTTGCTTTTAAGGGTGCTTAAGATGTTGCTTCTTTGATTGAAAAGTATGATGCTACTCTTTAAAAATATGAAAATTTTGCCATACTTAAATATTGCTATGAAAATTGTGCTTCTAATGCTTACGTTAAACCATATATTGAGGACTTCTCCATTGTGCAAGCGGAGACTAATATTTTGCAGGAGTCTATGGAAGAAGAAATTGATGAAATTGTGAGCCCATTAGATGAAAAAGATGATGAGGAGAGTGAAGAACAAAAGGAGGAAGAGAGGATTAGCTACCCATGCCCACCTTCTAATGAAAGTAGCTCTTCAACTCATACATTGTTTAATTACCCTTCATGCTTACCAAAGGATGAATGCTATGATAATTACTATGATCTATTGGATTCGTTTGAAATATCCCTTTTTGATGAAATTGATGCTTGCTATGCTTGTGGCCAAGATGCCAATATGAATTATCCTTATGGAGATGAACTTGATATTGTTCCTTATGTTAAACATGAAATTGTTTCTATTACACCGACACATGATAGCCCTATTATCTTTTTGAATTCTCCCAACTACACTATATCAGAGAAGTTTGCGCTTACTAAGGATTATATTGATGGGTTGCGTTTTACCATTACACATGATGATTTTGATGAATATCACATGCTTGTGCTTTCTGCTCCTAATTGTAATTATTATGAGAGGGGAACTACATCTCCACCTCTCTATGTTTCCAACACGATAAAATTGCAAGAAACTGTTTATACTATGCATTGGCCTTTACTTGATGTGCATGAATTGTTCTTTTATGACATGCCGATGCATAGGAAGTGAGTTAGACTTCGTCGTTGCATGATATATGTTTCTTGGTGCTCACTACTAAATTACAAATCATTGTTAATTAAAATTGGCTTTGATATACCTTGGGATCCCGATGGATCATTTACTTGAGCACTTCATGCCTAGCTTAATGGCTTTAAAGAAAGCATTGCCAGGGAGACAACCCCGAAGTTTCAGAGAGTCATTTTATTCTGTTGTGTGCTTTGAAAAGTTTAAAAACAAAAAATATAGAGTGGAACCTAAAACTTTTCAAAAAGAAAAGTGTAAGTGAGAAAGACGAGCATTGTTGAAGTGGGAGCTAGTCTTGAACTTTGTTTATGCCTATGGAAACTTTATGGATCTTGAATTACTGAAACTTTTCAACAAAAATAATTATACCCATGTACAAATCCATTGTATTATAAAAATAATGTGCCAAGATTTTCCTTTAGGATGTTTAGATTGCTTGTTTGGTATGTGCGGTGCAAAAACAGAAACTTTGGCTGTAGTGCGTGAATTTACATTTTTTACCAGAATATCGAGTGTTTCTGAAAATTTTACACGGTACTTACACACATTTTTTTTTATTTTTTCCTAATTTTCAGAATTTTTAGAGTTACACAAGTATGGTAAATGTTCAGATTGCTACAGACTATTCTGTTTTTAACAGATTCTGTTTTGGTTGCGATGTTTGCTTGTTTTGATGAATCTATGGATTGTCGAAGGGTATAAGGCATGGTGAAGTTAGCATACAGTAGGTATAATGCAATAATAAAATATGAATGGGTTTACAACAATACTTAAAGTGATGATTTGCTTTATTATACTAACGGATCTCATGAAGGTTTTGTTAAGTTTTGTGTGGATGAAGTGTTCGAAGATTGAGAAGGTATTGATATGAGAAGAATGAGAAGAGGCAAGAGCTCAAGCTTGGGGATGCCCAAGGCAACCCAAATAAATATTCAAGGAGACTCAAGCACTCAAGCGTCTAAGCTTGGGGATGCCCCGAAAGGCATCCCATCTTTATTCAACAATTATCGGTATGTCTCGGTTTTTGTTTTGTTCCCATGATATGCGTAAATCTTGGAGCGTTGTGTGATTTTTATTTTTCTTTTAATAATGCACCATGTTGGTATGAGATAGTCCTTGGTTGATTTATATAATGCTTCATGTGCTTCACTTATATCATTTGAAGTTTGGATTGCCTGTTTCTCTACATATGGAAAACCATTATTTGTAGAATGCTCTTTTTCTTCACTTATATTTATTAGAGCGTGGGCAAGTATTTTGTATAAACAATTAAACTCTCTTGCTTCACTTATATCTATTTAGAGAGTCAACATGAATTGGTCATTCACATGGTTAGTCATAAAATCCTACATAAAACTTGTTGATCATTGAATATGATATGTTTGATTCCTTGCAATAGTTTTGTGACATAGAGATGGTTATATGTGGGAGGTACTAGTGAATGATTATGGTTTAGTAAGATATTGGTGCTGAGGTTTGTGATTCCCTATGCATGCACATAAAGTCCATAGTTATGCAACAAAGTTATATCCTACTTATGGTACATTATTCAGTGTTAGTTACGTTCAATGCATGTTTATGACCGTTTTCATTTTTTGGTTGGTCGCTTCTCAATCTATTTGCTAGCCTCCATTTGTACCTACCTATGTGCGGTATTTACATGCCATCCCAAGTAAATTTGCATGTGCGAACTCTAATTAGTCAAAATAATTTTCCATTTTGTGTGTCCGTACCGCTCATGAGGCGGCAGGGGGCATGTTAGGCGGGTTATTCTCACGATGAGTGTTTATTCACTTGTCATTTGTCAGTGTGGAACGACCAACTATGGGGCCGACAAGCCCCTTTGTGGTTCAGCTAGGGAGATGCACAAAACGCAAAGAGCAAAACCAAGGGAAGACGCGGGGATTTTACCCAGGTTCGGGCCACCGAGAGGTGTAAAACTCTACTCCTGCTTTCTATATTGGGGGTTTGTGTTCAACACAAGTACAGGGAGCGCTATCCCCGGCAAGGTGTGAGGGGGAGCAGCTACGCGCGTAGTTGTGCAAAGGGTCGATCCTCGTAAATGTTGCCCTGGCCCTCCTTTTATAGTTCAAAGGGGTTACCACAATGGCAAAAAGGTAATTACACGGTGATTAGATAGCAAATAGTGCTATCATACCTAACTCTGCTAGTCAGGAAAAGAAGCATTAAATGCACTGTTAGGTGTTGTATGGAGGAGGAGCCCCGGCAAGGTTGCCGCGCTGCTTGCCTAGCTAACTCCTATTAGCTTGACCCGCCATTTGGACGGGTGTCGATAAAGGTAAAATCCTAACGGCGAGCTGACACGTGTCCGACAAGCCTCACCTAACTGCCTGGGGGCTCGACACCAAACTGATCAGCGACTAGCTTCTCGATGAGGTGGAGCGCTGGCAGCTGGTGGGAGCTTGCCGACCAAGGAGCTTGTCGGGCTTTCGTCTTGCCGACTCGGCCTTGCCGGTAATAGCTGCTTCTAGTGTTGATCTTGATAACTGTCTTGTTCTTCTCTTTGGCCAAGTTGATCTACTTGGTCTTAAATCTTGGTCTTCTTGATGCATGCATTGATCCCTCAAAGAGCGGCTCCCTTGGCCCGAGAGTCTTATTTATAACTTGAGTTGGGAGGGGAGCCGCTACTTGTCTGTGTATAGGTCAGGGTATAAAATACCCATGTTTTATACACCGACAGGAGCCCCCAGGCCTACACCACACATGTTGCCGAGCATCGTTGGGCTAGGCCCAAACAATGCACAGATACGCGGAAAGGACTGGCGCAAGATCTCCATGTGGCCATATCTGTCTTCTGAGATCATCTTTGCTTCTTCATTAATCTGGACTTAGGCTAGCCCCTAGCCTTCCTCTGGCAACCTTGTCACTCAGGCGAGCGTTCCCTGTTTGCAGTCGATGTAAACCCTAGGAAAAAGGGCTAAGGAAAATGTTATTGAGCATCTCTTAATAACATTCACTATTTACAATGCTCAGATGAATGCTTGTTGTCCCCTTTGCTTATTTGTGTTTTTGTATGATTCTGATCCTTCACCCTACGCGGCCCAGAAACTTGTCGGTGCGCTTTCTTGCCGCGAGCGCTTTGAGGAACGAGTCCTTAGTGGCCTGCTGGCGAGGCTGTTACCAGCAAGATATCATGCCGATCCCAGTGCAGCTACAAAACCTTGCCAAGCGGACTCAAGGCAAGATCAGAGCACAAATGGTCTCAACAAGATTCCTTCGCGTGCAAGTTTCTCATACTAACACAGAACCGCGCAAGGGGACTATAATGTAACAAAGAAATTTTTAGTTGAATTTGTTTCCAACTTAGCTTTCTTTGCTGTACTTCTTGTCGTATGAAATGAATGCTGAGTTGACGCCATTCAAGTGGTATTCCTTCCGCCTCCCCCCCGGGAAACTCTCGCGTGAGGAATCCTTCTGTTTCTTGAAAAGAAAGGAAGGAAAACAGAAGCTTGGGAACCTTGGTGGTTCATCAACAGTTTTCATACAAGCCAAAATGTAATCACAACATTGCATGTATTAATACATAAGCAAATATGCACAAAAGGTTGTGTGTTGGAATCAGGGCTCCGGGGACCCAAGGAAAGGTTCGAACTTTGGGGTGTGTGCTGAGAACTTCACTAGGCTATGGCTCGCTACTCACTGCCCCACGGTGATCCTCCGACGTGTTGGAGCAAGAGGAATGAGGAGGAACATGATGATTTACCCAGGTTCGGGCCACCTTGCGGTGTAAAACCCTACTCCTGCTTTGTGTTGGATTGCCTCGCGAGGAGGATGAGTATGAACCAGTACAAGGATGAACTGCCTCTAGAGGGCTCAAGGATCGACCTCTAGGGATGCCAAGACTCGATCCCTCCCTACGGTGGAGACTAACCTATACTTATACTAGCCCTGGTCCTCTTCCCCCGAAAACTCTAGGCGGGAAGGGATGCCACAACGGCCAATTTTGAAGGGGGACATGAGTACACCCTATCCTGACTAAAGGTGGTCTTCGCCTGCAAAGCTTCTGTCCATGACGCGCAGGTGGGCTCGGCGATGACCTCTGTCCTGCCGAGCCAGTGTCCTGGTCTTGTTGCACCAAAGAGGCAACCTTTGGGTCTGCCTTGGGAACACGCATGCTACCTGGTTCCTTTAGCACCAAAGAGGAAAGCCTCACTCTCCGCACCCGCTAGCACCGGTCCTGGTGATGTTCGTCGTGGCTCGCGTCACCCACATGCATCACGAGGCGGGTGGCGAGCCTAGAAGTGTCTGCCCTGTGGGAGCCTCAGGAGGCCGCCCCTCGCGAAGCCCTTAGAGCACCGGACGACACCTGCTAATGCTCGCCTCGTGAGGCGAGGGCCCTCGCGAGGTCCTTGCTCGTGAAGCCTTGACAATGGGCTACGCCGGGCCCTTTGACAATGCCACGCGATGGACCGCAGGTAGACGGGCCTGGGTACGCCCAGTACCAGAGCCCCGATAGTAGCCCCCGGGCCCGCAACACGCATGGCCCGGCTTGGAGGCGGAGGCGGAGAAGAGAGGGGTGAAGCGACACGGGCCCCAACTGCCTGCGGGCCAGGCTCGACGCGTGGCGCACGATGGGGCATGGGACACCCCCACTTCCCCGTGTCGCCTCGACAACTGCCCAGGCTGACAAAAATCATAGCTCACACCACGGAGCCATCATTGATCTCCTGTGCACTTGCCCTTCGATCGCCTTCCTTCTCTAGCAAGCTTGTGGCTCCCTTGCCAGTCCGGCGCCGTCCTCATCCTTCCATGCTGCCATGGCGCCCCCAGGCAGGAGGAGCCGATCGGCGGCGGCGTCGAACATCCCTGTGGGGCCCGAGCCCTCCTTGGGTCGGTCCATAGTGCTCAATCTTGAAGGGCTCAACAAGGTTCGCCCGATGATTGCGGCTAATTCCAACGAATGGGGGCCTACCAAGATATGGCCTGCTTCGTGGCCCCTCCGGGAGCTAGAGGCCACCACCATCACCATTCCCTTTCATGCAATCAACTCTGGCTTGCAGCCCCCATTCTCGGACTTCTTCAATGTCGTGCTCTCGCATTATCAGGTGCACGCGCTGCACCTGGATACGAAATCTGTCCTCCTCCTTTCAGCTTTTGCCTTCATATGTGAGGCCTTCGTGGGCGTGGCTCCCTCGATAGCACTGCTTCGCCATTTCTTCTGCCTTCAATTAACCACCACTGATCAACGTTTTGGGTGCATGTCGCTCTGCGCCGTGGCCGTGATGGCCGGGGAAGGCATCGACATGAAGATAAACCTTGAAGTGGAAGGCTTCAGGTGGCAATGGGTGTTCGTGGACGCCGCCCAGTTCAGACTGTTGCTGCAGACTCTGTTGTCCCTGATGATGGTGAGCTCCGGGTGGGAGCACGCAAGGCTTGTTGACCCGCGGCTGCGGCAGGTCACGACGAAGATGGCCGACCTGAGAGCGATAGGTGTGACAGTGGCGATGGTGGTGAGGGAGTTCATCCGTCGCCGAATCGCCCCTATCCAGCGCCACTCTCGCCCCATGTGGGCCTTCACCGGCCCCCAAGAAGCAATAAGGCTCTAGACAGCCTGCCTGCCTCCCGACATGCTGAGCGGGGTGCTCTATATCTTGACTGGTGGGGAAGTGAGCGTGCTTCCCCAGAAGGGGCTCCCCCTGTATGACTACATGAGCAAAGAAGGCATTGTCAGGAGGATGCCATGCTTTGACCAATGGGGGCTTCCCCCCGAGGGCCATGAGGGGCCTCGAGACAACCCCTTTCTAGTGCTCCCAGGCCTCAATGGCTTCGCAGGCGAGGCGTCCCAGGCGGTGTCAGAGGGATGCGATGACACGCCTCCCTCAGCCGTCATGCGGCCCGCTCCTGCCTCGACGGACATTGGTGGTGTCATCCCGTCCGGGGGGCGCGGCCGCCTCTTCAGGCGTGACAAGCCATGCACCGAACCACGGGAAAAAAATCAGGCCGAAGAGCGGCCTCGGGGCACTGCCGTGGGCTCTGAAGAAGAGAAAGTGGGTCACCATAGACGAGTAAGCATCCCACCTTGTTCTTCTTGTGTGCAGCCAGTGCCCCTAAACTTTCCTTCTCGAAGGTCCTCCTCAATCGCGGAGGTGAAGGGGCACCGAAGCGGAATGGGCACCCCCTCGATGCCTGCTGCGGCCACGAGCTCAGCTCAGCAGGTCGCTGCGCCCACGTCCACGGAAGGGGTAACTTCCTCTTCACCCGCAGGAGGCGCGGGGCACAGGACGCCCCCGGTGGGTAGCCCTGTGCACGCAAGAGGGACGACGGTCCCCCCGGGGAAGCCTCTGGCAGGCCTCTCCCCCATCCTCGGGGCGCCCATCTCCGAGATGAGCGCAGAACCTGCTGGTGTGGTGCGATCATCCCCCGTGCCTGACCATGCAAACGACCGAGGCCGCCGCGGACCTGCGTCCGCTCACGTGAGGGTGCCTCGCCCGCGGGGTATGTCAACTTGCCCAGGAAGAGCAGAAGAAGCATTGAGCCACTTCAAGCCAACGCCGGGCATGGTCGAAACTTCCCGTGCCACGGACCCAGACGGGGGAGCGGGGTCTAGCCCCGGCCAGGCCTTAGCGCTCATGAGTGGCCGGGCTGCAATTAGGCACGACCTTTTGCGAAAACCAAAGGACATGCTGAATCAGCTCGAAGCTGAGCTTCGGAATGTCGACGCGCGGCTCACGAACGAGCATTCATACCTGGCGCGTGGGTGGCACTGACTTGAAGTCGCGGTGAAACTTGGCCGCCTCCAGCGCGAATCAGCATGCTTGAAGGACGAGGCGTCTGCCACCGCAGCGGCCACAGCTTGTGAGCGTGCCCTACAGGAAGCTGAGGAGGCAGACCGGCGGCGCGAGGCAGCGGGGGCTCGCAAGCAAGAACTCCTGGCCTCAAACGCCGCCTTGGAGCAACAGCTCCAGGCACGCAGGGACGCCCTCTCCCCCTCCGTAGGGGGGCTAGCGACCCGGGAGGCGGACCTCAATGCCCTTGAGCGGGAGCTGGCGCTGACGTCGTCAGAGCAGAGCCTGGAGCGTGAGCGGCTAGAGGTGCTGGACCACCAGGTGGCAGCCGCTGAAGCTTCCCTAGCACAGCGTGTGGAGAAGGCAACGCCTCCCTGGCGTCCAAGGAAGCGGCGATCATGGAGGGGGCCCAGGAGAAGATCGTGAATGCCCGCTAGGCGCTCGTCAGCGATCACCGCAAGAAGTTGGAGCTTCAGGAGACCCGCTTCTGTGCCCGGCGCGGGGAGCTACAAGACAAGATAGATGACCTCAAGAAGAAGCTGGTTGAAGCAGACGGGCAGCACGAGGCCGCTCTGGGGTCTCAAGCCGCTGCCAAGGCCGAGCTGGCATCGCTTTAGGAGCAGGTGGGGAGCATCATTCCCTTGTGGAGCGGACGATGGACAAGGCGGACCGGGCCTGGGGGCTGCAGCACATGCGCTCCAAGATGTTCCAGGACCTTGAGGTGAGGGCCCGCCGTGCCCTGGGCTCCATCTGCAGGGCGGACGTCTCCAGCCCACTCGTGCGTGACGACGCTGGTTACCTTGCCTTCTTCACCAAGGTCGTGGAGCGACTTGAGGATGGAGCAAAGAAGGTGGGCGAGCTCGTCGAAGAGGAAAGCCGCGACCTCCTCGCCCAGGCCTCGACGCGCGTCTTCAACCATCTCCTCCGCTCCGACCCCGACTTCGACTTCGAGGCTGTGATAGCCCCCGTGTTGGTGGTGATTCGCGACGCCCTCGTGGTATGGGTGGAAGACGAAGTGGATGCCTTGAGATCACAGTTCACCACTGAACACCGCGAAGCCCCACCTGGGACCGAGTGGCGTGGGGGCGACGACGGCGAGGACAGCAGCGGCGCGTCTCCTTAAGTTGCTCCTCCTTTGTTTCCTGCCAGTACCTGATCATGACCCTGTGGGGGTATGAGGAATATTTTGCTAGGGCACGTAATGATGTATCGGACATCATTTTATGTTCTCGTGATGCTTGTTCCTCTTTCGTGCCTATTTTTGTGCTCTTTGTAGCTCGAATCAGCCCCCAAGCTGGGGCCGACCAGCGCTGGTATGCCAGATCACGATGCCCAGGCAAGGCTAGGAGGTAAAATGCTCCAGGGATAGAACGCGCTGGGAGCGACGCGGGCCCGCAGGCTCACTCATGAGCGTCGCGCGAGGACTTAAGCACCAAGGCCTTGGTGAGGTAGAGCGCGAAGGGGCAGTCCCACAGTCTGGGGTCCCTACTGCCTGGGCTCTTAAGGCCGCTGGGACTGATCCGAGAATAAACACCATGCCCAGCCCTCGCTCGTGTGAGGCTCATGAGGGAGGCGCGGGGCGCGCCTTGGTTGCTGAAAAATGAACTCCAACAAAACACCGCAACAAAAACCCCATTCCCCTTTTTAGGCATGACGCAAGAACTCTAAATCTTTATTGAAAGAAATTCGCAAACTTTGTTTACAAAAATGAGGAAGGTCACTGCGTCCGGCGCCTTCCTTAGTCTTCCCACCAGCACGGAGCATGGGGCTTCCACTTGAGCGTGGGCATGATCGATGTTCGATCGTTCCGCCAGCGTGGAGCATGGGACTTCCACTTTGGCGTGGGTGGGAGCTCCTGCAAGACCGTGGGGCGGCGCACCAGTAGACTCCGGGGCATGTATAGCCCCACTCATTCTGCACGGGAACCCCGTCCCCCATCTCTAGGCGTGCAACGCCTGGCCAAGAGACATGGGCGACCCTGACGGGCGCTCCCACATGGGCGAGACCTTGTGGAGGTCCTCCCTAGAGAGGACCCGCCTCAGGACGAGGTCTCCGACCTCAAGAGTCTGGGGCCGGATGTTGCAGCCGTGGTAGCGCCGCAAGGCCTACTGGTATCTCATGGCACGGAGGGAGGCCTGATGGCGGGCCTCCTCAAGGAGCACCAGGTCGGCCCCCCACGAGTCGCCCTGGCATGCCTTGTTGAAAGCCAGCACTCGCAGGGAACTGTGCTTGAGCTCGGACAGAAGGACCGCCTTGGCCCCGTAGATGAGGAAGAAGGGGGTCTCGTCGGTGGGCTTTGTCGCGGTGGTGTGGATAGACCATAGCATGGAGCCGAGCTCATCGAGCCAGCCCTTGCTGCAAGCCTCAAGCTTCTTCTTGAAGCTTCTGGTCTTGAGGCCCCTGAGGACTTCCGCATTGGCACGCTCAGCCTAGCCATTACTCCACGGGTGCGCCACCGAAGTGTAGCATATCTACGTTCCAAGGTTAGCATAGTAGGACCTGAAGAGGCCGCTCATGAACTGGTAGCTATTATCAATGATGATATGGTTGGGGACGCCAAATCGGCTCACGAGGCCTCTCATGAACATTACGGCCGAGCTTGCCGGGATGGTGCGTATAGGCCCCACTTCCACACACTTGGTGAACTTGTAGATGGCGATGTAGAGGTAGCGGTAGCCGCCCGCCGCGCGAGGGAAGGAGCCCAGTATGTCCAGCCTCCATACCGCGAAGGGCCAAGACAGCGGTATCGTCTGGAGCCCTTGCGCGTGCTGATGGATCTGCTTGGCATGGAACTGGCAAGCTTCACAGGACCGGACCAGTTCGGTGATGTCGCGAAGCGCTGTGGGCTAGTAGAACCCACTGCGGAACACCTTCCCCACAAGAGTGCACGATGAAGAGTGGTGTCCATAGTCTCCCCCATGGATGTCAGCTAGCAGCTCACATCCTTGCTCTTCCGAAATGCATCACAGTGAGACATTGTTGGGACGCCTGCGGTACAGTTCGCGGTCTTGTAGGCAGTAAGCCATGGCCTGTCTGGCCATGCGCTCTGCCTCAGCATCTTCCTCTGGCAAGGTGCCATGGAGCAAGTAGGCCTTGAAGTCCACGGCCCAGCTATTTGCCTGAGGCTCCAGCGGCAATAGCAAGTGGGCTCCGGATGCCGGGCCATAGTCCGGCGCACCTGTGAGTGGCGCGGGCGGAAGTTCCTCGAGGAGCAGCGTTGGGCCGGCGCCAGAAGGGGCAGTTGACGGTGCAAAGAGCCTCTCCTCAAAGACGCCAGGGCCCTGGGGCTCATGGCGGGACACCCGCTTGGTGATGTCGTCGGCTTCCTTGTTAATGCCACGCGGGATGAGCTGCAACTCTAAACCCAGAAAACGCTTCTCGAGCTTACGTACCTCCTCTAGGTATGCCGCCATGTGCTCGTCCTTCGGCTTGTATTTCTTGTTGGAGAAGTTGACCAGGAGCTGAGAGTCACTCTTGATGGTTAGGCGCTTGATTCCCAAGGCAGAGGCAGCCTTGAGACCGGCGATCAGGCCTTCATACTCCGCGATGTTGTTGGAGACCTTCTCGCCGTGCTGAAAGCATAGCTGGACGGCATAGTGAAGCATGTCATTTGCTGGGGAGACGAGCACGACTCTAGCCCCCGCGCCCTGCCTGGAGAAGGTGCCGTCGAAGTGGATGGCCCATCCATTTGGCGCCTCCTCCCCGGGCAAGAGGGACTTGTCCTCTTGGCGCTCCTCCTTGTTGGTGTCTATCCACTCCACCACGAAGTCAACAAGGGCCGCCCCCTTGATGACCCTGGTGGTGCAGAATTCCAACTGAAATACCAACAGCTAAATGTTCCACCCAGCGACTCGGCCCACGACATTAGGGTTGTGCAGCACCTTCTCCAGGGGGTACGCGGGGACGACCTTCATGGGGTGCCCTTGGAAGTAGTGGCATAATTTCCTGGAGGCGACCAAGTGCGCCAGGAGGAGCTTCTGTTGCATGGGATAGAGTGCGAGCGTCCGTCAGGACCGTGCTGATGAAGTACACGGGTGCTCGACGAGGCATGGGGCCTCCGCGAGCTCCTGCTCCTGCGAGGGTTCGCGGGCCCCAGAAGCTTCAGGGGCCGTCGTGGGTGTGGCTGGCTCGAGGGCGCCTTCCTGAGGCGCCGGAGGCTCGAGGAGCTCGACCGTCCCGCGAGGCCCCGTAGTCTCTGGGGAGTTGGCAGCTTTGCGGGGCTCTAGGAGCCTTTCCTTGGTTTTCACGTGCTCTTCCCGTACCGCCACAAGAGCAGCGCTGGCCGTCTGTGGTGTAGCTGCCAGATACAGGACCAAAGGCTCGCGGAAGCGCAGCGCAACCATTATGGGCGGGCTCGTGAGGTATCTCTTGAGGTCTTCAAAGGTTTCGTCTGCCTTCGGGGTCCACTCGGAGGAGCCAGTTCTCTTCATGAGCTTGAAGAAGGGCAAGGCGCGCTCGCCTAGCTTGGAGATGAAACGTCCCAGAGAGGCGACGCATCTGGCCAGCCGTTGCATTTCCCTGAGGGTCTTGGGGGGTGCATCTTCTCTATGGCCTTGATCTTCTTAGGGTTGGCCTCAATCCATCGATGGGAGATGCGGAAGCCGAGGAGCTTGTCAGACGGGACCCCGAAAACGCATTTGTCGGGGTCAAGCTTCAAGCTAACCGTGCATAGGTTGGCAAATGTTTCTTCCAGGTCTTCGACTAGCTTCCTTGCTTCACGCGATTTGACCACAATGTCGTCTACGTAAGCCTCCGCGTTCCTTCCCAACTGTGGCCCCAGCGTGATGAGCATCAACTGCTGAAAGGTGGCCCGCGCTCCTCAAGTCGAAAGTCATGCAGTTGTAACAGAACACACCACAAGGGGAGATGAAGGCCGTCTTCTCGACATCCCCTTTCGCCATCTTGATCTGATGGTAGCCAGAGAATGCATCCAAGAAACACAGCAGATCGCACTCGGCGGTGGACTCCATGATTTGGTCGATGCACGGGAGCGGGAAGGGATCCTGGGGGCAAGCCTTGTTGAGGCTCGTGAAGTCGACACACATGCGCTCCTTTCCACCTTTCTTAGGGACGATGACTGCGTTGGCAAGACACTCAGGGTAGCGCACCTCGCGGATGACCCTAGCTTCCTGCAACTCGTGCACCTCTTGGACGATGAACGCCTGCTTCTCTGGTGCTTGGCGCCGCGCCTTCTGCTTGACAGGGCGAGCATTAGGGCACACCGCCAAATGATGTTCAATCACCTTCCTCGGGACGCCGATCAGATCCGACACTTTCCAGGCGAACACGTCCTTGTTCACCCGGAGGAAAGCGATGAGCGCACTCTCCTGCTCTGGGGGTAGGCCGGCGCCGATGGTGAAGGTTGGGCTGGCGCCGCAACCATCAACCGACACCTTCTTCGTTTCGACACGATCTTGGGAGAACAACTGCTTCCTTCCCGCCGGAGCGACCTCCAGATGCTTGTCCCCATCTTCGGGGCCCGGGCGCAAGGCCGCCAGAGCCCCGTAGGCACGCTTGAGGGCCCGGATCATACCCTCCTTGTCTCCAGAGACCGTGATGATGCCGCCGTTGCCCGACATCTTAATGATGTTGTAGCCTGTATGGGTTGCCACCATGAACTTGGCAAGCACGGGTTACCCCAGGATGGCGTTGTATGGGAGGCCGATGCGAGCCATGTCGAAGTCGATGAGCTCGGTGCGGTAGTTGTCGCGAGTGCCGAAGGTGACTGGGAGGCGCACCTGCCCCAGGGGAGTGGCGGAGCCGTCGGTCACTCCAGGGAACGGCCTAGTGGGCACGAGCTGGTCGAAGGGCACTTGTAGCGTCCCGAAGGTTTTGACGGATAGAATGTTGAGGCTGGCGCCGCCATCGATGAGGGTCTTGGTGACTAAGACGTTGCTGATGGTGGGCGTGCATAACATGGGGAGTGCACCGGCGGCGACCGCAGACTTAGGGTGATCCTGGGAGTTGAAGGAGAATACGCCCTCCTACTGCGCACGAGGCCGCGAAGCCTAAGGCTGGGGCCTCTCGGCATTCGCCTTACAGAAGAGCTGCTTGGAGTGGCGACTAGATGCAAGCATCTGGGATCCGCCGAGAATACACGTGACTGCGTGAGGCCCTGGGAGTGCGAAACGCACGGCGAACCGATCATGGAGCTCATCCCAAGAAGAGACCGAGGCCTCTGGGAGGCCGAGGAGCCAAGAGCGCAGGGCGCCCGCGAGGACCAGTGGGAACCAGTTAGCCATGGCCTTGTCATCGCCGCCCACTGCCAGGATGGCCTGGGTGTAGAGTCGGAGGAATTCCTCAAGGCCCGTGGCGCCATCATAGCGCGGGGGCAGGACCGACCTGAACCTCACGGGCTAGTTTACCTGACGCAGGCCGGGGGTGAAGGCCGGGCAGCCCACGATGTTCAACACAACGGCAGGGCTGAGGGCAATGGTCACTGTGGCGACGCAGCGGGGGTGAACGTCATGGCCCGCGGGCTCTGCCTGGGCGGCGCGAGCTGCGCGGCGCTCGGCGCGAACACGGTGGGCGTCGGCCATGGGGATGGTGAAGCCGGATCGGAGCAAAGCGAAGGAATTCCGGCACACCCCTACCTGTCACGCCAAATGTCAGAATCGGGGCTCCGAGGACCCAGGAAAGGTTCAAACTCTGGGGTGTGCACGGAGAACTACACTAGGCTACGGCTCACTGCTCACTGCCTCATGGCGATGCTCCAACGTGCATGAGCAAGAGGGAAGGAGGAGGAACACGATGATTTACCCAGGTTCGGGCAACCTTGCGGTGTAATACCCTACTCCTGCTTTGTGGTGGATTGCCTCACGAGGAGGATGAGTATGAACCAGTACAATGATGAACTACCTCTAGAGGGCTCGATGATTGACCTCTAGGGATGGCAAGACTCGATCCCTCCCTACGGTGGAGACTAACCTATACTTATACTAGCCCTCGTCCTCTTCCCCGAAAAACTCGAGGCGGGAAGGGATGCCACAACAGCCAATTTTGAAGGGGGACATGAGTACACCCTATAATGACTAAAGGTGGTCTTCGCCTGCAAAGTTTATGTCCATGACGCGCAGGTGGGCTCGGCGATGACCTCCGTCCTGCCGAGCCAGTGTCCTGGTCTTGTTGCACAAAAGAGGCAACATTTGGGGCTGCCTTGGGAACCCGCGCACTGGCCTAGTTCCTTTAGCACCAAAGAGGAAAGCCTCACTATCCGCGCCCGCTGACACCGGTCCTGGCGATGTTCGTCATGGCTCGCGTCACCCACGTGCATCGCGAGGTGGGGCGGCGAACCTAGAAGTGTCCGCCCCGCGGGAGCCTCGGGAGGCCACCCCTCGCGGAGCCCTCAGAGAACCTGACGACGCCTGCTGATGCTCGCCTCGCGAGGCGGGGGCCCTCGCGAGGTCCTTGCTCGTGAAGCCTTGACGATAGGCCGTGCCAGGCCCTTTGACGATGCCACACGATGGACCGCAGGCAGACGGGCCTGGGTACCCCCAGTCCCAGAGCCCTGACATTGTGAAACACTTAGCTTTATTCACATATGCATAGGGTCTGCGCCTGGCTTCGTACAAAGGGTTACAAGTCTTGGAGACAAAGCTTGTACAAAAGTGGTCGCCGAGGACAAGGCCCGGCAACTGCGCCTCACGGGTAGAACTTGCGAAGATGCTCGATATTCCACGGGTTCTGTACTTGGACACCATCTTCGGTCTCCAGACGTACTGCGCCAGGTCTGGTGACTTGCACTACCCGATAAGGGCCCTCCCACTTTGGCGTCAACTTGTTTGATCCTTTGGCAGACTGCACGCGCCGAAGAACAAGGTCCCCTTCCTCAAGGCTTTGGGCATGAACCTTGTGGCTATGGTAGCGGTGCAAAGCTTGCTAGTAGCATGCAGCTCGCACAGCTACCCAAAGACAATCTTCCTCAAGGAGCGTTGCGTCATCTTGCCGCAGCTGCTCTTGCTCTGCCTCATCATAGGCAAGCACTCGAGGCGACCCGTATGTGAGTTCTGTGGGGAGCACCACTTCTGCACCATAGACTAGGGACAAGGGTGTTTGCCCATTAGCTAGATTTAGTGTTGTTCTGGGAGACCAAAGAACCACCGGCAACTCATCAATCCAACGCCTTTCACACTTGTGCAACCTATCAAAAGTTCTCGTCTTGAGACCGTGCACCACTTCAGCATTCGTCCGTTCTGTTTGCCCATTGCTTCTTGGGTGAGAAATGGAGGCAAAGCACACCTTGCTTCCAAGGATTTGGATGTATTGCGTGAAGGCGCGACCCGTGAATTGTGTGCCATTATCGGTAATTATTCTATTGGGAACCCCAAAACGACAAACTAGTCCTTTGAAGAACTTGATGGCTGACTGTGCTGTCACCTTCCTCACAGGCTCTACTTCAGGCCACTTTGTGAACTTGTCAATGGCAAGATACAAGAACTCAAAGCCCCCAGTAGCACGGCGAAAGGGGCCCAAGATATCGAGCCCCCCAGATCGAAAAAGGCCAGGAGAGAGGAATCTTTTGGAGAGCTTGCACTGGTTAATGCATATTCTTTGACTGGAACTGGCATGCTTCACACTTGGTTACTAGCTCAGTTGCATCCTGGAGGGCAGTGGGCCAATAAAAACCTTGCCGGAAATCTTTACCGACAAGGGCTCTTGATCCTATGTGAGAGCCACATATGCCTCCATGTATCTCTGCCCACAACCTTAGTCCGTCTTCCCGACAGATGCACTTCAATTTCACACCGTTCGGTATCTTTCTGTGCAGAATGTTATCCACAAACTGGTACATACTCGATTGGCAGGCTACTTTCTCAGCTTCTTCTTGTTCATCGAGAAGTTCTCCTGTTTAAAGGAACTGGACTATGGTTGTGCCCATGCAGGAGCTTGTGGCTCAACGACAAGGACTAAAGGCATCTCTTTGGCTGCGGGAGCGCTGGCCTCCATGCCAAGAACCTATGGTTCTGCGTGAAGCCGCTGCTCACCAGCAGTCGCATCATTGCTCCCAGCAACCTTCTTGCCAGTGGCTTCTGGGAGCTCTGCCAGGAAATACTTGCCGGTACTCAACTTTCTTCTCTTGTTAACTTGGGTTGATGGAAATGACACCCATCAGCCCTGGCATCTACAACGTGTTATAGGCATAATGAGATGTTGCCATAAACTTGGCCAGAGCCAGGCGGCCAAGAATTCCATTGAATGGCAAGGGGATTTTAACAACGTCAAAAACTATTTTCTCTGTTTTGTAGTTCAGTTCCCCGCCAAACGTCACCGGCAGTGTGATTTTCCCGTTGGGCCGGCTTCTCCCTGGGTTTATTGCCTGAAATGTCCTAGTTTTCTCGAGCTCATCATCAGAAATCTGTAATCTCTCGATTACTTCTGGAGAGATCAAGTTCAAACCGGCCCCACCGTCAACTAGCACTTTCGTGACTTTGAGGTTGCGGATTGTTGGTGAAACCAACAGCGGCAAACACCTGACTGTAGTTGTGCTATCAGGGTGGTCCTCGACATCGAAAATGATAGGTGTGTGCGACCACTTGAGGGGTTTCTGGGTATCTGCCGCTGGTTCCACTGCATTGACCTCACGTGCCCATTGCTTCAGCTGGCGGTGAGAAGAATGCAAAGATGCACCCCCGTCAATGCACATGGCTTCCGTTGCCTTTTGGAATTCCTGCTCACTGGACTCGTCATTGTCTTCCTCTTCACTCTCGTCATCTCCTTCCTTCTTCTCGCGGCCTCTGGCAGGTTTCTCCTTTTGCTGACTGACCTTGCCGCGGTGCCCTCCTCGGCCACCGCGGCCTTTCTTGCCGGATCCACCGGTGCCCTCCTGGCCCTTCTCCTTGTCGTGTTTCTCATAATCAGCCTTTTGCTTTTCAACTAGTTGTTCGACGTGTCGGCATTCATGGAGGGCATGACCCTCGGTGCAGTCAAGCTTGCAGTATGACCCGCCAGACTTGCCGGCCTTCTCGGCTGCCGCGGCTACCTGGCAATCAGCGCATGCAGCAGCTTCCATGCCAGAGCTCCCTGTCTTGGTTTTCTTGGCGGGACTGGAATTACCGGACCCTTCCAGGGCCATAACTATCTTGCCTTTGCACTTTCTATTGCACTTTCGACCTTTCTTCTTTGGGGTGGTGGTGTCATCATCCTCAGAATCGACTTCAGCAGCAGCATCCTCCCAAGGAAGTCTCCTCCCCTCTTCAGCTCATGCACATTTGTCTGCCAATGTGTAGAGCTCGTTGACGGTCTTAGGCAACCGTATGTTCATCTTTTCCCTCATCTTACGATCGTGCACGTTCGTGTGGAATGAGGCAATCACAGCTGCCGGGTGAACATTAGGTATGTTGTAGTGCACATGGTTGAACCTTTGTATATACTTGCACATATTTTCACCTTCTCTTTGTGGGATCGCTTGTAAGTCACAGGCTGTCTTGGGCCTTTCTAGCCTCCGGTAAAGGAGCCAACAAACTCGTTGTGCAGATCTGACCACGAGGAGATAGAGTTTTCTGGCAAATTCATCAACCAAGACCTCACATTAGGTTTGAGCACTAATGGGAAGTAGTTGGCAAGAATCTTGTCATCCCTTCCCCCGGCAGCATGCATGGCGATCGTGTAGATGCCCAAGACCTCTACCGAGTTAAGCTGGCCATCGTACTTCTCTAGTACTTCTGGTTTGAACGCCCGAACAGACGACCAGCAGACTTGCCCCAGCTCACATGTGAAGGTAGGGCACCCAACCTCGTAATGTAGATACCCGCCAACAACGGGCGCAGGCTTATCGACGATTGGGCCGTTGCCCTCATCAGATTGATGGTGGTGCGGGCATCTTCTGCCCGCCTTTCCCGCAACACTTGCCGTTGACTTCGCTGCATCTCCGGGCCAGAGGATGCCATTGACATCTCATCGGGCTCTACAGTCCGCTTGGTTCGCAGGGGCTGTTGGTGTTGCTACTATTGTTGAAGTTGTAGCCGTGGAGGTGACTGCATGGTTGGTGCACCACCTACAACGTGGCCGTCAGTTTGAGCTACTGGTGCTGTTCACGGGCGTCGCGAGGGCTTTACCTATTGCGACTTGTTCGACTCAACAAATACAGTCAGACTCTGGATAGTGGCCCTCCACTCATCCATCTTTTCTGCTGTCGAGGGAAGTTCAACAACATTTGGGTTCGCGTCATCGCCTCCACTGCTGTTGCCAGCAGGGCCAGGGGCGAAGAATGCAATGTCGCTCAACTCCTGGTAGAGCCAGCAGGAGCGCCATTGCGATCTTGCTGTCGTGGCTCATGCGCAGCGAGGGGTTGATGTGGTGGGAGCAGTGCCTGAGGATCTTGAACTTGATCAACAGGTGTTTTGCCATGCGGGCACAACCATGTGTGACCAGCGGTGCCGCTCTGCGCTGTTGCAGCAGGGAGGTCTTGGCCCACACTTGTTTGTGCAGTGTTGCTTCGGTGACTACGCTCGCCGGTGCGTCGAGGTGGCGGGTTTTGTTCATCCGCGCCGCCCGCGGCGTCGTGGTTGTTTTTGCCGGAGGGTCTAGGAAGATGATCGCCTCCGGCGCCCCCACCTCCTTTCCCCACCATGGTGGGCGAGGCGACCGTGCCGCCTGCGTCGGCCGTGCCAGCCGTGATGTTTGCACCGTCCGCAGCGGTGGCGCTGCCTGCACCGCTCGCGAACGCATGTGAAGTAACTTTGGAGGCAGAAGGCTTCGTCGTTGGGGTGCCCTTCTTCTTGGGCACCATTGATGATGAAGATGGTGATGAAAGTTGATGAAATCAGTGCGCCGTCCACTGATTTAGGTTCACGTCAGTGATGCCCCTACCTGGCGCGCCAAAGATGTCGGTGTGGAATGACCATCTATGGGGTCATCAAGCCCATTTGTGGTACGGCTAGGGAGATGCACAAAATGCAAAGAGCAAAATCAAGGGAAGATGCGGGCATTTTACCCAGGTTCGGGCCACCGAGAGGTGTAAAACCCTACTCCTACTTGCTATATTGGATGTTTGTGTTCAACACAAGTACAGGGAGCGCTATCCCCGGCAAGGTGTGAGGGGGAGCAGCTACATGTGTAGTTGTGCAAAGGGTCGATCCTCGTAAACATTGCCCTGGCCCTCCTTTTATAGTTCAAAGGGGTTATCACAATGGCAAAAAGGTAACTACATGGTGATTAGATAGCAAATAGTGCTATCATACCTAACTCTGCAAGTCAGGACAAGAAGCATTAAATGCACTATTATGTGTTGCATGGAGGAGGAGCCCCGACAAGGTTGCCGCGCTGCTTGCCTAGCTAACTCCTATTATCTTGACACGCCATTTGTACGGGTGCCGATAAAGGTAAAATCCTAACGGCGAGCTGATACGTGTCCGTCAAGCCTCACCTGACTGTCTGCGGGCTCGATACCTCACTGATCAGCGACTAGCTTCTCGATGAGGTGGAGCGCTGGCAGCTGGCAGGAGCTTGCCAGCCAAGGAGCTTGTCAGGCTTTCGTCTTGCCGGTTCGACCTTGCCAGTAATAGCTGCTTCTAGTGCTGATCTTGATAACTGTCTTGTTTTGCTCTTTGGCCAAGTTGATCTACTTGGTCTTGAATCTTGGTCTTCTTGATGCACTCATTGATCCCTCAAAGAATGGCTCCCTTGGCCTGAGAGTCTTATTTATAACTTGAGTTGGGAGGGGAGCTGCTACTTGTCTGTGCATAGGTCAGGGTATAAAATACCCATGTTTTATACACTGACATCATTGCACGAGAAAGTGACAGGTAATAGGGATGCCCAGCCCCATATTGAATCAAAATGAAAAAAAAATCCTTGGAAAGTTGTTGGTATGGAGGGCACCCGTGGATACAGTTAGCCATGGATTGTGAAAGAATGTTGGAAAGGAAATGAACTTTATTTTCTATTTGTGAATGGCCTATAATGTGTCTAGCATGGAAGATGTTGGGAACTCTCGGTCACATCGTTGATAGGAAAAGTATGCCCCTCAAAATAATTTTATCTCTCTATTTTAAGCTTTGTGCTCTGGCATCTGCAAATCTCCGCTTCCCTCTGCGAAGGGCCAATCTATTTACTTTTATGCAATTTTTATTTTTACTTTGAGTCTTCACCTTCTCTTGTAAGTACCAACTGGAGAGGACTGTTGTCATAGTTGTGCATTGGGTGTAGGTAATATTGAGTGTGTTTCATGAATGGATCAATGGTTGAGTATGACGGGCTAGGGATAGCGTTCTTTAGCATTTTTATTCTGAAAGGCATGATTGTTTGTTGGGATGCCTGAGTATTGATGTCTTTATGTCAAATTATAGACTATTGCTTTGAATCACTCATGTCTTAATGTTCATGCCATGATTAGATTATATGATCAAGATTATGCTAGGTAGCATTCCACATCAAAAATTATCTTTTTTCTCATTTACCTACTCGAGGACGAGCAGGAATTAAGCATGGTGATGTTGATACATCTCCATCGTATCTACAGTTTTTTATTGTTTCATGCCAATATTCTACAACTTTCTTATATTTTTGGAAACATTTTATATTACTTTTGGGACTAACGTATTGATCCAGTGCCTAGTGCCAGTTCCTGTTTGTTGCATGTTTTTTGTTTCGCAGAATATCCATATCAAACGAAGTCCAAACACGATAAAAATTTACAGAGATTTTTTTTGGAATATATGTTATTTTGGAAGAAGAATCAACGCAAGACGATGCTCGAGGGCCCCACAAGCCACCAGGGCGCGCCCAGGTTGGTAGGGCGCGCCGTGGTGGCTTGTGAGTCCCTCAAAGGTCGGTTGGCCCCCTTCTTTCACCACAAAAATGATAATATCGGGGGGGAAATCGGGGTAAAATTTTAGTCCGATCGGAGTTATGGATCTCCGGGAATTTAAGAAATAGTTTTCGGCCAAAAAACAGAGAACGCGAAACAGAAGAGAACGGAGAGAGAGAGAGAGAGAGAGAGAGAGAGAGAGAGAGAGAGAGAGAGAGAGAGAGATCCAATCTAGGAGGGGCTCCTTCCCCTCCGCCGCCATGGAGACCATGGACTAGAGGGGGAACTCTCCTCCCATCTAGGGGGAGGCCAAGGAAGAATAAGAAGGAGGTGGGCTCTCTCCCCTCTCTCCCGGTGGTGCCAGAACGTCGCCGGGGCAATCATCATGACGACGATCTACACCAACAACTTCGCTGCTGTCATCACCAACTCTCCCCCCCTCTATGCAGCGGTGTAACCTATCTTCTACCCGTTGTAATCTCTACTTAAACATGGTGCTTAATGCTACATATTATTATCCAATGATGTGTTGCCATCCTGTGATGTTTGAGTAGATTTGTTTTTATCCTATTGGTTGATTGATGATCGTGATTGGTTTGAGTTGTATGTTTTATTTTGGTGCTGTCCTATGGTTCCCTTCGTGTCGCGCAAGCATGTGGGATCCCCGCTCTAGGGTGTTGCAATACGTTCATGATTCTCTTATAGTGGGTGGCGAGAGTGACAGAAGCTTATACCCGAGTAAGGGGGTTGTTGCGTATGGGAGTAAAGAGGACTTGATATTTAATGCTATGGTTGGGTTTTTACCTTAATGATCTTTGGTAGTTGTGGATGCTTGCTAGAGTTCCAATCATAAGTGCATGTGATCCAAGTACGAAAAGTATGTTAGCTCATGCCTCTCCCTCATATAAAATTGCAATAATGATTACCGGTCTAGTTATCGATTGCCTAGGGACAAATAACTTTCTTGTGTTACAAAAAGCTCTCTACTAAACAACTAACTATTATTATGTTGCAATTTAATCATAGTTTTATTCTTGCAAACCTACCCTATCACCTACAAAATAGTTTCATACTTGTTCTAGGTAAAGCAAACATTAAGTGTGCGTAGAGTTGTATCGGTGGTCGATAGAACTTGAGGGAATATTTTTTCTACCTTTAGCTCCTCGTTGGGTTCGACACTCCTACTTATGGAAAAAGGCAACAAACGATCCCCTATACTTGTGGGTTATCAGTGCCCTCGCCCGAGCTGGAGGACCACAGGAGCGACCATCCCCGTCAACCCCGTGCCGCCGCGGCCATCTTCTCCGACGACGCCGACACCCTACCGTTGTAAGCCCGGGGTCCCTTCCCCTCTGTCCAATCTATCTCCTACGGTGTGGATTAGATCCCATAGGATCTTTTATTTAGATCGAAACCGTACGGGTTTTAATGTGATTTTTTTGGTTTATTTAAACCAGGCCATGTTATTTTTCTGTTATTCAGTCGCAGCCGCTGAATCCTCTAAACCTCGACCGTGCACCCGTGGCAGATGCCCTCAGCCACTCACAGAGTGCCACGTGGCACCTCTGCCACGATCGACCGACATCTGATACTTTCAATTTCAGAATTCTATTCAAAATTTTCTTTTAGCATATCTTTAGATCTACAACTCTAATTTAGGTGATTCTTTTTACTAATGGGTTGTATTGATCCCATCTTTCCAGAGGACTCAAATAAAAATATTTTTGAAACTTTAAAATTTGAATTAGATCAGATTCAAGTTTAAATTTAATTAGGCCATAACTTTTAATCTATAACTCTGTTTTATTCGATTCTTTTTGCAAATTGAAGCTTATGACATTTACTTTCTCTAGAAACAATAAACACATAATTTTACTACTGTTAAAAATATGTTCCTATCCAAAAACTTTATTTGATTCTTTTTGGAGTGTCATAAGTCTTTTATTTTGTCTCTTTTTGTATCATTGAGTGATTGCTTATGCGTTGTTATAATTGCTTATGATAGATTACTCGTAGTGTGACGAGTAGAATTATCAGGATTATGAGTGCGATGAATCTTCACCAATAGTACAAGGCAAGTTACATATTGATCATACTCCCTTTATACCCATGTTTTCAATGCATTTTAGCCTAGTTGAATATTATGCATGAGTAGGATTATGAATATGGCTATGCAATATACACCTAGTAGTTCATTGAGATAGGTCTAAGCCTTTACTCCAGTGTCGCCAATGTTGTAGGAGTTAATGCTTAGCCTTGCTTTTGTAGACGGGGTGGTATGTCTGAATTCATGCAAGTTGTGAGAGAGTAGTAAATAGGTCAACTATTAATAACTTTAATACTTCTCTGGGTGGAATGGTTTGTGCAACCTGGAGTAACCAGTGGATTTGCCAGGCTGGCCTGGAGATGGCTAGTGATCACTTCGGAATGCCACCCAGGCTCAAAGAGATTTATATTTCTTTCATGACTAGAAGCTTATGTGTGCAGGCACAAGCTATTATGAGTTCTGGCTTGCTTGATTAGTTGTATTGACTCTTACCATGTGGTGCTACGAGAAGTAGATATGAGTAGGTGGGATGGGCACTACCACGGTTAAGGGAAGCTCTTATGAAAGACCTTGTCTCGATCTTCCAGTCCTCAAACACCAGGCAATGCGAGAACTACAAAGGAGGTGATCGAGTCTTGTGAGGAAAAGTGCACAAACCTTTGCAGACTGTAAAACTAATCTTTTAGCCCTGTCCCCAACTTTGGACAATTCGAGCAACTAGAAGTGGGAATTTGAGCGATCTCATCACATTTAACTAATTTAATGGGTTTTAATCAATTGGGTATAGATTGAATGGAGGAACCATCTCAATCATATTATGAGCTCTGTAGTAGTGTAGCGAACCTGGTAATTTATATAGTAGGGAAAATTGGCTTTATGCAAAAAATTAAACTTAGAACTTTCCACCAGCCAAATTGCATGTAGAGGTAGGACTTTTATTCTCTCTTATGGTGTGACTTGCTGGTACATTCAGCGTACTTACCTACACGGTCGCAAAGTATCATGTTGCAGGATTTTATATGACGAGTAAGTGATGCGTTGTAGGGTTATGATGTCTACACTCAACTTTGCCGTTGGTGTTGATGGGACCCCACAATCTTTGTTGTTACTTCTACTGTGTGCACTATAAGGTAACAGTATTTATGTTACTTTATAACACGTGGTTTTCTATTATTTCATCGAGTACTATGTGTGCTAGCTAATGATCCAGGGATAGCACAGTAAGCACATGAGAGTTGAATCCTTATTGGAACCGGGTCAATACACTACGCAAGGAGGAGGATCGGGTGCCCATGGTCTTTGGGTGCAACTAATGGGATATGGTCTCTTGGGGTTTGTTTAGCCGATTTGGTTGGCGGCCTACCAGTAGGATTTTTGATGCATGAGGCTCATTTCCCTACGATATTCTTTTTTTAAATTTGCCATTGGGGTCAATCAGTGCGATAATTTATTTGTTGTACTTTATTATGATTGGATGATGAACTTAGATAACATAATAAAAAAGGTTGTGTGCATCACTTGGTGCAGAGGCCGTGCGATCTCCCCTCTTTTTAAAAAAATAGGGAGCATTCGTAGGTAGTACACATAGTTCACAGATCTTGAGTAATCATATTGACATAAGAGTGATCAAGAGTGCATTAGATGATCAACAATAGTGTATCAAAGCGACATTGTTAGTAGATTGTATAGCTCATCTACATACTTACATTCAAAATACCCAAGACACCAAGGCTTTTTGACCCCTACACACAGATATTGCAGCCAATCAACTTACTGAAAGGGGGTGGCTATTTATAGCTGGGTAGGAGCCCAAGGTGATACGACTGAAATGACCCTGGGCCATTAGCCAATTGACACGTGTCTCAACAGTTAGATTTTACCACTTGAAAGAGATTTCCAATGTCTTCGCTCGAAGAATTAGGTCTGGGTTGAGCATCACATGAAACTTCTGGCTTTGTTTTGCCTCAACCCCACTTAACACTACGGTGGTTCATATGACTCAAAAAAGAAGAAAATGAAACTACCAAAAGACAAAGTCTTCGCGTTCCAAGTCTCTCAACTCGTCTCCAAACTCCACCGGGGTTGAAGTGAAAATCTCATGCTCAACCATCTCATCCCCGTCACTGTGGATGAAGGCCGAAGATGGCACATCATCAGTTGCCTCCATGACCGAAGGGAACATCCCATGCTCGGCCATCTCAATCTCACCTCCGAAAATGGAAGCATCATCTTTGCTCGCAACCATGTCACTTGCCTCCAAATCTTGGTCCAAGAGTGGCTCTCTAGTCGTAGTCGTCGCCATGCCATCTTCAAAAAGAGTCATGGTAGACTAGGCACCATCAATGTCGTAAAGAGGGATGGCGGTCAAGTCAAACTTTGGAGTATCCTTGTGGAGCATCATCTTGTCAGCCTTGGACATCTTGGTGGAACTAGCCTCATGCTTGTCGTCTTGGAGCTTGGTCTTTGTGAAGTGTGTGTGGGGTGGCCTTCATGATTTAGTGTTTCGCCTTGAGAGCGGCAATGTAAAGGTTGTCAAGGGACTTATAGTTGTTGAGGAAGATAGTATTGGCGATGTCGTAGTTCAATCCCATCGTGAAGTGGTACTTCATCTAAATGGGGTCGTCCACACTAGCTCGTCGTAAGGCATTTTTCATCTCCAAGAAATAGTCCTCGAGGGACTTGGATCCTTGTGTGGTATTCTCCAATTAGCGAAGTAGATGTTCTGTGCAGGTGGAAGGCACAAACTCTCATTGCATGGCCATCTTCATCTTGGGCCAACTCATGTCGAAGCCCTTTGAAGGTGTGGGAAGCCACCATGTCGACGCATAGTCGTGGAAGTTACTTGTGGTGCACTTCACTTGATCATCAGAAGGGACTTGGTGTAGCTTGAGGTAGGTGTCCATGGTACGCTCCCACTCGAGGTACTCTTCGGGGTCTTGAGTCCCATAGAAATAAATCTCATAATCGTCGTCAAAGTATTAGTTGCTCGTGGAAGTAGTGGACTTGAGCTTAGGAAGCTTCTCTTGAGCATATTCTTGAGGTGCTTGTCGGTGAAGATGTCGCAGATACAAAGGCAAAGATGCCTTGAAATCACTTGGCGAAGATGCCAAGGTGGGTGGTGAAGTATTAGAGCAAAGGTGGGTGTCGAGCTCTTTAACTTCACGATCTTGTCGGTGATGGTGTTGATGCCGATGTGACCTTGCCAGAGATGGTAGCTTGGAAGCGTTTGCACTTGAGTGTCTTCTTGAAGATGATCTTGAAGACCTCTTGCGGTTGTCGCTTAAGTCCACAAGTTTGTCCATCCCGGCGTCGCACTCCATCGTGCCATCGAACTCATCCTCGATGTAGGCACAGACTAAAGATGAGCTTTCCCTATCCGTAGAAGCACTCGAGAAGGTGTGAGAAAGAGATAGAATGAACATACTAAAGTTACCTCTTTCCTAAGTTGTAGATCAGTCTCAAAGACCACAATGTATGCAACAAAAATAGTGCACTTGGTGAAAAACCTTGTCCAGTCCTCGCACCTGCACAAATGCTTATATTGGAGCTCGTTGGGTTTAGTGGCACAAAATATCGAGCAAATTGAAGTCCAAGATATTGTAAGAGTTGAAATCAATCCGAAGGACTCAAAATGCAAAGCAAGTGATCATAATTATAGAAAATAGTAATAAAGAAAACACACGTAGTGGGATAGTGGGGCTTGTGCAAATATAGGGATGATCAATGTAAGGATTGCCTACTGAAGACTATGCTCATGTTGCACAAAGCCACAAACACAAGGAGAGACTAGCCGCTTGATTTCACGTTTGAGCACAATTCACCACTTGGCACCAATCCAACACATGCAAGCAAAACATTTCCTATTCCAAGTATCTGTCTGCACAAGTATCTCTTTTCATGCTCAACTCTCTTTTGCTTATAAGCTTTGATCTTTCTTTCTTGCTTAGAAGTTTATTTTGCTTTTGCTTCCTTTCCACTTTCCTTATTGAGCCTCAACTGAATATGCAAGACAAGTATCACAAGATATGCACGGGAGTAAGCTATCACACTATATGATATATCAAATGATGTAACAAGATGATATCTCGTATCACTATGGTGCTCAAGTTTTCGTGAAGCCCGCAATACTTGGATAGCTAGTCACAATAGGTATGAAGGTAATCACAAAGATGGTGGGGCTATAAAAGTGAATGGTAGGGAGGAGGAGTTTGTGGCGGAATGGATACATTTGTCACACTTAACCTTTCATGGAGTGAGGGTTAACCGGCCTTGCGTCCGATTGAAGTGGCTCATTGGTTGATGTATTCGATGTAGCAGTACAAGTTGATGAAGATTTGACCCAATGGTCACTTCCAGTTTCAGTGAAGCAGTGTGTCGGCGTGGAGCACGATCACCTATGGGGCAGGGGTACCCCTTTGTGGTTGGGCATGCGGACGGCCGCATTGCACAAAGAGCAGAAGCAATAGGGGAAAACACGGAGATGGACAGCTAGATTTTACCTAGGTTCGGGCCGCTTTGCAGCGTAAAACCCTACTCCTGCTTTGGTGGATTGATCTGGAGGAGGACGAAGACGCAGAGTGCACTAGCCTGGCAAGGGTGCCTCGGGAGTGCAATCACGCGCGTACAAGTGAAGGGGGTCGATGTGTTCGAACCCTTTGCTAGGTTGGCTCGGGCCTCCTTTTATAGGTTAAGGGGCGACCACAGTGGCAAAATAGTCATTTAGGTAAAATTAGTTAGCTAACAGTGCTATCATACCTAACTCTAGCAGTTAGGACAAAGTGCATTAAATGCACTGCTAGGTGTTGTGTCGAGGTTGAATCCCGGCAAGCCTGCCGCGCTGCTTATCCGCTTCTCCGCGCTAGCGTGACAAGTCTCCTAAACGGGTGTCGATAAAGCTAATCACTCCTTGATCATGTTGCCACGTGCTTGACAGGATCCACCTGGTTGCTTGGTTCCTTGACACCGCACTAATAAGTGACTTGGGTGCGATGAGGTGGAGCGGTGGCGTCTTGGTCGAAACCTACCATCAAGAATCCTGGCGGGTTTTGATCTTGGCGGCCCTGGCCACCCTGCCGGGGCAATCTGGACTTGCCCTTGGGTGCGGCCTCGGCCTAGCCGAGCTCTCCTGCCCGGCAAGGGCGGCCTTCCCAAGGTGATTTTTGGTTATCTTGTTCTTCTCAATGCTCTCCTTGATCTCACGAAGTGTGGCTTCTCTGGCCTATCTTTATATGGCGTACTGGTATCGAACGTGTGATCGTCAGTATGTACATGCATGAGTTCTGTCTAGCAAAAGCAAATGTGTGCTGCACCGACAGGAGCCCGCGGGCCTGGCCTATACGTGCCGATGGGCAGCGTTGGGGTAGGCCCCAAACAATGCACGGGCCTACTTCCTGACCTTGCCATGCTGGAACTCAATCCTTTGAGATCTTCCTTGCTTCTTCATTAACCAGGAGTTGAATGATCCCCTGGGTTCTCTGCGAGCCGCGCGACGTTGAAACGACGTGGGCTCATCCACATCGTAGGTCAAAGGATGCCCACGTTCATGAGGGTGAATTAGTGTGCCTGCGCGTGAACCGGGGGTAACTGCCATTCCACTTTACCCACCACGCCTGCCGTTTCTGCCACGCGCGCCGCATGCATTGCGTGGGGTTGGTGGTGGACGTGTAGGGCGTGGGAATGTGTGCCATGACAGAAAGCGTGGCGCCCAGGGTTGTTGTAGAGGGGCGGCCGGCGAATCTGGACGCTGTCAGTGGCGCGGATAAGCCGGGTTGAAGGAGCGGGGCGGTTGCTCCAGGGTAGTGGAGAACCAGCCCCTGCCTCGCTTCACTATAAAAGGGAGCATGAGGAGGATGGAAATGTTCACCCACGCACCTTATCCTTCTTCTTCTCAGGTTCTTCCTCCACCATGGTGTGAGGAAGAGGGCGTGGTCGGGCTCCGGTGGCAGCGACGAGGGCTTCCTCTCGGCACCGCACCCCTGCCCCTGCTGGGGACGCCGGGGCAGGATCCAGTGCACAAGGTAGAGCCGCACGACATGGTCGCAACAGGCGAGGCACCCGGGGCCGAGGCGGGCGCTGTAGCGCGCTGGCTGTTCCCCCTCCAGCTGCCCCGATCCCGGCGGCACGCCATGTAGGAGATACGGCACTCAATTTTGTTGTCAGGCTACGCGAGCCTCTGCGCAGCCATCTCCGGCTACCTCGCCCTTTTGCTAGGATGATGGAGGTTGAGCAGCCGCTCAGGCTAGGGTTGCACATGAGCAGCTGCTGCAAAGGTGCGGCATGGGCAGACATTGAGTTCCCACCACCACATGTCATGCTTCTTAGGCGTGGCTGGAAAACCTTTGCCTGCGCCCACCATCTGGCAGAAGGACATGTCCTCCGCTTCAAGTTGGTGGAGGCTGATCTGCTCTTCATCAAGGTCTTCGGACACTCATGTGCTCGATTAGGGTGCTGCGTGGGGAGCTCGACCGATGATGAAAGCTCCTCCTCGAGCGACAGCGACGAAGAGGACACTGATGGCGAAGACGGCGGCGCTGAGCCCCTTGTCCTCAAGCAGGAGGACGACCGCTCGGACTCCGGCTGAGCGTTGGTCGCATCATCACCGTCAGCTAGGCGCCAGCAGCACCGCCATCTGCAGCTAGACCCAGGCAGAGCGATTTGCCGGGGGGGTGCTTGGCCTAGTCGACTCCGCTTCCACCAGCTGGACTCCGGCAGGCTTCCTCGTAGACTCTGACTTCGTCTTCCCTGCCAGTGTTCCTCTTGCTGTGTTCCTCTGGTCCTGGCGGTGGTGACCAGGGCATCGCCTAGCCGCTCTCTCCATCCCTGGCCTATTCTTCCTTGCCGGGGAGGCGCCCTCCCAATCTTGTCAGGCTGCGTCCCGCGGGTCCTGATGGGGTCGTGCTGGGCTTCTGCCCATGCGCTCGTTCTGTCCTCTTTCCTTCTTGATGCAACTCCTAGGAGGAGAGGGACAAGAAAGGCATTATGGGGCACTTATCTTTTTTAAATCAAAAGATGTAGGCATTTGCCAAGCTTTAGTTCAAATTATGTAATCTTCCATCCATGTTCGTACTTTGTATGATCTGTACTTGTCTATCTACGTATTAATGGAAAAAATGTTTGCCGGGTGCTTGTGCACGTGTCTTTTAACACGCTAAGGAAAGGTTCCTTAGTACTCCCAGGTAAGCAGAGCTTCCCCGGTAAGACATCCTGCCGGCCCTCATCACCGCAACTACTGAGCCTCGTCCGATGGATCAGGAGCGTGGATAAGGGATGGCCCCCCGCCAGCTCTCCTTAAGTGTCACTACAACCATCTTGACAAAGATGGGAGCACAGATGATGGAAGTGGCAGAGTTTCCCAACGTATAAGTTTCTCATATGCGAGTACGACATGATGGAGAGGCAAACTTATTTGTGTTTGTTGTTCTTCTTATCGTTCCTGAAAAGGATAAGCTGTAGAGGACCAATATGCGGGCTCGTCCTCAATCTTCTTCCCCGGGAATACATCCGTGGTAGAATCCTGTTGCTAACTCCAAAAAAAGAAAGATAGGGGAGAGGTAGCTGCATATGATACTACCTAAGGGATTAGTCACCCGATATTAGGATTATTGTAATCACAATAAAGTCATACTTAAGTAAACATGCATGCAAGTTTTGTGCTAGTGCTTCGTTTTATTATCTTTGCACAGGGTCTGTGCCTGGCTCTTCATACAAAGGGTTATAAGTCCTGGGGACTATGCTTGTACAAAACAGGTTACCGGGACAAGGCCCAGCAACCGTGCCTTACGGGTAGAACTTACAAAGATGCTCAATGTTCCATGAGTTTTGCATTGGGATTCCATCTTCGGTCTCCAGACGGACTGCGCCGGGTCTGGTGACACGTGCTACCTAGTAAGGGCCTTCCCACTTTGGTGTCAACTTGTTTGAACTCATGGCGGACTGAACACGCCTAAGGACAAGGTCACCTTCCTCTAGATTCCGGGCTTGGACCGTGCGGCTATGGTAGTGGCGCAGTGCCTGCTAGTATCGTGCAGCACGTACAGCTGCCCGGAGACGGTCCTCCTCGAGGAGCATGGCATCGTCATGTCGTAGCTGCTCTTGGGCTACTTCATCGTAGGCAAGTACCCGAGGCGACCCGTATATGAGTTCCGTGGGGAGCACTGCCTCTGCCCCATATACCAGGGAGAAGGGAGTCTGTCCAGTAGCTCGATTTGGTGTCGTCCTGATTGACCAAAGAACCACCGGCAACTCATCAATCCAGCGCTTGCCGCATTTTCACAGTCTATCAAAGGTTCTTGTCTTCAGCCCCTGCAGCACTTCAGCATTCATCCTCTCAGCCTACCCGTTGCTTCTTCGGTGTGCAACGGAGGTGAAAGAGACCTTGCTCCCAAGGCTCTAGATGTACTGCATGAAGGCACGACTTGTAAACTGAATGCCGTTGTTGGTGATTACCCTGTTGGGCAATCCAAAACAACACACCAGTCCCTTGAAGAACTTGATAGCTTACTGCGCTGTCACCTTTCTCACTGGTTCCACTTCGGGCCACTTTGTAAACTCGTCGATTGCGACGTACAAAAATTCAAAGCCCCGGTAGCATGGGGAAAGGGGCCCAAGATGTCGAGCCCCCAGACCGCGAAAGGCCGGGACAAAGGGATGGTCTGCAAGGCTTGAACTGGCTGATGGATATTCTTGGAGTGGAACTGGCATGCCTCACACTTGGTGACGAGCTAAGTTGCATCCCGGAGGGCGGTGGGTCAGTAGAATCCTTGCCGGAAAGCTTTTCCGACAAGTGCTCTTGATCCCAGATGTGATCCACACACACCTCCATGTATCTCTACCAACAGCTCTTGTCCGTCTTCTTGACTGATACACTTCAGCTTCACCCCGTTGGGTCTTTTTCTGTACAGAGTGTTGCGCACAAACTGGTACATACTCAATTGCCGGGCCATTTTCTCAGATTGCTCTGGATCCTGAGGAAGTTCTCCAATTTGCAAGAATTGCACTATGTGCTATGCCCATACCGGAGCCTGAGGCTCGACGACAAGGACTAAAGGCATCTCTTCAGTTGTGGGAGCACTTTCTTCAATGGTAAGAATCTGGGATCCCGCCTGAGAGTGCTACTCACCATTCAGCATAGGATCTCCCCCGGCAACCTTCTCACCAGCGGCTCCAGGGAGCTCTACCGGGAAGTGTTTACTGGTGTTGAGCTTTCTTCTTTTTCTGGCCATGGCTGTCAGCGAGACTAATGGTTGGGTAAGGTGGACTACAAAAGTGTCTGGTTCCACAGGGAGCTTCTGCGCAGCGCACTTCGACAGGTGATCAGCAATGCTGTCTTCCGCACGAGGTACGTGCTCTGTTTGCAGCCCGTCGAAGTGCTCCTCTAGCTTCCTCACCTCTTCCACGTACGCCTCCATCAGCGGGCTTTGATAATCCTTGTTCACCTACTTCACAACAAGCTGGGAGTCCCCGCATATGATCAACTTCTTGATTCTCAATTCAATAGCAACATGGAGCCCGACAAGGAGCCCTTCATATTCTGATGTGTTTTTGGTGGCATCTTCCCTGGGGAAATGCATCTGGATGACATACTTGAGGTGTTCTCCGGTGGGCGTGATGAGTAACACTCCCGCGCTAGCAGCTTGGAGCGAGAAAGCACCGTCAAAGTACATGACCCATTCCTTAGGGGCCTCCTTGCTGGGGAGGGCAGTTTCCACAGTCTCTTCATCATGAGTTGGCGTCCACTCTGCTATGAATTCTGCTAGTGCTCTGCTTTGGATAGTTGTTGTGCTTTCAAACTTCAAGACAAAACTTGATAGCTCCAGAGCCCATTCTACTATCATGCCGGTGGCATCGGGGTTCCTTAAGATCCGCTGTAGTGGGAGGCGAGTCACAACGGTGATCTCGTGGGCTTGAAACTAATGGCGCAGCTTCCTTGAGGCCATGAGAAGGCCAAAGAACAACTTTTGGACTCCAGAGTACCTTGATCTAGCTCCCTGCAAGAGGGAGCTGACAAGTAAACTGGTCACTGCACCATTTTCTTTCTTGCCGCCCCTTCCCGCCTATCAGTGCTAATTTGTGGTCCCCCTTCATCGTCGCCCCCGGTAGGCTCTGCCGGGGACGGAGCCGGTTCAACACTAGGTGGTTCTGCCGCAGTAGCTTCCCTACTATCTACTTCCCTCTGTGCCACCAGGGCAGCACTAACCACTTGATTTGTGGCCGCTAGATACAGCAGCAACGGCTCTTGCAGTTTAGGTGCGACCAAGGTTGGGGCAGAGGAAAGGTAAGCTTTCAAACCTTGCAGCGCAGCTTCGGCTTCAGGAGTCCATTTCATTGGACCAGCCTTCTTCAATATTTTGAAAAACGGCAAGGCGCGCTCAACAGATTTGGAAATGAGCCTACTCAGTGCAGCCACGCAGCCAGTTAAACGTCTCACATCCTTGATGGTCTTCAGAGCTTGCATCTGTTCTATCGCTTTGATCTTGTCGAGGTTGGCTTCTATCCCTCGTGAGACACAAAGAACCCAAGAAGCTTGCCGGATGGAATGCCGAATACACACTTCTCTGGATCGAGCTTCAAGTTGATCTTTTGCAAATTTGCAAAGGTCTCTTCCAAATCCTCAATGAGTGAATACTTGTCCTTGGTTTTGACTACTATATCATCCATATACACTTCAATGTTTCTGTGCAGCTGAGGCTCGAAACCAATCTGTACGTCCCTTGCGACGTGGAACCAGCACTTTTTAGCCCGAAAGGCATACGTACAAAGCAGTACGTGCCCCACGGGGTGATAAAAGCGGTCTTTTCTTCGTCTTCCTTGGCCATGAAGATCTGATGGTACCCTGAGTACGCGTCCAAGAAGGAGAGCAAATCACATCCGGAGGTGGCATCAACGATCTGATCGATGCGCGGCTAGGGGAAGTGATCCTTTGGACATGCCTTGTTTAGGTTAGTCAAGTCGATACAAAGTCGTCACTTCCCGTTAGCCTTGTGCACCACCACTGGATTTGCTAACCAAGTTGGATGCAGTACTCCTCGGGCCAAACCTGCTGCCTCTAGCTTCTTGATCTCCTCAGCAATGAACTGTTGTCTCTCCAAGGCCTGCTTCCTAACTTTTTGCTTGACGAGGCGGGCATGAGGACAGACAGCAAGGTGGTGCTCGATTACCTCCCTGGGAACACCGGGGATGTCATTCACCCGCAGGAAGGCAACAAGCGTGCTTTCCTATTTGTCATCAAGGGTAGCACTAATGGTGAAGGTACCATGAGTGCCATCCTGCCGCGCCGGCACTTTGTTCGTCGCAGGAGGAGCAGCCCTGGATCTTTTGCTTGTCGAACTCTCCGGCAAGTCACTGCCGGGCGCAGTGCACTCCGAAGAGGCACACTTCTCGGGGTCCTTGTCGGTGTTCTTAACCTTCTTCCCTTCCTTGGTGGGAGCCGAGGCACTGACGGCCTCCGTCGCTACCACATCTCTATACATCTTGTCCACACATATGACTACATCCCTCTTATCCGACGGGATAGTGATAACTCACATAGGTCCAGGCATCTTCAGAGTGTTATACGCGTAGTGGGACGCCACCATGAACTTGGCCAGAGCTGGCCAACCAAGAATCCCGTTAAATGGCAGGGGAAGCTCAACGATGTCAAACACAACCTTTTCGGCCCTGAAGTTGATTTCCCCGCCAAATGTTACCGGCAAGGTAATCTTTCCCGTCGGCTGGCTCGTTCCTTAGTTAATCCCTTGGAAAGTGCCAGTTTTCTTCAGGTCTTCGTCAGGAATTTGGAGTTTCTTGAGTACTCCGGGGGAAATCAAATTCAACCCCGCCCCACCGTCAACCAACATCTTGGTGACCTTGAGGTTGCGGATTGTTGGCGAAACCAACAACAGCAAACATCCTACCATAGTAGTGTGGTCTGGATGATCCTCATTGTCAAAGATGATGCGCGTGCGGGACCACCTAAGTGGCTCTCGAGCAGTCGCCACTAGCTCTGCAGCATTAACCTCACGCGCCCACTGCTTGAGTTGGCAGTGAGAGGAGTGCAAAGATGCACCTCCATCAATGCACATTGCCTCAGTAGCTCTCTAAAACTCCTGTTCACTGGTTTCATCATCCTCTTCTCTGCTATCATCTTCACTTTCCTTCTTCTCACGGCCCCTAGCGGGTGTCTCTTTCTGACTAGGCTTTCCGCGGTGTCCACTACGATCACCATGGCCCTTTCCGCCAACGCCATTCTGATATCTCTCCTTGTTGCACCTTTCATACTCAGCTTTCTGTTTTTCAACCAGCTGCTCGACTTGCTTGCAATCCTGAAGGTCATGACCCTTTGTCATGTGGATCTTGCAGTATGGCCCGTCAGACTTGCTAGTTTTCTCAGCAACCGCTGTCGCTCGACAATCAGCGCATGTAGCAGCTTCCTTATCGGGCATCTTAGTTTGTGCCTTCTTGTCGGTGCTAAGATCACCAGGACTCTCAACAGCCATCACTGCCTTCTCCTTTCGCTTCTTGTTGCGCTTCTTGTTCTTCTTCCTGGGGGTGGCAGCGTTGTCGTCGTCCTCCGAATCGACTTCAACGCCAACCTCTTCCCCGGGAAGTCTTCTCCCTTCTTCAGCACGAGCACACTTATCCGCCAACATATAGAGCTCGCTGACGGTCTTAGGCAACCGAACATTCATCTTAGCCCGCATTCTGCGGTTGCGCACATTTGTATGAAATGCGGCAATCACAGCTGTCGGGTGTATCTTTGGAATATTATGTGGCACTCGGCTGAACCTCTGCAGATACTTGCGCAAACTCTCTCCCTCTTTCTGCAGGAGGGTTTGTAGATCACTAGGCCACACTGGCTCTTGATGGCCGCCCATGAAGGCGCCCACACACTCGTTGCACAGGTTAGCCAAGGAGGAAATGGAATCCTCCGGCAGGTGCATCAGCCAGGACCTCATGTTTGGTTTGAGGGCCAGTGGGAAGTAGTTGGCGAGCACCTTTTCATCCCTTCCCCCGGCAGCTTGAATGATGATCGTATAGATGCCCAAAAACTCTGCCGGGTTTAGTTTTCCGTCATACTTCTCCAGCAAGTCAGGCTTGAAGGTGCGAGACGACGGCCACTGGACTTGCCGCAGCTCACGAGTGACGGCTGGGCACCCTACCTCGTAAGGTAGGTACCCGCCAGCACTGGGCGCGGGTTTGTCAACATCAGTCCCGTTGCGCCTATCGGATTGACAGCGCTTCTCGCGATGCCGCTTAAGGGTGACGCGAGCGTCTTCCTTCTTCCTTTTCCTCCACTTGACGTTGGTCTCGCCAGAGTCGCGGATCAGACGAGGCCATTTATGCCTCATCACGATCATTGTCATCTGGCGGTCGCTGAGTTCGCCGTGGCTGCTGTTGGGAGAGCTACCGCGACGGGGACTGCACCGTCCTCCCATCTTGGCCACCGGTAGGAGTCGCTGGCATCGCCTGCGGGTGTCGCGATGGCTCCACGCACGGTGACTTGTTGACCTCCGCAAAACCGAGGAGACTTTGGATGGTAGCTCTTCATTCATCCATCTTGTCTACTGATGGAGGAAAGTCCAGCAGCAGCTGAGCTCTCGCCACTACTTCGGCCGCCGTCTCTAGCATGGCGTGGGAGGCAGAGCGCGACACCGCTCAACTTCTAGACGAACCAGAAGGAGCGCCGTCGGGCTCTCGCCGCCTCGGGCCAGTCGCCAAAGGGACCTGACACGACTGGAGCTGTTCTTGATGACCAGACTCTTGGTCAGCCGGGCTCTTTCCGTGCGGGCGTGGTCGCTAGGGGTCGACGGCGCCGCTCGGGTGTTGTTGCGTTCGCCCTACGCGGGACGAAGCGCATGCCCGATCTCCGCCCCTCTGGGTGGTACGGCCAGTGGATCTTGGCTCGCACCGGAGCGGGCATCGACATTGCGTTGGTTGAGGATGCCGGTAGGGTGAGCGAGAGCAAGCTGAGCATCTCCATGACCCATACCGGCGAGAGCTTGATTGGCGGCATACAAAAGGGGCTGGGCCACGCTTGCGGCCCCAGTCCCTGCACCAGCAGTGGCGGGAGTGTTGGTAGCACCGCTCGCCTTGCCGGCTCCGCCCGCCGCAGTCGCGGCGCCCGTGGCGCCCGCAGCCGCGGGTAACGAAGCCTTCGAGGTGGAAGGATGCGCTCCTGCTCCGCTTTTGTTCTTGGGATCCATGGATGATGAAGGTCAACAAAGATCGACGCGCAGGCTACTGCCTCAGGTTTGCACAAGAGACGCCCCCTACCTGGCGCGCCAAAGATGTCGGCGTGGAGCATGATCACCTATGGGGCAGGGGTGCCCCTTTGTGGTTTGGCATGGGGACGGCCGCGTTGCACAAAGAGCAGAAGCAATAGGTGACAGCACGGCAATGGACAGCTAGATTTTACCCAGGTTCGGGTCGCTTTGCAGCGTAAAACCCTACTCCTGCTTTGGTGGATTGATCTGGAGGAGGACGAAGACATAGAGTGCACTAGCCCGGCAAGGGTGCCTCGGGAATGCAATCACGCGCATACAAGTGCAGGGGGTCGAAGTGTTCAAACCCTTTGCTAGGTTGCCTCGGTCCTCCTTTTATAGGTTAAGGGGTGACCACAGTGGCAAAATAGTCATTTGGGTAAGATTAGATAGCTAACAATGCTATCATACCTAACTCCGGTAGTTAGGACAAAGTGCATTAAATGCACTGCTAGGTGTCGTGTCAAGGTTGAATCCCGGCAAGCCGGCCGCGTTGCTTATCTGCTTCTCCTTGCTAGCGGGACACATCTCCTAGAAGGGTGTCAATAAAGCTAATCACTCCTTGATCATGCTGCCACGTGCTTGACAGGATCCACCTGGTTGTTTGGTTCCTTGACACCGCACTGATAAGTGACTTGGGTGCGATGAGGTGGAGCAGTGGCGTCTTGGTCGAAATCTACCGGCAAGAATCCTGGTGGTTTTTGATCTTGGCAGCCCCGGCAACCCTGCCGGGGCAATCTGGACTTGCCCTTGGGTGCGGCCTCGGCCTGGCTGAGCTCTACTGCCCGGCAAGGGAGGCCTTCCCAAGGTGATTTCTGGCTATCTTGTTCTTCTCAATGATCTCCTTGATCTCACGAAGAGTGGCTTCTCTGGCCTATCTTTATATGGAGTACTGGTATCGAATGTGTGATCGTCAGCATGCCCGTGCATGAGTTCGGTCTAGAAACGCAAATGTTTACTGCACCGACACAGTGTTGATGATCTGATGGCACAAACGTGATGGCGGGTGGAGGAGTTTTGATATCGATGAAGGATCTCCAAATTTGTTTTGGCCAAAAGATGTGAAACCTGGATGGGGCCCTCAGGCACGTTGATAGCTTGAAAATGAGACCAAGAACACTCAAATGGGAGTCCAGAGTCAAAAGTTAGAGCCAAAACGGTGGTGGTGGTGAAATTTTGTGCACACTCTCTGTGTAGCCCAGAAGTTCTGGGGTAGGATGGAAGTTCTAGGGGTCCGAAACTTCCGGGGGTCGCGAAAAATGTCCGAGATGCACCCTTGCTACTTCTTGAGCTTGCATTGGTTTTTCCCTTGAAGAGGAAAGGGTGATGCAGCAAAGCAGAGATACGTATTTCTCTCAATTGAGAACCAAGGTATCAATCCAGTAGGAGGAACAGACAAGTCTCCAATAATTGCACCTACACAAACAAACAAATACTTGCACCCAACGCGATAAAGGGGTTGTCAATCCTTTCATGGTTACTTGCAAGGATGAGATCTGATAGTGATAGATATAATAGATAAGTAAAAGTGCGAAATACAATAAAAATAGATAAATTGCAGCAAGGTATTTTTGTGGTTTTGATTTTATAGATCTGAAAATAATATGATAAAAGATAGACCCTGGGGCCATAGTTTTCACTAGAGGCTTCTCTCTTGAAAGAAAGCATACAGTGGATAAACAAATTACTGTTAAGCAATTGATAGAAAAGTGAATAGTTATGACAATATCTAAGGCAATGATCATGTATATAGGCATCACATCCATGACAAGTAGACCGACTCCTGCCTGCATCTACTACTGTTACTCCACACATCGACTGCTATCCAGCATGCATCTACTGTCTTAAATTAACAAGAACGGAGTAACGCCTTAAACAAGATGACATGATGTAGAGGGATAGATCCAATCAATATGAACAAACCCCATCATTTTATCCTTAATGGAAACAATACAAATACGTGTCGGCCCTTTCTGTCACTGGGAATAAGCACCGCAAGATTGAACCCACTACGAAGCACCTCTCCCATTGCAAGAAAAATCAATCTGATCATAATATTCATAGCTAATCTAATCAATAGATCGGAGAGAAATACAAAGCTATCTTAATCATGCATAAAAGAGTTCAGTGAAGACTCAAATAATATTCATATATCTGATCATAAACCCACAATTCATCGGATCTCAACAAACGCCCCGCAAAAGAATATTACATCGAATAGATCTCCAAGAACATCAAGGAGAACATTGTATTTAAGATCAAAGAGAGAGAAGAAGCCATCTAGCTACTAGCTATGGACCTGTAGGTCTGTGGTAAACTACTCACACATCATCGGAGAGGCAACAAGGCTAATGTAGAAGCTCTCCATGGTCGAACCCCCCTCCAGCAGAGTACCGGAAAAGGTCCCCAGATGGGATCTCACGAAGACAAAAACTTGCGGCGGCGGAAAAGTATTTTTGGTGTGCCCTCTGGTCTACAGGGAATATTTGGGTATTTATAGAAGAAGAATTAGGGTTGGAAGTGCCATGAGGGGCCCACAAGCTTGCAGGGCACCCCCTAGGGCGCGCCCTGTGAGTTTGTGGCCATCTCGTGGCCCTTCTAGCCTCCTCCCGAATCTTCCAGGGTGTCTTCTAGTCTGAGAAAAATCGTCAAAAGGTTTCGTTCTGTTTGGACTCCGTTTGGTATTGATTTTCCGTAAAGACAAACACAAGGAAAAAACAACAACTCGCACTGGGCACTATGTTAATAGGTTAGTCCCAAAAATGATATAAAATAGCATAATAATGCATATAAAAAATCCAAGGTTGATAATATAATAGCATGGAACAATAAAAATTATAGATACGTTGGAGATGTATCAAGCATCCCCAAGCTTAATTCCTGCTCGTCCTCAAGTAGGTAAATGATAAAAACAGAATTTTTGATGTGGAATGCTGCGTAACATGTTAATCATGTAATCTTTCTTTATGTGGCATGAATATTCAGATCCATAAGATTCAAAACAAAAGTTTAATATTGACATAAAAACAATAATACTTCAAGCATACTAAAAAGCAATCATATCTTCTCAAAATATCATGGCTAAAGAAAGTTATCCCTACAAAATTATATAATCTTGTCATGCTCTATCTTCTTAACACAAAGTATTCCTCATGCACAACCCCGATGGCAAGCCAAGCAATTGGTTCAAAAATTTTAACGCGCTTCAACTTTTTCAACTCTCACACAATGCATGAGCGCGAGCCATGGGTATACCACTATGGGTGGAATAGAATATGATGTTTAGAGATTGTGTGGAGAAGACAAAAAAGGAGAAAGTCTCACATTGACGAGTCTAATCAATGGCCTATGGAGATGCCCATCAATGGATGTCAACGCAAGGAGTGGGATTGCTATGCAACGGATGCACTAGAGCTATAAGTGTATGAAAGCTCAAAAGAAAACTAAGTGGGTGTGCATCCAACTTGCTTGCTCATGAAGACCTAGGGCCTTTGAGGAAGCCCATCATTGGAATATAGAAATCAAGTTCTATAATGAAAAATTCCCGCTAGTAATATATGAAAGTGACAAAATAGGAGACTCTCTATCATGAAGAACACGGTGCTACTTTGAAACACAAGTGTGGAAAAAGATAGTAACATTGTCCCTTCTCTGTTTTCTCTCATTTTTTCTTTTTTTCACTTTTTTTGTTCGGCACTTTGGCGTCTTTTTTCTTGGGCTCTTTTTCGCCTTTTTCTATTTTTTATTTTTTTATTCTCGTCCGGAGTGTCATCCCGACTTGTGGGGGAATCATAGTCTCCATCATCCTTTCCTCACATGGGACAATGCTCTAATAATGATGATCATCACACTTTTATTTACTTACAACTCAAGAATTACAACTCGATACTAGAACAAAAATATGACTCTATATGAATGCCTCCGGCGGTGTACCGGGACGTGCAATGATCTAGCGTGACATGTATAAAAAAATATGAATGGTGGCCAAGCCACAAATACTATGTCAACTATATGATCATGCAAAACAATATGACAATGATGATGTGTGTCATAATAAAATGGAACGGTGGATGTTGCATGGCAATATATCTCAGAATGGCTATGGAAATGCCATAATAGGTAGGTGTCGAAAACTGGGCTCCGGGGACCCAAGAAAGGTTCAAACTCTGGGGTGTGCTCACAGAACTTCGCTAAGTCCGGCCTCTCTGCTCACTATCTTGCAGCGATGCTCTAGAGTGCTCGAGCGGGAGGGAAGAACACAGACACAACAGTTCACCCAGGTTCGGGCCACCTTGTGGTGTAAGACCCTACTCCGGCTTTGTGTGTGGATTGCCTCACGAGGGAGGATGAATATGTGAGTACAAGTGGCCTCGAGAGGCTTCAGGAGCTGGTCCAGGCATGGGGTCGATGAACTCGATCCATCTCTAAGGTGGCGCCCTAGATATAGTTATACTGGCCCCGATCCTCTTCCCCAAAACACTAGGTGGGAAGGGTTGCCACAATGGCCAAATTCGAAAGGGGACAGTAGTACAACTTATCCTGACTAAAGGTGGCCTCCGCCTGCTAAAGCTTCCTGCCATGATGCGCTGGTGGGCTCGTTGATGACCTCCGTCTTGGCGAGCCCGCCGTCCTGGTCTTCTAGCACCAAAGTGGCAAACTTTGGGGATTGCTTCGAGAACCGGCATGCTGTCCTTGCTCCCTTAGCATGAAAGAGGAAAACATCCTTATCCGCGCCTGCTGGCGCCCTCCTGGCTCCGCTCGTCGTGGCTCGCGTCACCCACGTGCAGCGCGAGGCGGGCTTGGCGAGCCTAGACATATCTGCCCCATGAGGGGCCTCAGGAGGCAGCTTCAGGAGGCTGCCCTGTGTGAGGCCCTCGAGGAGCTCTTGACCACGCTTGCTGAAGTAGACCTCACGAGGCGGGGGCCCTCGTGAGGTTCTTGCTCGTGAAGCCTTGAAGGTGGGCCACGCTGGGCCCACGGTATGCGCCATGCCTTGGGCCACAGGCAGATGGGCCTGGGTACCCCCAGTCCCACGGGCCCGGGTACCCCCAGTCCCACAGGCCTGACAGTAGCCCCCGGGCCCGTGGCGTGCACGACTCCGCCTGTCGAGGAAAGGGAGGCGAAACGGTGTGGGCCCTAACCGCCTGCGGGTCATGCACAACGCTTGGCACACGACGGGGCGCGGAACACCCCCACTTCCCCATGACGCCTCGACAACCGCCCAGGCTGACATAAAGCCTGTGTGCAGCGTGGGGCCATCATCGCTCCGAAGGTGAAGGGGCACGGACCGGCCTCCTTCGAGTGCTATATAAGGGCGAGGGGTCGTACCCCTTGGCCCATCTCCGTCTTCTCGCCTCTCCATCTCCATCTGTCATCGCCATAGCCATGGCACCTTTGAGGAGGTTCTCCACCGCTGAGAAAGGGAAGGTGGCGCTAGAGGAAGCAGAGCTGCCAAAACTAGCAAGGGGGCAAGGCCACCCTCGCAAGTCCACCGCCGTGCCCGGGGCGCCTCCCTGGGGACGCGAGCATCCTCCATTGTCAGCCTACACCAGCTCGGGCAGCCGCGGGAAGAACTCAGCCCGCGGGTGCGGGCGCGGGGTCCAATGTGGCCATGGCCGAGGAGGAAGGGACAATGCAGCTGCCCGGCCTCCCCTGGCATGGAGCCACTCCGCCGACTCGGCCCATGAGTTCATCGTGGGGATGGACTGCCAGACCCGGACTTGGCTCCGGCTCTCGGACTCCTTCGCGAAGGAGATGGCAGACCGCACGCCCCTGGGCCTATGGCTGCAGCCGGATGGCTGCTGCAACGGTGCCTCCTGGGTGGCGACCGAGTTTACCTCCCCCGACTTCATGTTTCTGAAGCGGGGGTGGAATTCGTCTGCTCTCGCCCGCGGCTTGAAGGAGGGGCACGTCCTCCACTTCAAGTACAATGGGGCCGCCACGCTCTTCATGAAGACCTTCGGGGAGGTCGGCACTCGCCTGGACTGCTGCATGGAGAGCGACAGCGGCCACTCCTCTGGCCACAGTAGCAGCAACAACGGTAGCACCTCCTCTGGGGGGAGCGGAAGCGGCGACGACTCCGACGATCAAGAAGGAGGACTTTGACTAGGCACAGGCAGCGCCAGAGTCGGTGCCCTGAGGGCGGCGGGCTCCGCGAGGAGATTTCCTTTTGTTTCTCTTTTCCTGCACTGGACGATATGGGCCCCGTGGGGGCGTGTAAGAAACCGTGGAGCTTGCGTCTTTATCTTAGTGCTTTTGCGGTTAGAATTTAAGTTCGATCTCAACACCCTTCGTTAGGTTTTCCCTATTCTCCATGATTGCCTTAACACTCTGCATCACTAGGTCCCAACCCCGAGCAAGCCTCAACCGTCACTAGTATGTGAGGTCGCGATGCCTGGGACAAGGCCAGGAGGTGAGGGGCCCGAGTCAGGTAAGAGCTCCTGAGGTGCGATGCTAAGGAGGTCCCCCTTGATGCGCAAGCGGCCCTCGCGAGAGAAGAGGCTTCCACCCCCGAACGAGGTCACGAAGAGACGAAACGCTACCAAAGTCCTCCGAGCCGCGTGGGGCAATTAACTTAGCTTTTTGAGGCTTGACGCGAGGTGGCCGCCGCTCGTGGGTTTACGCGACGTCAGGACGCGCCCCTCTGAAGTTGCTTTCCTGCCCACATTCTATCTGTGACAGATTAATATAAGCTCCGCGAGGGGTACGTGAAAGATTGATATTCTTTGCATCTCAACCAACACTTTTGCAATTAAGCTGCGTATCTCCTCCCCGCGCTTCCTTGCGGGGCTCGCCACTCTTTTTCTTGCTTGCCAAAGTGCTCTACGTTTTCAGGGTCTGGCCCTCATGCAGGCCTCAGCCGCTGCTGGTATGTTGGGTCGTGATGCCCGGAACAAGGACAGGGGGTGAGGGGCACCGAGAGCCAGTGAGAGCCCCCGAGGCGCGATGCTCTGGGCCCCCCTTTCTACGTGCAAGCGACTCGCACGAAAAAGAGGCGACGTGCCTCGCCTAGGTTGCATGAAGAAGGAGTTCCAACCGCGACAGTGCATCGCGTGAGGTGGTTGTACTTAGCTTTTCGTGATCGATGAGGCAGGTCGGACCGTCGCCTGCTCGAAGCTGGGCCTCCTGCGGCAATGCGAGGCGCTATCCGTATGACACCTAGCTCTTGACGCCGCTGCATGTTGACAGGTTACAAGGTACAAGGGGTGACGCGTGCTCGCTGCCTACTCATGATCATTCCATGAGGGAATAAGGCACCAAGGACCTCGTGAGGTGATGTGCACGGGGCGGGCCCGCGAGTTAGAGCCCGATCGCTTGGGTTGATCAATGCTGCAGGGATGGACCCGAGCTCAGACGCCATGCTAATAGCCCCCGCTCCTGGGGGCGGGCAGGGGTAGAGTTGCGGTGCACGGCGCCCGCGGTGGCGAAGCACCAAAATTGCAGTTGTACATCCCGGGCCTCGCCCTTACCTGCCTGCTCGCGAAGGTCCCATGAGAGGACGAGAAACCAAGGACCTCTAGAGGTGACGTGCACGGGAGCTGGCCATGAGACATGGCTCAGTCGCTTGGGTTTATCAGCGCTGCAGGGACGAACCCGAGCACAGACGCCATGTCCAGCCCCCAGTCATGAGACGGTCGAGAGCAAGGTCGCGAGAGCGCGACGATTCTTATGGTGTCGAGGCACCAACCACGCAATTTAAGGCAGGGAGAAAACTTCATCAAAGCATAACTAAATCCGGTACATGACCAAAAGCGACGTGGCGGCAGGGACGGACCCTGACCAGCCTGAGGATGATGCAGCCCAAGAGGCGCCCTCAATTAAACAAACCAAAAAGTCAACTGGCAATCATGCCGCTATGGGACCGTCGGGGCGGTCGGTGAAGCACGCCGCGAAGTGTCGCCCCTCAGGGGCAGAGTGGCTCCTGAGGTCTTGGAGACTCATGAGGGCCCGAAGCCTCGCGAGACGCCAATGCGAGCCGCACGAAGCGTTCGTAGGTGGTGCCCATGTTTAGCAGACCAAAGGGCATGCAGACGTAGTTGGTGGCGACGCCCCCGCTCCGGCCAACGCGTGATGGCCAAAAGATGTCCTGGGAGCTGGCCCCGTTGAGGCCCGCGATGTCAACGCACACGCGCGCCTCGCAGCCCGTGGTGGAAGCGGGCTGAGTCGATGGGCCACGTGGGGCAGCTCTCTCCGTGCATAGCCCATGCTTCCTGTAGCTTCTAGATTTCCTGGATGATGAACTCATGTGTCCCTAGCGCCAGGCGCCCAGCGTCGTATTCCTCGCTTGTGGGGGCGCGCGTCGAAGCACGCCTCCATGTGGTGCCCGAGCACCTCCCTTGTCATACTGGTCAGGTTAGACGCTCTCCAGGTGGAAGCCCTCGAGCCTACCCTAAGAAAGGCGCTGAGCGCGCCTTCCTATGTAGGAGGGAGGCAAGCCCCGGCAGCAGGGGTGGGGCCCTGGGTGCCGCCAGCTGCCGATTGCTTCTTCGCTTCGAGACGGCCCTTGGGGAGGAGCTACTTCTTCTTTGCGAGTGTAGCCTTGGGGGGTGCAGCATTTCCTTTGACATCAGAGTTTTGAGCCGCAGCGGTCCGGTTGGCGTGCTCGAGGGAGCAGACCGCGTCCTTCTCATCATAGGCGACGGTGATGACGCCGTTGTAGCCAGGCATCTTGAGGATGTTGTAGCCGTGGTGGGTTGCTACCATGAACTTGGGGAGCGCGGGTACCCCAGGATGGCATTGTACAGGAGGCTGATGTGGGCCACGTCAAAGTCAATTAGCTCGGTGTGGTAGTTGTCGTGGGTGCCGAAGGTGACCGAAAGGTGCACCTGCCCCAGGGGAGTGGTCGATCCGTCCGTCACCCCAGAGAAGGGCTTGGTGGGCATCAGCTGGTCGTAGGGCACCTGGAGCATTTCGAAGGTCGCGATGGAGACCACGTTGAGGCCGACACCCCTGTCAATGAGGGTCTTGGTGACCGAGACATTGGTGATGGTGGGAGTGCACAACATGGGGAGTGCGCCAGCGGTGGCCGAGCACCTGACGTGGTCCTTGGAGTCGAAGGTGATGGCGTACTGCGGCCACTTGAGGGGCCGCACTGCCTCGAGCCTCGGGAGTGCAGTGTTCACCTCGCGAGAGAACTGCTTGAAGAGGCGGTTGGACACGGGAGCCTGAGCTCCGCCGAGGATGCAGGCTATTGCTCGAGGCTCCTGGTAGCCCCCAGCCCCCTCGTCTTGCTGGTTGCTGTCGTTCCTCCTCGGGGGCGACGGCAGCAGCGAAAGGCCAGCGTTGTCCTGAGGCGTGCCTCACGAGGCTGATCATGCCAGGCACCGTCATGAGGCTGGTCATGCCAGGCACCCTCGCGAGGCTGGTCACGCCAGCCTTAGTGGGGGTTGCCATTGCGGTTGTCCCAATGGCTGCCACTACGGCCACCTTCACGGCCGAAGCCACGATCATTGCGGTTGGGGCGACGACCCAAGCGCTCATCGCGGTGGGCCTTGAGCTCCTGACTGTCATCAGTGTTGTGGGTGCACACGTTGTGGTAGACGTAGAACAGGCGGCTACTCCCTTTGGGCTCTCCACGGTCACGGCCGCGCTTCTGCTCAGGCTCCGCTGCCACCATGGCAGGGCCCTTGCGCTTCACCTCCTTGCCTTTGGCCTTGCCGTCGTCGAGCGCAGCGATGGGGTTGTTGTGCAGGAAGAGGTGGCTGCCTTGGCGCATTTGTCAGCGAGGTTGAACATTTCCAGTGCCGTGCTTAGGTTGCCGTTGATGGCGAGCTTTTCGCACATGCGGACGTCCTTGATGCCGTTGGTGAACGCCATGATGATGGCTTCGTCTGAGGCACGCGGAATCTTGTGGCGCACCTGGCTGAAGCACTGAATGTACTTACGGAGGGTCTCGTCAGGGCGCTGCTTCACACGCTGCGGGTCGTTCATGGTGAGGGCGCGGTCATAGGTGCCCTTGAAGTTGGCGACGAACACCTCGCAGAGCTCGCTCCACGAAGAGATGGATTCACTACAAAAAAACCACTTCCGTGATGATACGTGTTTGTCACAGTAGGTCACGTTTTTTGTCATGCATGTACATCCATGACGATTTTATGACAGAATCAAGATAGTCATACCTGTGCTGTCGTAGAAGTGTTCCATGACAATACCAAAATTATCATCATGGAAGTGTCCACTTCCCAAAATTATCATCATGGAAGTGTCCACTTCCATGACGATAAATGGCCCGTCATGGAAGTGTTTTCGTCAAGGGTAACCGACACGTGGCATCCACCGTAACGGGTTGCCGTTAAGCTATCGGGTTCTGGTTTTGATCCGATAACCCGTTAACAGCCGGACCAATGGGGATTTTCCATGTGTAAAATTCTGATTCGCTGGAGGATCCACGTGTCAGCTCAGCCTTGGGACAGATGTCACCCAGCCAATGGATGGGACGCGCCTATGATAAGTCGACACGTGGCTCGGCCCAATAGTGGCCCATTCAGGTTAAAAGGCTAGGCCTGTCAGAATAAGCGGGCCGGCCCATTAGCGGCCTACTTGCGTCAGGCCCATTCACAACCACAACCATACGAGTTACACAGAATCAGCCCATTAAAGGCCCATTTTAGATTTGACAATTTCCAGCCCATCGTGAGTTCCAGCCCATTAACGGGCCGCTACGTGTTTGGGCTGAACTATGGCTCGACCTTCTTTCAGCTTGTTAGCATCCCATTATAGATATGGACCAATATGCCACCGATACGTCTTTCGGCCTTTTCTCGGCCCATTCTGTAGTTGGGCCAACTTCTAGCCCGTTGTGACTTTCGGCCTTTCCTCGGCCCATTCTGTACATGGTCCAACTTCTAACCCATTTTGTCCTTCAGCCTATTAACGGCCCGCACAACAGTTGGGCCTTTGTCGGTGCCACCTGAATTTGGGTCCATTAGCGGCCCACTTTAAGCAAGGCACAATTTCAGCCCGACGGGACTTTTGGCCTGTTAAAAGCCTAGTTCGTAAATTGGGCCTCTTTTGGCCCAAAACACTTTCGGCCTCCTACTGGCCCGTTAAGTAAAAGGGCCGAGACAAAATTGATATTTATTTCGACCTGCTAGAGGCCGAAGGGCCGTTTCCATTTATACGGCCCTACCGAGCTTTCGGCCTGTTAACGTCCTGCTAAGGTTGTTACGGTGGGCCACATCGATTAGGATCCACTAAATATTAGTTGACCAGCCCAATTAAGGCCTGCTTTGACTAGACATGTTTGTTCTTTCGGATGACGTCCAGGTAACGTTTGGGCGTGTTGGCCCCCGTTTCAATGATATAGCATATACAAAGAATTATCCTACTCTATAATATCGCCTCTAAAAAACCTATACTATACAAAAGAGAGACTAAGGCATAGAAATGAAGAATAATCCTACACTATACAATAAAGAATTTACAGCAGATTATATCCGCTGGCATTATAGTTTGGCACCAGTGATAATAAAGCGTATAGAAATAACAAATAACATACACTTGGCAAATAAAGCTCATACATCATGGACGCGCATCAACAGGACTTACCATTTGAACTATAATCTCTTTAGAAAATAGGATTGGCCGGATTCAAATAGCACAAATTTCAGTCTGCAAAATCTCTAATTCCTTTGTGGTTACCTCAGTGTCTTGTTTCATTTTTTGACTCCTGCATCTAATACCTGCAACTCCAGCCTCAATATTTTGGTTACATGTTGAGAATCATATATATGTTGTCTTGCCACTTCTAGTTGATGCTCGAGAACATCAGCACATTCCAATTCCAATACATAATCATTTGGTAACGGCCATGCCGCACTACTCTGAGATCTTTGTGTTGATGTCACTTCATCCTGAAATGTTCCTGTAAGTACACATGACTAGGGCAAAAATATAGTTACAACAGTGAAGCGAGCAAGACAGACTATCTTGTACATGGCAAAACATGACTAACAATAATGTTACACGTCATGAAGCATAAGCAGGTGATATTTTAAAAATTATAAAAATGGTAGTATGTGCAGCCCGCATACAGAAATCTCTCTTAGCTCACCAGAGGAGCTGGATGTTGGGGCCAAATCCAAAACACAGACAGGTTACAAATTTAGACCACACGCAGCTACTGAACATTATATATATATATATATATATATATATATATATATATATATATATATATACACAGACGGTCTATTATTCTAATATTAGCAGAATAGTTATTCTGCTAACACTTTTGAACTGCACGCTCAACGAAAGTGCACGTCATTGTTGGAGCAAGAGTGTTGCAGTACTAAGACTAGTGAACTTCTTATCGGAAAAAACTTCACGCGCTTTTTTTTGGTACTATTTTTGCTTCAGTTTTTAAACCGTTTGTAGGAACGAGACGTGTAATATACCGTTGGAAAGCTATGGATTAGATGCAACTTCACCATGTAGAATTTTTTTCAAGATTCCTCATGGTTTAAGAGCAGTTTTGAAAATGGTGCGATGCACGATGAGTGGCAGCTAGCGTTTTTTTGCGTTTTTTTTTCTAAACCACTTGTCGGAATGAAGCAAATGATACGTCGTTGGAAAGATATCGTCAAGACGCAAATTTAAAACTGTTGTTAAACCGTAATGAATTACAAAAAGTAATATATATATATATATATATATTACTTTTTGTAATTCATTACGGTTTAACAACAGTTTTAAATTTACGAAATCGTGGAATTCTTTTTTTAATTTTTTTTGCAATTTTTAGTACTGTTTTGCTCCAGTTTTTGAACCGTTTGTCGGAACGAGGCGTGTTATACACTGTTGGAAAGCTACGGACGAGGCGCAACTTTCATATGTAGAAATGTTTTTGAGATTCCTTACGGTTTTAAGTTATTTTTGAAAATCGTGTGACGGACGACGAGTGGCAGCGGCCGTTTTTTGTAAAAAGTTTTGAACTAGTCGCCAGAATGATGCAAATGACACATCATTGGAAAGATATCGACGAGGCACAACCTTTTTATGTAGAACACTCTTTTTAATTCCTTACGGTTTAAGAGCAGTTTCGATTTTACCGAAATGCGAACACTATTTTTCGCGACACCAAAATCGACACCTAAACCGCATCAGACAGAAGAACACACTGCTTCATACAGGAAACCGCACTGCATCAGACAGTCAAGCGAACTGCATGTTATCTAAATGCATTTTGTTTTAAATGGACTGTACGAAAAGTCCTTCGTAGTGGACTTTTTCAAGACCAAAGCGCACGGCATTTGCATGATTTTTTAAATGCATTTTTATTTTAAAATGTGTGTACTGAAAAGTCCTTCGTGGTGGACTTTTTTGTAGACCAAAGTGCACTGCATTTTTACATGTTTTTAAATACATTTTGTTTGAAATGGACTGTACTGAGGAGTTCTTCATAGTGGACTTTTTTGAAGACCAAAGTGCACCGCATTTGCATGATTTTTTAAATGCATTTTTGTTTTAAAAAGGTGTGTGCTAAAAAGTCCATTGTAGTGGACTTTTTTGTAGACCAAAGTGCACTGCATTTTGCATGTTTTTTAAATGCATTTTGTTTGATGTTCAAAATTTGTAGTGGACTTTGCACTGCACCAAACCTTCCGGAACTGCATTTTTTTCATGTTCCAAATCTGCAAACAAGTCAAATCTGGACTGCGTTGTCGTAAGTAAGGAACTACATGGTTTTTCTTTTTCCCATTTTTACATACTGAATCAAAGCGAACTACAGAAATACAAACCAAAAATTGCACTGTAGCACTAAAGGAACCACACCCACACACACGCAAGGGGTGCCACGGGCGCACTGAAACGTGTGACACCAGACCGCGTTCGAGGCCATGGTGAACTGCATCCTAAGGCAAAAAAAAGAAGCAAAATAACTTTTGCTGAACTGCACGGGGCTCCAATTGAATCGGATGTCAGCTGTTTTCGGAGGACACCCAGGAGAGCAGTTCGCCCAGGATCTTCATGCGGTGCAGTTGTCCGGGTGTTGCAGTTCATTTACTCCATGGCAGATGCGGGACTGCAATATGGCAGGGGCTGAGGAGAAGTGCACAACCCAAAATCTACAAAAAAAAGTAGAGCAAAAGAAGCTCTTTCTCAACGGTGCACGGGCAGGTACTGTTCTTCTAGGGCGTCGGCGGCGGCGAATAGCACGTCCACCCCGCATGAACTGCTCGCGTTGTGCGCACGGCTGCTTGCACCGACACACTGGACTGCTCACACTTGCTCGGGGGGGTGCTGGTGTGCTGGTTGGGGGATGAACGCACATCTCGATGGATCCTCACCGCTGCTCGTCAGATCGAGGTGAGGACGGGGGAGGGAGCACCGCATCTGGCAGGTTGCCGGTCGGGGGGTAGGTGGGTCACTACCACTTCCGTTTGCGGCTAGATCTGGGTTGTGGGGGACGCGTTGTGGTGGCACGCGGGGCGGCAGCAGATCGGGGCCCCAAAGCGTGGAGAGGCGCTGGGTGGCGGCCGATCCGGTCGTCGAGGCACGGGGCGGCGGCGGCGCTAGGCGGGACCTCCTGGCGTCGGTGGTGCCTAGGAAGTGGGCGGCACAGGGAGAACGCTGGGCGGGGAGCACGGGGAGAAAGGCAGGGGCATGGTAGCAGTCCACGCAGAGAGAGGTCAAGGACCACGGGGAGGGGCGGCGTGGCTAGCCGGGAGGGGGCGCGGCGGCTCGGTGCACCAGGAGGAGTGGGATGGCGAGCTCCTCATCGCCGTGCCATGGGCAGCCGGCGGTGGATGTGGATTCCATCGTTTGCCGGCGCGTGGAGTGCGGGAGCCCCGACGGTGAAGAAGGTGAGGGTGCATGGGCCCCTGCAAAGAAGAAGGTGGGGTGTGGGGGGCGGCGGGGAAGAAGGTGGGGTACGGGGGCCCAAGCAAGGAAGAAGGTGGTGTGGGGGCGGCGAGGGAAGATGGTGGGTGCGGTGGCTCCGGCGGGGAAGGTGCGGATCTGCGGGGAAGGTGGAGGGAGGTGGAAGTTTGGATCAGGGGAACAGGGTGATGGGTGTGGTGCGGGAGGTGGGTGGTGGGCCTTTGTTGCTGTTTGGTTACTGGTAGTGGGGTGGTTCGGTTCGGCGGACGGTACAGTGTCAGGTGTTAGCAGAATAAGCTAGTGTTAGCAGAATAAGACTCTTAAGGGGTGTTATTAGAATAGACCCACCCTATATATATCTTGCGTATAAGTAAGCAAGCAGTTGTCCATTCTGTAGCTCAATTAACTAGCTGGAACATTGTGTGTCATGTTCCAGAAGAGTCTTAGGGAGCATAATGAACAGCAAAGGGATTCATACAAACCTGCTACAGCAAGCAAAACTATGCAATCATTAGCCTCGTATAAACTAGATTGTGAGCCTCATGCAGTAATAGTTGGTTAATAGACTTCAAAGCTTCAGGCACACTTTGCCAGAGTAATTAAATGGTAAGGGCTTTAATTATGTCAACTAATAGTTATACAAGTACCCTACATCAGGCATCATTGTTTGGGCATCTCACTAACTGAGGACAAATAAAGCAATTGAAAAGAGCAATTTAACTATGCCTAAAACAAACAAGCAATTGAACTATTGAGTTGGCAGCATGCATACATGCACGCCTCAATAACATCCATGGCCTAGCTACATTTACTATATAAAGGAACAAGTAATGTAATATTGTTTGCCACCTATGAAGTATCTCGACTAGTATGTAATCAAGATCCTAGTAATGATAGGGAGGCTAATGATGTGAATATGCCTTTGGTTATGACATTTATGACATCGACAACTCTACCATAGCAGGAAGCAGTTTCACACTGTTCACTACTATAAGATGTTTTAGATATTTAAAAGTAGACTACATCCGTAATGAGTGAACAGACACATTAAAATGTATTTACATACATCTGATTTACAAAAAAAGTTAGAACATCATATAGTAGTGAGCTGAGGGAGTTTTAATCAACGGCCCAATGACTGGGTTATAGGTGAAGAACCCTACGCAAGCACAATGTCAGACAAATAGGATGTCCTGGTAGTTGTAATACAATGACTTACCATAACTGGTTGAACAGGCTCAACGCTGCTCCTCCTTCTCTTGCAAGGCTCCTTCCTAACATCTTGTACTTGGAAATCCTCAATCTTATCTTCATTGCACCCCCTCTCCAAGGTGACACAAACTAGTTACTGGTCTCCTTGGAAGATAAATATGCATACTTTCCAGTCTGTGAACAACACCAAAGGATAAGTTTATAACAAAACAACACCAAATAATGAAACATGCCACATCTCTTGCACACAATGAAATAAGCATTTACTATGTGTGTGTTGTGTAAAAACCAGGCATACCTTCGAACTAGACCTCCAGGTACTCTTGGAGAGCCTACTTTAGTGTACAGCCAAACCTTTATGTCACCTATGAGTTATACAAGCACCCACTACAGCAGCCCTTAGTGTTTAAATCATTGACAAGCTCTGTTAAGTCAAGAACATCAAGTAATCAAAGCAAACAGTCCTAGAATGGCTACCTGATACAAACAAGCAATTGAACAGATGTGTGAGCAAATCTTGCACAACACTGAATTACATATCAAGAAAAGAAGCATAGAAGGAGGCTTAAAGACCATCACTTGACAGACCAGATTTAAGGGGGGGGGGGGGCATTTAAACATCATGTGCAACGTATGAACTAACATAAACATTGCATATTTCAGATTCTATAATGAAATGCACATGTATTAGGTTATGCCATGTATGATGCCTAAATGTACACTATAGCAGGCAGGAGTGATTCATCATTGCACGCACAATTGAATTGCAGTTTAAGGGCCAGTTCTATTCCTCCTTTTCAGAGCTTATTGTCAAAATAAGCCATAAAATATGTAAAGAACTCATTTTTGAGTTATGGGCTTGGGCTTAACTTATTTTGCTTTGGGGGGTGCTTCGGGTAGAAGCTCACTAAAAATTGAAAGGAAAGGGGAATAGCGAAATGACTCTATTGTCTGCCTATATTACACTCAAAATGCCACACCTCACGCCCGCGTCACACCTGACCCTCAAGTAAAAACAAACACGCAAGCGTTCATTGCCCTGCGCGCTTGCATCTTCTCTCCCCTTTCCCTCTACCTCAATCCCCTGCCTGCAGCGCTAGGGTTCCTCCAGCGAGCCACCGCCACTGGTCCCATCTGGCCTGCTCCTCGAAGATGCTCTGTCCAGTTAGGCTACATGGCCGGCGGGTAGGGCCAAATCTCCCCGGCTGCTCCTCCCTCTGGCGCCTCCCCTCATTCTCATGGTCTCCAACAGCTGCTCCGCTATGGTCCGTCCAACGCATTACTTCGGCGGTCGCCGCACAACTACGGCCGATGCCCCACTCCGGCAGAAGGCACCTCGTTCCCCCTCCCCTTCTCCCAGGCCGTGGCCTTGAGGTGCTGTTGATGGATGAGCTCATCCAACAAGGTGAGGATCTCCTCTGATTTTTTGCAAATTTTTTATTCTGATCCACTATACGATGAATTGCTATGAGCTGTTGGTGCTATATGATGCATTGCTATGAGCTGCTCCTGCTGCTGCTATATGATGAATTGTTATGAGCTGCTGCTTATATATGATGAATTGCTATGAGCTGCTGCTGCTATATGATGAGTTGCTATAAGCTGCTCCTGCTGCTGCTATATGATGAATTGCTATTAGCTGCTCCTGCTGCTATATGATGAAATGCTATGAGCTGCTGCTGGTATATGATGAATTGCTAGCTGCTGCTGCTGCTGTATGATGAGTTGCTATGAGCTGCTGCTGCTATATGATGCTTTCAGGTGGTGCTGCTATATGATAATAACTAGCCACTTGGACCATCGAATTTCGATAAATAATGGTTCTTCATTTAAATTTAGGCAATGTGTTCTTCATTTAAATTAGGTACTGGGCTCTCTATGGAAGACATTGACCAAAGTAGATTGTGCCAAGTAGATGGTATCTTGGTATTTGCATTTTGAACAAATATTAATGGTCTGTTTTCCTATCATATTCACTGGGTTCAATTTGTGATGTTTGCAAGTCAAATTAATTTTCATATGGGCAGCAAAATGACAAAATATAATGCAATCTAGACTTTTCACTGATCATACCACAGATAAGAAGAAAAGGCAGGCAATGAAAAGAACTGGTTGGCTTATTATCTGGAGCTTATATTCAATGGTGCTTATTTTCTTAGGATAACTCGAAATAACTGTCCCTAAGAACCCTGGCCAACAGCACTGACATACAAATAACATGTCACGATGATTGCGATGGAGTGACCTACCATAGCACACTGTATAGGCTCACCGCTGCCTCTCCTTTTTTGGGATGTTCCATGAAATTGCCACATACATCTTGTACTTTTTCATTATGGCACCCCATCTGCAAGTTGACAGGGCTAATTTGAGATATCACTACATGATAATACATTGCATATCCCTTGCGCATATTTAAACCACCAATTAATGATTGTGTGCGTAGCATAAACTAGCCATGACTCTGTGTACTGGACTAGCAGGCACTCTAAGGGAGCCAAATGTAGTGCACTGGAATTCCTACGTGCCACCTACGATTTTGTGTAATGTACTACCTCTGTTCCTAAATATATGTCTTTGTAGAGATTCCACTATGGGCCACATACAGATGTATATAGATGCATTTTCGAGTGTAGATTCACTCATTTTGCTCTGTATGTAGTCTATAGTGGAATCTCTAGAAAGACTTATATTTAGGAACGGAGGGAGTATCATGTATGACATCTACATCTCTAATTTAGCAGCCAGTAGTGGAAATAATTGTCTGCACAAAGGGATTACTGGTCGAAAATCCTAGCAAAGCATGCTGGCAGGCACACAACAATACAAGAGAGAGACGCACTTACAAGATCATAGCAATGCCTCTGTCCAGGATCTTGGTTGGCCAAGCTGTTAGATCCAGAAGAAACATCGTCCTTGTAGTTCTTGCCAGCTACATAACATGTAACATCGACCTGTTAGTATATTTGAAGTACATCGGGCACGTGATGCTGCATGGGTTTAAAGGTGACAAGTACCTAGGCCGCGGCGGGTGCTTGGCATCTTGCCAGATGGTGGGAATCGGGTAAGAAATGACAAGGGTGATGATGGTGCGCTGGCTGTCGGGGTCCGGTAAGGAGATCTAGAACTATGGAGTAGGGTGTTTGTGGAGCGGCTCCGGTAGGGTGGACCACGGTGTGGGCGAAGCGGATCTGAGGCCGTGGATGAGGGCATCCATGAAGCTGCTCCGGTGGTTGGGTTCAGGATGGTGTCGACGATGCGCATCTGTGGCCGTGGACGGGGCGTCAGAAGCTGCTCTGGTAGGTTGGACGAGGGTGCGATGAAGCGGATCTGAGGCCGTGGACTTGGGCGTTGGCAAAGCGGCCCCAGTAGGGTTGAGAATGGTATAGGCAAAGCTACTCCGGTAGGGTTGAGGATGGTGTCGGCGAAGTGGCTCCGGTAGGGTTTAGGAAGCTGTCGGCGAAGAGGATCAGAGGCCGTCGACGGGGGCGTCGGTGAGGCGGCTCTGGGGGTGTGGACGAAGTGTCTCTGGTGGGGAGTACGAAGGAGCCGCTACAGATGCGCTGTGGTTGACGAGAGTACCGGCGAAGCAGATCTGGCGCCGTGGACAAGGCCGGCACTGAATGGGTTGTGGTACAGTGGTGGATGAGCAGTCTACTTGTTTCTAGGGGAGGTGGGAGGGGTAGATGCGGCCGCAGAAGCAGATCCCGCGAGGTGGATGACGTTGGCAGTGAATGGGCTCTCGTACGCCGATTGATGAGCAGTCTAGGGTTTCGAGAGGGAAGGGGTAGAAAGGCCTATGAAGTACGGACGGCATGATGTAAGATACTCTGGTGCTGTGGAGTAGTCGTTTTGCGGGAGGGGAAGAGGAAATGGAGGTGCCGTGTGGTAGGGGGAACCGGAAGTTACCAAAGCAACCTAGACCTATTATGTAAATGAGGGCCGTATTGTAACTTTTGTTCTCCGTGCACCAAGGACATAAGGGGAATTTCGCATGCTAAAGACTAGGTGGCGGAAATTTTAGAAGGAAGCGGGAGATTTTGCCGCCTGCGGGATCGTTCGTATCCAGTTTCAACTAATTTTGGACAGTGCTAGCGGGAAGGTCATGCGAGACTGTGTACACAGGGCACACGTCAGCAGTTAATAACTGGTATGAAGTCCACCACAGAAAAAAAGACAATAACTCGGGATGATGCACCGATAACTTGGGCGTTCACACGGGCGCGGCCAATCGTACGGATGTAGAGGCGCGTTCACAAAAAAACGGATCAAACGCTCAGCCTATGTATTTCTCGTGTAAATATATAATTTAGTGCCATTGGTTATTTATTTTAAACACAATGCATTGATGTGTTAATTTTAATTATATTGCACAGTAACAAATGGATAATATAGATGCACAAAAGAAACGGACATTGTAGTCTGCTACTTAAAAGTGTTACCTTATATGATTACATGGCCTCCATTTCATAAATTGCACTCCCGTTGAATTCATATATGAATATTACATATATTACTTCATAATAGAACCTTAAATCATCCAAGACTAATGAATTTGAATGCAAAACTAACAATGGTGAATGTACATGATAACTACAGTGGTTGTTTGAAGAAACATCACTATAACTTTGGCATGCACAATTGAAAAAGACTATTTGAAAAAAAAAATGCGATTTGTGAGTGTCCAATCTTTGTAGCGTTGAATCGATATTGTATCGTTGGCCACGATACGAAGTAGATATTGATTATTTTCAAGTGATGCACATCCACGATCGCTAGATAGTGATACGTGAATGAATTGTGCAATCTCTCTCACACGCATCCATATCTCATTTCTCCGTGGGCATCGGAATCACACACGCGTACTTCGTGTATTTCTCTCCCCCGTCAAGGTTAGAATCCGTCTTTCTACCCCGTCCCACAAGTCTCTCACAAAAAACACACACGCTCTCTCTGTCGAACTTTGTCGTCGCGGCTGTACAGTGGGGCCGCGGCCTCAGGAGGGTCCCCGGGGACGTAGCCGAGCAGCGTCGACAAGGCCCCATCCAGCGCCTCGATCGTCAGGCCGGTGACGTGCAGCCTCATTGCATCCCCGTGCCATCATAATCCCACAAGGTCCACGAGTGCGCTTGGAGCGGCGCGATGCATTGCGCCAGGAACTCCTTCATGATCGCCGCCCCCATTAGCTTCGCCTTCACAAGCACAGCTATCCTCTTCAGGACGGGCTTTGCACGAGGGTTAGCGAGCTTTTCATGGCCCCATCCAGGGGCTTGCTCAGGCTGCGCCACCGGGTCATCAAGAGCGGGTTGGTGCGGCGAGCGTCCATGAAGACCCAGCGCTGCCGATAGCCCTCCACCTTCTTCCCGGCTTTCAGGAGAGAATTTCCTCCGTGCACGTCGAACAAGGAGACGCACGCAGATCGCTGGTTAAGGGTGGTGAACCGCAAGCCGAAGAAGTGGCAGAAGAGCGCCACCGAAGGCCTCACGCCCACGAAGCCCTCGAAGTAGAAGGCAAAGACGGACAGGAGGAGAATGGAGTTGGGCCGAAGATGGAGGGCATGGATTCGGTAATGCGCGAGGATGGCGTAGAAGAAATTGGAGAATGGTGGGACCAACCCGGCAAAGATGTTGTGGAGGAAGAAGGGGTAAACGGACTCCTCCAGGCTGCAGCACGCCATCAAGCCGGGCCATATCTGGGTCGCGCTCCCTTCGTTCTGGTCGCCGACTATCAGCGGAAGTGCCGGATTGAGGTCCTTCTCCTCGGCGATGGAGGAGGTCAGGAGCACCAGCCTGGTGGCGGAAGGGCTTGCGTCCGGGGCGACGGGCTTTGTCTTCCCGGCGGGTGCATTTCGCGAGTCACCGACGCTGACGAAGAGGGGGGAAATTTGTGTTCGACTCGGATCTGGAGAAGCCTAGCGTGAGAGGGAGGGGAGCGCAGCAGGACGAGAGCAAGCAGGAGAAGGAAGCAATGATGGCCCCGCACAGTGCCTGCCAGGCTTTATATCAGCCTGGGCAATTGTTGAGGCATCATGGCGGAGTGGGGGCGTCCCTCGCCCTGTCATGTGCCACGCGTTGCACCTAACCCGCAGGCGGTTGGGGCCCGCGCCGTTTTGCCCCTCCGACTGGTGAACCGTGCACACTGCGGGCCCGGGGACTACCGTCGGGGCTCTGGGACTGGGGGTACCCAGCCCCGCCTGCCTGCATCCCAGGACGCATCGCGTGGTGAAGGCCCAATGTAGCCCGTTTCCAAGGCTCCTCAAGGAGGACCCTCGTGAGGGTCTTTGCCTCGCGAGGTGCGCATCGCCAAGGACCTCATGAGGCCCTCTCTTGGGGCGGCCTCCCGAGGCTGCCTCCCGAGGCCCTTCACAGGGCGGACAACTCTAGGCTCGCCACCCCACCTCGCGATGCACGTGGGTGACGCGAGCCACGACGAGCGTCGCTAGGACCTGTGCCAGCAGGCGCGGATGGTGAGGCTTTCCTCTTTGGTGCTAAAGGAACAAGGCCAGCACGCGAGTTCCCGAGGCGGCCCCAAAGGTTGCCTCTTCGGTGCAATAAGGCCAGGACGCCGGCTCGCCATGACGGAGGTCAGCGTCGAGCCCACCTGCGCGTCATGGACAGAAGCTTTGCAGGCGAAGACCATATTTTTTACTCTTGTCCCCCTTCAAAATTGGTCGTTGTGGTATCCCTTCCTGCCTAGAGTTTTCGGGGGAACTCTAGGCTAGTCTCCACCATTGAGAGGGTTGAGTCTGGAGCCCTCCCGTGGCACCACATCCTTGTACCAGTTCATACTCATCCTCCCTCGCGATGCAATCCACCATAAAGCAGGAGTAGGGTCTTACACTGCAAGGTGGCCCGAACCTGGGTTAATCATCGTGTTTCGCCCTTTCTTCCCTCTCGCTCGAGCACGCCGGAGCATCACCGTGAGGCAGTGAGCAGCGGGTCGTAGCTAGTGGGGTTCTTCGCGCACACCCAGAGTTTGAACCATTCCTTGGGTCCCTAGAGCCCGACTCTGACAAATATGGCTCTGGACATAAACTACTACTCTGTAGCTTGTGGCGTTGCACGCATGGACTTCACTCCTTTATCGGCTCTAAACTCTATAAAAAAATTCCTCTTGACACGATTTTTTTTCATTTTGAAACGGAGGCAAAAGCTTTGCCACATCTCATTGTATCAAGCTATCAAAGAACTCAAATGTTCTGCCCTTGCAGTAACCGTCGCTGATAAACAGGTTGCTAGTGTGTGCGTGAGAGGAGCGGCTGAGTAGGCCAGCTACGCGCTTGAATAGAGCAGGAAGAGTACACAGGTGTACTTTCCCTGCATTGATAGTACAACGGTGGTTCTAGAGAACAGTAGTACCCTCCACTTGCAACTGTAGCTCCTTGGCCTTGATATTCAAGAGTTCAAAACTAGTGCACTATAGAAGTATAGAGATATAGAGAAAGTACTAGTACTACTAAATAATAACCGCACCATCGCACTACCACTATGTGTGCCTGCATAACTTCCTTAACAAAGGGACGAGGCCCTGCGGTTACGCTCTTATCTCCTCCTCGCCAGTTCCCCTCCCCCGAAGAGACCAAGGTAGTTCGTCGCTGCTGCCATGTATTCGCCAGGCGCTTCTCCTCCTCGTTGGGGCTGAGAGACCTTGGAAGACGATCCTCTAGGAGAAATCGCACGCCGCTCTGACTTCCTCACCGCCGCAAGACTCGGTGGTTCCTGCACCAACTTTTTTAAGAAGCTGCGTAAACAGGCTTGGGCGAAGGCCATGCTTGTTGGTCTTCCATGCGTCCTCGAGGAGAAGGTTATTCAATGGGACAATCCATTGAATAGTCCACCGCAACGTGATCGTGGTTGCACATTGACTCCGCTAGAGTTTTCAACGTTGAGAGGTAGTCGGATTTTGTCCGATGAGCAGGTCAGTCATGGAGTTTGACCATGCAGTGTATATTCTAAATATAGTACTTTGTTTCCATCCCGTAATTTCTCCATTGTGCACCATCGCATATATAGGTTTGGGTTGGTGCCAACGGAGATTGGCTTGCATACCTCCGGCCGGATACCACCATCATTTTGCACAACATCCACAGCAGTGCGGCCGTTCCCGTAGACCCCTTCTCCACCATTGGGATCGGCCTTCTGGACTGGCTAGGCATTAATACGTATGATGATGCCTACATGAGATTGAAGAAGATAGCAATTGCGGACCCACCGAAAAAGCACCGTAGCTACGATGATTACTGTCTCATCGCAGTGTTTGACATAAGGATTATCGTCAATACAAATGGTCGTAACAGTAGAGGCTGGCACATGTTGGCCGCGACGGATTTGTACCCCTACACGTTCGAAGACGCCATGTGCCATGTAGGCCGCATCTTCACGGTGACAAGCCACGGGACTTGTTTCATCTGGATGCCATCCTACGGTACGGGAGATAACAAATGGAATGCATAAACCATCATTTGCATCCCTAATGGTACTCCATTATTTTGTAGGGACCAGGCATCCCCCGATCAAAATAAGATCACCGATCATGGATGTGCATTTGCATCTGCGATTCGGTCTAACGTGGAACCTTGTAGCTGACTTTGGCAGATTGGGATCAACTATCTTAGCCGTCGTTACCCATGGTACCACTGATGTGCAACAAGGTCACACAATCTACCACGATCGGACCGTCACCATCTACCCAGGTATTCCATTTTCTCATTGTTGTGTGTTAGAGTAGTAGTACTAGTTAGTTCTTTTCTTTTCTTGACTGGGACATGTTTAGTACTAGTACAATTTAGTATTAGATTTTTTTAACCCTCTCGCCTTCTCTTTCATTGTAGTACTAGTAGTACTAGTACTACTACTAGTATGTCGCATGGATCGTCGGGAGTACTACTTTTTATCTAGGAGGACGCGTATAGCTAGGCTCTTGATGAATTGAACCCACTAGCTCCCACCATTTTTATTTTTCCATGTCTTTATCTCATCCATGTAGCGAAGAGTGGCTATATATAATAAGTCGGATATTGTAGTTCCTCTATACTAGAGTAGTACTACTTGCTACATAATATTACTGAGCGCCATATTTGAGCACAACATTATCATGCATGGACCTTGACCATGTACGTCGCCATGTGTCTAGATCTGAGATGCCGTGTGTACCACATGAACAACGCTGAGTTTGACCCCGTGATGCTATGTGAGAGCCGAGGAACACTCTTGGAGAGTACTCGCTTTTCATTGGGGACATCTAACCCATTGTGAAGCTAATGCCACCTTCCGCGCATGACACCGAAGGCCTGCCGTTCATGAAGCATGGTTGTGTCTTCAGTGCGCACTGCTAGATGAACGACATGCTGGGACACGCTATCCCTGATTTATGCCGCTTCAGCTTGGACGAGTCTCCATCATGTGGAACCGTACTTGAAAGCTGTGACAATGATTCCCGTTACCCACTTCTATGGATTGTGCCATCTATGAAGAACACCTGGGACTGGAACCTGGAGGAGGACATGGAGCCCATCTATAACGTGTAAGTGGAGTATGGTAAATTGTGAATGGTACCGCTGTAAATATATGTAGAGTAGTCATGCACAAATTTATCACATGAAGTGGAGATGAACTTGTGGCATGTTGGCATTTGTCCTTTCGAATTTATTACTAGTAAATGTGTTATGTGTACGTGCAACTTGTGTGGCTGTTGCACGGACTCCAGCATGCTCTGTGAGAAAAAAAGGTGGCACAGCTTTGGCTATAGGTGATGTGGCGGGATCATACAATAGCGGTTGTTTGCTATAGTAGTAGTAGTACTAGGATGACAACTCGTACTCCTATAAACCTTGCGCTTGGCTCTTCGCCCCTTCGGGAGGTCCAACAATTCATACTCCTATAAACCTTGCGCTTGGCGCTTCGCCTCTTCGGGAGGTCCAAGAATGATGATACTACAGTACAATATGCTTCTCGCAATCTGACACCGAATGAACTATTGCACGTCCACCGCGAGGGCGAGGGAGAGGGCGCTATAGTCAAAACCCTCTCCTTGTCCCGCGAGCCATCGCGTGCGTGGGCAAGGGAGAGGGCGTAGGTGTGCATAGTAAGCAAGATTATCCTCGTTCTGTGAGCCACCACGCACGTGGGGGAGGGAGAGGGTGTAGTAAGCAAGCTTCTCCTTGTTCTACGAGTTGACGGGACACATCAAAGTAGTAGTCCATATTGCATCCTTTCCGGTTAATATGGCTTAATTTGAAATGAGATAACTGCACTGGCGGTCAATGTATTGGTAACAATACGATCACTGGACTTCATACTATGCTAATTATGATCACTATATAGTTTTGCGGTGATTATACAATCACTAGCTCACCGTAGGGCATCATATTGCACCCTGCTGACCGGCCACATAGTCGACGTGGCACTTTGTTGACTGGTTAAATTGGCACCTGGTTTCTGGGTCCCACCTGTCAGTTGGCAGAGCAAAGAAATAAGATAAACAAAACTTTACGCAGGCGCGACAGGAGTTCAACCCTTGCACGCGAGCCACCCTGGTTGTGTATGTGAGTGCATGCACGTGTAGGTTGAGCACTTGAGCGTGAGCGTGTGTGTTGCGTCTTGTGCTCTGTGCCGCATGGATGCATGAGTGTTGCGTGCATGCATGTGTACGTTTGAGTGTTGCATGCATGCATGCATGCATGCATGAGGCTTCTACTCCCTCCCATTGGCATGTTCATATTCCAAGCTTCATTAAAACATTGCATGCAAGAATTAAGACAAAACTCACCAGTGCATGTAAAAGTTCTGGTCTTTTCTTGTTCATGCATTGCAATTAATACGTTCGTAAACACAATTTTCTTGAGGAAAACAAGCCCATTATTGAGTACTTTTGGAAAAAATTCTTCTGGCACTCATCATCTACTACTGTACTACCTTGGTTGATGATTTTTTTATTGACCTGTATATAAACCGGAAGGAGGGAGTAGGTAGTAGTAGTACTAGTAGTACTCCTACATAATTGGTGCCGGGTGACTTGGCCAATGGTTCTTCTTGTTGGACAGGATGAGAGTAGAGGCATAGATAGATAGGAAGTCTTGGCGATTCATTATTCCCCATCTCGGTCAGAGAGAACTATTCAACTAGTCTTCACAGTGAAGTGACAATACACGTTGTAGCAGATGGGACACTTAATTAATAAGCTGAGCTAGCATGTTGGTGTTACAAAATCAGCCTTACCCTGTACTGCCATCATGTTTGCCAGTGGAGCACGGTTCCGCAAATATGCCTACGCACCTCCCTCTTACATTAACTGGCATATGGGCCCTCTTGAGGTAGACCCACATGTCATCGGCTTAAGTATTTACACTCCAAAGGACGGTATATCCTAGTTGTAGTACTAGTAGAATTGAGATTTAATGCACCTTCTTGCCCGTCTTTCCCTCTTCTTCCTTCTCTCTTCTTCCTCCTCTCTTCCCCATCATCGGTCGCACACCATTTCCCCCAGCTCACTGCTCGCCCGCCTGCGCCATCTTCCTCGGTATCTCGCGCGTACCATATCCCCTCGCTCATTGCTCGGCCACACACGCCATCTTCTTCGCTCGCCCGCTTGAATCCACTTCCCCGCTCCCTCGCAAGCACCGAAAACCCCAATCACTCAGTGCCCTAAAAAATCCTATGGCAGAACCGACTGACATGCAGAGGCGCGATTGGAATTCCCTCCCTGATGTTCTCTTGGAGCAGATTCGTAATCGTATGGACTTGCTCAACACCGTGTGTCTAGCCGCATGCTCGGTGTCTATGTACCGTGTACTCGTCTACAGCCGGCCGACCCTTTTCAAGACACCCTGCTTGCTGATGCCCGATCCTCGCAGGTGGCCCAGACACCTACTTACCGATCCTACGGAGGTTGTCGTCGTGCCCCTCGACATGCTACCACTGCCCGCCCACCTGTCCTTCATGCGCGGCCACTTCTGGGCGGGCATATCAAAGGCCAACTGGATCGTCCTCATCCACCAATCCTGTAGTCCGTGGTGTCTCGTGGATATCTACACCTAGTGAGAGATCACCCTTCTATCATTGGATACCGCCGGCATCGAACCTCGTGGCCCGCCAGACACTCCTACCTACTATGCACGAGATGCGTCGAGCTTTTGGTACGACCTCCATTTGCTGAAGGTTGCAACCTGCGAAGTGCCCACACCATCAGAAGACTACATGGATTACAAGCTCATTGCCTTGTTCAACGGGGGATTAGTCTATCTGGAATCCTGTCACCATACATGGTTATGTCTCATCATCAATCCTGTTGACCCTCCATTTCTCTCTCATGCTATAATGCATGATGGCATCATTTACGCGGTCGACACACAGATTGGCTGCATATAGTGGTGGAATCTATCGTCATGTAATTGTTCTATCTCATCTCATCTTTACCTTATGAATACGACTTCCTGTTGATTGTTAGAAATTTTGAATAGAGAGTATGACATAACCACATCATTGCTATATGTTCCTCTCATTTCCTAGATTTTTATGACCACACATGTTATTGTTAGAGTAGATATGAGAACAATTGGCATGTAATGATTGTTAGAATAGGTATTATGAGTATAACCTCACGATTGCTATATGTTACTCTCATTTCCAAGATTTTTATAACCACGCATGTTATTGTTAGAGTTGATATGAGAACAGTAGTAACTGCTATGGTAGAATATGAGTAGGCCCTGGCATAGCTGTTTTCCTCTCATTTTTACATGATGTTTGAACCATGACATATTGCTAGAATATGAAAGCCATTGACTTAATGTTTTTTAAATTGGGGTATGATTATGACCACGGCATTGCAATTCTCTGGCTATGATCTGTGTCACCGTTATAATAATCTTAATTCCACACATACTCTGAACATGATTGTATATTTTTGTCATTCTGGTCTCCAATTTGATTAGTTGCAGCGGACGCAAATGCGCTGGCCTTCATAATTCCAAGACCTGGAAATATACAAGTCAATGGGTGGTGGTTTATCGCTCGTTCAACTGACGGTGGGCATTTAATGCTCATTCACACGTACCAAATTGACCAAACCATTTCATCAAACCACATGCAGTACAATGCCTGGGGCGTTCGCGAGTGTGATGACTATGGCAGCTTCATGTTCGAGAAAGATCCCAGCTCCATTGGGCCAGGCATATTCAACTGGAGGCGGGTTTACATCCTCGGCAACTAGTAAATGTTCCTCGGGCTCAATTATCCGATCATCCAACCAATCATTGATCATATCATCAACGATGATTACCGTGCAATGCAACTTCCATTCGCCAGGGGGAACTATGTTTACACATCATACCATGGGTTTCACGAATCACCATATCCAGAGATTCGTCGACATAGCTTGTTGCCAGATGATCTTCAGTGTGTGAAAGGCATCAAGCTTCCAAGCGATGAATGGCTTTTGCAAACCCAACATGCGGCGATGTGGTTCATGCCAACAGCAAATATGCACAACTTGATTTGTAGTGATATCTAGACTGAGGCGATGTATCCTGCTGCTGTAGCATGACCCTCTTTTGTTGGATATTATGTACCGTAGTTAGTTGGAAGGATAGATACCTTTCTGGGATCAAGTGCATCCTAACTCACCTGCGTAGCATGTACTGATAATGATGATGGAGATGTTGTGCAGAAGCCATATATATCAATTAGGCTTCAAGTGCGTACTGGTTGGTGAAAGTGTTGTCCAATGGGAATTATATTTTGTATTACTCATGTAGCCTACAAAGTCTGTCGCACAACCTTGTAACTTCATACTCCATTTCTAAATTTGTAGTACTAGTAGTCCTCTATACCGTATATTGTGCTACTCGTACTAGTAAGTAGTACAGTAGTCAAAAGGAAGACGCTAAAAAAATTGATCTCAACAAGGATGCTCTTCAAGCTAGCCACATGAAGGAAGGAACCAGCAAGGCTGCTCCTATGAGTATTCATCCCGTCGCCCTGTATGATGATTTTGATCTTTATGGGGGTTTTCAAGTCTTTAGAGTATGCATGTAGTAATGAAGCCAAGACCCCAGTTTGTTCGGGTGTTGTGGACTTCAGATTTGGAGTAGCACTTAGCTGTCGAAATCTTACATCATTTACTTAAACAGTTGATTGATCATACATTGATTACCATTTAACTGGAATTAACCGATGCAAGTCCAAGAAGGATTGGCCAGTGCTGTCGACTGGTGTCAAGTTCGATCCCATGGATCAGGAGCTAATCAAGCACCTTGAGGCCAAAGTGAGTGTTGACAGCGAGAGATCTCACCCTCTCATCGATTTGTTCATACCGACCATCGACAGCGAGCACGGCATATGCAACACCCATCCTGAGAAACTTCCAAGTAAGACACCGATCGGCCATCAACTTGCACAAAATATATTCCTTTGTTTATACCTCTATTTTTCTTTTTAGACATAGACCTAGTGAAGCAATTACAATTTGACAGTAAATAAAAAGTGAAGCAAGTGACTGCAACATGCCAAAGATGTTATGAAAATGCCAACCACCCTAAAATTTGTATTCGCCAATACTACAAGTATCACACTGAGTGGCCTAAGCAAGCATTTCTTCCAGCGCAACTCTAGGGCATTCAAAAGGGGCACGTGGATGCGTCGCAAGATACAGTTGGAGTGCGGCATGCACACGATGTTGCACAAGACCAGCAATACCATGCCAGTGATGGTCAACGGCCGGCAGACGGGAGCAAAAAAGTTCTGGTGCTACACACCAACAACTTCGACCAGCAAAGGACCAACTGGGTGATGCACCAGTACCACATCGGGTACCTGGAGCAAGAGAAGGGGCGGGAGCTGGTCGTCTGCAAGATTTTCTATCAGACGAACACTAGGGCGAGGACTAAAAAGATTATAAGTTAGTTTGGTATTGGTACTTGTTCTATCTGGTCGTCCGCAAGTTGGTATTTTTGTTAAGGATCTTTCGGTATGAACTTGGCATTTTCTTCCAACCATCATGTCGAGGGTCGACGTGGATATAAAGCTGAATCATTTGCTGCGAAACAAATTTTCAGGCACCTATTTTTTTTATGGGTAGCATAAGCACCTATCATTCGAATTCCCAGTTCTCCAAAATTTTAACATCTTCGAGTATGCACGGGATCCATCAGGTTTCACAGGTTGATAGTTGGATGCAGCACGTCGCGACTGGACTGTGGCACGCCAAGCCCAGCTGCAAATTGTTAAAAGAGAGGAGCGATGGATTTGGGCCTTCCAAAACAGTTAAGTGTCGGGACCTCGATCGCTTGAAGCGCCTCCCATGGACTCAAAAAAGGCCTAGTCGGTTATTATTAGTTGAAATATGTAAAATGTTCCATAATAAAAATAAATATCTAAAATGCAATGAATTTGGTCCGGTTTCACTGAAAATCATTCGATTTGCATGAAATTCGTCCGTGGAACCACAAGACGGTTGTCCATAAAGAGCCTAACCGTACGGAACTAGTAGGTCCATGGCCGTATGCAAGCAAGTTCATGCACTTATTATCAAGATGGAAAAATAATGTTGACGTCTGAGACGGTCAGACCGATGAATTTTTAATGTAGTCAATAAACAAGAGAATTCTACAAGTACAGACTGACAACTGGGATCCAGCAGGTATATTGTTTTTTGAGGTCGAGCAACTATCAACTGGGCTGTAGACTTCCTAGGCTAGGTTTTGTTTTTAACAGGCCCAGCCCAAGATGATAATGGGGTACAAAGATCCAGCAGGTATCAACTGGCCTCTGGCCCGCCAGCCTTTGTTATATTTTCTCTTATAACATCCGCAGGCAATTTTTCTACTAAAGAAAACGCACAGCCCAGTTCTATTTTCCACTAAAAACGCCATATCCTACTTCGGTTTTATGATCTATACCTACTAATAAAAGAAATAGGTATTCTTGGTTAGTTTTGCTATTTTATAGAAAACCCCCTAATGTTTCTGAAATTAAACCCGTAGTACATATTAATTGTTTTTTTAAAATACTCATATCTTCTAAACCGTAACTCCAAATTTAACATGTTATATATGGAATTTGATTAGAAAAATGTGTAGAATCTGAATATGATGTTATTTTACTTGTTAACACTTTAAGAAAATACTATCTAGGCTGCAATGTTAATCAACAATGCATTATCCATCTTTTTTCCATACCGGTACTGATTCTGATCGGGGATGAACACCTCAGCAAAATCAAGATTGGACATGAAATTGAAAATAAATTTGCTAGAGACACCCAGTAAATAAGGACATGCATGACAATAAATAAAAGAAAGACCAAATAAAGAAGGGATGTTCGCTATAAAAGAAATAAAAGAGAAAATGCAGAGGAGATCAGATAAAGATGAGATGTTGCACTATTCTCCTATATATAAGAAGAAAAAAGAGAGGACATGCATGAAAAAAAGTAAAAAGGAGGCATGCATGACAAAAAATAAAATAAAAGACAAGTTTGATAAGATAACAATAGTGATGAAATAGGGACCGATACCTATGACATGTATGGCAAGAAATAGTGATGAAATAGGGGCACAAGTACCTACGTCCACAGGAGACCATACAAAAATGTTCTTTTCCAGACAAAAAATATCTTTTTATGATTAGAAAATCATGTATATTTTTAACAACTCTTCATGTATTTGATGTTATTTTTACCTGTTAAATATTTTTAAATATTATTTTGGAAGATATTTAAATCAAACAAATGCTTTTCTAGATTATCCGTATCTTTTAAACTGTAACTCCAATTTTAACATGTTATATATGAAATTTGATTAGAAAAATGTGTACAATCTGAATATGATGTTATTTTTACTTGTTAAATATTTTTTAAATATTATTTTGGAAGCAAACTTATAGTCTATAGCGCATGATCTGTTTTTCTTTCGTACCGGCGGCGATCCAGATTGCAAATAAACACCCACTAAAACCATATAGGAAGAAAACATCGATAACTACACATGCATACCTTTGAAAAACCTCGCAGGGGAAAACAACAATTTTCTCATCATGAGAGTGAGAGAAAGCAAGAGAGAGAGAGGGGGGGTAGAGAGATGTCTTAGGATTAACCACATTCAAACACGTTTTGGTTTGTGTGAACACTGAGGCCACCGCTGGCGAGGGTGAGAAGGAGGATAAGAGGCAACACAAATGTGATGTCTCGCTAAAATAAAGGAGATGGACCTATTGTGGTCTTGAGTGATGGTTGTTGGGTTAAGAGCGTGTGTTATTTTTTTCCCGTTGCAACGCACGGGCTCTTTTGGTAGTATCTACCTATAGTTTTACTAGTTCATATACATATATTATTATATTGAAAATAAGTAAAGTTCCCTTTTCATATTTACATCCTTATTTTTTGTTGTTGTTTTCCCTCTCAACGCTGATTTTTTACCACTAGATTTCCCTAAAACCAACTCAATTGTCCCACGTCTTATTAGCTTACGAAAATAAAACAATATTTTATTTGGGAAATCAATAAGTTCTTACAAAATAAATGCTTATCATTTCTAGATTAAATAGTTTGGACTCCACCGAAATATGCAAAATTAGGTTGAACTTTTTGACCGTGGTCCTAAGCAAAAAATGGGTTTTAATAAATTCCTTAAGAATTAGCAAATGGGCTGCAAATTATTAAAAAAAATAGCAAATGGGTTGTATGTTGTCTGCCACAGATTTGGAGGCTGACTTGTGGGCCTACTAAGTTGATGTGTACACAAGGTTTCTCAAAAAAAGAAACTTAGTCAAAGATCGACTCTACCAGTGTGAGACCGTTAGATGTCAATCCAACGGCAATCGTGCTTCTTCAGTATCTGATCTTCTTGCTCCAGCCGCCCAAACCAGCGCTGGTGGAACTGCATGCTCCCACTTCCCGTGGTCAGCTGTGCTGCCGGGCAGGCCTCGTGGCCCCATCCTACTCGCATTGCAGGCCTGGCCATCCTGATACTCACCCACACCTCCTGTTATTCTCCGGCGACGGCAGCCTCACACTGCAGCCAAACCAGTAAACCCTCGTGTCGCCCTCCGCGTGGGAAACAACTGCCGAGTCTTCCTCGGCTCCGGGTCATTCCCTTCCTAGGCCTCGCCGTCATCCACCGCCTTGGTGCTCTCGACGCGGCATGGTCAACGTGGCCAACGAACGACATCCATCAGAAGAGGACTATACATGGAGAGGCTGACAGCTGGGTCCATGGTCGCATGCAAGGAAGTGCCTCCTTATTACGCGCAAAATATTGATTCCTCCACCTGACAGCGGGGACCCTCAACGGGGACCCACTGGAAGGGCCTCTGTATTTCATGAAAAAAATGTTTCCCCCTGACAGCTGGAACCCACTAGCTACATCTTCGCATGGCAGGAAGTGCCTCATGTTGGGTTCTACGATAGGGTGCGTCGACTGCAAATTAAAATTTTCCTATGCTCAGAACAACCAAGAACATGCTATGGGAGATGGATCACAGATCGTTACCATCGCTTCCGCATACGTAGCCGGCTCGTCGCTTTCCAGCAACAACACATCATGCACTCTGCGCAATCTTTCCGACCTCCGTGGTTCCGGTGCCGCTTCCACCTCGGGTTCCCTGGCAGACTCCGGTATGATCACATCACCAGCCGAGTTGTCCCCGAGTGGTTCTCGAATTTCTTTGAGTTGCACCTGCCTCCCACTGGCCTCCTGCCCGAGAACTCTTTCTCAAGGAAGACCATGTTCTGAGCAACAAACACTTTGTTCTCTTCGCGGTTGTAGAAGCTATATCTCAAGGTTTCCCTCGGATATCCCACAAATATGCACTTATCCAACTTGGGTGTAAGCTTGTCTGACATAAGTCGCTTGACAAAGGCTTCACAACCCCAAATCTTTAGAAAAGACAACTTGGGACTCTTCCTAGTCCACATCTCATGTGGTGTCTTGTCTACGGATTTAGGAGGTACTCTGTTGAGTGTAAAAGCTGCAGCTTCTAGAGCGTATCCCCAGAATGACAAGGGTAAATCCGATTTTCTCATCCTCGATCAAACCATGTCTAACAAGGTACGATTCCTCCATTCCGACACACCATTTCTCTGTGGTGTACCCGAAGGTGTGAGCTCACTACAAGAAATATGTCAACTTGTGACCTTTTGTCAGTGACCATGGAAGAATTGGTCATAAATCTACGACCATTTGAGACCAATTGGTCAAAAGCTGTTCGGGGGGCTCCAAACCCTAAACTATAACGACCATTTTGGTCAAAAAGGTCGTAATTTCCTTACATGAAATGGTTGTAAAGCAAACAACACTGGTCTGCTGCCTTATTTCTAGCTGATAACGACCAATATAGATGGTCATAGCCTTGTAAATTGTGGTGCATTACTATGACTAGGCGCCACCTCATCAGTTTTGCCTATGTGTCATGTCTATGTGTCATTTTTTACCCTAGGTTGTGAAGCAGCCTATATTTCTATCATTCCCAAAATTCCCAAAAAAATTGGGCATTCTTCACTATCCAAATCATTGCCTCATGACAATATTCAGCTCCATTTGCCTGGTAAATCTTCCTCGGCAAATTTCCAAAGTTTCTGTTCAGCAAGAACCGTTGTGAAGAAAGTTATAGCTAGGCATATCCTAATGAGCTGAATTTTTTCCACATCTTCTATATTCCCAAATCATATCTCTCCACAAAATTTTAGCCCCATCTAACAATCCATGTGAGCTCACCATCCAATCTTTGTTTCTGGTAATATTTTCAGTTTGTGAAGCAACTATATTTTATGTTAATTTATAATTGCTGAAAATTTACCAGGACATGACCCTACCCATATAACCTCCCTCCACCAAATTTTAGCTTATTTAATCTATCCAATTTCCCTCAACATTTTTCCCAATTTTTTGTTCAGTGGAGAGCACTGTGAAGGAAGTACCCTTTTTATTTATCCAAATGGTATGAAATTTCTACAGTGCCTTCATATGCTCAAATTATCATCCGCCTCCAAACTTCAAATCAATCCATTCATTCATTTGAGTCCAGCTTCAACATTCATATTTCTGTCTAGTGTGGTACTTTGCAAAGCAAGTGACGCCTAGGCTCCTCCATTTGAGCTGCAAATTTTCCAAGAAAGTCTCCTTAGTAGATGATCATCCTCGGCCAAACCTCAGGCCCATTGGCCATGTGCATTTTCCCTACCACTAATCAAACACTTGGCTGCTAATTCATGTTTGAGCTTAGTTCAGTCTCCTTGTGAGATTCTTCTATTGCCTTCTTCTTCCTAACACCTACCGGGGGAGTGCCCAACCCACTAGACATGCCTAGGCCACCCAGAATGTGTGGCAACGCCACGGTCACGCGGTGTCGGGGTACGACACCTATGGGATCCTGAGAGACCCCTTTACGATTCGGCGGGGGGAGAGGTATACGCAAAGAGCAGAACCAGTGATCGACGCGTGAGGTTTTTACCCAGGTTCGGGCCGCTGATCAGCGTAAAACCCTACTCCTGCTTTGTGTTCTTATTGATGTTCTTGAGCCCAGCCTTCAGGAGTGCTCGCAATGAACAGTATGTTCAAAGAGCAGCTACGCATGCAGAATGGGCCAGAAGTTCTCCTCCTCTGTAGCAGTTGCCTTGGGCCTCCTTTTATATGCTCAAAGGGGTCTCCACAGTGGCAAAATGTACATACATTGAGGTGTAAAGTAGCTACAGGGTATCATACCTAACCCCTGATGGATTAGGACAAGCGCATTTAATGCACCGTGAGGTGTCCGTTTAGGTGTCCTCACTTTCTTGGGGATGGAAAAAGGGGCCATCCCATCAGCACCGCTTAAGCTCTCCTCCACTGGCGCGTTGCCACGCATCCAGAGAAGGACCCAGAATGTCAGACACGTTACTGTGCCGAAGCTGTGGCACAGCGGCAGAATCTCGCCAGGCGCCGAATCTTGCCGGGCGCCAAGCCTTGCCGGACGCCAAGCCTTGCCGGGCGCCAAAGGCCATCCCGGCAAGGATCTTGCCGGGGAGGCTGGCCTTCGGATTCCAGCTCTGCTTATCTGCTGAACCTCAGATCTCTGACTTGATGATTTCCTTGATGGGTTGAATCGACCCCGAGCTGATCCCGGCAAGCCTTGCCGCGAGGATGGCTACAACTGTCCGTGCACAAGTACGGGGTACTAGTGGCCCAATACTTAGTACACCGACAGGAGCCCCCGGGCCTAGGCCATACACGAGTGCGAGGTGTTGTTGGGCTAGGCCCAAACAGTGCACGGGCACGCGTGGCAGGGAATTAACTGCTCGTAAATATCTTGTTTTACTGTGCCCCCCACTACGCGCACGGAACACGCGATGTGGGAGGCGTGCCAAAAAGGCTGCAAACTGTCTCTCGCCTATAGAGGCGCATTCATATTGGGGAATAAACAAGGTGGCCCCGCTCCTTCCCCATAAAAAGAAGTCATAGAGGCGCAAACCTATTTACCCCCCCTTCTTCTCAATCTGGCCATCGCCATCACCTTCCTTTCCTTGAGCTCAGAGCGAAACCTTTTTCCTCTTCCGCCCGCAGCTCCCGCGCTCGCTCCACCCCCAGCTTCTGTCCTCACAGTCGCCATGCCGCCCAAGGCCAGCAAAGGCAAGGGCAAGGACAAGGAGGCGAAAGCCGAAGTTCCGGAGAGCGAACTGGTGAAGATGCGGAAGAGGCTCGTCGTCTTCCCTTCGACGCTCGACGCCGAAGTTTTGAAGGGGCGATATCAATGCATGTGGGCGAAGGGAACACAAGCTCACCCCGCCACACGCGTAATCCCAGGTGCTTGCTCCAAAGGTGGATCGGACAGATACCCCTTTTTCACTGCATATTTCTATTGCGGGCTCTGTCCACCCTTTTCCGATTTCTTCAACGACATCATGTACACGTACGGCTTCCGCCTTCTTGATTTCATGCCGAATGTCGTACTTTGCATGTCTATCTTTGCTCATCTCTGTGAGAATTTCGCTGGCGTGATCCCCAATTCTGCTCTTTTCCGCCATTATTTCTACCGTCGTATCCAAAAAGGAGAGGCTCTCTCTGGATCTATTGCCTGGATTCCAAGGGCTTGGAACAAAGAGATATACCCAGAGGGAGTTTACCGCGAAAAGTGGGACGAGTGGCGGGACAAATGGTGCTGGATCCAGGAAGCAGATCCTCATCCTTTTTGTCATCCCCGGCAACAGAAGGTGGTCCGCGGCAAGGATTGGGGCGATCTTGCTGCAGAAGACGAGAAGCGCACAATCACCACTACCAGGATCCTTCGCTTGAAGGCTGCCGGGCTGACAATGGAGATGATCGGCTTTGACTTTCTCCGCCGTCGCATCACCCCTCTGTAGAACAGGGGAAGGCCAGTCTGGGAGTACAAGAACGCGGCAGATGTCATGAGACTGCGCCCCGGGCTGAACAACAATCTGACCGCTATGCAGCTTGGCGCTCTCCGCCAAAAGTTATTCCAGCGCGAAGACAAGCACCGGCTGCCGGCAAGGATCGTCCCCTTGTGCAACAACTCTGCCTTGGGGTCAATCATTGCCTTCTTGCCGATGTTCAACGCCCACGGCCTTGACCCGACCTGGGTCGAGCCAAGCGAGGAAGAAGCGCAGAAGTTCTTTGACAATTTGACGGAGAAGCCTATCCGGCAAGAGTCAGATCTTATCCGCGCCACCACTGATCAGGAGGTAGCCTACATCGCTACCAGAGTGGAGGAGGCGAATCTTGCCACGGAGGCCAGCAACGTTGGCTTCACAGAGTGGGAAGCCAGCGACGCAGAGGTGGTAGTGGAGGCAAAGCCTGCCGAGGAGAACAAGGTTGCCGGGGAAGAAGGCGGCGCAGCCGCTGAGAGCTCGTCCGGCGAAGACACGGCCGAAGAGGAGACGCGAGAAGAGCCCTCGCCCCCGAAGAAGACAAAGCGTGTCCTTCGGAAGGCTGCTTCAGGCATCCCGGCAAGCCAGCCTACTTCGAGCGGCGAATCCCCCGGCAAGAAAGTGGCCGGCAAGACTGGACTGCGGCAGGGGGCTCGTCAACAGCCCGCGCGGCGCGCGAGACCCACACCGGCGGCCACTGCTGGGGCGGCAGGAGGGTCTCGTACTACCGCGCCGGAGGCTGCCCCGGCGCCTGCCACAGCCAAGCGGCCTAGGACTCCTCCTCCGCCTCCCCACTCAGACACCGCAACGGGGGTCGACTTCGACATCTCCGGCTTTAGTCCAGAGCGAGAGGAAGAAGAGTGAGTATTTGCCACAGCTTCTACCTTCCAATTTGCATCAATCTTACTAACTTGCTTGTATTGTTTCTGCAGTGACACAGAAACCTTGCTGGAGAGGATGGCGAAGAGGTCAAGGACTTCTACGGGCGACGAGCCCCCGGCGGGCTCCACGAGCGTGCCGGAAACTGTCGTTGTCAGCCCGGAGTCCAGTCCTCAACACAGCCCCCAGCACAGCCCCCAGCGTAAGTTCATCGTCCCTTTTCTGCTGGCTGGTGCCGAGGCTTTCATTCTTGCCGCTGATATCTTTGGGTTCACAGGAGAAGAACGGCAACAAGGAGAAGATATCCCCATTGTACCTCCTTCATCGACCGCTCCGCCCACAAGCACATCCCCGGCAAGAGATCCTGCCAACAAGCCCGTCCTGATTGAGGAGGAGCCGACAAGCACGGTCTCCGGAAACCCACCCCCGGCAACCGGAGTTGCCGGGAGAGGCGAAGCCACCTCTCGACAGCCCGACGCAGGTACTCGATCACCTCAGAGTGCTTGTTATTCTTTTCCTCTTATCTCTTTATCTTTAGTCACTTCAAAATCCAAACCTCGATCTTATTCTGTCTTCCTCCTTTGCCCTTCAGAGTTCCCTGTGATGGAACATATGGACGTCGACGTCGTCATCGAGGAGACCGCCAGGGATGCCGCCGCTGAAGCGGACAGGATTGCTGCCAGCGAGGCCACCAAGGATGACGTTGCCGGGGCTGGTGATGCTCTTGACAGGGAGGCCGCCAAGACAGCACAAGAGGAAATCGCCGAAGAACCTGCTGAAGAGGGCGACAGGGAGGCTGAGGACCACACTGACAGCATTCCTGCCGCAGGAGCGCCAGGCGCTGCACCGGCCACAGAGCCCCCTGTCACTGGTGAGGCAGCCACTGAAGACCAGCCATCAACATCTGAAGGCCCCTCATCCAGCAAGTATCTCAAGGTTGGCGAGAATCTATTCATCAACTTGCCGGGGATGGCAAGCACTGAGGCACCAGCCGAAGGAGAAATTTTCGAGGAAATTATTGCCGCTGCCGGGCTCGAAGTCGTTGACGATCCCAGCGCTAGCAGCGGCAAGTCTGAAGAGGATCAGCTCCTTCAGGCCATGGGCGAGAACTTCCGCAAACTCCAGGCTCTTCATCGCGCCCGAAAAGAGAAGGCGGACTCCAGAATGGCAGTTGTCGAGGCAGCCGAAGCGGATTTTCAAAGGCGCGTCGCACAAATGCAAATCTGGCACGCCGAGGCCCTCCAAGAGCTGGTTGCCGGCCGAGAACAAGTGAGCCAGCAATGGAATGAGATCCTCCTGAAGCAATCAGATATGGAGAAGGCACATGATGAAGCTGTTCAAAGGATTGCTGCCGAAGATGCTCTCCTGACGGGGCGCCGCGTTGCTCTTGATGCTCACGAAGAAGATCTCACCGCACGTGAGCAGGCGCTCGCCGCCAAGCTTCGTAGCAAGGATGAAGACATTGAAAATCTTGTCGCGCGGCGGACCCAGGAGCTGGAGCAGAAACACAAGGAGGCGCTCGAAGCTCTGACTGCAAGTCATGCCGGCAAGCTCAAGGAGGCCATCGATGCTGCCGAAGCTGCAGAGGCCGCCAAAAACGAGCTGAGCGACAAAGTGAAGAGGCTGGAAACAGATCTCGAAGAGCACGGCAAGGAGCTCTCGATGCTCAAGGGGGACAGGGAAAAAACCCTCCACTCCTTGACGGAGATGCAAGTTGCCCTGTCCGACAAGACCAAGCAGCTCTCCTTTGCGGCTGATAGTATTGCGGTTCTGGAGCTGAAGCTGACCATGCTGCAGAAGTCTCTCGAGGCCGGCAAGGCCCGTGAGAAGGCTCTACTCAAGGATCTCCAAGGAGAGAGGAACCTGCTCAAGAGCGCCGCCGCTGCCCAAAGCGAGTACGAGAAGGGAGTGGAGATCTGGACTGGCCGTCTCATCGCCACAGCAGAACTGTAAACCATGGGCTTGCCGAACTTCAAGTATTCTTCCGAGGAAAGAATATCTCCAAGTGCCAGGTTGACGATGTTCTTTGAAAGCATCATCAACGCGTTGAGGGCGCTCCAGTCGAGCCGGGCGACCCAACTGGCGAACAAGACTCGCGGGTTTTGCCGGGCCGTTCTTCGCAAGGTGCTCATCAAGGTGGTGCACAGCAATCCCGGCATCGACCTCTCCAGCGCGCTCGGCCATCTGCCAAAGGATGCAAATGTTGAGGCACTTGAAGAGTGTATCGCACCAATCCTTGAGAAGGTGGACTCCATCAAAAGGATCGAAGGCCAGCGCAGGGATTGAGTGCTTTCCTTTTATTCTTGCCGCCATCATCTCATGTAAAAGACAATTAGGTCTCAAATTAGAACTACGGCAACTCATGGATGCAATATAGTTTGACTATGTTTAGGCTCATGCTTGCTACTTTCCTTGTCTGATTCCTTTATGTATGGAGTTCATCCTACGCTTACTGAAAAACTTGCCGGCGCGCAACCTGCCGCGAGCGCTGGGTGCGGGACTTCAGCAGCCTGCTGGAGGCGCAGCGGCCGGCAAGACTCCTTGGCGTTCTCAGTGCAGCCACTTAAATCATTGAGCGGACTCGAAACAAAATAAGGGCGCAACTGATTACAACAAGGATTCCTTCGCGTGCAGATTTTTCATACAAGAATCGGAATCGTCCAAGGAAATAACTTGGTAATAAAAGAAAAACTTGCTCTAAGTTTTTAGGACATAGCTTTCTGGCTTTGTTCTTCCTCCGGCAAGCATCGATTCCGAACGTCACCAACTGGTATTCATATCTCCCTTCCCCCCAGCAAATGTGCACACGAGGAATCCTTCTGTCTTTGAGAAAAAGAAAGAAGAAAAAATAAAGGGATGAAACCTTGGCGGTTCGTTAGATCTTACCGGGATCAGGTGTCATACAATATCTTAGACAAACATGCATATATAAAAATGAACATGGGAATCAATAAGGGAATGTACAACACTTAAATTTATTCATCTATGCTCAGGGTCTGTGCCTGGCTTTGTACAAAGGATCACATGCCTTGCCGGCAAGACTTGTACAAAAGGGTGGTTGCCGGGAGCCCCCGGCAACCGCGCCTTATGGGTAGAACTTGCGAAGATGTTCGATATTCCAGGAATTGCTCACTGGAACGCCATCTTCGGTCTCCAGGCGGACAGCGCCGGGCCTGGTGACTCGTACTACCCGATAAGGGCCTTCCCACTTTGGCGTCAACTTGTTTGAATTCTTGGCGGACTGAATCCGTCGAAGAACAAGGTCGCCTTCCTCAAGGCTTCGGGCATGAACTTTGCGGCTATGATAGCGGCGCAAAGCTTGCTGGTAGCGTGCAGCTCGCACATCAGCCTGAAGACGATTCTCCTCAAGGAGCACAGCGTCATCTTGCCGCAGTTGCTCTTGCTCGAGCTCATCATAAGCGAGCACTCGAGGAGATCCGTATATGAGTTCCGTGGGGAGAACTGCCTCCGCTCCGTAGACCAGAGTGAAGGGCGTCTGGCCGGTGGCTCGATTTGGTGTCGTTCTGATTGACCAAAGAACTGCCAACAACTCATCAATCCAGCGTCTTCCGCACTTTTTCAACCTGTCAAAAGTTCTGGTCTTGAGACCGCGCAGCACTTCAGCATTGGCCCTCTCTGCTTGGCCGTTGCTTCTCGGGTGAGCAACAGAGGCAAAACAAATCTTGCCGCCAAGGTCTTGGACATACTGCATGAAGGTGCGACTTGTGAACTGTGTGTCATTGTCGGTGATGATCCTGTTAGGCACACCGAAACGGCAAACAATTCCTTTGAAGAACTTGACAGCCGACTGCGCTGTCACCTTCCTCACTGCTTCCACCTCCGGCCACTTTGTGAACTTGTCGATAGCAACGTACAAGTACTCAAAGCCCCCGGTAGTACGGGGGAAGGGGCCCAGTATGTCGAGCCCCCAGACCAAAAATGGCCAGGAGAGAGGGATTGTTTGAAGAGCTTGAGCTGGCTGATGTAATTTCTTCGAATGAAACTGGCACGCTTCACACTTGGTTACTAGTGCAGTCGCATCCTGGAGGGCGGTAGGCCAAAAGAAACCTTGCCGGAATGATTTCCCGGCAAGCGCTCTTGACCCTATGTGAGAACCACATTTGTCCCCATGAATCTCTGCCATCAGTTGTAGTCCATCCTCCCGAGAAATGCACTTCAATTTCACACCGTTTGGTCTCTTTCTATACAGGACGTCATCGACGAACTTGTACATAACAGACCGACGGGCTACTCTCTCGGCTTCTTCTTGTTCCTCAGGGAGTTCACCTGTCTGAAGGAAATGGACAATGTGCTGCGCCCATGCTGGAGCCTGAGGCTCGACAGCTAGGACTAAAGGCATCTCCTCTGCCGGGGGAACGTTCGTCTCGACAACGAGGGCCTGAGGCCCTGTCGGAGCCTGTTGTTCCCCGGCAGGCGTGTCGATCCCGGCAACTTCCTTGCCGGCGGCTCCGGGGATCTCTGCCGGGAAGTACTGGCCAGAGTTCAACTTCCTTCTTTTTTCTTGCCGCATCGATGGCGCCACGGATGGTTGAGTCAATTGGAGCACAAAAGTTCCTGGTTCCACAGGCAACTTGAGGGCAGCACGCTTTGACACGTCATCAGCAATATTGTTCTCGGCACGAGGAACGTGCTCCATTTGGAGACCGTCAAAGCGCTCTTCCAATTTCCTCACTTCATCTACGTAGGCTTGCATCAATGGACTTTTATAGCTCTTGTTAACTTGCCTGACGACAAGCTGTGAATCGCCTTTGATGACGAGCTTTTTGATACCAAGGTCTGCCGCGATCCTGAGACCGGCAAGCAAACCCTCGTATTCTGCAGTGTTGTTGGTCAAACTCTCCCGGGGAAAGTGCATTTGGACTACGTACTTGAGGTGCTCTCCGGTGGGTGCGACAAGCAGCACGCCAGCACCGGCGCCTTGCAGCGAGAAAGCCCCGTCAAAGTACATAATCCATTGCTGATCGATTTCCTTGCCGGGGAGAGTTGTTTCTTGAACTTCTTCGTCTGGCGTCGGGGTCCATTCTGCAATGAATTCCGCCAAGGCCCTACTCCGAATTGTCGAAGTGCTTTCAAACTTAAGGCCAAAGCTGGACAGCTCCAACGCCCACTCCATGATTCTGCCGGTTGCCTCCGGATTTTGCAAAATCCGTTGCAACGGAAAGCGAGTGACGACGGTAATCTCATGTGCTTGAAAATAGTGGCGCAGCTTCCTTGAGGCCATAAGGAGGCCAAAAAGCAGCTTTTGCACCCCAGAATATCTTGACCTAGCCCCTTGTAAAAGAGAGCTAACAAAATAAACTGGGCGCTGCACCACCTTCTTCTTCTGCACAAGTTCTTCTGTTTGCGCAGATCCTGTCTTGCCGGGATCAACCCTTGCCGGGGAAGATCTTGCCGCGTCATCCGGCGGTCCTGTCACTGGTGTTGCTTCCTCATCAGCTTCTCTCTGCGCCACTAGCGCAGCACTAACCACTTGATTTGTTGCCGCCAGATACAACAGCAACGGCTCTTGTGGTTTAGGCGCGACTAGCGTCGGTGGAGAGGAAAGGTATTTCTTCAAATCTTGCAGCGCAGCCTCCGCTTCCGGAGTCCATTTCATTGGACCTGCCTTCTTCAAAATTTTGAAGAAGGGCAGGGCGCACTCAGCAGATTTGGAAATAAACCTGCTTAGAGCAGCAACACAACTGGCAAGACGACGCACATCCTTGACGCGTCTCGGCGCTTCAATTTGCTCAATGGCTTTGATCTTGTCGGGGTTCGCTTCGATTCCTCGGCAAGATACAAAGAATTCGAGGAGCTTGCCGGAAGGAACTCCGAACACGCACTTCTCAGGATTGAGCTTCAAGTTGATCTTGCGCAAGTTTGCAAATGTTTCTTCTAAGTCTTGAATAAGCGTTGCTTTATCCTTAGTTTTGACCACTATATCATCCATATATGCCTCCATATTTCTATGGAGTTGTGGCTCAAAATCAATCTGGATTGCTCTGGCGAATGTTGAACCAGCACTTTTCAACCCGAAAGGCATTCGTATAAAACAATACGTACCACATGGGGTGATAAAGGCGGTCTTCTCTTCATCTTCCTTTGCCATAAAAATCTGATGATACCCTGAATAGGCGTCAAGGAAGGACAGGAGATCACAACCAGCGGTGGCATCCACAATCTGGTCGATGCGCGGCAAGGGAAAGGGATCTTTTGGACAAGCTTTATTGATATCTGTATAATCGATACAAAGCCTCCATTTCCCATTCGCTTTTCGCACTACAACCGGGTTGGCCAACCAGGTTGGATGGAGCACTCCTTTGACCAGTCCCGCCGCCTCCAGCTTCTTAATCTCTTCGGCAATGAATTCTTGCCGCTCCAAGGCCTGTTTCCTCACCCTTTGCTTGATGGGCAGCGCATGAGGACAGACAGCAAGGTGGTGCTCGATCACTTTCCTGGGAACACCGGGGATGTCAGACGGTTGCCATGCAAACACGTCGACATTCGCCCGCAGGAAAGCAACGAGCGCGCTTTCCTATTTGTCATCTAGGGCGGAACTTATGGTGAAAGTTCCCCCCGTTCCGTCCTCCCTGGCAGGCACCTTCTTGGTTTCCGGCGGGGCAGCCTTGGACTTCTTGTTCTTACCGGTGGAACTCTCTGGTACATCCTCGACGGAAGCGCAGCACTCCGAGGAGGCGCGCTTGCCGGAGTTCGCGCCAAGGTTCCTGCCGGTCTTCTTCTTCCCCATGGGAGTTCCAGCGGCAGGAGTAGATGCCTTGATGGTAGGTGCTGCAACTGCTTCCCGGTAAAGTTGGTTGGCACAAATGAGCGCATCCTTCTTATCGGAATGGACAGTGATGACGCTCAACGGCCCGGGCATCTTCAAAACATTGTATGCGTAGTGTGATGCTGCCATGAACTTAGCCAGCGCTGGCCGACCAAGGATCCCATTGTATGACATGGGGATCTTGGTGACATCAAACACCACCTTTTCGGTCCTGAAGTTAAACTCGCTGCCAAATGTTACCGGCAGCGTGATCTTGCCCTTAGGCTGGGTCCTTCCCGGATTGACCCCTTGAAACATACCCGTTTCCTCGAGGTCTTCGTCGGGAATCTGAAGCTTTGGGAGCACATCCGGTGAGATTAAGTTTAGGCCGGCCCCGCCGTCAACTAACATCTTCGTCACCTTGAGGTTGCGAATTGTTGGGGAAACCAACAATGGCAAACACCCGACCGCAGTTGTGCGATCAGGGTGATCCTCGGCGTCAAAGATGATAGGCGTGCTGGACCACTTCAGAGGCCTACACGCATCGGGGGATGGCTCTGCCGCATTAACCTCCCGCATCCACTGTTTAAGTTGGCGGTGGGAAGAATGCAGCGAGGCACCCCCATCAATGCACATAGCCTCCGTAGCCTTCTGGAATTCCTGCTCACTGGATTCATCATCTTCCTCATCATCATCTCCTTCTTTATCTCGGCCCCGAGCGGGCCGATCCTTCTGCTGCTTGGCCTTGCCGCGACGACCCCCTCGGCCACCACGTTTCTTGCTGGACCCCTCAGCACCATCTTGGGCCTTCTCCTTATCTCGCCTCTCGTATTCGGCCCTCTGCTTCTCGGCTAGCTGCTCAACTTGCCGGCAGTTCTGGAGATCGTGGCCCTTAGTGTGATGGATCTTGCAATACTGCTTGTCGGAGTTCTCCGACTTGTCGGCAGCCGCCAAGGCCTGATAGGAAGGGCACCCAGCAAGATCCTTGCCAGGGTCACTAACCTTGGCCTTCTTGGCGGCGCCGAGGTTGTCGGATTCCTCGACAGCAAGCACGGCCTTGCCTCCGCGCTTCCTGTTCCGCCGCTGGCCTTTCCTTGACGGGGCCGCGGCGTCTTCATCTTCGGAGTCGCCTGCCGCGCCAACAGCCTCACCAGGGAGTTTCCTCCCCTCTTCAGCTCGAGCGCACTTGTCGGCCAGAGCATAAAGCTCGGCAATACTCCTGACTTTGTCCATCACCAGCTCTTCCCGCATTCTGCGGTTACGCACGTTCTGGTGGAACGCGCTAATGACAGCGGCAGGATGAACGTCGGGAATGTTGTACTGCACTCGGCTGAACCTCTGCATAAACTTGCGCAGGGACTCGCCCTCCTTCTGAGGGATAATGTGCAAATCACTCTCTTGGCCAGGAGCTTGGTGGCCTCCAACAAAGGTGCCAACAAACTGATGGCACAGATCTGACCAGGAAGAAATGGAATTCTCCGGCAGATGCATCAACCACAACCTGACGTTGGGCTTGAGCACCAACGGGAAGTAGTTGGCAAGTATCTTGTCATCTCGGCCCCCGGCAGCCTGCACTGCAATGGTGTAGATGCTCAGGAACTCCGAGGGATGGGTCTTTCCGTCATACTTCTCCGGAACCTCTGGCTTAAAGGTTCGGGAATTGGGCCACCGGACTTGCCGCAGCTCACGGGCAAACGCCGGAGTCCCTACCTCATAAGGCAAGTCTCCTACGTCCCCTGGCGCAGGCTCGTCGACAGCCGGCCTCGCGCGCTTATCAGAGTGATAGCGCGCTTCCTGTCGCTGCTCGATGGTTGTCCGAGCGTCCTCTTTGCCTCGTTCCTGGAGAACTAGACGCTGATCACGGCGCATCCGTGGATCGGACGACGCCGTGGAAACTTCTTCATGGCGGTCGACTTGCTGAGTTGTCGGCCGCCGCTGATGCCGCGGAGGGGAGTGCACTGTAGTTGCACCACCTCCGATTTTCTCTGCATCGGCTCGCGCCGGATCGATGGGCCTCCACTGCGAGGGCCCTGCCTCTTGCTGTCCATCCTTGTTGGCGAAGCCGATAAGGCTCTGGATAGTAGCTCGCCACTCCTCCATCTTCTCCGGGGCGGGAGGAAAATCGAGGTGCAGCTGTGCACGTGCCAAGGCTTCCGCTGGCGTAGGTGGCGGCGACAAGTGCGAGGTACGTGAGGTGCTCTGACTCCTAACCAAGTTAGAAGGAGCACCACCACGGTCACGCAACCGCGCACCACCTCCGCCGGCAGCCCGGTGTGCATGCTGGTCCCGCGCATCTTGGGATCTATGCGCAGAAACCTTTTCGTGGGGACGCCCCGAACCACCAGCGCCATGATGTCGCTCATCTTGCACGACCTGAGTAGGTCGTGAGGCTTGCACCGGCGTGGGAGCTCCAGCAGGCGCCCTTCGATCCCTAGAGTTAGTTGTGCCACCCGTAGGCAACACAGCACCATCTCTAGATCCAGCGGCGTGCAAGTTACCACTGCCACTGCGAACGATACCGCTCGCTTGGCTTGGGTCACCAGAACGCCGCGGGGGTTCTAGTCCTCTTCCTTCTACACCCACACCGTCGCCTGTACGGGAAGGTGCAGGCAAAACGGACCCGGACGGTTGCGCTGTCGCAGCGCTCTTCTTCTTTGGCGGCATGATGATGAAGATGATGAAGAAACTAGGGCGCCGACCACCAGATTAGGTTCACGCAACCTTCAAGCCCCCTACCTGGCGCGCCAAAGATGTCGGGGTACGACACCTATGGGATCCCGAGAGACCCCTTTACGATTCGGCGGGGGGAGAGGTATACGCAAAGAGCAGAACCAGTGATCCACGCGTGAGGTTTTTACCCAGGTTCGGGCCGCTGATCAGCGTAAAACCATACTCCTGCTTTGTGTTCTTATTGATGTTCTTGAGCCCAGCCTTCAGGAGCGCTCGCAATGAACAGTATGTTCAAAGAGCAGCTACGCATGCAGAATGGGCCAGAAGTTCTCCTCCTCTGTAGCAGTTGCCTTGGGCCTCCTTTTATATGCTCAAAGGGGTCTCCACAGTGGCAAAATGTACATACATTGAGGTGTAAAGTAGCTACAGGGTATCATACCTAACCCCTGACGGATTAGGACAAGCGCATTTAATGCACCGTGAGGTGTCCGTTTAGGTGTCCTCACTTTCTTGGGGATGGAAAAAGGGGCCATCCCATCAGCACCGCTTAAGCTCTCCTCCACTGGCGCGTTGCCACGCATCCAGAGAAGGACCCAGAATGTCAGACACGTTACTGTGCCGAAGCTGTGGCACAGCGGCAGAATCTCACCAGGCGCCGAATCTTGCCGGGCGCCAAGCCTTGCCGGACGCCAAGCCTTGCCGGGCGCCAAGCCTTGCCGGGCGCCAAAGGCCATCCCCGCAAGGATCTTGCCGGGGAGGCTGGCCTTCGGATTCCAGCTCTGCTTATCTGCTGAACCTCAGATCTCTGACTTGATGATTTCCTTGATGGGTTGAATCGACCCCGAGCTGATCCCGGCAAGCCTTGCCGCGAGGATGGCTACAACTGTCCGTGCACAAGTACGGGGTACTAGTGGCCCAATACTTAGTACACCGACACGCGGTGACCATGCGACGGGCATGCGAGTTTACGCGCTCTGGAGTTGGGGCCCTTGGCCACCATCCAAACCTCAACGTATCACCACCAAACCATGTATTTCTAATTAAATATATACTTATGTACCTATAAATGATTTTCGTAAAAAATAAAGAGCAAACTATGAGGCAGCTACAGTTCAAATTTGACCCGCTTCCTACTAAATCGGCGGAAATTTGTCTTTTTCACCAGTGGTGGATCAAAACTTTTGACACCCAAGCATTTGGTCAATTGTGCATTAAATATGGCCTAGTATTTTAGAAAATTGATTTGATCCAATTTTGCAACAAATATATGGTAGGTCCTTCACCAAAAAACTCATTTTGGGCACTTGAAAAATGGAAAATTGATTTTTCGTCCAAAGAAAATGAAAACTCCCTTAGGCAACATTGTTTGCCATTCCAAGATGCACCATTGTGCACAATATGAGATCATTTGAACAAACTATGTCATGAATGTGGCCATAAGATTGATCATTTGGCTTGAAAGCCATGAATCTTCACACATGATAGCTCATTTCTGAAAACGCTTTTTTAAACTAATTGCCATATTACAAGTTTATTATTTTTCCTGGCAACTTGGTCGCATATAATGACACAATGTGAAGGTTTTCCAATTTTTTGTTTTTTTTTCAATTTTTTATGCCTGCTTCAAAATGCGGTCAAAATGGCGGGCATGACCGTTCCTAGCTAGTGGTTGAATCTTGGAAAACTTTTGGTGTTTCTCTAATTAAATAGATACTTATGTACCTATAAATGATTTTTTGAAAAAATAAAGAGCAAACTATAAGGTAGCTGCAGTTCAAATTTGACCCACTTCCTACTGGATCGGCGGAAATTTGTCTTTTTCACCAGTGGTGGATCAAAACTTTTGACACCCAACCAGTTGGTCAATTGTGCATTAAATATGGCCTAGTATTTTATAAAATTGATTTGATCCAATTTTGCAACAAATATATGGTAGGTCCTTCACAAAAAATCCTCATTTTGGGCATTCAAAAAATGGAAAATGGATTTTTCATCCAAAGAAAAAGAGAACTTCCTTAGCCAACATTGTTTGTCATTCTAAGATGCACCTTTGTACACAATATGAGATCATTTGAACAAACTATGCCATGAATGTGGCCATAAGATTGAGCATTGGCTTGAAAGCCATGAATCTTCATACATGATAGCTCATTTCTGAGAACACTTTTTTAAACTAATTGCCGTATTACAAGTTTATTATTTTTCCTGGTAACTTGGTCGCATATAATGACACAATGAGAAGATTTTCCAATTTTTTAATTTTTTTTTTAATTTTTTATGCCCGTTTCAAAATGCGGTCAAAATGGCGGGCATGACCGTTCCTAGCTAGTGGTTGAATCTTGGAAAACTTTTGGTGTTTCTCTGATTAAATAGATACTTATGTACCTATAAATGATTTTTGGAAAAAAAAATAAAGAGCAAACTATGAGGCAGCTACAGTTCAAATTTGACCCGCTTCCTGCTGAATCGGCGGAAATTTGTCTTTTTCACCAGTGGTGGATCAAAAATTTTGACACCCAACCATTTGGTCAATTGTGCATTAAATATTGCCTAGTATTTTAGAAAATTGATTTGATCCAATTTTGCAACAAATATTTTGTAGGTCCTTCACAAAAAAACTCATTTTGGGCACTCAAAAAATGAAAAATTGATTTTTCGTCAAAAGAAAATGAAAACTCCCTTAGGCAACATTGTTTTCCATTCTAAGATGCACCCTTGTGCACAATATGAGATCATTTGAACAAACTATGCCATGAATGTGGCCATAAGATTGATCATTTTGCTTGAAAGCCATGAATCTTCACACATGATAGCTCATTTCCATAACACTTTTTTTAAAAGAATTGCCTTATTACAAGTTTATTATTTTTCCTGATAACTTGGTCACATATAATGACACAATGCAAAGGTTTTCTAATTTTTTGATTTTTTTTGAATTTTTCATGCCCGTTTCAAAATGCGATCAAAACGATGGGCATGACCGTTCCTAGCTAGTGGTTTAATCTTGGAAAAAAATTGGTGTTTCTCTGATTAAATAGGTACTTATGTACCTAGAAATGATTTTTGAAAAAAAATCATGAGCAAACTATGAGGCACCTGTAGTTCAATTTTGACGCGCTTCCTACTGAATCGGCGAAACTTTGTCTTTTTCATGAGACGTGGATAAAATCTTTTGACACCCAACCATTTGGTCAATTGTACATTAAATATGGCCTAATATTTTAGTGAAATGATTTGGTTCAAATTTGCAACAAATATATGGTAGGCCCTTCACAAAAAAACTCATTTTGGGCACTCAAAAAATGGAAAACAAAATTTTCGTCCAGAGAAAATGAAAAGTTTGTTATTTTTACTGAAAAGTAGGTCACACTTGGTGACACAATGCGAAGGTTTTTGATTTGTATTTATTTTTATAAATTTCTTAGGTCGTCAAATAGCAGACATGATTTAAAATCTTATTTTCAATCAATTACGACCAATTTAAATGGTCTTGACATCATCAAAGAGGATACTGCATTCTGATTGGTCTAAAATCATCTCACGCGGATCATGGATTAAGCACCATCGGATGCGCCCGGATCCAGCGGCAGCCCACACCCCCTTCGTCGCTCTCACCCCCTCCCGAATCACCCCGTGTCCCTCTCATCCTCGTCCACCCATGAAACCTCATCCCCCTTCTCCCAATCACCGCTGCCGCTCCCTTTTCCCCATCACCGCCGCCACCCAGATCCGTGTTCTCGCGCTGCCCAAATCCACGCACACTCTCACCGCTTCGCCTCCATCCTTCCCTCTCCGCCTCGCCTCTGTCTCCCACCGCGCCACACGCCGAAAAAGAGCAGGCGAGCCGCCTTCGCCCTCCCCTCGCCCCCACGCTGGTCCCACCGCCGCGCCCAGTTCCCTGGACGAGACGGCGACGACGGCAGGAGGGGCGAACCTCTCAGGTGCGCGCGGCTCCGTCGCCCCGCCCCGCATGTGGACGCACGCGAGGATCCCCCACCCACCGCAGCGAAGAAGACGTGGCATCATGGCGGCGGCTCATGCGGTAGCTGCGTCCCCCACCCACCATGCGTCCATCCAGGAGACGTCGACCCCGCCGTACCAATGGCATTGGTGGACACCGGTGAGGGGCCGATAGCGACCGTGCCCCGGGCCACCGTCTCGCACGTCATATTCGACATGGACGACCTCCTCCTCGGTACCCGCTCCCCACCTCTCCCTATTGTTTCTTGCGCCCTATTGTTTCCAATGTCTTGCGTGATTCCGTGGCTTGGTGTGGGCGGGCGCAGACATGGAGGGGTTCTACATGGAGGTGCAGGAGAAGATCCTCGTGAGGTACAACAAGGTGTTCGACTGGTCCCTCAAGGCCAAGATGATGGGCAAAAAGGCCACCGAGTCGGCGCACATCTTCATCGACGAGTGCGGCCTCGCTAGCCTGCCCACCCCAGAGCAGTTCCTCGAGGAGCGTGAGGGCATGCTGCAGGAGCTCTTCCTCTCCTATGCCGTCCTTCCTGGTTTGTTTCTCCCCTTCTAATCATACTCTATTATTTATCTATAAGTGATGTGTCGAGCTTAGTCACTTGCCAGTTGAGTGGGCAACTAAATTGCGGGTTTAGTTTAACATGGCTGCTTAACTGTAGGAGCATTATGTCTTCGATAGTTCAATTCACTTTGTTGATAATCTGTTAGACGGAAGAAGAGAAGGAATGGAATTTGAGCTGTAGAACATCTTTTAAGTTGATGTAATTAGCTTTCCTGTAATTGCTTCGGTTGCTTTTGTGGCTTGCTAACATCTCCATTATACTAGTCTAGATGGATGCGGCCCGGATCGCAGACTCCTCCTGCTTCCCCCAGTACAATGCCTCCCTCAAGTGTACGCATCCTCCGCCCCTAATCCTCAATTCCTAATCTAGTCGCCCCCAATTCAGTTTCTGGCCATGATTTCTCAGAAATTTTGTGTGTCTGTGGTGGATCACTGATGACATGATGTGTCCCCAGGTCTGGAGACCAACTAGGACAAGAGCAAGTGCCAGCAGCAGTTCGACGACTACAAGGAGTGCAAGAAGAGAGAGGTTTGCTTTTGTTTCCCCAATTCCTCTCTAGCCTTTTTTGATGGTGTCTGACGGATGGCTTCAAATTGATGCGTGCATATGTTTATTACTGTAGCTAGTAACATGTGTTTGTTTCGTGCACTTGCTGAATGTTCAAGGGGACCTGTAGCTTGTGTCTGACAGCAAGTGCCAAACTTGAAACTGAAACTTGTTTGTGGTGGACCTGGAGCTCTTTTACCTGGTAAAGTCATAAACAGACATTCAGATTCCGGGCCATCTCCCTCTGCCTCTCTATAAAAAAGGGTTAACTGACGTTTCTTCAAAGTTACAGCTGGTTGACTGATTTGGTTCCTTCAGCTCATCAGTCGTCCTTTGGTTCAGAGCAGTTTCTGGTTGACTTCATTGATGGATTGATCCTCTGCTCTGCTCTGCTTGCAGGGTGACCAGGTGATTGACGCTGAGGCTACCGTGGTGCTCGTGGTGCCCTACGCCTACTGCGGTGCGCTCATCTGCAAAGGAGGGAGCTCATCAAGTATGATTACTTACTTACACTGCCTTCCCGTTCTCATGCCCAATATTGCTGTGCTTGCTTGCTATGCTTGCAATGAACCATGTGGTATATGCTCTCCACTCCACACAAGGCCCGCGGGATCAGTATACTGATCAGCAGAACTCTTTTAACAAATGAGTTAATATGTTCCTGGTGTTCGTGCAAAATGAGTTAAGTAGTTTAATTTTGCGGTTACATAGTTTCACCTTCACATTTCTTCATTTTTCTTGACAAGTTGAATATGTTCAGCTGGTCTGAAAACAAAGAAACATTCGGTTCATTTATACTGAATCTTTCAGAAAACCTGAAGGAGATATCTAATACAAATATCTGATTATTCCCCCAACCATGTAGACTAGTAGATTAGATCTAACTACACAAGTATAGAATGCTCAAATTAGTATGTACTGTTGTACAAGTTTAATGCAAGGTATTTCGGTAGTACTGCTGTACAACTTTACTGTAGTATTTTGGAATGCACTCCTGAACAAGTTAATGTTGTATTTTGGTATGTACTGCTGTACAAGTTTAATGTGATGTTTTGGTATGTACTACTGAGTTCATAACCATTTTGTTTTACAACATGCAGATGATTGCCTTCATTCATGTTCCGACGCGAGCTCTAGGTCGAAGTTGGAAGAAGCAAGGCATGCAGGATCTAGGCATGCATGCATGCTCTCTTATCCCTGCTTCTACTCCTTGGGAGATGTGAATTTCTGGGACTTTTGATGTACTCCCAGCATTTATCTTTTCTCTTATCTCTTTGTTGTTTTGCTAGAACCATAAATCCTGATGCATGATGATCATGGTTTGTTTTTATAGATCTGTTATGCTGGCGCTTAAAAATTTTACATGCCTGGATTCTGATTGAACTTGTTCTTGTAGGTCTTTCCACTTCTATGATCAGTTTAGTTAGAGTTGCACATGTCAGAACACTATATACCAATAACTCCCAGCTAGTGAGAATTTTTTTGTCACCCCATTAACACATACTGGTTAGTGTTAGTCATACTATTTATGTACATGGAATTTGTTGTCAATTTTGTTAGAATGCAACCTTTTGGTAATTCTGGACTTTTCTTTTGCGGTAATGTAATGATGTTAGATGTTTGCTGGTTGTTGTATATGGGCAAGATGAATCCTATTGTTTTCTTTTTTATGTACACGCATGCTGATGGTTGACACTCATGAACAACAAGCAACCATTCTAGTTACTACCTAGGTGTTCAGATGTCACAGCCCTATAATTTGTTTGCAGATATTTGCATCAGTGAGCATCATGCATCCTGTTAATTTCAAGAAAATTGAAATGAGGATTATTCAAGCCTCAGAAATTATTTTAAAAGAAGGGCAAGAACCCTTTAAATTGCATTCAGTGAATCCAAAATGCCCTAAAAATAGTTTTGAGAATTTTGGCAAGGGTTATACACCAGACCAAAATTTTGGAATATTTTTAAGGAATTATTTGGTCTCCGAATTTAAAACAATATCTTATTTGACTTTGAAAATATATTCAAATATATTTGGATATGTTTTCAAATGCTCTGAGGTAATTTATGTGCAATTGGAAATGTCCAATGAGCAACATAAATTATACTCAGAGGTGTTTGGCACTTATTTGAATTTTGTTTGAATTCAAAATAGCGGCCAAAGGAATAAATAAAAAAGAAACAGAAACAAAATAGAAAACAGAAATTAAAAAGAGAGAGAGAGCTCACCTGAGTAGCCCACCCACCTGGCCCAGTGATAGAGGCAAAGGTGTCCCGTCTTTCGATGAGATGGTGGCTATCGTTTTTGGTGGGGTAGACTTTGACGATCCAACTACGAACGTGCGAGGACGTCGCGCCTTAGCAATCGCTAAACCAACTCCGAGAGGTTATTGACCACGCCGGAGCATGATCAACCTGACCACGAAGGTCTATTTCCTGCAAGCAAATGAAGAACAAGCAAGAAACTGAAATTGCAATCTGGATATTGCGAATAAAAGATGAAAGCTTTATTGATAAAGGTGGGGTTCTGTGACGTCTTGGTCTGGTCATTGAACACAAACGAAGTACGCGAAGTTGCAGCTATGGCGAACTTTTAATCTAAACAAAACCCCAAAGTCTAAACGACGCCCTAAGGGTTGTATATATGGAGGAGTAAGGGGGAATTTCGTGGCCCCTTGTAGGAGGGGTCCGAAACCAACCCTAACTTTGTTTCCCCACACATACGGACTCTAAAAAATAGCCTATACTTAAGTATTTCAAAATTACATGGGCCTGGCCCAAGAATAATTTGGCGCAGCACCTAAAATAAGCTATGGACGAAATTTATGAAGGGGCATCTTTTATATTTCGTCCATGTCCTTGTAGGTCATCACGGAGGCTTCAAAGTGGTCAAATATGCACTAGAAACGCCATTCTGGACCCCTTCGCGCGCGCCTTCATCTCCATGCCTGATCCTGCTCCAGTGTTCATCCCTCTTGTCAATGCTAGGCCCTTCATTAGTAATCAGCACAAATGTATCCAATTTAGGCAGCATCATATTCTCATGAACATTAGAATTGTCACCAAGAAACGAAAGTACCTGGTAATTCAATTGGCGTGCGCGAGCTCTAGTAATTGGTCCAGTATGTATAGCAGCAGGGGTTGTGGGTGTAACAATGGTATTGATGTCCTCATCACCCAGGAGAGAAGCCGGCCCAGCCCACCTCCTCCTTCCTGTCGTCTTCCTCCTCTGCCAGGAGGACGGGCGCGTGCCCGGTGCACGCGACCACACGCCCCGGCCACCTCCAGCCTGCCTGCTCACGCTGGTTGCCTCCCGCGATGCCACGCAGCTCCCTCGAGCCTCTCTCACTCTCCCTCGTCCCCTTTCCCTTCCCTGGATCTCTCCCTCGCACGCACCGAGCGACCTCGTCACCGCCGCTCGTCGTTGTTGCGCCACAGCCACCACCTCGCATCTCTGAGCTGTCCCCGAGCTCCGCCACGACGTCATCGTCCTCTCCATCGGGTAAAGTGGCGCCAGGAGCTCTGCTTCGTCCCCAACGCCGCCGTCTTCCCCCTCGGTCGTCTGAGATTACCGGCAACACCATGTCGCCGTCTGGCCTCCCTAGAGCCAGCTGACCTGCTCATCGACCCCGCCGTGAGCTCCTCACCCGAACCCCCCCTCTCCTCCGTCTCATTTGCACGCCGTAGCCGCCGTCTCGCCTATGACCGAATGCGCCGCCACCTGCGCTTGTCGCCGGTGATGCTCCGGTGACCATTTGGTCTCGGGCGCGCATCCAACTTGCTCACCGCCGCGCGTAGAGCCTCGCTGCGCTCGTTTGCGCACCGCAGCACCGATCCCACGAACACCCGAACGCCGGCCGCCGCATTCGTTCTCGCCGCCGTCAACTCAGGCCACCCCAGCTCCAGACGCTACCTCCATTCGATGCGGCTCACTCCTAGGAGCACGTAGGAGCAAACTACACATCAAATGAAGCCCTGTGGCTCGTTTCCGAAGCCCTCCGCCGTGTCTGGCCTCGCCGGCGTCAAGCCGCCAGCGAGTTTGACTCGTTTGACCAGGGGTTTGACTCCCCCTGGGTCATTGACAGGTGGGCCCAGAGCCCTGCTAATTTTAGCTTAGTGCTAATTAACATTTAGTTAACCCACTAAGTCACTAACATGTGGGCCCAGGCCCTAATTAACTTAGGTTAGTATTTAACTTAGCACTAATTAACTCTGTTAATTAGTTGTGACACTGACATGCGGGCCCCACTGGTCAGGTTTGACCTGGAGCGGTCAGTTGACCTGCTGAGGTCATCATGACATCATGCTGATGTAGTAAATGTTTTCTGGAATTGAAATAAATCTTAAATGATTTATTTATTTCAGAAAATGTCCTAAACTTCTAAAAATCATAGAAATTCAAGTGTAGCTCAGAATGAAATAATTTATATATGAAAAATTATCAGAAAAATCCAATCTATCCATCTGTACCACTTTCATGCATGACAAACCAAGTTATACCTACTGAATATGTGAAAACACATAAATGGCATTTTGAAATGCTTAATTTGGAGTTGCATTTGAACCCTTGGTTCAAATGAACTTCATCCAAATCAAATGCTAGATGCATTAGCTCAAACCACATCATATCTACATGTCATGATCATGCATCATATTGTTGGATTGCATTGATTGTGTTTCCTCTTGTTTGCCGGTGTTTGTTCCCTCTCAGTAGACGTGGTTCCGACGATGAGTTCGATGACACCGATGAAGAGCTATACTATCTTTAGAAGTGCCAGGCAAGCAAAACCCCCTTGATCACTCCGATACAATCCCACTCTCTCATTCCTGCTCTCTTTTACTACATTAGGACAACAATGATTCAACTGTTACATGTTGCGGTAGTAGAACCCCTTTCCTCTGCATGACCTGTCTTTGCCACAGTAAATAGTTGAAACCCACTAGCATGAGTAGGAGTTGTTTGAGCCATGAATGTGCCTACTCATCCATGCTTGCTTGTTATGCCTGCTATGCTTAGAGTTGCGTCAGGTCTGATTCATCTGGGATGGATTGGAATGGTGTGAACATGTCCTACTGTTGAGAGCTAAGTGTGTGAACATGATTTGGTAAAGGTAGCGGTGAGAGGCCATGTAGGAGTACATGGTGGGTTGTCTCATTGAAACTGTCCTCGGGAAATGAGTTCTGTGTTTGTGATCCAATAACAGTTACTACCATGCATTGGGCCCGAAACCCATGGACCCTCTTGGCTTATTGATCGCCTTGTCCTCTATCCAGGAGTTGCAAGTAGTTTCTGGTGTTTGTATTATACTGGAGGCCATGCGCAGCGCTGACCCTAGGGGTGGGCTGTGATGCGGCAGGTACGTGGCCCGGTGTACCGAGACGCCCGTTTGGTGCCTCGAGAACCCTGCACACATCGTTCGGGGCCGTAGTGGAAACCTCGGCCGGTCTCCCTGCGGATGGAACCTGAATAGGCAATAAACCTGGACTAGAGACTTGTGTGATTAGTCAGGTCGTGGCCGACACCCTCACTGGGCTTCCGCTTGAAGGTTGCCGAGTACATGTCGTGTAAACGGCGATAAGTGGTGAGAGCGTGTGTGAAGAAGTACACCACTGCAGGGTTATATATGATCTATTCGAATAGCCGCGTCCGCGGTAATGGACTACTGGGTTGCTTATGCAGTTCATAGATAAGTGAAAGTGAGTGCTATGGATGGCCTTCTCGTAGGGAGACGGGAGCGGATCCATAGTGGTGTATTGATATGGTGAATATGTGGACTCGTGTGCGCCACCTCAAAAGAGTTACCAGCAGTCATAGTACAGGATAGCCACTGAGTCAAAGCTGGCTTGCTGCAGTTAAACTCCACCACCCCTTTGTTGATACTGATGCATATGTAGCTAGTTCTGATGTAAGTCTTGCTGGGTACATTTGTACTCACGTTTGCTTAATTTATGTTTTGCAGAGGAGACTCCAGTCTCACTAGTAGTTCTGCGTGGACTTCGACGTTTAGCTTGTTACCTCAGCTACGATCTTGTACCCTTGGGAGGGTCTTGTAGATAGTCAGGCTTCTCAGCCTTTTCATTTGTAGTTGTCTGTACTCAGACATGTTGTGTTTCCGTTGCTTGTATGCTCTGTATGTTGGGTCATGTGACCCATGATTGTAATTCTTACTATGTATGACTCTTCGGAGCCTTCTGAATAAATACTTTGAGTCGTAGAGTTTTGTTGTGATGCCATGTTGTATTTGCACATATCGAGCATATTGTGTGTATGATTTTGAAATGCTTGGTATGTGTGGCATCCGACAATCTAGTTGTTTATTCTTGGTAGCCTCTCTTATGGGGAAATGTCTCCTAGTGCTTCCACCGAGCCATGGTAGCTTGCTACTGCTCCGGAACACATGGGATGATCGGCATGTGTCCTTCTTTGCTCCTGTGTCTGTCCCTTCGGGGAAATATCACGCGTTGTTCCTTTAATTCCTTGTAGCTTGCTACGACTTGGGTTCATACGTTGATGACCGACACGTGCATTGCTGGGTCATGTATGCCTGTCCCTGTAAGTTTGTGCCACCTTGGGTTTATGACTAGTCATATCGGCCCGGGTTCTGTGTCATATGGATGCTAGCGACACTATCATATACGTGAGCCAAAAGGCGCAAATGGTCCCGGGCCAGGTAAGGTGGCACCCGTGGGAATACCGTGCGTGAGGCCGCAAAGTGATATGATGTGTTACATGCTAGATCGGTGTGACTTAGGATCGGGGTCCTGACATTAGAGATTGTTGTCTTATTTATGTTCTTTTTACTTCCAGAGTTATTGTTCGCTCATACTGTCATCACATTGCCTGTTTTTCTTGCTGCATACTTGTATCTCAAGCATTGTTCTTCTGTGTTTGCTTAGGCGGATAACTACTAAGTGATTACAATTAATTGACAGACTGCCTACAACTTAACATGCTGTTAGATGTGCTTTTATTTTGTGTCTAACCATTCTATTTTATAACATTCAGATGATGGCCGTCATTCATGTTTCGTCGTGAGCTAACTTAGGGAGATTTACAATTAATGGACGAAGAAGTCGGAAGAAGCAAGACATGCAGGATCTGGGCATGCATGCACACTCTCGTATCTCCGCTTTTGCACCTAGGGAGATGTAGGACTTGTTATAATGTTGAATTTTCTTGGAATTTGGATGTACTGCTGATTTTCCTGAGAATTTGATGTATATGTGCTTGCTAACTTGTTATTCAAATGCTGGAAAATATATTGGCATTGTATCTGGGCTGTTTGTATGTCTATGATATAAATATTATTTGATAAATACACGCATGGGCTAAATCAAAAAGTGGCTCAAATGTCTATTGGACCAAATCTATTTGGGCTTTGAAAAGGCTATGGCCAAAATATACTGGTAGAACAGAGGCTGAAAATTAAAAAGAAATAGAAATTGGACTGTAAAAAAAATCGAGGCCCAAAAAAGAAATGGATTGCAAAAAGGCCATGGCCCATGAAATAAAAAGGCCGAATTGTTGGGCTTGGCCCTTGTGGTGGTCCATGGAGCTGACCAGAATTAACAAGAAAAATAACATTATATGGGCTGAATTACTGGGCTCGGCCCATATGACACCGAGTTGGACTGGGCTGATTCTAATCAACAACCTTTTCATTTGGTCGCAATTTTGCCATGTCAGCTTGCCACGTTGGATCCGACGTGGCCTGGGCAGACAACCAGCGAGCAAAACAAAAGGTCGTTGAACCAACGACCTTTTGTTTTGGTCATTGCCTTCTACGACCATATCACAGAGAAGGTCGTTAATTTCCATTAAAGACGGTTAGCTTTTGACCATCTATTTTTGGTCACAAAAAGGTCGTAAATGAAAAACAACGACCATTCAGCGACCAATAGTGATGGTCGCAAGTTGACATATTTCTTGTAGTGGCTGAGGTACTATACCTCGGCTTTTCAGATGATCATCAAACTCATGGCTCATGTACTCACCTCCACGATCAGATCACAGAAGCTTTATAGTCTCGTCGAGCTGATTTTCCACCTTGTTCTGAAACTCTTTGAACTTTTCAAAGTTTTCGACTTGTGCCTCATCAAATAGATATATCCATATCTACTCAAATCGTCGGTAAAAGTCACACAGTACTGATAGCCACCTCTAGCAGTTGTGCTCATTGGACCGCACACATCACTGTGTATAAGCTCCAATAGCTCAGACGCCCTCTCACAACTCTTTGTGAAAGGAGACTTAGTCATCTTGCCGAGCAAGCATGATTCGCATGTCTCGAAAGACCCGAAGTCGGACGAAGTTATGAGTCCATCATCATGGAGCTTCTTCATGCGTTTTAGACTAATGTGTCCAAGCCGGCAATGCTAGAAGTATGTCGGATTTATCACATTAGGCTTATACCTCTTGACATTCATATTATAGACAGGTTTCGTTTCCAGATTCAAAATAAATATCCCATCAACAATGGGTGCATAGCCGTGGAACATACCATTCAAAGATATTGAACAACCATTGTACTTTAAATTGAATTCATAACCCTGACTCATCTAACATGAGGCAAAAATAATGTTCCGACTAAGTGCAGGAATGTAATAACAATTATTCAATTCCAAAATAAATCCAGAATGAAGCTGGAGCTGCATCGTGCTGACCTCCAATGCAGCAACTCTTGCTTTGTTGCCGACCCTGATGTCAATATCCCCTTGTGCCACACGCCTAGTTCTTACCAGCCCCTGCATCGAGTTGCAAATATGAACAACCGATCTGGTATCAAATACCCAAGAGCTACTAGGTATGTCAGCAAGCTAAATGCCTATAATGTATGTAACAAGTGTACCTTTGCCTGAAGCAGCATCTCCGGCCTTCTTGCCATGCTCAGCAAGCCACTTGCGACAGTTCCTCTTCCAGTGACCAGTTTCCTTGCAATGATAGCAAATGGTCTTCAAGCCTGGTCCTGACTTCGGTGCAGCAGCAGAGGTTACCATCTCCATGCCCTTTGCCTTAGTTTTCTTCTTGGACCAACTCGTCTTGAACTTGCCCGAGTTCTGCACCATCAATACTTGATGCGTGCCTTTCTTTATATCTTGCGCTGCCACCCTTAAGCATCCCATGCAATTCAGTGAGCTTGTTATCCATGCCGTGCATATGATAGTTCGAGATGAATGTCCCATAGCTAGGCAAAAGAGAACCTAGAACTGCATCGGTAGCCAACTCATCCAAGAGCAGGAAGCCTAGCCGATCCAAAGCTTGCACGTATCCGATCATCTTAATCACGTGCGGGCTCAGTGGATCACCTTCCTTCAGCTTGCAGTCCATCAAGGATCGCCAGACATTGAACCTTTGGGTCCTAGCCTGTACCTGAAACATGCTCTTGAGACACTCAACCATACCGAAAGCCCCAGCATCTTTGAAATGCTACTGCAAATCAGGCTCCATACAAGCCAGCATGAGGCAGCTGATCTCGTTTGATTCATCAACAAGTTTCTGATAGGCATTCCTGGTTGTGGCATTAGCATTATTGGCAGGTTCCTCTGGAAGTGGATCCTCTAGAACATGTTCCTTTTTGTCATGCTTGAGAACAATTCTCAAATTTCTATACCAGGAGGTAACGTTTGTTCCATTCAGTTTATCCTTTTCCAGAATTGAGTTCAATGCAAAGTTGGGTTGAGTAGGTGGTGCCATTGATCTACAACAGAAAAATATGCAATCACTAAGCAATGTGTTTATGTAGAGTAATTCAAGCCTTAAACAGAAATACTCCCACTGAAGTCAGCATCCCTCTGCTAACTCTCAGTGATTCAAGATCCGACTAGCACATGCGACTAGTGAGCTTTAGCATCACTGCTAGCCAACATGACTATCCGGTAAGCAACTCCTTGCTAATCGTATCTCTATATGACTCCTGTCGGTCGGGTAGGTATCTCATACCCCAGCTCCCGACCTCCTTTGCCACAAGGCCCAAACTGTTTTGATAGCCTTGTCAAGTCAACCTGATGCAGTGCATGTCCATGTCCGACACGAACCCTTCAGTTCAAGGACACCTAGCAGCACCCCAATTTTATGAGCCCACTACTAGACGTACTTGACGTGCGAAGGTGCAACATCTGGGATGGCAATTTTCTTGATATTAACGAGGGATCTTTCTACCATATTAACATGCATAGAAAACAAGAAGCATAACAATCACAAATAAACATATATTGTGAAATAGTATGGCTCCTTCATGGACGTTCTTCCAGGTCGGCTCCGACTCCGATGACCAGCTTGGAACTCCATCTTGTTCGTCATGCCGGGATGCCAAGCCACCAACTTGGTCTCTATCTTTCAACTAGTACAACTAGTAATGAATTTTACAGAGAATCGCAAGTCAAGACACAGGTCATTATACATTATAATGACAGCCCTTTGGCTCCTGCCGGCTGACAAATATGACGCGCAGGCCATGCATAATTTACACACATGCATCACATACACATGAGCCATACTATTCACATCAAACCTATAAAACAAAGCTATGCATAGAATCGCATTCTAGCGGTTTGAGTGATCGTGTACAAAATACAAGGTGCTACGCGCATGTTTTTGGAAATCATAGATCACATTTGTACTCCGATCACACTGAATTTTCCGATCTGACCAATCTTATCGATCATCGCGAATCCGATTCAGATTTACGCTTCACTGTTAACCCCGATGGCGGATACCGACCGGTAGGGGTAGGTTGTGTCACCACCTCATCGATTTTGATTGACAGAAAACATAGCCTCAACGATCCCCATGTGCAATTGATCTCATCAACCGTGCACATAGCCGATCTCATAAACAACAACAGATCTCATCTGCCACCTCCACATATCTAATATGCATATGATCTAAACCCAAATCCTATAGTAGAGGCTCTGATACCACTGTTGGGTTCTACGGTAGGGTGCATCGACTTCAAATTAAAAATTTCCAATGCGCAGAACAACGAAGAACATGCTAGGGAGATGGATCACAGATTGTTACCACTAGACGCACAATGTCGTGCAGCGGAAGAAGAGTTGGGGCAGCGCGTCCGCGTGGATCGTCTCCTCCTCGGCCGATCTCCCTTAAACAATCGGTCATCGGATCGCATGTACAGGTTCGCCGGAGTGGCACAAGCGCACCACCTCTAACGGTATCCACACGTGCAGGAGGAACACCGTGCGGTGGACTACTAGGTTCGATCACACCACCAGCGGCAACTGGAGGTGGCTATTCGCAACACATGCAAAACCTAGTGACAGCACCGAGGCGATCGACCGAATGAGTGTGCCGCACCTCCACTATATATAGGCGTCCGTCGCGGCCTCAACACTTGGGCCTTGCATGGACCCTAAAGCCAAAAATCTGTTCGGCCGGGATCTGACTCCGAGTAGGATCACATCTGACTCGTGGAGTCGGATTGGGCCTCACAGGTTCCTTCCCTTAAGTGCGCGGCCCCTTAGGTTCAAGTCGGCTTGGTCGCAGGTCCGATCACCTCTGACCTTCTCGGCTGGTAGTGGCCTCTAGCAAGGCATGCCGACCACCAAGTAGACAATGAAGCCGGTTGGCGAACCTGTACAACATGTCACACTTCTGTTCCCTTTGCCTCATGATATATGTTGTCGGGCTCAAGGCGAATCTATCATCCTTGTGCTATCCCGACCTCTTTCTCGTTCCAGTGATGTCGACCACAAACCGGATTATCTCGTAATCCTTGTCGCATGGCCAAGCTTATCTTTGTCGGATAACACAAGGGGCCCAGAGTATATCTCTCCCGATCGGAGGGGCAAATCCCATCTTGCTCGACCATGTCTCGCAACATGGGTTTGGACAAGCCTGATACCTACCTTTGTAACTACCCAGTCATGGAGTAGCATTTGGTCGGCCCAAAGTAGGTCTATCACCATCCTGAGTACATGCACCAGCTCATGTCTTAGGACGTAAAGCGTATGTTGTACTAGGGACTCACAGATGACCTATATCACTGCATCTCATAGTTGGATCTGTCTGACTCGGACCTTATCTCAACTCAGATCCGACTATGTCGAATCCGACTAGATCCTTCCGAGTCCATGTTATCTGGTTAGCATCCAATGCTCCATGGCTAGTGAGATCAAGCCAACGACCGTGTCATATGCTAGTCTATTCGGTTGCGCGTCCACACAGCCCTTTCGACCAGGGACCTTTTATAACAGTCATCATACAATGCATAGTCCCACAAACAAGTCACGTACTTGTTGATACACATCATTGATAATGCCCAAGGACTATCTTTATTCATAAACACATAGGAAATATCATCATACATGATTGCCTCTAGGCTATATCTCCAACACCTCCTTACCCCCTAGCAGCTAGCTGGGACCCACCAGATTTGGAGGTTGACTTGTGGGCCTACTAAGTTGACGCGGACGTAGGGCCTTGTCAACGTAGTCAATATAAATTACTATAGCTGCAGTGACCGTAGGATGTAAATCCAATGGCCGTGCTGCTTCTTCAACCTCTGGTCTTCTTGCTCCAGCCGCCAAAACCAGTGCCAGCCATACCACCTGCTCATGCCTCCCATGGCCGGCTGTGCTGCCGCGCAGGCCTAACCGCCCCACCCTACTCTCATTGTTGGCCTGGTCGTCCCTCTACCCACCCACACCTCCTGTTATTCTCCGGCGACGGCAGACGAACCAGTAAACCCTCGTACTCCCCTTCGTGTAGGAAACAACTGTCGAGTCTTCCCTGGCTCCGGGTCGTTCCCTTCCTAGGCCTCGCCATCGTCCACCGCCCTGGTGCTCTCGGCGCGGTGTGGTCAACGTGGTCCACGAATGACATCTATTGGAAGATTGTACGTGGAGAGGCTGACAGCTGGGTCCTTGGCCGCACACAAGGAAGTGCCCCTTATTACGTGCAAAATAATGATTCATCCACCTAACAATGAGGACCCACCGGAAGGGCCTCTGTATTTCATGAAAAAACATTTCCCGCCTGACACCTGGGACCCACTAGCTACATCTTCGCACGGAAGGAAGTGCCTCCTTACCCCCTGGCAGCTGGACCCACTAGGTCAAAGCGTACATAGAGTTATCTATCTAGTCGCAAACGTGTACGTACATAGGGGTCGATCGGTCTCTCTGCAGCGATGACCCGTGGCAGAGTAAGGAGCGGCAGGTGTCGTAGTAGAACCACCGACGTAGCATGTCACACAGTCCCGTCTAAATCGTGTACATGTACGTACAGCCACGCTGCAAGAAATTAAATACAGCTACGTACGCACATACGGGTGGGGTCTCGAATGCGTACAGCGACGGCGTCCTGTTCATCGGCAACCAACCGGCTGGGTCAGAATGGAGGAAACAGCGTCGTGTTCATCGTGAGGCAACCGACTGGGTCGAAATATGTCATGTTCATCGGGAGCCAACCGGCTTGGACGGAACAGCCGAAACAAGGTCTGGCATACCGCAGAACGGAGGAAACGGCCTTCTGTTCGACCGTGTACAGTCGAAATGGGGTCCTGTTCACCGGGAAGGGTCTGGCATACTGCAACACAGAGGAAACGGACTTCTGTTCAAGTGCCTATGGTGGAAACGAGGTCCTGTTGATCGGGAGGGGTCTGGTGTACCGCAAAACAGAGGAAACAGACTTCTGTTCGAGCGCCTATGGTCGAAGCAGGGTCCTGTTCATTGGTAGGGGTCTGGCGTACCGCAAAACGAAGGAAACGGACTTCTATTCGAGCGCCTACGGTCGAAACAGGGTCCTGTTCATCCACCATCTACTGCCTCGCCTCCACGGGCTACTATTCATCCACCGTCGACTTCCTCCAGCCTCCACCAGCTACTGTTCATCCACGGGATGCTGTTCATCCAGCCTCCACCGGCTACTATTCATCTAGCCTCCCCGGGGTCCTGTTCATCCACCCCCAGCCGGCTGGGGTGCGGCGGCCTCTCCTCGGGGTCCTGTTCATCCAGTGGCAACGGCCTACTACCACGGGGTCCTGTTCATCCAACCCCCACCACGAACTGTTCATCCACAGCCAACCTACTGGCTCGACTCACCACGTCTCGACTCGTTTTATGTCTCACGCGTGCGGTAGCAACGGTCACTGTTCATCGAGAGGCAACCCAACACACCGGCTGGCTGCGTCTCGCACGAAGGCTCGGTCGGCTTCAGTAAGCAGCAAAAGTGATCGATTACTCTGGTTCAGTTAGCAGCAGCAGTGAAGGAATCACTCGGGTTCAGTCAGCAGCGAAGGAATCGCTCAGGTTCAATTAACAGCCAAGGGATCGATCGCTCGGGTTCATTAACGTAGCTAGTGCAATTGCTCGGGTTCAGTAAGTGAATGCCTCCCTCGAGTTTAGTTTGAGCCAACACCTCGCACACACGCACGCCTACATACGAGAGAAACGCGCAAACCACAGTGCATCACTCGGCCCTGACCACCCTCCATAACCAGGAACTCCCCGAAATTTTCCTCGCCCTCGCTTATACCATGATTTTTTCTGTCATGGAAGGCCCAAAAAATGTCATGCAGGTGCGTCTTCGGCCCGCCCAGGACGAAAAGCCCAATTTCTGTCATGATTTTTTGTCATAGAAGTAGGAGCCCACCACATCTATGATGATACGTGTTTTTGTCATAATTATCGTCATAGAAGTGTCATAAGCATGACAGGAAAAAAAATCATTCGGGCCATAATGTCACGGATGTGTCTTTTTTTTGTAGTGGTCGCGGCTGGCACGGCCGATGCAGGTGGCGCGGTCGTCGTGCCCATCACGGCGGGAAGAGCGGGTGGGGGGGTGGGAGGCGATCATCTTCCTCGACCCTCTGGCAAGAACAACCACGATGGCGCAGGTGGTGCAGACGGACAGAATCTGCCTCCCGACGCGCCGACGAGCATAGTCACCAGAGCAAGACTGCACGTACAAGTGCGGGCCAAGACCTCCCTGCTGCAATAACGCATAGTGGCACCGCTAGACAAGACAGTTGCGCCCGCACGGCAAAACACCTGTTGATCAAGTCTAAGATCTCCAGGCACTTCTTCCTCTACGCCAAACCGCAGTTGCACTTGGACCATGGGAACGAAGTCGCAACGGCGCTCCCATTGGCTCCACTAGGGGTAGAGCGACGTCGCGTTTCTCCGCGCCCAACCATACCGGCAACAGCGGCAGAAGCGATGGCATGAGCCAAAATGCCGCCCGGCTGGAGTCCTATCGTGACCAGCTGCACCTTTGTTTTGTTTAGAGCCCACTCAACAAATCAAATGCCCGCGCTGAGGCCGCCAAGGCTCCTTGCCGGTGACATCATTTAGAACGGGCGGAATAGTATTTTCACAACCATGTGTACATTTTCGTTTGTTTATAATTACATGTCTTGTGTGGTTATGCTCTAACCCATATGAGATGGCCAATGGACTGCCAAAAGTTCCTGAACCACGCACTTTTCTTCTATTTTTTCTGAGAAAACAGAAGGATCCCTCGCATACAGGTTTCCCGGGGGTGGAGTGATGACGGGAATAACGTTTGGATGGCGTTCAAATATTCATTTCATATGACAAGAAGCACTGCAAAAGAAAGCTAAGTGGAATATTTTCAACTAAGAATTCCTTTATTGCGCTTTGTGATTTCCCTTGTACAGTTATGTGCTTGTGTAAGAAAGCTGCACGCAAAGGAACCTTGCCGTGATCATTCACGCCCTTGTTTTGTTTCGAGTCCGCTCAACAATTTAAGTGGCTGCATTGAAAGCGTCAAAGGAAAACTTGCCGGTGGCGACACTACCAGCAGGCTGCTAGGGATCCGTCCCCAAAGCGCTCGCGGCAAGTGTTTGCCCCGGCAAGCCTCTGGCATGCGTAGGGAACCCAATCATACAAAGACAAAAAAAAGTGAAACAAGGGGATAGCATGCATTCATGCGCCTACTTAAAGTTGTATTACATTGCAAAAGCAGTGCGGGTCTAACATAAGATGAAATGTATCTTTCATATGATAGTGCGGCGATGAATATGATGACAAGCCTAATCACGGCGATCACCTTGGACCCTGGGGACTTTGAGAACTTTGTCAGCGAGAGGGGCGGCAACTTTGTCAGCGTCCGTGATGTTAGTATTCTCCGGCAATTTTTTGAAGATCTTGGAGAGGTCAAGACCAGGATTGCGATGGGCAAGATTGAGCAGCACTACGTAAAGGATGCTGCGTGTGAATTGCCGGGACTCGTTGGCGAATGAGATACCCCTGTCTTCGTGATACGTTTTCAGCGCTTCGATGACGCCGTCAAAGAACTTGGTCAACCTGGCACTAGAGGCCTCATGCTCATTGGCGGTGAAACTCCAGCTCTTCATATCCATAACAGCTAGCTGAGAAGTGAGGCGCTCTGCTATGTCAAATAGCCTCTCCATCCAAAGGGATTGCATCTTTTGCAACTGACCAAGATTGTTCTCAGCATCCTTTCGGAGGGTTTCTTCAGTGGCAAGCTTCTCCGCCAAGAGTTTTTCCCGTTCTTTAGCAGATTCGAGATTTGTCTCCAACCCAGCAAGGTTGGATTTCAAGTCCTTGATTGCACCGTCCGCAATGGCTAATTCCTAGTTCTTGAACGAAAGCTGCGTCTGCAGCTCCCCTAGGGTAAGAGCTGCTTTCTACACTTCAGCTTTGAGAGCCTTGATCTCCTTGGCGTTGTTGGTGAGCTCTTCCTTCAACTTGACCGCCAGGGCCTCAAGGTTGCTTTGGCGGTAGCAACGACCGCGGCTTCATCAGTGACTTCCTTAAGCTTGACGGCACTCTCCGAGGCTTGGGTTTCAATGGCTTTTTTATGATCGTCCTCCAGCTTCTGAGTCTGCTGCTTGAGAAGTGCTTCGATCTCTTTAGCCTTGCCCCAGAGAGTGGCGGCAAGAGTTTGTTCCTGGGCGGCAAGATCTCTCTCCTTGACGTTGAGCAGTGCTTCATGCTCCGTCAACTTGTCGTTGCGGATTGCCGCCTCCCTTTTGGCGGCAACAAGCTTTTCCTCTTGCCTTATGAGATCGCGGGCTCGCACATTGTAGCACGTGCGCAACTCATCCGCCTTCTCCTTCAGTTGTTGATCGGCTAAGTCCACAGATTTGCACTCTTCCTGGACTATGTTCCACCTCCTCCTGTACCTCTCCTAGATGTCCTGGAAACCAACAGCCATAGCCTACAAGAAAGCGAAATCCTCGGCATCATTGGTGGCGTCACCGGTTTCTGTGGTTCTTCAGGACAAGGGAAGCAGGATTCGAGCAATTCCTTCATCAAAGTTTGGTCCCGCGGTACCAGATGAACTGGGGGCTCCCAGCTTATGATGAGTGGTGACCAACATCGCGCTACTTGGCGGGGATTGCACAGTTGACGCTGCTGGACGGTTGTCAGGATTTGGCACCTCATCATTGGCGGGCGCCTTGTCCACATCCATGCCAGCAGGGCCAAATGTATTGTCGGTGGACCTTTCCAGCTCTTTAGAGACTTCTATGGTCTCATCGGCAACCTGTGCAAGGTCCTCTGCAGCAGCAATTTTGATGGCTTCCTCAGCGGCAGCCTTCGCGATATCCGCCACCTCCATAAGGATCTCACCCTCTTCGGGAGAAGTTGGAACTATGGATCGGAGCAGAAACCAAGGGCAGAAATGAGATTCGGATTAAAAGTCAAAGCCAAGAAAAACAAGAGTTCTGTAAAAGGTGCACAATGATAAGAGGATTACCCATCGGTACTTTTTGTGGGAGGGCGTCCCCTCCCACGACAACCTGCATTGCCGGCGCACTACCCTCGACAACCCCAGTTGTCAAAGAGGCACCGGTGCGGACAGGTTCGCCGGTGGAGACTCCTGTCGGAGAAGCGCTCTCCAGGATGAAGGTTGACGGGGAACCCTCGGTAGGATCTGCCTCTTGGCGTCCCTCCTCTTGGTGGACCTCTCCCATCTCCTCGTCAAGCTCGGGGAGAAGAACTTCAGTACTGGCACCGACTGGCGGGATCTGTGACACATTCTAGTGCAGAGGGTTGGACTGGGGGCTGACAACCATGGCGTCAGCTGCTGGTATCCCCTGCCCAGCAGTCGTCGTGGGGCCATGCTCCGCCAGAAGCTTAGCCCATTTCACCCGGTGTTCAAGTGGTTCTGCGTCCCTGGAAGATAGAAGAAACCAAATCAGGATGGCAGGTAGGCGAAGACAAGACCTGACAAAACGGAACAAGTGTTGCTTACTCTTTGTCAGACTCGAGAAAGACATCCATGTCATATTTAGGAGGCGGGGGTGATTCCCTGGCCCTCTTGATGGCTGGCAAAGACGAGCTTGCCGGCTGGGAAGACCCACTTCCCCCGGCAAGTCCTTGTTGAGAAGATGAGAACTTGGGCTTAGGACACCGAGCGGGTTGGCAACATACTTTCTCCTGATGGCCAGCCTTGGTGGTTGTCTTCTTCACCATGGGAGCAGCTCACGGCGGGGAAGTGGCTGCCGGCTCTTGGCTGGCTTTCCTTCGAAGACGGCGCCTTGGCTATGGAGCTCGAGGACCTTCTTCCTCTTGCTCCTCTTCTTCGCGCCCCCCGGCAATCTCGGTCCCAGCAACCTCGGCTTCAGGAATCTCATCGCCGACAAGCTCCTCCTGTTGTTCTTCAACAAGTTCTTCCTCGTCAGGCTCTTCTTCATCATCATCATCCTTGGCTTCTGCAGCCTCTTCGGCTTCCACCCTCCGGTCCTCTTTGACCATGCTAGCGATATACGCCTGCTCCTCTTCCGTGGTGGCCTCGACGAGATCCGTTTCTTTCCGAGAAGGCACCTCAGTCAGATTGGAAGCCCACTCCATTTCGTCCTCTGGGCAGTGCCCAGTCTTCCTTGACTCCTTGGATGGTGCACTCTGGCATCCATGACAAGATAACACTCCTCACGGAGTTGATGTGCAGTGGAACAACATAGGCCGGCAAGTGGAATGTGCCGGTCTTCCGGAACGGCTGCTGGCAGAGCCAGGCATGCTCCATGACCGTCAAATTGTTGCCGAGCCTGGGGTACAACCGCATCTTGTTAGCAACGTTTTTGTACTCCCAAGCGAACCTCTCCCTCTTCTGCAGCAGGGAGATGTGGCATCAAAGATAATCAGCGCCCACCATCTCTATGGTCAGTTTGGCAGGCTTCTGGCGGGCGATTCTGTTCAGTGTCGGGCAAAGTTTCTCTTTGGTGGCGCCAAATTGGCTCCAATCATTGCCGTGTTCGATCCTTTCCATCCACGACACACAGAATGAAGGGAATTCCTTCTCTTGGATCCAACACCAACTTGCCCTCCACTCCTCCCATTTGCCATGGAATTTCCCCGAGAGGTAATCCCTTTGGTTCTTCTTCCCTCTCGGGATCCATGTCACGCTGCCAGAAAGTGACTTGTCTTCAATCCGAGGGACGTAGAAGTGGCGAAATAGATCCAAATTGGGAGCAACCCCGACAAGGTTTTGCGAAAACCGCCATGCATGTCACTGTGTTGGGGGCGAAATCCAACAGTCTGAACCCGAAAGTGGACATCATTGCGCAGAAAAATCCGAAAAAAGGGGAGACAGGTCGCAGTAGAAATATGCGTAGAAGAACGGGTATGAATCTTCGGGAACCTTGGGGCCTTGGGGAAAGACTTCTGGGACTCCATGGTCATCGGTCTTCTTCCCCCACATGTACGCGTACCTCTCAATCAGATCATTACCCGTCAAGGCCGACAACAAGAAGACCATGTTCTCTCTCCGCTGCCTCTCAATTTCCTCCAGATCCTTCTTCTATTCAACCTTGGGGTCGAGCGGCTTGGCCGCCTTTTTCCCCCTCGCGTCAGCCTTCTTGGGTGCCATTGGGGCTCGAGGAGGAAGAAGGGGATTGGATTGGTGTGAAGGTCAGCGGCGGCAGCGGCGGGAGCAGTTTCGGTGGGAAGAGGAAGATGGAGCGAGGGAGATCAGGGAGAATGAGCAGCGCCTCCTCGCGATTGCCTTTTTATGGGGAAGGCGCGGGGTAGGGGGGCTGGTTCTTTGCTATTCACCCCGACAGCGCCTTTTACAGGCACGCTACCACAAGGTAACCGCAACTATCCACATTCCCACAACCCACATTTAATGCGCGGATTGGACGTGCGTCAGAAAAACCGTCATGATTAGGATCGTAAAAAGAGATTGTGGCAGATGCTCTCTGCCACACGTGCATGTGCATGTTTTTGGGCCTGACCCAACGATGCCTCACATGCGTGTATGGCCCAGGCCTGGGGGCTTCTGTCAGTGTACCAAAGCCTGGGCCCCCAGTAACCCTAACTTATGCACAGGCAACAACTCTTCCCCGGCAATGAAGCTTGCCGGAAGATCAAGACATCCAACTCAAGTTGGATATAAGACTCTCAATCCAAGGGAGCTGCTCTTTGAGAGATCAATGAGCGCATCAAGAAGACCAAGGTTCAAGACCAAGTAGATCAACTTGGCCAAGGAGAAGAACAAGACAGCCATCAAGATCAATACTAGAAGCAGCCATTGCCGGCAAGGCCGAGCCGGCAAGACGAAGGCCCGACAAGCTCCTTGGCCAGCAAGCTCCCGCCAGCTGCCAGTGCTCCACCTCATCGAGCAGCTAGTCGCTGATCAGTTAGGTGTCGAGCTCACAGGCAGATATGTGAGACTTGTGGGACACATGTCAGCCCACTAGGAGGATTTTACCTTTATTGACACCCGTCCGAATGGCGTGTCAAGCTAATAGGACTTAGCTAGGCAAGTGGTGCGGCAACCTTGCCAGGGCTCCTCCTCCTCACGACATCTAACAGTGCATTTAATGCTTCTTGTTCTGACTAGCAGAGTTAGGTATGATAGCACTGTTGGCTATCTAATCATCATGTAATTACCTTTTTGCCACTGTGGTAACCCCTTTGAGCTATAAAAGGAGGGCCAGGGCAACGTTTACAGGGATCGACCCTTTGCACAACAACATGCGTAGCTGCTTCCCTCTCGCATCCTTGCCGGGGTAGCGCTCCCTGTACTTGTGTTCCAACACATACACCCAATATAGCAAGCAGGAGTAGGGTTTTACACCTCTCGGTGGCCCGAACCTGGGTAAAGATCCCTGCGTCCTCCCTTGATTTTGCTCTTTGCATCTTGTGCATCTCCCTAGCTGAACCACAACGGGGCTTGATGGCCCCATAGATGGTCGTTCCACACCGACATTCATTTTATTAGTCATCTCATTGAGCAAATCATTTTGTGACTTAGCAATTTGTTCTAGCTGAGTATGGACCATGGATGCATGTTTACCTAGACCTTTAACATTGTTAGCAATTCTAAACATCAAGTTACTCAAGCGATCAATCATGAAAGCATTTCATTTCAATTGCTTGCTAACATACATATTAAAGTGTTATTGCTTAACAATGTAATTGTCAAATTCATCCAGGTATTGACTAGCAGATTTATTATAAGGAATATCACCTTGATCAAATATTATAAGAGAATTTACCTCTACTACATGTGTCTGGGTATGGAGTCCATGTATTTCTTCAATAGGTGGTAAATTCTTAACATCTTCAGCTTTAATACCCTTTTCTTTCATAGATTTCTTTGCCTTGTGCATATCTTCAAGACTGAGGAATAGAATACCTCTCTTCTTCGGAGTTGTCTTAGGTGGTGGTTCAGGAAGTGTCCAATCATTATCATTCCTCAATATATTATTCAATAACTCTTCAGCCTGTTCAACAATTCATTCCCTGAAAACACAACCAGCACAACTATCTAGGTATTCCATAGAAGCATCGATTAGTCCATTATAAAAGATATCATGTATTTCATTTTTCTTAAGAGGATGATTAGGCAAAGCATTAATTAATTAGACAAGCCTCCCCCAAGCTTGAGGGAGATTCTCTTCTTCAGTTTGCACAAAGTTAAATATTTCTTGTAAGACAGCTTGTTTCTTATGAGCAGGAAAATATTTTTCAGAGAAGTAATATATCATATCCTGGGGACTACGCACACAACCAGGAGCAAGAGTATTAAACCATTTCTTAGCATCACACTTTAATGATAAAGGAAACAACTTAAGAATATAGTAGTAGTAAATTTTTTTCCTCATGAGAAAATAGGGTGGCTATGTCGTTCAATATAGTAAGATGTGCCACAACAGTTTCAGTTTCATAACCATGAAAAGGATCAGATTCAACCAAAGTAATTAACTCATGATCGATAGAGAATTCATAATCCTTATCAGTAACATAGATAGGGGAAGTAGCAAATTTAGGGTCATATTTCATTTTCTCCATCACAGATTTTTCTTTCAGCTTACTCAATAATTTCTTAACATCATCTCTATCATTACGAGCAAGAAATTCTCTAGCTCTCTCCCCATCCATAACATAACCCTCGGGTATCTTAGGCATTTCAATTCTATGAGAGCTAGATCTAATAGGTGAATCATAAATTTCACAGTTTCAATAGTTTCAAGTTCTTTAGCTTTAGAAAGTTGTTCATCAAGAAATTCCCCTAGTGGCACAGTTTCATTAAGCAGAGTACTAGCATCATCAATAGCATCATTCAAAGCAAAATTAGCATCATTAGTTACTTGTGACATATCAGAATTAATAGCAGGTGGTGGTGTCGCAAGCATATTCAAAACAGAAGGTGAATCAAGTGCGGAGCTAGATGGCAGTTCCTTACCTCCCCTTGTCTTAGAGGGTATGATCTTCGTTCTGGTGTCTTTCAGATTCTTCATAGTGATCAACAGATATAATTCCCAAGTGACTCAGCAAATAGAGCTCTGCTCCCCGGCAACGGTGCCAGAAAAAGGTCTTGATAACCCACAAGTATAGGGGATCACAACAGTTTTCGAGGGTATAGTATTTAAACCAAATTTATTAATTCGACACAAGGGGAGCCAAAGAATATTCGCAGGTATTAGCAGTTGAGTTGTCAATTCAACCACACCTAAAGAACTAAATATCTGCAGCAAGGTGATCAGTAGCACAGTAATATGATAGATTGATAGCAATAGCAATGGTAACAGTAACAGTAGCAGTTTTATAGTGATTGTAACAGCAGCAGCAACGAAAGTAACTTAGCAAAGATTAATATATGAAAAGCATAGGCATTGTATCAATGATGGATATTTGTGTTGGATGACATTCATCATATAACAGTCACAACCTAGAGCAATACACAATAGCTCCAATTCATCAATGTAATGTAGGCATGTATTCCGCATATAGTCATACATGCTTATGATAAGAACTTGCATCACATCTTTTGTCCTACCCTCCCGTGGCCGCGTGGTCCATAAGGAAACTAAGAGATATTAAGGCCTCCTTTTAATAGAGAACTGGAACAAAGCATTAACACATAGTGAATACATTAACTCCTCAAACTACGGTCATCACCTGAAAGAAACCCAACTATTGTCACTTTGGGGTATGCGGATCATAACACATAATAGGTACATATAACTTGCAAGATAGGATCAAGAACTCAAATATATTCATGAAAACATAAAGGGTTCAGATCTGAAATCATGGCACTCGGGCCCTAGTGACAAGCATTAAGCATAGCAAAGTCATAGCAACATCAATCTCAGAACATAGTGGATACTAGGGATCAAGCCCTAACAAATTGATTCGATTACATCACAAATCTCATCCAACCCCATCACAGTCCAATAAACCTACAAAGAAATTACTCACTCCCAGTGGTGAGCATCATGAAATTGGCGATGAAGAAGGGTTGGTGATGATGATGGCGACAAATCCCCCTCTCTGGAGCCCCAAACGGACTCTAGATCTGGCCTCCCAATGAAGAACAGGAGGTGGTGGCGGCTCCGTATTGTAAAACGCGATGAAACTTCTTCTCTTATTTTTTTCTCGAGGAAAAGGAATTTATAGGCTTGAGATTAGGGCCAGCGGAGCCTCGTGGGTCGCACAAGGCAACCTGGCGCGCCTGGGGGTGGTCACGCCCTGTTGCCTTGTGGGCAATAAGGGGGCCCCTCTGGTGGGTCCTGGCTCCAGTATTTTTCATATTTTCCATAAAAAATCTCTAGAAAGTTTCTTCCAATTCCGAGAACTTTTATTTTTGCACAAAAACAACACCGTGGTAGTTCTCTTGAAAACAACATCAGTCTGGGTTAGTTTCAAATCATGCAAATTAGAGTCCACAACAAGAGCAAAAGTGTTTGGAAAAGTAGACATGACAGAGACATATCAGTCACTTCAATCAGACATCGAAGATGATGCTTGAAGTGATGATGAATCCACCACACTCTGTCTCATGGTAAAAACCTCAAGGGAACAGGTATCATCAAAACATCGAAAATCCATGACTGAATTCTCTTCAAAAAATATTGCCTATGCTAAACTTGTCAAGATTGCTAAATCTCAACAAGGTGAACTTTAAAAGCTTGAGAAAAATCTAAGGAAATCCAAAGGATTGTTGGTCGAAGAGATGGAGAAAAATCAAGAGTTAACCAAAGAGCATGATGCTCTTTCTTCAACTATCGATGTTTTATCCAACCGCTATAATTCTCTTGTTGTTGACTTCGAGAGTTTATCAGATGAACTCCTTAACGGGAATCAAGAACTTGAGTCACTAAAAGAGTCTTATAATGTGCTTGTGAATGAAAAGGATTCTCTCTTCATCGAGCAATCTGAGAAACTTCGTAATGATTTTGTGCCTCCTTGTCTAAAATGTTTAAGGTCGAGCAATGCTGATTCCACTGCTAAAATATCGAATGCTATCATCAAGAGTGTTGCAAATGCTACGAATAATATCTCTAACCCTTCTTCCGAGGAGTTTGTTGCAATCTCTGATAAAAATTCCATGTTAAAGAACTTTCTTGAGACATGCATACTTAGAAGCCTGAAAGGGCATGAAACTCTGTGAGATGTTCTCAAGAAGTCAATTCTGCACAAAAACCCTAGAAAGGAAGGTTTGGGTTTCGAGAGGAAACTCAATGTTGATGGAACTTTTTGGACACCTGAAAAATATCCTCGAACAAGTTTGATTCTGGCTAAAAGCAAAACTCTTGAACCTGCACTTCGGTCTGGATATGATTGTCCCATTCTTGTTGACAATGACGAGTCAGATGACTCGAACTACAAATTCTTCAAACAACAGAATAGTAAGGTATTCGCTTGTTATGTCGGGACTAACTGCAGGACAAGATCACCCAAGAAGAAAATTTGGGTGCAGAAGTACTTGATTGAAAATCTATCTGTCATAGCTAACCTGACTCTGCAGAATAATTCTCTTCGGAGAGGTGAAAAACATTCACAGAACAATACTATTGTTCCCTCGAAGGAAAACTGGTTGAACTCTCGACAGGAGTACATGCGTACCTCCTCGTACCATTATGTTCATGTCTCTGAAAACAATTTCAATGCTTCCTCATATGATTACACTCATACTGCATAGATGAGCTACCGAGGAAAACAAAGGAAGAAGGTTCTGCATCTTCGAGACAACTGAGGTCTCCATGTCCCACACAAGTGTGGGTTGTGAAAATGAACTAACTCCTTCTTGCAGGAACTCTCTTTTCATTTCTCCTCGCAGATCCTAAGCCCTAAGACTATTTGTTGTTGGTGTTGTTTTGTTCTTGATTTATTTCATTTTCGCCCTGTGTTTCATGTTTCGCCCGATGAACAACTCACTCAGAGCTATCACTTTGTTTTTCCTTCTGGCTGAGTGTTTTGTTTCGGACCCTGTTTTCCCCTCTGTTCTCTCTCGTCTAAATCTATGTTGTCTGTCATAAGCATGCAATTTGATCTTAAGAAAATTTCCTTCCGACGTACTTGGTCACGGAAGAAATGGACTTTGAACCTTTATCTATTTTTGGCGTCAGCCCATTTTTCAAACCTTTCGCTCGCCCGCTCCTCTTCCCGAGTTTTTCGCATGAAATGGTTGCCACGTGCCGACGATCTCCATGATCTGGATCGTGTCTGTCGAATGTGGAACGTCCATCTTCTGAGGACCGTCGATTCGGAGAGGTCGTTCGGCACTCAGGTTATAAATACCCCTCCCCTCATTTTCTTCCTCACTACGTCCTCCAATTTCCTTTGATTCCTTCCTCCACTCACAGTCATATCCCGCGCTCGAAGCTTCTCCGGCGATGAGCTCCACCGTGAAACTCTGGTGGAATCTCGTCGTCGATGTCCATGCCAGTGCGATAATCCTCCTCTCCGCATTGTCGTAGTTGATCCATACAGCCAGGTTAGGGCCTATAGATCTAGAGCAACCCCCCCCTCCTTTCTCCATTCATAGGGTTGTTCTTACCGATGCAATTTCTATATATGCATTTATTTTTCTGTGGTAGATCTTTAGTTTTCATCAGGTTTTCACTAGTATGGTTTGTGGATCTTCCTCATACTAGCTTCTCCGATCTAGGGTTCATGCGCAGTTCTGTGAAGATTAGATAGCTCTTAATTTAGCTAAGTTACTTCTATGGCTACATTAAAAAACTATCGAGGATATCTTTACTTGCTGCAGTGAATCTCATTCTTTGGAAAAATGTTTTTGCTCAAAAATCTTCTGTGCATGCTTGTGACCCTACCTTGTATTTCCCTCGCATCTACTCTCTTCACAGGTGGTTCATGGCATCCAGTTCTTGAGAGCATTCTAAATCAGAGGAAGAACTGCCTAAAGTTTTATCAAAGTCTGGGCGAAAGAAAATGACAGGAGGAGGAAATCCTTCGAAGGCACCCAGGGATCTGAAGAAAAAGAAGGCTACTAAGTATGAAGAAGTTGCAGAAGAGATTCCCAACAACTATCAGTCAGCCTGATGATGAAATAGTCACTGACGCCCTCACTTTATTCTCTGATGGAAATCCTAAGAAGGGTGACCGTGGCAGAGAGAAGAACACTACTGTTGAAATGTCTGATCTTGAAAACTACAAGACCCCACCTGGACATGAATCAGCTATTGATCGCAAGAACAGGTTGCAAAGGATTCACCGCCATTGGGCAGGCAAGTGGTACAGATATGAAAATGTTCATAACAAGTATCAGATCTTATTCGCATTCACTCTGCCCTGGAACGATTACATTGCAGAAGGCTGCATCAACGAAGGCGATGAGAAAGCAAGGCCACCTCAACCTCCGAATTATCATCCTGATTCACTCAAGACCATCGCAGACTTCCTAGAAGTCGAGAAGAGAGCAAAGGTTGAGGACAAGCGCGAAGCAAAAGAGGCCAAGGCCAAGCAAGTTGAAGCTGAAAATGTGGCACTTACCAAGCAAAATGTGCAGAAGAGGAAATAATTTGCCTCTGCTTCCAAAGCAAGCAATTTCGTAGAAGTCTATTTCCCCTCCTGCACCTCGAAAGAAAACCGTCACCAAGAGAACAAAGAAAGATGTCTCTAAGTCGTCTGATGAGTCATCCGGCGAAGATATTGCTGATGAAATTCCCATGTATGGTCGGCCAGTTATTCTTGATAGGCCAGCACAGAGTCCCTCTCCTGTGAAAGTTTTGCCTTCACTGTGGCACTCACCTAGACATACCCCTCCACCAGTCATTGATAAAACTTCGGGTTCAGCTGCTCCAAGGACTTTGACCAAGACTGTGGCGAAGAGAAAGCTGCCTTCTGAAGAAAATGCCGATGCTTCTGCCAAGAAGGCCAAGTCTAGCGTTCCTGCTCCCACAGAGGAATCAAAGTATGACTTTGATACGTCTCCATCGTATCTACTTTTCCTAACACTTTTGCTCTTGTTTTGGACTCTAATTTGCATGATTTGAATGAAACTAACCCGGACTGACGATGTTTTCAGCAGAACCACCATGGTGTTGTTTTTGTGCAAAAAATAAAAGTTCTCGGAATGGAACGAAACTTTTTGGGGATTTATTTTACAATAAAAGAAAAATACTGGAGGAAAGAACCACCAGAGGGGGGCCCCTGGGTGAGCACAACCCACCAGGGCGCCCCTCCCCCCCCTCCAGGCGCGCCCAGGTGGGTTGTGCCCACCTGGTGGCCACGCAGACCCTGATTCCGAAGCTATAAAATCCTATTTTTGGAGAAAAAATGATGGAGAAAGAATGATTGCGTTTTACGATACGGAGGCACCGCCACCTCCTGATCTTCATCGGGAGGCCAGATCTGGAGCACGTTTGGGGCTCCGGAGAGGGGAATCTTCGGTCTTCGTCATCACCAACCCTTCTCCATCGCCAATTCCATGATACTACCCACCGGGAGTGAGTAATTCCTTCATAGGCTCGCTGGTCGGTGAGGAGTTGGATGAGATTCATCATGTAATCGAGTTAGTTTTGTTAGGGCTTGATCCCTAGTATCCACTATGTTCTAAGATTGATGTTGTTATGACTTTGCCATGCTTAATGCTTGTCACTAGGGCCCGAGTGCCATGATTTTAGATCTGAACCATTTATGTTTTCACCATTATATCTATGTTCTAGATCCGATCTTGCAAGTCATATTCACCAATTACGTCTTATGATCCGTAAACCCCGGGGTGACAATAGTCGGGATACTTTCCGTGATGACCGTAGTTTGAGGAGTTCATGTATTCACTATGTGTTAATGCTTTGTTCCGGTTCTCTAATGAAAGGAGGCCTTAATATCCCTTAGTTTCCTTATGTGTTAATGCACGTATGACTATTTACAGAATACATGCCTACATTATATTTATGAACTGGAGCTAGTTTTGTATCGCCCTAGGTTATGACTGTTATATGATGAATATCATCCAACGAATTCACCAATCCAATGCCTACGAATTTTCCATATATTGTTCTTGCTAAGTTACTACTACTGCCGCTAATGTTACACTTGCTACAAAATCATTGCTATCACTGTTACCGTTACCGCTACCGCTACTATTATCACTGCTATCAAAACTATCATATTACTATGCTACTGCGTACTTTGCTGCAGATATTTAATCTCCAGGTGTGGTTGAATTGACAACTCAGTTGCTAATACTTACAAATATTCTTTGGCTCCCCTTGTGTCGAATCTATAAATTTGGGTTGAATACTCTACCCTCGAAAACTGTTGCGATCCCCTATACTTGTGGGTTATCAAGACCTTTTTCTGGCGCCGTTGCCGGGGAGCATAGCTATATTTATTGAGTCACTTGGGATTATTATCTATTTATCAATATGAAGAATCTGGAATATTCAAAAACCAAGATCGTTCCCTCTAGGACGAGGGGAGGTAAGGAACTGCCATCACACTCTGCACTTGATTCACCTTCTATTTTGAGTAGACTTGCAACACCACCACATGCTATTAATCCTGATATGTCGCAAGTTACTAATGATGCTACTTCTGCTATGAATGCTACTCATGATGATGCTAGTACCTTGCTTGATGATAATATGCCACTAGGTGAATTTCTTGATGAACAAATTGCTAGAGCTAAAGTTATTGAGAATGCTGAAACTGGTGAAATTATTGAAACTGATGAAGTACTTGAAACTGAAAATCTTGAAACACCTATTAGGCCTAGCTCTCCTAGATATGAATTTCCTAAGATATCTGAAGGTTATGTTATGGATGAGGAGACCGCTAGAGATTTTCTTGCTTGCAATGATAGAGATGATCTTAAGAAATTACTCTGCAAACTAAAGGAGAACTCCTTGAATGCTAGAATGAAATGTGATCCTAAGTTTGCTACTTCACCTATCTTTGTTGACGATAAGGATTATGAACTCTCTGTCGACGTAGAGTTAATTACTTTGGTTGAATCTGATCCTTTCCATGGCTATGAAACTGAAACTGTTGTGGCACATCTTACTAAATTAAATGATATAGCCACCCTATTTGCTCATGATGAGAAGATTTGCTACTACTATCAAATTATTTCCGTTCTCATTAAAGGGTGATGCTAAGATATGGTACAATACTCTTGCTCCTGGTTGTGTGCGTAGTCCCCAGGATATGATTTATTACTTCTCTAAAAAATATTTTCCTGCTCATAAGAAACAAGCTGCCTTACAGGAAATATTTAATTTTATGCAAATTGAAGAAGAGATTCTCCCACAAGCTTGGGGGAGGCTTCTCCAATTGCTTAATGCTTTGCCTGATCATCCTCTTAAGAAAAATGAAATACTTGATATCTTCTATAATGGACTAACCGATGCTTCTAGGGACTAACTGTTGAACAAGCTGAGGAATTATTGAATAATATATAGAAAAATTATGATGATTGGACTCTTCCTGAACCACCACCTAAACCCACTCCAAAGAAGAGGGGTATCTTATATCTCAGTCCTGAAGATATGCAGGAGGCAAAGAAAAGCATGAAGGAAAAAGGTATTAAAGCAGAGGATGTTAAAAATTTACCTCCTATTGAAGAAATACATGGACTTGACACACCACCACCAAAGGTGGTAGAGGTAAATGCCTTAATGAAAATTGATGAAAGTGACATCCCTTACAATAAACATCCTAGTCAATGCCTTTATGAGTTTGACAACTACATTAGAAAACAAGATTACTTCAATGAAAATGTTATGAAACAATTGAAATATAACTCCAATATGATTGCTCGCTTGAGTGACTTGTTATTTAGAATTACTAATGATGTAAGAGGTGTAGGGAAACATGCTTCTATGGTTCAAACTCAACTGGAACAAGTTGCTAAATCTCAAAGAGAGTTGCTTGATGAAATGAATAATAATATGAATGACTTTGATGTTAGAGTAGCAACTAGAGCAGGTAAAATGACTCAGGAGCCACTTTACCCTGAGGGACACCCTAAGAGAATTGAACAAGACTCTCAAAGAATTAATACTGATGCGCCTAGTCCTTCTAGAAGGAAGAAGAAGAAGAATAAAAATGATAGGACTTTCCATACCTCTAGTGAGCCTGAAGTAGAAAAACCTCCTGATAATAATAATGATGTTTCTATTTCTGATGCTGAAACTCAATCGGGTAATGAACATTCATCAACTGATAATGAAAAAGATAATGATGATGTTCATGGAGACACTCAACCAGACAATGATAAACAACCAGATAATGATGTTGAGATAGAACCAGCTGTTGATCTTGATAACCCACAACCTAAAAATAAAAGATATGATAAAAGAGACTTTGTTGCTAGAAAACATGGAAGGGAAAGAGAACCATGGGTTCAAAAGCCCATGCCCTTTCCACCTAAATCAACTAAGAAAAAGGAGGATGAGGAACTTGAACGCTTTGCTGAAATGCTTAGGCCAGTCTTTTTGCGCACTCGCTTGACTGATATTTTAAAGATGGCTCCTTATGCAAAATATATGAAAGACATCATCACCAATAAGAGAAAAATACCTAAAGCTGGAATCTCCACCATGCTTGCTAATTATTCTTTTAAGGATGGAGTACCTAAAAAACTTGGAGACCTGGGAATACCAACTATACCTTGCTCCATCAAAAGAAGTTATGTTCAAACTGCTTGTGTGATCTAGGAGCTGGCGCTAGTGTTATGCCTTTCTCCTTATATAAAAGACTTGATTTGAATAAACTCACATCTGCTGAAATATCTTTGCAAATGGCTGACAAATCAACTGCCATACCTATCGGTATTTGTGAGGATGTGCCCGTTGTTGTTGCAAATGTTACTATCTTAACTGACTTTGTTATACTTGAGATGCCCGAGGATGACAACATGTCGATTATCCTTGGTAGACCCTTTTTGAATACTGCATGGGCTGTTATTGATTGCAATAAAAGCAAGGTAACTTTTCATATCAATGGTAATGAGCATACGGTGCACTTTCCGAAGAAACAATTCCAAGTGAATGGTACTAATGTTATTGAAAAATCTCTGACACTCACTATTGGAAGTTTTCAACTACCTCTACCTACTGCCAAAAAGAAATATGAAATGCTTATTGTTGGGGACATGCATATCCCCGTTGAGGTAACTTAGTGTTTTACGAAAGCTCTTCGGTTTCATGCTAATCGAAGGTGGTTGTTACTAAGACTTGATCAACCTTATTAATGGACCATTTTTGAGAGGTATGAAGTTGATGAATTTAGTAGGCACAACCTTCTGCTCCCAACTTTTATTTTCTGTTTTTCTTAGTTAAATAAAATAAAATGCCATGTTTTGTCTGTTTCCTGAATTTCCTGTGCAATAAAAAATGACCCAAAAATAAAAGTTCTCAGAATGCCCTAAAAATTTAATACGATTTTTTCTGAATATTTCTGAATTTTTAGTACAAATAACATCAGAGGGGGTGCACCAGGGGGCACAACCCACCTGTGCGTGCCAGCAGCCCTAGGCGCGCCCTGGTGGGTTGTGGTCCCCACATGGGCCCCCTCACTTATCTCTTTAGCCCATGTCATCTCCTACCTCCAGAAAAAAATCACCATTGCTCTCTCTCTCTCGTGTTCTTGCTCTCAAACCCACAGATTTTGATCTCTTTGCTCGAAGCTCCATTTCGGAAACTATTTTGGGGGATTGCTACTTGGTATGTGACTCCTCCATTGCTCTAATTAGTTTTTGCTTTAGGGGATTATATTTTGAATAATTAGCTAATCTTGGTGCTGCTATAGATGAGCTTGCATGTTGAATTCTTAGAGTTCTAAGTAGTTTGAATGCTTAATATAGCCTCTATGGACCCTTATGAGTAGTTGCTATAAATCTTGTGAAGTTTTGTTGACAAAAATTTTGTGTCCCAAAAAATTTCAGAAATTGTTCGCAAATAAAAATGCAATTCTTTAGGAGTTCTTCGAGGAAGAGGTCTACGGAGGCATCATCTAGTAGTGGCTCGATGCGTCGGTCTTATGTTGAACCAAGTGCAAGCTCAATACGGGATGCCGCTATCAAATCATGCCTATGGTCGTGCAACGATTTTATGGTGAGTGCGGGTATTAAAGAAGAATTTGGGCAATATGTTCACAACGCCGAGCTCGGTCCCTACATTGAAGATAAGTGCAACCAGCATCTTAACCTCACAGAATTGTTTACTAAAAAAATTAAATTTCATCCTCGTGAGTCTAGAGTTTCGTTTAAACTTTATGACCGTCCATTTACCATGCCTCTAGAAGTGTTTTGTTGTATTTGTAAAATCCCATTTTGGAGTTCGCTAGACGAGCCACCAAGATGTGAATATGAGTCATTTTTTACTAGTCTTTGCTACGGTGAGGATAGAGGAGTGACACAAGGTAGAATAAAAAGTAGGGATTTTTATTTCTGTGCCCCTGGTTCATTAGTTGTACTCATTCATCCCCACGCTCTTAACTTTTGCTCACTTTTCCCCACTCCCTTGCCCGAAACCCTCAGAACAGGTTACAACGGACGTTGCCGTCGGGTCAATGCCTTTGACTGTTAACTCTGACGAGTGTGGCCGCGTAGGGCCGAGTCCACCTTTGACCGTTAACTCTGACAAGTGGGGTCGGTCCCGCACCGCCCTGGACGAACCCGTATAGTGGTTTCGTATGCTGACCGTACAGTGGTATTCGTATACGTGGGCGCATGCAACTGACCGCGGTCGTGGGGTAGCACCTGTCCATGGGACATGCCCGAAACGTCCCATCGTATAAAGAGGGGGAACCACCTCCCGGCGCATCGCCCCTACCATTTCCCCCAAATCCCCTCCCTCCCTGCCGCATCGTCTTCCTCTCCCCCACCGCGTCGTCTCGCTCTCCTCCACTGCCTCCACCGCATCGTCTCGCTCTCCCCCACCGCATCCTCTTCCTCACCTTCATCGCCTCCATCTGTCCGATGGCGGATGCTTGTAGTGACGCCGGCACAGCGGCCGGAGATGTAGTGGAGCTGCAGGGCGCGGTGACCGCGGATGAAGTGAAGGATGTTGGCGGCATCCACGACGGCGCAGGGAAACTCGCAACCGCTCCGGATGTGGAGAAGGAGGTGGCTGGCTCCGCCTCAGCGCTGCCGGAGCAGAAGGTGACGGCGTCGAGCGGCACAGTCCATCCAGATGCGCAGCCTGGCGAGGAGAAGGTGGTACAGGAGGTACTTCCATTTGCTTGTACCCTAGTTGCAATCCCTATTTAGATTGTAGAGTTAGTCCCTAGTTTCATTGGTTGGATTGTGATTCGTAGGGTAGTACAGATGGTTAGAGTAGTTGGTTTGAGGGATGGGGTTTTCTGTATGGGGGGATGGGGGTTTGTATGGGGTTTTTTGGATTACATTCGTTGCAAAAATGCTAGACAGATCTTAATGATAGATAGGGATCTCTGTGCTTAAATGCTACACGGGATTATTAGATTTGTTTTTGAATGCTACACAGATTGGGGTTTTGAATGCTACAGACATGTATGCTTAGATTTGTTTTTGAATGCTACACAGATTGGTGTTTTGAATGTCATATGCCCAAATGGAATGCATTAATTTTGATGTACCTATCAATTGATTAAGAACTTACTTGATTCATCAGTATATAAATTTGTCCACAATATGTAGTTATATTAGCTTTGTTGTTCAATGTGTGTGCATGACAATGGAAAATGCAAATAGAATCATATTATGGATAATATGATCAAGGGTTCCCTATGATCAATGTGTCATGTGTGCATATCTAAATTATCAGTTGGCTTCTGTATTTACTAGTAATGGATGTAATTGTATATTCAGGAGGATGATTCTGTGGGGAATAAGAGGAAGCTGGCCCTTACTGGGTTCGACCCGTACGATCCAGAGTATAGTGACGATGAAGAATATGAGGTAAGCCTACTTGAAATTTAGATTGTTCATTTAGTTCCTTTGACATGGTGTATATGAATCTATAATGTATTAATGTAATTCATTCATGTGTTCAGTATGATTCTGGAGAAGATGTGTACAAGGGCAACGTCGTGTCCTTCACTGCGAAGGAGGTGGAGAAGATCAAGGCCAAGGGAGTTGCTTCCTTCTCCAACCGCAAGATCAAGAAGTGGCACTGCCCCTACTGCACCACCAAGCCAAAGCCAAAGGAGGACTACAAGATCAGGGGCCAGCATGCTGCCCTCGCGAAGGCCCTGACTCCGGTGTGATGTGATGATGTTTTATCTTTGGGATACTTTTGGTAAACTGAATGTGGCTGTTTGCTAAACTTTGTGTGGTGGTATCTAAACTTTGTGTGTGATCTATGGTAGTAATGTATTATGCTATCTATATTTGTCAGTCCTTAAATTTGCCTGTGGTTTATGGTATGTTCTGTTTAGATATTGTGAGCTATGAGTTTAGGTGCTGCAATCACACATGCTGTTTCAGTGTTGCTTCACTAATCAGACATGCTGCAAAGAATAAGAAAAAAGAGCAAATAGTCCATCATTTTATCAAATATTCCAATAACAGAGCAAAAAACAACATTTGAATGAAGATGTAATTATTTTTGTAATAAAGGAGTATTATCCTAATTATTTGTCTCATGTTTATTAATCAAATGCATGCTTTTTCCCATCAGCATGTCTCATTATCCGATGTTTTGAACTGACATTCGACAGGACAGTATAAATTCAAAAAAATGCACACACAAAAAACCTTGGCAACCTATCTATGTTTGTGTAGGAGATCATTTATGCAAAATTTGAGGTGATTTAGAGGAGGTCAAAGAAATTTGAATTTGAGAAATGTGCTCCAAATGAGCTCCCAGGCTAGGGTAAACAACCCCATTTGTAATCAAGTTTTTTTGGACCTACTCTAAATGAGCCAAATATTTTTTTATTAACACTTATTAAATCTATATAGTGTAGATTCGAAGTCTCACTATTTTTTGAATTAATCTTCATATTTTTACATTTTCTTTTGAAAAAATATGCTTTAATATAAAAACACGTTTAAAATATGAAAATGGAAAACTAAGTTCAGATCCTTCTTATTCACTTTGAAATAAAGCTTTGGTGATTTTTTTTAAATTTTTCAAAAACAGAAGGTAACCCTACCTCCTCTCCTTGAACTCTATGAAATGTTGTACGTGATAGCTCATATGTGTGAAGGTTTTTTCATGAAAATGGCCATAGACCAAGTTTATGATTTTTGGTTGGTAACATGTCACATAAGACAACATTGTGCTCAGGTTTTATATTTTTTTAATTTTTTTAATTAATGGTGCTCATTTGACCTCGATCGTGCCAGCTAGGTTTTTTTTTGAAAATGTCCGTATACCAAGTTTAGTATTTTTCCTCGTTAGTGTGTCTTATAAAATGACGAACGGCGAAGGTTTCATTTTTTTTCAATTTTTTTTAAATTAGTTATGCTCAGTCAAAGCCTTGAAAACCCCGTTGACCTGCTCAAAACCCCTCTAAACCCCGCGGGGTTTCTCCTAACCCTAGCTCCGAACATCAGCCGTCCGATCGTACCCTGGTGCCAAGCGACAGCCCTCAGATGTGGTCTTCTAGAAGGAATTCGGTGGGCAGGCTGCGTGCAGGCTCCGTGCCATTGGATCACATGGACGGCTCCGCATCGTTGGATCATGGGGCGATCCGCGAGAGGCGATCCTGTTGGTTGTGCTCGGCTGCTCGCCCACCACTGACTCCGTGAAAAAAAATGTAGTTATTGGGCCCAAAAGGAAACCAAGCTCTGGTTGGGCCGTCGAATTGCATCAGTTTTTTTGCATCGTTTGCTCTGTTTTTTGTGAACGTGTTGGCTCTGTTTTTTTGCATCGTTTGAAATTACACAACAATTGACATTGCCTAGAAAATTTAGTTCTTTTTGTTTAATACAAATGCAAAATGACCTAATTTATAAGGGCCAAATTTATTTTTATCATGCAAAATGGCCACAAACTATTCAAAATTTGTCTCTTTTTGTTCATATAATATATATGACCACGGATTCCCACGCGTGTAATTAGCTTCTTTTTCTTCTTCTTTTCAAACCACGGTTTCCCACGCGTGTATACTCCCGATGCCGCGGTGGGTGTGAAAATGGGCTACTTCACATTTGACCCTGTTATTGCCACGGCAAAATAACATGTAGCACTACGGCTATTTAAGCCACCCTCTGCCTCTGCCATCCCTCATCCATCTCCCATCCTCTGCCATCTGCCCTTCTTGCTCTTCGACCCCTTCTCCTTCTTCTGCACATCCCTCAGCCATGCAGTACACCGGACCAACCTACCGCATCCCACCCACCGTGCCGGAGAGGCTCTACCCTACCGGCGTGTACGTTGAGCGCACACTACGTGTGTGGGCGATATCAAGGTGGAGGACCGCAAGGAACTTCATCGAGTTCTTCCTCGCGGCCGGCTACCGCCACCTCCCGCGGGGATCTCCAATGATGTTCCGCGTTGAGGAGGTCATCCAAAATGGGGTGGTGGTTGCTCTCCTTGCCCACTTCACCAACACATTCGACGCCTTCTACCTCCTCGGCCGGGTGTTTTGGTGTGGCTGCGAGTTCATCGCTTTCACCACCCACAACATGTTCACGGAGTACACCAACATCTTCCCCACCGCGTCACACATGAACACTCTTCCATACCCCATCGACAACGCCCCGGAGGAGCAGTGAAGGGCGCCCGAAGGAGGAGCGAGGTGGAGAAGGCGGCGACTAGGGTTCTAAACCCTCTATCTATTTTTCTTTTTTTAGTCTATGTTATGTTAAGTTGTAATTGAACTATGTTGGAGATGCTATGGGCTTGTTGGCCCTTTTATTAAGTTCTATTATTAAGTTTTCTATCTATTATATTATTAAGTTCTTCCTAGTTTGAACTATGTGATCGTGCTATGGGCTTGTTGGCCCTATCTACATATTTGTTGATTTCTTTCTTAGAGAGCTCGCTTTGTTAGTAACCACCTAGTGCATGCAGCCACAATGAACCCTTCTCTTTTTTACACAAGCCACAAATATGTAGCCACCTAGCTAGTGCATGCAGCCACAAAAATATAAAACATATTGTTTAATTTATTTGTCATAGCAAAACGGGTGCAGATGCGAGTGGATCGAAAAGGCTGAAACTAATCGTAAAAAAATGATGCTCTAAATCGAGGAGACAAGCGTGCGAGAAGAGAGGAACTAGCGGCAGCGACCGTCGCTGCATCCGTGGCGGCTAGCGTGCACGAAAGCGGCTCGGTCAGTGCATCATGGTGGCACGCATCGGCGCATGCAGGCTCGGTCGGCACATGCAGGCTCGGTCGGCGCATCATGGCGGCGCGCATCGACGCATGCAGGCAGGCTTGCTGGGTGCCTGCATAGCAGTCTTCTGTCGTGGCGGCGCGCGCGGGCGTTTAATGCAAGGGACGGCCCAACGAAACCACGGCCCAACAGTCGAACAGCGACACCGCCCAACGCGGCCCCACTTGTCAGGTCCAATGGACGACACAGTCCAGCGCGGCCCCACTCGTCAGAGTTAACGGCCAAGCCATTGACCCGACGGCAACATCCGTTGTGACCTGTTCTGAGGGTTTCGGGCAAGGGAGTGGGGGAAACTGAGCAAAAGTTAAGAGCGCGGGGATGAATGAGTAGAGCTAAGGAACCAGGGGCACAGATGTAAAAAAACCTAAAAAGTATTAATTTCCCATCAATTCAATACTTTGCATTCTTTAATGGCAAATGCATTGTAGGCAAGCAGGATTGCAGCACACTTTGTGCCCCTGACTTGAGCCTCATACACACTGCTCTGACCGGAATTAAATGTTATAATCTTGGAGCGATTGTTGCATGAAGATTGCAACACAATGCTGGTAGTGGTTATTTTTATGGTGGGATTTATGCTTCTCATTTAGCTAAAGAGGTGGGTGTTGCACCTCTGCCTCATGACCCCATCTTGCCTACTCAGTACTTAGACTTTGATGCCATGAAACGCCATAAGTTCCTTAAGGGCAAAATCACTGATTATACTTATAACTTGAGGTTCGATAAAAAAACCAATGTGCATATTGCTTTGCCTGCGTCTGCTCTCTTTGACTTTGACAGCAAAAGAAGACATTATGTTCTTGAGAGCGAGGCCCGCGCGTACAAGGCAAAGATCGAGGCAGCTCGGCGGGCTGAGGAGGCTACACCAAGAGCCTCCGTGAGCTATCACTCTGATTATTATGCAGGCCGCGGATGGTGATTACCAAGCTAGGCCAAAAGCCTAACCTTGGGGGAGTACGTATTTCCACCGACATTACATTCATGTTCACACATTTCATTCCAGTTGTCGGTGTTCACACTTTTTCATTGTATTATCCATGCTAGATTTATTTTCTCGCTTTCTTCTTGTGTGCTTGAAAAACTGTGAGAAAATCCCAAAAAAATGTTTCTTGCTTCTTTTCGGTTTTTCTTTCTAGTTTAGTTAGTTGTAGTATTAGAAAGAAAACCCAAAAAGATTTCCTTGTTCTTCTTTTGCTTGTTGGGAGCTTTCCCGTGTAAATAGTTTTTCTCGTTTTTGTTTTTCTTCTTCTTTAATTTGCTTTCTTCAAGAAAAACTAAAAACTCCAAAAATATTTCAGTGTGTTTCTCTGAATTTCTTTTCTTTTTATTGAGTCATACCAAGGAGAAGACCACGAAAATGTTGAGTGGCTCTCATATGCATTGATATTGATCTAACAAAGAGCCCTTATTGCCTTGTCTTCTCCTTTTGAATAAAATGTTTGCAGATTCCAGCTTAGTCCACGGCACTCTTGCACTATTATTATTTTCATATCATTCGGTCGTGCAAGTGAAAGGCAATAATGACGATATTTGAGGAACTGGTAGTGGCAGAGAGAAACGGGTATGGACTCAACTTGTTCTGTTTTTGTAAATATGTTTAACCTAGTATCCATGATTCAACATGTTATGATCAAACATGTTTGCAATGACAATTAGAGATTATAGTTTCTCATGCCATTCTTAAGTAGCTAGGAGTGGATAATGATTTATCTTGGATGTCAACATGCATTAGAATGATTGTGATGTAGTATGATGATATGGTATCCTCCTCTGAATGTTTCAAGTGGCTTGACTTGGCACATGTTCATGCATGTAGTTGAATCAAAACCAACATAGCCTCTACGATATTTATGTTCATGGTGTCCATATCCTACTCATGCTAGTATTCAATGGTAATTATGCATAACACATGTTCATGACCGTTTTCGCTCTCTAGTGGCCGCTTCTCAACCTATTTGCTAGCCTTCGCCTGTACTAAGTGGGAATACTGCTTGTGCATCAAAATCCTAAAACCCAAGTTATTCCAGATGAGTCCACCATATCTACCTATATGCGGTATTACCCTGCCGTTCTAAGTAAATTTGCATGTGCCACCTCTAAAAAACTTCAAATAAACTTCTGTTTTTGTGTGCCTGGATTGTTCATAGAGCGACAGGGGGTAGTCGGTATATTCCATGCTAAGCGGGTTATTCTCATGATGAGTGTTTATTCACTCGTCCTTGCACGAGAGGGGCGGTAATAGGGATTCCCAGTCCCGAAATCAAAAATTGAAAATAATTAAACCAAACTCGCCCAGGACTGATGTTGGTATGGACGGTACCCGTGGGTTCGGCTAGCCGTGGAGTGTGTTTGTTGGTGGAGGGGGAGTAAACCTTTACTTTTATTGCTTGGGAACCGCCACTAATGTGTTTAGCATGGAAGATATTGATAACTTTTGGTCGTGAAGTAAACAGGAAGGGAGCATTTCCCAAAATTTCATTTATCTCTGTTTTAAAAATCTGAGCTCTAGCACCGCTGCAAATCCCTGCTTCCCTCTGCGAAGGGACTATCTATTTACTTTTATGTTGAGTCATCACCTTCTCAAATAAGCGCCAGATCTGAGAGCACTATTGTCATCCTCATGCATTGTGCATAGTTAATGTTGGATGCATCATGACTGGTTCTTTTCTACCATGAATTACAATGTTTAGTCGCTGCTTGAACTTTGGAGGTGCTCTGCATTTATGTTTTGTGGTCTCAGAAAGGGCTAGCGAGATACCACTATTGTCATAGTATATCACGGTTGTTTTGACAAAGTGTTGTCATTTGAGATATTTTATTATTGCTCGCTAGTTGCTTATGCCATTGATATGAGTTAATATAATTTCTAAGAGTTATTGTTGGCATGGTTAGTCATAATCTTTGCTGAAGACATAGGTGCTACTTGAGCTTATTTATGCAAACAAGAACAAAAGAGTTCGTAAAAGTTTTTCTTTTTCACTTTTAGTTTGTCAACTGAATTGCTTGAGGACAAGCAAGGGTTTAAGCTTGGGGGAGTTGATACGTCTTTGTCGTATCTACTTTTCCTAACACTTTTGCTCTTGTTTTGGACTTTAATTTGCATGATTTGAATGAACCTAACTCATACTGACGCTGTTTTCAGCAGAACTACCATGGTGTTGTTTTTGTGCAGAAATAAAAGTTCTCGGAATGGAACGAAACTTCTTGGAGATTTATTTTACAACAAAAGAAAATACTGGAGCCAAGAACCAACGGAGGGGGGCCCTGGGTGAGCACAACCCACCAGGGCGCCCCCTCCAGGCGTGCCCAGGTGGGTTGTGCCCACCTGGTGGCCCCGCAGACCCTGATTCCGACGCTATAAAATCCTATTTTTGGAGAAAAAATGAGGGAGAAAGAATTATCGCGTTTCACGATACAGAGCCGCCGCCACCTCCTGTTCTTCATCGGGAGGCCAGATCTGGAGCCTGTTTGGGGCTCCGGAGAGGGGGATCTTCGATCTTCGTCATCACCAACCCTTCTCCATCGCCAATTCCATGATGCTCCCCACCGGGAGTGAGTAATTCCTTCGTAGGCTTGCTGGGCAGTGAGGAGTTGGATGAGATCCATCATGCAATCGAGTTAGTTTTGTTAGGGCTTGATCCCTAGTATCCACTATGTTCTGAGATTGATGTTGTTATGACTTTGCCATGCTTAATGCTTACCACTAGGGCCCGAGTGCCATGATTTCGGATCTGAACCGTTTATGTTTTCACCATTATATCTATGTTCTAGATCCAATCTTGCAAGTCATATTCACCTATTACGTGTTATGATCCGTAAACCCCAGGTGACAATAGTCGGGATACTTTTCGATGATGACCGTAGTTTGAGGTGTTCATGTATTCACTATGTGTTAATGCTTTGTTCCGGTTCTCTAATGAAAGGAGGCCTTAATATCCCTTAGTTTCCTCATGGACCCCGCTGCCACGGGAGGGTAGGACAAAAGATGTCATGCAAGTTCTTTCCATAAGCACGTATGGCTATTTACGGAATACATGCCTACATTATATTTATGAACTGGATCTAGTTTTGTATCGCCCTAGGTTATGACTGTTATATGATGAATATCATCCAACGAATTCACCGATCCAATGCCTATGAATTTTCCATATATTGTGCTAAGTTGCTACTGTTGCTGCTACTGTTACACTTGCTACAAAATCATTGCTATCACTGTTACCATTACCGCTACTATTATCACTGCTATCAAAACTATCACATTAGTATGCTACTAATTACTTTTCTACAGATATTTGATCTCCAGGTGTGGTTGAATTGACAACTCAGCTGCTAATACCTACAAATATTCTTTGGCTCCCCTTGTGTCGAATCTATAAATTTGGGTCGAATACTCTACCCTCAAAAACTGTTGCGATCCCCTATACTTGTGGGTTATCAGACTTCAAGTTATTCGGTATATGATGCCAAGTCTGATGAATTAAGCTTTGTGGAACTGCCTGATGATGTTACCAAAATGGTAACAAAGCACTTTGGTGAGTTGAGAAAGATCTCAAAGAAGCTCAAGAAGGCACTCACTGACAGGCAAGTGCTAGAGAAAATGAAGAAGGAAGCCAAGTCCGAATATGAGTAGAAAGGTCTGAACAATTAAATTGTTGATATCACAAAAACCTTGAGTGTCATTCAAAACCAGAAAGTTGATTGGCATTCCAAGATGCAGATGGATGTCTCTCAGCTGTGTGACAGGAGGAACGAGGAGATTGACCACAAGGCTGATCTTGCTCGTAGTCGGATCCAAGAAGAGAAACGTCAGAAGGCATGTGCGAGAGTTAGTAAACCAAAGGAAAACAAGGACTGTCACCTTTAGAATGTGGCTGTTGATGCTATTCCACTGAACTCCAGTGCATCCTTGCAGTAGGTTCCACCATCCCCACCTCATGAAGATGAACCTACGCAGCAAGTTAGCACCGAGGAAGTTATCATTCATGTTCTAGTAACCCAAGAAGAGCATCCTGATGTTGTTGACATATTTCTGTAGAAGTATGATAACCCACAAGTACATGGGATCGCAACAGTTTTCGAGGGTAGAGTGTTCAAGCCAAATTTATTGATTCCACACAAGGGGAGCCAAAGAATATTTGCAAGTATTAGCAGTTGATTTGTAAATTCAACCACACCTGGAGAACTAAATATATGCAGCAAGGTGATAAGCAGCATAGTAGTATGATAGTTTTATAGCAGTGGTAACAGTAGCAATAGTAACAGTAGCAGTAGCAGTTTTGTAGTGATGTAACAGAAGCAACAACGAAAGTAACTTAGGAAAGATAAATATGCAAAAGAAGTAGGCACTGGATCAGTGATGGATATTTGTGTTGGATGACATTCATCACATAACAGTCACAACCTAGAGCGATACACAATAGCTCCAATTCATCAATGTAATGTAGGCATATATTCTGTATATAGTCATACGTGCTTATGATAAGAACTTGCATGACATCTTTTGTCCTACCCTCCCGTGGCAGTGGGGTCCATAAGGAAACTAAGGAATATTAAGGCCTCCTTTTAATAGAGAACCGGAACAAAGCATTAACACATAGTGAATACATGAACTCCTCAAACTACGGTAATCACCAAAAAGAATCCCAATTATTTTCACCTTGGGGTATGCGGACCATAACACGTAATAGGTGCGTATAACTTGCAAGATAAGATCAAGAACTCAAATATATCTATGAAAATATAAAGGGTTCAGATCTGAAATCATGGCACTCGAGCCCTAGTGACAAGCATTAAGCATAGCAAATTCATAGCAACATCAATCTCAGAACATAGTGGATACTAGGGATCAAGCCCTAACAAATTGACTCGGTTACATGACAAATCTCATCCAACCCCATCACCGTACAGCAAGCCTACGAAGGAATTACTCACTCCCGGTGGTGAGCATCATGAAATTAGTGATTAAGAAGGGTTGATGATTACGACGGCGACAAATTCCACCCTCCGGAGCCCCGAACAGACTCCAGATCAGCCGTCCCGATGAAGAACAGGAGGTGGCAGCGGCTTCATATCATAAAACGCGATGACTCCTTCTCTCTGATTTTTTCTGGACGAAGAGGTACTTATGGAGTTGGAGTTAGGGTTGCCGGAGCTTCCAGGGGCCCACAAGCCTGCTAGGCGTGCCATTGGGGGTGGGCGCGCCCCCTGGGGTTGTGGCGCCCTGGTGGCCCCCTCTGGTAATTCTCTTCGCCAGTATTTTTTATTTATTCTGGAAATATTCTCCGTAAATTTTCAGCCCAATCCGAAAATTTTATTTCTGCAAAAAAATAACACCATGGCAATTCTGCTGAAAACAGTGCCAGTCCGGGTTAGTTCCATTCAAATCATGCAAATTAGAGTCCAAAACAAGAGCAAAAGTGTTTGGAAAAGTAGATACATTTGGGATGTATCAAAGGCTGATGAAGAAAATGTGTCACCTAAGAAACAAGCTCAAGACGATCAGACTGATGAGGAGATTGAAGTTGAGAAGGCAAATACATCGCCTCCGAAAACTTTGCAGGCTGAGCCCTCCAGTTCCAATAAGGAGGAGACTGACAAGATTGAGGGGGAAGCAAATGCTTCCCAAGAGAAAACACCCCCGGTCACACCATTTGGTGCTGCCACCCAGATGGATGTTGATCCTGCTCCTCATTCCATTGCTTCACAGATGGAAGAGGAATAAAAGAAACCAAATGAACTGATGGCTCAAGAAGTGATTGCACCACCAGTTGTCCCTCAAGTCTTTGAGCATGAGGTCATTGTGCCTCCATCCCAGCAGAAGGAAGAAAAGGCCCTGGTGCCCGAAGGCCAGAAAGCCACTGAAGGAGTTACAGCGAGCAACAAAGATGGTTCCTCAAGTTCCTCAAAGCCATCAGTGCAAGCAAAGTCGAGGAAGCTTCGTGCTCCTCTCAAACCTATAGATGAAGATCTGCCCGAGCCTGATGATTTTTGGACTCAGTGCATGGCCAATGAATAACTCAAAAACCCCTTGGAAACATTTCCTCTGTTTCCAGTCGAAGATGCCCTGAATGGTCCAGCTTTCAATGAATAGCTTCACAATTCGAAGCTTGCATTCTTTGGGACCAATCTCATATGAAGGGTAGCGAACATCTTTGTTGCCAAGATTCTGGACTAAGGAACAGGCAGTTTATTATGCGTGCATTTTGTTCTATAAGAATCGCATATTCAAGCACAAGATTCTGGATTTTGTTGAGCTCGAAAGGTTGCCTTGTTTTCACCATACCATCGAGCAAATTGAGCAAGTCTTTCTGAAAGGATTTCTGCGTTTCAATCATGGATGGAATCAAGAAGGTATTCTTCAATTCTATGCCCCCCTATATATCTCAGGAGACATTGCAGATAGTAGCACATGGCTTCTCAAATGGATGACCGAAGAAGATAAGATCATGTGCTCTACTGATCAGTTTTTAGCATTGCTAAATATTCCTCGATGTGAATTTGATGAGGCTCGCAAACACAGACTACACTTTTGGGAAGTCATTGAAGCTCAAAATCATATGTTGATGGACCTCGAGCTTGTTGGAGATGATTGTACTGAAGTTAGTCCGAAAAATCTGGTATATGAGAACAAAGTGTTGTTCTACATACTGTGCAACTCTCTCACCCCAACTAACCGATCGGAAAAATTGGTGGCATCGTGTCAAATGCACTTAATGCAACATCTCATGGCATTCAGTTTGATGTTCCTGGCCTATTCATTCAGAACATGGCCTATGCAGCGGGTGGCGCTCAAGCTTTGAAGCCGTATGCTCCATGGATTATGTATGCCATAGAGCAGCTTACTCAGAAAAAGTTCTTTTGTCCTCATGTGCTGAAAGCTTTCACTCCTCTAGTCTATGACACTCTACGGATTGTAAAGGACGCAGGCAAAGGAAAGACACCCATTAATGCAACCACTCTTGATTCAGCTCGAGCTCTGAAGGTCAAGAAGGCCATTGTTAAAATCCCTCGAGATGAAAATCCTTCGCTATATGAGATTTGTCTTTGCACTCAGCAGGCTCCTGAGAGCCATATTAAGCTTGACCGCAAAGTAAAAGTGGAGATGATGGCTGAGATAAATCTGCTTCACAATTATGCTCGCCAAACTCTTCTGCATGAGGAGGAACAGAAGAAGCGCTCTTGGACTCTTCTGCGAAAGCATTATACTCGTAAGCAACTCCCTGCCAAGGGCATCAAAAAGAACTATGACTATCTAGAGCTGTTTGAAATTCCTCGCATTCGAAGACAAACTCCAGTTCTACCTCAGAGGTCTGACTCCACTGATCTGCTATTTGTCGACACCGATGATGAGATTGAAGGCACTGTATACTCCCTAATTTACAAGCTAGATGCTCCTCGCTTTGAAGATCCCGAAGCCAAAGACGGAAGCCCTGCTCTAGCCTCGGCCTCCACCATTCCTTGTTCTGATTCACCGAATAGTTCGAGTTCTGAGGGTTGTTCAAACGAGTAGTTCCTCGCATGCGTTCTCCTTCCTTTTTGACACTTGTTGACAAAAGGGGGGAGAAGAACATCGAGGGCTAGATGTGTGGGTTATTTGCAGGTTTTGCATTCGCCTTTTGCTTTTTAGTCGAACAATTTGGTTTTTCTGTAGTTGAACTATTTGCTTAAGTGGTCGTGAAACCTTATAGCACCGCCTATGGTGCTGGAAAACCTCGTCGTCATGTAACGTTAATAACCCCCCCTGCAATGCTATATTTGCCCTCGTATCTTTGGTTGCATGTGCATCCAAAATTTATCGTCTTGCAATAACTTTTTTGTTGCTTATCTTCTTGCAGAGAAAGCAATAGCAGCTGAGAAAGGATTACACATCCTCGTTTCTCTGAAGAGAAATGCACTTATCTCGATAAGATGTATTTCCTATCATGATTTCTCATTGATTTCTAACTTGCAGGAGAATACCTTCGAAAGCATATCTACCTCGAGCGAAATCATAGTATATACATTGCTCTGTAGTTACCTGGTTATCTAACCTTGTAGGGTAGTCATTTATCTCATGTGGATTCAAACCATGTTCTGAGAAAATCTTCATGGCTTATTTCTACAACAAATCATTTCAAAGTATTCATACTCTTTAACAAATCTTCTGCAATGATTTTGTGTCGTAGGAAACATCTCAGATACTATTGAGTGTATTAACTAAGTCAACGAATGATATCTACTATCAATGCTACTCAAGCGAAGATTCACATCGCCTCCCTTCTACTTACATACTTATGCATGACTTCAGTCAAATTTTCAGTAAGATGCATACCTTCAGGGGGCGTGTCTTATCTTCGTGATTAGCTTTTGCTACTTATTTTCCATCGCAATACATTCCATTATCCTTTCATCTACCTTTCGATGTGTTCTGTTTTGTCAACAACCATCCCAAAAGGGGGTGATTGTTGGTGCAAAGTCTTGCCCCCTTGTGTTTTGGAGATTGTTGCCAAAAATAGGCATGGATAGATTTGTTTGCTAGTGCACACAGAGAGAAAGAGTCCATGCAAGTCCGAAGAGAATGTTGTATTCGGTGTTAAGTTCGAGGAACTTCACCAAAGAATATCTGCGTTGCATAGAAGGATGAGCTTCGTTTCGCTAAGATGTATTTGCGAGAAGTTTGAAGTGAAGGAGTTGACCCCTCAAAATTATTGCTGATGTGAAGCAATACATGTTCGGTGTTGTCCAAAGAAATTGACTGCAGTCACGAAGTTGAAGATGAAGTGAAGACATAGCATTTATTTCGTTGTTCTTCTCTCTCTCTTTTTGAGTCATAGGACCTCCGTACTATTAAGAGGGGTATAGGTTCTTGATGCTTAGGTCCACTGTGATACTTAGCCGAAACCTTTGAAAGATTGAGAGAAATATCTTTATGCTTCGAATGATTACCTGTCAGCAGAAGACATTGTTCTTCGGTGCTGCAGGAGATATCTTTCAAATTCAGGAGTTAGCATTTCTTGCTCCACAAGGAATGTTACCATTGTGCTCAATTTCCGACCGTTCGAATCGTGTCATTCAGCCATTGGCTGATCCACATGTCCAATTTGGTCATTTCCCATCAGGGAAGGTTGTGGCCATAAATAGCCACCCCAGTCCAACGTTGCTCGTTGGCTGCTCTGCTTAAGATTTCTGAGAAGATTGATTGAACATCCCCTTTCTGAGAGATTTGAGTTTCAAATCCATGAGAGAAAACCAAGAGCCGAAACTTAGATAGTGATTGAGCATCACAGTAGTTCTAAGCTAGGGTTCTTGTACCTATTACTCTTGAGAGCTGCACACTCTCTAGACGGATAGGTGTCGGCTTGAGTGACAAAGAGTAATTGTCTTCACCAAGCAAAGTCTTTAGCAACCAAGAGTCGTTTTGGTTTGTGAAGAAGTCTGTCGAAGGTTTGGACATCACCGACAAGTATCTACCATGAGTGAAATCAACCGGAGTCTGATCTGATAGCTTACAACATCACCATTGTTATCATTAAGCTAGTGAACTATTATGCTCAAATTATTATAACTTCTTACCTTGAATGATTTGCTCCTCACTAAAGTGCATGTTCATTATTCTCTTATTCGAATGAATTCCGCTGCTGTGTTTGGGCTCAATTCAAAACATTCGCAAGAATTTTTTATTCTCCCATTCACCCCTCCCACCCTCTGGTCGATATACTCTCGGTCCTAATAGTTTCCAAAAGAATAGTACTATTACTGTATTGTATGGGGGAGAAGCCGATTCAGCGAAGAGTGATGGTTGCTTCGTCCGTCAAACTTACTGTCGGGTCTATGTGATTTGACGGCTCATTGGTCATTATTGCTGCGGCGGTACAACCGTGGTGAGTCTCAGTTGTACTACTACACTCTACTTTGGTGCATGACACATGGACCCGGATGTTGGGTGTCCCATATTTTGGCGAAAGGAGGTAGAATGATTTTGGAGCCAGGAACCGCGTCGTAGAGCGTCTTTGTTTCGTTCACGTGTGGTGCCCGACCCTCCATTAAGTGAACAACTACTACACGTGTCAAATTATGACGTGGGTTGCCTCTTCGTATAGAAATGAGCTCCACTGTGTAGCCACACGTGTGTGGTTGGAAAGAGTACGTGCATCGGTACGTGCACCTCTTCTCATCGTGCACGTACCCCACCTACGTGGGTGTTTGTGAGAGCGATACATTGACCTAGAGAGAGATGGTGTGTGCGCGAGAAATCACTAGAGATTCATTAGTGTTTTTTTGCGGGTGATTTCAAGAGTGTATTTGAGTGCATGAGAGATAGACAGGGAATATATGTCAATGATATCTCAGAAAAAATATAACATATGCAATGTGTGTGAAATAGAGGCATTGACTGCTGACTGGGCAGTCAAGCGGGCCATCCTTGTCAGCCCCTGTAGCACACTGCTATGTACAATCTCTGTGTGCACCTAGCAATTTCTATTTTAATTTCGAATTAATAATATTCTAGAAATCATTTAAACTTTGGAAATTCATAGAAAATAAACGTAAGTCAGATGAAAATAATTTATATATCAAAAATGACCAGAAAAATATAATGAATCTGAATATGTCACTCACATACCTGTCAGACCACTTTAACATACTGAACCTTGAACATTTGCATCAGGATCATCTGACCGAATAATACCTGGAACTGGGAAAACATTGCCAGATGTATTCCCTTCTTTTAAAATGTTTAGGGATGCATTAGCATATCATCAACACACTTTTCCATGACATGACATGCATCTGTGTTGCATTTGTATGCCTGTCATTTATTTGTTTTTCCCCTCTCCTCTATTCTTTCGGTAGACCCCGAGACTGCCGCTGCCTCCGAGTATGACTACGTCGACGACGACCCTTCCTTCTCAGCAGAGCTTCCAGGCAAGCAAACCCCCCTTGATCATTCCGATATCGCATATTCCTTCTCTCTATTGCTTGCATTAGAGTTGTGATACTGTTACTACTTTATCGGTAGATCCTATACTGCTGCATAGCCTGTCTTTGCTACTACTATTGATACCTTACCTGTTATTCTATATGCTTAGTATAGATATGCTAGAGTATCATCAGGGGACCTACATCCTTGTCCATCTGACATGCTATATGTCGGTGTACTAAGTATTGGGCCACTAGTACCCCGTACTTGTGCACGGGCAGTTGTAGCCATCCTCGCGGCAAGGCTTGCCGGGAACAATTCGAGGTTGATTCAAGCCATCAAGGAAATCATCAAGTCAGAGATCTGAGGATCAGCAGATAAGCAAAGCTGGAAATCGAAGGCCAGCTTCCCCGGCAAGATCCTTGCCGGGATGGCCCGTGGAGCCCGGCAAGGCTCGGCGCCCGGCAAGGCTTGGCGCCCAGCAAGGCTTGGCGCCCGGCAAGGCCTGGCGCCCGGCAAGGTTTGGTGCCTGGCGAGATTCCGCCACTGTGCCACCGCTTCGGCACAGTAACAGGTCTGACATTCTGGCTCCTTCCCTAGATGCGTGGCGACGCGCCAGTGGAGGAGAGCTTAAGCGGTGTTGATGGGATGGCCCCTTTTTCCATCCCCAAGAAAGTGAGGACACCTAAACGGACACCTAAACGGACACCTCACGGTGCATTAAATACGCTTGTCCTAGTCCGTCAGGGGTTAGGTATGATACCCTATAGCTACTTTACACCTCAATGTATGTATATTTTGCCACTGTGGAGACCCCTTTGAGCATATAAAAGGAGGCCCAAGGCAACTGCTACAGAGGAGGAGAACTTCCGGCCCATTCTGCATGCGTAGCAGCTCTTTGAACGTACTGTTCACTGCGAGCGCTCCTGAAGGCTGGGCTTAAGAACATCAATAAGAACACAAAGCAGGAGTAGGGTTTTACGCGGATCAGCGGCCCAAACCTGGGTAAAAACTTCCCGCGTCGATCACTGGTTCTGCTCTTTGCGTATACCTCTCCCCCCGCCGAATCGTAAAGGGGTCTCTTGGGACCCCATAGGTGTCGTACGCCGACATCTTTGGCGCGCCAGGTAGGGGCATTGAAGGTTGCGTGAACCTGATCTGGTGATCGGCGCCTTAGTTTCTTCATCATCTTCATCATCATGCCACCCAAGAAGAAGAGCGCTGCGACAGCGCAACCGTCCGGGTCCGTTTTGCCTACGCCTTCACGTACTGGCGATGGCGTGGGTGCAGAAGGAAGAGGACTAGAACCCCCGCGGCGTTCAGGTGATCCGAGCCAGGTGAGCGGCATCGTTCGCAGTGGCGGTGGTAACCTGCACGCCGCTGGATCTAGGGATGGCGCTGTGTTGCCTACGGGTGGCACAACGAATTCGAGAGATCGAAGGGCGCCTGCTGGAGCTCCCATGCCGGCCCAAGCGTCATGACCTATCCAGGTCGTGCATGATGAGCGACGTCATGGCGTTGGTGGTTCAGGGCGTCCCCATGAAAAGGTTTCTGCGCATAGATCCCAAGATGCGCGGGACCAGCATGCACACCGAGCTGCCAGCAGAGGTGGCGCACGGTCGCGTGACCGTGGTGGTGCTCCTTCTAACTTGGTTAGGAGTCAGAGCACCTCACGTACCTCGCACTTGTCGCCGCCACCTACGCTAGCGGAAGCCTTGGCACGTGCGCAGCTGCTCCTCGATTTCCCTCCTGCCCCGGAGAAGATGGAGGAGTGGCGAGCTACCATCCAGAGCCTCATCGGCTTCACCAACAAAGATGGACCGCAAGAGGCAGGGCCCTCGCAGCGGAGGCCCATCGATCCGGTGCGAGCCGATGTAGAGAAAACCGGAGGTGGTGCAACTACAGTGCACTCCCCTCCACGGCACCAGCGGCGGCCGACAACTCAGCAAGTCGACCGCCATGAAGAAGTTTCCACGGTGTCGTCCGATCCACGGATGCGCCGCGATCAGCGTCAAGTTCTCCAGGAGCGAGGCAAGGAGGACGCTCGAACTACCATCGAGCAACGACGGGAAGCGCGCTATCAATCTGATAAGCATGCGGGGCCGGCTGTTGACGAGCCTGCGCCAGGGGACATAGGAGACTTGCCTTATGAGGTAGGGACTCCAGCGTTTACCCGTGAGCTGCGGCAAGTCCGGTGGCCCAATTCCCGAACCTTCAAGCCGGAGGTCCCGGAGAAGTATGACGGAAAGACCCATCCCTCGGAGTTCCTGAGCATCTACACCATTGCGGTGCAGGCTGCCGAGGGTCGAGATGACAAGATACTTGCCAACTACTTCCTGTTGGTGCTCAAGCCCAACGTCAGGTCGTGGTTGATGCATCTGCCGGAGAATTCTATTTCCTCCTGGTCAGATTTGTGCCATCAGTTTGTTGGCGCCTTCGTTGGAGGCCACCAAGCTCCTGGCCAAGAGAGCGATTTGCACATCATCCCTCAGAAGGAGGGCGAGTCCCTGCGCAAGTTTACGCAGAGGTTCAGCCGAGTGCAGTACAATATTCCCGACGTTCATCCTGCCGCTGTCATTAGCGCGTTTCACCAGAACGTGCGTAACCGCAGAATGCGGGAAGAGCTGGCAATGAACAAAGTCAGGAGTATCGCCGAGCTTTACGCTCTGGCCGATAAGTGCGCTCGAGCTGAAGAGGGGAGGAAACTCCCCGGTGAGGCTGTTGGCGCGGCGGGCGAGTCCGAAGATGAAGACGCCGCGGCCCCGTTAAGGAAAGGCCGGCGACGAAACAGGAAACGCGGAGCCAAGGCCGTGCTTGCTGTCGAGGAATCCGGCAACCCCGGCGCCGCCAAGAAGGCCAAGGTTGGTGACCCCGGCAAGGATCTTGCCGGGTGCCCTTCCTGTCAGGCCTTGGCGGCTGCCGACAAGTCGGAGAACTCCGGCAAGCAGTATTGCAAGATCCATCGCACCAAGGGCCACGATCTCCAGAACTGCCGACAAGTCGAGCAGCTCGCCGAGAAGCAGAAGGCCGAATACGAGAGGCGAGATAAGGAGAAGGCCCAAGATGGTGCTGAGGGGTCCGGCAAGAAACGCGGTGGCCGGGGAGGTCGCCGCGGCAAGGCCAAGCAGCAAAAGGATCGGCCCGCTCGGGGCCGAGATAAAGGAGATGATGATGAGGAAGAGGATGAATCCAGTGAGCAAGAATTCCAGAAGGCTACGGAGGCCATGTGCATTGATGGGGGTGCCTCGCTGCATTCCTCCCACCGCCAACTCAAACAGTGGGTGCGGGAGGTCAATGCGGCAGAGCCATCCCCTGATGCGTGTAGGCCCCTGAAGTGGTCCAGCACGCCTATCATCTTCGACGCAGAGGATCACCCTGATCGCACAATTGCGGTCGGGTATTTGCCGTTGTTGGTCTCGCCAACGATTCGCAACCTCAAGGTGACGAAGATGTTAGTTGACGGCGGGGCCGGCCTAAATTTAATCTCACCGGATGTGCTCAGAAGGCTTCAGATTCCCGACGAGGACCTCGAGGAAACGGGTACGTTTCAAGGGGTCAACCCGGGAAGAACCCAGCCTAAGGGCAAGATCACGCTGCCGGTAACATTTGGCAGCGAGCTTAACTTCAGGACCGAAAAGGTGGTGTTTGATGTCGCCAAGATCCCCATGTCATACAATGGGATCCTTGGTCGGCCAGCGCTGGCTAAGTTTATGGCGGCATCACACTATGCGTACAACGTCTTGAAGATGCCTGGGCCGTTGAGCGTCATCACTATCCATTCTGATAAGAAGGATGCGCTCATCTGTGCCGATCAACTTTACCGGGAGGCAGTTGCAGCACCTGCCGTCAAGGCATCTGCTCCTGCCGCTGAAACTCCCGGGGGGAAGAAGAAGACCGGCAGGAGCCTTGGCGCGAACTCCGACAAGCGCACCTCCTCGGAATGCTGCGCTTCCGTCGAGGACGTACCAAAGAGTTCCACCGGCAAGAACAAGAAGTCCAAGGCTGCTCCGCCGGAAACCAAGAAGGTGCCTGCCAGGGAGGACGGAACGGGGGGAACTTTCACCATAAGTTCCACCCTAGATGACAAATAGGAAAGCGCGCTCGTTGCTTTCATGCGGGCGAATGTCGACGTGTTTGCATGGCAACCGTCTGACATCCCCGGTGTTCCCAGGAAGGTAATTGAGCACCACCTTGTTGTCTGTCCTCATGCGCGGCCCGTCAAGCAAAGGGTCAGGAAGCAGGCCTTGGAGCGGCAAAAATTCATTGCCGAAGAAATTAAGAAGCTGGAGGCGGAAGGACTGGTCAAAGGAGTGCTTCATCCAACCTGGTTGGCCAATCCGGTTGTAGTGCAGAAAGCGAATGGGAAATGGAGGCTTTGTATCGATTATACAGATATCAATAAAGCTTGTCCAAAAGATCATTTTCCCTTGCCGCGCATCGACCAGATTGTGGATGCCACCGCTGGTTGTGATCTCCTGTCCTTCCTTGATGCCTATTCAGGGTATCATCAGATTTTTATGGCAAAAGAAGATGAAGAGAAGACCGCCTTTATCACCCCATGCGGTATGTATTGTTTCATACGAATGCCTTTCGGGTTGAAAAGTGCTGGTTCAACATTTGCCAGAGCAATCCAGATTGGTTTTGAGCCACAACTCCATAGAAATATGGAGGCGTATATGGATGATATAGTGGTCAAAACCAAAGATAAAGCAACGCTCATTCAAGACTTAGAAGAAACATTTGCAAACTTGCGCAAGATCAATTTGAAGCTCAATCCTGAGAAGTGCGTGTTCGGTGTTCCTTCCGGCAAGCTCCTCGGATTCTTTGTATCTTGCCGGGGAATCGAAGCGAACCCCGACAAGATCAAAGCTATTGAGCAAATTGAAGCGCCGAGACGCGTCAAGGATGTGCGTCGTCTTGCCGGCTGTGTTGCTGCTCTAAGCAGGTTTATTTCCAAATCTGCTGAGCGCGCCCTGCCCTTCTTCAAAATTTTGAAGAAGGCAGGTCCAATGAAATGGACTCCGGAGGCGGAGGCTGCGCTGCAAGATTTGAAGAAATACCTTTCCTCTCCGCCGATGCTAGTCGCGCCTAAACCACAAGAGCCATTGCTGCTGTATCTGGCAGCAACAAATCAAGTGGTTAGCGCTGCGCTAGTGGCGCAAAGAGAAGCTGATGAGGAAGCAACGTCAACGGCAGGACCGCCAAATGACGCGGCAAGATCTTCCCCGGCAAGGGTTGATCCCGGCAAGACAGGATCTGCGCAAACAGAAGAACCCGTGCAGAAGAAGGTGGTGCAGCGCCCAGTTTATTTTGTTAGCTCTCTTTTACAAGGAGCTAGGTCAAGATATTCTGGTGTGCAGAAGTTGCTTTTTGGCCTCCTTATGGCCTCGAGAAAGCTGCGCCATTATTTTCAAGCACATGAGATCACCGTTGTCACTCGCTTTCCGTTGCAACGGATTTTGCAAAATCCGGAGGCAACCGGCAGGATCGTGGAGTGGGCGTTGGAGTTGTCCAGCTTTGGCCTTAAGTTTGAAAGCACTTCGATGATTCAGAGCAGGGCCTTGGCGGAGTTCATTGCAGAATGGACCCCAACGCCAGACGAAGAAGTTTAAGAAACAACCCTCCCCGGCAAGGAAATCGATCAGCAATGGGTTATGTACTTTGACGGGGCTTTCTCGCTACAAGGCGCCGGTGCTGGCGTGCTGCTTGTCGCACCCACCGGAGAGCACCTCAAGTACGTAGTCCAAATGCACTTTCCCCGGGAGAGTTCAACAAACAACACTGCAGAATACGAGGGTTTGCTTGCCGGTCTCAGGATCGCGGCAGACCTTGGTATCAGAAAGCTCATCATCAAAGGCGATTCACAACTTGTCGTCAGGCAAGTTAACAAGAGTTATCAAAGTCCATTGATGCAGGCCTACGTAGATGAAGTGAGGAAATTGGAAGAGCGCTTTGACGGTCTGCAGATGGAGCACGTTCCTCGTGCTGAGAACAATATTGCTGACGACCTGTCAAAGCGTGCCGCCCTCAAGTTGCCTGTGGAACCAGGAACTTTTGTGCTCCAATTGACTCAACCATCCGTGGCGCCATCGATGCGGCAAGAAAAGAGAAGAAAGTTGAACTCTGGCCAGTACTTCCCGGCAGAGCTCCCCGGAACCGCCGGCAAGGAAGTTGCCGGGATCGACACGCCCGCCGGGGAACAACAGGCTCTGGCAGGGCCTCAGGCCCTTGCTGTCGAGACAAACGTTCCCCCAGCAGAGGAGATGCCTTTAGTCCTAGCTGTCGAGCCTCAGGCTCCGGCATGGGCGCAGCCCATCGTCCATTTCCTTCAGACAGGTGAACTCCCTGAGGAACAGGAAGAGGCGGAGAGAGTAGCCCGTCGGTCTGTTATGTACAAGTTCGTCGATGACGTCCTGTACAGAAAGAGAACAAATGGTGTGAAATTGAAGTGCATTCCTTGGGAGGATGGACTAGAGCTGTTGGCAGAGATACATGGGGGCATATGTGGTTCTCACATAGGGTCAAGAGCGCTTGCCGGGAAAGCATTCCGGCAAGGTTTCTTTTGGCCTACCGCCCTCCAGGATGCAACTGCACTAGTAACCAAGTGTGAAGCGTGCCAATTTCATTCGAAGAAATTACATCAGCCAGCTCAAGCTCTTCAGACAATCCCTCTCTCCTGGCCATTTTCGGTCTGGGGGCTCGACATACTGGGCCCTTTCCCCCGTGCTACCGGGGGCTTTGAGTACTTGTACGTTGCTATCGACAAGTTCACAAAGTGGCCGGAGGTGGAAGCAGTGAGGAAGGTGACAGCGCAATCAGCTGTCAGGTTCTTCAAGGGAATTGTTTGCCGTTTCGGTGTGCCCAACAGGATCATCACCGACAACGGCACGCAGTTCACAAGTCGCACCTTCGTGCAGTACGTCCAAGACCTTGGCGGCAAGATTTGTTTTGCCTCTGTTGCTCACCCTAGAAGCAACGGCCAAGCGAAGAGGGCCAATGCTGAAGTGCTGCGCGGTCTCAGGACCAGAACTTTCGACAGGCTGAAAAAGTGCGGAAGACGCTGGATTGATGAGTTGCCGGCGGTTCTTTGGTCAATCAGAACGACACCAAATCGAGCCACCGGCCAGACGCCCTTCGCTCTAGTCTACGGAGCGGAAGCAGTTCTCCCCACAGAACTCATATACGGATCACCTCGAGTGCTCGCTTATGATGAGCTTGAGCAAGAGCAACTGCGGCAAGATGACGCTGTGCTCCTTGAGGAGAATCGTCTTCAGGCTGCTGTGCGAGCTGCACGCTACCAGCAAGCTTTGCGCCGCTATCATAGCCGCAAAGTTCATGCCCGAAGCCTTGAGGAAGGCGACCTTGTTCTTCGACGGATTCAGTCCGCCAAGAATTCAAACAAGTTGACGCCAAAGTGGGAAGGCCCTTATCGGGTAGTACGAGTCACCAGGCCCGGCGCTGTCCGCCTGGAGACCGAAGATGGCGTTCCAGTGAGTAATTTCTGGAATATCGAACATCTTCGCAAGTTCTACCCATAAGGCGCGGTTGCCGGGGTCTCCCGGCAACCACCTTTTTGTACAAGTCTTGCCGGCAAAGCATGTGATCCTTTGTACAAAGCCAGGCGCAGACCCTGAGCACAGATGAATAAATTTAAGTGTTGTACATTCTCTTATTGATTCCCATGTTCATATTTATATATATGCATGTTTATCTAAGATGTTGTATGACACCTGATCCCGGTAAGTTCTAACGAACCGCCAAGGTTTCATGCCTTTATTTTCTCTTCTTTCTTTTTCTCAAAAGACAAAAGGATTCCTCGCGTGCACATTTGCCGGGGGGGGAAGGGAGATATGAATACCAGTTGGTGACGTTCGGAATCGACACTTGCCGGAGGAAGAACAAAGACAGGAAGCTAAGTCCTAAAAACTCAGAGCAAGTTTTTCTTTTATTACCAAGTTATTTCCTTGGACGATTCCGACTCTTGTATGGAAAATCTGCACACGGAGGAACCCTTGTTGTAATCGGTCGTGCCCTTATTTTGTTTCGAGTCCGCTCAACAATTTAAGTGGCTTCCTTGAGAACGCCAAGGAGTCTTGCCGGCCGCTGCGCCTCCGGTAGGCTGCTGAAATCCCGCACCCAGCGCTCGCGGCAGGTTGCGCGCCGGCAAGTTTTTCAGTAAGCGTAGGGTGAACTCCATACATAAAGGAATCAGACAAGGAAAGTAGCAAGCATGAGCCTAAACATAGTCAAATTGTATTACATCCATGAGTTGCCGCGATTCTAATTTGAGACTTGATTGTCTTTTACATGGAATAATGATGGCAAGAAAAGGGGGAAGCACTCAATCCCTGCGCTGGCCTTCGATCCTTTTGATGGAGTCCACCTTCTCAAGGATGGGCGCGATGCACTCTTCAAGCGCCTCAACATTTGCATCCTTTGGCAGATGGCCGAGCGCGTTGGAGAGATCGATGCCGGGGTTGTTGTGCACCACCTTGATGAGCACCTTGCGGAGGACGGCCCGGCAAAGCCGGCGAGTCTCGTTCGCCAGTTGGGTCGCCCGACTGGACTGGAGCACCCTCAACGCGTTAATGATACTTTCAAAGAACATCGTCAACCTGGCACTTGGAGATATTCTTTCCTCGGAAGAGTACTTGAAGTTCGGCAAGCCCATGGTTGACAGTTCCGCGGTAAGCTTCTCCGCGGTGGCGATGAGACGGCCAGTCCAGATCTCCACTCCCTTCTCGTACTCGTTTTGGGCAGCGGCGGCGCTCTTGAGCAGGTTCCTCTCTCCTTGGAGATCCTTGAGTAGAGCCTTCTCACGGGCCTTGCCGGCCTCGAGAGACTTCTGCAGCGTGGTCAGCTTCAGCTCCAGAACCGCAATATTATCAGCCGCAGAGGAGAGCTGCTTGGTCTTGTCGGACAAGGCAACTTGCGTCTCCGCCAAGGAGTGGAGGGTTTTTTCCCTGTCCCCCTTGAGCGTCGAGAGTTCCTTGCCGTGCTCTTCGAGATCTGTTTCCAGCCTCTTCACTCTGTCGTTCAGCTCGTTCTTGGCGGCCTCTGCAGCTTCGGCAGCATCGACGGCCTCCTTGAGCTTGCCGGCGTGACTTGCAGTCAGAGCTTCGAGCGCCTCCTTATGTTTTCGCTCCAGCTCCTGGGTCCGCCGCGCGACAAGATTTTCAATATCTTCATCCTTGCTGCGAAGCTTGGCGGCGAGCGCCTGCTCACGAGCAGTGAGATCTTCCTCGTGAGCATCAAGAGCAACGCGGTGCCCCGTCAGGAGTGCATCTTCGGCAGCAATCCTTTGAACAGCTTCATCATGCGCCTTCTCCATGTCTGATTGCTTCAGGAGGATCTCGTTCCACTGCTGGCTCACTTGTTCCCGGCCGGCAACCAACTCTTGAAGGACCTCGGTGTGCCAGATCTGCATTTGTGCGACGCGCCTTTGGAAATCTACTTCGGCCGCCTCAACAACTATCATTCTGGATTCCGCTTTGTCTTTCCGGGCATGATGGAGAGCCTGGAGTTTGCGGAAGTTCTCGCCCATGGCCTGAAGGAGCTGATCCTCTTCAGATTTGCCGCTGCTAGTGCTGGGATCGTCGACAACTTCAAGCCCGGCAGCAGCGATGATTTCTACGAAAACTTCTCCTTCGGCTGGTGCCCCAGCGCTTGCCGTCCCCAGCAAGTTGATGAACAGGTTCTCGCCAACCTTGAGGTACTTGCTGGATGAGGGGCCTTCAGATGTTGATGGCTGGTCTTCAGTGGCCGCCTCATCAGTGACAGGGGGCTCTGTGGCCGGTGTAGCGCCTGGCGCTCCTGTGGCAGGAATGCTATCAGTACGGTCCTCAGTCTCCCTGTCGCCCCCTTCAGCAGGTTCTTCGGCGGTTTCCTCTTGTGCTGTCTTGGCGGCCTCCCCGTCAAGAGCACCACCAGCCTCGACAATGTCATCCTTGGTGGCCTCACTGGCAGCGATCATGTCTGCTTCGGCGGCAGCATCCCTGGCGGTCTCCTCGATCACGACATCGACGTCCATGTGTTCCATCACAGGGAACTCTGAAGGGCAAAGGAGGGAAACAGAATAAGATCAAGGTTGAAGTTTGAAGTGACCGAAGACAGGGAGATAAGAGAAAAAGAATAACAAGCACTCTGAGGCAATCGAGTACCTGCGTCGGGCCGTCGGGAGGTGGCTTCACCCCTCCCGGCAACTCCGATTGCCGGGGGCGTGTCGCCGGAGTCCGCGCTTGCCGGCTCCCCTTCAGTTAGGATGGGCTCGTCGGCAGGATCTCTTGCCGGGGACGTGCTTGTGGGCGGAGCGGTCGATGAAGGAGGCACAATGGGAATGTCTTCTCCTTGTTGCCGTTCTTCTCCTGCGAACCCAAAGATATCAGTAGGCAAGAATGAAAACCTCGGCACCCGCCAACGGAAAAAGAACAATGAACTTACGCTGGGGGCTGTGCTGGGGGCTGCGCTGGGGGCTGCGTTGAGGACTAGACTCCGGGCTCACAATGACGGTTTCTGGCACGCTAGTGGCCTGCCGGGGGCTCGTCGCCCGTAGAAGTCCTTGACCTCTTCGCCATCCTCTCCAGCAAGGTTTCTGTGTCACTGCAGAAACAATACAAGCAAGTCAGTAAAGATTGATACAAGATTGGAAGGTAAAAGCTGTGGCAAAGTACTTACTCTTCTTCCTCTCGCTCCGGACTAAAGCCGGAGATGTCGAAGTCGACCTCCGTTGCGGTGTCTGAGTGGGGAGGCAGAGGAGGAGTCCTAGGCCGCTTGGCTGTGGCAGGCACCGGGGCAGCTTCCGGTGCGGTGGCACGAGACCCTCCTGCCGCCCCAGCAGTGGCCGCTGTTGTGGGCCTCGCGCGCCGTGCAGGCTGTTGACGAGCCCCCTGCCGCGGTCCAGTCTTGCCGGCCACTTTCTTGCCGGGGGCTTCGCCGCTCGAAGAAGGCTAGCTTGCCGGGATGCCAGACGCAGCCTTCCGAAGAACACGCTTCGCCTTCTTCTTCGGGGGTGGGGGCTCTTCTCGCGTCTCTTCTTCTTCGACCGAGTCCTCGCCGGACGAGCTTTCAGCGGTTGCGCTGCTCTCCTCCCCGGCAACCTCGACCTCCCCGACAGGCTTCACCTCCACTACCATCTCTGCGTCGCTAGCTTCCCACTCTGTGAAGCCGACGCTGACGGCCTCTGCGGCAAGATTTGCCTCTTCCACCCTAGTAGCAATGTAAGCTACTTCTTGGTCGGTGGTGGCTCGGATGAAATCTGACTCTTTCCGAACAGGCCTCTCCGTCAAGCTGTCAAAGAATTTCTGCGCTTCCTCCTCGCTTGGCTCGGCCCAGGTCGGGTCGAGGCCGTGGGCATTGAACATCGGCAAGAAGGCAATGATTGACCCCAAGGCAGAGTTGTTGCACAAGGGGACAATCCTTGCCGGCAGCCGGTGCTTGTCTTCGCGCTGGAATAACTTTTGGCGGAGAGTGCCAAGCTGCATGGTGGTCAGATTGTTGTTCAGCCCGGGGCGCAGTCTCATGACATCTGCCGCGTTCTTGTACTCCCAGACTGGCCTTCCCCTATTCTGCAGAGGGGCAATGCGGCGGCGGAGAAAGTCAAAGCCGATCATCTCCATCGTCAGCCCCGCAGCCTTCAAGCGAAGGATCCTGGTAGTGGCAATTGTGAGCCTCTCGTCTTCCGCAGCGAGATCGCCCCAATCCTTGCCGCGGACCACCTTCTGTTGCCGGGGATGACAAAAAGGATGAGGATCTGCTTCCTGGATCCAGCACCATTCGGCCCGCCACTCGTCCCATTTTTCGCGATAAACTCCCTCTGGGTATATCTCTTTGTTCCAAGCCCTTGGAATCCAGGCAATAGATCCAGAGAGAGCCTCTCCTTTTTGGATACGAGGTAGAAATAATGGCGGAAAAGAGCGGAATTGGGGATCACGCCAGCGAAATTCTCACAGAGATGGGCAAAGATAGACATGCAAAGTACTGCATTCGGCGTGAAATCAAGAAGGCGGAAGCCGTATGTGTACATGATGTCGTTGAAGAAATCGGAAAAGGGGGGACAGAGCCCGCAATAGAAATATGCAGTGAAGAAGGGGTATCTGTCCGATCCACCTTTGGAGCAAGCACCTGGGATTACGCGTGTGGCGGGGTGAGCTTGCGTTCCCTTCGCCCACATGCATTGGTATCGCCCCTTCAAAGCTTCGGCATCGAGCGTCGGAGGGAAGACGACGAGCCTCTTCCGCATCTTCACCAGTTCACTCTCCGGAACTTCGGCTTTCGCCTCCTTGTCCTTGCCCTTGCCTTTGCTGGCCTTGGGCGGCATGGCGACTGTGAGGACGGAAGTTGGGGGCGGAGCGAGCGCGGGAGCAGCGGGCGGAAAAGGAAAAGGTTTCGCTCCGAGCTCGAGAAGAGGAAGGCGATGGCGATGGCCAGATTGAGAAGAAGAGGGGGGTAAATAGGTTTGCGCCTCTGCGACTTCTCCTTTTTATGGGGAAGGAGCGGGGCCGCCTTGTTTATTCCCCAATATGAATGCGCCTCTATAGGCACGAGACAGTTTGCAGCCTTTTTGGCACGCTTCCCACGTCGCGCGCTCCGTGCGCGTAGTGGGGGGCACAGTAAAACGACATATTTATGAGCAGTTAATCCCCTGCCACGCGTGCCCGTGCACTGTTTGGGCCTAGCCCAACAACGCCTCGCACTCGTGTATGGCCTAGGCCCGGGGGCTCCTGTCGGTGTACTAAGTATTGGGCCACTAGTACCCCGTACTTGTGCACGGGCAGTTGTAGCCATCCTCGCGGCAAGGCTTGCCGGGAACAATTCGAGGTTGATTCAAGCCATCAAGGAAATCATCAAGTCAGAGATCTGAGGATCAGCAGATAAGCAAAGCTGGAAATCGAAGGCCAGCTTCCCCGGCAAGATCCTTGCAGGGATGGCCCGTGGAGCCCGGCAAGGCTCGGCGCCCGGCAAGGCTTGGTTCCCAGCAAGGCTTGGCGCCCGGCAAGGCCTGGCGCCCGGCAAGGTTTGGTGCCTGGCGAGATTCCATCACTGTGCCACCGCTTCAGCACAGTAACAGGTCTGACATTCTGGCTCCTTCCCTGGATGCGTGGCGACGCGCCAGTGGAGGAGAGCTTAAGCGGTGCTGATGGGATGGCCCCTTTTTCCATCCCCAAGAAAGTGAGGACACCTAAACGGACACCTCACGGTGCATTAAATACGCTTGTCCTAGTCCGTCAGGGGTTAGGTATGATACCCTATAGCTACTTTACACCTCAATGTATGTACATTTTGCCACTGTGGAGACCCCTTTGAGCATATAAAAGGAGGCCCAAGGCAACTGCTACAGAGGAGGAGAACTTCCAGCCCATTCTGCATGCGTAGCAGCTCTTTGAACGTACTGTTCACTGCGAGCGCTCCTGAAGGCTGGGCTTAAGAACATCAATAAGAACACAAAGCAGGAGTAGGATTTTACGCGGATCAGCGGCCCGAACCTGGGTAAAAACTTCCCGCGTCGATCACTGGTTCTGCTCTTTGCGTATACCTCTCCCCCCGCCGAATCGTAAAGGGGTCTCTTGGGACCCCATAGGTGTCGTACGCCGACATTATACTATCGGGTCGTGATCCCTTCGGGCGATGTTCATGAATATTCCTTATACTACATACTATATATGTTACTTTAGTGGAACCCGGATTTCGATGGCCTACGACATGGAGCGAGATGGACTGCAACAAGATGTCGATGAAGACGAAGACTATTACTGCTTTATATTATGTCATGTTAATGTCCGGACTAGGGGCTGAAGGGACAGGTGGTTCCATCCAGGTAGTGATGGGCATGGGTTCCCGACGCCCCCCCCCCCCCCCCCCCCGAGTGATTCTTTGTGGCAAAACGACAGGGCAAGTAGAGACCACCTACGAGAGAGGTGGGTCTGGTCCCTGGTCGATGTCCGCGGTTATTTCATAATAACACGCTTAACGAGATTGGGTATTTGATCTGAGACTACCATTGGCATATACACACTAACCACCGCGCGGGATAATGGTATATGGGACCATTGGTGTCGTACGCTTTCTCCCGAAAGCTCTACAGACATTACAGTTGAGCGGCACAAGCCCAGGTGATCCGCAAGTGCCTGCTTTGTATAAAGAGGTAGCTAGGATTGGTCCCGGTCGTCCATGCAACATGCAGGAGTCCTTAGGGCGATCGGCCATGACCCCTTCGGGCTTTGGATTTAGACCGGCGTGTTGACCTCTCTAGAGAGCCTAGGTAGGACTACGGCTTGTCGATTATCCGAGGCCGGACATTACTCAGAAAAGTGTGTTCGGCCATAGGTAATCGAGTGTATCAGGTAATGTGGTCCACCCCTGCAGGGAAGTAATCTATTCAAATAGCCGTGTCCACGGTAACAAGACGACTTGGAGTTGTATCCCGGCCTCTTACAACTAAAACCGGATACTTGTTAAAACACACCCAGATAAGAGACAGATACCCTCGGTGATCGCTTTATCTCAGCGAGATGAGGAGAGGATCTCCAGGCAGGAATATTGCTATATGTTGATATAAGATGATACTATATACGCTCCTCTCTTCTACTGCTGAAAGATGTAGTCTTTGATAGGATGCTTCTCCCCCTTTATTTTGGCATATCTGAAGTTTAGTCCACAGATATTACCCCATTCCATTGATACCGATGCATATCTAGTATAGATCTGATGTAAGTCTTGCAAGTACTTTGGATGAGTACTCATTGTTGCTTTGTTCCCCTTTTCATTCGACCCAGTTGCTGCAACAGCTGGTAGCACCGCAGATGCAGATTTCCCCGATGGTGCTTACTACATGGAGACTGTTGACCAAGAGTAGTCCGAAGGTCCCAGACAGGAGGTATTGCCTTTCGATCTAGTGTCGTTGTTTTGCTCAGCCTTCTTAAGGCAAAATTTGTCTAACTACGTTTGTACTCAGATAATATTTGCTTTGATGACTTGTGCATGTTGGGTCCTCGTGGCCCTGGCTTGTAATATAAATATTTATGTTTAAATTTGTGTCATAGAGTTGTGTTGTGATATTGATGTGAGTCACCGTTCGTGATCGTGCATGATGCGTATATGATTAGTGCACGATTATAAATGGGGGCGTCACAGGACAACCCCTGGATAGGTGTGGAACCAAAACATGTTTTTGAACCAGCTAAGGTGTGAAAACGATTAAGAAACTATTTGGCTAATGCATGGCTGCCTTGGAAAGGTAAAAGCCAAATAGAATTCTCGTGCAGCTTTGACAGCATGGACACTTTCCACTAAAATGGTCAGAGCTTTGGCTACACAACACCAAATGATGCACAATTTGTTGGGTTGGAAAGTAGACTTCAAGGAGCTTCTGATGATACTAGATGATACCCTACACATTGATGCGGGATAGTACGCCAAATCAACACAAAAAAGAATCCAAGGTCAACAATGTAACAATATAGAGTTAGGTTCTCTATTGGTAGCACACTGGGTCATGTGGATGCATGATATCTTACCATCAATCACTCAGTCAAGCTCTTCTGATGGGATCATGGTCGCCCTAATGACATTGTCCTCGATGACACTGCTATCTGGTGTTTTTTGATCCAGCTACTCAACACCAAGATGCTCCATTTGGTCCAACTTCTGTCACAGACCAAGAAGCTACCGCGACCGCTCTCACGACTTTGACTTCGAATTCTTCCTCGTCTCGCATTCTTCGTTGGCATCTTCCTCGAGTGGGTCGGACGAGTAGATTGCCATTTGTTTCTCAACCTGTTTGGTCACATGTTTACAAAGGTGGAGAGATCAATGTGTTAATAGCTTCGTGGTTCCTTTGGTGGGTTTTGCCTCGGGTTTACCATGCTTGCTACTTTGATTTATCTCTTAACGCATTGTAAACTCTTTATTTTGTGCTCATATATAACCATTAAACTAGTTATTCCTCGTGCATGTTTAAACTGCTATCTTATATGCATATGGTTATTCCTGAGAGATCACTGTTGTATGCATTGTATTATTCCTCTCAGGTTTATCTTATATGTAATGCATGCCCTCAAATTTTAAGACATAGAGGATCTCCACAATTTCAACAGGTCATGTGCATTTGCATTCCAAAGCAAATTCTTCAATATGCACATCTTCAGGGGGAGCTATCTCTATGTCTTTGAATTTAGAATCCTCATTTTTTTACTTTTAATTTAATTTGTCCTCGCTCGAAGCTTTAACTAGTATTGTCATCAATCGTCCAAAATGGGGGAGATTGTAAGTATATATAGTGCCCCCTAGAGGGTTTTGGATTATTGATGACAAAACAGTTAAGGACTAATGTGTTTCTGAGTATACAAGGTGAAAGTCCTTAGGATTATTTAGGTTTAATATGAGAGTTATGACCCCCTAAAAATTGTGGTGGCAATGAATATCTTAGGAATGCTTCTTCGAGGAACAATCAACTCGTTCCGAGGAATACGAAGTGTAGTGAAGACTTTGGTTTTCTAGTTTAATTTTCTTCTATTTGAGTCATAGGACAAACCATACTATTAAGGGGGGTCTAAGTGAAAGTTGAGATTCGTGTCTCCGATGTGTGCTTAATCCAAACATATTTCTTTGAGTGAAGACTTGGATATCTCTTTTGAGCGGATAGTTTTTCTTCGCTGCCCGAGGTGATATTCTTCGGTACGCCGAAGAGAAAGTCCTCGCCAGTTGAGTCGACTGACTTGTTTCGCAAGTCAAGTCATTGGTTGCATTTGAAATCCGATCATTTCACGGCGTGTCGCATGTTACGTGTTGCGTGTACGTTGGCTGGCCACTGCATCAAACGGTCATATCGGCCCTCGGGATTGCTCTCGGCCATAAATAGCCACCCACTTCAACCTTTGATGGTTGGCTGCTCTGTGAGAGAATTGATTTGCCTGAGCAACCCATCCTCCTGGAGAGATTGAGAGAATCCTAAGAGAGGAGAAACCCTAGAGCCTAAAATCTACCAAGTGATTGAGCTTCACTCAAGAACTTGTCTTCACCCTATTACGCTTGTGGATTGTGCATCCACTAGACAGTTATCTATTCAAAAGCTACTCCATGAGAGAATTGATTTGGAATTGATTTGCCTGAGCAACCCATCCTCCCAAAGAGATTGAAAGAATCCTAAGAGAGGAGAAACCCTAGAGCCTAAAATCTGCTAAGTGATTGAGCTTCACCCAAGAACTTGTCTTCGCCCTATTACGCTTCTGGACTGTGCATCCACTAGACGGTTATCTATTCAAAAGCGTCCAAGAGTAGTTGTGGACTGCCAAAGAACATGTATGTGAATGTCAAGGAGATTACCTTGAAGATATATCACAAGTGATCGGGCGATGTCTCAAAGACTATAACTCAAGGAAAATAGGGTGAATACTTGATCTTCTCAGTTTAATCTTGACCCCTCCAACCAGACTTATATTAGGGTGAACACATGTTTTCCCGAAGAATTTGTGCAATCTCCCATTCACCCCGTTTGATATCTGATCCTACAATCACGAAATAGGCTTTCAACCCATTTTATATATAAAGCAACGCAAGGTTTTACATTAACCATACAACAAATAGCATGGTCTGCTGGAAATCAACTACAAGCAAAGAGAAAGCTGAATCCAGGGGCACTTCGCCTAAGTGCATCACAGTTACTTGTACATCACAGTTCCTAATACATCAAGGGAGAAAAAGGGTGGAGAAGTGCCTCGCATGGCACTCCTTTTTATTGCTCTTATGATCTCTTCGCGGCCTCTTTGGTTGATTCCAGACTGATGCAAGTAGCCCTGTCCTTTGGCACACATTTCACATCTGCCTGCAGGGCAACCCAAACAGAGTCAACTACTTACAAGAAGAGTGCTAAAAATCTCAAAGTGAATGTATAGGATACCAGTGCATGGTTTGCATGTACCAACTGTATTGCTGCATTTGCATCATGTTTGGTTTACAACATGTTCATAGTTTCTGAAGCAAAACATTACTGATTGCAGACACCGAGGTGTGTATGAGGAGACAACTTACTTCATATGACTGTTCCACTAGGGAGTAAAGCATCCTTGATCACAGTTACAATGCCACTTTTGATGAAGTATCCATCTGTCTCCCTCGCCGCTTCTTGAACATTGTCAACATTGATTATCTACAATATACCAACGAGTCCAGATCACTACCAAAAACAACTCACAGTACGTGATATCATGTTCAAGGAAATGGATATACAATATAGGATATGTTTGGTTGGTTCACAGGATTATGAAAACGTATGAATAGAAGAACAATGGCAAAAAATAGGATAGGAATGCACGTGCAAAACAAGTTTTCACACTAATATAAGTCTTGTTCTAAGGAATAGAACATAGGACAACAACAGCAAAGCCTTTCAGTCCCACACAAGTTGGGGTAGGCTAGAGTTGAAATCCATAAGATATCGAAACTAAGTCATGGTTCTGGCAGTGGACAACTAACTTCCTCGCACCCCTGTCCATGGCTAAATCTTTGGTGATATTCCAGTTCTTCAGATCACTCTTTAGAGACTCCTCCCATGTCAAGTTTGGTCTACCCCCAACCTCCCTTGACATTATCAGCACGTCTTAACCATCCGCTAAAGACAGTCAAATCAAACTCAAAGCACATGAAGAACGATAACTAGGATGGAAGTCAAGTAGATTATAAAATTCCTGCAATTTTCTTTTCGAAATGTGATCAAAGGAACATTCCTCCACTTTTCCTTTGAACAAAACGATTGAACAGTGTTGCTAAAAGAAAATTTCCTATTCCTACATTTTTTCTCACTTTTCCTATGAACTAGGCAAGGCCTAAAGCTTGTTATATAATGGTTACATTTTGGACATTACCATGAGAAAAGTTATGTTCGAGTTACATATTCAGTATGACAGTGTTGCAGTGGAAAAAAAAGAGAAACCAATAGATGCTTAACCATAAGTATATTAATATGGCATACCATCACGTTATCTCCAATACGAGCATTCTTGTCAATTATTGCTCTTTTGATGTGTGAATTCTTTCCAATACCAATGGGAATGCCACCTTTTTCAGCAAGGAGTTTCTTATCAGCTTCAGTCTGTTGAACAACAAAAGAAAGGGTGAGTACATCACTTTGCCAGAAGCATATTACATCTGTTTGATTTTACCTCATAGTAGTCCGCACCCATTAGCAATGTGTCCTCTATTATTGCCCCTTCAGATATGCAGGACCGGAGTCCAACTACTGAATGGTGTATCTTGCAGTTCTACGTGGACAGCAAAGAAAGGCAGAGGGAACATAGAAGCCGTTATTACATACAGCATCAAAAATCACTTGAGAGAAGATATAACAATCACAGCCCATAAAGAAGTATAGATGGTTTTGAAATATGTCTTTAAAAGCTTAAAGTTTGTTAGCATGAAATGAAACACCTGAAGAAGGTTAGCATACCGAGAGCCAACTGAAAAAGACTACTTACTTTAATAACACATCCTTCACCAATAACACTGTCTGTCACATCAGCGTCAAGAACCTTTGAAGGAGGCAAGTGTCGAGGTTGTGTGTAAATGGGAGCAGAACGGTCATAGAAACTGCATTCAAATTGAACGTATACATTAAATCCACAGGGGACAATTCGAACACTTTACATGCATGAAATTTCATTATTTTTGTCCACAACAAGGCAAAAAGTGAAAGCAGACCTGAAATCGGGTATTGGCTTTTTGGTAATTCCCAAATTTGCATTATAGAATGCCTCAATTGTACCAATATCTTCCCAGTAACCATCGTATAGGTATGCTTGTACCTGTCGGCAACAATAACAAAACTCTTAAGAAGCACATATCACAACTATGAATGCCAATGGAACTGCATATCCGATAACCTATTGTATCCTCTTCCGAACGATAAACATATGACTTGACAGTTTCTGTGAAGCTAAAATGATTCAAATCATAAAAGCAGAAGCAGCAAAAGGAAACTACTAACTCAATGAGCTTTGCATACCCTCATGCCAGTGCTAGTTGCACCAGGAATAACCTCACTTCCAAAGTCATTAGCTCCAGGAAATTGCTCACGGAGAAGCTGAAGCATCACATGTTTGCTAATAACATAGATACCCATGCTAGCAATATAAGGCATTTCCTTTGCCCTCGCATCGTCAAGGCCAAGTATGGTCGTATCAACCTACAAGATCAAAACAGGCAGCAACATGGTGTAAATGCATTCAACAGAAGAGCTTTTTGGTGTAATAAATGATGGTTCACAACTGTATATCTGAAATTAGTTAGAAAGGCACAGCGTCAGTGTACCATTACAAGATCAAAACAGGCAGCAACATGGTGTAAATGCATTCAACAGAAGAGATTTTGCGGTGTAATGAATGATGGTTCACAACTGTATATCTGAAATTAGTTAGAAAGGCACAGCGTCAGTGTACCATCATAGCTTTCAACTGTTCTCCTTTTGGTTTCTCTGCGAATTCAATTATCCTCCCTTCTTCATCGATTTTCATAAGGCCAAATGCAGTTGCACGTTCCTCATCCATGGGCAAGGCAGCAACAGTAATATCAGCATCTGTTTCTCTGTGTGCCTGAATAAACTTTTCATAGTCCATTCGGTACAGGTGATCTCCGGCAAGAATTAGATACTCCATAACATTATGCTCCTCGAATAGCCACAAGTACTGCCTTACAGCATCTGCAGTACCCTGAGATAAGATGATAAGACAAAGTGAATACCCTACAAAAGCTTGCATGGGACCCTAGCAACACTTTATGTTGATAAGAAAGGCTTATGATCATCAAGAAGTGAGCAGAGCTCACTTTGTTAGGGGAGTGGATCTACAGCCCAGCCACCCAGGTTCAAGTCCTCACGGACATGACTTTGGTTCTTATTATCTAGAAAAACGCTGTAGGGTACTGGTTTGACATAAACTAGCAGAAACTGCATGTAGCTGTGTGGTATAGCACTCGCAATCTAAACCAAAAACTATGATGAATAGTACGTTATAACGGCAAACATATGAAAGTATGAAACATAGTTTGATCCGCTATGTTTACTTATAAATGATGATGACTGGCTAATGCTCATAAGAATCAAAATCAAAGTTACGTCACTAACCATTCACTTATACTAATTCTAAATTCGTAACTAGTGAACTTGTTCAGGACCAGATCCTGGTACACAAAACAGATTCGTATAATACAGAAACACTGTTAAAATCAATTCGTGAAAATTTCTGAGCATCTCTACTTGAGCTTAAAACTGTCTTGTGATAGCATGCTATTAAGAAAAAATAAATAGAGAACTATTAGGGTAGTATTCAACTAACAATTCTTATAATCTATATCAAGGTCTTGTAAAAAGGAATATCGATGACGCCTTGGAACAGATTGTTTCTTTTTTATTCTGGATCTTGGAAGGCTGGCCCTGGGATTTCCACAGAGGGCTTAGTGAAATTCATTCGTGGTGAAATGATACAATCATGCGTACTTATGAAGGAATTATAGATTTTGCCTTCTTCTAAATGCTAACATGAGACAAATTATGATCATCAGTAGATGAATCTCGCATTTCACATTAAACAAAAACACTTAAATAACAATGAGTGAGATACCTGAAACCAGTCAGGGTTATCTGGGCTCTGCTGTGCAGCAAGGACTTCAACAAATCCTTCATTCTTGTAACCTCCAATGTTGCTCCCATAGGCTCGTGAGAGATGACGATTAAGAGAAGCTGAGTTGAACTGCGTGAGCACATAGATCTTTGATATGTTGCTGTTCAGACAATTACTGACAGGAATATCAATAAGCCTGTAGTTGGCACCCAATGGCACTGCAGGCTTCGCACGCTTCTTCGTCAGGGGATACAATCTAGTCCCTGCACCACCTCCAAGAATAATTCCAAGAACACTCTGCACAAACAGCAGAAACGCATCAATTGCCTATTGCAAAGTAAATCAAATAAAGAATGAAGAAACAAGTGTTCCAGGCGGTTGGCATTGAGTTCAGTTTGTTTATCACCAAAAGAGATCATGGAACGAATGCAACATGGGGCAACAAGTTTATCCAATAAATTGGAGCTACGATGTCTAGCAATCTTTTGTAGATAATGGGCGGCTGGCTGGTGAATAGTTCTGACCTTTTATTTACCAATCGAGCTGAAACTTATGTTCAGTTTTTTTTTTCGAATACGGGTTTAATCGGACGTCAGATGTCTCAATCAGCATTGCAGCTGAGACATGATCCAAGTTCTTCCTGTTGTGTATAACTTTTTCACATCAAGTAGAGTCTTCCATCAGCACAGAAGACCCCAATCTATCATCGCCTAAAACTCGCCTGGCTGTATTACTTTTTTTAGTTGTGTTGATGTCAGAACGGTTTGTGAGGAAGAGAGGCAACCACCATTGATTTGCACCACGTGGAATAGACTCTACTACCCTTTTTAATTAAAATGAAAGGGCAAGTTTTAATCTCCACCACATCCGAAATCGTAATGTTTTCAAAAGGGGTGTACTGAAGCAGAACTCAAAGAAGAAAACTGAACAAGTTAAAAAGAAAAATCCAAGAACTTGATCTGATTGCCAGGTAGTCTTTAAGAGCCACATGCCATGGATCATGCCATCTTCTTTATGAATTTCTTATGGGGCTCACACCCACACCCATTGATTAAGTAGGACTGTTCAACAAACGTCCACAGTTGCCACATTTACTGAAATCTAGTACAAATAAACAATTGGAGCCAATGAAAATGTCCACATGATTAGTCGTCAGAAAGCTCCTGCTATGCGCTAGCAAAGTAGAGTAGTATTTTTTTTATCATCCCTAAGAAATGTCCACATGAGAACACAAGGCGTGAACCACATTTGCGCATCTAAATTACCGAGGCAATAATTTCCCGCATGTGTCAAATTCTCATCCGGAAAGATACGGACGCAACGGATCAGGGCGGCGAGACAAGACTAGGCGGCAAGCGCCGCATTTGCGCACCTAGGCTAGGCGAGGCGACGTACCGTGCTTGCGTCGGGGTCGAGACAGGTCTGGGAGCTCTTGGAGTCTGACACGGCACGTGGGGAGAAGAAGAAGGGCCGGCGCGGAGCCGGACGCGCGACCAACCCGCGCGGGCGCTGGCGCCGTCCTCGTGGCGCGCAGAGGAGGCGGAGGGAGTCGCAGGAGGTGGACGCGGCAGCGGTCGCGGCGGAGGCTCGGTGCGGAGGGATCGGGATCTTGGAGGGGGAGGGGGAGGCGGCCGCGGCCATCGCCATTGAGGTGGATGACGAGCTCGAGTCACGGGGCTCCCGTGGCGAGAGATCACGAGGGGGAAGGGAGAGAGATACGCCTGACACCGAGTGGTGCAGTGTGGCTGAGTAAATTTAACTAATCTTTTCGCAAGATCTTTCCATTTTCAGTTTTTTCCCATTTTTCTTTTGGAGAGAGAGAGAGCGCGCTGCGTGGGAGTGAGAGGGAGAGAAAGTGAGTGAGATTGTCAGCAGGTGGCACTTTTGGAATGATCTCCTCGGGGAGGACATGGCCACGATGATTTTGGACATATCACTTATAAAAAGAAATTCTCCTCTTAATTATCTTGCCATTTGAATTTTTGCTACTACTTGACAGGCTTAGCACATACTCTCTCCCTCCCAAAAAAATTTGTCATAAATTTATCTAGATACGGATGTATCTAGTTACATTTTTGTGTTAGATACATCTGTATCTAAACAAATTAAGACAAGAATTTTAGGACAAACGTAATATATAAGATGAAGTACTAAGAATAAATAGCATTGTAGGATCAACTTTTAGTCTTTTTCAATACAAGTGAGGTGCACACATATCTAATAACATACTGCTTAATTCAATCCAGGCTCTTGTGGAACATCTTCTAATTATGCTCGAAGCTGCCTTAAAGAAGCCTTTCCTAGAACTTTCTAGAAATAATATTACTGCATATGAAACTCAAAGCTGGAATAGAAAATGGAAATCATGGTTAAGATAGTCACCACTTACATCATTAGCATGTGGATTGAGATCTGCATGCTTCGATGAGCTCTTATGGCCATCAACGTTGCATTGTTCACGCTTGGAAGGGGAGGGCGAGGGGAAGGTTTTAGATGCCAAAGGCACATCCATTGCAGAGGGATAAACAATGGAAGGATATAGATATGGGGTGATGTGTGAGCAAACTGTTCTCTGATTTATAGGTGAAGGAAGTATATGCACGTATAAAAAGGCGCACATGGATATCCTTATGCGACGAAATTAGTTATTATATGACAACCTGTAAAGTTTTTGGCTTTCTAGATATGCTCTTCGCTTTATTGGCAGCAAGTTTAGCCACATACTAAAAGTGCACATTGATATCTTTGTGCGACGAAATTAGTTGTTATATGACAAGCTGTAAAGTTTTTGGCTTTCTAGATATGCTCTTCGCTTTGTTGGCAGAAAGTTTAGCCACATACAAAAAGCGTACATGGATATCTTTGTGGAACGAAATTAGTTGTTGTGTGACAAGTTGTAAAGTTCTTGGCTTTCTAGATATGCTCTTCGTTTTATTGGCAGCAAGTTTAGTCATACAGAAAGCATGCATAGATCATTTTTTCAAGAACATGCCCAAAAATGGCGTACAACTTTTATGAAAGAAAGGACAAAGATGCCCACCCTGCATAGTGGCTTACAGCTCTTGAAGGAAGGATCCAGCTAGCCCACAACAGAAAATAAAAAGGCTACTCCTCCCTAATGACTAATGACGTGCTCAAGGTGCCGCCAGAACGTGCACCCCGCAACAACAACCTCGTTCACTGCCATTACTCTTCCTCCCTCCACAAGGCATGCACACTGGAAAACCATAGAAGAAGACTCACCATTGAAGAAGACGGTATTTTGGTGTCTCTCGATGCACCAGAGCATGAGAGCTATGATTGTCTACTAATCCATGGCCTCCCTTGGCAATGGAGGCTCCTTGGTCCTTCAAGCAAGATGTCACATCCCTAGTGTGTGGTAATGTACTAGGCTAGCTAAGCATGAATGTATCATGTTTAAATTTTATTCAAACCTGAATTGAGGGAATTCAAAGCCTCGGAAGATATTTTTAACAAGTTTCAAACCCAAATATTTTCAATGAACCTAAAATGCCCTTTTTTAATGTATGTTATTTTTGGCAAGAGATTATAACTCAAACCAAAAATCATGAACATTTTTAAGGAATTGTTTGGGACTTTGAATTAAATCACTATGGTATTTATTTGGAGTTATATTTCTCTACAAAAGATTTATAAGTCCAAAAATTCTAAAACTTTTTGTGTGCCTTGGATAATTCCACAATTAGAAAACATAAATAAAAGAGAAACAGAGAGAGAGAGAGAGAGAGAGAGAGAGAGAGAGAACTTACTTGTGCAGACCAGCTAGCTAGCCCAGCCCACCACGGGCAAGGTTGTCTTCAACCTCGCGCCTACTGGCAGGGGAGGACGCGGCCGAGAGCGCCAGCTCCTGCTTCGCGCTGTCAAGCCCTCCTGCATCCTTATCTCGCGCAGAGGAGATGCCATGGACGTCTCGATCCATCTCCATCTCTCTCTGCTCACTTTCCCCCTCTCGGGTCCTCGCTCTCCACCGCATGCTCAAGACCACCATTGCCGCACTGCCATGAGCGTCGTAGCCACTGTGCTCCCCTCGCTTAACCACTATGTCCACTAGCTCCGCCTCAATGCCTTCTTCCTCTCCGCTGACGCACGCAAGCCTGGACGCGCCACATCATCGCCATCGTCGTCATTTGCACCGTCGGTCGTTGAGAACCGCCGTCGTCGATTCGCACCTACTGGTTGTCCCGAGATCATTGACTGGCTATATACATCCTCGCCGTGAGCTCCTCCCCCCTTTAGTTAGCTTGAGCGCGTGTCGTAACCATCTTCACCGCTGAGCTCAAGAGCTCCACGCCGATGGCCATGATGTCGTCATGACCACAACTATCACAGCTCGCATCCAAGCACCGCATCGTGCTAACATGTTCCCAGCAAGCCAACTCACCCACCAGCTCATTCGACCATGCACCATAGCTTCGTAGCCATCTATCCCCTACTCCGGCCACTACAAACTTGTCGCCATCAGCGTTCTAGGCCACCCCAGCTCGTGTCGCTTGCACCGTTAGATGTGCGCGAGTCCCAGCTTCACGTAGATGGGCTTCATCGTCCTTTTGGTCATCAGAGGACGAATTCCGACGCCCTCTGCCACGTCCGCTCGTCGCCGGCAGCTTAACACCGACTAAACCCGTTGTTAGTTACTAACTAACCACCCCCTATGTCTATGACATGCGGGCCCCACTGCTTAATTAACTTGGGTTTATTTCTCTGTTTAGCTCAGCACTAATCATAGTGGCCCAACGCGCTTGGTTTGACCATCACAATCAGCAGTTGACTGGTCCCACTGGTCAGTGACTGTGGCTAGCTATGCACTGCGTAATAAAAGTATGTACTAGATTTTCTTAAATCAAAAATGATTTTGGAAATTCTAGAAAATACCCCAAACTTTGGAAAATCACAGAAAATAATCCATAGCTTAGATGGAAATAAGTTTTATATATATATATATATATGAAAAATGATTAGAAAAATCCAATCTTTCCACTAGTATCATTTTCATGCATGTTTGAACAACCTAAACTTGTTGTATAGGTCAAATCACATAAATGGCATTTTAAATGTCTTATTATTGAGTTTGGATTTGCTATTATACTTCAAATCAACTTCATTTAATCTCTTGCTAATTGCATTAGCTCAAACAACACCATGTTAACATGTCATGACATACATCTTAATTGAGCATCACAATGTGTTGAGTTGCCTTCCTTCTCGGTGTTTTGCTTCTTCGCTATAGGAGATGAGACTGAAGTTGTGTACGACTAGGCTACTAAAGAGCAGTTACCTGCTACTGATCAGCAAGGCAAGTAAACCCCTTTGATCATGTCGATACAATCATATTCCCTCGCTCTTGGTCTCAATTTAATGCATTAGGATGATGTGATTCAACTGCCACATGTTCTCGCTAGATGAACCCATTCCATTGCATGACCTGACATTGTCACTAATCCAAGCTGATGTAGGGCAAACCCTATGGTGGCCCGATCTTCATGAATTGGTGGTGGATTCCAGGAAGAAAACGAAGAACACAAGGGGGGAACGTGTGAAATCACAAGGGGAAACACCCTATTGGACAAGATCCACACCAAATGCTCCTCAAATCACAGTCGATACCAGAGATGCATCAAGATCCAAGAACAAGGGAAATAAAGATACAAGGGTAGTTCATCCAAATCTCAAGGAGAGATGGGTCTTGGTGATTCACCTGGGGAATCCTTCTCCATAAGTGGAGGTCTTGGTAATCCCTAGGGATTCTTGTCCATTGAAGGGCTTGTGCTCCAATGGAGTCTCTCTCTCTCTCTCTCTCTCTTAGAATCCCACAAGGGGAGATACATGAGCTAAGATCTATGATATGAGATTCGTTCTTAGCTATCCTAGAAATGAGGAGGAGGAGGTCTATTTATAGTGCTAGGGGCGAAGGGGGAATTGAGGAGGGGATACAAGGCCCAATGCACATCATGCATGCAGGCATGGCCGGATGATCGGGTGGATACCCTTATTGTCCGGGCGATGGCCGAATGATCTGAGTTAGTTACCTGGATGATCTGGCTGGGCCTTAGCCGCACAAGGTGGCCAGATGATCTGGGGTAGCTACCCGGATGATATGGCTGGGTCATAGTAGCACGAGGTGGCCGGATGCCCAGGGAGGTGGCCGGACGTCCGAGTTTCTTCCGGATGATCCGGCTTCACGACCGAGCTTTGAGTGTGTCCTGTCGTCATAGCCGGATGATCTGGGCTTCGGCCAGATGATCCTGGAAGGCAGCCAGACGTCCGGGCAAGTGTAGTCTTGCGCTTTGTCTTCCTTCTTCTGTATTCGCTTTCATGCTTGCCTAGCGGATGCTGTAGTCGTTCCTTGGTGCTTGCACTCCTCCTCGTCATCTGTGAAGCTCCGACAATATATATGCATGCACACAAGAGGGGTGTCAAGTAGTATACCATCTTCGAAGAGGTTAAGTGAACACGTATAAAGGATATGATTCACCTTTTATGTGTACGAAGTAGATGTCGCACGTGTCACTTGACGAAGGGACTCTTGACATGGTGATGTCCGGAGGATGCTCTGCATCATCCCCTCCCCTTGGAAAAGATCCTCTCGCTCGGATCGTGATCTTTATCACCATGGAAAAGAGATGGGGTCGTTATGTAGAAGTGGACGACCGCCAACAGTCATCATCTTGAAGCTCGAAATGGCCCCTCTCCAATGTTGCACCATCTTGTAATTCCTTCAAAAGGAGCAAATGGAACGAACACTTGGAGAAATAAGTGTGGTAGTGTTAGTGCAAAAACAAACGTTCAAGTGGTGAGTCACCCAACAAGTGTCATCTTCATGCATAGCATAAGATGTGACAAAGGATTGTGGCATGGTATTTAAGCACATAAACTAAGCATAATCAAAGGCACAATTGCCTTGCCGTCTCCTTGCTTCTCGTATGGTCTCCTTCGGAAGCTTCCAGGGTCTCTCTTGCCTACAAAAAAATTGTCAAAAAGTTTCGTAGCATTTGGACTCCCTTTGGTACTGATTTCCTGGAAAACCAAAAACAAGTAGAAAACAACAACTGGCACTTGGCACTAGGTTAATAAGTTAGTCCCAGAAATGATATAAAATAGCATATAATTGCATATAAACACATCCAAGATTGATACTATAATAGCATGGAACAATAAAAAATATAGATACGTTGGATACGTATCAGTCCTGTTCATCGGGAGCCAACCGGTTCGGTCGGAGCAGCCGAAACATGTTCCTATTCATCGACTCCCCATCGGCTGGGGGTGTGGCGTACCGCAAAACAGACAAAACAGAATTCTATTCAACCACCTACGGTCAAAATGGGGTTATGTTCGTCAAGAGGGGTGTGGCGTACCGCAGACGGATAAAACGGAGCTCTATTCAGCCGCCTACGATCGAATATAGGTCCTATATATACATCGGGAAGGGTGTTGCATACTGCAAAACGGCCTCGATGGGCTACTATTCATCCACCATCAACTTCCTACCGCCTCCATGGTCTATTGTTCATCCACCGCCTATGGCCTCAACAGAGTCCTGTTCATCCACCCCAACCGGCTGGGGTGTGGCATACCACGGCACAACCTCGTCGATTGATCAGGGTCCTGTTCACCCTAAGTTAACCACCTACACATGCCCTGGGTACTGTTCATCCAACCCCCACCAGCTGGGTTAGGGCGTACATGCGGGCAGCAGCAAATGGGGACTGTTCATCCACAGCCAACGAACTGGCTAGGTCAACAGTCTCGCGCAAGGGCTTGGATCAATGAAACCGGCTGTTGCTCTTGACTCGATCTATGTATTGCGCGCACGACAGCAATGGGGATTATTCACCGATAAGCAACCAACGGGCTAGGTCAACTCACGTCTCGTGCGACGCATCAATCAATTGGGCCAGCAAACTACCTGCGTCCATGAGTCTCGCTCGCATCGATCAGGTTCAGTAAATAGCGAAGGGATCGCTCGGGATCAGTTAGTAGCATAGGAATCACTCGGATACAGTAGTATAGTGCGAGGGATCAATAACTTGTGTTTAGTAAGCGAGGGATCTCTCGTGTTCAGTACGTAGTGCAAGGGATCGATCCATCGGGTTCAGTAAGCGAATGGCTCGCTTGAGTTCAGTTAGCGAAGGGCTCGCACACGCGCGCATACGATTGATATGCGCAAACCACTGCATCCCTCGGGATAGACCGCCCACCGATTGCCCACCATATACCAGGAAATCCCTAAAAATTTCCTCACCCTCACTTTTTCCACATTTTTTTACGTCATGGACGACCCAAAGAATGTCATGAAGGTGTGCCTCCGGCCCGCCCAAGACGAAAAGCCCATTTTCTATTATAATTTTTTGTCATGGAAGTAGGAGCCCACCACATCTATGATGATACATGTTTCTGTCACAATTATCGCCATGGAAGTGTTACATCCATGACAGAAGAAATATTCATTAGGGACATAATGTATGTGTCTTTTTCTGTAGTGATGTCACTAGGACCACCTTATTCTCCTACGCCCTAGCACAATGCAAGATGTCCTGATTCCACTAGCGATGCCCTTGAAGGCGGTGACCGGACCTTTACAAACAAGGTTGGACCTCTACAAATTGGAGGCTCCCAACACCAACACGAAGCTTCACCATAATGGAATGTGTCTTCGAGGTGACCTCTTTTGTCTAGGGTGCCCAAACACCCAAGAGTAACAAGATCCACTATGGATATAGTAGGGGAATCAAATTTCTCTCGGTGAAAGTGTAGATCAGAGCCTTCTCTCCAAACCCTAGAGAATCAACAAGTTTTGATGGCTAGGGAGGGAGATCGGGCGAGTTTGAGCTTGGGCAACAATGGAGCAAATGGGAAAGGAGAGGTAGTCCTCTTGGGGAAGAAGATTCCCTTTTATAGTGGGGGGTAAAAATCCAACTGTTATTTTCTGTCTGGGCTTAAGCGGTACTACCGCTAAACAGAGTGATGGGATTCAGAGACCCAGCGAGTACAAAGTGGTACTAGCATGGTAGTTCTGCCGGAGCGGTACTACCGGCTAAAATAATAGGTACTACGATGAACTATCGAGGGGCTAACAAAGAATCCCCACGGTAGCACGCGCGATTCAAGAGCGGGAGTACTGCACAAGCGGTACTACCATTAGCACCAGCGGTACAAATGTTAGCACCAATGGTATAACCGTTAGCACCAGCGGTACTTCTGCGAATTACTGGAAGCCTAACAGAGAACCTCACGAGAGTGCCCGCGGCACACTAGCGAAAGTACATCACAAGCGGTACTATGGCTAGGTGCAAGTGGTACTACCGTGGGTACCAACGGTACTACCCCTTGGTAACGACCAGTAATGCGAGAACACAATAGAAGGACTACTCCAAAGTTGTGGGAAGGGAAAGTGGGTGCATCTAGGTTGTGTACGTGTTGATTCCACCCATACCTTACAACACGGACCCCTTCTTAATAGTACAGATTCCCTATGACTCCAAATCAAATGAAAAGTAACGCCGGAAAACCCGTCTTTGCTCTTTGCTTATTCGAGGGAATCAAACCATCTTGTGCCATCGATATGAATCTCTGAAATGGTCAATGCACACATTTAGTCCGCAAAGCACATTATCATCAACACAAAGACCAATTAGAGAGAGACATGCCCTAACAATCTCCCTCTTTCTGGTGAATTGATGACAATACAAGATTTGTACAATATATATCAAAGAATAGTATTGCAAATCGATAATCTATAAAATATATACAGGATCCCCCCTATATGCGTGCACTAATTAGATATGCCTTTGGAATGCGAAGCACACACACTAGGATCAACACTCCCTTAGATTTTATGGACCAGGCAACACTTGTAACATATGAAATAAGTAAGATGACCGATGATGCAAGCACATGTATAGGAGCATAATGTAATAGGTCAAAGATAAAGCAAAGCTCCAGAAACGTGAAAGATAAGACATAATAAGATAATACAAGGTACGATAGTATGTCTCACCATAAGAGAATTCACAAGCACGAAAAAGGCAAATGAAAAGCGGAAGCTTGTGACTCGACCCTGCAAATCTCCCGCTCCTAAGCTCTCTCCCCCTTTGGCATCAAGACACCAAAAAGGCAAAGAGCAACACTAACGCCCAAGAACCTCATGCTTCCTCGTTGGACTCCTCGAACTGCTCAGACTCCAGCATGAATTAGAGTATATTGCCAAGAGGGCAGAAGCAGCCGGCGTCAAGCACCCTCAGCTGGCAGGTGGTGCTGGACCTTCTCAGCCGGCAATTGGTTCTTCCAGGGAAGGGCGTGCGTCAAAGGAGCCCCCTGCCTCGTCGGGTACCAGGAGGGCTGTTGAAGCACCAAGAACTTCAAGGAGACCTGTCCAAAGGAAACTGTGACGTGTCAAACCGACTGAATACGACATTATCGGTGCGGAGACTGGGATAGAGGTCCCCCGACAACAGGTCCCACAGGAAGCGAAGCGTGCGCGAGTGCTGCCGGCTACAGATGAGCTTCCTGGTGCTGACACTAGGACAGAGGCCTCCCGGCAATAGGCTTCGCTGGCAGTGAAGCGTGCTCGGGTGCATCCTCCTCCCGCAAAGGCTTCAAAATCCTAGAGCCAAGCACACTGGGACATCTGCGCTCTTGACGAAGAGGAAGAAGACGAGTATGTTTCATCTTTTCCTTTACTCCTTAATTTTTCTTGATACTTGCATCATGAGTTTGACCGCTTGTTTTGTCTTGGCCTTGCAGGGATGATGCATCCCTGGTCCATAGGTCCCAGAAGAGGCCGAGGACCACCGAGGTGAGCGAGCTGGCAAGTGGCACTGGACAAGGCTCAACACCTCCAGGAGCTGTTGAAATAAGCCTCCGGGAAGAGGAGACTGGCCAGATCCCATCGGCAAGCGCCATGGTCGACGCTCCAAGCACCGATGACGACAAGGAGGCGGAGGATGGTCGCTGATACGTCTCCAACGTATCTATAATTTTTTATTGTTCCATGCTATTATAGTATTAATCTTGGATGTTTTATATGCAATAATATATCTTTTTTGGGACTAACCTATTAACCTAGTGCCAATTGCTATTTTTTTGCTTGTTTTTGGCTTTTCAGAAAATCAATATCAAACAGAGTCCAAACGGAGAAAAAACTTTAGATTTTTTTTCTGGACCAGAAGGGACCCTGTAAGGTTCAGAAGAAGACCTAACGAGCCACGAGGGAGCGACAAGCTCGGGGGGCACTCCCCAGGGGGGTAGGCACGTCCTCCAGGCTTGTGGGCCCCTTATGGCACCTTTTGACCTAATTCCACCTCTATAAATTCCCAAATATTCCCAATACATCAAAGAGCCACCCGAAATATGTTTTCCGCTGTGACAAGTTTCTGTTATTCCGTGATCCCATCTGGAGGACTTTTTCGGTACTCTGCCGGAGGGGGAACCGATCACGGAGGGCTTCTACATCAACCTTGCTGCCCTTTCGATGATGTGTGAGTAGTTTACCACATACCTATGGGTCCATAGCTAGTAGCTAGATGGCTTCTTATTCTCTCTCTCTCTCTCTTTGATCTTCACTACAATGCTCTCCTCAATGTTCTTGGAGATCTATTCAATGTAATCTTCTTTTGCGATGTGTTTTTTGGGATCCGATGAATTGTGGGTTTATGATTAGATTATTCATGAATATTAATTGAGTCTTCCCTGATTTTTTATGCATGATTATTATAGCTTTGTATTTCTCTCCGGTCTATCCATTTTTTTTGGCCAACTAGATTGATTTATCTTGCAATGGGAGAGGTGCTTTGTAATGGCTTCAATCTTGCGGTGCTCAATCCCAGTGCCAAAAGGGGGCATGACACGTATTTGTATTGTTGCCATTAAGGGCAAAACGACGGGGTTTATTCATATTGCTTGGGTTTACTTTGTCTACATCATGTCATCTTGCTTAAGGCGTTACTCTGTTTTCATTAACTTAATACCCTAGATGCATGCTGGATAGCGGTTGATGGGTGGAGTAATAATAGTAGATGCAGGCAGGAGTCGGTCTACTTGTGTCGGACGTGATGCCTATATACATGATCATTGCCTTGAATATCGTCATAACTATGCGCTTTTCTATCAATTGACCAACAGTAATTTGTTCACCCACCGTATGCTTTTTCTTCGAGAGAGAAGCCACTAGTGAAAACTATGCCCCCCGGGTCTACTTTTATCATATATTTAATCCAAAAATACCTTGCTACAATTTATTTACTATTATTTTATTTTGTGTTTTATTTATCTATCTATCACTATCAAATTTGATCCTTGCAAATAACCACCAAGGGGATTGACAACCCCCTTGATCGTGTTGGGTGCAAGTATTTGCTCTTTTTGTGTGTAGGTGCTGCTAACGAGGTTTCGTGTGGTTCTCCTACTGGATTGATAACCTTGGTTTTTAATTGAGGGAAATACTTAGCTCTACTGTACTGCATCATCCTCTCCTCTTTGAGAAAATCCCAATGCAGCTCACAGGTAGCAGGAAGAATTTTTGGCGCCGTTGCCGGGACGAAGTCACGTCAAAGTAGTCTCCCGTCAACTTGCCAATTTTTGGCGTCGTTGTCGTGGAGACATCACCAAAACCTATCAAGTACCTTCGCATAAACTATCATCTATTTGTTCTTACTTTCATTTGCCATTTGCCTCTCGTTTTCATCTCCCCCACTTCTAAAACAATTTTACAAAAAGAACACAAAAATATTTTCATTTGTTTGTTTGCTTGCTTGAAGTTGCTATCATGTCTGAGTTTGTTATAAAAAAAAGTGAGGATGAAAAAATTCCTAAAGTTGAAATTCCCACAAATTTGGATTCTAAAAATTTTGTTGCGGGAATTGGGAACATCATAGGGAAAAGTTTTATTCGGGAATTCTTTAATTGTATGGGGCATCAGTTTGTGATGACATTCCTATTCTGAAAAGAACTAAGAGTTACGCCGAAGCTATTTTAGCACTTGTTCTTAAACTTGAGAGAAGATTTATGCATACTCACCCCACTCTGTAGAGATTGTTCTATGAGTTACCTGTTATAAATAACCCTAAGGCTAAAAAGATAACTACTCTTGTCCTTATGAATGAATTTGATTATATAGTATGTGAGGCTAGAGAGATCTTTGATTTTTACAATATGAGCCATGAATGACCTGTTATAGATGAAATTTATATGATGAAGATTATCTGTTGAGGTATTTGTTTCATGATAATCGTACTTTTAATGAGAATACTTAAGAAGAAGTTCCTCCTTTACATATTATCCAACAAGTTTTCAATGGTATTAATTGACAATATTCTTGGATAGTAAAAGGGAACCACCAAAGATTTGAGGAAAGTTGCCATAAAATGCTAAAATTTTGGTTAATGACATGTTCCCCATTGTTTTTGAAAAGCCTCCCAATGAACACGTATCCCATGATGCAATAACTAAGGATGACAACACTTGAAACTATGCCTTACGCCTAGCTAGGGACGTAAAACATTAGCGCCTGTTGGGAGGCAACCCAATAGTTATCCTTATTTTTACTTTTTGTTTTCTGTTTTTGAGTGTGCACACAATTTTTCTACTGTTATTGTTGTGTTTTTGTGTTTAAATTAGTGTTTTTCCAAGTAAAGCCTCTGGGATGATTTGGTTGATAGCTGATTTGATTATGTGAAAAAACAGAAACTTTTGCGTCCAGTAGCAAAATTCTTTGAATTCACTGGAACGTGATAAAATTATGTTTTTTTACACATGATTGATATACAAATTTCCCACATTGTCCTATTTTTTCAGAATTTTTGGAGTTACAGAAGTATTGCATTTGTCCAGATCATTACAAAATGTTCTGTTTTTTATAGATTCTATTTTCGTTGCATAGTTTGCTTGTTTTGATGAATCTATGAATTGTATCGGGGGGTATAAGTCATGGAGAAATTAGAATACAGTAGGTATTATGCAATAATAAAATATGAAAGGGTTGACAACAGTACCTAAAGTTTATGATTTGCTTGTTATACTAACAGATCTCACGAGTTTTCTGTTGAGTTTTGTGTGCTGAAGTTTTCAAGTTTTGAGTGAGATCGTGATGGATGAAGGAATAAGGAGTGTCAAGACCCTAAGCTTGGGGATGCCCAAGGCACCCCAAGGTAATATTCACGGACACCCAAGACTCTATGCTTGGGGATGCCCCAGATGGCATCCCCTCTTTCTTCTACCAACCATCGGCATATTACTTGGAGCTATATTTTTATTCATCACATGATATGAGTTTTGCTTGGAGCGTCCTGTATTGTATTATATGAGTCTTTGCTTTGTTTGCTTTTTATTTTGCCACAATCATCTTTGCTGGACACACCTTTTGAGAGGGACACACATTTATTCATGATTTGTTAGAATACTCTATGTGCTTCTCTTATATCTTTTGAGCTAGGCAATTGCTCTAGTGCTTCACTTATATCTTTTAGAGCACGGCGGTGGTTATATTTTAAAGAAATATTTGCACTCTCATGCTTCACTTATATCATTTTGAGAGTTTAATAAATAGTAATGGCAATATGCACGGGTTATGAAATTGGTCCTAATATGATAGGTATTCAAAAGGGATATAATAAGAACTTTCATGTAGATCACTGAATATGATAAGTTTGATTCTTTGCAATAGTTTTGAGATATAGAGATTGTAATATTTGGGTTGTCCTACTGAGTAATTGTGGTTTAGTAAGAATATTGGTGTTAAAGTTTGTCATTCCTGAAGCATGCACGTATAGTCTCTCGTTATGCTAAGAAGTTGGAGCATGATTTATTATTGAGTGTCTTCCTTTGCGTGAAGGTCGGGGGCGCGCGATGGTTAACTCGTACCAACCTCCCCCCTAGGGACATGCGTAGTAGTACTTTGCTTCGAGGGCAAATAGATTTTTGCAATAAGTATGTGAGTTCTTTATGACTAATGTGAGTCCATGGATTATACACACTCTCACCTTTCCGCCATTTGCTAGCCTCTTTGGTACCGTGCATTGCCCTTTCTCACCTCGAGATGTGGTGCAAACTTAGCCAGTGCATCCAAACCCCGTGATATGATACGCTCTATCATACATAAGCCTCTCTATATCTTCCTCAAAATAGCCACCATACCTACCTATCATGGCATTTCCATAGCCATTCCGAGATATATTGCCATGCAACTTCCACCGTTTCGTTTATTATGACACACGTCATCATTGTCATATTGCTTTGCATGATCATATAGCTGACACAGTATTTGTGTCTCAGCCACCGTTCATCATTTTTTATACATGTTACACTAGATCATTGCACATCCTGGTACACTGCCAGAGGCATTCATATAGAGTCATATTTTGTTCTAGTATCGAGTTGTAATTTTGAGTTGTAAGTAAATAGAAGTGTGATGATCATCATTATTCATTATTAGAGCATTGTCCTGGTGAGGAAATAAAAAAAGGCCAAAAAGAGCCCACCAAAAAAATGAGAGAAAAAGAGAGAAGGGGTAATGTTACTATCTTTTTCCACACTTGTGCTTCAAAGTAGCACCATGTTTTTCATATAAAGAGTCTCCTATGTAGTCACTTTCATATAACTAGTGGGAATTTTTCATTATAGAGCTTGGCTTGTATATTCCAATGATGGGCTTCCTCAAATGCCCGAGGTCTCCTAGAGCAAGCAAGTTGGATGCACACCCACTTAGTTTTCATTTTGAGCTTTCATACACTTATAACTCTTAGTGCATCTGTTGCATGGCAATCCCTACTCCTTGCATTGACATCAATTGATGGGCATCTCCATAGCCCGTTGATTATCCGCGTCAATGTGAGACTTTCTCCCATTTTGTCTTCTCCGTATTAATCTCTACCACAGTATTCTATTCCACCCATAGTTCTATATCCATGGCTTGCGCTCATGTATTGCGTGGGGGTTGAAAAAGCTGAAGCGCATTAAAAAGTATGAACCAATTGCTTGGCTGACACCGGGGTAGTGCATGATTTATTCTTTGTGTTAAGAAGATGGAGCATGACAAGGCTATATGATTTTTGTAGGGATAGAGTTATTTAGCATTTATATTTTGAAAGGCATGCTTGTTTGTTGGTATGCCTGAGTATTAATGTCTTTATGTCAAATTATAGACTATTGCTTTGAATCATTCAGATCTAAATATTCATACCATAAAAGAAAGATTACATGATAGACATGTTAGGTAGCATTCCACATCAAAAATTCTGTTTTTATCATTTGCCTACTCGAGGACGAGCAGGAATTAAGCTTGGGGAGGCTTGATACGTCTTGTCAGGACCCGGATTGTAAGTCACACCGATCTAGCATGTAACACATCATATCACTTTGCAGCTTCACGCACGGTATCCCCAAGGCTGCAACCTTACCTAGGCCGGGACCGTTTGCGCCTTTTGGCTCACGTATATGGTTGTATCGCTAGCATCCATATGACAGAGAACCCGGGATGACATGATTAGTCGTAAACCCAAGGTGGCACAAACTTACAGGGACAGGCATACATGACCCAGCAATGCACGTGTCGGTCAGCAGCGAGTGTAACCGCACTGTAGCAAGCTATCAGGACTCTGGTAAACACCGCGTGAAATTTCCCCGAAGGGACAGACACAGGAGCAAAGAAGGACACATGTCGGTCAATCCATGTGTTCCGGGTGGAAGCACTAAGAGGCATTTCCCCATAAGGAAGGCTACCAAGAATAAACAACTAGGTGTTAGATCCCACACATACCAAGCATTTCAATAACATACACACAATATGCTCGGTATGTGTAAGTACAACATGGCATCACAACAATACTCTACGACTCAAAGTATTTATTTGAAAGGCTCAGAAGGGCCATGCATAGTATGATATTACAAACATGGGTCACATGACCCAACATACAAAGTCATACAAGCAACAAGCACATGAGGAAGCTTATCCTGTCTAAGTACAGACAACTTAAAAGAAAGAAGGCTAGAAAGCCTGACTATCTACAAGACCCTCCATAGGAACCAGACCTCTATCTGGGATTCCCAAGCTAATCATTGAAGCTCACGTGGAACTACTAATGAGACTGAAGTCTCTCTGCAAAACATTAATTAAGCAAACATGAGTACAAATGTACTCAGCAAGACTTACATCAGAACTATCTACATATGCATCAGTACCAACAAAGGGGTGGTGGAGTTAAACTGCAACAAGCCAGCTTTGACTCAGTGGCTATCCTATACTACGACTACTAGTATTTTCCTTGGAGTGAGAAAGCGCACACGAGTCCACATATTCACCATATCAATACACTACCATGGACCCGCTCCCGTTTCCCTACGAGAAGGCCATCCATAGCACTCACACTTATCTTGCGCGTTTTAGAGTATCCACTTCCAACTTTTCTATAAACAACGTAAGCTTTCCAAGTAGTCCATATCCGCGGACGCGGCTATTCGAGTAGATCATTAACCCTGCAGGGGTGTACTTCTTCACACATGCTCTCACCACTTATCACCGTTTACACGACATGTACTCGGCAACCTTCAAGCGGAACCCCAGCGAGGGTGTCAGCCACGACCTGACTAACCACACAAGTCCCTAGTCAAGGTTTATCACCTATTCGGGTTCCATCCGCAAGGAAGTCCGGCCGAGGTTTCCACTACGGCCCCAAACGATGTGTGCAGGGTCCCCGAGCCCACCAAACGGGTGCCTCGGTACACCGGGCCACCATGTCTATACCGCATCATAGCCCACCCCTAAGGTCAGTGCTACGCACGGCCTCCAACACATATCCTACAAACACGAGAAACTAGTTGCAACTCCTGGACAGAGATCAAGGCGATTAATAAGTCGAGAGAGTCAATTAAGGATCCCAATGTGTGGTAGTAACTGTCTTGGATCACAAACACGGAACTCAGTTCCTGAGGACAATTTCAATGAGACAACCCACCATGTACTCCTACATGGCCTCTCATCGCTACCTTTACCAAATCATGTTCACACACTTAGCTCTCAACAGTAGGACATGTTAACCCCATCCTAATCCATCCCAGATGAATCAGACCTGACACAACTCTAAGCATAGCAAGCATAAGAAACAAGCATGAATGAGTAGGCACATCATGGCTCAAACAACTCCTACTCATGCTAGTGGGTTTTAACTATTTACTGTGGCAAAGACAGGTGTAAGGGCATATTTCTCCCTAAGTAGTTTTGGTGATTGATGGCAATGCTTTTGCGGACTAATCGTGTGCATTGAGCATTTCAGATATCTCATGTCTAGGCACAAGACGATTCGGTGCCCCTCGGAGTCTATTGAAGACGGTTGCTTTCTACGTTTCTTTTCGATGGATTTGAGTCATAGGAAAGTCGTACTATTAAGAGGGGGTCCGCTTCGGTGAGGGTTAGGGTGGAATCAACACGTACACATCTGTTCTTTTGCACCACCTTTCCTTCGCTTCATTGGAGCTCCAGTCTGTTTTCCTTAACTGTGCATATTGAAGGCAGCAAGGTGCTAGTTTTCAGTGGCTAGCGGTAGTACCGTAGGTGCCAGCGGTAGTACCGATGTCACCAGCACCTGTTGCGCGCGCCTACGGTAGTAGTTGCGGATGTAGTTTTTTACTACCGCCCTCGAGCGGTAGTACCGCAAAACTACGTCCGGTACTACCGTGCCGGATTTCTGCAGAGTCTCTGCTTCAGCGGAGGTAGACACGGAAGTAATTTTTTACTTCCGTGTACCTCCTGTGGCCATTGAAAACTACCCCGCGGTAGTACCGCTCCGGCGGTTCTACCACCTATTGCCTCGTGCGGTAGTTCTTCTTCTGGTCACTACCGTGCGTGCGGTAGTACCGCACCAGGCAGCGGTAGTACCACAACCTCTTGCGGTAGTACCGCGACGTGATGCGGTAGTACCGCAGTGCATGGGCTGAGAGTGGGGGTAACGGGTGGATTCTTTCCCCCACTATATAAAGGGGATCTTCTTCCTCAAGAAGACCACCTCTTCCCTTCCCAAAATCCATTGTTGCTCCAAAGCTCATTTTCGCCCGATCTCTCTCCCTAGCTAATCAAACTTGTTGATTTTCTAGGGATTGGTTGAGAAGGCCCGGATCTACACTTCCACCAAGAGATATTTGATTCCCCCCACTAATCCCTTGCGGATCTTGTTACTCTTGGGTGTTTGAGCACCCTAGATGGTTGAGGTCACCTCGGAGCCACATTTCATTGTGGTGAAGCTCCGTGGTATCGTTGGGAGCCTCCAATCAAGTTGTGGAGATAGCCCCAACCTTGTTTGTAAAGGTTCGGTCGCCGCCTTCAAGGGCACCACTAGTGGAATCACGGCATCTCGCATTGTGTGAGGGCGTGAGGAGAATACGGTGGCCCTAGTGGCTTCTTGGGGAGCATTGTGCCTCGACACCGCTCCAATGGAGACGTACTTCCCCCAAAGGGAAGGAACTTCGGTAACACATCCTCGTCTCCACCGGCTCCACTTGTGGTTATCTCTTCCCTTTACTTTGTGCAAGCTATTGTTGTGTTGTATCCTTTGCTTGCACTTGTTGTTATTGTTGTTGTTTGCATCATATAGGTTGCTCACCTAGTTGCACATCTAGACAACCTATTTGTTGCTAAACCTAATTTGTTAAGAAAAGCTAAAAATTGGTAGTTGCCTATTCACCCCCCTCTAGTCAACCATATCGATCCTTTCAATTGGTATCAGATCCTCGTCTCTTTATTAAGGGTTTCACCACCCGAAGAGTATGGGTGACACCGGGGAGGAAGTGCTCAAGGCCGTGGAGTTGACTCCGATCACTCGAGACGACTTGAATGAAGCTATGGCTTCACTTAAGACGTCTATGACGACCGAAGTCAAGTCCATGCTTAAAGAATTACTTGAGGGGATGAAATCCACTCCCGATCCCTTGCTTGTGGTTAATCCCACGGCATCGGAGTCGGAGGCCAATTCCGCCAAGGAAGCGGCTAAAGGTACTCATGTTCCTTCCCCTCATGACAAGAATGGGACGGGACCCTTTGCCTCGGTGCCCCCTCCCCCGGTCTATGGAGGACCGGTCCCTACACCTCGCATTAATATTCATGGTCCTCCTCCCAAGCTTGTTAAGGGTGATTTTTCTAATTGGGTATTTCACATTAAGTCTCATTTGAATCATTGCTCAACTAACCTTTGGAGAATCATTGAGCAAGGCTTCTACCCGCATGATCCAAACAACTTCACCCCAAGAGAAGAAGTGGACAATCAATACAATCACTCCGCATTGTTCATCCTTCAAGATGCGGTCCCTCCCAAAGATCTATCGCACCTACGACGCTTCTCTCGTGCAAAGGATTGTCGGGAGCACATTGTTTCTATGTACAAAGGGAGCTCAAGCATCCAACGGTCCAACTTTGAAGTGGTCCTTGATGAGGCCAATGAATTTGTGATGCTTGAAGATGAGGATCCACGTGATCTTTACCTGAGGATGACAACTCTTGTGGTTGCTCTCCAAGACCATGGAAGCAAGGATACGGATGACACTTGGATCAAGCGCAAGTTTCTCAAGGCCATCATGCCATTCAACAAGGACATGTCTTCCGTGATTCGTCAAAGGCCGGATTTTCACTCATTAACCTCAAGTGAAGTGTTGGATGAGTTTATTGCCATGAACATCATGAACAAGATGGCCGACAATGCTCTTGCTCGGGTCCGGTCAAAGAAAAGCACTCCCACCCTTGCTTTGAAGGCCAAGGCAATTCCGGAAGAAGAAGAGGAGTGTGGTCCTGAGGACACTAAATATGCTTACCATGAGCACATGGCTCTTGCATCAAGGCAATTTTGGAGCAACAAGAGGAACTCAAGGCCCAACTTCACCAAGAACAACTCAAGTGGGTTAAAGAACAAGCAACGAGTAAGGACTTGTTACAATTGCGGCAATGTGAGTCACTTTGTGGTGGATTGCCCTTATGAGAAGAGGGAAGACAATGGTGACAAACTCATTCGCAAAGACAAAGCCAAGTCTTTCCCAAGCAAGAACAACTTCACCAAGAAGTCTCCTCCAAAGGGCTTGGTGGCACATGAAGAGTACCCCTCTGGTCATGATGAGGAAGATACAAGTGGAGAAGGAATGGCAATGGCAACCATTGCCACTGCTACATCTTCACCCTCCAAGGTGTCTCTCTTCGGCACCCCCAACGAAAACATCATTGCTAAGTGCCTCATGGCCAAAGGTATCAACAAGGTAACTCCTAACATCAAAACCACCATCATTACTACTCCTTCATTGTTAGACTGTGTTGATGATAGTGAGGTGGAGAAAGTTGATGAGAATGAGTTCACCAAGTTTGTGAGCAAGCTCAAGGGTGAGTCCAAGAAGCACTTTGTTGCTTTCTTGGAACAACTTGGTGAGGCCAATGATATCATTGAGTCGCATGAGGATACTATCTCCAAGTTGGAGGGGCATAGTCGTGACTATGCCGATGAGATTGCGGATCTTTCCATTGCTCTCGAGGAAGAGCGAGATCTTCGTTTGACTCTTGAGGATTCACACAATGTTGATCATGCTAAATCGCAAAAAGATCTTGATTGTGCTATTGTTCTTACTCGTGTGCTTAAATCCAAGAAAGTTGCACTTAGGGTTGGCCATGATAGACTCAAGGAAGAGTTTGATACACTTGATAAGGCCCACAAGGTCTTGAAGGGTGTTCATGCTTCTCTCAAAGAGTCTCATGATCAACTCCAAGTGAAGCTAACCAAGGAAATTTCCACTTGCCCTCCGTTCGTTCTAATTGATAGTGCCCATGCTACTAACCCTTGTTGCGAGCATGTGCATCATGTGGAGGAAAATGCCAAGTTGAAAGAGCAACTTGAGAAGGGCCTTGTTACATGCATACAAGGTGAAAAGAACCTCAATGACCTTTTAACAATCCAAAAGGAAGTTGTAGGAAAGGAGGGACTTGGGTTTGCACCCAAGTCAAAGAAGAAGAAGAAGAAGAAGAAGAAGAACAAGACCAAGCAACCTCTCCCACTAAAGGAAACCTTTGTCAAGGTGGGTGAGGGTACTCATGAGAAGATGAAGAACAAGGAAGTGGGTGGTAATGCCAAGAAGGGCAAAACCGCCCCTAACAACAAAGCCGGCGACTTTAACCCTTCTGATGTTTTATGTCGTGCTAGTGATGGGCATGTTTATGCCAAATTTGTTGTTTCTTACTATGAGTATATTGAATGGTCTATTTGGGTTCCTAAGACCCTTGTTACTAACCTCAAAGGACCCATTCAAGAATGGGTGCCTAAATCCAAGCAATGATCTCTTGTAGGAGTTTGCTTCCGGTGGAGTGTCATGGTTGCTTGATAGTGGTGCAACAAATCATATGACCGGGAACAAGGACTTGGTGGTGGATGTGCATCCAATTCCATCTATGCCCACCCATGTCCAATTTGGTGATGCCTCGACTTCTAAGGTATTGGGACTTGGCAAGGTGGTCATCTCTCAAGATTTATCTATTGAGAAGGTCATGCTTGTTGAGTCCCTTGCATACAATTTACTTTCCGTTCGTCAACTTGCACTTATGGGCTTTGCAACATTCTTTGATCTTGATACCATGGCCCTTTTGTGGAGCAAGACTCTTAAAGTAGCCTTTGTTGGGCATGTCGAGAACGGTCTCTATGTGGTAAACTTTTCGGAGAGACCCACTAAGACCGCGACTTGCCTAATGGCTAAAGCTGATGTGGGTTGGCTTTGGCATCGCCGACTAGCCCATGTCAATATGAGATCTTTGCAAAGTCTCCTCAAAGGGGACCATGTCCGTGGACTAACAAATGTGAGTTTTGCCAAAGACCGTGCTTGCTGTGCTTGTATCGAAGGAAAGCTTCATGAGACGGCTCACTGACTCTCGACTATCATCTACCCGAAGAGGCCCTTGGAGCTCCTCCACATGGATCTCTTTGGACCTCCATCCTTTGATAGTCTTGGTGGAAGAAAGTATTGCTTGGTGATAGTGGATGACTACTCAAGATATACATGGGTATATTTCTTCAAGAGGAAGAGTGAGACTCAACAAACCGTCATCAACTTTGCAAATGAAGCTCAATGTCAACATGAAGCAAAGATCTTGATGATTAGAAGTGACAATGACACCGACTTCAAGAACTACACCTTGGATGAGTTTCTTAGTGACGAGGGGATCAAGCACCAATATGCCGCACCCTATACCCCTCAACAAAACGGTGTGGCAGAGAGGAAGAACCGGACGTTCATGGATGCGGCAAGGACCATGATGGCGGAATTCAAATCTCCGTACAACTTTTGGGCCGAAGCCATCAACACCGCATGTCATGCTTCAAATAGGCTCTACCTCCGCAAAGGCTTGAACAAGACTCCATATGAGATACTTACCGGCAACAAGCCCAACCTCAAGTACTTCTGGGTGTTCGGTTGTAAGTGTTTCATTCTCAAGAAAGGTGTTCGTTTGTCTAAATTCGAACCTAGAGCTCAAGAGGGCATATTTGTTGGTTATGCTACAAACTCTCATGCTTACCGTGTTCTCAACAAGTCCACCGGACTCATTGAGGAGACGTGTAACATGGAGTTTGATGAAAATAACTGCTCCCAAGTGGAGCAAAGTGGTCTTTGTGATGTAGGTGATGAAATTCCTCCCCAAGCCATAAGAAGAATGGAGATTGGTCAAATACTCCCCATTGAGGAATCCCTTGTGGCTGAAGGAGAAGGACAATGCTCTACTCAAGTGGAGCCATCACTTACGCTAGACCCACACGCTTCCGAAGAACAAAATGAAGGCCCTCAACCCAATGAACAAGATCAAGGGCAAGATCAACTCCATGGAGGTGGTGATGCACCAAATGATGCCCAAGATCAAGTTCATGCCTCCGAGCGCGCTCAAGATCAAGAGCAAACTCAAGGTCAAGAGCAAGCTCAAGATGGTGCTCAAGATCAAGAGCAAGCTCAAGATCAAGAGCAAACTCAAGACGGTGCTCAAGATCAAGAGCAAGCTTAAGATCAAGAGCAAACTCAAGACGGTGCTCAAGATGTGCAAGATGATCCTCAAATGCCCATTAAGGAACTTTTGGAGCGCCGTGCCGCGAAGGTTGCTTCCAAGCTCAAGCATCAACACCATTTCATGGAGAATGTGCTTCGCGAAGGTTGCTTCCAAGCTCAAGCATCAACAACATGTCATGGAGAATGTGCTTGGAAGCTTGAGAAAAGGGGTAACTACTCGTAAACAATTGCCAAACTTTTGTGAGCATCACGCGTTTGTTTCGTGTGTTGAACCCCAAAAGGTACATGAGGCGCTCGATGATGTGGATTGGCTTGAAGCTATGCATGATGAACTCAACAACTTCGAGCGCAATCAAGTTTGGGAATTAGTGCCAAGGCCAACGGAGGATCACAATGTCATTGGGACCAAATGGATCTTCAAGAACAAGCAAGATGCGAACGGTGTGGTTGTTTGAAACAAGGCGAGATTGGTGGCACAAGGCTACTCCCAAGTCGAGGGCATCGACTACGGTGAAACCTTTGCCCCCGTTGCACGTCTTGAATCTATTTGCATGTTGCTTGCATATGCATCTCATCATGATTTTAAATTGCAACAAATGGATGTGAAAAGTGCATTTCTTAATGGTCCTTTGAATGAGTTGGTGTATGTCAAACAACCTCCGGGATTCAAGGATCCCAAGCTCCCCACTCATGTATACAAACTCAAAAAGGTGCTCTATGGCCTTAAACATGCCCCACATGCGTGGTATGAGCATCTTACCGAGTTGTTGCAAGATCATGGGTTTGAAATTGGGAAAATCGATCCCACTCTTTTTACTAAGAGGGTCAAAGGGGATTTGTTCATATGCCAACTATATGTTGATGATATTATTTTCGGTTCCCCTAACAAATCTTTCAATGATGAGTTTGCCGCACTAATGACCAAGAAGTTTGAGATGTCTATGATGGGAGAGTTGAAGTTCTTTTTTGGGTTCGAAGTCAAGCAAAAAAGAGAAGGAGCGTTCATCAACCAAGCCAAGTATACCCAAGACATGCTCAAGAGGTTCAAGCTAGATGATGTCAAGCCGGTCAAGTTTCCCATGCCCACCAAATGCAAGCTTGACAGTGATCCCAATGGTAAAGCGGTGGATCAAAAGGTATATCGTTCCATGATTGGATCCTTGCTCTACCTTTGTGCATCTAGACCGGATATCATGTTGAGTGTGGGAATTTGTGCATGGTTTCAAGCCACACCTAAGGAAAGCCACTATGTGGAGGTCAAGCGAATCTTTCGATATTTGACTCATACCCCAAACTTTGGCCTATGGTACCCCAAAGGAGCAAGCTTCGATCTCATGGGTTACTCGGACTCGGATTGGGCGGGAGATTGTGTGGAGAGGAAGTCAACTTCCGGAGGGTGCCAATTCCTTGGTCGCTCTCTGGGGAGTTGGTCTTCGAAGAAGCAAAATTGTGTGTCTCTCTCGTCCACCGAGGCCGAATATGTAGCAGCCGCAAGTTGTTGTGCACAATTGCTATGGATGAGGCAAACTTTAAAGGATTACGGTGTCACTTGTGACAAAGTGCCTCTTCTATGTGACAATGAAAGTGCTATCAAGATCTCTCACAATCCGGTGCAACATAGCAAGACGAAGCATATTGAGATTCGTCATCATTTCATTAGGGATCACATCAAGCGTGGAGATATTGAGATTATCTACAACAACACTCAAGAGCAACTTGCGGATATCTTCACCAAGCCTCTAGATGAAGCAAGATTTCGCGAGTTAAGGCATGAGCTAAATATCATTGATTTGAGCAATGTGGCTTGAATCTAGGCACACCCCACCGCACTCATCATTATATCTTGCTAGGGGGAGTGTTGTTCTCTCAATGAACTCTCCCTCCCCCCATTATGCATAAATTGATCACGTCTTTCACATTAGCCATTTTTGATGGCACTTGTGCTTCAAAGACGAGCTTTGGTCATGGACCCAAGGATAATTCTTCGCGGTGCCATACCAATTGTCTCAAACATAGGTGGCTCCGGCCACCGCCCTCTCTTCATGAGAGGAATCGTTTCGGTGTTTGGTCCTTTTTTTTACTATAAATAGTAGGGTAAAAACCCCACTGCAACTTTTATTAATTAAGAAAAGGCAGAAACAAAGAAATTGTCTGATAGGCTTGAGATAAGCCCAAAAAGAAAAAAGAAAAACTAAAGAAACTAAAAAACTAAGAAAGAAAGAAAGCAACAAAAAAAGAGCTAAAAAACTAAGAATGTACAACTGAAGCTACAATTACAACAAGGCCTCCAACCAAGCAGAGAATTGCAATTCATATTTCTTCTTCATCCTATATTTGAGTAGTTTGAGCTCCTCCATGAATATGAATTTCCAGCCTTGAAATGAGGGTGTGATATTCTCAAAGATTTTGTTGTTTCTGGATATCCATATAGCCCATGATTCCAAGATGATGATCTCCATGAAAAAAGGGCAGTTGAGCTTGTCCTTAAGGTCTTGATACGCTTCTAATACAGATAGATTAGGAGTTCTGGAAGGACAGATAAAATCCCAACATCTAATAGCAAAGGGACACCCCCAAAAGAGATGATGTAATGTTTCTTCTTGCTGGCAATCCCTCACTGCACAGTTATAAACTTCCAATTCAAAGCTTTTCCTTCTTAAGAGGTTCCTTGTGTTTACTCTATCGTGTAGTAGCATCCAGAAGAATACTTTGTGCTTGGGTTGACAAGAGCTCTTCCAAATCCAGTTGAAATGTGGTGGAGTTTGTTTGTGACCAATCAGAACATTATATGCTTTAATGAAGGAATAAAATTCATTTCCCCAAATGTAAATCCATGTGTCCATTGCATCTAAGTGTTCAGATTGCCTTAAAGAGATGCAGATGTCTTCCATTTCTAAGAACTCCTCATATGCTTGTGTTGTCAGTGGCAGGTGAAAGAGATCCTGAAGATATTTAGTATTTATGACTTGTTGAACACTTGTGAGTGGATTTCTGACAAAGGAATAAAGATGATCGAATTTGTGCTTGAGCACAAATTGATGCCACATGTCATCCCAGAACAAAGCACTTCTGCCATCCCCCACATTGCACCTGGCTATAGCTTTAAAATGATCAATTAGGGCCAAGTTTGATTTCCACCAGAAGGAACCCACTTTTTGATCTTCTGGAAGTTGTCCATTGCTATAATAAGTTTCCCAAATTAGGTTCACCCAAGGAATATCATGTCTATTGAAGAATTTGTGAAGGTTTTTCATGAGCAGAGTTTTGTTTTGTGTAAATATATCCATGACTCCCAAGCCACCCTGGTTTTTGGGTCTGCAAACTGTATGCCATGCCACCAGTGCTGGTCTGCGATCCTCCATGTCAGGGCTCCTCCATAGGCAATGTCTCAAATACTTTATGATCTACTTTTTGATAGTAATAGGGATGTCCAAACAGCACATGAAGAAGACTGATAGGGATGCTAGCACATATTTCACTAACTGCAACTTCCCTGCCTGAGTCATAAAAGTAGAGATACCAGCTAGTCTCTTAGCAATTCTGTTGACTAGAGGCAAACACTGCTCCACAGTTGGTTTATAAATCCCCAGAGGAAGGCCCAGTAAGTAAAGGGAAATTGTCCCCTGGCACACTGTAGAGTGTTTGTGAAAATGCTTACTCTGTCTTCTGCAATATTTATGGGCACCATGATTGATTTCCCATAATTGACCTTTAATCCAGTAGCTGATGCAAAGGTGTTTAATAGAGCTTTGAGGCATATTAGCTATCTAGCATTTTCTTGCATAAGAACCAGTGTATCATCTGCATATTGCACTATTGGGAAGTCTGGGCAAGAGTTAACTTGAAGTGGTGGAGTAATAAGATTTCTGCTCATAGCTTTGTTCAAAATTGATTGCAGCAAATCAGTAGTCAGAACAAAAATTAAAGGGGACAGGGGGTCAACCTGCCTGACCCCTCTTCTGCAGTAGAATTTTTTCCCAGGAACTCCATTCAACATCACAGCTGATGAGGCAGATGTGAAAATTAATTGCATCCATGAGATCCACTTCTCTCCAAATCCCTTTGCTCTGAGAATGTCAATAATAGCTTGGTGCTCAATAGTGTCAAATGCCTTTTCAAAATCCAGTTTGATTACTAGCATTTCTTCCTTGGATTTGTGACACTGATGAATATATTCATAAGCCCAACCAAGAAAATGTTGGATCATTCTGCTCTTTAGAAATCCATATTGATTAATATGCACCATCTTGAGGATCACTTTTTGCAGTCTATTTGCCAACAGTTTTGTAATAATTTTGAGCACTCCATTTAGCAATGAGATTGGTCTAAAATCATTAGGAGATACTGGTACTTCCTTTTTAGGTATAATAGTGATAAATGAAGTGTTTATACTCTCAAGGTTAACATTACCAGCATGAAAGGCCATAATAAGATCAGAAATGTCCTCTTTGATTATATCCCAACAGGCTTTAAGAAACTCATTATTAAATCCATCAGGACCTGGTGATTTGTCTGTAGGTAAGTTCTTAACCACCTCATCAATTTTCTCCTGTGAAAAAGGTTTCTCAAGATCTTTAAATAGTTGAGGATCCACTCTGTGCTCATTGTCGGTGCACGACACCTATGGGATCCCGAGTGACCCCTTTACGATTCGGCGGGGGGAGAGGTATACGCAAAGAGCAGAACCAGTGATCGACGCGTGAGGGTTTTTACCCAGGTTCGGGCTGCTGATCAGCGTAAAACCCTACTCCTACTTTGTGTTCTTATTGATGTTCTTGAGCCCAGCCTTTAGGAGCGCTTGCGATGAACAGTACGTTCAAAGAGCAGCTACGCATGCAGAACGGGCCAGAAGTTCTCCTCCCCTGTAGCAGTTGCCTTGGGCCTCCTTTTATATGCTGAAAGGGGTCTCCACAGTGGCAAAATGTACATACATTGAGGTGTAAAGTAGCTACAGGGTATCATACCTAACCCCTGACGGATTAGGACAAGCGCATTTAATGCACCATGAGGTGTCCGTTTAGGTGTCCTCACTTTCTTGGGGATGGAAAAAGGGGCCATCCCATCAGCACCGCTTAAGCTCTCCTCCACTGGCATGCCGCCACGCATCCAGGGAAGGAGCCAGAATGTCAGACTCGTTACTGTGCCGAAGCGGTGGCACAGTGGCAGAATCTCGCCGGGCGCCGAATCTTGCCGGGCGCCAAGCCTTGCCGGACGCCAAGCCTTGCCGGGCGCTAAGCCTTGCCGGGCGCCAAAGGCTATCTCGGCAAGGCTCTTGCCGGGGAGGCTGGCCTTCGGATTTCAGTCCTGCTTATCTGCTGATCCTTGGATCTCCGACTTGATGATTTCCTTGATGACTTGAATCGACCTCGAGCTGATCCCGGCAAGCCTTGCCGCAAGGATGGCTACAACTGCCCGTGCACAAGTACGGGGTACTAGTGGCCCAATACTTAGTACACCAACAGGAGCCCTCGGGCCTAGGCCATACACGAGCGCGAGGCGTTGTTGGGCTAGGCCCAAACATTGCACGGGCACGCGTGGCAGGGAATTAACTGCTCGTAAAATATCTCGTTTTACTGTGCCCCCCACTACGCGCACGGAGCGCGCGACGTGGGAAGCGTGCCAAAAAGGCTGCAAACTGTCTCGCGCCCATAGAGGCGCATTCATATTGGGGGATAAACAAGGCGGCCCCGCTCCTTCCCCATAAAAAGGAGAAGTCGCGGAGGCGCAAACCTATTCACCCCCCTCTTCTTCCCAATCTGGCCATCGCCATCACCTTCCTCTGCTCAAGCTCAAAGCGAAACCTTTTTCCTCTTCTGCCCACTGCTCCCGCGCTCACTCCGCCCCCCGGCTTTCGTCTTCACAGTCGCCATGCCGCCCAAGGCCAGCAGAGGCAAGGGCACGGACAAGGAGGCGAAAGCTGAAGTTCCGGAGAGCGAACTGGTGAAGATGCGGAAGAGGCTCGTCATCTTCCCTCCGACGCTCGACGCTGAAACTTTGAAGGGGCGATACCAATGCATGTGGGCGAAGGGAACGCATGCTCACCCCGCCACACGCGTAATCCCAGGTGCTTGTTCCAAAGGTGGATCGGACAGATACCCCTTCTTCACTGCGTATTTCTATTGTGGGCTCTGTCCACCCTTTTCCGATTTCTTCAACGACATCATGTACACATACGGCTTCCGCCTTCTTGATTTCACGCCGAATGCCGTATTTTGCATGTCTATCTTTGCCCATCTCTGTGAGAATTTCGCTGGCGTGATCCCCAATTCTGCTCTTTTCCGCCATTATTTCTATCCTCGAATCCAAAAAGGAGAGGCTCTCTATGGATCTATTGCCTGGATTCCAAGGGCTTGGAACAAAGAGATATACCCAGAGGGAGTTTACCGCGAAAAGTGGGACGAGTGGCGGGCCGAATGGTGCTGGATCCAGGAAGCAGATCCTCATCCTTTTTGTCATCCCCGGCGACAGAAGGTGGTCCGCGGCAAGGATTGGGGCGATCTCGCCGCAGAAGATGAGAAGCTCACAATCGCCACTACCAGGATCCTTCGCTTGAAGGCTGCCGGGCTGACAATGGAGATGATCGGCTTCGACTTTCTCCGCCGCCGCATCGCCCCTCTGCAGAACAGGGGGAGGCCAGTCTGGGAGTACAAGAACGCGGCAGATGTCATGAGGCTGCGCCCCGGGCTGAACAATAAACTGACCGCTATGCAGCTTGGCGCTCTCCGCCAAAAGTTATTCCAGTGCGAAGACAAGCACCGGCTGTCGGCAAGGATCGTCCCCTTGTGCAACAACTCTGCCTTGGGGTCAATCATTGCCTTCTTGCCGATGTTTAACGCCCACGGCCTTGACCCGACCTGGGTCGAGCCAAGCGAGGAAGAAGCGCAGAAGTTCTTTGACAATCTGACGAAGAAGCCTGTCCAGCAAGAGTCAGATCTTATCCGCGCCACCACTGATCAGGAGGTAGCCTACATCGCTACCAAAGTGGAGGAGGCGAATCTTGCCGCGGAGGCCGGCAGCGTTGGCTTCACAGAGTGGGAAGCCAGCGACGCAGAGGTGGTAGTGGAGGCAAAACCTGCCGAGGAGAACAAGGTTGCCGGGGAAGAAGGCGGCGCAGTCGCTGAGAGCTCATCCGGCGAAGACACGGCCGAAGAGGAGACGCGAGAAGAGCCCTCGCCCCCGAAGAAGACAAAGCGTGTCCTTCGGAAAGCCGCATCAGGCGTCCCGGCAAGCCAGCGTACATCGAGCGGCGAATCCCCCGGCAAGAAAGTGGCCGGCAAGACCGGACCGCGGCAGGGGGCTCGTCAACAGCCCGCGCGGCGCGCGAGACCCACACCAGTGACCACCGCTGGGGCGGCAAGAGGGTCTCGTACAACCGCGCCGGAGGCTGCCCCGGCGCCTGCCACAGCCAAGCGGCCCAGGACCCCTCCTCCGCCTCCCCACTCAGACATCGCAACGGAGGTCGACTTCGACATCTCCGGCTTTAGTCCAGAGCGAGAGGAAGAAGAGTGAGTATTTGCCACAACTTCTACCTTCCAATCTGCATCAATCTTACTGACTTGCTTGTATTGTTTCCGCAGTGACACAGAAACCTTGCTGGAGAGGATGGCGAAGAGGTCAAGGACTTCTACAGGCGACGAGCCCCCGGCGGGCTCCACGAGCACGCCAGAAACTGTCGTTGTCAGCCCGGAGTCCAGTCCTCAACACAGCCCCCAGCACAGCCCCCAGCGTAAGTTCATCATCCCTTTTTCTGCTGGCCGGTGCCGAGGCTTTCACTCTTGCCGCTGATATCTTTGGGTTCGCAGGAGAAGGACGGCAACAAGGAGAAGATAGCCCCATTGTGCCTCCTTCATCGACCGCTCCGCCCACAAGCACATCCCCGGCAAGAGATCCTGCCGACGAGCCCGTCCGGATTGAGGAGGAGCCGACAAGCACAGACTCCGGCAACCCACCCCCAGCAATCGGAGTTGCCGGGAGAGGCGAAGCCACCTCTCGACAGCCCGATGCAGGTACTCGATCGCCTCAGAGTGCTAGTTATTCTTTCCCTCTTATCTCTTTATCTTTAGTCACTTCAAAATTCAAACCTCGATCTCATTTTGTCTTCCTCCTTCGCCCTTCAGAGTTCCCTGTGATGGAACATATGGACGTCGACGTCGTCATCGAGGAGACCGCCAGGGATGCCGCCGCCGAAGCGGACAGGATCGCTGCCAGCGAGGCCACCAAGGATGACATTGCCGGGGCTGGGGATGCTCTTGACGGGGAGGCCGCCAAGACAGCACAAAAGGAAATCGCCGAAGAACCTGCTGAAGAGGGCGACAGGGAGGCTGAGGACCATACTGACAGCATTCCTGCCGCAGGAGCGCCAGGAGCTGCATCGGCCACAGAGCCCCCTGTCACTGGTGAGGCGGCCACTGAAGACCAGCCATCAACATCTGAAGACCCCTCATCCAGCAAGTATCTCAAGGTTGGCGAAAATCTATTCATCAACTTGCCAGGGACGGCAAGCACTGAGGCACCAGCCGAGGGAGAAATTTTCGAGGAAGTTATTGCCGCTGCCGGGCTCGAAGTCGTTGACGATCCCAGCGCTAGCAGCGGCAAGTCTGAAGAGGAACTAGAACGCCGCGGGGGTTCTAGTCCTCTTCCTTCTGCACCCACACCGTCGCCTGTTTGCGAAGGCGCAGGCAAAACGGACCCGGACGGTTGCGCTGTCGCAGCGCTCTTCTTCTTGGGCGGCATGATGATGAAGATGATGAAGGAACTAGGGCGCCGACCACCAGATCAGGTTCACGCAACCTTCAATCCCCCTACCTGGCGCGCCAAAGATGTCGGTGCACGACACCTATGGGATCCCGAGTGACCCCTTTACGATTCGGCGGGGGGAGAGGTATACGCAAAGAGCAGAACTAGTGATCGACGCGTGAGGGTTTTTACCCAGGTTCGGGCCGCTGATCAGCGTAAAACCCTACTCCTACTTTGTGTTCTTATTGATGTTCTTGAGCCCAGCCTTTAGGAGCGCTCGCGATGAACAGTACGTTCAAAGAGCAGCTACGCATGCAGAACGGGCCAGAAGTTCTCCTCCCCTGTAGCAGTTGCCTTGGGCCTCCTTTTATATGCTGAAAGGGGTCTCCACAGTGGCAAAATGTACATACATTGAGGTGTAAAATAGCTACAGGGTATCATACCTAACCCCTGATGGATTAGGACAAGCGCATTTAATGCACCGTGAGGTGTCCGTTTAGGTGTCCTCACTTTCTTGGGGATGGAAAAAGGGGCCATCCCATCAGCACCGCTTAAGCTCTCCTCCACTGGCATGCCACCACGCATCCAGGGAAGGAGCCAGATTGTCAGACTCGTTACTGTGCCGAAGCGGTGGCACACTGGCAGAATCTCGCCGAGCGCCGAATCTTGCCGGGCGCCAAGCCTTGCCGGGCGCGAAGCCTTGCCGGGCGCCAAAGGCTATCTCGGCAAGGCTCTTGCCGGGGAGGCTGGCCTTCGGATTTCAGTCCTGCTTATCTGCCGATCCTTGGATCTCCGACTTGATGATTTCCTTGATGACTTGAATCGACCTCGAGCTGATCCCGGCAAGCCTTGCCGCAAGGATGGCTACAACTGCCCGTGCACAAGTACGGGGTACTAGTGGCCCAATACTTAGTACACCGACACTCATACAAGTCCTTTAAGTCAAAATGCATGGTATGGCCATTGGATTGTCCTAATCTTTTCTTAAAAGCCTCCCATAGAATTTCAGCTTTACCCTCATGATCAGTAATTTCAACTTGGTCATCATTCGGAAGCATGGCAATTTTGTTATGTCCGTGATTGGTTGAGGCTTTTGTATGGAAGAATTTTGTGTTTTCATCTCCAAACTTAACACCCTTGATTTTACCTCTCTGCTTCCAATAAATCTTCTGATTGCTAAGGACTGTCAATAAGAATTCTTTCAAAATAGTTCTACAATTGCTCTAAAAAATGGTTAGATCTCTGTATTCCTCCAACATGTCCCACATGAAAATACATTCATTCAAGTCCTCAATCTGCTTTTTAAGACATGACAAACTCTTGGCCCATAGTTTTAGGGCTCTTCTCAGATTTTTGAACTTGGCATTAATTTTCTTGGCAGGGTCAGTAAAACCCACAGGAATATTCCAGGCTGCTTGAACAATCTCTTTGAAGGAGTTGTGCTTTAACCAATAGTTCTCAAATCTGAAGACCTTTGACTTAGGAATGCTTGTGCCAACTTTGATTACACATGGGAGATGATCTGAGATGGGTTTTGCTAATGGAAGAGCAGTGGTGTCATGGTAGCTTGTCATCCAAGCTGCAGAAGTGAAAAACCAATCCAATTTTTCAAGAAGTGGGTTGTCTTGGATGTTGCTCCAACTGAATTATCTACCTTTGAGGGGAAGTTCAATTAACCCCAAGTTGCTAATAGCTTCATTGAATAGTAACATTTGATTAACATCCCCACCAGGTCTGTTTCTGTCCTCAGGAGATCTAATGAAATTAAAATCCCCCATGACTATCCAATCCACCTCATCAGGCATTTGAATATTACTGAACCAGTCAATGAATTCCAATTTTTCCTCAGGGTTGCAAGGCCCATAAATGTTTGTGAGAATCCAGGACTTAAGTGTGGTGTTACAAGTGAATTGCAGAGTTAAAGAGAATTTATTCTGAAAGAGCATTTCACCAGTAAAAAGCGCTCCATTCTAAGCAGTTAGAATACCTCCAGAAGCCCTAATGGAAGGCAAGAATTCAAATTTGTTGAATCTCTGTGGGCAAAAGTTGTTGACATAAGCAAGGTCAAAATTTTCTCTCTTTGTTTCCTGAATGCACAAAATGCCAGCAGCACTTTCCTTAATTTTTTGTCTAATAGCCAGCCATTTCTCTAGGGCATTCAAACCCCTTACATTCCAGTTAAAAATATTCCAAGATTTGTTTCTATTCATGATGAACCAGATGAAGAATTATTTGATATACCAGGAACCATCTCCTGGCATAAAACCCAAGCTGAGATTTGCTTGCAAAACTGTTGCATTTAAGTCTAGTGATCACTGTGTTCTCATGCAAGCTATTACAACTAAAGTGATGGAGACTCAGCATCAATATGATAAGATGTGACATAGCATTGCCAAAAGTAACCAGAGTAGTACCAACCTCATCATACAAGCACCAGTTCCAGGATTCAGTCTTAGGGAACAAAAGACCATGGTACAAAAGAAGCCACACTGTCTCATAATCAGACATGTTACATGTTCTGAAATCAGTGACCACAGCACACACATTGCATCCACCATCCAAACTAGACATAAGCATTATTACTACCCTTTGACTGCTACTAAGTTGTGTGCTCATTATTACACAATCTTGGAAGGATTTGTAGCTCCTGTGGCCTTGGAAACCTTGGCCACATCCTCCTATCCCTTCTTCTTGGGCCTTTTGGAAAGCTTCTCTTGAAGTTCTTCCTCAGACACCTTGCAGAAAGCTTTTGTCAGATTTTTGACCACTTTATTTTGCACAATTGGTGGTATTGCATTACAAGGAAGGCAAGATTTAGCATCACAAGACTGTCTTCTATAGCCATTATTATCTTTCTTAATTCTATCACTTCTTCTTACCTCAGTTTCCACCAGAGGCTCTTTGTCCCTTCTTTTCTTTGAGACAACTTCCCCTAGAGGTAGAGGTATCGCCTTATTAGGAGACACTTCTCTTAATGGACTTCCAGCTCCACTAGAGGAGTGAGCAGCAGGGCTAATGCCCTCATTCTCTTTGCCCAGGCCCTGCATTATCTCCTTACAGCTTGGAGACTGTGTAGTAGCACATCCATCAGGGATATGAAACAAAATAGTTTCTTCAGATTCACAATTAGCAGTAAGCATTTTCCACAACTTAGATTTTAGCAGATGCATTGTCCAGCCAAATTTATCAGGAGTCAATAGCAGGTGAATTATGAAGTTAAACCAACTTACTGGAATCTCAATTTTGAAAGTGTTAACTTCTCCCTGTGTTGCTGTGGAAAAATGCTGAATCCATAGGTCCAGACCTTCTTCAGAAATCAAATGGGCACCATCAATAATATCCAAAGTATGAGATTCAACAATTTTTTGAAGGTCTAACAAGTTAGGAGAGCTTGGGAAAGATATACCCTCAATACCTTTCTTATGCATACCAGATGAAGTGCCATCCTGAGGAATTGGAACATCCTCTTTACCCTTAATTGTTGCCCTGTCTGCCAAAACCTGATTTGCTTCTGACTCTTTGGGAGCAACCACTGTATCAATCACCATAGGAATATCAGTGTTGTGTATAAATGCATTTTCACTGCCAGTATCTATCTCTGCTTGTATCATTGCAGGTTCAGAGGCTCCAGCATTGCCAGAGCTACCAACAACTGGCACCACAGGTTCTGGGACATGTGGAGAGGCCGGATGGTGAGCTTCTTCTAAAGCCAAAGGATTTTCCATTTCCCCCTGGTGCTGTAAAGCTTCTAAATTGTTATCTGCTAACTGAACATCTTCCTCTTCCTCATCTGCTTGGTAGGCCAGAAGAATATTTTGCAGTCCCATGCCCATAGGATATACTGGAGCTCCCTGGTTGACCTCCTCACTAGCAGTGTGAGCATTAGACCAAATTCCATCTGACAGAGACACTGTTGTTGTAATACTGCTGTTGGGAGCACCATCATCTTGGAGAATTGGCAGTTCTGCTTGCTGCTGAGGTGGCTCAAGATTGTTGGGCTGAGGAAAGGCCCAGTGTCCTTGCTCTTCCTGTTCCTCCCAATCATCCCAGTCTTCATTCTGAGCTTGCACATTGTTAATTGGCACAGGTTGAAAACCTGGGAAATCATTAGCATGTTGTGGAACTGGATGTGGGTCCACTCCAGGAGGTGGAATAGGGTCCTCATCAGTAGGGCCCCCACCCAGGATTTCTTCGAACAGAGCCTCAACTGAACATGTCCAGGATTCCTCCTCAAAGCACTCTCCTTCAGACCACCTGATGCTTTTTGGAATATCAGCGAGCTCAGTCACTCTGGCCTTAACTAGGATTTTCCCTCTCAGACCATCTTCTCTTTCCCAACTGATAATTCTACCCCACTTAGCAATAGCAGCGGCAATGTCCTCAGTGTTACAGTAATCAAATGGAACTCCTACGAACAGCAACCAACAAGTTCTATTGAAATGAAGCCGACGCCAGTTCCTGCCCTCATTGTGCTTAGTGAACAAAATAAAAACATCTCCAAACGGATGAAGACTCTGCCTGATTAGTCGATCTCTATCTCAAACATGCAAGAACTGAACATAAGCTTCACCAAAAGGACATGGCTGGATTTCCCTGAACCCTACTTGCTCCACACCTTGCAAAAACTCCTCAAGAACCTCTCTGACATTTCTCTTTTCTAATCTTTTGGACCTCATTTCTCTTTTCTAATCTTTTGGACCTTATTCTTGTTTGATTTGCTTCATTTGTGCTCTCTCGTGTGTGTCCTTTTGCTTGAAGCTTATTTGGTTTTTCTTCGTGTCCTTGTGTCTTCAAAATCTTTTCAAAAAATTGCAAAGGCCTTCTTTCTTTCTCTCCCGAACCAGCCTTTTTTTGGCAGTGCGGTACTACCGTGGCTCACCACGGTACTACCACTGAAGAGGGGTTACTGCTGCACTCGTGCAGCAGCAGCCCCGGCACGGTACTACCTCATCCAGCGCGACAGTAATTGTTTACTACCACTGGAGGAGCGGTACTACCTCATCCAGCGCGGCAGTAATTTTTTTTACTGCTGCTGGCCAGACGGTACTACCGCTATGACGTGCGATACTACCGTGCCGTCGGGACCGCGAGGGGGTTATGGACGGGCAGCGGGTTCCAACTCCCCCATACCCATTCTTTCCTTATCCTCTCATGTCTCTCTCTCTCTCCTCTCAAGGAACGACGCCGGAGGACCTCGCCGGTTCTTCGTCTCCGGCCACTCTACTCCCATTCCGACCGGTGGGATCGTTCCCCACCCCTCCCTCGTGCTATGGAACCCGGTATTGCCCCTAGTTCTTCTCTCCTTGCTTCTTTCTTTTTGAATCTAGGTTTGGGGGCCATATGAGTTGGTTTCATTGATTTTTGGCTAAATCATTGCATGAGTTGATGGTTGGAGAGTGCTTGTGCGGTAGAAATGTTATTTGGTAGGATACAACATGGTAGTTTTGATCTACGGTAGTACCGATCTGAAATTTTGGTGGTTCAGATCCGCTGTTCTGCGAATTCCGTCCCATGCGGTACTACCGCACCTCCTGGAGCGGTACTACTGCGGTCGGCGCGGTAGTAAAATTTTACTACCGCACGACCTGCGGTACTACTGCTCGCTCTAAAATTGCCCTGTTTTGTCCTGCCAATTCTCACTTCTATGTGGTTCTCTTGTTTACCTTGGTCTTTGCAATGACTTCTTTCGCTATTCTCTTGTGTTTGCGTTGTGTGTCATAGGTGGTGGCTCCGGTTCCGGTTCCAGACGCTCGAATCCCTCTCGTGATACAAGTTCCAAGTGCCTTCGCAATCAAGACGCACCTGAGGGGTCCAATGCTCCGCAACGCAACTTCAAGAGGACCGTAACCAAGGTTAAGGAGCCCACTGTCAGTTTGGACGGGATGCCACAAGCGGAGTTTCAGGTTCGCTGGAAGATCAACCCCTATGTCAACCCTAGGGTTCATGTCAAGGGCAATGACTTATTCTGGACCAAGCAACAGACTCTCATCTTCCTAGATGTGATCAAGGCAAAGAAGAATATCTATGTACCTATTCAGTGGATTGACATGGATCATCTGAGGAAGGACCAGGCATATTTTGGTGAACCTCTGGACATGGTGGAGCAGCTTAACCTCGAGGAAATCATCTCTTTTCATCTTGACTATGATCCTGAGATTGTGGCTCAGTTCTTTGCTTCCGTCCACTTCCACACTGATGAGGGGCGGACAATGACTTGGATGACCAATGGTAAGAGGATGTCTGCTACCTGGAAGGAGTTCATGGATCTTTTGCACATTTGCGATGAGGGGCTTGAGAAGCCCCTTGGTTTTCGCCCGCACGAATACCCTCAAGCTGCCCCCAAGGAGAAGCTGCTGCCATACCTTGTTGAGAAGGTGTTTGCCACTGGCGAGGTATCTCATGTGCTGATCCTGTTTCTTGATGTCATGCACAGAATCTTTCAAAACACTCTCTTTCCTCGTATGGGAAACAAGGACCAGGTGCATTCCTATCTGGTGGATATGCTTCTCTTTTGTGAGAAAGGGCGGATCCGCATTCCTAGACCGCTTGATGTTTCCCACGTCATGTGGAGTGAGCTTCAGTCGGCTGTGTTTCACCGAAAGGTCCCCATCTATGGACCTTACTTGTTTAACTTGATCCAGGAGAAGTGGGCGGAGACCTTTCCAGGTGTGGATTTTCAGGCTCCCAACTGGATCCGTCATGAGCCCAATTCGGCTTTGTCTCAAGGACAAGTGGGCTAACACTACCACTAAGCCTGCTGCTGCCAACATGGATGTTGATGAGGATAAGTTTGAGGATGAGGACAGTCCCGAGATGTATGATCCTTCCTCTACTGAGCCGTCTTGGGCCACGAAGCTCAAGGACAAGATGAAGACTCTATTTTGCATGCAGGTTAAGGGGCAGTATCTGACACATGTTGCTCGGAAGGAGAGTCGTCAGCATGACAAGCTGATTTTGAGGAAGCTTGGCGAGACCATCTCGAGTGGGTCTGAGAAGAACATTACACCTGAAGCTGCTTGGGTGAAGAAGAAGAACTTTCAGTGGGCTGACTCTGATGAAGAGTCTCGTCCAGCCGCATCAGAGGAGGAGTTCATTGGATGATCTATCTGTAGTGGGAGCTACCACCTGTGTCTTAGGTGTCCTCTCTGCCTTTTTGGTGTCTCGATGCCAAAGGGGGAGAGAGTGTAGGATTTGCGAAGTGATCTCGTTTTTGTTGTCTCCTTGCTTCCGTTGAACCTTTGTCGTTGCTTTGGTTGGTTTTATTTGTGTGTGAGACCAGGAGACTTATTCTATCATATGGTGTGAGACATATGCTATCACTCTTATCTCATTATTGTCCAGTATGTTAAGTAGCCTGTGAGTCTATTTGTTTTGTGCCCTTATCTTCATGCTCACATGCTATGCCTTGCTTCCATGCTTAGTGTTATTTAGTTTGTTGCAAGGAATGCCTCGTCTATAAAATTTAGGGGGAGTGTTGATCCTAGTTTGTGTGCTTTGCAGTCCAAAGCATATCTAAAGAATGCACACATCTAGGGGGAGCCTGTCTATATTTTATAGACTTTGGGTTTGCATTTGTTAATTACATATCCTTATGTGCAAACCCCATATTGTCATCAATCCACCAAAAAGGGCGAGATTGTAAGGGCATATTTCTCCCTGAGTAGTTTTGGTGATTGATGAAAATGCTTTTGCGGACTAATCGTGTGTATTGAGCATTTTAGATATCTCGTGTCTAGGCACAAGACGATTCGGTGCCCCTCGGAGTCTATTGAAGACGGTTGCTTTCTACGTTTCTTTTCGGTGGATTTGAGTCGTAGGAAAGCTGTACTATTAAGAGGGGGTCTGCTTTGGAAAGGTTAGGGTGGAATCAACACGTACACATCTGTTCTTTTGCACCACCTTTCCTTCGCTTCATTGGAGCTCCAGTCCATTTTCCTTGACTATGCATATTGAAGGCAACAAGGTGCTAGTTTTCAGTGGCTAGCGGTAGTACCGCAGGTGCCAGCGGTAGTACCGATGTCACCAGCACCTGTTATGCGCGCCTACGGTAGTAGTTGCAGATGTAGTTTTTTACTACCGCCCTCGAGCGGTAGTACCGCAAAACTACGTCCGATACTACCATGCTGGATTTCTACACAGTCTCTGCTTCAGCGGAGGTAGACACGGAAGTAATTTTTTACTTCCGTGTACCTCCTGTGGCCGTTGAAAACTACCCTGCAGTAGTACCGCTCCGGCGGTTCTACCGCCTATTGCCTCGTGCAGTAGTTCTTCTTCTGGCCACTACCGTGCGTGCGGTAGTACCGCAACCTCTTGCGGTAGTACCGCGACGTGATGTGGTAGTACCGCAGTGCACAGGCTGAGAGTGGGGGTAACGGGTGGATTCTTTCCCCCACTATATAAAGGGGGTCTTCTTCCCCAAGAAGACAAGCTCTTCCCTTCCCAAACTCCATTGTTGCTCCAAAGCTCATTTTCACCTGATCTCTCTCCCTAGCCAATCAAACTTGTTGATTTTCTAGGGATTGGTTGAGAAGGCCCGGATCTACACTTCCACCAAGAGATATTTGATTCCCCCCACTAATCCCTTGTGGATCTTGTTACTCTTGGGTGTTTGAGCACCCTAGACAGTTGAGGTCACCTTGGAGCCACATTCCGTTGTGGTGAAGCTCCGTGGTATCGTTGGGAGCCTCTAATCAAGTTGTGGGGATAGCCCCAACCTTATTTGTAAAGGTTCGGTCACCGCCTTCAAGGGCACCACTAGTGGAATCACGGCATCTCGCATTGTGTGAGGGCGTGAGGAGAATACGGTGGCCCTAGTGGCTTCTTGGGGAGCATTGTGCCTCGACACCGCTCCAACGGAGATGTACTTCCCCCAAAGGGATGGAACTTCGGTAACACATCCTCGTCTCCACCGGCTCCACTTGTGGTTATCTCTTCCCTTTACTTTGTGCAAGCTATTGTTGTGTTGTATCCTTTGCTTGCACTTGTTGTTGTTGTCTGCATCATATAGGTTGCTCACCTAGTTGCACATCTAGAGAACCTATTTATTGCTAAACCTAATTTGTTAAGAGAAGCTAAAAATTGGTAGTTGCCTATTCACCCCCCCTCTAGTCAACCATATCGATCCTTTCAACAGGTCATGCAGAGGAAAGGGTTCAACTACCGCAACATGTAACAGTTGAATCATTGTTGTCGTAATGCAGTAAAAGAGAGCAGGAGCGAGAGAGTGGGATTGTATCGGAGTGATCAAGGGGGGTTTGCTTGCCTGGCACTTCTAAAGATAGTAGCTCTTCATCTGTGTCATCGATCTCAATGTCGGAACAACGTCTACTGAGAGGGAACAACAACGACAAACAAGAGGGAACACAATCAATGCAATGTAACAATATGATGCATGATCATGACATGGCAATATGGTGTGATTTGGACTAATGCAACTAGCAACATAGTTAAATGAAGTTGGTTTGAACTCAAGGTTCAAAATCAAACTCCATATATGACATTTCAAATGCCATTTAAATGGTTTGACCTGATCAGCAGGTTTAACTTGCTTTAACATGCATGAAAATTGTACCATTGGATAGATTGTATTTTTCTGATCATCTTTATATATCAATTATTTCATTTGGAGTTACGGTTTAATTTCTATGATTTTTAGAAGTTTAGGACATTTTCTGGAATTTTTAGATTTATTTCTAAATAAGAAATTCCCAGCAAATGTATTTATGACGTCAACAGTGTGTCATCCTTGCGTCAGCAGGTCAATTGGGCCGGCCAGGGTCAAACCTGACGTGTGGGGTCCACACGTCAGTGGCTCAGTTCACTAATAGAGGCTGTTAGCACTAATTATCTAATTAGCAGACACGGGGCCCATGTGCCAGTGACACATTATACTAATCACAGTAATTAGCACTAGGTATTACCCTAAACTAATTTTAGTCAAAAATTGGCCCCACATGTCATATACACAGGGGCCCAACCGTGGTCAAAGTGGGTCAAACCCATCGGCAATTAGCCGCCGACGAGGCCCGAGACGGTGGAGCGGCTCAGAAAACCGCCACAGGTGACCAAATCGACCGAGGCAAAGGTGTCCCGTCTTTCGATGAGATGGTGGCTATCATTTCTGGTGGAGTAGACTTTGACGATCCGACTACGACCGTGCGAGGATGTCGCGCCTTAGCAATCGCTAAACCAACTCCGAGAGGTTATTGACCACGCCGGAGTACGATCAACCTAACCACGAAGGTCTATTTCCTGCAAGCAAACGAAGAACAAGCAAGAAACTAAAATTGCAATCTGGATATTGCGAATAAAAGATGAAAGCTTTATTGATCAAGGTGGGGTTCTGTGACATCTTGGTCTGGTCGTTGAACACAAACGAAGTACGCAAAGTTACAGCTATGGCGAACTTTTAATCTAAACAAAACCCAAAGTCTAAACGACTCTCTAAGGGTTGTATATATGGAGGAGTAGGGGGAATTTCGTGGCCCCTTGTAGGAGGGGTCCGAAACCAACCCTAATTTTGTTTCCCCACACATACAGACTCTAAAAAAACAACCTATACTTAAGTATTTCAAAATTACATGGGCCTGGCCCAAAAATAAGGTGGCGCAGCACCTAAAATAAGCTATGGACGAAATTTATGAAGGGGCATCTTGTATATTTCGTCCACGTCCTTGTAGGTCATTACAGAGGCTTCAAAGTGCTCAAATATGCACTAGAAACGCCATTCTGGACCCCTTCGCACGCGCCTTCATCTCCATGCTTGATCCTACTCCAGTGTTCATCCTTCTTGTCCATGCTAGGCCCTTCATTAGTAATCAACACAAATGTATCCAATTTAGGCAGCATCATATTCTCATGAACATTAGAATTGTCACAAAGAAACGAAAGTACCTGGTAATTCAATTGGCGTGCGCGAGCTCTAGTAATTGGTCCAGTATGTATAGCAGCAGGGGATGTGGGTGTAACAATGGTATTGATGTCCTCATCATCCTCCCCTTCTTGAAATGAAGTCGTCCTCGACGGAAGCTCATCTTCCTCACCCAAATAAGGCTTCAAATCTGCAATGTTAAAAGTGGGACTAACCCCAAAATCTGCAGGCAGCTCAAGTTTATATGCATTATCATTTATTTTTTCTAACACCTTAAAAGGACCATCAGCACATGGCATTAGCTTTGATTTGCGCAAATCAGGAAACCTATCATTACGCAAATGTAACCAAACAAGATCTCCAGGTGCAAAGACAACATGTTTTCTACCTTTATCTCCAGCAAGTTTATATTTAGCATTCATACGCTCAATGTTTTCCTTAGTTAACTCATGCATTTTTAAGATCAATTCAGCACGTTGTTTAGCATCAAAATTAACCTTCTCCGAAGATGGAAGAGGCAACAAATCAATAGGTGCATGAGCTAGAAAACCATACACAATCTCAAAAGGGCACATCTTAGTAGTAGAATGCAATGAACAATTATAAGCAAATTCAATATGAGGCAAGCATTCTTCCCAAATTTTCTTATTATTCTTCAAATCAGCCCTAAGCATAGTAGACAAATTTCTATTGACTACTTCAGTTTGTCCATCAGTTTGGGGGTGACAAGTAGTACTAAAAAGCAATTTAGTCCCCAACTTAGCCCATAAACATCTCCAAAAGTGGCTAAGAAATTTAGTATCACGATCTGAAACAATAGTATTTGGCACACCATGCAAGCGAATAATTTCACGAAAGAACAAATCGGCAACATTAGCAGCATCATTGCTTGTATGACATGGTATAAAGTGTGCCATTTTCGAAAATCTATCCACAACAACAAATATGCTATCCCTCCCCTTCTTTGTTCGAGGTAATCCTAAAACAAAATCCATAGATATATCCTCCCAAGGAACACTAGGTACAAGCAAAGGCTTATATAAACCATGAGGATTGAGTCGTGACTTAGCTTTTTGACATGTAGTGCAGCGAGCAACAAAATGCTCAACATCCCGTCTCATCTTTGGCCAAAAGAAATGTGTAGCGAGTACATCCTCTGTCTTCTTCACGCCAAAGTGTCCCATTAATCCTCCTCCGTGCGCCTCCTGCAACAACAAAAGATGAACGGAGCTAGCTGGAATGCATAGCTTGTTAGCACGGAACACAAATCCATCATTCAGGACGAATTTGTTCCATGTTCTTCCTTCTTTACAATTCTGCATTACTTCTTTAAAATCAGCATCATGCACATATTGATCTTTGATGGTCTCCAAACCAAATATTTTAAAGTCAAGTTGTGAAAGCATAGTATAACGACGAGACAATGCATCAGCAATAACATTTTCTTTACCCTTCTTGTGTTTTATGACATAAGGAAAAGTCTCAATGAATTCAACCCATTTAGCATGTCTACGGTTCATTTTTGCTTGACTTTTAATATGTTTCAAAGATTCATGATCAGAATGTATAACAAATTCTTTGGGCCATAAATAATGTTGCCATGTTTCTAAAGTCCGAACAAGAGCATATAATTCTTTATCATAAGTAGAATAGTTCAGACTAGGCCCACTCAATTTTTCAGAAAAGTATGCAACAGGTTTACCATCTTGTAATAACACACCTCCTAATCCAATTCCACTAGCATCACATTCAAGCTCAAAAGTCTTATTAAAATCAGGAAGTTGGAGTAAAGGAGCATGTGTCAACTTATCTTTCAATACTGTGAAGGCTTCTTCCTGTGCGGTACCCCAAACAAAAGGCACATCCTTCTTTGTAAGCTCATTGAGAGGTGCAGCAATGGTGCTGAAATCTCTCACAAAACACCTATAGAACCCAGCGAGGCCAAGGAAACTCCTCACTTGGGTGACCGTTTTGGGCTGCGGCCAACTCTCAATAGCTTCAATCTTGGCTTTATAAACTTCAATACCCTGTGGAGTAACAACATAGTCAAGAAAAGATACTCGGTCGGTGCAAAAGGTGCACTTCCAAAGGTTACCAAACAAACGTGCATCACGTAGAGCAATAAAAACAACATGTAAATGTTCCAAATGTTCCTCCAAAGATCTGCTATAAATCAATATATCATCAAAGTAAACTACCACAAATCGTCCAATAAAAGCACGTAAAACTTCATTCATTAATCTCATGAAAGTACTAGGTGCATTAGTTAACCCAAAAGGAATGACTAACCACTCATATAATCCAAACTTAGTTTTAAATGCTGTTTTCCATTCATCTCCCAATTTCATACGAATTTGATGGTATCCACTACGCAAATCAACTTTGGAGAATATTGTAGAGCCACTCAATTCATCAAGCATATCATCTAGCCTAGGAATAGGATGACGATAACGAATAGTAATATTATTAATGCCTCTACAATCAACACACATATGCGACGTACCATCCTTTTTTGGCACTAGTATAATAGGAACAGCACAACGACTAAGATATTCACGTATATAACCTTTGTCGAGCAGCTCCTGTACTTGACGCATAATCTCCTTCGTCTCCTCTGGATTGGTACGGTATGGCACACGGTTTGGCAGCGAAGCACCGGGAATTAAGTCAATCTGATGCTCAATCCCGCGAATAGGTGGTAATCCCGGTGGCACGTCTTGTGGAAAGACGTCAGTGAACTCCTGCAAAATGTTAGTGACAGCAGGAGGCAAAGAGGAAGGCATGTCCTCGAATGAAAATAATGCCTCTTTGCACACAAAAGCATAGCAAACAGATTTGCTTAAATCTAGCTCATCAATATCAGATTTGGTGGCAAGTAAACATGCACTTTTCAATTTAATTTCAGAAGCAACACTAGATGGTTTATTATTAGGCTTCATTTGTTGCTCAAATTCTTTTGCCACAATCTGATTTTCACTCTTATTTTTCTCCTGTTTTGCTTTACTAGCTCTATTAATATCATCTTTCAAAATAGAATCAGGAGTCATAGGAAGCAAAGTAATATGTTTATCCTTATGAACAAGAGTATACTGATTGTTTCTACCATGGTGTACATAATTTTTATCAAATTGCCATGGTCTACCAAGTAATAAGGAACATGCTTGCATGGGTACCACATCACAATCAACATAATCAGCATATGTAGAGATACTAAAATGCACACGAACAGTACGTGTTACCTTAACCTTGCCGCTGTTGTTGAACCATTGGATATAGTAAGGATGTGGATGTGGTCTTGTGGTGAGAGATAGCTTCTCCACCATCTCCATGCTAGCCAAGTTGTTGCAGCTCCCTCCATCTATGATGACGCGAACATAATGTTCCTTCACAACTCCCTTTGTATGGAACAAATTATGCCTCTGATTTTGCTCAGCTTGTGTGACCTGCACACTCAAAACACGTTGAGCAACTAAACATTCATACCTGTCAGCGTCTTCAGGAGCCATGTATTGCGTCTCATGATCAGAATCATCTCCACCGTGTTCTTCACTTGTAATAAGAGCCAAAGTCTCCTCATCATAGTCACTAGCGGACTCATACCCACCATCCTCAGTAGCAATCATAACACAAGGAGATTGGCATTCTCTCGCATAATGACCTCTACCCTTACAACGATGACAAATAATATCATGTGTGTGCCCTGTTGATGCCATAGATGAAGAAGAGCTCTGGGCAGGCCCAGAAGGTGTACTCCTGGCAGATGGTGGTGGTGGTGCCTGTTTTCTTGTATCTCGGTTGGAATTGGCGGCTAAAGTTAGTGGTGCTGCAGTAGGACGTGTGGGAGTAGAGGAGGCACGCAGTGTCCATGATGAAGATCGACCTGCAGAAAAATTAGTTCGCTCCAATGCCTGTCGATCCTGCACTTCACGTTCAGCTTTGCAAGCAAGATGGAATAAACGAGTGATATTATTATACTCCTTATACTCTAGAATGGTCTAAATCTCTTTATTTAATCCACCCATAAAACATGCAAGCATAGCTTCATTATCCTCAACAATACCACATCTAATCATGCCAGTTTGTAATTCCTGATAATATTCTTCTACATAATTTTTTCCTTTTCTTAAACGCTGCAATTTTTGAAGTAATTCGCGTTGATAATATGGTGGAACCCAACGAGTATGCATAGCAGTTTTCAAAGCAGCCCAAGTAGCTGGAATAGGATATAATCTACAATGTTCAGACCACCAAACACATGCAAAACTAGTGAAAGCACAAACAGCAGCAGGAACACGTCTCTCCTCAGGATATTGTAAACATGTAAAACGTTGTTCAGTTTCTAACTCCCAAGTAAGATATATATCAGGAACATATCTACCCTCACATGGTGGAATATTCAATTTTAGTTTAGGAAGATGGTCATGATCTCGTACCTCAAGTGGTGGTGCAGCCCTACCGTTGTGATGATATGCATGAGGACGACCTGGTGGTGGTGGTGCTGGTGGTTGCACGTAGTTCTGATTTTGATCAACCTCATCCTCGTAATGGTACTCCACCTCTGCAGTAGCAGCAGGAGCAACAGAAGCATCAACAGTAGGTACAGCGGCACCAGAAGTTTGACCAGGCTCAAGGGGAACGCGCAGTGCTCGTCCCACTTGATTTGGAAGACGATGTTCTTGTTGCTGTTGCTGTAGAGGTGCGACAGGTGCAGCGGGCGGTGGTTGTGGAAGACGCGCGAGCAATTCATTAAACTTGTTATCGAGCTTTGTTTCGAACGCCTTCTCAATGCCATCTATCTTCTCCATGGCTTTTCCAAAACTGGCCATCACGTCTTCCACCTGTTGACCCACCATTTGTTGAAATTTATCATGAAGCTCCTTCATTGTCATGTTCTCCCAGTCAATCTTGTCGGCTTGTGATCCTGCCATGGTTAGCAGCAATAGAAACACACAAGAATATGATCCTACAGACTACTAGAAAGTGGTGGGGTGTCACAAATCCGTCAAGCGAATCTCAAAGTCTTACCAGTTCTTACCAAGCAGCAGGCGGTGATCGGCAATCGTTGTAGTCAAAATTCTCAAAGCTTGGATAGAGCGATTACCAGGGAGAGTCAAACACACGATGTAGATGTATGTGGAGCTGGGATGGCTTATAATATGGTAGCAAAAAGGGTCAGCAATAATCAATTCAGAGATGCAAAGTTGAATAAACGCTCAACGACGGTACTGTGCTGGTCCTAGGCTAGAGCGTACTAGAGACGCGAGCCTAGAACACTAACAAAAATCACGATGCTGCACGTAAACAAAGGAGGAGCACACTCAGAATTTTTTTCACTTTTTTTTGCTCTTTTTTTTTGCTCCGCAACAATTTTTTTTTGAAAAAGTCTACAAATGGTCTAAAAACTGCCTAGCCAGAATTTTCCAGACTTAGTTTTTTTTTTGAAACTGGAACTATTTTTTTTACTGCGGGTAGCACGAAAGTTGGGGAGTCCGACTTGGTCACGACTGGGAGTATGGCGTGATCTGGAAATCAAAAACAAAGGAACAAATACTGGACTCAGACAAGGACTGATGGCGGAGATGAATCTGGTGGAAACTCGGACTGGTGGCGGATATATGTAGGGCGGTGGAACACGGACTGGTGGCGAATCAATGAGGGAGGTGGACTCAGATTAGCGTGATGGCGATGGTGGTATATGGCAGCGGTGATGACGATGGTGGTATATGGCAGCGGTGATGACGATGGTGCGGCGGCGGCGTGACAACTTGTGAACAGAACTCGAAACTCTAAAGGACTAGATGCTAAGACCAGCAACTTGACACAACAATGCAACCGAAAATTCAACAAAGCAAAAACCCTAAAAAGATTATGCAAAGGCTCAGATTGGTTCGGATATGATGAACTAACCCTAATTTTTTTTGGCTTTTTCGTGGACTGTAGGTATGAAGAACAGACTCGATCTAAACTATGAAAAAATGTAAAATCTCACCGAGCAACATGGAAATCTGATACCACTTGATAGAGGCAAAGGTGTCCCGTCTTTCGATGAGATGGTGGCTATCATTTCTGGTGAAGTAGACTTTGACGATCCGACTACGACCGTGCGAGGACATCGCGCCTTAGCAATCGCTAAACCAACTCCGAGAGGTTATTGACCACGCCAGAGCACGATCAACCTGACCACGAAGGTCTATTTCCTGCAAGCAAATGAAGAACAAGCAAGAAACTGAAATTGCAATCTGGATATTGCAAATAAAAGATGAAAGCTTTATTGATCAAGGTGGGGTTCTGTGACATCTTGGTCTGGTCGTTGAACACAAACGAAGTACGCGAAGTTGCAGCTATGGCGAACTTTTAATCTAAACAAAACCCAAAGTCTGAACGACGCCATAAGGGCTGTATATATGGAGGAGTAGGGGGGAATTTCGTGGCCCCTTGTAGGAGGGGTCCGAAACCAACCCTAACTTTGTTTCCCCACACATACGGACTCTAAAAAAACAACCTATACTTAAGTATTTCGAAATTACATGGGCCTGGCCCAAAAATAAGGTGGCGCAGCACCTAAAATAAGCTATGGACGAAATTTATGAAGGGGCATGTTGTATATTTTGTCCACGTCCTTGTAGGTCATTACAGAGGCTTCAAAGTGCTCAAATATGCACTAGAAACGCCATTCTGGACCCCTTCGCGCGCGCCTTCATCTCCATGCTTGATCCTACTCCAGTGTTCATCCCTCTTGTCCATGCTAGGCCCTTCATTAGTAATCAACACAAATGTATCCAATTTAGGCAGCATCATATTCTCATGAACATTAGAATTGTCACCAAGAAACGAAAGTACCTGGTAATTCAATTGGCGTGCGTGAGCTCTAGTAATTGATCCAGTATGTATAGCAGCAGGGGCTATGGGTGTAACAATGGTATTGATGTCCTCATCATCTAGGCTTGTGGGCCCCTCGTGGCACCTCTTGAGCTAATTCGGCCTCTATAAATTCCCAAATATTCCCAATAGATCAGAGAGCCACCAAAAATACTTTTTCCGCCGCCGCAAGTTTCTGTTCTTCCGTGATCCCATTTGGGGGCCTTTTTTGGTACTCTGCCGGATGGGGAATCGATCACGGAGGGCTTGTACATCAACCTTGCCGCCCTTCCGATGATGTGTGTGTAGTTTACCATAGACCTACGGGTCCATAGCTAGTAGCTAGATGGCTTCTTCTCTCTTTGATCTTCAATACAATGTGTTTCTCGATGTTCTTGGCGATCTATTCGATGTAATCTTCTTTTGCAGTGTGTTTGTTGGGATCCGATGAATTGTGGGTTTATGATTAGATTATTCATGAATATTGATTGTGTCTTCTCTGAATTCATTTATGCATGATTATTATATCTTTGTATTTGTCTCCGATCTATCCATTTGGTTTGGCCAACTAGATTCATTTATCTTGCAATTGGGGAGAGGTGCTTTGTAATGGGTTCAATCTTGCGGTGCTTAGTCCCAGTGATAGAAGGGGACATGACACGTATTTGTATTGTTGCCATTAAGGGGAAAACGATGGGGTTTATTCATATTTCCTGGGTTTACTTTGTTTACATCATGTCATCTTGCTTAAGGCGTTCTCTATTTTCATTAACTTAGTACCCTAGATGCATGATGGATAGCGGTTGATGGGTGGAGTAATAGTAGTATATGCAGGCAGGAATCGGTCTACTTGTCTCGGACGTGATGCCTGTATACATGATCATTGCCTTGAATATCGTCATAACTATGCACTTTTCTACCAATTGCCCAACAATAATGTTTTCACCCACTGTATGTTTTTTGTTCGAGAGAGAAGCCTCTAGTGAAATTATGGCCCCCCGGGTCTACTTTTATCATATATTAAATCCAAAAAATACCTTGCTACACACTACTGCAGGATGCTGCTAACGCGACACTACAATCAGAGACCCTTCGACAAAACTGTGTGCGATGCATTAATCGCAAACGGTGATGTAATAAAACCATAAAAAATATACAAAACGTTTGTGATGGTCGAGACATCAAACACGATTGAGATTATAGTTGCGTGTGCGATGCATGGCATACAGTTCACTCGAATGAACTGTTTGCGATGAGCATAACAGCAGAAACAGTCAGACAGATGAAGGTGTGTGTGATATACAACATATAGTTCACTCAGATAAATTGTTTGTGATTAGGCAACACAACAGAAATGGTCAACCAGATGATGGTGTGTGTGATATACGACATGCAGTTCACTCGGATGAACTGTTTTCGATTAGGCAACACAAGAGAAACAGTTTAACTTAACAAGATGTGTGTGATACGCGCCAAACAGGTCAGTAATCAGAAATGTGTGGGAAGACCGATAACAACGTAGACGATTCCTGTTAACAAGCCGTGTGTGTTGTGTTCAAACACTTGCTGGTATACAATTGTGAGCGATTGATGAAATCATCACCGACGTGTTCCATTGTTTAGTCTGTGTGTGATGTGATTTGCTCTGTCCGCACAACATCTACGCTCTGTCTATAGAACATCAACATATATACTTATAAGAACATGATTGTATAACCAAATTAAGCATACAATTACATAAGTGACTACACAAATAACATTTCCACACACCAAAGTAAACAATTACATGCATACTAAACTAGGAGAAACGAGCATCCAATCATCTACTTCTTGTTGTGATGATGCTTGCCATTGCTCTGCTTCCGGCTAGATCCCTGACCGTTTTTGGGAAGGAGGCACTTCCTCATGTCAACGATCCGCCTGTACATCTCGTAGCTCGTGTATGCCTCCTTGGCTGCATACACGATGTGAGCTTTGTCAAGTTTCTCCATCCAGGCCAAGTGCCACGAAGGTTTGTCCTCGTTACATGAATCCTTCATGTCTCTTTAGTAGGGGTCGATGATGGCCTTGGTGAGGTGAACCAGTGAGTCCTTCTCATGCTTCTTCCTGCCCTAGATCTTTTATTGGCCCTGGATGTCCACAAGATTCAGGCAGGTGATGCCCGAATTCTTGAGCACCTTTACATCGTTGGTGTTGTCCACCGTAGCGAACATGCAGTGGGGGCTGTTGACAAACCCGGCGAAACACTCGCAAGGCCTTGTGGCCAGGGAGTAGTGGTAGGCGAGGACGTGATTGCGCACGCGCATCTAGGCGACGGCAACCTTGTGACGAGACCCGGCACGAGCGCTGGTGTACTTGAGGTCGAACCCGACCACCTTGTACTTCTCCTCAGCAAGCAACATCTCCATGGTGTGGATGGAGTTCTCCACCCAGACTGGGTTGTTAGTGTACACCACCAAGAGCTCTGTGAACCTTCTGTGGGTGTCCACTATGGCATGCATGGTGAACTGTCGCTCGTCGTCGGCAGCCGCTCGGAGCGCCATTAGAGCCGCGCAGAATACCCTCTAAGAATTTGTCGTCGTGGGTGTGCTTCTTGCAATACTGGGGCGCGATCGAAAGGTTGAAGAGACACAAGGGTTAGATGGCCAATGTAATAAATGGGGGCCGACCGACCTGTAATCATCACGTCTTGTCACCGCATTCATAGCAGAGGATTCCAGTGCACGCTTGAGCACCCCACACGCATTTCGTTTGACCACGCGTGGGCTCGAAGAGGCACCAAATGTATCATTGGTGAGCCTGTTCCCCCGCAACCACCCAGTTTACCGCACGCAACCACGCAAGCTTCCCGCCGGCTAGTTTGGCCATGCGTCAGCTAGAAGAGGGGAAAATCGTGGGCATTTATTGGCAAAAAGCTTTCCAAAAATGAAGTCTGTGGAAGGACTTCGACCATAAGTTTACCCGTGGGTGATGAGGTCAAAGTTACACAGGAGGGTAATGATGGACACTCGAGTGCGATTATTAATTCTGCGCTCTAGAGGGCAAACAGTTGAAGAAACCAACTGTGTGCAATAATGTTGAAGATCGCAGTCGAGTAAGCTGTACAGATCGTTTGCGATGACATCGACAGGGGAAATACATTCGAGAATGGTAAATAAAATCTAAGTCCATTGCATATTAAGGTCAAAATAGTACTACCAATATACGTGTCTCATACGATGCCATTTCAACGATTGTACCACAAAAGCCCGAAATATTACAAGGTTCAAATTCCAGAGTTATATGGCTCAAATTCGAAGATTACAAGGTTCAAACTAATATTAGAAATGAAATTCAGCTCATGCAGCTGCAGACGCCCGTGCTGATCAGCTGAACATGGACATAAGAGAGGTTCAAACTGATATTACCACTTGCAAGGCTTGTTTTGAAACCTAATCATTTTTGCAAAGGGATCAGCCACTGACAAGTCATTTATGGGCTTGACATAATGGCTTTCGATTACTCTGTCAACTAAAGTTCCAAAATGAAATTCAGGTTCTTCAGAGCCTTTTCCATTCTACCGCGGCCACCGGTGCTGATCAACAAACCATTCATTTTTGAGAAACAAATGTTGGGCAAACCTCATTACCTTTAGCACCCTTGCTCTGACAACAAAGAACCTGGCGAATATAATCTCCGGTATGGTCCCTCGGTAGGAGTTCAAAGTAATTTCTAAGAGATGCAGATCAAAGCATTCGATGTGATTGTTATATTGTATCACATTATCCACCACCGGGCCTAGTCTTATTTGCAAAAGAAGAGAACGTATTAGTGCATACATGCAGTTTTGAACACTACTACAAGCCTATTTGGTTTGAAGGATTTCTTAATTACACTAATAGAGTGATGTGCCAGCTTTGATCCTACATGATTAACATGGGCATTTGATTACAATATAGAAAAATGTAGGCTTCTTCACAAGATTTTGGAGTGGATGGAAATTTCCCTACGAAAACTAGTACAGATGAATCCAAAGGAGAAATGCTTATGGATTGTAACCATATGAATCAAGCAACCAATATGGGGGGAAAACATGTATGTATTGGAATCCTCGAAAATTCCTTCAGAAATCATAGTACATTGTCATTGTAAACTTGGGAAAAGGTACCAAAAACTGAACTCTCTTATGGTTAACATTTAACAGGAAAGGAGCATCGCGTCGATAAATAGCTTCTCCAGGCACGGAAAGCATCTCAGGAAACTGACAACTTGGTCCAGGTTGGGGCCGATAGATTCTAGTGCCAAGACCTTCACTGCGCGCAGATTCGGGGTCAAGTTTGTCGGAATCATTTTCTGGATGACGGACGAACATACATCTTCAAAATTAGAAATAATGTTAATTTCAAGAAGTAGAGGAAGAATGCGACTATTGTACCTGAACGGGTGTGGATCCAATAACAAGTCCGGAGTATTTAACAAACGAGTAGCCCACCACTGTCAATTTTGGCGCATAAATGACATTGATTCTTGTTGGACCTTGTTGATCAACTACAAGTAATCTCTCAAATGAAGGTGTGTCCTCAATGACCATACTGTGATACACCTTATGTGATCTCTTGTTGCAGCACCAGCAACACACATAAATAGTCCGGAGAGTCATGGAGGTGATGTGGAAGCTACTCAACTCATGAAGGTACTCGAGTGCAGTATAGCCACGGAGCAGGCATTCCATGTCATCCTTTGGGATGCAAACGATGATGAGCTCGAGGTGCTTTAGTCATGGTAGAAAAAGAGTGGGCACGTCATTAATCGGGGGAAATGGCAATTCATGAACCTGGCGAGGCGCAACGTGGGCGCGATGCGTAGCGCAGACGTTGGCAGCAAGCGCATATGCCCATCATTAAAACTGAGCTCCTCGAGCTGATCTAGGGCGGGGGATCGGAACCACTCGTCAAGCTTGGCTCGGTCCTTACCATTGGAACGGAACTTCCCTGTGATAAGGCCTCTGATTGGGCCATGCGCCTGCTGAGGATCTGGGGCAATGCGTCCAAGCTATTACGATAGCCATGGCAGAGCTTGTGGGCGTCGATGAGGTCGAGAGGGGTGGAGTGCCATAGGGGACGCCATCGCTGGGAAAGGACGGTTTTCCGCGCCCCATATTTGATTAGGAGGAGGGAGATGATGACTATCAACATATCATCGGGGAGGCTGCTGATGAAGTGTAGGCCCGCCAGAGTCGCTTGTGGTTCTTGCTCGACCCGCCTGCGCTTGTTGGCAGCCTCATCCTCCACCTTTGAAGTCTCCTCGTCGGCGGCGCTTTCCGATAGAAGTGGGAGTATAGGGAATATTTAGTTAAAATAGGGCAAAAGAAAATTGTATTGGTAACTAGAAGTTACTAGGTAGGAAGAGAGTAAGAAAATGGAATAACAATTGGTTGCTTAAATACTACACAATTCCTTTGATATTGCTAGGTAAGTCAACATGCAGATACTTGAAAAGAACACTTACTTCAAACAAAGTCTGGACAGATGTTATCATTGGGGAAGTTAGCATATATCTCATGACTAGGCTCTTTTATGTGCAGTGCAATTTTATGCCAGCTTTCACTACATAAAACTTAGAAATTTATGTCCAAAGGCCCGTGCCAAATAGGAGGTACCATGTTCATCAAGTCTTACAGAAGCAACGATTGTAAATCCATGGTTTGTGCTCAATATGACATCCCCTGCAGTCTTCAATTATGTAAAGGGTAAGATTGTGTACTACAGATGCTGTTGCAAAGCAAGGGATGTACTGCAGAAAATGGTAAGATTGTTAAAGAATATGGTAACATGCAAATATGGGAGTAATTTAAAGAACAGTACATCAGTTGAAATCAAAGGACACAAATTTATAATTAAACAGATAGTGTAACCATGATGTCATGGAAATATGAGAGTAATTGAAAGAATAATTCATCATTAATTTGCCTAATATAGAAAGAAGAAAAATCCCCTTTAACGTATAGGCTGCATGTGACACCTTTTATCCAAATGTAGCAATATATAGTATATGTTCAGGAAAGTAGGCCATGCCAACCGAGGTAGGGTGAGATTGAACATACCGTGCGCCTCCTGAAGTCATCTGGTACGGTGAGATGGAACTCCATGGCTGTCTGGCCGAGCCCGCATAGTCCTAATGTGTCTGTGCACTGTACACTCTATGAATGAAAGAAAACCCTTAAATCAGCTCGAAGAAAAATGAATTCACGATGACTTCGGTCGGGTGATTAAAGGGGAGAGATAGACTGGGATAAGAGTTAACGAATATTTCAGTAAATTAGTTACCTTGTTGTCCATGAGAAAAAACCCTCAATACCATGGATTCACCAATCAGACGGAGCTGGGTCGACGACGAGCAGCGTCGAGAAAGTCGATGGAGATAGGCGATAGTGGCGAAATGCGATGGGGTTTGCTGGCAGCCGACGGCTGCGACATGCGTCGAGCTAAGTGGTTGCCGCGGGGATAAGCAGTGACATGCAGAGTCGCAGAGGAGCTAGTGTAGATGTGAATGGGGACCGAAAGGGGTGGCGGGCGGGGTGAGGGTTTTGTGACGTGGGGATGGTGAGGTTTTTTTTTCTTTTTGATTTGGGTGGTGATGGTTTTCTGTCCCACAAAACGTTTCAAAAGCAATGGTTTGCTAGAGCCAACCGTGTGTGATTAACATTAATTTAAAAAAAACTAGGAAAATGGAAGTCATTGCACACGGTTCCAATCTAGGAAAATAACCAAGTTTCAAGGTGGGTCCACATTTCCTTCGTCGGCTGAATCTGAATTTTTTACCCACGCTAAACATTCACCCTAATATGCATAAAATTCCACCAACCAAACTGATTGCATCCATATCCCACATTTAGACACAAGTAAACATAGATATAAAGCATACTCAGACATAGATAATAAGCGTACACAAGCATAGTTCAACCATACATAGTTCAACCGAGCATACTCAAGCACAATTATAATTAACACACTACATAGCCACATATAGTTAAATCCCACATCTCATCTATTGGCAGGCCTGCACAAAGTTGAAGCTTCTCCAGGTACTCAGCGGACGCGGCGTGTGCCACCCTGCGAGAATACTTCTGCCTGAAGGAGCCAACAGCTCGTCCTCTTGCATGCGCCAGAACACTTGCATACGCATCATGAAGCTTTTGGTTGCAAAATGGGCACCGAAAGCCCCCATCCCAGGTCCTAATATGCCTGTTATGATTTCTCGCATAAAGCTCCCTGAGCTTTTGCCTCTTGTACCTCCTCTAGCCATCTTCATCCTGGCTGTCGACATCATCAGATAGCACCTGTATATATATAGTAAAAAATGTGGCATTAGTATATTTTATAATAATGCAAATTTAGCAGGCAGAGTTTATGAAACATAATATATCCTGTGACAGTGTGAACCCTAAATCATCAAGTGATCTTGATGAACAATGGAATACAAACTAATCTCTAGTGAACATTTGGCAGTTGCCAAAATTTGGCATCAAATCAATTTTTACATGCCGTAAAGTAGGATTAGGATTTTATGGCTATTTTTAAGACATATCCAAAGATTGTGGTTTGATTTTTTTAGCACAATCATCTATGTAGATACCAATCTTGAATGTTTTTAGCACAAACATATATGTAGGACATTAAAAATCAATTGTCAAGATCTGGCTAGGAATTATTAGCACGAACACTAAGCCTAGTCAGATTATTAGTAGAAATCATTTGTACAAATGAAACAATTAATCACTTATCATTTGTACCATTCAAACAATCAATACACTACACGGATCTAAAGAAACTTACTCAGGTTTCATGGATTGAGAGAACATAACCATATGATTTCTATTCCAAAAAGGGGGAGGAGTAACCAGAGAAACCCTAGGATATATTTTCCACATAAATGGGTATACACTGGTACATCGAGATGCTATACAAATGGTTTTTAACCCATTTTCGCGATGGCATGTTAAACCGTCGCCTTGATAGTGTGTGCGATAGGGGGGTCCTTCCCACATGACCCAGAAACCATCGGGGATAGGCCCTCCGGTCACACACGCTGGGCAAAGTAAGCTCGTGTGTGATCAGGCTAGCCATCGCATACAACTATACATGCCCAATCATTTCCATTCGTAAGTACATCCCACACAGTGAATGCCAGAGAAACGTTTCCCTTTGTATGTACATCCCACACAGTCAATCCATGGAATATGTTTCCGTTCGTATGTACATCCTACACAGTCAATCCAAGAAGTACATTTTCGTTCGTGTGTACATCCCACACGATGAATCCCAGACAAATGTTTCCTTTCGCACGTACATCACACACAATTTCCCCCATCAAATCGTCTATGCTAGCATTGCCATTGCAGACGATATTAATAATTTTATCGTTTGCGTTATTGAATGCATCACGCACGGTGCATAGAAGAAACTGTGTGGCATAAGCTGTCCATCACACATACTTTTTATGTGGAAAATGTTTGTGCAAGGTGGCCTAATGCAAACTATTTTCAAGAGGAAGTCCTGTGTGATTGTTCATTCATCCAACACGTTTTCTTCCTAGAAACTGTGTGGATTGGCTGAGGTCATCGCCCACGGTGTTGACTTAATAACCGTTTGCAATAGAAAAATCCAATAAGCATGCTAATTGGTCTATTATTAATAATCCATTTATTAATCCAATTGACATTTCATATTAAGCACACAATAAATTTCATTTTCGTATTACGGAACCAGGATTTCATAATTGAAATACATCAGAGTTGAACATCATACAGCTTCAGCACTCAGCTACACCATATAGGCATATAGCTAGCTACCCTATTACACAACAACAACAGCACCAAGTTTCACATGAAAATCTGTAACCTTTGGAAATTAGCATCATAGACGGTAGATAGACAGATGAATCTCATCTGGAAAACTGCTGAAGTAGAAGGCGAATATTGAGCCTTCATTGATGTTGAAGGTCCTTGCAACTTTAGGCCAGTGCCTATGGATGATTGACTGTCCATCCTTCATCCTCTTGAGGAAGACTTCAATATTGTACCGTGGGTGTTGTATGAATACCTTCCTCGCCTCCTGACCATACAGGTGGTTTGAGAGGTAATCATTAGTGAACTGCTTTGGAAAGGCCTGAAAACAAAGATATGCATAAATATCTTCTCTAAATTCGGAAATGGTGCAAAGGAATAAAAAGACAGGCTATAATAGTTAGTACTATTGCGTAGTGCATTGACGTCTTCTTCATTGTGCACACAAAGATCTTGTTGTTTTCTGTCGCTAGTTTCTTTATCCTAGCAATCTTTCTAAGTTTCTTGACTTCACTGATATTCATGGACAACTCATTTTTCCATATGCAATATGGGTCGAACAGTGGGTCAAAACCTCTGACAGCAGGACCTACATGTGCAAGACCAAGTTGTTAAAAACCTAAATATTAGAATGGTTCCTGCAATTGCACAATAATGTGCTATTAGACAAAGGACCATGCATGTACAAACCTCGATTGTAAACCTCAGTGCTTCCCATTGTTCCCTGCAACACATATAAGGTAGTTATTGATCAGGTTAAGTGAGGGTTGGCATACTATCAGTAAAATATGTTGTTGAAAATAAACACATTACAGATTCAATAGATTAATTCGAGCCACATGGAAAAGCCATTTATCCAAACCAAGCATGATTAAGAACTAGGAAATATAGCAATTGTATATGTTTCTCATGTATTTAGTACAACCAAATTTGATTTATTCCTCACATGCATAACAATACAAAATTGTACCCACAACAATTGAACATCGCATTGCAGAATTGAACCAAACAGTTAACTAAACACCACAACAAATCAAACAAATATTAACTGAGCACCACATTGCACAATATAACATACTCCTAATAGAAGATCAGACAGTTAACCAAACCAAGTGTGCTTAAAAACTTGGAAATATAGCAATTGTATTTGTTTCTCATGTATTTAGTGCAGCCAAATTTGATTTATTTCTCACATGAAAGACAATAAAAAAATGCACCCACAACAATTGAACATCACATTGCAGAATTGAACCAAACAGTTAACTAAACACCACAACAAATGAACCAAACATTAACTGAGCACCACATTGCACAATATATAACATACTAGAAGATCAGACAGTTAACCAAACCAAGCATGCTTGACAACTTGGAAATATAGCATTTGTATTTGTTTCTCATGTATTTTGTACAACCAAATTTGATTTATTTCTCACATGGAAGACAATACAAAATTGCACCCACAAGAATTAACATCATATTACAGAATTGAACCAAACAGTTAACTGAACACGACAACAAATTAACCAAACAGTTAATAAGTGAGCAGCACATTGCACGACATATAGAACATATATACTAGAGGATCAGATTGCATGGTAAAAGTACATAGGACAGTTCACTAGAATTTGTTAAGGAAAGGCAGGAGCATCACATGCAACAGGTAAACCGAACATGCTTAACCGACATAGCTAGCTAACTAAACATAGGTCCTTATAGTGAGCTAATAAGATAAGCTACTCCTCATCGTCGGAGATATCGATGACGATTGGCTCCTTGGACTTGGAAGAGGGCGAGGCCTCCACATCGTGGGTGCCCTCCTCGTAGTGGTGAGTTGCCTGAGCCACTCGGGCACCAACCTGCTGGCTCTCGAGTTGAGGTAAGCACGGGCACACTGAGAAAACACCTCGTAGTCTTCATCGAAGGCACCGACGGTGGCCTCGAGAAAATGCCATGAACTATTGTTTAAAGCAGCCAACCGCGTGGCGACGTCGGTGCGTGAGGCATCGACGGTGGCCACGACGGTGAGGTGCTCCTCCAAGATCTGGGGGTCGGCACGAATGGCAGCTAACATGACCTCATCCGCGCATGCGACCGCGATTTTCTTCTCCGTTGCCAAATGCTCCTCGAGCTCCTGGCTATAATGTGTACACCATGGCTTGGGGCGACGCTTATTTGGAGGATAGGTCGGTGATTTGGGTGGCAGGTGTCGCGCTGGCGGTCGGGGCATGTGGGATGTAGAAGGAGGAGGAGGATGGGGCTCGGGTGTGGATTACCTGCCTAAATCGATGAGGCCGAGCAGCGTGAAGGAGGGTCGCCGGCGAGGAGGTGGTGCTGCAAGCAAGCAGTGAAGGTTTGAACTTGGAAATGATGGCGGAAATTGGGGAAATGTGGCTTTTGGTCAATGCGAGGGGGCGGGGGAGGTAGATATTTCTGCAGAAGCTGAAAATTTTGGCTCGGTGCAGCGAAAAACTGGCGCGCAAAGTGTCATCAAACACGGTCCCTTATTTAGCACCGTGTACGATATTTGAACATCACAAACAATTCATATAGCTTACCCCGTGTGTGATTAGTTTGAATGTGCAAATTTTGGTCCGAATTTCCCTGGTTACAGTGGTCCTCCATGTCATTGCATAATTTGGCTACACAAAAGAGCCTACAGCACACCCACACTTCTTAATCAAGCAAGTTCAGCATTTAAACAGAGCTAGCTGACCTAAACATTACTCTAACAAATTAAAGAACGACGCTCTAAACAAAGAGTACTACTATGGCTAGCGCTCGTCGAGATCCACCGCCTCCTCCATTTCCAGTTTGCGCCCGACGATTTCCCTGGGAAGGGGCTCCATGGCATGCATCATACCATACTCGACAAGCATCTCGCCATCCGCATCCGCCATCTGTTTGGAAAAGGCTGCCACGAGATGGGCGTGGGCGGCCATGGTCTGGGCTTGGATGGGCTCCATCGTGGCAAGGTATACCTTGATTGAATGGACGGCTGCTCGAACGCGTGCCGTTTTTGCCAACTCTTCGGTTGTGGATTGCCGACCATTGTCGGAGAAGCTTCGTGCGATTTGTGTGGTGACTGCCAGGAGCTGGGCGTGGGCGGCCTCGACATGGTCATGGGCGGCCTCCATCAGGGCTAAGGCAGCCGCTGCGGAACGGACAGCTGCTGTGCCGCTCTCGCCGGTTGCTATCCCCGTCGCAGATGTTGCTGCCGCCACCTGAGCAGCAATAACGGCCGTTTAGGCTGCCTTGGTCGCCCAGTTGCGGATTGTGGCCGCGCTCATGTAGGTTGTTAGCACCCTCATGGCGCCTGTGGCCGCGCTCTCGCCGGAGTGGGCCGCCGAAGTTTCCCTCACGACGTGGGTCCATGTCCCCATCTTTAACCGACGATGATTGAATAGTGAAATGATATTTAGGGAGGAAGGTAGTGTGCTTGACGCGCCGGCTATGGACTGTAGCCGATGAACCTTCTCGCGTAAGCCATATACTACTCCGGCGGTGCTCCAAGATATTTTGTACTCAATCTCACACGGTTGGTGATAATAAACTATGTGTGATCTACTTGATTTTTCGTCTTGATTTCAAATACATAACAGGATCACAGCAGCAAAGGAGGGTGTTTGAATTGCTAGAACTTTTATCTATAGTGAACATGCAACTATATGAGTGTCGTCAAATTTTTTGGAATTATTCAGGGTTCGTTTGGACATTTTTATACATTAACTGAGTTTTCTAGGCATTTAAGGTGCATAATTTAAAATTAAACTACATGCACATTCTCAAGTGCACCAAAATGGGTTGTAAAATCATATATGTGTCCATGGGTGGATGCTTAGTTCCCATGCAAGAAATGGGAATGAATTTCAAACACCTCGGCACCATCGCTCTGCCGCAAACATTGAGATACATGGTTTTTAAATTCTAGTAAATCTAAACCTCGTCTGAAATTCATGAAACTTGGCATGCTATCATGGAACAGCACCAATATGTTGTGGTAAATAAATTGTCCCATTTGGGGCAGGTTTTGGTATAAGTTCTCACAAACCAGAGCTTCTCACAAGAAGCCTCATCGTTCTAGTAGGGAACATGTCAAATTTGTGGACGAAACGATATTCTTTGCCTCTTCTTGCTTTCAATTTTTTTCTAGTGGCAACATAGACCAACAGGAGTGTCGTGTTAAAATTTGGAATTTTTTCGGGTTCGTTTGGACATTTTTATACATTAACTGAGTTTTCTTGGCATTTATGTGCATAATTCAAATTTGAACTACAGGCACATGCTCCAGTGCAGAAAAATGGGTTGAAAAATCAAATGTGTGTCCTTGGTTGCATGCTTAGGTCCCATGCAAGAAATGGGAATGAATTTCAAACACCTCGGCACCGTCGCTCGGCCTCAAACATTGAGATATACGGTTTTTAAATTCTAGTAAATCCAAAACTCGTCTGAAATTCATGAAACTTGGCATGCTATCATGGAATGGCATCAACATGTTGTGGTAAAAAGTTGTCCCATTTGGGGCAGGTTTGAGTATAAGCATCTCAGAAACCAGAGCTTCTCACAAGAAGCCTCACGGTTCCGGTAGGGAACGTGTCACCTTCGTGGACGAAATGATATTCGTTGCCTCTTCTTGCTTTCAAATTTTTGTCTAGTCGTAACATAGACCAACAGGAGTGTCGTGTTAAAATTTGAAATTTTTCGGGTTAGTTTGGACACTTTTATACATTAACTGAGTTTTCTAGGCATTTTATGTGCATAATTAAAATTTGAACTACAGGCACATGCTCTAGTGCAGAAAAATGGGTTCAAAAATCAAATGTGTGTCCTTGGGTGCATTCTTAGGTCCCATGCAAGAAATGGGAATGAATTTCTGTTAGGACCGAGAGTATATCGACCAGAGGGGGGGGTGAATGGGAGATTAAAAAATTCTTGCGAATGATATGAATGGATCCCAAACACAGCAGCGAAAATAAGGTTCGGTAGAAAAGAACTTAATCAAGCACGTTATTGAGGAACATATCTATCGAGGTAGGAGGCAATAATGGTTCCAGCATAGGATATCACAGGTTTGACAATGATGATGGTAATGCAATATACTAACAGATGTAGTAGCATGAGAGAAAACAAGGTATGAATTACGAAGGAAAAAGCACGAGTAAGAACAATGACGAGGAGAATGAAAGCGACACGGGGAAAACATGCCAGACTTATTAAGTGCGAATATAAATGTATACGACTGCAATGACTATACTGAATGATGAGAATGCAACAAGGTGAGCAACGAACGATAACAGATGGGAACGACAGAGATGATAGAAACCAATGAAATGCAACAGTCAAGGATTGATCACATAAACTATCGTCACAGAGCATGAAAATAAATTGCTGAATGTAATGCAGTAATGTAGAGTGAACCAGTGGTGCTCGATGGCGACAGATGAATTTGGTAGACCAGTTCGCCCTTCTGCTAAAGGACTACGTCTGGTTGGAGGGGTTGTGATTTAACATAGAAGATAAACTCTCTTTGCCCTATTCTCCTTCAACTCAAAGCTGATCAGACGCCAGTTGATTTCACTCGTGGTAGATACTTGTCGGCGATCTCCAAACCTTCGACAAACCTCTTCATGAACCATAATGACTCTTGGTTGCTGAAGATCTTGCTCGGTGAAGACAACAACTCTTCAACAGTGGAGCTGACACCTATCCGTCTAGAGAGTGCGCAACTCCCAAGAGTAATAGGTACAAGAACTCTAAACTCAGAACTACTGTGAAGCTCAACCACTGTCTAAGTTTTGCCTCTTGATTTTTCTCTCGGTGGATCTTAAACTCAAATCACTCGGAGAGGGGATGCTCAATCAATCTTCTCAGAAATCTTAAGCGGAGCAGCCAACGGGGAATGTTGGAGCGGGGTGGCTATTCATAGCCGCAGCCTTCTCTGAAGGGAAAAGACCAAATTAGACATGTGGAGCAGCCAATGGCCGAACGACACGAGTCCAACGGTCGGAAATTGAGCACAATGGTAACATTCCTTGCGGAGCAAGTAATGCTAACTCCTCAGTTCAAAAGATATCTCCTGCAGCATGAAGAATAATGTCTACTGCTGGCAGGTAATCATTCAAAACATAAAGAGATTTCTCTCAGTCTCGCATAGGTTTTGGGCTAAGCATCACAGCGGAGCTAAGCTTTGAGAACCTATACCACTCTTAATAGTACGGAGGTCCTATGCCTCAAATAAATGAAAGAAGAACAACGAATTGAATACTATGTCTTCGACTTCCATTCGCTGCAGTCAATATTCTTCGGACAGAATCTCCAAACCAATTGCTTCACATCAGCAATAATTTTTTTGAGGGGTTAACTCCTTCACATCAATCTTCCCATCTACATGTTCTCAACAGATGTAGCTCACTCTTATCTACAATGTAGATATTCTTCGGTGAAGTTCCTCGAACTTGACATCGAAGACAACATTCTCTTCAGTTCTGCATGGACTATTTCTCTCTGTGTGCACTAGCAAACAAATCAGTCCATGCCTATTTCTGTCAACAATCTCCAAAACACAAGAGGGCAAATATTGCACCAACATTCTCCCCCTTTTTGGATGACTATTGACAAAACAGAACACATCAAAAGATAGATAATAGAATGAAATGGAAAGCGAAGGATAATGAAAGACGAGAGATAATTACGAAGATAAAACATGCTCCCCCTGAATATATGCATCATGTGGAGAATGCATAGGAGATAAATCGGAAGGTAGCGAGATGAATCTTCGTACGAGTGATATTGACATATGATCTCATTTGTGGTCTCTTTCAATACACCTGACAGTGTCTGTGGTATTTCCTGTCACACACAATCTTTAAAAAAGATCTGTTAGATAGAGTGAATACTTTGAAATGATTTGTGACGAAGGATAAGCCATGAGAATTCGTTCAGAACACGGTTTGAATCCACACGAGATATAAGTTGCCTACAAGTTAGATACTCAAGGAGAATCAGAGCAAGGGAATCACTGGTAAATAGCTCGGAGTAGATATGCTTCAGACAAGGTTTTCCTGCAACAAGGATGATACAATGGAGATATGCGAGGAAAAACTGCTTATGAAACAGATAGAGAGATTTCGCTTCCGAATCTCAAGAAATTTAATCTGAAGCTAACTTTCTTCTCCTGCAAAGTTAGATAGTGAAAGATAATCATTATAGAATATCTAACCATAAGACACATACAGTTTCAAGGAGTGAAATGTCTCTTTTAGAGAAGCATGATTTCCAATCCTCCTTGAGTTGCTTTTACTTTCCCTGCATGATATATAAGTATCGAGAAAGTATTTCAACACCACAGGCGGTGCTCCAAGTTCCAAAAGCAAATAGTTCGACAGAAAAGCAAATAGCGAACGGAAACACCCTACAAATAACCTGCTTATCTTTCACTCGATGTTCTTCTCCACCTTTTTGTCAACAAGTGTCAAAAAAGGAAAGAGAATGCATGCGAGGAACTACTCGGCCAAAGAATCCTCAGAATCAGAACTCGAACTGTTCGGAGAAGCAGAGCGAGCGATGGTCGAGGCCGAAGCAGGAGTTGGAGACACAACATCGGCTTCGGGATCAGCTTCAGGCGTAGCAGCGTGAGGTGCATCTGGCTTGTAGATAAAAGTTCCTGCTGTGTCTTCAAGATCATCATCAGGTTCAACAAACAACAGGTCAGTGGAGGCGGAACACGGAGGAAGCACTGGGGTTTGCCTTCGAATGCGAGGAACTTCAAACAACTCCAAATGATCATATTCGTTCTCGATACCCTTGGCAGATAGTTGTTTGCGAGAATAATGCTTGCGTAGAAGGGTCCAGGAGCGCTTCTTTTGTTCCTTCTCATACAGGAGAGCTTGACGAGAATAATTGTGAAGCAAATTTATCTCAGTCGTCATTTCCAACTTCACTTTCTGGTCGAGCTTGATATGACTTTCCAGGGCTTGCTGAGTGCAAAGAAAAATCTCGTACAGTGAAGGATTCTCTTCATGAGGGATTTCAACTTTTTCCTTCTTGATCTTTGGAGCTTTAGTAGAAGCAGGCATTGAAGCAGAAATAGTAGCATCCATCGGCCTCTTCCCTTTATCGATGTCCTTCACAATCCTGAGTGTGTCGCGGACTGGTGGCATATAAACTTTTGGGACATGTGGGCAGAAAAACTTTTCCCCAATAAGCTGCTCAATGGCAAACATGACCCAAGGTGCATATGGCTTGAAAGCTTGAGGGCTATCAGCCGCACAGGCCAAGTTGCAAATGAAAAGATCCTGAATGTCAAAGCGAATACCCTGAGCAGTGGCTAGAAGAGCATTTCCCATGATTCCATTAATGGTTTCTCACCTGTTTGTGGGCGTGAGGGAGTTGCAGAGGATGTAGAAAAACACCTTGTTCTCATAAGCCAGATTCTTTAGATTTGTCTCTATACATTGATCACCAACAAGTTTGGGGTCCATCAGCAAATGAAGTTGAGCTTCAGATACTTTCCAATAGTGCAGTCTATGTTCGCGATTAGCATCAAATTCGCACCAAGGAAGATTTAACAATGCTAAGAACTGGTCAGCCGAACATTTGATCTTTTCTTCTCCTGTCATCCATTCGAGGATCCAAGTACTGCTATCTGTAAGGTCTCTGATATAAAGAGTGGCATAGAACTAATGAATCACTTCATGATTCCAGCCATGATTGAAACGAAGGAAGACTAGTTCAATCTGTTCGATGGTGTGATGGAAACAGGGTAAACTTTCGAGCTCTGTGAAATCCATAATCTTGTGCTTGAAGATGAGATTCTTTTCATACAGAATACGAGCGTAATACATGGCCTGTTCCTTTGTCCATAATCTTGGTGAGAAGAAAGTTCTTTCTCCATCATATGGGCTGGTTCCAAAGAATGCAAGTTTCGAAAGATGAAACTGCTTGTTAAAGGTAGGTCCATTTGGGCCATCTTCAATAGGGAACAAGGGAAAGGTTTCCAATGGATTTTTCAGATGTTCCTCTTCACTCATATTCTGGGTCCGAATGTAATCAGGTGTTGGCACACCTTCCTCAGTAGGCTTGAGAGGAGCACGAGGCTTCCTTGATTTCTCTTGGGCAGACTGCTTTGATGAACTTGACTTTCTATCATTTTTGCTTCTTGGAACTCCTTCAACAGCTTTCTGACTTTCGGGCACTGAGGCCTTTTCTTTCACTGTATTTCCTTCAGCTGGGGGCACAACGGCTTCGTTCTCAGACGCCTGGGGCACAACTGGTGGAGCAATTCCTTCTTGAGCCATCGGCTCTTCAGATTTCTTTTCTTCCTCTTCCAACGGTGGTGCAGTGGAATGAGGAGCAGGATCAACATCCATCTGGGTAGGGGCATGATACGTCTACGTCGTATCTATAATTTTTGATTGTTTCATGCCAATATTATACAACTTTCACATATTTTTGGCAAATTTTTATGTGATTTATTAGACTAACCTATTGATCCAGTGCCCAGTGCCAGTTCCTGTTTGTTGCATGTTTTTTGGTTCGCGGAAAATTCATATCAAACGAGGTCCAAATGCAATAAAAATTTACAGAGAATTATTTTGGAATATTTGTGATTTTTGGGAGGTGGAATCAACATAAACGGGGGCCCACAGGCCCCAAGATACACCAGGGCGCGCCAGGGGGTGCCCGGCGCGCCCAGGTGTCTTGTGCCCTCCTCGAACATCGGTTGGGGCCCTTCTTCTGGTGCAAGAAATATAATTTATGGGAAAAAATCATGTTAAAATCTCAGCGCAATCGGAGTTACGGATCTCCGGGAATATAAGAAACGGCGAAGGGCCAGATCTGGGGGACGCTAAACAGAAGAGAACAGAGAGGGAGATCCAATCTCGGAGGGGCTCCTGCCCCTCCGCTGCCATGGAGGCCATGGACCAGAGGGGGGACTCTCCTCCCATCTAGGGGGAGGCCAAGGAAGAAGAAGAAGGAGGGGGGCTCTCTCCCCCTCTCTCCCGGTGGCGCCGGAGTGCCGCCGGGGCAAGGATCGTGACGGCGATCTACATCAACAATCTTGCTACCGTCAACACCTACTGTCTCCCCCTCTATGCAGCGGTGTAACACCTCTTCTCCCTGCTATAATCTCTACTTAAACATGGTGCTCAACTCCATATATTATTTTCCAATGATATTTGGCTATCCTATGATGTTTGAGTAGATCCGTTTTGTCCTATGGGTTAATCGTGATCTTGGTTGGTATGATTGTATATTTTATTTATGGTGCTATCCTATGGTGCCCTCCGTCTCGCGCAAACATGAGGGATCCTCACTGTAGGGTGTTGCAATATGTTCATGGTTTGCTTATTGTCGGTGTTGCGGGGGTGACAGCAGCCTAAACACGGATAAGTGGGTTATGGCGTATGGGAGTAAAGAGGACTTGATACTTAATGCTATGGTTGGGTTTCACGACCTTAATGATCTTTAGTAGTTGCGGATGCTTGCTAGGGGTCCAATCATAAGTGCATATGATCCAAGTAGAGAAAGTATGTTATCTCATGCCTCTCCCTCATGTAAAATTGCAAGAATGATTACCGGTACTTGTTATCGATTGCCTAGGGACAAATGACTTTCTTGTTGACAAAAGCTATCCACTTTTATTACCTTGCAATTTATTCGTAGTTCTATTCTCGCAAAGTACTCGTAGTTTTATTGTTGCAAAATAGTTTCATACTTGTTTTAGGTAAAGCAAACGTCAGGGCACCAGATGATGCGACCGGGGTGGTTTTGTCTCGGGAAGCATTTAGTTCCCCCTCATTCTTGTCAATCTCCTCCTTGTTTGATTCGGAGGGCTCAGCTTGCAATTTTCTCGGAGGAAACGGGTCTGCTTGTTGAACTTCAATTTCCTCATCAACATTATCAACTAGTGCTTGCAGCTTGGGTGAGGCATTTTCTTCATCTATCTTTTCAAGGAAGATATCAACAATATCATGTTGTTCTTGGGCTACTGGAGTAGGAATGATAACCTCCACATGGCTAGCTTGCTGCATTGGTTCATCCTCGTGACGTGGAGATGGTGGAATCTGCTGCAAAGGAGTACTAGAGTCAAGTGGAGCATCAGCAATAGTCTGAAGGAGGCGATCTTTGATTCCTTTCGATTTGCTAGCTCTCGCTTTAGCCTTCTGATGTTTTTCTTCTTTAATTCTTCTTCGAGCAAGATCTGCCTTGCGGTCAATCTCCTCGTTTCTTGTCACACAACTGAGACACCTCCATTTGCAACCGCGAGTGCCAATCAATTTTCTCATTCCGCATGAGACTGGGAGCCTTGGTGAGTTCAACAATCTCTTTGTTCAGATTCTTCCTTTCGGATTCAGTGTTGGCCTCTCTCCTCATTTGCTCGAGGCCTTGCTTGTCCTTGACAGTCTGATTCAGCTTCTTTGAGATTTTCCTCAGCTCAATGAAATGTTTTGTTACCATTTTGGTAACATCATCAGGTAGTCCCATACTACTTATATCATCAGATTTTGCATCATATGCAGCACTCTCAATCACATCAATCATGAGATTGAAATCATACTTCTGTTCCTCTGTGGAAGCAGGAACACTGCGTTTGGCCTTCTTAGCAGATACATCAGCTTTTCCTTCAGACTGCAGCTTTCTCTTCGGAGCTGTAGAACCCGAAGGTTTGTCAGTGAAGGGAATGGGTGCATGCCTTAGTGATCTCCTTGGAGAGGGTAAAACTTTCACTGGTGAGGGGCTCTTGGATGGCTTGTTGAGAATGGCACGTTGATCATACATAGGAATTTCTTCAGGAGCATCTTCGCTAGATGACTCATCAGACGAGTGAGAAACGGCCTTCTTTGTTTTCCTGGAGATGGTTTTGTTTCGGGGAGCACGAGGGGAAATAGATTTCCTGGACTTGCTTCCCTTGGAGGTAGAATCATGATCCTTGTTCTTCTGAATGTCTTGCTGTGTCAGCGCGACATTTTTCGCTTCAACTTGATTTTTATTCGTTTCCCTAGCATCATGCTTGGCTTTGGCCTTCGCCCTCTTAGCCACTTCTTCAGGAAAATCAACGATGATTTTGAGGGATTCGGGATGAGCATTTGAAGGCTATGGTGGTCTGACTTTTTCATCATCTGGGCCAATGCAATTTTCAGCAATGCAGTCATTCCATGGTGTGAAAGTGAACAAAATCTGGTACTTCTCGCAAACATTTTCATAATTGAACCATTTTCTTGCCCAAGTGCGGCGAATCCTTTGAAGCATGTTGTTGCGTTTAGTCATTGATTCAACCCCAGGTGGAGTTCTGTAACCATCTGGATCAGACATTTCAGCTGTGGTATTCTTTTCTCTGCCACGATCACCCTTTTTAGGGTTTCCATCAGAGAAGATGGGTTAGGGCGTCAGTGACAAATTCATCCTTGGGCTGACTGTGAGCAGAGGGAATCTCCTCATCATCTTCTTTGGATTCAGACTCGGGTTTCTTTTTCAGTGCTTTGGGAGGCTTTGAAGATTTTTCTCCTCCTGTTAATCTCATTCGATCAGACCTTGGTGGAAGCTGAGGCAATTCTCCTTTAGAATCTGAGTACACTTCCGAACTCTGTGCCATGACCAACCTGTGAGGAGAAATAGATACGAGGGAAAATGGGGTAGGGTCATAAACATGCACAGAAGTATTTTGAACGAAAATGAATGTTTTTGGAAGAAGGCATAGGAATTCATGGTATACTTAGAGAAGATATCCTCGATAGATTTGAAACAAGCCATAGAATGTTCAAGGCTGAATAAAAACTATCTAATCTTTCGGATAAGGACACATGAACCCTAGATCGAGGAGAACAAGTACGAGGAAGATCTACAAACCGTACCAGTCAAATCCTAGTGATTCCTAAAGATCTACCGCAGTGATATAAATCAAGGGAAATGGCATCGGTAAGAACTGCCCTAAGAACAGAGACATGGACATGAATAGTTCTAGATCCAGGCGCCCTAACTTGGCAACTTGGATCAGCTACGGCAATGCGGGAGGAAAGATTACCGCACCGGCGGGATCAACCACGACAAAGATTTCACCAGAGTTGCACGGCGAGGCTCCTCGCTAGAGTTGCTTCGAGTAAGGGCTCGGGAGGAGGTGGATGAGGGTTTAAGGAACAGAGAGGAAGAAGACACGGTGAGGGGTGTATATAGCTGGCAAGCTGAACCACCTCTCCGAAATCTACATCCCACAGTTGCGGGACGTTCCGCATTCGACGGACATGATCATGATCATGGGGATCGTGTGTACGTGGCAACTGTTTTGTGCGAGAAACTCGGAAAGTGAGCGGGAGACCGAAAGGTTTGAAGAAGGGCAAGTGCCAAATATGATTAAAAGTTTGAAGTTGATTTCTTTCGCGACCAAGGACGTCGGACATAAATTTTCTTCAGATCAAATTGCATGCTTATGATGGACATCATAGATTTGGTTGAGCAAGAATAGAGGGATAAAAGGGTTCGAAACAAAACACTCAGCCAGAAGAGAGGAAACACAAAAAACACTGAGTTACGAGTGAGTTGTAAATCGGACGAAACACAAACATGGTGAAACAAAGACAAACTCATGAACGAGAGCAAATAAACACAAGGAGCGAGCACCAACAATATAGGTCTCAGGGCTAAGAATAGACATGTTGAATCCCTGAGATAGTTCTTACAAGAAGGGTTAGTTCTTTTTCGCAACACACACTTGCGTGGGCAGCGAGATTCTCATTTGTCTTGACTAAGCAAGAACATTCCTTCGTTGTGTTCGGTAGTTCGCCTGTGCATTTCGAGAGTAATCATATGAATATGCATTGAAATTGTTTCCAGAGGCATGAGTATAATGATTCGAGGAGGTACGCATGTACTCCTTCTGTTGAAGGTTGGACTGACATCCATTCGGGGAAATTCCAATGCCAATCTGCGAATGATAATCATTTCCTCGAAGGGAATCACTCTGCATATTCAAGGTAGCAGTGACAGATAAATTTTCAATGATGCACTTCTTCACCCAGATTTGCTTCTTGGGTGAACCAAACCTGCAGTTAGTTCCAATATACCGAGCAAAAACTTTACCATTCTGTTGTTTGAAGAATTTGTAGTTTGAGCCATCAGACTCATTAGGAACAACAGAAATGGGAGAGTCATCTCCAGACAGAATTGCAGGTTCGAGAGTTTTACTTTTAGCAAGAACCCAACTCGTTCGAGGATATTGCTCGAGAGTCCAGTAGGTTCCATCAACATTGAATTTTCTTTCGAAACCCAATCCTTCCTTTCGGGTTTTTTTTGTGCAGTATTGACTTCTTGAGCACATCACAGAGAGTTTGATGCCCTTTGAGGCTCTTTAGCATTCCTGTCTCAAGCAAGTTCTTTAATCTGCAATTTTCATCAGAGATAGCAACAAATTCCTCAGAAGAGGGATTAGAAATACCATTTGTAGTTGTTGCAATGTTCTCGATAACAACATTAGATGTTTCAGCATTTGAATCAGCATTGCTACGTTCTTTTTGAGATTTTGCTATCTTAACCAGTTTAGCATAAGCAATGTATTCAGGAGAATATTCAGTCATAGATTTTCAGTGTTTTGCTTATACCTGATCCTTAGAGGTCTTTGCCATGAGACAGAATGCGATAGGTTCATCATCACTTGAAGCATTGTCATCAATGTCTGATTCGAGTGATTTCTCAGATGATTCATAGGCAATGAAAGCATTGCTTCTTCCTGCCTTCTGCGAAACTCTTCATCTTCTGATTCTGATTCGGATGTCTCATCTTCAGATTCCAAGTTCATGTCAGTGCATGCTCTATTTAGCTGCGATATTCTCTTCATATTTGATTCGATGGTTGCTCTAGCTTTCACATCAGTGACTGGTCTCATCGAAGAGGATGAGGAAGATTCATTTTTCTTCGAGAGCTTAGTGTGACGATCCATTCGAGTGAATCCATTGCCGTGAAGATACATCCATCTGTTGCTAGGTTTTCTATCCCAGCAAGGACAATCTGCTATGAGGTGACCGAATTGTTTGCACGTGAAGCACTTCATTTCTTTCGGAGGTAACTTTCTTGAATATTCAGGAAAGTCAAATTCGTCATCATTTGTGAGGCACAAATTCTGTCTTCTGAGATCACTTAGCCTTTCTGTGAGCATTTCTAGTTCCCTTGTTATAGTGTGTTGATTCTCGACATCTTCTTCTTGTGAACTACAATAGTGTGAGAGAATTTCCCCTTCACTTTCCGAAGAAGATTCTTGATCTCCATTTCCAAGTTCCATCTTTTCTTCGTGAATAGGCAACAGCGTCATGACCTCGACGTAGTGAAGTTCTTCATAGTCTGGTCTTGGCTTGATTTCAGCTATGGTTGGATTGAAGGTTGCATCAAGAGCACTCAGTAGCTTGTTGACCACATCTCTATCAGTGATATCTATTACTCCTCGTTGATGAAGTCTTTTAACAATATTGGTCAACCGATCAGTGAGTTCCATAGCACTTTCCTTACGAAGACTTCTGAAACCAGCAAACATAGCACGAAGCATTTCAGTGGGAGGATCTGTTCTGGTAATGATATCTTCATGAGCATTTTTGATGACATCCCAGAGTTGCTTTTCAGTGTCAAGCTTTCGAAACCGAACGAAAATGTCTTTCGAGATACTTTCACAGATAATATCTTTTGCTTGTGCATTCAACCGCAGTATAGCTTTGTCATCAGAATTTGGAGCATCAGGGTGTTGAATGGTGTATCCATTTTCCACAATCTGCCAAAGATCTATGTTGATGACTTGAAGTCTGATTCTCGTTCTCTCTTTCCAGTAGACATAGTCATTTCCATTGAAGATAGGAAACCTTTCAGAGTGCGAGGATCTACCTACATATGACATACTCAACACTCCAAGGTGGTCAAACCTTTAATAAACAGAGACAGGGAGTACCCGCTCTGATACCAATTGCTAGGACCGAGAGTATATCGACCAGAGGGGTAGTGAATGGGAGATTCAAAAATTCTTGCGAATTATATGAATGGATCCCAAACACAGCAGTGAAAATAAGGTTCGGTAGAAAAGAACTTAATTAAGCACGTTATTGAGGAACATATCTATCAAGGTAGGAAGCAATAATGGTTCAAGCATAGGATATCACAGGTTTGACAATGATGATGGTAATGCAATATACTAACAGATGTAGTCGCATGAGAGAAAACAAGGTATGAATTACGAAGGAAAAAGCACGAGTAAGAACAATGATGAGGAGAATGAAAGCAATACAGGGAAAACACGCCAGACTTAATAAGTGCGAATATAAATGTATACGACTGGAATGACTATACTTAATGATGAGAATGCAACAAGGTGAGCAAAGAACAATAACAGATGGGAACGATAGAGATGATAGAAATGAATGAAATGCAACAATCAATGATTGATCAGATAAGCTATCGCCACAGAGCATGAAAGTAAACTACTGAATGTAATGCAGTAATGTAGAGTGAACCAGTGGTGCTCGATGGTGACATATGGATTTGGTAGACCAGTTCGCCCTTCTGCCAAAGGACCACGTCTGGTTGGAGGGGTTGTGATTTAACACAGAAGATAAACTCTCTTCGCCCTATTCTTGTTCAACTCGAAGCTGAGCAGACTCCAGTTGATTTCACTCGTGGTATATACTTGTTGGCGGTCTCCAAACCTTCGACAGACCTCTTCACGAACCACAATGACTCTTGGTTGCTGAAGATCTTGCTCGGTGAAGACACCAACTCTTCAACACTCGAGCTGACACCTATCCGTCTAGAGAGTGCGCAACTCTCAAGAGTAATAGGTACAAGAACTCTAAACTCAGAACTACTCTGATGCTCAACCACTGTCTAAGTTTTGGCTCTTGATTTTTTTCTCGGTGGATCTTAAACTCAAATCACTCGGAGAGGGGATGCTCAATCAATCTTATCAGAAATCTTAAGCGGAGCAGCCAAAGGGCAACATTGGAGCGGGGTGGCTATTTATAGCCGCATCCTTCCCTGAAGGGAAAGGACCAAATTGGACATGTGGAGCAGCCAATGGCAGAACGACACGAGTCCAACGGTGAGAAATTGAGCACAACGGTAACATTCCTTGCTGAGCAAGTAATGCTAACTCCTCAGTTCGAAAGATATCTCCTGCAGCACGAAGAACAATGTCAACTGTTGGCAGGTAATCATTCAAAACATAAAGAGATTTCTCTTAGTCTCACATAGGTTTTGGGCTAAGCATCACAGTGGATCTAAGCTTCGAGAACCTATACCCCTCGTAATAGTACGGAGGTCCTATGACTTAAATAAATGAAAGAAGAACAACGAAATGAATACTACATCTTCACTTTGTCTTTGACTTCCATTCGCTGCAGTCAATATTCTTTGGACAGAATCTCCGAACCAATTGCTTCACATCGGCAATTTTTTTCCCGAGGGGTTAACTCCTTCACATCAATCTTCTCGTCTACATGTTCTCAACAGATGTAGCTGATTCTTCTCTGCAACGTAGATATTCTTCGGTGAAGTTCCTCGAACTTGACACCGGAGACAACATTCTCTTCGGTTCTGCATGGATTATTTCTCTCTGTGTGCACTAGCAAACAAATCAGTCCATGCCTGTTTCTATCAACAATCTCCAAAACACAAGAGGGCGAATATTACACCAACAATTTCAAACACCTCGGCACCGTCGCTCGGCCACAAACATTGAGATACATGGTTTTTAAATTCTAGTAAATACAAAACTCGTTTGAAATTCATGAAACTTGGCATGCTATCACGGAATGGCACCAACATGCTGTGGTAAATTTTTTGTCCCATTTGGGGCAGGTTTTGGTATACGCTCCTCACAAACCAAAGCTTCTCACAAGAAGCCTCGTGGTTCCGGTAGGGAACGTGTGTCACCTTTCTGGACGAAATGACATTCGTTGCCTCTTGTCGCCTTGATTTTTTTCTAGATACAACATAGATCAACAAGAGTGTTATGTTAAAATTTGGAATTATTCGGGGTTCATTTGGACATTTTTATACATTAACCGAGTTTTCTTAGGCATTTTATCAAATTTGAACTACAGGCACATGCTCCAGTGTTGCAAATTGGGTTGAAAAATGGTATGTGTGTCCTTGCATGCGCGCTTAGGTCCCATGCAAGAAATGGGAATGAACTTCAAACACCTCGACATCGTGGCTCGGCCACAAACATTGAGATACTTGGTTTTAAAATTCTAGTAAATCCAAAACTCGTCTGAAATTCATGAAACTTGGCATGCTATCATGGAATGGCACCAATATGCCAACAAAATTCGAGAGAGGCGCATGAATTAATAGCCAACAAAGGCATCTTGAAACAAATAGCTGCTCGTTATAATCTCAAACGTTTGTATAATTTAAATCGTGGGCGTTCTGATAACCATTCACATGATGCCACGCGTCACACTTTTAATGGCTAGGAAGTGCTGTGCGGACAGCTGCTTGAGTAGACGGGAGGCGTGCGAGTGCTGTCCGCTGCGCATGCTAACTAGGAGGCGTGCAAGCAGTCCTTCAATTCACAGGATCGCCGGCAAGCGTGCGAGTTGTACACTGCGCATGCTCACTGGGAAGCGAGCCCTTTGACTTCCATGGCCGCCCGCCTTGCTCCCAAGCTCTCCATTAATGGCGCCCTTCCAGCACAGAACCTGGGGGCCTTATATGTCTCCAATGTATCTATAATTTTTTATTGTTGCATGCTATTATAGTGTCAATCTTGGATGTTTTATATAACTTTTTATGCTATTTGATATCATTTTTTGGGACTAACCTAGTAACCCAGTGCCTAGTGCCAGTTGTTGTTTTTCTGCTTATTTTTGGTTTTCCAGGAAATCAGTACCAAACAGAGTCCAAACGCTACGAAACTTTTTGATGATTTTTTCTTGGACAAGAGAGACCCTAGAAGCTTCGGGAGGAAACCATACGACAAGCAAGGAGATGGCAAGGCAATAGGGTACACCCTAGAGGGCCGCGCCCTGTTGCCTTGTGGGCCCCTCGTGGCTCCGTCTGACCTAATTCCACCTCTATAAATTTGCTAAAATCGGAAAACCAACAGAGAGCCACCCAAAATACTTTTTCCGCCGCCTCAAGTTTCTGTTATTCCGTGATCCCATCTGGAGGCCTTTTTCGGTACTCTGCTAGAGGGGGAATTGATCACGGAGGTCTTCTACATCATCCTTGCCGCCCTCCGATGATGCGTGAGTAGTTCACCATAGACCTATGGGTCCATAGCTAGTAGCTAGATGGCTTCTTCTCTCTCTCTTTGATATTCAATACAATGTTATACTCGATGTTCTTGCAGTTCTATCCTATGTAATCCTCTTTTGCGGTGTGTTTGTTGGGATCCGATGATTTGTGGGTTTATGATCTGAATATTTATGATAAGTAATGGAGTCTTTTCTGAACTTTATTATGCATGATTGTTACAGCTTTGTATTTCTCTCCGATTTATCCGTTTGGTTTGGCCAACTAGATTGATTTATCTTCAGTGGGAGAGGTGCTTTGTAATGGATTCAATCTTATAGTGTTCTGTATCCCAGTGACAGTAGGCAACCCATTACAAAGAACCACAAGATGAAGGAATAAGGAGCGGAACACCCGAAGCTTGGGGATGCCCAAGGCACCCCAAGGTAATATTCAAGGAGAACCAAGCATCTAAGCTTGTGGATGCCCTGGATGGCATCCCCTCTTTTGTCTACAATGCATTGGTATATTACATGGAACTATATTTTTATTCATCACATGCTATGAGTTTTGCTTGGAGCGTCTTGTATTATAGTAGTCTTTGCTTTGTTTGCTTTTTAGTTTGCCACAATGATTGTTTGTTGCACACACCTTTTAAGAGGGACACGCATTTGTTAGAATACTCTATGTGATTCACTTATATCTTTTGAGCTAGGCAGTTGCTCTAGTGCTTCACTTATATCTTTTAGAGCACGGCGGTGGTTATATTTTAAAGAAATAATTGCACTCGCATGCTTCACTTATATCTTTTTGAGAGTCTAATAAATAGTAATGGCAATATGCACGTGTTATGAAATTGGTCCTAACATGATAGGTATTCAAGAGGGATATAATAAAAATGTTCATGTAGGATATAATAAAAATGTTCATGTAGATCACTGAATATTATAAGTTTGATTCCTTGCAATAGTTTCACGATATTGAGATGGTAATATGTTGGATGTACTAGTGAATAATTGCGGTTTAGTAAGAATATTGGTGTTAAAGTTTGTGATTCCCGAAGCATGCACGTATAGTCTCTAGTTATGCTAAGAAGTTGGAGCATGATTTACTAGTGATTATCTTCCTTATGAGTGGCGGTCGGGGATGAGCAATGGTCTTTTCCTACCAATCTATCCCCTTAGGGGCATGCATAGTAGTACTTTTCTTCGAGGGCTAATAAACTTTCGCAATAAGTATGTGAGTTCTTTATGACTAATGTTAGTGTGGATTATACGCGCTCTTACCTTTCCGCAATTTGCTAGCCGCTTCGGTACCGTGTATTGCCCTTTCACCACAAGAGTCGGTGCAAACTTCGCTGGTGCATCCCAACCCCATGATATGATATGTTCTATCACACATAAGCCTCCTTATATCTTCTTCAGAACAACCACCATACCTACCTATCATTGCATTTCCATAGCCATTCTGAGATATGTTGCCATGCAACTTCCACTGTTCCATTATTATGACATACACCTTCATTGTCATATTGCTTTCCATGACCATATAGCTGACATAGAATTTGTGGCTCAGCCACCATTCATCATTATCATACATGTTATGCTAGATCATTGCACATCCTGGTACACTACCAAAGGCATGCATATAGAGTCATATGTTTCAGTTTTATCGAGTTGTAATATCGAGTTGCAAGTACATAGAACTGTGATGATCATCATTATTAGAGCATTGTCCTAGTGAGGAAATAAATAAATAAAGAAGCCAAAAAGAGTCGAACGAAAACATGAGAGAAAAAGAGAGAAGGGGCAATTTTACTATCCTTTTCTAGTATCCTTTTCCACACTTGTGCTTCAAAGTAGGACTATGCTTTTCATATAGAGAGTCTCCTATGTTGCCACTTTCATATACTATTGAGAATCTTTCATTATAAAACTTGGCTTGTATATTCCGATGACGGGCTTCCTCAAATGCCCGAGGTCTTCATGAGCAAGAAAGTTGGATGCACACCCACTTAGTTTTTAGTTTGAGCTTTCATACACTTATAGCTCTTAGTGCATCCATTGCATGGCAATCCCTACTCCTCGCATAGACATCAATTGATGGGCATCTCCATAGCCTGTTGATTAGCCGCGTCGATGTGAGACTATCTTCCTTTTTTGACTTCCCCTTATTAATCTCTATCACAACATTCTATTCCACCCATAATGCTATATCCATGGCTCACGCTCATGTATTGCGTGCTGGTTGAAAAAGCTGAAGCACGTTAAAAAGTATGAACCAATTGCTCAGCTTTTCATCGGGGTTGTACGTCATTAATACTTTGTGTTAAAAAGATGGAGCATGACAAGATTATATGATTTTGTAGGGATAGCGTTCTTTTGCATTTTTTTAAAGGCATGATTGTTTTTGGTATGCTTGAGTATTGATGTCTTTATATCAAATTATAGACTATTGCTTTGAATCATTAGGATCTTAATATTCATACCCTAAAGGAAAGATTACATGATAAACATGTTAGGTAGCATTCCACATAAAAAATTCTGTTTTTATCATTTACCTACTCGAGAACGAGCAGGAATTAAGCTTGGGGATGCTTGATATTGTCGGGCCCATGGAACTCGGGGTATTCAGGCCCGTCTGCCTTCGGCCCAGTGCACGACACATGGCGAGGGCCCAGCGAGTGTCCCACCGAGAAGCTTCACCAGCAAGACTCCTCATGAGCCCCCCTCAGTAGGCATCTTGACCAGACTAGGCTGCTTCACTAGGAGCCTCGCGAGGCCCTCTCGTGAGGCGGCTTCCCGAGGTTGCCTCCAGAGGCACCCTCCCGGAGGCAGTAGGTCAAGTGCCGTTTGGTTCGGTCGCATGGTATTGTGCCCACCACGTGGGTGGCATGTGCCACGATGAATGGCGCGAGAGGCTGTGCCAGCAGGGGCGGATAAGGAGGACTTCCTCTTTTGTGCTAAGGGAGCAAGGCCAGCAAGCCTGTTCCCAAAGCAACCCCCAAAGGTTGCCCGATCGGTGAAAGAAGACCAAGAAGACGGGTGCGCAGGGCGGAGGTCATCCCGATCCCACCGGCGCGTCATGGACGGTGGCTTTGCAGACGAATACTACCATTTGTTAGGATAGACTACGCCCCTGTCCCCCGTCAAAATTGTCGTTGTGTAGCAACCCTTCCCGCCAATGTTTTCTGGGGAAGAGGACCAAGGCAGATATAAAAGGAGGGCAGGGTGCCACCGTAGGGAAGATGGATGACTTGATCCTCAACCCTTGTATTCTCACCCTCTCACCAAAGCAATTCCATCCAAGTAGGAGTAGGGTTTTACACTGCAAGGTGGCCCGAACCTGGGTAACCGCTGCATCACCGATCTGCTCCCGCTAGCTCGTTCTCACCGTAGCCTCGCCGTGGTTAGCTGCTGGTAAGGATGGGGCGGTAAGAAGGAGCTCATCCCAGTGTTCAAACCTTTGGGGTCCCCGGAGCCCCGATTCCGACATTTGGCATGCCAGGAGGGGTGCGCTGCTGTCCTTCCGCTCTGCTCCGTCCTCGATCCCTTTAGCTTCATGGTCGACGCTCGTCACGAGCGTGCCGAGCGTCGGGCGGGTCGTGTCGCCCAGATGAAGCATGTGGGCCACGACAACTGCCGCCGCCCTACCGGGGTTGCGCCTGCCGCCGCCACCGACCCAACTTCTCATGAGCAGCAGGACTCCTCCATGCACCCCTCCGTGCAGCCGGATGGCCGCACCGCCACGGCCTCTTCCTCCCTCGCCCGTCATGGGCCACCGAACACACAGACCATGCTGCTCATGGCACGCGAGCTGCTTTGCTACCGTCGAGTCGATGCAGGCTATGACGATTGGCTTGGCCGCATCACCGAGCTCGTCAACACCGCCGGAGATGCCCTGGTGCCCTCCCACTCGCTCCGCCCTCTGCCGTCTCATGCCGGGGACGTGGCGCACGGCGCGCCTCCGCCACCCCCTCTGTCCAGTGATCCTGGCGAGCCCCGACATGACGCGCGGGCACGTGACCCATCCCGCGGAGTGCCCCCGCCAGCCCAAGATAAGGCCAGCTGCCAGATCATCCATCACTCGCCGCCTGATGCGCGTGTGCTCCTCGAACAGCATCGCCAGTGCCAGGACCAGGCTATCCAGGAGGTCGCGGCAGCCGGGCGCCAGAACCACGCCTCCCTTGCAAGTGGCGTTCCTTCGAGTGGTGTGGGTTGCCGAGCGTTCACCCGCGAGCTGCGCCGGGTGGTCTGGCCCACGAAGTTCAAGCCGGAGCTGCCCCCGTGCTACGACGGCATTCCCAACAACGCGGAGTTCCTTCAGCTCTATGCACTGAGCATCGAGGCGGCGAACGGCGATGACAAGGTAATGGCGAACTGGTTCCCCATGGCCCTCAAGGATGGCCCACACTCTTGGCTCATGAACCTTCCCAAGGCTTCAATCTCTTTGTGGAGCGAGCTCTGTGACCAGTTCATTGCTAACTTCAAGGGCATGCATGACCGCCCCCTCACCATCAACGACCTGTGACATGTGCGGCAGCGCCCCGGCGAGACCCTCCGCAAGTACATCCAACACTTTGGCCAGGTGAGCAACAAGATTCCACGTGGCTCAGATGACGCCATCATCTCAATGTGCTCCATTGGCATCATGGATGTTAGGATGCTCGAGAAGCTCACCATCAATGACGAATTGGACTCGGTGCTTAAGCTGTTCGACCTCACCGACAAGTGAGCCAAGGCTAAACAGGGTCGCCTCTTCGTCCACAACGACCCTGACTCGACACTCGACGCCGCCAAGGGCAAGGGCAAGGACGTCAAGCCTTAAGGCCCTGCCGTACTTGCAGCGGAGCCCGAGCAGAAGCGCGGTCGTGACCGCGACGAACCCGAGAAGGACAACCACCCGTTCCGTGTCTACCACAACGTGCGCACCCACAACACCGTAGACTATCAGGAGCTCAAGTTGCTCCACGACGAAAGCTTGGGCCATCGAGGTGACCGCAACGAGTGGCGCTGATCGTGGAGGAGGCCGCGGCGCCGGCTGATGGGAGGGCCGCAAGGGCAACGACAACCCCCGCCAAGGCTGGCACGACCAGCCTTGTGAGGGTGCCTGGCGCGATCAGCCTCATGAGGGCGCCTGGAGCGATCAGCCTTGTGAGGGCGCCTGGCACGATCAGCCTCGCGAGGCGAATCCTCAGGCCAACGCAGCCCTTCCGTCGTTGTCTTCGCCGCTGTCGGATTCAGGGCTCCGCAGACCCAAGGAAGGTTCGAACTCTAGGGCATGTGCGAAGAACTCAACCTATCCAACCAACCAACACGCCGCCCTACAGCCTAGTTCGATGGATCAGGGAAGGAGATGGACACGGTAGTTTACCCAGGTTCGGGCCACCTTGCGGTGTAAGACCCTACTCCTGCTTTGTGGTGGATTTGCCTCACGAGGGGCTGGGGATGAACTAGTACAAGGGAAGAACAACCTCGCGAGGTCTGCTCTGGGGTGAGAGTGAGTCGTCCTTCGGTTCTCCCCTCTCTATGGTGGTGGCTAGCTTATACTTATAGCGGCCTCGGTCCTCTTCCTCCAAAACGAAGGAGGGAAGGGATCCCACAGTGGCCAATTTGAAAGGGGACAAGTAGTACATCTTATCCTGATGAAAGGTGGTCTTTGCTTGCAAAGCTTCTAGTCGTGACGCTGCGGTGGGTCGGCGATGACATCCGTCCTACCGTCCTGGCGGTCTTGGTCTCATTGCACTGGAATGGAAACCTTTGCCTGATTCCTCGGGAACCCACGCCTGCGCTTGCCTCCTTAGCACCAAAGAGGAAACCTACTCCTTTGCACCTGCTGGCGCCCAGCCGGCCTTGGTCGTCATGGCTTGCGTCACCGCAACCTTGTGAGGTTGGGTACCTGCATAGAAATCTCCGCTCCTCAGGAGGCAGCCTGGGGAGGCCGCTCCCTCAGGAGGTCTTGGCGATGTCTGCCTCGCGAGGCTTGGCCCCTCGCGAGGGCCTTGTCTTGTTGGTGCTGAAACGGGGCCATACCAGGCCGTCGATGGAGCCACGCCGTGGGCTGCAGGCAGGCAAGTCTGGGTACCCTAGTTCCCAGAACGCCGACAATAGCCCCCGGGCCCAAGGCGTGCTCGGACTTGGCTTCGAGGTGAAGCAAAAGGGCGAGGGCGAAGCGCCGCGGGCCCCAATTGCCTGCGGACCGAGCCGATGCGTGGCGCCTGATGGGACGTGGGTGTCTCCACTTCCCCACACCGCCTCGGCAACTACATGACTTGACAACTGCCTGGTGCATGAAGATCTACCATCATTGCTCGGAACATGAAGGGCCGACGGTTAGCCTTCCTCCGGCTATAAATGGAAGAGGGGGCGGAGCCCCCAGCTCGTCTTCATCTTCTTGCTTCCCCTTCTCCTTCGTTCCGCCATCTTGCTAGAGCGTTCATGGTGCCTGTGAGGAGATTTTTCCGCCGCGGAGAAGGGGAAGGCCCCCAAGGAAGGGCCAGGCTCGCCGCCGCCCACGTAAGTACGCCGCGACGCCAGCGGTGGCTCCTCGAGGGCGTGGGCACATTCCCTCGAAGGCTGGCGCCGCCTCCGGCAGTCGCGGGGGTGCTCCCTCCCGTGGCGGAAGTTGTCGCGGCCAGGGTATCCGTGGCGACGGGGGGAGGCATGTGGCAGCCCCTCGGCCGTCGCGTCCGTGATCCCACTCGACCGACGCGTCCTCGGAGTTCGTGGTGTGGGCAGAAAGGCCCGCAGGCGTCTGGTTCCAGCTCCCGCGCTTCTTTGCGGGCGCGCTGCCATCCGGGGGACCTGGTGGCCTCTGGCTGTAGGCTAATGGTTGCTACAGCAGGGCCTCGTGGGTGGAGGTCGAGGTCACCCCCACCGGCAACATGTTCCTGAACCGCACGTGGCAGCCGTTTGCCCGCACGCGCGGCCTACAAGGGAGGTGCACCCTCCACTTCAGGTATGACGGCTCTGCGACCCTCTATGTCAGGGTCTTCGGGGAAGATGGCCAGCGCCTGGGGTGCTGCCTGGAGAGTGACAGTGACGATGACGTCGGCGTCCACCCTTTCGACGATGATGGCCAAAGGGGCAGCGCTGTCTCCGGCGATGAGCTTGCCCTTGGCAATGGCCGGGATGCCTCCAGCGGCGGCGGCTCCTCCTTTGGGGTGAGCAGGAGCGACAGCGACTACGATGAGCCACCACGCCACCGAGCTCGAACCAGGGAGGGAGACAAGCTGCCTCGCCGCCGTGCCCCGGTGAAGCAGGAGGAGGACTCCGACTGAGCGCGGGCGTTGCTGGAGGCGGGTCCCGGGAGCTGCTGTAGTCGCGCGGCTACTTTTGCTTCTTTCTTTCTCCTACATTATAAAAGTGGAAAACCCTGTCGGGGCGTGTAATGGACCACGACGTTTGCGCCATTATGTTATCGTATTTATATCGTGTTCTGATATCCGTGTTGCCGCTGATTGTGATTGGGATGACTTAGCTTAGCGTGCTTGCAGTAGACTCGTGCGCCGTGAAGGCGAGCTTCTCTGGAGCTTGGACTTCCTGCACGCCCTTCGCTCCAAAGGGGTTCTCCAGAGGTTTCCTTTTTGAGGATTCGAAAGTCCTAAGGCCTCGGGAGGCACCTTGTGGCTGCGGCGGTAAGGGACCTCCGGGGATGCCATACCTCACGCGAGCCCCCGAGCATGGGCCGGTCGCCACTGGCAAGCCGCGTCGCGATGCCCGGAGGCACGGACTCAGGAGGGCATGCGTGCCCGTTGGCTTGTTTAAGAGCATCGCGCGAGGATTAAGATGCCAAAGGCTAGGACACCAAGGCTTTGGCGAGGTGTGTTTGCGGGTGGGCCCAAGCGCACACACCATGCCCAGCCCCCATGCGCGCGATGCGCGGGGAAGAGCAACGGGCAACTGTCACTCTTCCCAGGGCGAGACCTAAAAGAACGCTGCGAGGAGAAAAACTTCCCAACCCTTTCAAATAAAGACGCGAGAACTTCAAATTTCATTCCAAGAAGTTGCAAACCAGCTACAGAAAGCAAGCAAAAGAACAGCCACGTTCGGCACCTACACTAGTCTTCTGGTCTTCCCGTCAGCGCGTAGCATGGGGCTTCCTCCAGGACGTGGGTGGGAGCCCCCGTGAGGCCCAAGGGCAGCGCTCAGGAGACTCCGGGGTGTGTACAGCCCCACTCATTATTACGTGAGAGTGTCACGGGCGGAGACTTGAAAGGCGCAGGGCCTTGGTCACGGATAGAACTTCCTGAGGTGCTGGATCTTCCAGGCATTCTAGATGGGGACCTCGTCCTGCATCTCCAGGCGTGCGGCGCCAAGCCTGGAGACACGGGCGATCCTGAACGGGCCCTCCCACATGGGTGAGAGCTTATGGAGCCCCTCCCTAGAGAGCACCTGTCTCAGGACGAGGTCACCCACCTCGAGGGTCCTGGAGCGGATGCTACGACAGTGATACCACCGCAGCGCCTGTTGGTACCTTGCGGCACGAAGCGAGGCTTGGCAGCAGCCCTCCTCTCCGAGGACAAGATCCATCCCCCGCGAGGCATCCTGGCATGCCTTGTCAAACGCCAAGACCCACGGGGAGCGATGTTTGACCTCATGAGGGAGGACTGCCTCAGCCCCGTAGACGAGGAAGAACGGGGTCTCGCCGGTGCGGATGGACCACAGCACGGATTGGAGCTCATCGAGCCAACCCCTGCCACAGGCCTCGAGTTTCTTCTTGAAGCTCCTCGCCTTGAGGCCTCTCAAGACCTCCGCGTTGGCACGCTCGACTTGGCTGTTACTCCGTGGGTGCGCCACCGAAGCGTAGCATATCTGCATTCCAAAGTTAGTATAATATGTTTTGAAGAGGTTGCTCGTGAACTGAGAGCCATTGTCAGTGATGATACGGTTGGGGAACTCAAAGCGGCTCACAAGGCCCTTGATGAACTTGACGGCCGAGCCAGCTGGTATGGTGCACACGGGCTCCACCTCCGCCCACTTGGTGAACTTGTCGATGGCGACGTAGAGGTAGCGGTAGCCCCCAGCTGCTCGAGGGAACGGTCCCAGGATATCCAGCCCCCATACCGCGAACGGCCATGAGAGCAGGATGGTCTGGAGGCCCTGAGCGTGCTGGTGGATCTGTTTGGCGTGGAATTGGCACGCCTCGCAGGATCTCACCAGCTCAGTGGCGTCGTTGAGCGCCATGGGCCAGTAGAACCCGCTGCAGAACGCCTTGACCACGAGGGTGCGCGACGAAGAGTGATGCCCGCAATCCCCGTTGTGGATGTCAGCTAGCAGCTCGCACCCCTACTCCTTGGAGATGCACTGCAGAGAGACGTCGTTTGGGCGTCTTCGATAGAGCTCGCCATCCTGGACACAGTAGGCGGTGGCCTGGCGGGCCACGCGTTCTGCGTCTTCCTCCTTCTCTGGCAAGGTGCCCCGGAGCAAGTACGTCTTGAACCCCTCGGTCCAGCACCCCTCCTGAGGTTCGAGCATGAGGAGCAAGCAAGCTTCGGAGGTCTGACCACAGGCTGGGGCGCTCGAGGTGGGTGCCATGGGCAGTTCTTCCCGGAGCAGCGCCGGCCCTGCGGTGGGGGGAGCCGCCGATGGCTTGAAGAGTCGCTCTTCGAAGACGGCAGGCTTCTGGGGTTGGCGCTTGGATGCCCTCTTGGCGATGTCGTCTGCCTCCTTGTTCATGCCGCGTGGTACATGCTACAATTCCAAGCCTAAGAATCGCTTTTCAATTTTGCGTACCTCCTCTAGATATGCCTCCATGTGCTCATCTTTTGGCTTGTACTCCTTATTGGAGAAGCTGACGAGGAGCTGAGAGTCGCCCTTGATGGTGAGCCGCCTGATCCCTAGAGCAGCCACGGCCTTGAGGCCGGCGATCAGGCCCTCGTATTCCATGATGTTGTTGGAGACCATCTCTCCATGCTGGAAGCAGAGTTGCACAGCGTAGTAGAGCTTGTCGTGAGTAGGTGAGATAAGTGTGGGTCCAGCCCCCGCGCCCTGTCGTGCGAACGCGCCATCAAAGTACATGACCCAGCCATCCAGCGCCTCGTCCCGGGCGTGAGGGAACGGTCCTCGCCCTCCCCTCGGTCGGGGGCGTTAGTCCATTCCACCACAAAGTCAGCGAGGGCTGCACCCTTGATGACCCTAGTGGTGCTGAACTCTAGTTGGAACACCTGCAACTCGATGTTCCATTCAGCAACCCTGCCTGCAGCGTTAGGGCTCCGGAGCACCTTCTCCAGGGGGTACGCGGAGATGACCTTGATGGGGTGGCCTTGGAAGTAGTGGCGCAGCTTCCTGGAGGCGACGAGGAGCGCGAGCAGGAGCTTCTGTGGCATGGGGTAGCATGTGTGTGCGTCGCGCAACACTGTGCTGATGAAGTACACAGGGTGCTCGACGAGGGAAGAGGCGTCGATGGCGTCCGGCTTTGCCTGAGGCATGGGGGCCCCAGGAGCCTCGCCTTCTGTCGGGGTGACCGATGCCTCAGGAGCGCCGTCCTGAGGTGGCGATGGCGTGGCTGAAGGCGGGGTGCTGGGCCTCGCGTCTGCGCCCGCGCGCTCTTCCCGGACCGCCACGAGTGCCGCGCTAGCTGAGTGGGGTGTGGCGGCCAGGTAAAGCACCAGTGATAATAAAGCGTACAGAAACAACAAATTACATACACTTGGCGAATAAAGCTCATACATCATGGACGCGCATCAACAAAACTTATCATTTGAACTATAATCTCTTCAGAAAATAGGATTGACCGGATTCAAATAGCACAAATTTCAGTCTGCAAAATCTCCAATTCCTTTGTGGTTACCTCAGTGTCTTGTTTCATTTTTTGGACTCCTGCATCTAATACCTGCAACTCCAGCCTTAACATTTTGATTACATGTTGAGAATCATATATAAGTTGTCTTGCCACTTCTAGTTGATGCTCGAGAACATCAACACATTCTAATTCCAATCCATAATCATTTGGTAACAGCCATGCCGCACTGCTCTGAGATCTTTGTGTTGATGTCACTTCATCCTGAAATGTTTCTGTAAGAACACATGACTAGGGTAAAAATATAGTTACAACAGTGAAGCGAGCAAGACAGACTATCTTGTACATGGCAAAACAGGACTAACAATAATGTTACACGTCATGAAGCATAAGCAGGTGATATTTTAAAAATTATAAAAATGGTATTCTGTGCAGCCCACATACAGAAATCTCTCTTAGCTCACCAGAGGAGCTGGATGTTGGGGCCAAATCCAAAACATAGACAGGTTACAAATTTAGACCATATATATATATAGGGAAAATCCATGGTACCACCTGGGGGTAGTTACCCCACATGTCTCATATACTATCATGTGATAATATATATACTACTTTATCATTTTGAGTATGTTCATATACTATATATAAGATACTCCAAATTGAGTTTCATGAAAAAATTGCAAGTTGGCCCATAATTTTTATTATATTTGTGAAATACGTACATATTTGTACGTAAAAAAGAGCACACCCAAAATATGGTACATACTATCTAAAAAGTAGTATATATACTACCTAAACATCATTATATACTACATACTATGCGTACATACTCTCGGTTTTGACAGATACTACATACAACATACAAAACGCAAGTGGTGGTAACTACCACTGGTGGTAGATAAAATTTGTCCTATATATATATATATATCTTGCGTATAAGTAAGCAAGCAATTGGCCATTCTGTAGCTCAATTAACTAGCTGGAACATTGTGTACCATGTTCCAGAAGAGTCTTAGGGAGCATAATGAACATCAAAGGGATTCATACAAACCTACTACAGCAAGCAAAACTATGCAATCATTAGCCTCGTATAAACTAGATTGTGAGCCTCATGCAGTAATAGTTGGTTAATAGACTTCAAAGCTTCAGGCACACTTCGCCAAAGTAATTAAATTGTAACGCCTTTAATTATGTCAACTAATAGTTATACAAGTACCCTACATCAGGCATCATTGCTTGGGCATCTCATTAACTGAGGACAAATAAAGCAGTTGAAAAGAGCAATTTAACTATGCCTGAAACAAACAAGCAATTGAACTATTGAGTTGGCAGCATGCATACATGCACGCCTCAATAACATCCATGGCCTAGCTACATTTACTATATAAAGGAACAAGTAATGTAATATTGTTTGCCCCCTATGAAGTATCTCGACTAGTATGTAATCAAGATCCTAGTAATGATAGGGAGGCTAATGATGTGAATATGCATTTGGTTATGACATTTATGACATCGACAACTCTACCATAGCAGGAAGCAGTTTCACACTATTCACTACTATAAGATGTTTTAGATATTTAAAAGTAGACTATATCCGTAATGAGTGAACAGACACATTAAAATGTGTTTTTATATACATATGATTTACAAAAAAGTTAGAACATCATATAGTAGTGAGCGGAGGGAGTTTTAATCAATGGCCCAATGACTGGGTATAGGTGAAGAACCCTACGCAAGCACAATGTCAGACAAATAGGATGTCCTGGTAATTGTAATACAGTGACTTACCATAACTGGTTGAACAGGCTCAGCGCTGCTCCTCCTTCTCTTGCAAGGCTCCTTCCTAACATCTTGTACATGGAAATCCTCAATCTTATCTTCATTGCACCCCCTCTGCAAGGTGACACAAACTAGTTACTGGTCTCCTTGGAAGATAAATATGCATACTTTCCAGTCTGTGAACAACACCAAAGGATGAGTTTATAACAAAACAACACCACATAATGAAACATGCCACATCTCTTGCACACAATGAAATGAGCATTTACTATGTGTGCGCTGTGTAAAAACTAGGCATACCTTCGAACTGGACCTCCAGGTACTCTTGGAGAGCCTACTTTAGTGTACAGCCAAACCTTTATGTCACCTATGAGTTATACAAGCCCCCACTACAGTAGCCCTTAGTATTTAAATCGTTGACAAGCTCTGTTAAGTCAAGAACAACAAGTAATCGAAGCAAACAGTCCTAGAGTGGCTGGCTGATACAAACAAGCAATTGAACAGATGTGTGAGCAAATCTTGCACAACACTGAATTACATATCAAGAAAAGAAGCATAGAAGGAGGCTTAAAGACCATCACTTGACTGACCAGATTTAAGGTGGGGCATTTAAACATCATGTGCAACGTATGAACTAACATAAACATTGCATATTTTAGATTCTATAATGAAATGCACATGTATTAGGTTATGCCATGTATGATGCCTAAATGTACATTATAGCAGGCAGGTGTGATTCATCATTGGACGCACAATTGAATTGCAGGTTAAGGGCCAGTTCTATTCCGCCTTTTTAGAGCTTATTGTCAAAATAAGCCATAAAAGATGTAAAGAACTCGTTTTTGAGTTATGGGCTTGGGCTTAACTTATTTCGCTTTGGGGGGGGGGGGGGGGGGGGTGCTTCGGGTAGAAGCTCACTAAAAATTGAAGGGAAGGGGAATAGCGAAATGACTTTGTTGTCTACCTATATTACACTCAAAATGCCACTGCTCATGCCCGCATCACACCTGACCCTCAAGTAAAAATAAACCCAAAAGCGTTCATTGCCCTGCCCGCTTGCATCTCCTTTCCCCTTTCCCTCTACCTCAATCCCCTGCCTGCAGCGCTAGGGTTCCTCCAGCGAGCCACCGCCACTGGTCCCATCTGGCCTGCTCCTCGATGATACTTTGTCCAGCTAGGCTACATGGCCGGCGGGTAGGGCCAAATCTCCCCGGCTGCTCCTCCCTCTGGCGCCGCCCCTCATTCTCATGGTCTCCAGCAGCTGCTCCGCTATGGTCCGTCCAACGCACTACTCCGGCGGTCGCCGCACAACTACGGCCAATGCCCCACTCCGGCAGAAGGCACCTCGTTCCCCCTCCCCTCCTCCCAGGCCGTGGCCTTGAGGTGCTGTTGAAGGATGAGCTCATCCAACAAGGTGAGGATCTCCTCTGATTTTTTGCCAAATTTTCATTCTGATCCGCTATACGATGAATTGCTATGAGCTGCTGCTACTGCTGCTATATGATGCATTGCTATGAGCTGCTCCTGCTGCTGCTATATGATGAATTGTTATGAGCTGCTACTATATGATGAATTGCTATGAGCTGCTACTGCTATATGATGAGTTGCTATAAGCTGCTCCTGCTATATGATGAATTGCTATGAGTTGTTGCTGCTACTGCTGTTGCTGCTGCTATATGATGAATTGCTATGAGCTGCTGCTGGTATATGATGAATTGCTAGCTGTTGTTGTTGTATGATGAGTTGTTATGAGCTGCTGCTGCTATATGATGCTTTCAGGTGGTGCTGCTATATGATAATAACCAGCCACTTGGATCATCGAATTTCGATAAATAATGGTTCTTCATTTAAATTTAGGCAATGCATTCTTCATTCAAATTAGGCAATGGGCTCTCTATGGAAGACATTGACCAAAGTAGATTGTGCCAAGTAGATGGTGTCTTTGTATTTGCATTTTGACAAATATTGATGGTCTGTTTTCCTATCATATTAATTACTGCACCGGGTTCAATTTGTGATGTTTGCAAGTCAAATTAATATTCATATGGGTAGCAAAATGACAAAATATAATGCAATCTAGACTTTTCACTGATCATACCACAAATAAGCAGAAAAGGCAGGCAATGAAAAGAACTGGTTGACATATTATCTGGAGCTTATATTCAAAGGTGCTTGTTTTCTTAGGATAACTCGAAATAACTGTCCCTAAGAACTCTGGCCAACAGCACTGACATACAAATAACATGTCACGATGATTGCAATGGAGTGACCTACCATAGCACACTGTATAGGCTCACCGCTGCCTCTCCTTTTTTTGCGATGCTCCATGAAATTGCCACATACATCTTGTACTAAGAAATCTTGTAATTTTTCATTGTGGCACCCCATCTGCAAGTTGACACGGCTAATTTGAGATATCGCTACATGATAATACATTGCATATCCCTTGCGCATATTTAAACCACCAATTAATGATTGTGTGCGTAGCATAAACTAGCCATGACTTTGTGTACTGGACTAGAGCAGGCACTCTAAGGGAGCCAAATGTAGTGCACTGGAATTCCTATGTGCCACCTACGATTTTGTGTAATGTACTACCTCTATTCCTAAATATATGTCTTTGTAGAGATTCCACTATGGACCACATACAGATGTATATAGATGCATTTTCGAGTGTAGATTCACTCATTTTGCTCTGTATGTAGTCGATAGTGGAATCTCTAGAAAGACTTATATTTAGGAACGGAGGGAGTATCATGTATGACATCTACATCTCTAATTTAGTAGCCAGTAGTGGAAATCATTGTCTACACAAAGGGATACTGGTCGAAAATCCTAGCAAAGCACGCTGGCAGGCACACAACAATACAAGAGAGAGACGCATTTACAAGATCATAGAAATGCCTCTGTCCAGGATCTTGGTTGGCCAAGCTGTTAGATCCAGAAGAAACATCGTCCTTGTAGTTCTTGCCAGCTGCATAACATGTAACAGTGACCTGTTAGTATATTTGAAGTACATCGGGTAGGTGATGCTGGACGGGTTTAAAGGTGACAAGTACCTAGGCCGCGGCGGGTGCTTGGCATCTTGCCAGACGGTGGGAATCAGGTTAGAAACGTCAAGGGTGATGACGCTGCGCTGGCTGTCGGGGTCCGGTAAGGAGATCTAGAACCGTGGAGTAGGGTGTTTGTGGAGCGGCTCCGGTGTGGGCGAAGTGGATCTGAGGCCGTGGATGAGGTCATCGGTGAAGCTGCTCCGGTGGTTGGGTTTAGGATGGTGTCGACGATGCGGATCTGCGGCCATGGACGGGGCGTCAGAAGCTGCTCCGGTAGGTTGGACGAGGGTGCGATGAAGCAGATCTGAGGCCGTGGACTTGGGCATTGGCAAAGCGGCCCCGATAGGGTTGAGAATGGTATAGGCGAAGCTACTCCAGTAGGTTTGAGGATGGTATCGGTGAAGCAGCTCCGGTAGGGTTGAGGAAGGTGTCGGCGAAGAGGATCAGAGGCCGTGGACGAGGGCGTCGTTGGGGCGGCTCCGGGGGTGTGGACGGAGCGTCTCCTGTGGGGAGTACGAAGGAGCCGCTGCAGATGCACTGCGGTTGATGAGAGTACCGGCGAAGCAGATCCGACGCCGTGGACAAGGCCGGCACTGAATGGGCTGTGGTGCAGTGGTGGATGAGCAGTCTACTTATTTCTAGGGGGTGGGAGGGGTAGATGCGGCCGCAGAAGCAGATCTGGCGAGGTGGACGACATTGGTAGTGAATGGGCTCTGGTACACCGGTGGATGAGCAGTCTAGGGTTTCGAGAGGGAAGGGGTAGAAAGGCCGATGAAGTACGGACGACGTGATGTAAGACGCTCTGGTGCTGTGGAGTAGTCGTTTTTGCGGGAGGGGGAGAGGAAATGGGGGTGCCGTGTGGTGGGGGGAACCGAAAGTTACCAAAGCAACCCCGACCTATTATGTAAATGAGGGTCGTATTGTAACTATTGTTCTTCGTGCACCAATGACATAAGGGGAATTTCGCATGCTAAAGACTAGGTGGCGGAAATTTTAGAAGGAAGCGGGAGATTTTGCCGCCCGCGGGATTGTTCATATCCAGTTTCAACTAATTTTGGACAGTGCTAGCGGGAAGGTCATGCGAGACTGTGTACACGGGGCACACATCAGTAGTTAATAACTGGTATGCAGTCCACCACAGAAAAAACACAATAACTCAGGATGATGCACCAATAACTTGGACGTTCACATGGGTGCGGCCAATCATACGGGTGTAGAGGCGTGTTCACAAAAAAAGGATCAAACACTCAGCCTATGTATTTCTCGTCTAAATATATAATTTAGTGCCATTGGTTATTTATTTTAAACACAATGCATTGACGTGTTAATTTTAATTATATTGCACAGTAACAAATGGATAATATAGATGCACAAAAGAAACGGATATTGTAGTCCGCTACTTAAAAGTGTTACCTCATATGATTACATGGCCTCCATTTCATAAATTGCGTACCCGTTGAATTCATATATGAATATTACATATATTACTTCATAATAGAACCTTAAATCATCCAAGACTATTGAATTTGAATGCAAAACTAACAATGGTGCATGTACATGATAACTACAGTGGTTGTTTGAAGAAACATCACTATAACTTTGGCATGCACAATTGAAAAAGACTATTTAAAAAAATGTGATATGTGAGTGTCCAATCTTTTTAGCGTTGAATCGATATTGTATCGTTGGCCACGATACGAAGTAGATATTGATTATGTTCAAGCGATGCACGTCCACGATCGCTAGATAGTGATACGTGAATGAATTATGCAATCTCTCTCACACGCATACATATCTCGTTTCTCCGTGGGCATCGGAATCACACACGCGCACTTTGTGTATTTCTCTCCCTCCATCAAGGTTAGAATTCGTCTTTCTACCCCGTCCCACAAGTCTCTCACACAAAAACACATATGCTCTCTCTGTCGAACATGCCCACCCCTTTAATTCCGCCCACCCACCGCCACTAATGTCTCAAAGTATAACTATGTCTCGCACACATATGTGTAAGGTTAACTTGAGTCCCGGAACCATATGAATACATACAATGGGATTCCAGCAGAGCACCTTTTGTTTTGAGATTTCGCTCACCATCACACAACACACACACCACACACACACACACACACACACACACCACACACACACACACACACACACACACACACACACACACACACACACCACACACACCACACACACACACATACACGCGCGCTCGCAGACATTGTTTCTCTCTCATTTTTTTCCGGCACTTCGTGCACACCGCTTGTTTATCTCCGTGATGCTTTAAGCATGCCTCGCACACATGCTATCTACCTATCCCTTAATATAGATATGTATCACAACAACCTCCTTCTCCCTATGTCTATATGCCACTCGCACCCCCCCCCCCCACACTCACACACACAATGTCCCGACACACCGAAGGAGTAGGGTGACACCTCGATCTTGATACTAATCTATCTACTGGCTTCTCTCTGAAACACACACACACACACACACTTCCTGACACTGAAGGAGTAGGGTGACACCTCAATCTTGATACTAATCTATCTATTGGCTTCTCTCTCAAACACACACACACACACATACTTCCCGACACCGAAGGAGTAGGGTGACACCTAGATCTTGATACTAATCTATCTACTGGCTTCTCTCTCAAACACACACAGACACACACACACACACTCGCTAGTAGTGCCTTTGTGCCTACCGCGCGCACCTCTCGATACGACTTTCTCTCCCTCCCCACCCCCCCAACAATGACAGCAGAAGGGTGACACCTCGATCTTGATCTTAATCTATGAATTGGCTTCTCTCTCAAACACACACACACACACTTGCTAGTTGTGTCTCTGTGCCTCGCTCACACACAATCGATACATCTTTCTCTCTATAGCCCCCCTCGATATGTAGATTTCTCGCGCGCGCACAACTATAGTGACGATGACGCTGAACCTAGTGTGCCTTGTTTTTACCGGCCTCATGTGATAGTTTTCACCCTGTTTTATGTTAATTAACAAGGCAACCTTTTCTTTGTTACTACTAGTGAATTTGAGATCATTCGGGGCAGACATAAAATATATCACTTCAACCCAATTATCACAGTAACTATTTAAAAAGAAACTAGCAAGATGCCCGTGCGTTGCACGGAACATCAAGGTGCATTTGTATGAGTAGTTTATCTTGTGGGAGAAAAGGATGAACGAGGGAAGGCCTTATTTGCAAATGTGGAGAGGGGTGTGGGTATCTTTTTGCAAAATTGTCATAGTTTCCTTCCTATCTGTCAGATATAAATCGGACGGCCTATATTGAAGGATGGCATGCACACCATCATCACCAACTTTGTTTTTTAGGCTGGTCGCAATGGCAATATCATAAGTGGTATCATGCATGCCAACTAGACTTTTTTGATGATGTGGCACACAATTAAATGAGGAAAGAGAGGATGTGGTATCATATTAAATGTTGTACTACTTTGTGTCATGCATTGCAATTAATAAGGCAAGCTAAGATACTAACTTATGATACTACGCATTACGGAAGTAGTATCATACAATAGTATCATATGTATGATACGAGTAAATGATACTCCCCATTATGACTAGCCTTATAAGAGTAGGGATATATCTCTTGCATCGTCCACAACGAACATATGGTGGACTGGTTAGCGCTAGATGCTCGCAACGCGATGACCTGAGTTCGAATTCTGTCTTAATAAATATTTAGATTTTTATATTTTTTCAATATATACTTCTTTCGCTACTGTACTGACAGTGGAACCCACAGAGTACTTAGAATACAAGATTAAGGATGGATTTGTTTCTTTTCAATTTTTTGTTACGAATCTGTAGCCACCTTGCAAGTCATGTACACTTTACATGCAATTAACTTTTTATAGAGGGAGAATCATACACGCAATTAACTCAAATGGATTGGATGTGACTCTATTATTTCCATAATAAGAGCATCTCCTACGGCAACCGGCAAATTTCCTCCCGCTTCCTTCCACGGAGGACGACATCCAACGCCAGCGGCATGCATTTTCACAACTCTAACCAACCAGAGGAAATTCGTGCAAACATAGACTGATTTCATATAAGCATGAAGGATTTCGTATAAAAAAGCCGGATCTTCATATAAACATGATGGATTTCATTACATTTACATGAACTAAGCGGTGCTAATCCATCTCCCGTGGTATAATTAATACCTAATCTAAATGGCCGCCCGCGGATCCCTTTGTCTTCCTCATGTCCAGCAGACAATTGCGGGGTCGACGAAGGTCCTCGCAAGAGATGAAGCAGCCAAGAGACCCCCTATATACGCAGTCGTCGCCTCGGCAGCGGCCTCCCATGTTCTACTTCTCCTCAATCATGGCGGTGGACATGGAGAAGCTGGCAACCGACTCGTCGCTCTCCGCCCACCCGACTTCTGTCTCTACCTGCATGGCACTGTCGCAGGCACGGGAGGCGCAGCCACCGCAGACATGGGAGGCGCGGCCACAGACACTGGTGGCGCGGTATGACACGGCAGCGATGACACCCGTGCCGCCGTGGAGCAACTCGCCACTCCTGATCGAGCTGAACTGGAGCGGCGAGTTGCTGAACCACGCGCCGGCTTGGGGCGGCAACTGGCTCCGTCGGGCCAGGCGAGGTAGGTGAAGCACTGAGCGGCCTCGCTCGTATCCGGAGGGCTCAGCTAGCCACCCAGCCGGGTAGTATGCCCGAGAACGGCTCCTCGGAAGCCATCGGAAGAGTGGAGAAAATGGTGAAGGAAGAGATGGGGGAGCGGCGGAGGGGTGCGATTCTTGCTCGTTGTCTGGCCTCGTTTGAATAGTGGGCGGACGGTAGGAGCTTGGCCGGCGTCTGACCTTGTTTAAACTGAGGGCAGACGGGAGGAGCTCGGCCGGCATTGCGTTTAAGTCCGACCCGCTCATGAATGGACGTGTGGCCGGGGTAGGTTTCTCGTTTGCATGCGGGTTTAACGGAGGCGTTTGATGGAGGCGAGGAGGCGTGTTTAGCCGGGTGTGCAGCGGGCAGTGTAGTACTATTTGATTTGACAGCTACTAGTAAATGAGGACGGTAAAAATATATTGATTAAACTAGGACAGTTCCTGATATGGCTTTAATGCATACGAGGGAGAGGGTAGCGGTTCCCGAAATGTTGAACGACCAATGATGCATCCTCCTTTAATTAGCATGCTGAGGGAAAAGATGCAGCACAATGTGAATGCAATGCAGTTTGCACTCATATAAAGGTGCCCCTCCATTCCAATGCATCTACCACATCGTACGCACCTAAGCACCTACACTAAGCGCAAAAGTGCTCACTCCAGACCCATGGCGGCGATGCGCGCGAGCGGCCAGCGGCTGTGCCAGATGGTCCACGACGCCGGCCTGCGGCATGGCACCAAGGATCGTCTCTAGAGGGTGTTGGTGACCGGTTGGTTCATGGCTATCGTCGACGCCAGCTATGACTCTCAGTTGGACAAGATGATCGTTGCCACCATCAACAAGTTCACCGTCGTCAAGAAGCTCGCGGACGACATCGCCGTACTCCTCCAGCCCGCGTGCCCAGGCTCCTCATTGCCTGCCACCCTAATCAGCCTCCATGGCGAGAACCTCTTTCAAGCACTGGTGGCCCTGTGACTGCCCGCCGACGCAACGAAGAATGTCCACCTGGAGGTCGCGCTCGCTGCGAGGCGCCTCGCCCTGCAAGAATTCGTCGACCTACACATCCACGTGTACGAGGAAGTCATGTACATAGGTATCTACAAGGCCGGTGAGGACGCTGCGACGTTGGCCTTCATCAACCGGCTGCAAGCCTTGGACGCCTTTGTTGAGAAGCACCTTGACCTCGCAACAAAAGCCGTCGCTCCTAAGCCGCCGGTCGGTGGCCCGGTGCACTGAGTCGAGGAGGAGGAGGAGGTCGTACGTTGATGGATGCATCTTTCTTCTTGCCTCCTGTAACCACCACTACGATCGCATCATCGTGGCCTTAATTCTTATTGTGCTATCGCATTCTTTTTCCAGTTAATAAAGACATGTGCGATCCCTTTGCTCACATTTGGAGGCAATTATATGCATCACTGTAACTAGTACTCCATCTGTCAATTTATAAGTTGTGCTTACCTTTTCCATCAACTTCGTAATTTACGTTCGATGCTTGACTTGACCTACGAACTACTCCTAAATTCAAAAATTGAGACCGAACTTATAAATTCAAAACTACTCGTGCAGCACGCCTGTCACGTTCGCAAGTTCAAAACGAGAAACTGGAACATGTACATGAAGCATGTCTCCCTTCCCCGTCGCATACCACACTGGCGTTCCGGGCCCCCGGTCAACGCGCATTGGCTAGGATTTATATTACTACAACATGTGGGACCGTATGTGACCAAATGAACGATGCGCCAACCCAGCTACTACCCTGCTTATCTGGCGGGAAAAGCCCCACCCTAGCGTTTCCAATCATTATTTCTATCTATCGATCGTGCCAAGGAGCAGAAGCAAATGTTACAATTTATACATGTTTCTCTACTCCTATAAAAGACTCAGTTGGTGATGATGGTGTGTCTGCCATCCGTCATTTCTGACCATTAGATCTGCATCTAACGGCTGTGAGATAAGTTGTGGCATTTTTGCAACAATAGCCCACTTCTCTGCTCCAATTTGCAGAAAACCCCTTATTATCTTGAAAGCAACCACATCCCTCCCTCACCTCATCAAAACAGCCTAAGAAATATATTTGAGTGAAACGTAATATATTTTTAGTGGTATATCTCTACTCCTAATGTCTGAGTTGGTAGCCTGGTACACTGGTTTTATTTTCGTCCGGTTTTATTTCGTCCCACCTCCCACCACCACCCCCTTCATGTTGGTTTTTTTATCAATCGATTTATTTTTATCTCCACTCTTTTATTACAAATCAACACTTTCCTAACGTACAAAAGATTACGGATCTAACTTTCCTAAATTATTCAAATCAACCAATCCCTCTCTCTAGGAAACAAATAATAGATTTTTAGGAAACAAATAACGTATTTTAGGGAAATCAACCAATCCCTCTCCCTTCGATCTCTGGTACGATCTCCCCACGCCCCACCAATTTTTTTCTATCCCTATAAAAACCGTTGGAGAAAACTGCCGAAAAAATCACATGTTCAAGGGGTGTTTGTACGTCGTTGTTCCCTCCTCCTAACGCCATCGATCGATCCAAGCGATTTTCTCTCCCACTGATTCCTTTCCTTCCTCCTGTTTCAGTTGTTATTACGTGCTCTTTTTACTTCCCTAATACCTATATATTGCCGGTTTTCTAACACAAAGGATGGCTCTTCTCCGAAAATTCCTCCTTCTTTCTCCTCACCCGAGAAAAACCTAGCACTACTCTCTCGCAGCAGTTTGTGGCGGCGGGCGTCAGATGCATAAGCCGAGGACGTACCGAGGGACAGTGACTACCAGGGGAGGTGGACGGGATCGGCTTCCTCAGGGGGTTCAGCGCCTATTGCACGCGCCCGGGCTTCGGTGCCACCAGCACAGCTCCTCCACCTCTACGCTGTAGCCTGCGCCGCCTCGACCACTCCCTGCAGCATGCAGTTACCGCATGGCCAGGACGTCGACTAGGGGGAGGGCGGGAAGCTCACATTGAGGGAGATCGGCATGCCGCTCTGTATGTATTTCTCCATGGCGCTCAGAAGGACAACGGTTACGTCCGCTCCGCTGAACCATGTCCTCTACTTAGCTTCCGAAGCCCATATGGGACCAGGACGGCAGGACCCCACGCCCATGACATGACATATGAGTACCATCCTCATAGGTTGAACTGATGGATAGTTGTATTTTGATCTTGCTCTCTCTACCAGTACGATGTGGCAGTGTCTTCAGGATTGATGGTCCATCAGAAAAGATGACATGAAGGACCTGTGCATGGCAAGTTACAAGATTTAGATCCGGTCTTTTTTCCTCGCCCCTCTGTGGTTCTTCACTTCTCCTTATGCTGCTTCTCACTGAATTTTCATTTTTACCTTTGATTACATATGGTCGCAAGCAACATTGACAACATAAGCTAGCTAGATCGGTGCACAGATGTTATGCACCATATATTCCAAATGACTTTCCTCACCAACTAGCATGCACTTCTCTGTTTTTATGTTATATATTACTTTAGCCGCAACTTTTATGTATGCAAGGGATGCAATTTGGCTGAATAGTGCGATTATAGTTTTTCTTAACTTGTTCAATATCCCAGAATTAGTATAACATTTGCTATACATAATTACCAAGAATCAAGAATTTACTCTTCTTTTGACTAATATTGTGTTTGATTGATCCTTTTTGCCTTTCTGAGGAAGATAGAAGGGTACACATTGGCTGCTAGAGTGAGATAAAGAAAGACCAACACCTTGTTTGTCGCAACAAGGTCAAAAATTTAATATATTTTGGAAAATTCTTAAATTCATATATATGAGCAACTCGTTAAACATGGTTGAAAATTGCAATGTTATTCTATTGCGGTATTTACATAAGTTGGTTCATATGCTAGAGTCCTTTTCAATTAATTCAGTCATAATGAAAGGGCGACCGTTAGGTGCCGGCCGAGCGGCGCAAGGGTTCGCCCTGTCGCGCGTAGACCGTCAGATTAGGCCTCCCATAGCCGCCCGATCCCGCTACCTCACGTCACCTCATATTCTTCCCCAAACTGTTTCGTCCCGAATCAGAAACAAACATGCGTGAGTACTTCTTCCGCGTCGCTGGCCGCATCTGCCTCACGCGCTCCCCACGACTCACAGTAGCTGCCGCTGCCCTGTAGTCGTCCCGTGCAACCACCACTACAAGCAAGCCCGTCGCTCCCGCAGCCGGTGGCGGTTGAAACACATTGTTCCTGGGTTTGCAAAAAAAAAACTTTTGCTGCCAAGGTTGTAACTCTGCTGCCGCTTGGTTCCAGCACATAGGAATCATGATAGCAATGGCGCCGGTCACAAAGCTCCCCATTCATCGATAATGCTCGCCAGCACCATGGCTCGCCCCGCGTCGCAGCTCCAGCAACACGGTTGTAGCATTGCCACGAAACGCTTGCAGCTCTGGTGCACATGCACGTAGCTTCGCCAGTACACAGTTGAAGCATTTTTGAAGGAGAGGGTTCCAGCGAGAAATGCCCCGCTATGGCAGAAACCGAGCAGGAAGTGGAGGGTTTGACAGAAAAAGGGAAGGGTGCGTCGTGGGGTGGGTTTTTTGTGTTGGGCCCGCGTGTTGAGATAACATGGCGAATAGTTCGGACAACCAAATTTCTTCCCCCACACATGCTCAGGATTTGGCGGAGCCTTGACTGTCTAGACGATTGAATTTTGGGGAGCTTGGCGGGCGCCCGTTTAATGTCCAAAAATGCTCGGACGCATGAGAGAGAAATGAACTTTAACCATGAAGATGATCTTAATTATTTGTTTGATTCATTTATATGCATTGTAGCCCGTAGCAACGCATGGGCATTCTACTAGTGTATATCAAAATAAGAGTGTTTTCTTTCAAGTTTGTGAACAAGTACTATTCTACTTTGGATTCGTTGCAACGCACGGGCACATTTCTACTCTTTCTCTACTCTTATAAAAATAGAGTTGGTGATGATGGTGTGCCTGCCATCCTGCAATATAGGTCGTCCGATTTATATCTGACGGATAGGAAGGAAACTATGGCATTTTTGTAAAAAGATACCCACACCCCTCTCCACATTTGCAAATAAGGCCTTCCCTCGTTCATCGTTTTCTCCCACAAGATAAACTACTCATACAAACGCATCTTGATGTTCCATGCAATGCACGGGCATCTTGCTAGTTGCTAGTAAAAGGAAAAGGCCTGCCGCATTCGCGTCGCACCCCCACATGCCCGGGAATCGGGAGTACTCCACACAGCTAGGGAAGGCGTGTTGCCTAGCATTTTCACTTTCATGTGGGACTGGCGTTGAGCAAACCGACTATCGGCAAACCGCACCCCGCCCGTCGCGTTGGAAAACAGAAACAAGGAGGGGAAGATCTAGCTGTAGCACGGAAGCCAAGAAATTTGGTGTCAGATGGGACTCGTTGATAGAGTAGGAGCACTCCGTACTACTCCTACTACCAAGTTTGTACTACTACTACCACTATACAACTAGGTACGTGCACGGCACAACATCGTAGGAACAAAAAACGGGAAGATCTTGTTTTGGGTGATTTATCTTTTTTTCAGTCAACATAGTATGAATAATATGATGTGGGGGGCACCCATGAAGCCACGTGGCATGTCTGGAGGTCTTATTTAGAGCTTCTTGTGTGGATCGATCACACTGTCGTGCTGCTCGTTTGAGAAGAACGTGTATGGGTACAATTAGGTTATAATAGACCTGAATCGTAGCCACCTGGACCGTTGGATCAACATCAATCAACGGTTTATATCGTGTACGTGCAAATACACGTACTGACTCCAGAAAAATAATAAATATAGAATATATTATACATAATACCGCATATTGGGTTTCTCTAAAGTCAAACTTTGTATACTTTCAACAATTTGTAGGAAAAAGTATTAACATATGCACCACCAAAAATATACCATTTGATTCATCATTGCTTTTATTTCCACATCGTGTAAATTTGTTAGTGTAAATGTTCATCTTGTTTTCACCAAATTCGGTCAAGCTTTATAAAATTTGGCTGTAGTGAAAGCTATATATGTGCGGAGTAAATTACAAACGAAGGAAGTGGAATAGATATAGATATAACTATACAAATAAAAAATATAGTAATATAGTCTATAGATATAAATAAGGCTACTACCCTTTTTCTAGGTTAGAACTCGCGTTGTTGTGTACACATTGTTTTGCTTCTCTATAATTTGCATTTGCGGGGTGTGTGTAGGAATACCGCCTTTTGTTCAGTACCAGAAACCCCACCATTATCCTTAATTAATTCATCCTGGCAATTACGATTGCATTATCTTAGTTCTAGCCGGTTCTTCGGTTGCTTGGAGGAACTCCATCTTGTTATTCAGGTTGATTTTGTGCATACGACAAGATCATCGTCCATCGAAGATTTGTTTAGTAATGATTGTTGATTTGTATCACCAGGTACAATATAGTTGGATCGTCAACGTCAAAATCCGCCAAATCGATACTTATCCCCACTCTCATTGAAAGATTGGGTCGCCATCATAAGACTACCACCTAGACAATTCCTTCCCTATAACATACACATGAGCACCCATCTCATTATTCAGGTCCACGCCTCCCTCTCTCTCTCTCAAAACACACACATCTCTCCACACGATGCGTGTCTCTTGGTCTCTCTTCCATCCCATGACAAAAAGGCACACTGCCATTCTCTTCTTCTTGCTACCCCCATCTATGTAGTTAGGTCTCCTTGCAACAAACAAGCATTCATCTGTCTCTCTACTATCTCTTTCTACCACACATAACCTTCCACCCCTAGCCAGCCATGCTATCGAGGTCTATCCAGCTCTCTCACACGCAAACAGACGTTGTCTGTGTGTCCCTTCATCTCACACACACTATCGCTCTCCCATATCCGCAACCTCGTAACCTTGTCAATCCCGACGTACACACACCTCTCTCTCTCTAACACACACACGCACACACACACACACACACCCTCTCTCTCCCTTTTGGACACTCCTCTCTCTACGACATACATAATCTTTCGAACACGCATATGCCCCTCTCTTGTTAGGTATCGCTGCCCCCGCCCCCCCCCCTTTGTCACACAAACAATCTCTCTATATCTATCTCTCGCAATAATACATGCATAGTCTAAATTGAAAATCAACTACAAAAATGAGCTTCGATTACAAAAATCAAATCCACTCCCAAATAGAATATGAAAATAGGGTGAAATCATGCACACAAATGTTTGTTGTGTGATGAATGTCAATGATATGGATGTACTACTCGTACATCCACACAGACCCATTTCACACAAATTACATTAAACCCTTCTCAAAATATGGTGCGCATGTGATGTTTGTTGTACTGCTCCTGCCAGTCTTCCTCCGACACGTTCCAACATATTGTGCTACTTCCGATTCTATTTTTCTCCTCAGACCATGTGAAACCACGAAAAGGTCACCACCCGCCCCCACTGGTACTGTAGCTCAAAGCTTCCATACGGACACAACACCCATCGGAGCACATAGCCATTGCCGAAGTGGATGGCGCCGTGGCCTGGGACGAGGACGGAGTCTCCGACATCGCCGAGGTGGAGCATGCCCTCTACGGCCGCGAGTAGCGCGCGCTGACTGTCCACACAGAGGACAGTGTGATCTAGCGGCTCGCCGTCGTCGGCCATGAGGGGTGGCTGTGCTCCAGCAGCACGCCCTGGTCGGTCACGAGGAGTTACATCGCGTCCTCACCACTCACAATGTGGACAAGCGAGTTCTCTAGTAGCATGCCCACGAGCATCGCATCATCGAGAGCACGCCTGTGATCATCGCATCGTCGCTGCTCTCGACGTGGACGAGTGCGTGCTCCAGCAGCACGCCCGCGAACATCACATTCTCGCCGGTGACAATGTGGATGAGTGCGTTCTCCAGCAGCATGCCCGTGAGCATCGCATCATTGCTGAGGGAGTCCTGGATTAAGGGGTCCTTGGGCGTCCGGGCTATGTGACATGGGCCGTGAAGATATAAAGTAGAAGGCCTTTCCCCGTGTCTGGATGGGACTCTCCCTTACGTGGACGGCAAGATTGGCATTTGGATGTGTAATTTCCTTCCTGTAAACTGACTCTATACAAACCCTAGCCCCTCCGATATCTATATAAACCAGAGGGGTTAGTCCGTAGAGGCTATCATAATACCCATAGGCTAGACATCTAGGGTTTAGCTATTACAATCTCGAGGTAGATCAACTCTTGTAACCCCCATACTCATCAAATACAATCAAGCAGGACGTAGGGTTGTACCTCCATTAAGAGGTCCCAAACCTGGGTAAACATTGTGTTCCCTTTGTCCCTTGATTACCTTCGATCCTTAGACGCATAGTTCGGGACCCCCTACCCGAGATCGGCCGGTTTTGACACCGACATTGGTGCTTTCATTGAGAGTTCCTCTGTGTCGTCGATGGAAGGACCGATGGCTGGCCTTGTCATCAATGACAACATCACCTCTGGAGGAGCCCTAGCTTCGGGACAGATCCTCCAACTCGGCGGTTTTACCATGGGCACCTGCTCGGCTGTTGAGCCAAAGGCGCCCCCCCAAATCGCCAAACATCATCTCCGCATCGGCCTCGAACACTCCAAAAAGACGGACCCGGCAGATGTCTCGTCCTTGAACGAACTACTAGATCAGACCGCCGCCTTGGGGATCGCAACATCGGATTGGGCTTAAACCCGATCAGAGGGAAATCAAGTCCCCAACGATCACCCATCTGGTATCGGTCGTGGAGGAACAAGCCGAGAATACTTCTCCTCCTAAGTTGGTAACAAACTATGTTCGGATTTCCGGGCCCTGCGAGCCGGATACCCATCATCAGGAAGAGAGCACAGGTCCTCTGAACAAAGAATTTGGCGTTAAGCCCGAAAGTCACCAGGGCCCTCCTGATCCTAGACCAGTGACCTCAGAGATTCTTCAAACTCAGGATCCGACAGCGGGTTGGGGTTCGGATTTTAGCCCACCCACCGACCACAAGCAATAGTCCCCAAGCAATTCAGGTCCTCCAGACGTATGTGACCTAATGTATGTATGATAGCAACCTCAGGAAATGGTCCATCACTTCTGGGCCAGATTCCTCCTTGTTAAAAACAAGATTAAAGATTGCTGCGACGAGGACGCGGTTTCAGTTTTCTGCCGCAACTGTACGGACGAGGGAATCCTCAATGCCCTCAACTGCCACCGCATACTACACTTTGTAGATTTGGCACATATGACGGCATACCGCGACGCCGTACTCAGAATATCAGCTCGGTTTGAGGGGCTTGAGTTTCATCATGTTGCTCGAGAAAGTAATCAGGCAGCGGACATCCTTGCTCGAATGGGCGCTAAACACGACCCCGTCCCACCTAACACCTTTGTGGAATGGCTCTTCAAGCCATCCGTGGTATGGCAGGACGATAGCGGCAATACTAGTCCGGAGCCGCTCATACCCTCAGATGTCGAACACAATTCTGATATCGTCGGGGGCTCGAGCACCGAAAAGACACCTTCCGCCCATGTAATCATGGCTGTCATTGCTCCATGGACTGAGCCCTTCCTGGCCTACCTTGATAGGCGAGACCTCCCTGAGGACCAGAATGAGGCCCGCCGCATAGTTCGACGCTCGAAAGCCTACAAGGTTCATGAAGGAGAACTCTACAAGAAAAGTACTACCGGAGTTCTTCAAAGATGCATCTCCGAAGAGGAGGGACGGCAGCTCTTGGCCGAAATACATGCTGGTCTCGGTGGCCACCATGCCACCACTCGGGCCCTCGTAAGTAAGGCCTTCCGTACAGGTTTCTTTTGGCCTGTGGCCCGAGCAGATGCACAGGCTCTTGTACAGCGCCGTGTCGGATGCCAGCTTTTCGCCAATCAAAGTCACATGCCGCCCACCGCCTTAAAAACAATCCCCATTACCTGGCCTTTTGCGGTCTGGGGGCTGGATATGGTCGGACCCCTTAAAGGGGGAAGCCATAAGAAGAAATATTTGCTGGTTATGGTGGATAAATTCACTAAATGGATAGAGGCCAAACCAGTAAAAATGGCTGAAGTTGGACCGGTGATCGACTTTATATCCGGCGTTGTACACCGTTATGGTGTCCCTCATAGCATCATTACCGACAATGGCTCTAACTTCACAGCCGATGATGTGAAAACTTGGTGTGCTAACTTGGGCATCAAGCTCGATTATGCCTCCGTATGTCACCCTCAAACAAACGGTCAGGTCGAACGGGCTAATGGCCTGATAATGAGCGGCATCAAACCCAGACTCGTGCGATCCCTACGGGAGTCAGATAAGCACTAGGTCGAAGAACTCGATTCCGTACTCTGGGGGTTGTGGACCACGCCCAATCGCATGACCGGATACACCCCCTTTTTTATGGTGTACGGCGCAGAGGCTGTTTTGCCCTGCGACATTATTCATGACTCACCTAGAGTGCGCATGTATGAAGAGAGAGAAGCCGAGCTCGATCGGCAGGATGACCTAGACGGCCTGGAGGAGGAGCGCGATGTTGCAAAAGCCCGTTCCACATTCTATCGGTAGCAGGCTCGGAGGTACCAAAGCAGAGAAGTGCGGGCCAAGACTTATAATGTCAGCAAACTCGTTTTACGCCTCCCAGAGAAGAAGATGGACAAGCTCAAACCAAAATGGGAGGGTCCCTTCATTATAGATGAAGTTCTCACTGGAGGAGCCTATCGCCTTCGTAATGCATCGTATAACTGCCTAGAGTTGAATCCATGGAACGCTGCTCGGCTCCGAAGATTCTACGCATAAGTTTGGTCATACTTTTTTTCGTTCCTTTTTTTTCTCCTATTCATTTTTTTTGTTTTCTTGTTTCTATACGATTCCCAGGATGTGTTCGGATCAGCCGAACACTTGGGGCGTAAAGCATCCTAAAATGTATACATCCCACCATGACTGGGGGCTTCTTTAACCGAAGCTTATTATTATTTCGAGCCTGGAGCTCAAAATTTAAATGTTGTTTGCTCATATACATCCTTTTTGCCATTATATGCACCTCTATGACTTAAGTTTTTGCCAAGCTGGGTTGCCTTGCTCCTGTGTTTATGCCCTACGTTCCCGATTGTTCGGCTAGGGTGTAAAGGGAGCACCTCTGCGATTGTTACAACCGGGTCACCGGACATGTACCTCAGACGGGTGAAGCCGAAAGCTAGCGTTCTTAAGAGAATAAGTGGTCGGCAATCAAACGACAGATTGTTACATTCTGGTGACCACTCCAAATACTATGGGATAGTTTTTCCGTATAACGGACCAAAACCCCGGCACGCATAATTACTGCATGCCAACCCAAGGAAAGGAACCTTTAACGGAACTATTTTCCTTGGAAGATGTTTCTTACATATGTAATATAACATACATCCTGAACTACAAATTTTTGTCTGTTCGAGCACAATGACTGGGTTGCCTCATTTTCGGACATAGTGAATGTTTCTTTTCATTCCTAATAGTATCCGGAAACACTCCACCATTTTGGGTCCGAAGGATAAAGCCGAAAGCCTGCGATGAAAAAACTTTTCATATGTTCGGATAAAGGCACAGGTTGATCATAACGTACTCTAATACATTGCATCAAATACCTATTCCTTATCTATTCCATCTATAAGGCTGTCTAACCTACAGTCTTCCTGCGAATACTTCGTAGCTATCATTACTTGGTCATACACCAAGCTCACTGGAATCTCTTTCCCGTCTGGTCCCTGTGGTCCCACTCGGGCCATATGATTTGGATCTAGCTTGGTGAAGCGTGTTTTCACCATGGCCCAGGCTTCTCGTGCGCCTTCACGGCAGGCGGATGTCTTCCATAGCTCAAACTAGCGTCGGGCACCTTTGAACAGGTTTGCTAAGCCCTCCATACTTTCTGGAGCGGTATCGGATGGCCATAATGCCTTCACCATATTCTTCATGGCTTTCCGGGCCCGAGCATGTACCGCGGACAGCTCCTTTAGCACGTCGCCTTGAAATCCGGATACTTCTTCTTCTGGCCTACCAGTTAACAGACCTGCGGCAAATAGGGTCATGATATTCCGAATTATGGATTCAACATGAGCACCTAGGGAGATTCTAAATAACAGAGGAAGACATACCGAATATGCCGCCCTTCAGTTTTTCATTTTCTCTCTGAGTGGCCGATAACTGAGCCTTCAGGCTCTCTATCTCTTTGGATTGTTTGTCCTTTTCCTCCTTGAGATTTTCCTCCCTGGACGCACCTGTTGTGCTCTTTTTCATCTCCGCCAGTTCGGCGGTAACAGTTTTCAGCTGCATTTGGTTTGTTTTCAGCTCCTGGGCTAGCGCCGTGTTCTTTTCTTTAAGGACCTGCAGGGTATATCGATCCTTAAATCAGTTTGCCTCACCGCTTCAAGTATCGGGGGCTACTGGCATATGACTATCCAAAATTGCATAAACGCTTACCTGTATGTCCTTTGAGAATAGCTGAGTGACTCCGGCAAGTCCATCTCGAGCGGCTCGGATATATGCATCCACCGTGCTGAGTGCGGTAAATTCTTGCTCGGAAAAAGCCGGGGCACGCATGGCTTCCTTTAATCGACGATGATTCATCACACTCTCCACTTTGGAATTTGTGACAGATACGTCGTCCAAATCCTCTTGAGGATTCGGATTTGGCATTGCCTCGGTTCTCGTCCTAGTTGGCGAGTCCGGCACTGGATTGGCGGACATTCGGCTAGCAGGGCATTTGCCCACCGTCTGCCGCGTGTTTCTCCTGACATCAAAGATAAGAAGGAGACTTTAAACAATCTGGACTCATGCCTAGGCATGTATTAAGCGGACATACCTCTTGGAAGACTGTGGGGTTTCTGCAGCACCTCCGGTCCCCTTTCGTTTTGAACGGCTACCCTGCGTAGGGGCCGCCCTCGAGGAGGTACGGTCTGCCGAACGCCGATCCTGTTAAAAGTCCGCAACGGCGTAACAAGCAGAAGTGCAGATAAGGGTTTCCTTTCAAGATCCCTCCGAATACTTACGATGTAGAAGGGATAGAGGCGGGGGTAGTCGGCGGTGATAGCCATTCTTAAGCCATCAAGGCTCGCTTGATAGAATACCCCATCATCGAACTCTATGTATATATCCGGATCCTCGTGAAAGCCAGGGTCTCCATCACGGCTATGATTCTCTAGCTGTGGAGCGGGATAGTGGACGTCCTCGATCATCTTCCTCCATGACTGTTTTTTTGGTAACAAAGGGCAAAGTTGATTAGTGTCTGTGACAGCAATAAAGCGGCGCAGACAATCGAAATCTTACCCATTCTACGGGGTTGTACATGGAATAGCCCTCCCGGCAGTTTAAGCGGAGGAAGTCTTCTTTCTCACCCTTATACAGATCGGCCAGGACTGTGGCCAGTTCGGCAGGGGTATTCGGACCCTTTCGTCTGTAACGGGCAGCGTCATGTTCTCCATTATAACACCATAAGGGAGTTACTCTGGATTGAAGAGGCTAGACGCACCTCTTTATTGCAATAGCCATGACCTCGACTATCGAGAGCTCGGTATGGGCTAATAACCTAAGCTCGTTTCATCAACTCTTGGGATTGAGAAGTTGACGAGTATATGTGAGTATCTACACAAAACAAAGGCAAAGGGAAAATTGTGTGTGCGTGGTATATGTACACATCATCCATCATGATGCATACGTGCATGTGTTGGTTAGCACAAAATATCCAATGCTCAAATAAATGCGATGCATGATATAGAAACATGTCATCCATCGTGATAGGTTTGTTGTTATGTATAGCATAATGGAGAATCAAATTGTGTAATGCATCATGAGAAATATGGAGAGCATTGTTATTCATGCAATGCATATTGTGCACACGATCATGGGAATCATGCAAAGTATGAAATGTATCAAAATCTCCTAATATGTATGAGGAAACTATGGGTGTCTCCTCATGAGCATTAGTGGAAACATCACATGGAGAATATTGACAACATCCAAAACAATGCATATCCGAAGCAATGTGTTCGTGGCATGGCATAGTAGATGAATTGCGCAAATCATGTAAAGGAAGCATGGCAATATCATCACAAGAGAAGCACATTCCAATAACCATGACCTTGTCATCTATGCCATAAGTCCAAATAGGATTTATTTTAATGAGGCATGCATAGTTACTATGTTGAAATTGTGATGAAACAATTTGAGAAATCTCACTCATAGCATTTGACAAGTTTAAGGGATTGTCAAACATGACATGATCGATAGAATTTTGACATGATATCCTATGGAGCATGGCATCACAACTAGGCAACTCAACATGCTCATCATCATATTCATCATAAATAGTTAAGTCATGGCATGAGGAAGTCGCACTAGCATGAAGCATGGTAATAGGAGGGGGAATCCCAAAGAACACGAAGAACACAAGAGAGGGGAAACACTCAAATCAACTAGATCCAATCACACATGTGCTAAATCCACATACACAAAGGGGATACAAAGGTCCAAATCCAACACAAGAAGATACGAGAGGTAACTACTTCATCCCACTCCTAAGGAGGTGAGGTCTTGGTGATCCTATGAAGGGGATCCTTCCCTAGATGGGGTCTTGAATCCACTAGGGATCTTCCCCTATGGAGGTCTTGATCTCCATGGGAGAGGTCTCTCTCTCTCAAGAGGAGGTATAAGGAGCAAAGCTCACATATATCATGTCATATCCTTTGCTAAGTCTAAATGGAGGAGGGGAAGGAGTATATATAGTCCTAGGCAAAGAGAGGTATAAGTGGGGCGAAATGGTGATACAAGGGCAAATCCCGCAGCAACACACAGCGGGGCCCCGTGCGCACGGGGTAAGTGGAGCCCGTGCGCATGGGGTCTCTAGAGACCTGACGAATGAGGCCCGTGCGCACGGGGTCCGAGAGGCCCGTGCACATGGGGTATCGTGTGCACGGTACAAGCTCGTGCGCACGGGGTGCTACAGCGCCCGCTTCCTGGGAGGCCCGTGGGCACGGGGTCTTGAGGGCCCGTGCGCACGGGGTCGCCTGGGACTTCCTGTCCAGCTGCTTCTCGTCGTCTTCATCCTTCGTGTGGCCTTGGGGTGGTCCTCCTACTCCTTGGTGCTGCTCCTGAGCTGCTTGGGAGTGTTCCTCCTCGTACCTAAGTACACACAATGCATTTTGGTGAGGTAGCAACCAAGTCCTAACGATATTCATGTAAATCTCGAAGAGGAGCGGGTTCACCTTAAGTCCGGTAGGTCCACTTGGGGCTTGAGGTTCTATGAAGGTGTACATGGAGATGACCATGGGATGCTCTGCATCATCCCCTCCCCCTTGGGAAAGATCCGACCTCGGATCGTAAACCGTATCGCCATGTACATGGTAGGCATGGATGTACTTGTTGTCGGACAGAGTGTATGTGATGGCGCAATCCAAGTACTTCAAGATGTCGTCATGGCTCAATGTCGTGGCAAGATTGGTGGTCCATAGGGTCAATCTCCATTGTCGCGGCTCCATCCAATATAGATGTATCATGTAGACAAGAAGGAGCAAACAACAATGAAAGTATGGCCCATCAAATATGCGTATGTGAGGATGGCTCACAAGGAAGGAATTCACCTTGACGAGGATGTAGAAGATGTTGGTGTCGCGCATCATGTATGTGTAACACCCCAAAAATTTAATCATGTTTTTACTAAATAAAAATTCGGCCAAAAATAAAATTTTGAATTTATATCAAGTCCTTTATTATTTTCATTGTATTTTCTGTATCTGTTTTACAAAATTCTTCCCTCCACATAGAAATTTTTGAAAATAATATTGTGGCTTTGGGAGTTTTCTTAAACCATTTCATTACTACTTTAATAATAGTAGGAATTATTTTTATAATAAAATTGCCCCAAAACTATTCTTTTAATAGCATTTTCCAATTTTTGAAATGCCTCTGTAGCACTACAACTATTTTAAATAAATATTTTAAAATTCCACAAAAATTAGGAGAGGTCATGTGGTGCCTACATATCACTTTTATGCAAAAACCTAACTTGGTCTATTGGAAACTATGAGTGAAACAACCCCTTTTCAATTCTGCCCTGTATTTGAGTTTCTACTACAACCCCATTTTTCCTTGCCCCAAAAATCCTGAAATTTATCCCACTTATAGTCCTTCTAACCAAACCCTTAAGTCCAGAATTTTAGCTCCATTGGAATCTGTTTAGTTCACCAAATATTCCCCTGTGGCTTCTGTCCAGAAACTAAATTCTTCAAAACTTGCACTATCAAGTCTCTCTTTTTGCCAAACCAGCTCCACCACCATCTCTACCAATAAGAGAGAGACCATCCTGCCAAGTCTCACTTCCAACAAATTTCCCTACCTAGCTCTATCATTTTGTCAAACAGGTTGTGAGCATGGCAGAAACTTTCAATCATCAAACATTTCACTTGGCACTTGGTTCTTTAGCCAAGCCAGCATGTCTCTCATATTTGTCACCTAAGTATGTGTTACCCTGTCAAAGACTAGCTCGGTTAGAACCACCTAGGGTGCCATGGCATTCGGTCGAGCACCCTATGTGCGTGCACTGGACGTGCCCGGAGCGCGCGCGCTGTAGGCCAGGACACCCCGAGCCTCTGCGCGTTGCCAGCACGGCGTCCTCTTGCTCCCTAACACGCCCGAGCCACTGCACCAACCACCAGCAACCCACCGCACCTAACCCTGTCTGCTAGCGCCGGCCAAGACACCGGCCAGCACCGCCGCCGTCTCTGCTACGTCACTGCCGAGACGCGTGGCACATCCAGGAGCTGCCAGCCCTCCCCCTGGACCGTGGTCTTCCCCCAGAAGCCTCCGCGCTGCACCGACCACTCCACCGACCCGCCGACCTCGCCAACTACCTTGACGGCGCCATAAATGGCTGCCGCCATCGTGTCTTCTCGGGGAAGCCGCGGCACCACCCTTCCCCGCCTATTTAGGCTGCCCCCGGACCCTCTCAGTCCATCACTACCTTCCCCTCTCCCTCTATAAGCTCTTATGTCCAGCGAATCAAACAGAGGTGGTCATTTTCCCCACCTACGGCCACCATTGCCATACCATGGCTCTGGCTGAATTCGTGCCACTTCGACCTCCCTCGCCCCAACCAAGCACTCCAATAGAGTCCCCACACTTCGGCAAGTACGTCAGCCACCTTGCCGGGCTAATTTCTTCACCGGAGCTGCTGCACTGGCCGGAGGCTGCCGCTCCCTGCCGCGGTCGCCACGCCCTACACCGGCCACCCCCGGCCCCAGCTCCTCCATCCACAGGCGCGGGGTGAGGCAGGGGACCCATCCCCGGCGGCGCCCAAGCTCGCCGTGCCCCCAGCCGCCAGCGCCAGCAAGGGCCGAAGCTCCTTTGTCCCTGTGTCGGGAGGAAGAAGGAGATGGCGCCAGGAGGGAGAGAAGAGGCGCGGGCCCCGCTCGTCAGCGACTCCAGCTGCGGGCCCCGCTGTTTAAGTGGAAGTGTAGTAACAAGAATACGCTTTCGCCACAGGAGATCATATTTCAGCGAATACGCCTCCGACGTCATCTCCTCCTCCGCGCAGCTGGTCGACTGGGCCGGCCTAGTGGCACCGCATGGCTAAGTTGCGCTCAGGCACACTTCTGCCCTTTTCTTTTTCTTTTTCAGTAGAATTCCACAAATTCCACAGGACCCTTTTCATATCCAAAATTTATTATTCAAATTTCTACAGACTTCTAAAATCATGCTCTATTTATTTAGACTAGGTGAACATTTTCCTAAAGTTTAGTATTTACTGATCTACTAAATAGTCCAATTCTTTTATATTTTCCAACTTAGAAATTCCATAGTAAAATCATCTGAACTTCAAATAATTTGATTCTTTTTCTAGCATTGCCAATTTTTCATCTAGTTTATTTTAGTAAGTATTTCAAAAGTATTTGAACAATTTTTGGTACTGTTTTTGTTTTATGTGGTAATTTCAATATTTTTTAAAATAGGCAATGGAGGGGAGATAAATATTTCAAAGTTTTGGTGTGCTAACCATTGCAGGAAACTTAAGCCTCCTGAGTACCTTGTTGTGCTAACCGTTGCAGGAAACTTAAGCCTCCTGAGTCGACCATAGATCGAGTCTTGTTTCGGTAACCCCCATACTTGATTCGTGCTGCCACTTGTCCCTGCCACGGGTGGGGTATGGTTTAGTAAGTTGTTAACCCCTTTCCATGCACACACCTTACAGAGGGCCACGATGAGGTTTCCAGGGCCATGGACTAAATCCTGTCATCGGGTCAGGGGGCATGGGTGTTACCGGCTGTAGCCGAGAGGGAGTGTCCCCTTGGAATCCGTGTGTATTAATAGTGATCCCATGCTACTCGAGATTGTTGTCTCCCCGACTTAGAGTTTTTCTGAAACGATGCCTTGGGTGATTCCTGGCATCCAGACGGTTAATCTGGTGTGTGCTGGTCAGGTGTGTTTTCAACCCAAAGACTGTAATGGGAATTAGTCAGTGTCACGGTACTGACTGAAGAAATCCTTTACTTGTGGGTAAAGAGTACACCCACTGTAGAGTTTAAACCTATTCGAATAGCCGTGTCCGCGGTTAAGGGCTACAGTCTAGGTTGGTCAAGTGTCGGTCTTCGGAGGAAAATAATTAAATTGAGCCTGAATTATTTTGCGGAATAATTATTGTCACCCTGTTGCTACCATGAATATTTTATGCTTGTTAAATATTGTTATGGTTATGCATAATATTGAGGACTAACCCGTATCTCTTATTTTGAATTTTTCCTGAGTGTCTCAGGGGCTGGCTAGACTACCCCGGGCACTCAATTTTATTTTCAAGACCTCTCGTGGCGTCCCTCGAGTTAACAGGCGGTTTATCACGCCACTACTCTTGTGGACACCCATTTGGCATTTCTCTTCAAGTCCAACCGTGGCGTCACTTGACACCCGACTGGCATTTCTTTTCAAGACCTCTCGTGGCGTCGCCTGAGTTCTCGGATGGTCCTGTCTCATCTGATTTCTCTTTTAGACACCCGTTTGGCATTTCTCTTCAAGACCTACCATGGTGTCACTTTAGACATCCGACCGGCATTTCTTTTATTTTATTTTCCTTTAACTATCCTTGTTTATCACTAACATTTTTATATATCCATTTATTTGCACATGCTAACATTTTATCATGCCATGATTTAATTCCTGTCAGTAGGCATTTAAGTCCATCATGAGCATACGCATAAAGTGCAGTTCATCATGATCATATAATTAATTGTGGCATTCGGTATATCTTTTGTTCATGATGTTTGCGAGTACATTCCAACATACTCACAGGCTTCTCCCTGGCTATTTACTTGGCCAGGTCAGGAGTTCTACGAGGAGTACCACAGCGACGTCCGTACGGAACCTAGGATGGCAGCCACGTGGATAGGAATTATCCGGGTCAGCCGTTCCTGTGGGAATGGATCCCCATCGACGTTGAAGAACCACGAGACAACTCCGTCATCCACCGCCAGAATCATTATTGTTTCATTAGACCTTCATGGACTTGTATCCAATTCTTGTAATAGCTTGGTAATCTGTAACAAGGACGTGTCCACCAGTAACGGTAATCTTGGGCTGGTGATGACACGAGGGGTTAATTTCTGGGATATCGTGTCCCGGCCCCGGCAGTATGCCTTCGCATGACCACTATGTCTCATGACGGTACCGCCTTGTGAATCCTTCGAAATGAATGAACATGACAAACACTTGGAAAAACGAATGAGGTTAGTGTAAAAGCAAAACCTATCATCCGTGTGGTGAGATACCCAACAAGTGTTTTCATCATGCATATCATAAGAAAGGACAAGGGTACAAGGCATAGTATGTAAGCATATGATGCGAGAACAACCAAAGAGATTAAGCTCAATCAAATAAGCATGCTTCACAAATAAGGGGTCCAAGTCTCCAAGATCAACAATCATAGCATGGTTGCACTCACTACAAGGTGATATGAGAGATGCAACTAATGGAGACAAGTGACAATCATCGAGATATATCATGTGATAGGCATGAACATATATGTCATCAACCCAATGAAAGGAGCAAGAATGGATCATGGGTGATGCAACCAAGCAAGTAATCATATGAGACAAGTCATGCAAACTAGTAGTGCGAAGATGCAACATACTAGAGGAATTCATGGCAATCATGTCATGCGTGCAAATAGTGGGCACACATAATGCACATGACATGGCACAAGCATGAAAGCAAGATATGAGTAAAGTATCATCATTGTATTGGCAAGAAGTCCTATGTAAATAGCAATGGAACATCATGACTCTCCCAACACAAGAATCAATAATAGCATGGGGCACAAAGAAATCATGGCAATAGCTACAAGTATCTCCACCAAGCATGCAAATACACATAGGAGTAGCATAATGGTGCATTATGGGTAAATGGAAGCAAGGGTCACAATTGCATGGCAAAAGCATATAAAGAGGCATAACATGCAAAGTGAACACGGGAGAATGAGCATAAGATGTCAAGTGGTAAATAGCCCATAGCCGTGTGAGAGCCAAGTAAAAGAGATGCACGTAGTGCTTGCGCGAAAGGGTAAGGATAGTCCACGGGATCCCAAGTCATCGTTGCTCTCAAGAGCTCGTTTCATCAACTCTTGGGATTGAGAATTTGACGAGTATATGTGAGTACCTACACAAAACAAAGGCAAAGGGAAAATTGTGTGTGCGTGGTATATGTACACATCATCCATCAAGATGCATACGTGCATGTGTTGGTTAGCACAAAATATCCAATGCTCAAATAAATGCGATGCATGATACAGAAACATGTCATCCATCGTGATAGGTTTGTTGTTATGTATAGCATAATGGAGACTCAAATTGTGTAATGCATCATGAGAAATATGGAGAGCATTGTTATTCATGGAATGCATATTGTGCACACGATCATGGGAATCATGCAAAGTATGAAATGTATCAAAGAGGCTGTTTGGTTCTTGCCTGTGTGAGCCTTGCCAATAGTTGGCTAGCCAATTAATTGGCGCAGGATTTGGCCACCCCAGACTTGCCAATTTTTTGGCGTCGAAGTGAACTGGAGAAGCGGCACTAGGCTGGGCGCACCAAAATATTGGTACCCATCCAAATGCGAAGCTGGCCTTGGTCAACGACCAATTTTTTGGATTGGCAGCTGAGGGCTGTAATCCAAACAGCCCTAAAATCTCCTAATATGTATGAGGAAACTATGGGAGTCTCCTCATGAGCATTAGTGGAAACATCACATGGAGAATATTGACAACATCCAAAACAATGCATATCCGAAGCAATGTGTTCATGGCATGGCATAGTAGATGAATTGCACAAATCATGTAAAGGAAGCATGGCAATATCATAACAAGAGAAGCACATTCCAATAACCATGACCTTGTCATCTATGCCATAAGTGCAAATAGGATTTATTTTAATGAGGCATGCATAGTTACTATGTTGAAATTGTGATGAAACAATTTGAGAAATCTCACTCATAGCATTTGACAAGTTTAAGGGATTGTCAAACATGACATGACCGATAGAATTTTGACATGATATCCTATGGAGCATGGCATCACAGCTAGGCAACTCAACATGCTCATCATCATATTCATCATAAATAGTTAAGTCATGGCATGAGGAAGTCGCACTAGCATGAAGCATGGTAATAGGAGGGGGAATCCCGAAGAACACGAAGAACACAAGAGAGGGGAAACACTCAAATCAACTAGATCCAATCACACATGTGCTAAATCCACATATACAAAGGGGATACAAAGGTCCAAATCCAACACAAGAAGATACAAGAGGTAACTAGTTCATCCCACTCCTAAGGAGGTGAGGTCTTGGTGATCCTATGATGGGGATCCTTCCCTAGATGGGGTCTTGAATCCACTAGGGATCTTCCCCTATGGAGGTCTTGATCTCCATGGGAGAGGTCTCTCTCTCTCAAGAGGAGGTATAAGGAGCAAAGCTCACATATATCATGTCATATCCTTTGCTTAGTCTAAATGGAGGAGGGGAAGGAGTATATATAGTCCTAGGCAAAGAGAGGGATAAGTGGGGCGGAATGGTAATACAAGGGCAAAGCCCGCAGCAACACACAGGGGGCCCCATGCGCACGGGGTAAGTGGAGCCCGTGCGCACGGGGTCTCTAGAGACTTGACGCATGAATCCGTGCGCATGGGGTCCAAGAGGCCCATGCGCACGGGGTCCCGTGTGCACGGTACAAGCCCATGCGCATAGGGTGCTACAGCACCCGCTTCCTGGGAGGCCCGTGGGCACGGGGTCTCGAGGGCCCATGCACACGGGGTCACCTGGGACTTACTGTCCAGCTGCTTCTCGTCGTCTTCATCCTTCATGTGGCCTTGGGGTGGTCCTCCTACTCCTTGGTGATGCTCCTGAGCTGCTTGGGAGTGTTCCTCCTTGTACCTAAGTACACACAATGCATTTTGGTGAGGTAGCAACCAAGTCCTAAGGATATTCATGTAAATCTCGAAAAGGAGCGGGTTCACCTTAAGTCCGGTAGGTCCACTTGGGGCTTGAGGTTCTATGAAGGTGTACATGGAGATGACCGTGGGATGCTCCGCATCACTACCCCAACTACCCAAGCACCAAGTGGACCCATGACAAGAGCTCGAGCACGTGCTATTCAATCCGAGGTGACATCTCTCCTACTTGAGCTCCCCTTACATTCGAGTGAGACATGGCTACTGCCTAAGTCAGAAACACTATGTGTAATCAGTAACAACGCACAAGCCACGGAGCTGAGAGCTGAGGAAGAAGGAACATGCGTCAACTCTCTGTTCAGCCTGCAAATTACGGTCAGAGCCCGGAACATCCGGCCCCCGGAACCTCCGGCCGTCCCGGAGCTTCCGGCCTCCGATGACCCAGGCGAGCCCAGGCTTGCCAACCCTCTGGTTAGCCCGGAACTAGCCCAGAACCTGGCCCGGACCTTTTGTCCCCTGGAACCTCTGTCCCGCCCGGACCTTCCGGCCCCGGACGTCAGCCCATTCCCACTGTGCCAACTCTCTGGTTAGGCCGGACCCTCCCCGGAACTTGGCCCGGAACCTCCGGCCTCGCCCAGAACTTCTGGCCCTGCCTGCGCGCAGTGACTCGGGCCGAGCCCATGTACCCTTTCACCCCCTAGACTATAAATACTCTTCTTCTACCTACGTTTTAGGGTTAGCATTGGTTTAGCTCATATGAGAGATAGAGCTTTGCTCATCCACTTGATAACTACTCCATTGGAGGCCAATCCCTCCATCTAGGAGAAGATCCCCCAAGTGGATTCAAGCCCTCCGCCTAGGAGAAGATCCCCAAGTGGATTCAAGACCTCCTCTTGGAAAAGAACTTGCTACTTGTATCATCCTTTGTTGATCGCGGATCGTGTATCTCTTTGTTTTTCGAGGATCTAGCACATGTGTAATCGAATCTTGTTGGTTTGAGTGAATCCTCTCGTGTTTCCCCTTGTGTTTTCCCCTCGTGTTCGTCGTGATCTTCGTGGGATCCGCTCCAATCGTGAAAGATCGGCCATCTAGGGTTCCGCCCTACGTCATCTTGGTATCAAGAGCCACGTTGATCATGATTTTGGAGCATCCTTCTTCATTTTCTAGCCTAATTTTGTTGTGATTCGTCCCAATTTTGAAAATCTCCACAAAAATAGCCCTCCCAATTTTTTTTGTGATTTGTTGGTTTGATGAAGTTTTGTTGGATTTGATCCGTGGATTTCTCGTGTGGCACGTAGATCTAGCTTTCCCACCCTTCCATCCACCCAAAAATTTTCTTTCCCCCTCCGATTTGGATTTTCCCAGAAGTCTTTCCGCCCAAATCCACGATCCCCAATTTTCCTGTTCTTGGCAGAATCGCGACCCCCGGAACTTCCGGCCCCACCCGGACCTTCCGACCACCGGACCTTCCGGCCTCCCCGGAACTTTCGGACCCCGGACCTTCCGTCTTCCCCGGAACGTCTGGCCTCGACAGAAAGTCTACGCATCTTCAACGACTTCCGCTACTTCGTCAACTCCGACTACGATGCAGCGGTATCTTCGCCAACGTACTGAAGACCATGCACTACGACATCGACAACGATCACATCATCTTTGACACTGTCAACCGTAAGCAAGGACGATAACTTCGATGACATCTTTGTCTACTCCTTGCAATTGCATTGATAACCCCATAGCCTTCCTTTTGCGTCACTTACCCATCGAGACTAGCCTTTGAGTATTGCCGGCAACGTTACTTGTGGACATTAGCGATCTTTGCATATATCATCATCTTGGTGTCCATATCTTGGTATCATCTATTGTGCCACAAGGTTGTCATAGCATATACACAATTGCTACCTTGGTTCCTGAAGTTTTGCATGAGAAAGACCTCAAAAGAGAAAGAGCCAAACAAGCTTTTAAGCAAAAGGAAAAGATAAGCAAAGAGCTTTTAAACAAGAACCATAGCATCATACTACATTAAGATTGTCATACTCGATCATCTTGGATCATATCATCGGAATACCATACATATAGCATACTTGGGATAGAAGTCGTTGCATTTTTGCTTTATAGGTTGTGCACAAGTCCCGTATCCGCCTATTGTATAATCGTGCTAGCGTCTCTCTAGAGTTGTGCAACAAGAGCATTTTTCGTGGATTCCACATTTTCTGCTCATTTTTGGTTTGCACAACCCCATTTATCTATTTGTGTGTGCGTTTCCGTGTACCTCTACTTGCTATTGGTCTACTTGTTGCATTTGCAATTTGCGAATCTTTTCCAACATTACTGAGTCTCACTAAAAATTACATAAATTTTGTGCCACCATCCTTACCAAGCTACACCAAAGGCTTTTACTTGTGTAGGTGTGAGAACCGACAAGAATTGGTACCAATTGTGCTATTTCCTTGTTGTACATTTGAGTGATCATTGATCCATGTTCAACATCAGTCAAGGTACATTTGGTATAGTTCTTCTCTTTCTCATACTCACACATTTACTTGGAATGATGGATAGGCCAACTACATCTACCAACCCACTCTTCCTCGAGCATGACGATGACTCAACTACCTACGTCACCAAGAGCCACCTCTTCGGTGCACAAAGAGCTTTGCATCAAGAACAACAAGCTTTGGGCAACCGCATCGACAACCTCGCCACCGACTTACGACAAACCGAGCAACATACAAGGGATTACTTCGACACATCAATGGCATCTCTCCAGGAGGATATTCGAGCCATGATGGTCAACCGCTCTTCTACCTCATCGTCCTACTCTAGACGGAGCCGCTTGAGCCGACACTCCGATGACACCATCTCCGGCTCAAGTACACCAACATCGAACACTCTTCGTCGAGCCGCGCGCCAAGACCATCAAGCAAACCGCAATCCTCTACACAGCAATGATCGACGACAAGAGGAACTTGATGAACAAGAACATCGATATCGTCAAAATCAAGCTACCTTTGCGCAAGCACAAGAAAGGCAACACCAACGCCAACAAGAGGAAGAGTGGGCGCGCCTACACCAAGAAGAGCAAGACGTCGAAGCGCTCCGTCAACAACAACAACGACGTGAAGCCCAAGCACTTGAGGCACAACGTGCCCTCCATGACACAAGTCGCGCCGTCACCGACCGCAACCGACATACGCGTGAGCAAGACGAAGCACTCCGCGAGGAAGTTCAAGAGAGGAACTATCAAGCAAGAGTACACCGACAAGTTCCACAAGCTCCTCGACAAGAACCCCAAGTTCGCCTAGAGCAACAGGATAATGGGAATCCCCCACGCCAAGAGCAACATGAGGTTGACAACCTTCCATGTCAAGGGCGTCATCACCCTCGACCCCAACACAATGACGAGCAACGCTACGGCAAGCTCAAGTTCACCATGCCCAAGTTCACCGGAAGCAACGATCCCGAAGAGTACCTTTCATGGGCATTGAAGGTTGACAAGATCTTTTGTTTGCACAACTACGAGGAAGAGAAGAAGATCGCCATGGCATCCCTTGAGTTCCAAGACTATGTCCTCATTTGGTGGGAGCAAGTCATTGAGCGACAAGAAGCAAGAGGTGAACCACCCATCACAACATGGGATCAAATGAAGGATGTCATGAGAGCGCGTTTTGTGCCAACCTATTACAACCGCGACCTCTTCAAGAAACTCCAACTCCTCAAGCAAGGAACTAAGAGCATTGAAGAGTACTACAAGGAAATGGAGATTGCCATGATACGAGCCAAAATGTCATGGAAGATGATGAGCAAACTATGGCATGTTTCTTGAATGGACTCAATCACCCTATCAAGAAGATCGCTGACTTCCAACCTTACTCCAACCTCATCGAGCTAGTGCACCAAGCTACCAAGGCGGAATGTCAAGTGCAAGATGACTTCAAGTATGTCAAGTACTCTTCCAAGAACTACGGCTCCAATAACCAAGCTTCAACGACTCCAACACCTTCTACCTCAACCAAGCATTCTTCAAGCAACGGCGACAAATCAAGTTACAAGAAAACTTCGACATCCTCAAGTTGTCCTCCTACTACAAGCAACTTCAAGCCACGAGCTTCATCATGTACAACTCCACCGGATGAGACCATCAAGACAAGTTCCATCAAGTGCTTCACATGCGGTGGCCGAGGCCACAAGTCCTTCGAGTGTACCAACAAGCGGACCATGATCCTCAATGACGACGGCACCTATGACTCCATGAGTGAAGAGGAAATGGAGGCCCTTGAGCAGGTGGCCATGCATCGGCGTGTGAATGAGGATGAAGATGATCAAGTCTTTTGTGACGAAGATTTGAGCCCCGCTCTCATTGTCTCCAAAGTCTTGACACTTCAACATCAACAAGATGAAGACCAAAGATGCCATTTCTTCCACACCAAGGCGGGCATCAATGGACGGTCCGTGAAGGTCATCATCGACGGAGGAAGTTGTCATAACTTGGCAAGTGAAGAACTATGCTCCAAGCTCCAATTGGTCAAAATGAAGCATCCCCATCCCTACAAGGTACAATGGCTTAGCGACTCCGGCACTATTCAAGTGGACCACATGGTGCAAGTTTCCTTCAAGATAGGAGCATATGAAGATACTTTGGAGTGTGATGTTGTTCGGATGTCTGTTTGCCATCTCCTTCTTGATGCCCATGGAAATTCGACCGAGGCTTCATCCACAACCGGGCGTATCAATCACTATAGCTTCAATATGAAGGGAAAGGAGTACGTGCTACGACCTATGTCTCCAAGCCAAGTGATTGCCGACAAGCAAGCCACCCATCGTGGAGAGAATAGTGAGAGAGCGAACCACCCAAAAGAGAGTGAGCGCCACAAGCCCAAATTGAGTGCCTCCATGATGAGCGACAAGAAAAACTTAGTGCTATTTGCCACCAAAAGTGAGATTAGAGAAGTGTGTGAGAACCCATCAAGTGTTATGCACTATGTCCTTTTGTGCAAGGACGAGGCACCAAAAACTAACACCTCTCACAATCTACCTTTAGTGTTGTCTTCTCTATTGCAGGAATTCCAAGATGTATTCCCCGACGAGCTACCTTTGGGTCTACCTCCCCTTCGAGGCATCGAACACTGCATCGACCTCATCCCCAGAGCACCTCTTCATAACAAGGCTCCCTACTGAGTCAACCCCGAGGAAACCAAGGAGATCCAACGGCAAGTACAACAACTCATCGACAACGGCCATGTACGAGAAAGCTTGAGCCCTTGTGCCATCCCGGTAATCCTTATTCCCAAGAAAGATGGTACTTATCGCATGTGTTCCGATTGTCGTCCTATCAATGCTATCATGGTGAGATATCACTACCCCATTCCACGCTTAGACGACATGCTAGATGAGCTTAGCGGAGCCACTATTTTCTCTAAAATTGATCTTAAAAGTGGCTATTACGAAATCCTCATACAAGAAGGTGACGAATGGAAAACCGCATTTAAGACCAAATTTGGCTTATATGAATGGCTTGTTATGCCAATGGGCTTATCCGAAGCACCCGGTACTTTCATGCGAGTCATGCATTTTTTTCTTCGTCCCTACATTGGTGTATTTATTGTGGTCTACTTTGACGATATTCTTGTATTTAGCAAATCTCTCAAAGATCATGTCACTCATCTTAGAACTGTTTTGCAAACTCTTAGAAAAGAGCGCCTTTATGCTAATATGGACAAATGCCTTTTTTGGTGTTGATAAGCTCGTTTTCTTGGGTTTCATCATGTCTTCTAAGGGTGTTCATGTAGATGAATCTAAGATCAATGCTATTAAAACTTGGCCACAACCAACCAACTTGCAACAAGTTCGAAGTTTCCTTGGCTTAGCCGGTTTCTATTGTAGATTTGTTAAGGATTTTAGCACCATTGCATCCCGTTTACATGCCTTGAGTAAGAAAAATGCACCCTTTGTTTGGGGACCATCCCAAGATACCGCATTTAATGAACTTAAAAATTTGCTTACTCATGCTCCCGTGCTTGCATTACCCAACTTTGACAAAAAATTTGAAGTTCATTGCGATGCTAGCGGTAATGGCATAGGAGGTGTGTTAAAGCAAGAGAAGCGCCCCATAGCTTACTTTAGTGAAAAACTTTCTGGAGCACAACTCAATTATCCTATCTATGACAAAGAGCTATATGCTTTAGTGCGTGTTTTGCGTGAGTGGGAACATTATCTTCGCCCTCATGAATTTGCCATTCGTACCGACCATGAAACACTTAAATACCTTAAGGGTCAAACTAAATTGAACAAGCGTCATGCTAAGTGGAGTGAGTTCATAGAGTCATTTCCTTATGTCATCAAGTATATCAAAGGCAAAGAAAATGTTGTGGCGGATGCGCTTTCCCGCAAATGTATGCTTGTTAATACACTTGAATTGAATGTCATTGGTTTTGAGCACATAAAAGACTTGTATGCATATGATCCTACTTTTGCTATTCCTTATGCCAAATGTTTGACGCATACATCTTGGGACCGCTATTACATCAAAGATGATTATCTTATGAGAGCTAACAAACTTTGTATCCCCGAGTCTTCTCTTTGTTTGTTACTTTTACAAGAATCTCATGGAGGAGGACTTATGGGACACTTTGGACGCGACAAGACATTTGCTACGCTCTCCAAGAACTACTTTTGGCCCAAGATGTTCCGCGATGTCTCACGCTTCACCAACCGATGCTCTACATGTCGCAAAGCTAAGTCTAAAGCTCAATCCCATGGTCTATATATGCCACTTCCTATTCCGTATCACCCATGGGAAGATATTAGTATGGATTTTGTGCTTGGTTTGCCTAGGACTAGAAATGGCAAAGATTCCGTGTTTGTTGTTGTGGACCGATTCTCTAAGATGGCTCATTTCATCCCATGCAACAAGATAGACGATGCTTCACATGTTGTAAATCTTTTTTGTAGGGAAATCTTGCGCCTACATGGAGTGCCAAAGACAATTGTCTCGGACCGCGACGTTAAGTTTCTAAGCTACTTTTGGAAGACTCTATGCGCCAAGCTCAGAATCAAGCTTTTGTTTTCTTCGGCATACCATCCTCAAACCGACGGCCAAACCGAGGTCATGAACCGGACACTCTCCACTCTACTACGCGTGTTGATAAAGAAGAACATCAAGGAGTGGGAGGATTGTCTACCCATCGCCGAGTACGCCTACAACCGTGCAAGACATTCGACTACCTGCAAGTCCCCCTTCGAGGTCATCTACGGTTTCAACCCATTGTCCCCATTGGACATTCTTCCTCTACCACTACAAGAGCGCATCAACACGGACGCGAGTGCCCGAGTGAGCTACCTCAAGAAGATGCATGAAGATACAAGGCACACCATCGAGCCCCAAGTACAACGACTCGCGAACAAGCTCAACATCAACAAGCAACCCATGATATTCAACATCGGAGATCTTGTGTGGCTACAACTTCGCAAGGAACGCTTCCCGAACGAACAAAAATCCAAACTTCTACCACGAGCCGATGGACCCTTCAAGGTGCTTGAACGCTAGAACAACAACGCCTACAAGATCGACATACCACGCGACAAGTACTCCGTGAGTGATATCTTCAACGTCAAAGATCTCTCTCCCTACCATGGTGATGAGGATTTCGATCCGAGGTTGGGTCTTTCCCAGGGGGGAGATGATGCGGAGCATCCCACGGTCATCCCCATGGACACTACCCAACTACCCAAGCACCAAGTGGACCCATGACAAGAGCTCGAGCACCTGTTATTCAATCCGAGGTGACATCTCTCCTACTTGAGCTCCCCTTACATTCGAGTCAGACATGGCTACTGCCTAAGTCAGAAACACTATGTGTAATCAGGTACAACGCACAAGCCACGGAGCTGAGAGCTGAGGAAGAAGGAACAGGCGTCAACTCTCTATTCAGCCGGAACTTCCGGCTAGAGCCCGGAACCTCCGGTCGTCCCGGAACTTCCGGCCTCCGACGACCCAGGCGAGCCCAGGCGTGCCAACTCTCTGGTTAGCCTAGAACCAGCCTGGAACCTGGCCCGGACCTTCTGGCCCCCGGAACCTCCGTCCCGCCCGGACCTTCCGGCCCCTGGACGTCAGCCTAGCTCCCACCGTGCCAACTCTCCGGTTAGGCCGGACCCTCCCCGGAACCTCAGCGCCCAAAACTTTCGGCCTCGCCCGGAACTTCCGGCCCTGCCTGCGCGCAGTGACTCGGGCCGAGGCCCATGTACCCTTTCGCCCCCTAGACTATAAATACTCTTCTTCTACCTATGTTTTAGGGTTAGCATTGGTTTAGCTCATATGAGAGATAGAGCTTTGCTCATCCACTTGACACCTACTCCATTGGAGGCCAAGCCCTCCATATAGGAGAAGATCCCCCAAGTGGATTCAAGCCCTCCGCCTAGGAGAAGATCCCCAAGTGGATTCAAGACTTCCTCTTGGAGAATAAGTTGCTACTTGTATCGTCCTTTGTTGATCGCAGATCGTGTATCTCTTTGTGTTTCGAGGATCTAGCACATGTGTAATCGGATCTTGTTGGTTTGAGTGAATCCTCTCGTGTTTCCCCTCGTGTTTTCCCCTCGTGCTCGTCGTGATCTTCGTGGGATCCGCTCCAATCGTAAAAGATCGGCCATCTAGGGTTCCGCCCTACATCAGGGACTGAGTTCAAAAATACTCATATCGATGAATTTCTCGACGAAAATGGTATAACTCATCAGTTCTCTGCTGCTTACACTCCCCAACAGAATGGAGTTGTTGAACGAAAGAATAGAACTCTCATTGAAATGGTGAGAACAATGCTCAGTGATTATAAAACTCCTATTCACTTCTGGGCTGATGCTATTAATACTACTTGTCATGTTATCAATCGTGTTTATCTTCACAAGTTCCTGAAGAAAACTTCATATGAGCTTATTGATGGTGTCCTGGACTAAGGGGTACTCACCATGTCGTCTCCCGACCAGTGGGTTGGGCCGAGGACCACCATGGCGATTCACTAATGGGCCAGTTCGGATAGCCGATGACATATACGAGAAAGATTCCACAAGACTTGGTGATCAAGACAAGGACTCCTCTCCACCGACGTAGCCGACTAGGACTCTTGTTATCCTAGGCCTCCGGTACATTATATAAGCCGAGGCTAGGCTAGTTGAGAGACATATTATGACATTACTCATCATACCCCTAGGGTTTAGACCACAACATATGATCTCGAGGTGGATCAACTCTGTACCTTGATACTTCATCAATATAAACAAGAGCAGGACGTAGGGTTTTACCTCCATTAAGAGGGCCCGAACCTGGGTAAAACACCGTGTTCGTCGTCTCCTTCGTTCCTGTTACCATTGATCCGAGAATCCATAGCTCGGGACCCCTACCCCGAGGTCTACCGGTTTTGACACCGACAATGGTGCTTTCATTGAGAGTTCCGCTGTGTGATCGTCAATGGATCAATGGCTCGCCTGCAAGATCAACTGCGACGTCGGCATATTCGTCGCCGGCTCGACTGGTCACCTTGGCTCGACCGAGGACCGCGCTCCGCCTCAGATCGTCATGATCGGACGAGGGCCTTCATCAACATCAACTCCGATCTCTATCAAGATCGTGGAGGAATCATCCATATAGCTCGGGGGCTCAACTTCAACATTGTCCTCGAGCGACCGTGCTATTTTTCTATACAGCGGATTTGTATTCGCCGTCGCCGATTCCTCGAGTGTTGCTTTGACGATTTCTTTGGAGGAATAGTGCGGAATTGTGTGTATAACAACCCTGTAAAATTTCGTCGCGTTCCGATGAAGGAATCTCCGGTGATTTACGATATACCAGAACCCTGTTAAATCTGGGCGTGAATCTGGATGAGTTTAGGGCGTAGAGTCCAGCGTCTAGTTCGGACGTCCTTTGGAAGATCCAACCGTTGATCGGCTGCGGAATTCCTACATCTACCATCCCTCAAAATTTCAGCTCGATCCGACCGTTCAAACTCCGGGAAACCTCCGATGAGCACAGCGATTTTCGGATCTGTTTTCTGCGCGAAAACGAATCCGACCCGAATTCATCTTTCTTCATGAACGGGATATTGAACATCCTTTTTGAAGGAAACTTTTTCTAGGGTATTGCGTGTTGTTCTCAAACACATGCCTACAAATTTTTAGTCTTTCCCGAGGCAATTTTCACCGTCGTGTCGATGTCAAACCGGCCCGACCACGTTACTCCACGGCTGCCGACCTGTGCCAGCATCGACTGCGCCGTCGCTCCATCAAGCCGACGACACCTCGTCGGATCATAACCTCAGCAAGCTGAGCAAGAGTTCGGCATCATGAAACCCTAACTTGAACAACCCCGAAGCTTCAACTTAGGGATCTCTTTCCGACCCGATCACGGGGTCGGCTCTTATCACGCATCCGGCTTCAAGCCTGGATGCAACCTTTGCGTCCGAAGATCGGGAGTCAATTCCGACCGGCCTCGCCTCTCTTATCCCGGATCTAGCTCCAAGCCTGGACGCGACTTCAGCGTCCAAACACCAGGAGTCAACCCTGGCCGGACTTGCCCCTCACACCATCATACCGGAGGACGGCTCCGAAGAAATCCCGGATACCAATCCGGCTAATCTCACCCTACTAAACGAGATACTACATCGGATCCAGACGATGACCACTCTACCGGATTGACCTCGGCATTCAGGCTATATTATTTCAATTATTTACTTCACTTAAATTAATTAAGTAGAAGAATTTTTTTAAACTATATCATTATTTGTTATTACTATTGGTCTGCACTTTTTTATGTGCACAGGTAAATCGACATAAGATTTGTTTGCGTCGTCTGCTCCAACACCTCGGCTAGACCGGGGGCTTCGCCGTCTCTTCATCAACATACTCCGGGGACTTCGGTGTCACTAGCCGACCAGCTTTGTCACATTAGCTGGACCGGGGACTTCGGCGTCACCAGCCGACCAGCTTCGTCACCTTAGCTGGACCAGGGGCTTTGCCTCGCGCGCATCGACCGTGCGGCGTCGCCACTTCATCAGGCCGAGCTCTTCGCTTGAGCACCTCGGAACCGGCTTGGGAGCTGGGACCTTGACCCGCTGCAAGCTCGGCCCACGTCATCAACGCCGAATACATTAACCAGCTAAGTCACTTTCATGCTCAAAGTTTTTAAATTTTTAATTTGTGTTCGGCTCGACCGTGCTCACATACGTTGTTTGTTAAAACAAACTCCCTTTACCCATGTTAACTGGGGGCTCTTACAATTTATATGAGCCGTTCTATAATAAATATTTTTTCTTTCTTCTTAGTCGTTGCGAAGTCTTTTTCTACTGCTCCTTTCTCGACTCGAGTGTGTGGTCAATAGCCGGATAGCCTGTTTTCTCTCTAAAGCCACTCGCGTTTAGTTCTCTAAACTGGCCTGAGAAACACTCCGCCTTTGGGATAGGAGGTTGAAGCCGAAGGATGACCCGCTTAAAGTCTGGAGATTGGATGTATCATGTTAAAGCACGACAGAAGCACAAACTAATTTTAAGACCAATTTTCGGATTGGCACCAAAAACTTGATTTAGTTCGGGCGTAAAGTTTTTACCGAAGGTTTTTGGTTTCCCAAGCCTATGACACTTTTAACCTATTTGTGTGTTTCTAGCATAAGTCTCGAAGTGCAACGCCGGACACCTTTACAGATTCGGCAATATCAACAGGGGGCTGCGACTAGAGCCGAACCCACCAAAAGCCAAGGTACTCCGAGGAGTCCTCGGCAAAACGTTCTCGGATATTGCTTTATATGCATCAGTTTCGAATTGTGTCTTCGGTCAATAGTTGGGTTGCCTGACTCCTGTGATTGCCTCCTACGTTCCGCTTTGTTCAGCTAGGTGTGCAAAGGGAGAACCACTGCGATTGTACTTCCAATTTAACTGGTCAAGTACCTCAGTGGAGAAAGCCGAAAACTGACTGTCACAATGAGCGCAAACTGGTCAGCGATCCAATGACTATGTCAAACTACCAATCGATAGACGTCACCCCGTGGTAAATGATGGGCCTTTCATAATTTTGGCCGAAGTGCTACTGGTTTGACCTCGGCTGGCGCTGAACACTAACCGGGGGCTAGTAACTAGCCCCGAACTTCCAACTCCTATGACTAAGTGAAAGTTATAAAGCCTGCATATCTGATTGCCTCGTTTCCGCTAACACAACCGTCTCTGGGCACCGAGACGTCGGCTAAGGGTTGTATTGTTAGTACGGAAACACCCTGTGTAGCATCTACAAAGGGATGGAAGCCGACGATGGGCCACTTTCAGGTTATAAACAGTCTTGATGGAGAATTTGCCTTCCATAATTATCGTAATAAAGCCATAAATATGCATCAATTTGACTTAAGATTTTGGCCAAGCTGGGTTGCCTGGCTCCTGTGCTTACTCCTACGTTCCCGATTGTTCGGCTAGGCGGTGAAGGGAGCACCTCTGTGATTGTTACTACCGGGTCATCCGGATTAGTACCTCAGACTGGGTGAAGCCGAAAGCTAGCCATCTTAAAGGATATAATTGGTCGGCAACGATGGAAGCGAAAATTCTGGTTCATCATGGACCACAGAGTTCGGGAACTCTCCCCTAACTAAATCCTCAATATTTTCCTCCCACATTGATCGGAGATGAGGTTTCATGATCATGGTCAGCATGAGAACCCAAAGAAAGGAACCGATAGCGGAACTATTTTCTTTGGAAGATGTTTCTTACATAGTAATATAACACATCTCTCCGCATACCTTTATTTATAAAACCGTATGGCCGGATTGCCTCGTTTGCCATAAATCTTTGCCCTTATAAAGGCTTTATAAAGTGGGACAAACACTCCTCGGCTACTAGCTGAGGAGGTTGAAGCCAATGGTCGGTCAACAAAGTTTTGTACAATGCGAATCCGAGCTTTAATGATGTAAAGTACTTCGATACATAGAATCATTACACATAAATTGCGAGCAAAAGTCAAATAATTGTAGCCAATCTTTCAAAGAGTCAAGGGCACAATCTCGCTGGGACAACTGAACAGCTGACATAACACTCTCATAATTCCCTATTGGCATTGCTTTCCTATCTATTAAGCCCCTTGAGGCCGACCTTGATGAGATCAACTTTCATTAGCTCTAGCTCCTTTAAGAGATCTTTATTCTCTTTCCGAGAAGTTCGTGTTAAACACAACAATTTTTTTTGTCAAACGGATATCGATCCTTAATTCAGCCACCCCGTGCCCACATCAAGGCTCGGGGGCTACTGGGCTTCGCGCTTATCATTTACAAATATTAAAGGGGCACATCAATCCCCTGATTTGGTGTTGCCACCCGACTAGTGGCTCGGGGGCTACTGCATTGCCTATTCAATGCAGAAAATTTGAAGTGCTAAGTGTTCAGCTTGACCGAGCTATGGGCAAACGCGTCTTCGGACAACAGTAGGTACCATCTGGACCTATCCGGCAGCAAGCTAATATATTACGGCAACTTCTCAAGGCCCTCTCTCAAGGGCCCATCTGCCGATCACTATTTCCTCTAATATATTACACCGCGTTTCTATTCCTAAGTATGCTGCAGAGCTAGGAGTTGATCCTCAGTGCGATTTTGTGAATCGACCTGAGTGTCAGGGACTACTGGGATCAGCGGTTTTATGTTTTCTTTCAGGTGCATCTCGGATTTTTGGCCGACACACACCTTGAGGGCTACTGGCTATATGTCCCGGCAGAGAATAAATTGCACAAATCGGAATTAAATTCACAAAAATCAGCCCACAGCCGAGGTGGTGCACCACCGCGGGAGCAGTCCGGCATAAAGCTCGGATGCAAAGTGGCTAGCTCCATAGAGGGCATCTCCAGCATTAAGCTCGGGTTAACCCTTTTAACTTTTTCAAGACCGAGGTAATCTATGACATCTCGGATACAGTCCAGCATTGGTGCCCGGCTGCGAGATGACACCTCTGATGTAGTCCGGTGTTGGTGCTTGGCTGTGAGAGGCCACCTCGGAAGTAGTCCGGCATAAAGCTCGGCTGCGAGTGGCTGGCTTTATAGAGAACTTTTTTGGCATTAAGCTCGGATAACCTCCTTCAAACTTTTTAGAGATGAGGTACTTTATGCCTCCTCAGATGCAGTCCGGCGTTGGAGCTTGGATACAGACCGGCGTTGGAGCTCGGCTGCTAAGATATATCTCGGATGCAATCCGGCGTTGGAGTTCGGATGCAAGAGGGTACCACCGCACGGGAAAAATTTCGAACCTGAGGTGTGGCGTAAAAATAACAAGGCATTGATAAAGGCCGTGAACAACTTAAAAGACTCCTCGGATACCCGACGTGTGAACTCTTTGGATATACCTCGGCGATCCTCAAGATCAGAGATGGGAAGATTTGTTGAACCAGTTTTCAAGACCGACGACCGAAGATGAAGAATAGTTCGGAAGAACCGAGGAGCGTCCCCGACTTGAAGACCGGTTCAGGGGGCTACTGACGGTGTCCTGGACTAAGGGGTACTCACCACGTCGTCTCCCTACTAGTGGGTCGGGCCGAGGACCCCCATGGCGATTCACTAATGGGCCAGTTCGGACAGCCGATGACATATACGAGGAAGATTCCACAAGACTTGGTGATCAAGACAAGGACTCCTCTCCACCGACGTAGCCGACTAGGACTCTTGTTATCCTAGGCCTCCGGTACATTATAAGCCGAGGCTAGGCTAGTTGAGAGACAGATTATGACATTACTCATCATACCCCTAGGGTTTAGACCACAACATATGATCTCGAGGTAGATCAACTCTGTACCTTGATACTTCATCAATATAAACAAGAGCAGGACGTAGGGTTTTACCTCCATTAATAGGGCCCGAACCTGGGTAAAACACCGTGTTCATCGTCTCCTTCGTTCCTGTTACCATTGATCCGAGAATCCACAGCTCGGGACCCCCTACCCCAAGGTCTGCCGGTTTTGACACCGACACTTATCACTGGAAAGATACCAAATGTCTCTTATTTGCGTGTTTTTGGTGCACCTTGTTATATTCATGATATGAATCATTCTTCCAAGTTTGCACCAAAGGCACATGAAGGTTTTCTTCTTGGTTATGGCTCGACTCGCATACTTATCGTGTCTATAACTGTCACCACAGGAAAGTTATGGAAACGGTAAATGTGCGGTTTGATGAATCTAATGGCTCCCAAAAGGAGTACCTGCCAAATGTGATAGATGAACCACCGATTTCAGATGCTATTCGGCAAATGGCTATCGGGAGTGTCAAGCCAGTTGAAGAAACTGCACCTGAATTTTCCAATGATGATGCTCCTATGACTCAAAGTAGAACTCGTCAAGCTACTGCCGAAGCAAATGCCACTCCAAATACTAATGGCAACCCGAATCCAAATGCCGAGAAAAATGGCAAACCTGAAGGGAATGGCGATACAAATGTTGATACAGATGAAAACAATGATGATCATCAAGATGAAAATCCTCATCCTCGAGTGGCTAATCGAGTTGATCCTTCATTAATTCTCGATGAACTCGAGAATCCAGGTTATCGACCCACAAGTCATTCACGCACTCGTTTGGCTAACTACTATGGCAGTTTCTCCTTTGTTTCATTGGCAGAACCTACCAAGTATGAAGAAGCCATGAATGATCCAGATTGGATGAATGCAATGCAAGAGGAGTTGGTGCAATTCAAACTGAATGATTTTTGGGAATTGGTTGACAAACCGAATCCTAAGAAGCACAATATCATCGGCACAAAGTGGATTTTTCGCAATAAGCAAGATGAAAATGGCATTGTGGTGAGAAACAAAGCATGTCTTGTAGCTCAAGGGTACACATAGGTAGAAGGTATTGATTTTGGTGAAACATATGCTCCTGTTGCCCGCCTTGAGGCAATTCGTATTCTTCTTGCTTATGCAAATTACAATGATATCCTGCTTTATCAAATGGATGTGAAAAGTGCCTTCCTCAATGGTGAAATTGATGAGGAAGTTTATGTTAGACAGCCACCTGGCTTTGAACACCCTGAGTTTCCTAACAAAGTTTTCAGATTGAAAAATGCTCTATATGGGCTGAAGCAAGCCCCTCGAGCTTGGTATGACACCTTGAAGAAGTTTCTGCTCAATAAAGGGTTCAAGCCAGGATCCACTGATCCCACACTTTTCACTCGTGTTGTTGATAATGATCTATTTGTATGTCAAATCTATGTGGATGATATTATCTTTGGCTGTACTAACAATGCTTGCAGCTTAGAGTTCGGGAAAATGATGCCCGATAAATATCAAATGTCAATGATGGGTGAACTTAAGTTCTTTCTCGGACTGCAAATTCGTCAACAGGCAAATGGAATTTTCATATCTCAGGAGAAATATCTTAAGGAATGCCTGAAGAATTTCAAAATGCAAGATTCCAAAATGAAGGCTACAAAACCCCTATGCCCACGAACGGTAAGCTGGATGCAGATGTGTTCGGTAAGGATTGCGATCAGAAGGCTTATCGTTCTATGATTGGTTCTCTTCTTTACCTATGTTCATCCACACCTGACATTATGTTGAGTGTTTGCATGTGTGCCAGCTATCAAGCTGCACCGAAAGAATTGCATCACCAAGCGGTTAAGTGTATTCTGAGATATTTGGCTCACACCCCCACCTTAGGTTTTCCTAAGGGAGCATAGTTTGATCTCGTTGGATATTCAGACTCAGATTACGCATGTGACTTGGTTGACAGGAAATCTACTACGGGGACATGGTATTTCCTCGGTAGATCTTTGGTGTGTTGGTCATCAAGGAAGTAGAACTGTTTATCACTCTCTACGGCTGAGGCCGAATATATTGCTCTTGGCGCTTGTTGCACTCAGTTATTATGGATGAAGCAGACTCTGAAGGATTATGGCATCAAGGTCAAGAAGATCCCTCTGTATTGTGACAATGAGAGTGCCATTAAAATTGCACACAATCCAGTGCAGCATTCTCGCACGAAGCATATTGCCATCAGACATCATTTCGTTCGCGATCATGTTGCTCGAGAGGATAGTGTCATCAATCATGTCAAGACCGAAGACAATCTCGCTGATATTTTCAGCAAGCCTCTCAATGAGAAAAGATTCTGTGTGTTACGGTGTGAGCTAAATATCCTGGACTTCGCAAACATGCAGTAAGCTGGACTCGGCACCCGTGCTAACACTTCTGCATCTTAGAAGCAATGGGTGCATAACACTCAAAGAGTTTGAAAATTTCGACAAAGGGAAATTTTCTTTCTAAGAGTGAATACATTAATGAAGAACTAGACTAACCGAGTGCCACGATAATTGTGCGACTCTCGGGGTCATACAGTTCTTATACAGTGGGTCACGCCACCACAATTTTCGTTTGTTGATTTTCTTTTCGATTGAAGTTTTTGTGTTAGTCCAAATGCATTTCTCTCATAGCAATTTGGTCGGGTGTTAGTGTTTTGTTATATGAGTGAAATGCCTAGGGCCCTGTTTTCCCTCTGTTCTATCTCTTCCAGTCTATATTGTTCCGTTACAAATGCTCAATTTCATCTAGAACGAAACTTTATCTGGTGTCCTTGACCACGATTAAGATTCGGTCCGAACTCTAATCAATTTTGGCGAAAGCTGTCCAAAATTTGGGGTTTCCCGCCCAAGTCAGGACCACGATCTTTTATGATGGTTGCTGTCGGCGTTCTGGGATCGGGGGTACCCAGACTTGCCTACCTACGGCCCAGTGCGTGGCACCGTCGACGGCCCGGTACGGCCCAGCTACAAGACTCCGTGAGCAAGACCCTCACGAGGGCCCCCCTACCTCGTGAGGCGAACGATACCAAGACCTCCCGAGGGGCAGCTCTCCGGGCCTGCCTCCCGAGGAGCGGAGATTTCTATGCAGGTACCCCGCCTCACGAGGCTCGCAGTAACGTGAGCCATGATGACCAAGGCCAGGCGGGCGCCAGCGGGCGCAGAGGAGGACAGTTTCCAATTTGGTGCTAAGGAGGCAAGGACCGGCGCAGGTTCCCGAGGGATCCCCCAAAGCTTTCCATTCTGGTGCAACAAGACCCAGACCACTAGATCAGCAGGACGGACGTCATCACTGAGCCCACCACTGTGTCACGACTAGAAGCTTTGTAGGCAAAGAACACCTTTCGTCAGGATAAGATGTACCTCCTATCCCCTTTCAAATTGGCGGTTGTGGAATCCCTTCCTGCCTAAGCTATGAGGGAAGAGGACCAAGGCCTAGTTTAAATATAGGCTATCCTCCACCATAAAGGGAGATCCGATTTTGGTCCTCTAGAGAGAACCATCCTCACCCACTGAGCCCTCGCGAGGTAGCTCACCCACTGTACTAGTTCATCCTCAACCTCCTCGTGAGGCCAATCCACCACAAAGCAGGAGTAGGGTCTTACACCGAAAGGTGGCCTCAACCTAGGTAAACTATCGTGTTCTTCCTTTCCTCGCTCGCATGAACTCCACGAGGTGAAGCCATGGAGTGATGAGCTTGAGGCTGCGTCTATGTTAGATCTTTGCACACCCCCCAGAGTTCGAAACTTATTTGGTTCACGGAGCCCCGATTCTGACATTTGGCACGCCAGGTAGGGGCGTGTCAAAGATCCGCTTCTTCATCGACCACGCTCCGCCCTCGCTTCATTGTTCCCATGGCAAATGCCGTCTCCCAAGCATGGCCACCCGAAGACTATGGGAGCGTCGCGGGTTGCCCGGCCTTCACCCCCGGCCAGCGCCGGGTGCAGTGGCCGGTGAAGTTCAGGCCGGTGCTACCCCCGCGATACGATGGTGCTGCGGACCCCGAGGAGTTCCTCTAGCTGTACGCGCAGGCCATCCAATCGGCGGGTGGCGACGACAAGGCTATGGCGAACTGGCTCCCCCTGGCCCTCACGGAGGCCCCTCAATATTGGCTCCGCGGCCTCCCGGACGCCTTGATCTCCTCTTGGGAGGAGCTTCATGGTCAGTTCATCGCGCGCTTCGTAGCTTCATCCTCGGCGGGTCGCAGGCGCCCGCATCTGGTCGCCACTTCAAGCAGTTTTTCCGTCAGGCAGCCGCTGCTCGACCGCGGCCTGAGGCCTCACGGGGCCACGCGAGGCCTGAGGCCGACATCACTTTCAACTTCAGGGATCATCCCAAGACTGTGGCCGCTGTTGGTGCACTCCCCATGCTGTGCACGCCAACCATCTGCAATGTCGCGGTCACCAAGACCCTCATCGACGGCGTCGCCGGCCTCAACATACTCTCCGTGGAGGCCTTTGAGATGCTTCAAGTGCCGTATGACCAGCTCTGATGAGGACATCAATACCATTGTTACACCCACAGCCCCTGCTGCTATACATACTGGACCAATTACTAGGGCTTGCGCACGCCAATTGAATTATCAGGTACTTTCGTTTCTTGGTGACAATTCTAATGTTCATGAGAATATGATGCTGCCTAAATTGGATACATTTGTGTTGATTACTAATGAAGGGCCTAGCATGGACAAGAGGGATGAACACTTGAGCAGGATCAAGCATGGAGATGAAGGCGCACACGAAGGGATCCAGAATGGCGTTTCTAGTGCATATTTGAGCACTTTGAAGCATCCGTGATGACCTACAAGGACATGGACGAAATATACAAGATGCACCTTAATAAATTTCGTCATAGCTTATTTTAGGTGTTGTGCCACCTTATTTTCGGGTCAGGCCCATGTAATTTTGAAATACTTAAGTATAGGCTGTTTTTAGAGTCCGTATGTGAGGGGAAACCAAGTTAGGGTTGGTTTCGGACCCCTCCTACAAGGGGCCACAAAATTCCCCCTACTCCTCCATATATACAGCCCTTAGGGTGTTGTTTAGACTTTGGTTTTGTTTAGATTAAAAGTTCGCCATAGCTGCAACTTCGCGTACCTCGTTTGTGTTCAACGACCAGACCAAGATGTCACAGAACCCCACCTTGATCAATAAAGCTTTTCATCTTATATTCGCAATACCCAGATTGCAATCTCAGTTTCTTGCTTGTTCTTCATTTGCTTGCAGGACATAGACCCTCGTGGTCAGGTTGGTCGTGCTCCGGCGTGGTCAATAACCTCTCGAAGTTGATTTAGCGATTGCTAAGGCGCGACGTCCTCGCACATTCGTAGTCAGATCATCAAAGTCTACTCCTCCGAAAATGATAATCACCATCTCATTGAAAGATGGGACACCTTCGCCTCTATCAAGGGGTATCAGATTTCCAGGTTGCTTGGTGAGATTTTCCATTTTTTTTCATAGTTTAGGTCGAGTCTGTTCTTCATACCTACAGTCCACGAAAAAGCCACAAAAAAATTAGGGTTAGTTCATCATATCCAAACCAATCTGAGCCATAGCATAATCTTTTTTGTATTTGCTTTGTTGAATTTGCGGTTGCATCATCGTGTCAAGTTGCTGGTCTTAGTGTCTAGTCCTTTAGAGTTTTGAGTTCTGTTCACAAGTTGTCACGCCGCCGCCGCACCATCATCACCACCGCTGCCATATACCACCATCATCGTCACCGCTGTCATATACCACCATCATCATCGCCGCTATCATATACCACATATCCGCCGCCATCACGCTAATCCGAGTCCACCTCCATCACAGATTCGCCACCAGTCCATGTTCCACCGATGTACATATCTCCGCCACCAGTCCGAGTTCCAACAGATTCATCTCCGCCACCAGTCGGATTTCCACCAGATTCATCTCCACCACCAGTCCTAGTCCGAGTCCAGTGTTTGTTGCTTTGTTTTCAATTTCCAGATCATGCCATACTCTTAGTCATGACAGAGTAGGAATCCCCAACTTTCGTGCCACCCGTAGAAGAAAAATAGTTCCAGTTTTAAACAAAACGAAAAAAAAGTGAAAAAAGTGCAAAAAGTGCAAAAAAAGGAAAAATCATAGTGTGCTCCTCCTTTGTTTACGTGCAACGCCATGATTTTGTTAGTGTTCTAGGCTCACGTCTCTAGCACGGTCTAGCCTAGGACCAGTACAGTACCATCGTTGAGCGCTTATTCAACTTTGCATCTCTGAATTGATTATTGCTGACCTTTTTGCTACCATATTATAAGCCATCCCAGCTCCACATACACCTACATCGTGCGTTTGACTCTCCCTGGTAATCGCTCTATCCAAGCTTTGAGAGTTTTGACTACAACTGTTGCTGATCACCGCCTGCTGCTTGGTAAGAACTGGTAAGACTTTGAGATTCGCTTGACGGATTTGTGACACCCCACCACTTTCTAGTAGTCTGTAGGATCATATTCTTGTGTGTTTCTATTGCTGCTAACCATGTCAGGATCACAAGCCGACGAGATTGACTTGGTGAACATGACGAAGAAGGAGCTTCATGATAAATTTCAACAAATGTTGAGCCAACAGGTGGAAGACGTGATGGCCAGCTTTGGAAAGGCACTGGAGAGGATTGATGACGTTGAGAAGACAATTGACACCAAGTTGGACGCCAAGTTCGATGAAATACTCGCGCGTCTTCCACAACCACCACCTGCATCTGCTACACCATTACAATAACAACAAGAACAACAACCACCTCCACGTCGCGAAAAAGCCCTCCGCCGAGCTGGCCGTGTTCCCCTTGAGCCAGGACAAACTTCCGGTGTCGCTGCTACTGCTGTTGATGCTTCTGTAGCTCCTGATGCTACTGCAGAGGTGGAGGACTATTATGAGGATGAGGTTGATCAAAATCAGAACTACGTGCAACCACCAGCACCACCAGCACCAGGTCAACCTCATGCATATAATCGCAATGGTAGGGCTGTAGCACCACCTCAGGTACGAGATTATGACCATATTCCTAAGCTGAAATTGAATATTCCACCATTTGAGGGTAGATACATTCCTGATGTATATCTTACTTGGGAGTTAGAAACTGAACAACATTTCACATGCTTACAATATCCTAAGGATAGATGTGTTGCTGCTGCTGTTTGTGAATTCACTAGTTTTGCTTCTGTTTGGTGGTCTGAACATTGTAGATTATATCATGATAATATCCCTACTACTTGGGCTGCTTTGAAAACTGCTATGCGTACTCGTTGGGTTCCACCATATTATCAACGTGAATTACTTCTAAAACTGGAACGTTTGAGACAAGGAAAAAATTCTGTAGAGGAGTATTATCAGGAATTACAAACTGGTATGATTAGATGTGGTATTGTTGAGGATAGTGAAGCTATGCTTGCACATTTTATGGGTGGATTAAATAGAGAGATTCAGACCATTTTAGAGTATAAGGAGTATAACAATATCACTCGTTTATTCCATCTTGCTTGCAAAGCTGAATGTGAAGTGCAGGATCGACATGCATTGGCGCGGACTAATTTTTTTGCAGGTCGACCTTCATCATGGACACCGCGTGCATCTTCTACTTCCACACATTCTGCTACACCGGCACCTCCGTCAGCTGCCACCTCCAGCCGTGATACAAGAAAGCATGCACTACCACCACTATCTGCCAAGAGCACACCTACCGGGCCTGCACATAGCTCTTCTTCATCCATGGCATCAACAGGGCACACACATGATATTATTTGTCATCATTGTAAGGGTAGAGGTCATTATGCTAGAGAATGCCAATCTCTGCGTGTTATGATTGCTACTGAGGATGGTGGGTATGAGTCCGCTAGCGACTATGATGAGGAGACTTTGGCTCTTATTACAAGTGAATAACACGGTGGAGATGATTCTGATTATGAGACGCAATACATGGCTGCTGAAGATGCTGACAGGTATGAAAGTTTAGTTGCTCAACGTGTTTTGAGTGTGCTGGTCACACAAGCTGAGCAAAATCAGAGGCATAATTTGTTCCATACAAAGGGAGTTGTGAAGGAACGTTATGTTCGCGTCATCATAGATGGAGGGAGCTGCAACAACTTGGCTAGCATGGAGATGGTGGAGAAGCTATCTCTCACCACAAGACCACATCCACATCCTTACTACATCCAATGGTTCAACAACAGTGGCAAGGTTAAGGTAACACGTACTGTTCGTGTGCTTTTTAGTATCTCTACATATGCTGATTATGTTGATTGTGATGTGGTACCCATGCAAGCATGTTCCTTATTACTTGGTAGACCATGGCACTTTGATAAAAATTCTATACACCATGGTAGAAACAATCAGTATACTCTTATTCATAAGGATAAACATATTACTTTGCTTCCTATGACTCCTGATTCCGTTTTGAAAGATGATATTAATAGAGCTAATAAAGCAAAACATGAGAAAAATAAGAGTGAAAATCAGATTGTGGCAAAAGAATTTGAGCAACAAATGAAGCCTAATAATCAACCATCTAGTGTTTCTTATGAAATTAAATTGAAAAGTGCATGTTTACTTGCCACCAAATCTGATATTGATGATCTAGATTTTAGCAAATCTGTTTGCTATGATTTTGTGCGCAAAGAGGCATTATTTTCATTCGAGGACGTGCCTTCCTCTTTGCCTCCTGCTGTCACTAACATTTTGCAGGAGTTCGCTGACGTCTTTCCACAAGATGTGCCACCGGGATTACCAGCTATTCGTGGGATTGAGCATCAGATTGACTTAATTCCCGGTGCTTCGCTGCCAAACCGTGCGCCATACCGTACCAATCCAGAGGAGACAAAGGAGATTATGTGTCAAGTACAGGAGCTGCTCGACAAAGATTATATATGCGAATCTCTTAGTCCTTGTATTGTTCCTATTATACTAGTGCCAAAAAAGGATGGTACGTCGCATATGTGTGTTGATTGTAGAGGCATTAATAATATTACTATTCGTTATCGTCATCCTATTCCTAGGCTAGATGATATGCTTGATGAATTGAGTGGCTCTACAATATTCTCCAAAGTTGATTTGCATAGTGGATACCATCAAATTCATATGAAATTGGGAGATGAATGGAAAACAACATTTAAAACTAAGTTTGGTTTATATGAGTGGTTAGTCATGCCTTTTGGGTTAACTAATGCACCTAGTACTTTCATGAGATTAATGAACGAAGTTTTACGTGCTTTCATTGGACGATTTGTGGTAGTTTATTTGGATGATATATTGATTTATAGCAAATCTTTGGAAGAACATTTGGAACATTTACGTGCTGTTTTTATTGCTCTACATGATGCACGTTTGTTTGGTAACCTTGGGAAGTGCACCTTTTGCACCGACAGAGTATCTTTTCTTGGCTATGTTGTTACTCCAAAGGGAATTGAAGTTGATAAAGCCAAGATTAAAGCTATTGAGAGTTGGCCGCAGCCCAAAACGGTCACACAAGTGAGGAGTTTTCTTGGACTCACTGGTTTCTATAGGCGTTTTGTGAGAGATTTTAGTACCATTGCTGCACCTCTCAATGAGCTTACAAAGAAGGATGTGCCTTTTGTTTGGGGTACCGCACAGGAAGAAGCCTTCACGGTATTGAAAGATAAGTTGACACATGCTCCTTTACTCCAACTTCCTGATTTTAATAAGACTTTTGAGCTTGAATGCGATGCTAGTGGAATTTGATTAGGAGGTGTGTTACTACAAGATGGCAAACCTGTTGCATACTTTTCTGGAAAATTGAGTGGGCCTAGTCTGAACTATTCTACTTATGATAAAGAATTATATGCTCCTCTTCGGACCTTAGAAACATGGCAACATTATTTATGGCCCAAAGAATTTGTTATACATTCTGATCATGAATCTTTGAAACACATTAAAAGTCAAGCAAAACTGAACCGTAGACATGCTAAATGGGTTGAATTCATTGAGACTTTTCCTTATGTCATTAAACACAAGAAGGGTAAAGAAAATGTTATTGCTGATGCATTGTCTTGTCATTATACTATGCTTTCACAACTTGACTTTTAAAATATTTGGTTTGGAGACCATCAAAGATCAATATGTGCATGATGCTAAATTTAAAGATGTATTGCAGAATTGTAAAGAAGGGAGAACATGGAACAAATTCGTCGTTAATGATGGATTTGTGTTTCGTGCTAACAAGCTATGCATTCCAGCTAGCTCCGTTTGTCTTTTGTTGTTGTAGGAGGCGCATGGAGGAGGGTTAATGGGACACTTTGGCGTGAAGAAGACGGAGGATATACTTGCTACACATTTCTTTTAGCCAAAGATGAGATGGGATGTTGACCGTTTTTTGTTGCTCGCTGCACTACATGTCAAAGAGCTAAGTCACGACTCAATCCTCATGGTTTATATATGCCTTAGCCTGTACCTAGTGTTCCTTGGGAGGATATATCTATGGATTTTGTTTTAGGATTACGTCGAACAAAGAAGGGGAGGGATAGCATATTTGTTGTCGTGGATAGATTTTCGAAAATGGCACACTTCATACCATGTCATAAAAGCGATGATGCTGCTAATGTTGCTGATTTGTTCTTTCGTGAAATTATTCGCTTGCATGGTGTGCCAAATACTATTGTTTCAGATCGTGATACTAAATTTCTTAGCCACTTTTGGAGATGTTTATGGGCTAAGTTGGGGACTAAACTATTTTTTAGTACTACTTGTCACCCCCAAACTGATGGATAAACTGAAGTAGTCAATAGAACTTTTGTCTACTATGCTTAGGGTTGTTTTGAAGAATAACAAGAAAATGTGGAAAGAATGCTTGCCTCATATTGAATTTGCTTATAATCGTTCGCTGCATTCAACTACTAAGATGTGCCCTTTTGAAATTGTGTATGGTTTCCTACCTCGTGCACCTATTGATTTGTTGCCTCTTCCATCTTCGGAGAAGGTTAATTTTGATGTTAAACAATGTGCTAATTGATGTTAAAAATGAATGAGTTAACTATGGAGAACATTGAGCGTATGAATGCTAAATATAAACTTGCTGGAGATAAGGGTAGAAAATGTCTTGTGTTTGCACCTGGAGATCTTGTTTGGTTACATTTGCGTAAGGATAGATTTCCTGATTTGCGCAAATCAAAGCTAATGCCACGTGCTGATGGTCCTTTTAAGGTGTTAGAGAAAATAAATGATAATGCATATAAACTTGAGCTGCCTACATATTTTGGGGTTAGTCCCACTTTTAACATTTCAGATTTGAAGCCTTATTTGGGTGAGGAAGATGATGCAGAGCATCCTACGATCATCTCCATGTACACTACATCTACTCTCCAAGCCCCAAGAGGACATAAGACGAGACTTCAAGTATACACCATTGGACACAAGGTGAACTCGCTCCTCTCTGAATCGTCACTTTCCACATGTGAGACATGGCTACTACCTCAAACATATGTGCTATGCATGACCCGGAACCAAGAGGAAGGCCATGGAACAACTAGGAGCATTGGACAAGACGGCGAGGACACCAAGCACGAGGAACAAGAGGAAGAGCTGCGAGGACGCTAAAGCTCTCAGACGTCCGACGACCTCCGGACGACCGACGATCTCCGGACGTCCGACGCCTGGAGACTCCACCAGCTAGATCGACTCCAACCGAGGCATCCTACAGCGCCCGGACGAACGCCAGACACCGGACGTCCGACACTCTTTAGCGCCCGGACGACCGACCCGACCGGACATCCGGCATTACCGGACTAGAGCCAAAACATCGGAAGTCCAAAGACTTCCGGACAACCGGACGCCCGCGAGCGACCGGACGACCGACAGCCGTCGGACGTCCATCGCCTGTCTGCGCACACTGTATTGGGCCGAAGCCCATGTACCCCTCACTTACCCCTTTGTGGCCCTAGACTATATATACTCCTCCACCTCCTCCTAGTTAGGGTTAGCAAAGGATTAGCTCAATTTAGAGATAGAGCTTTGCTCATCCACTTGGTTACTTCTCCATCGGAGTTCACGACCTCTACGGAGAAGATCCCCCAAGCGGATTCAAGACCCCTAACGGGAAGACCTCAAGACCTCCTCACGGAGAAGAACTAGTTACCGTTTGTATCGTCCCTTGTTGATCGTGGATCATGTATCTCTTCGTGTTTCGAGGATCTAGCACATGTGTAATCGAATCTTGTTGGTTTGAGTGATTTCCCTCGTTTTCCCCTCGTGTTTCCCCTCATGTTTCCCCTCGTGTTCTTCATAGGATCCCTCCAATCGTGAAAGATCGGGCCCTAGGGCTATACCCTACATCACCTTGGTATCATGAGCCACGTTGATCACGAATTTGGAGCCCCTACCCCCGTTTTCTAGCCTTCTTTTGCTTGATTTAGTCCTAAATTTTGAAAATCCCCACCAAAAATAGCCCCAATTTTTTTTGTGATTTGTTGGTTTGATGATGTTTTGTTGATTTTGATCCATGGATTTGCTTGGTTTCGAGTGGATCTAGCATCTCCCCAAGTTTCCCATCTTTCATCCACGAAATCTCATCAGTTTTGACCCCCAAATCACCAATTTCAGCCCAAAATCGCGTCCCAAAACTCGCATCTCGCATTGACCCAGACCCACCGGACGATCGACGTTTTATCGGACGTCCGAGCCCCTGGAACCACCGGATGTCCGACCATTACCGGACGACCGGAGCCACCCATCCCGAGCCAAAACATCGGATTTCCAGTCATTTCCGGACGTCCGTTCCGCGCTCCAGCCATCGGACGACCAACCCTTATTGGACGTCCGACCCCTGTACAAACTGACTTCGGCTGCTTTTTGTTTTGCCCATAACTAATTCATCCGAACTCCGATTTTGACATTCTTTTGCTTGTTTTGAAGCTATTGACATCCCCCTTCCCACAAAAATACCACCAACATCATTTGACTCCATAATTTTTTTGGAACTTTGGCATCTTTGCCTAGGGCCTCCACCACATCATCCGCTATACCACCATCGACTTCCGCAACCTAACCCATTTTGTTCCATATAGCATTAGTGGTTGCTTGAGTAGTGATTCGGGTCTCCTAAGGTGTTTCGGCTACTTAGGGACGGTTACTTCTTCATCAACCACCACCATAACCTTGTCCACCATACACTTCCGCCACCCCACCTTAACCCATTTTTGTTTGAGCTTGTTTGAGTTGTGGCTTGTGTCTCCTAAGGTGTTTCGGCTACTTAGGGATGGCAACTTCAACTCGCATAACCCATCATTCCACTTCGGCATTGCCGAGTGCAAAACCACCACCGCATTCCGCTACCACCATTTGACATTTGCCTTTGAGATTTTGAGTTCGCGGTTTTTTCCGTTTCCTTGGGTGTTTTGGCTAACTAGGAACGGGCCGACATCGGCAACACCGCCTCTCATCATCGCCAAGGACGGTAACCTCGACGACACCATTGTATATCCCCTTGCCATTGCATTGATAACCCCTAGCCCATTTTGCGTCACTTGCCTATCGAGACTAGCCCTTTGAGTATTGCCGGCAACGTTACTTGTGCACATTAGTGATCATCGATCCGCCCTTCCATTGCATACATACCATACCATATTGGTATCATCTTTGTATCATATCATCTCTTGTGTCACAAGTTTGTTCCCGCATATACACAATTGCTATCTTGGTTTGTGCATTTCGCATAGTGGCCATTTCAAAAAAAAAGAATAAGCTTTTAAGCAAAAGAGAGAGAGCAAAGAAGCTTGTAAGCAATAGCCATAGCATCATACCACACTGCATAAGATTGTCATACCCGATCATCTTGGATCATCTTGAGAAGAACACCGGGAACCATACATACATATAGCATACTTGGGATAGAAAGTTGATACATTTTGCATATCATAGGTTGTGCACAAGTGTCGTATCCGCCTATTGAGCAATCGTGCTAGCATCTCTCTAGAGTTGTGCAACACGAGCGTTTTCCGTGGATTCCACATTTTGTGCTCATTCCTTGGTTGCACGACCCCATTTATCTATCCGTGTGTGTGTTTCCATGTGCCACATTTTGCTATTGGTCTACTTGTTTCACTTGCGAATTTGTGAATCTCTTTCAACATTATTGACTCTTGCTAACATTTTGCATCAAATTTTTTTGCCACTATCCTCACCGAGCTCCACCATAAGCTTTACTTGTGTAGGTTTGAGAATTGACAAGATCTGATACCAATTGTGCTATTTCCTTGCTACACTATTGAGTGATCATTGATCCATTTTCAACATTGGATAAGGTACATTTGGTCTAGTTCTTCTCTTTTTCCTACTCATATTTGCTCAAGGCTTGTGATGGATAGGCAAGGCATTTCATCTCCGGTCTTCGACAACAGCGACGGCACGAACAACTACATCACCAAAACGTCCATCTTTGATCTACAACGACAAATGCAAGGCGCACAATCAAGCTTGCGAGAGTGCATCGACAACCTCGCCATCGACATACGACACTCTGAGTGGCGGACAAGAGACTACCTCGACAACAAGCTTTCCGCACAAAAGGAGGAGGAAGATGCAAGGATGGAGGAGATTCGGACCTTGTTGATCAACCGTTCTTCCCCTTCATCATCCTCAAGGCGACGGCGAGCAAGTCGATCATCTTCGGAGCGCCCAAGCAATGCAAGCGCAATTTGTCCACGTCCACATCTACATGGCGACCACCATCACATTCGTGATCCCCATCGTCATGAAGGGCAAGTCACCTCCAAGCAACATCTGCACGACAACGATGAACGACATCTACTATGAGCTCAAGTGCGACAACGACACCATCATCATGAAGATTCTCTAGACGCGCAAACCTACAAGTCCCAACAAGCTCTACAGCATGCCAAGGCCAAGCCTCAAGAGCATAAGAGAAGACCGCGAGACAAGCACCACCAAGAGGAAGCTACGGCTACTACCACCACTTCGGCATCTTCGACAAGTGCTATCAAGGCATCTTCGCCTTTGGATGTACGACATCTTCGCCTACTTCCCATGAGTTCGCCTACCTCGACATCTTCAACGATAAGGCGACCACCTACAAGCAAGGGTGACACTTCCATCTTTGGAAGCCCCTCAAGAAAGATGGCCGAGCATGGGAAAATCCCTTTCACCATGGAGACGAGCTACGAGGTGCCATATCATATGGGCCTCATACAAGAAGACGACAAGAAGGTCGAGCAAGGGCCATCCCCTTCGACCACGTCGACGAGCACGAATCTCTTCAACAACATGAAGACTGCGCCCATATTGGACTCACACTCCGAGTCAAGCTACGAGACCGTGCATGAGACCCTCTCTTTGGTCTCGGAGGAGAGCGATGATTTGCCAAATCCTATGGCATTCATGTTTGGAGGCATTATGGATGAGGAGGTTGAGCATGGGATTATCCCTTCAACCAAGGTGGCGATAGGAGTTGAGCATGGAGGCATGGAGACACTTGCACCTACATCTCTGCGACACCTACATATGACGAGATGACCCAATTTCCCATGTGAGGAGAGCCACCACCGCATGCGTGACATGAGTGACTCCACCATATGTGACATTGAGTGCATTTCCTATGAGAGGATGAGTGTGACCACCACTAGCCCCACACTTGAGAGCATGCCACACATCCTATGTGAGGTTGAGAGCCATTTGAGTGACTCCACCAACCATACGAGTGAGAGCATCCAAGAGGGAGTGAGTGAGCCACAACCCTTAGTGAGTGAGGTAGTTGACACGGCATGTGAGGCCACTATGATTTCTAATGACTTACTCTCTACTCCGAGTGTGTTTTCCCTTTTGGTGCTAGGTCTCCTACATGACGACATGCCTATCCTCGACGAGTCCATACCTCCAATGGAGACGATGATGGCCATGGTGGACGATGATGCCCCCCCTACATGGTTCCATCAAGATGAAGATGACAAAGAGTGGATCTTCGACACCTCACCTACAACACATGAGCGACGCTCCAAAGGTACCATAGGTGATGGTGCTTCACTTGTCCCGCTAGTGGACTATCTTACAAATGATTGCTTGCATGATGATGATCAACTTATGGATTCACCACATACTATGTCTTCTACATGCTTAGATATGCCACCCATTTATGATGAATATGATGATGAGCATGTTGAATTGCCTAGTTGTGATGCTATGCTCCATAGGATATCATGTGAAAATTCTTTTGGTCACATCATGTTTGACAATCCTTTGAACTTGTCATATGCTATGAGTGAGATCTCCCATATTGCATCATTCCAATCTCAACATAGTAACTATGCATGCCCCATTAAAATAAATCCCATTTGCACTTATGGCATAGATGACAAGGTCATGGTTATTGGAATGTGCTTCTCTTGTGATGATATTGCCATGCTTCCTTTACATGATTTGTGCAATTCATCTACTATGCCATGCCATGAACACATTGCTTCAGATATGCATTGTTTTCGATGTTGTCAATATTCTCCATGTGATGTTTCCACTAATGCTCATGAGGAGACCCCCATAGTTTCCTCATAGATATTAGGAGATTTTGATGCATTCCATACTTTGCATGATTCCCATAATTGCATGCACCATATGCATTCCATGAATAACAATGCTCTACATATTTCTCATGATGCATTACACAATTCGAGTCTCAATTATGCTATACATAATAACAAACCTCTCATGATGGATGACATGTTTTTATATCATGCATCTCATTTATTTGAGCATTGGATATTTTGTGCTAACCAACACATGCACGTATGCATCATGATGGATGATGTGTACATATACCACGCACACACAATTTTCCCTTTGCCTTTGTTTTGTGTAGGCACTCACATATACTCGTCAACCTCTCAATCCCAAGGGTTGATGATGACTTGGGATCCCGTGGACTACCCTTACCATCGTTCTCTTCGTGCAACGACTACGCGCATCTCTTCTACTTGGCTCTCACACGGCTATGGGCTATATACCAATTGTCATCTTATACCCATTTTCCCGTGTTCACTTTGCATGTTATGCCTCTTTATATGCCTTTGCCATGCAATTGTGACCCTTGCCTGCACTTACATGTGATTCACCATTATGCTACTTCTATGTGTATTTGCATGCTTGGTGGAGATCCTAGTAGCTATTGCCATGATTTCCTTGTGCCCCATGCTATTGATGCTTGTTGTGTTGGGAGAGTCATGATATCCCATTGCTATTTACATATGGCCTTTCGCCAATACATTGATGATATTTTGCTCATATCTTGCTTTCATGCTTGTGATATGTCATCTGCATTATTCATGACCACTATTTGCACACATGACATGCTTGCCATGATTCCTTCTAGTACGTTGCATCTTTGCAGTACTAGCTTGCTTGCCTTGATCACTATGATTGCTTACTTTGTCGCATCACCCATGTTCCATTCTTACTCGCTTTCTTGGGTTGATGACATATATGTTCCTGCCTCTCACATGATTTATATTGATCATTGTCACTTGTGTCACTTACTTGTGAGGCATGCTTGTTTGATTGAGCCTATTGTATTTGGTTGTTCTCACATCATATGCCTTCATACTATGAAATACTCCCTTGTCCTTTCTTATAATGAACATGATGCATACACTTGTTGGGTATCTTACCACACGAATGATAGTTTTGCACTTCCGCTAACCTCATTTGTTTTTCCAAGAGTTTGTCATGTTCTTTCATTTTGAAGGATTCACAAGGCGGTACCATCTTGAGACATATTAGTCATGCAAAGGTCTACATGATGCGCGAAACCAACACTTTCGACATCCTCATAAAGGTGAACTCCTTCCCTTTGAGCCATCCTCAAATACGCATATTGGATGGGTCATTCTTTCATTGTTGTTTCCTTCTTGTTGTCTACAAGATACATCTCGTGAACGGAGGAGCGACATTGGAGATGGACCCCATGGACCTTCAAGTTGAGGAACGCTCACACTTAGTGGATGCACCTACTTTGGAAGCACCACCGGACCACCATTTCTACCACGACATCAAACCATGGTATGACAATACCCATAACAAATTTGCATCTTATGCACTGATTGACTCACATTATACTTGCCTTGTTGCATCTTCTATTCCCATGTCATCCATGATATATGAGCTTGTGCACTTTCGTAGCAAATTTGTTGTGATCTTCCTTGATGGCATATTCATACATCATGATCATATTGCCCATCATCAATTGCATGATCACATACTCACATTGAGCACCAATTACCATGTCCATGCTTTTGATACACCGTCCCATTATGACATCATTTTGCACAATGGTTGCATTGTCACATTCATAGCACATTTGTGAGCACCATGAACGAATTTGCTACCATGAATGCATTACATATCATTCTACATCTTTTGGATAGGCTTCATGCGGTTTGTCACGAACAATCTTGCCGAACGGACTCATACTTACTTGATGGACACTTTGTGTGCGCTAACCATTGTATTTCCGAGTGTCGCTTGTGTTTGCTCCTTTTGCATGTCTATCACTCCGGAGACACCTTGGAGTACTTGGATTGCGCCATGTCTTCAACTCCGTCCAACCACAAGTCCGTCCACGACAACCGTTTCCATGGTGATGAGGATCACGATCCGAGGTCGGATCTTTCCCAAGGGGGGGGGGGAGATGATGCGGAGCATCCTACGATCATCCCCATGTACACTACGTCTACTCTCCAAGCCCCAAGAGGACATAAGACGAGACCTCAAGTATATGCCATTGGACACAAGGTGAACTCGCTCCTCTCTGAATCGTCACTTTCCACATGTGAGACATGGCTACTACCTCAAACATATGTGCTATGCATGACCAAGAACCAAGAGGAAGGCCATGGAACAGCTAGGAGCATTGGATAAGACGGTGAGGACACCAAGCACGAGGAACAAGAGGAAGAGCTGCCAAGAAGCTACAGCTCTCGGACGTCTGACGACCTCCGGACGACCGATGATCTCTGGACGTCCGACGCCTGGAGACTCCACCAGCCAGATCGACTCCAACCGAGGCATCCTACAGCGCCCGGACGACCGCCAGGCACCGGACGTCCGACACTCTTCAGCGCCCGGGCGACCGATGCCGACCGGACATCCGGCATTACGGACCAGAGCCAAAACATCGGAAGTCCGAAGACTTCCAGACGACCGGACTACCGCGAGCGACCGGACGACCGACAGCCGTCGGACGTCCGACGCCTGTCTGCGCACAGTGTATTGGGCTGAAGCCCATGTACCCCTCACTTACCCCTTCATGGCCCTAGACTATATATACTCCTCCACCTCCTCCTAGTTAGGGTTAGCAAAGGATTAGCTCAATTTAGAGATAGAGCTTTGCTCATCCACTTGGTTACTTATCCATCGGAGTTCACGACCTCTGCGGAGAAGATCCCCCAAGCGGATTCAAGACCCCTAACGGGAAAACCTCAAGACCTCCTCACGGAGAAGAACTAGTTACCGTTTGTATCGTCCCTTGTTGATCGTGGATCGTGTATCTCTTTGTGTTTTGAGGATCTAGCACATGTGTAATTGAATCTTGTTGGTTTGAGTGATTTCCCTCGTTTTCCCCTCGTGTTTCCCCTCGTGTTCTTTGTAGGATCCCTCCAATCGTGAAAGATCGGGCCCTAGGGTTCTACCCTACATCATCCAACAAGGAGTACAAACCGAAAGACGAGCACATGGAGGCATACCTGGAAGAGGTACATAAAATTGAAAAGTGCTTCTTGGGCTTAGAATTACAGCATGTTCCGCATGGCGCGAACAGGGAAACGGATGACATCGCCAAGAGGGTATCCCGCCGCGAGCCTCAAAAGCCGGGCATCTTCGAGGAAAGGCTCTTCAAGCCGTCGGCTGTGCCTCCTACCGCAGACCTGACGCTGTTTCGGGAGGAGCCACCGCTAGCGCCGCCCTCGGGCGCCCCAGCATGCGGCCCGACCTCAGGAGCTCACCTGCTCCTGGCGTTGGAACCTCAGGCGGGCGACTGGACCGAGGAGTTCAAGGCGTACTTGCTCCGTGGCACTCTACCAGAGAAGGAGGAAGACGCAGAGCGCATGGCTCGTCAGGCCACTGCTTATTACCTGTATGACGGCGAGCTGTACCGTAGACACCCCAACGATGTCTCGCTGGGTGTGTGTCCGAGGAGCAGGGGCGTGAGCTGTTGGCCGACATCCACGGTGGAGATTGCGGACACCACTCCTCGTCACGCACTCTCATGAGAAAGGTGTTCCGCAATGGGTTCTACTGGCCTACGGCGCTCCACGACGCCACCGAGCTGGTCCGATCCTGTGAGGCCTGCCAGTTCCACGCCAAGCAGATTCACCAGCCCGCGCAAGGACTCCAGACCATCCCGCTCTCGTGGCCCTTCACAGTTTGGGGGCTGGATATACTGGGCCCATTCTCTCGGGCAGCCGGCGGCTACCGCTACCTCTACGTTGCCGTCGGCAAGTTCACCAAGTGGGCGGAGGTGGAGCCTGTGTGCACCATTCCCGTCGGCTCAGCCGTTAAGTTCATCAAGGGCCTCGTGAGCTGATTCAGTGTCTCCAACCGCATCATTACCGACAATGGCTCCTAGTTCACAAGCAATCTCTTCAGGACATATTGTGCTAACCTTGGAACGCAGATATGCTATGCTTCGGTGGCGCACCCGCGGAGCAACGGCCAGGCTGAGCGCGCCAACGCGGACGTCCTGAGGGGCCTCAAGACAAGGAGCTTCAAGAGGAAGTTGGAGGCCTACGGCAGGGGTTGGCTCGATGAGCTTCAGTCCGTGTTGTGGTCCGTTCGCACTACTGCGACTAAGCCCACCGGCGAGACCCCATTCTTCCTCATCTATGGGGCTGAGGCGGTCCTCCCGCACGAGGTCAAGCATCATTCCCCATGAGTCTTGGCATTAGACGAGGCGCATTAGGATGCCTCGCGGGGAACTGATCTTGTGCTCGGAGAGGAGGCCCGCCGCCAAGCTTCTCTCCATGCCGCGAGGTACCAGCAGGTGCTGTGGCGCTATGACTGCCGCAATATCCGCCCCTGGACTCTCAAAGTCGAGGATCTCGTCTTGAGGTGGGTCCTCTTTAGGGAGGGCCTCCACAAGCTCTCGCCCATGTGGGAGGGCCCGTTCAGGGTCGCCCGCGTCTCCAGGCCCGGTGCTGCACGCCTCGAGATGGAGGACGGGGTCCCCGTCCAGTATGCTTGGAACATCCAGCATCTTCGCAAGTTCTACCCGTGACACTCTCACGTAATAATGAGTGGGGTTGTACACGCCCCGGAGTCTCCCGGTGTGCCGCCCCACGGCCTCACAGGAGCTCCCACCCACGCCCAAGTGGAAGCCCCATGCTCCGCATTTGTGGACGACACGGCTATGCCCATGCCCAAGTGGAGGCACCATGCTCCGCGCTGGTGGGAAGACTAGCTTAGGCGCCGGACGCGGCTGTTTTTTCATTCTCTCTTGTAACCAATTTTGCCCCTTCTTGGAATGAAGTTTGATGTTTTTGCATTTTTATTCAAAAGGGATCAGGATTTTTCTCCTTGCGGTGTTTTCCTTCTTGAATCTCATTTTTAGAGGAAGTGGCGGCTGCCGGTTGCTCCCTCCCATGCGTCCCGCGAGCGAGGACTGGGCACAGTATGTACGCTCGAGCCAGCCCGGCGGCGTTGAGGGCCCAGGCCACAACAGCCCCGGGTCCGCCCGTGCGCACACCTCACCAAGACTCGGGCGTCTGAATCCTCGCGCGATGCTCTCGAGCGAGCCAACAGGCACGTGTTGCCTTCGGCCCCTGGCCTCAGGACGCTCACCTCCTGGCCTTGTCGGGCATCGCGACCCGGCATACCGGCGATAGTCGACCCTCGCTCGGGGGATCTAGACGCAGAATGGGCGCCAAAGAAGGGTGGCCTGGGAAAACACAATCACGGTCTGGCACATCATTAAGGAATCCTTCGTCAAGTGCCTTTTACATCTCCACGAGGCTCGATGCCTAGCGGAGGCGCCCCGAAGACCCTGAACCCTTGCAAGTCCCCCAGGGCCTCGCGAGCCGCGAGCCCCTCGTGGCTCCGGAGCCATCCCGTCCATTAGAAGGGAGCCTCCCCGGGAAGCTCCTCTGGCTGCCTCGACGCTCCAGCAGCATCGTTGCTGGAATGAGGAGTGTGCATAGGATCAAAAGCTCCGAAGGAGCGCGCCCCCGCGACGCAGGAACCCACCAAGGGCCACGAGCGCACCAAGCTAAGTTATCCTAATCGCGCCAGGCAGGAACCTTTCAATTAATGACAATATAATGCTAGGGTATGAGCAGGAAACACTAACATAATGGCGCAAGCGCCGCAGTTCATTACACGCCCCCGCGGGGCTCTTCACGACTCTTGATGCAGGAAATAAAAAAAGGCAAAACAAAAGAAGCAGCCTCCCGAGGGCCACAGCTCCTAAAGGCCGGCTCCGGCGCCACCCACGCTCAGTCGAAGCCCACCTCCTCCTTAACAGGGGCACGACGGCGTGGCGGCTCATCGTCCTCCTTGATTCGGGCTTGGTGACGTGGCGACTCGTCGCAGTCGTCGTCACTCGAGCTCCCCCCAGAGGAGGCGCCGCTGCTGCTGGAAGTGTCACGGCCATCGCCAAGGGCAAGTTCACCGCTGAGGACGCTGCAGCCGCGAGGGTCATCGTCGTCGGAGTGGTGGTCGCCGTCGCTGCCGTTGCCCTCTGGGCGGCACTCCAGGCACCTGCCATCTTCCCCAAAGACATTGACAAAGAGCATCGCCGCCCCGTCATACTTGAAGAGCATCGCCGCCGTCGGGCTGCAGCCACAGGCCAGCGGGTGCTCCGGCCGGCAACTCCTTCATGAAGAAGAGTGGAAGCTGGATCCAAGTGAGGGGCGGACCCTCCATCCATACCACAAACTCGTGGGCCGTGTCATCCGAGCAGGCCCGCGGGGGAGGTGGCCGAACGGCCGCCGCACTCCTCCCCCCTTGGCCATGGCCACCATAGCTTCCGCGGCCACACCCACGGGAAGGGTTCTTTCCACGGCTGCCGGAGTCGGTGCAGACCGCCAGAGGAGGGCGCCCGCGCCCCCGTGACGACGCTGCTGGCGTGGCCGAAGACTTGCGAGGGTGGCTGTGCCCTCTCTTGGGTGGTGGCGAGCCCTGTCCTTCCCGGGGAGCCTTGCCCTTCTCCTCGGTGGTGAACCTCCTCACTGGTGCCATGGTTGCTGCAGCGGAGGTTGGTGGCGAACCGGTGAGAAGACAAAGATGGGATTGGGCACTGCCGCCTTGCCTTCTTATAGGCACTCGGAGGAGGCTAATCGATGCCCTCTCGCCTCCGTGCAATGATGGCTCCGCAGCGCGCGCCAGGCTTTTTGTCAGCCTGGGCAGTTGCCGAGGTGACGTGGGAATGTGGAGGCGACCGCGTCTCGTCATGCGCCATGCGTCAAGCCTGGCCCGCAGGTGATTGGGGCTCGCGGCGCTTCACCCTTCGCTCCTTGCCTTCGCTTCAAAGCCAGGGCGTGTGCGCCTTGGGCCCGGGGGCTACTATCGGCGTTCTGGGATCGGGGGTACCCAGACTTGCCTGACTATGGCCCAGCGCGTGGCCCTGTCGACGGCCCGGTACGGCCCAGCTACAAGACTCCGCGAACAAGACCCTCGCATGGGCCCCCCGGACTCGCGAGGCGAACGACACCAAGACCTCCCGAGGGGCAGCTCTCCGAGCCTGCCTCCCGAGGAGCGGAGATTTCTATGCAGGTACCCCGCCTCATGAGGCTCGCAGTGACGTGAGCCATGACGACCAAGGCCAGGTAGGCGCCAGCGGGCGCAGAGGAGGACAGTTTCCTCTTTGGTGCTAAGGAGGCAAGGACCAGCGTGGGTTCCCGAGGGATCCCCTAAAGGTTTCCATTCTGGTGCAACAAGACCAAGACCATGAGCTCAGCAGGACGAATGTCATCTTCGAGACCACCACTGCGTCACGACTAGAAGCTTTGCAGGCGAACACCACCTTTCGTCAGGATAAGATGTACCTCCTGTCCCCTTTCAAATTGGCGGTTGTGGAATCCCTTCCCGCCTAAGCTATGAGGGAAGAGGACCAAGGCCTAGTATAAATATAGGCTAGCCTCCACCGTAGAGGGAGATCCGATTCTGGTCCTCTAGAGAGAACCATCCTCACCCACCGAGCCCTCGCGAGGTAGCTCACCCACTATACTAGTTCATCCTCAACCTCCTCGTGAGGCTAATCCACCACGAAGTAGGAGTAGGGTCTTACACCGCAAGGTGGCCCAAACCTGGGTAAACTGCCATGTTCTTCCTTTCCCCGCTCGCACGAACTCGACGAGGTCAAGCCATGGAGTGATGAGCTTGAGGCTGCGGCTAGGTTAGATCTTCGCACACGCCCCAGAGTTCGAACCTTATTGGGTCTGCGGAGCCCTGATTCCAACAGTTGCCATGTGCAATCCATCAACTGCCACCCCATCCTGTCCGTTGAATCGCAATAGTCTCTCAATAGTGGCCGTTCGATCGGATTCACTCTGTGCGGTTATTTTCCCTCGCATATATATACTGCAGTAACCCACTCCCTCATTCACTTTTCTTCCTTCTCGCCCTCATCTCCACCGAAACCCTCGCCGCTATGCTCCACCTTGAGCTCGACGCCGACGACCCCTTCGCCGCGTTACTGCTGAAAAGTGGTCGCCGGAGTCTTTCCTCGCCGCCGCAGGACATCTTCTTCCCCGCGCCGCCGTAGCTGCTGCACGACACCAAGCTAGGGTACGTGCAGTTCCAACTTGGCCCTCCATCCTTCTCGTTTGAGTTCGTCCATGATTATTTCTCTCTGATTTTACCGCATATCTTAGATCTTTATTGCTTAGGTAAATCATGTGGATGTGGTTTGTACTTGTCCCTCGCACCCGAAAAATTTCAGATCTAGGGATTGTGTTATGTCTCACACGAATGGAATGGCTAGCACGCTGACTAGTATTTTTCTTCGGATCTACTAGTTCGTTCTACACATTTCTTTCATTCGAAACATTTCTCAAAGTATGGCTCTAATTTCTTCATCAAAACATTTTCGCCCAAAAATCTTCGCTGAGCATTTGTAACCCTGTCCCCATTTTCCCTCACATCTATTCTCATTCACACATGTATGCAATCAATTGAGGATTCTACTCGACCAATGAGCATGGCCGATAAAGATGAGGTAATCTTGGGTACAGCTAATGAGTCAAAAGCTCCAAATGCAAAGGGCCCAACAGTAGGCCCTTCAACCAGCAAAAGAAAGAGACATGAGCAAAATGCAGATGAGCAAGAAGAAGATGCTACGAACAAAAAGAAAGGTGGCAGGCAATTGTACGCAAATTCAGCTCAGTACATCTCTCATGACAATTACAACAGTGTTCCAAGAGAGACAGAATAGGAAAGAGACAAGCGTCTGCAAAAGATTCGACGCCATTGGGTGCGCAAGTGGTTTAACTATGAAATGGTTCATCCTCGGTTTTGCAAAGTTCTTTGCATTTCATCCTCTGTGGGGCGACTGTCGTGAAATTGGTCTCATTCGTGCAAGTGATCCCTAGGAGAGACCACCTCCACCACCAAATGCTGATGAGTCATCTCTTCGGACTTCTAATTCCTATCCTGATGAAAAGGCCAAGAGACAGAAGAACGCTGAAAAGAGACCCAAAAAGGCAGAAAAAGAAAGAGCTCGAGAAGAAGAAAATCGTCGCCTTATCAAATCTGACGTTGAGAAGAAGAAGGCTGAAGGAATATCAGAAGGGTGTTCTAAGCGCAAACATGATCCCAGCACTACTGCACTGAAGAAAAAGAGTGCACCGAAGAAGAGGACAACTGCACTGGTCGATAGAAATGCGGAACGAAATTCCTCCGATCAAGATGATCCTCCACTCACAAGAGAAGATGTTCAAGCTTCTCTCTCCGAGCAAGTGAACATCACCACATTTACCGTGCTACCTGATCTATGAGCTTGTACCTCTCCAATAGCACCTCCGAAGAAGATCATTCTGAAGAGAAAAACCTCACAGACCACTATCACTATGGTAGATCATGTGAATACAACCACTCATCCTACTCCAATCAACTTGCAAGATTTGGTAGTTGATGCCCCTATTAGCACAGCTAAGCCAGGCGAGCAAATTCCAAAGCCAAAAGTGAAGAAAATCACGGCTCCTGCCAAGGCTCCATCCACCAAGCAAACTGCTCCTCGTGATCCTGCACCGAAAGTAAAGGCTGCTCAGTTTGCTCCCTCCTTGACACAACCATTGGTTTCTATGCCTCCAACCGAGCAAGTTACTATGCAACCTGCACCTGTTGCACAGACTGATGTCCAATCCGAAGCTCCACACTATTTCAATCATGTATTCATCATGGAGCAGCTTGACAAATTCATTGGAAATCCATTCAATGGTGAAGTGGCATCTTTGCCAATTCCTTCTAAAGTTATTAAACAAGCATCTGATGTTGTTCGGGACATGACAGAAGTTTCTGTTGAGATCAACAACCTCCAAGCCAAACTCAATGATCTTAATGATCGAATGAAAACCGCATCTTCCAGGTTTGTCATTAAGGAACTTGAAGAATCTTACATGGATATCAATCGGACATTGAATATCCTCCGCAGTAGACGATTGGGTTTTCACTCAGATCTCGATGATATTGTTCGAAAGATTTGTCTTGAGCATCAAGCACAAGCCACTGGCTATAATGATCTTGTCAAGGGACATATTGATCCAAATGCTCAGCAAAAGAAGCGAAAGAAAATTTCAAAGAAAAATGCTCCTCCTACGACTACAAAGTCTCCTGATCACTCTGAAGCTCAGCATGCACAAGAAAATTCCCCTGAGCCAGCAATTCCTTCGCAGCCAACTGCGAAAGTTACTATTGCAATTCGCTCACCAAGGCCCATTGAACCAGTGCCTGTGGTCTCCCCTGCTCAAGCTTAAATTCCTTCATGGCAAGTAGTTTCTGAGGATGGTGAAATCCCTCAGTCCGAGCCCCAAGCTTCTCCTGCTCGTGACAAACCAAATGTTTCAGTTCCTCCCTCTGCACCACCTCAGACCATCGAAGAACAACCCTAATGCGGAGCATCCTACGGACATCACCATGTCAAGAGTCCGTTTGGCAAGTGACACATGCGACATCTACTTCACATACACAAAGGTGAATCATCTACTTTACACGTGCTCACTTGACCCCTTCGAGGATGGTATACTACTTGACACTTCTCCCGTGTGCATGCATAGGTATTGTCGGAGCTTCACAGATGTCGAGGAGGAGTGCAAGCGCCAAGGAACGACTACATCGTCTGCGAGGGAAGCACGAAAGAAAGGAGAAGAAGAAGTGCAAGTCAGCACTTGCCCGGATGATCCGGACCCCCACCCGGATGATCCGGACGACGCCCGAATGAGCCAACCTCCGGCCCGGATGATCCGGCTAATGCATCTAAAGACACCCGAAGGCTCTCCACGAAGCCGGATCATCCGGACAAGCACCCGGATCATCCAGACCACCACCCGGACATCCGGACCACCGACGACGGCTACAACATAGCCGGACGATCCGGACGACCGCCCGGATCATCCGGACCCCCGGAGCCAGATCATCCGGACCACCTCCCGGATCATCCGGACAGTGCCTGCGTGCATGATGTTGGGCCGAGGCCCATGTACCCACTTCGGCCCCTCACTTACCCCTTCATGGCTTAGACAATAAATAGACCTCCTCCTCCCCATTTTTAGGGTTAGCAAATATGATAGCTCATTTGTATGTGAGCTTTGCTCCTACCTTCTCCTCTTGAGAGAGAGAGAGACCACTCCTTTGGAGGCCAAGACCTCCATCTAGGAGAAGATCCCGAGGGATTCAAGACCCCATCGGGGAAGGATCTATCTAGATCATCAAGACCCCATCTCCTTTGGATTTGGGATGAACTCTACCTTGTATCCTTCTCTTTGTTGTTCATGTACCCTTGTGGATCTTGTGTGTTTGATTGTCTAGTGGATGTGTGATTGGACTTGTTCTTGAGTGTTCCTCTCGTGATTTCCCTCGTGTTTCCCCTCTTGTTCTTCGCGGGATCCCCTCAATTTCGTGAAAGATCGGCCCCTAGGGTTCCACCCTACATTATCTTGGTATCATGAGCCACGTCGATCATGAATTTGGAGTCTTCCCCCTCCATTTCTAGCCTTCTTTTTCTTGATTTCGTCATAAATTTCGAAAATCCCCACAAAAAATAGCCCCAATTTTTTTTGTGATTTGTTGGTTTGATGATGTTTTGTTGATTTTGATCCGTGGATTTGCTGTGTTTCGAGTGGATCTAGCATCTCCATAAGTTTCCCCACCTTCCATCCACGAAATCTCACCAATTTTGACCCACAAACTAGAAAATTCCACCACAAAATTCGTCCCCGAGAAGAAATCCCGAGCAGTTTGACCTGCCCGGATCATCCGGAAGTGCCCCTGGATCATCCGGACCAGCCCGGATCAACTGGACCCTCTCCCGGATGTCCGGACACGCCACCCGACAGAAATCCGGTTGACGAACCCGGATCATCCGGACCTACTCCCGGATGTCCGGATAACCCTGACACTAACAGGGCTGAATTCTTGTTTGGGCCATAACTAATTCATCCGAACTCTGATTTTGACGTTCTTTAGCTCATTTTGAAGCTCTTGACATCCCCCATCCCACAAAAATACCTCCAACATCATTTGACTCTATCAAATTTTTGGAACTTTGGCATCTTTGCCTAGCCTCTTCACCACGTCATCCACTTTACCACCACCGACTTCCGGAACCTAACCCATTTTGTTCGTCATCACATTTGTGGTTGCTTGAGTAGTGATTCGAGTCTCCTAAGGTGTTTTGGCTACTTAGGGACGGTTGCCTCTTCATCAACCACCACCACCACTTCCACATAACCTTGCCCACCATTCATTTCCGCCACCCCAACTTAACCCAATTTTGTTTGAGCGTGTTTGAGTTGTGGCTTCTGTCTCCTAAGGTGTTTCGGCTACTTAGGGACGATCACTTTAACTTCGACTTGCATAACTCATCATTGCACTTCTGCAATCCATTTGAGCTTCTGCAAAACCACCACTGCATTCCGCTACCACCATTTGACATTTGCCTTTGAGATTTTGAGTTTGCGGTTTTTCCGTTTCCTAGGGTGTTTCGGCTAATTAGGAACGGTTCTACATTAGGAACACCGCCACTCATCATCGCCACGAGGTCATCATCGACATTGACCATATGATCATCCGTCTGTGGCTTACAAACGACAAACCATTAATCGTAACCTCTATATCATCTTGGTATCATGGTATCCCTTCATTGTACATTCTCCTTGCAATTGCATTGATAACCCCTAGCCCATTTTGTGTCACTTGCCTATCGAGACTAGCCATTTGAGTATTGCCGCCAACGTTACTTGTGCACATTAGTGATCATCCCTTCCATTGCATATATACCATATCATATTGGTATCATCTTGGTATCATAGTACCATCCCTTGTGTCACAAGATTGTTCCCGCATATAAACAATTGCTATCTTGGTTTGTGCATCGTGGCCATATAAAAAAAAGAATAAGCTTTTAAGCAAAGGAGTGAACAAAGAGCTTGTAAGCAATAGCCATAGCATTATACCATCATTGATCATCTTGGATCATCGTGTGTGAAACACTGGGAATCATATATACATAGCATACTTGGGATAGAAGTCGTTGCATTTTTGCTTTGTAGGTTGTGCACAAGTGTCGTATCCGCCTATTGAGCAATCGAGCTAGCATCTCTCTAGAGTTGTGCAACAAGAGCATTTTCCGTGGATTCCACATTTTGAGCTTATTCCTTGGTTGCACGACCACATTTATCTATCCGTGTGTGTGTTTCCGTGTGCCATATTGCTATTGGTCTACTTGTTTCACTTGCGAATTTGCGAATCTCTTTCAACATTATTGACTCTTGCTAACATTTTGCATCAAATTTTTGTGCCACTATCCTCACCAAGCTACTCCATAAGCTTTACTTGATAGGTGTGAGTGAACAAGTCCGGTACCAATTCCACTATTCTTTCATTTCACATTGAGTGAAACAAGATACATCCTCAACTTTGGGAAAAGGTAACTTGGTATTGTTTATCTCATTTCCTACTCATCTCTACTTGAGTCTTGTGATGGATAGGAAAAGCATTTCATCTTCGGTCTACAACAACAATGATGAGTTTGGTGCCATGAAAAACAACTTGGACGCCAAGTTGGATGCTCAAATGGAAGAGATCAAGGCCCTCATCAAGTCCTACGAGAGATCTTCCTCATATTCGAGAAGACGCTCAAGTGCACATCCTTCTGAGCTACCATCTCCGGCAAGGTTACATCGGCATCGACACCACCACCGACAAGAACGTGAAGGTCAAGAGCTCAACACCAACAACCGCTCAACGACTTCACCATATACCTTGGCAACTTCGCCAAGCGACTTCAAGGCATCTTCGCCTACGGACATACGACATCTTTGCCTACAAGCACCTCAAGACTACACTCAAGAGAAGCTCCCCAAGCTCAAGTCTGTGACTTCCATGAGCTACTATGACCTCGACACCGACCATGCTATTCCTTTCTATGGGAGTTAAGAACCCGAGGAGTATCTCGAGTGGGAGCGCCTAATGGACGACTACCTCAAGCTACATCAAGTTCCTCCCGAAGATCAAGTGAAGTGCGCCACAACGAACTTCCATGACTATGCATCGGCATGGTGGCTTCACAAACCTTTGGAGCGCTAAGACATGAGTTGGCCCAAGACGAAGAGAGCTTTCCGGCGAGAGTTCGTGCCTCCAACCTACACGGAACAACTTCTACGCCAATTGGAGAACACCATCCAAGGATCCAAGTCCATCGATGCGTACTTCAAGGAGATGAAGAATGCCTTGCGACGAGCCGGCGTGGACGACCCCATTTCGATGAAGTTCCACTTCATGATGGGATTGCACAACGACATATCCAAGACTATCTTCCTCGAGAACTACAAGTCCCTCGACAACAACTACATTGGTGCTCTCAAGGCGGAACAAGAACTCATGAAGGCTAAGGCTTCTTCACCCCAAGCACACCTCAAAGACCAAGCTCCACGACAACGAGCATGAGGATAGTACCACCAAGATGTCCAAGCCCAACGAGCTCCAAGATGACGCTCCCAAGTTCAACTTCACGGCCATCCCTCTTTGTGGCATTGATGGTGCCGAGTCTACTTTCACTCTTTTTCAAGACGGTGCGACGACGACTACAACTACGGAGCCAATCAAGGAACATGCTTTGGAGGCGAGCGACATGGTGATGAGCAAGGATGATGCTTCCATCTTAGGAGGTGAGAGTGATGATGTGCCATCTTTGGCCTTCATCCATGGCGACGGTGATGAGATGATCGAGCATGGGATTTTCCCATTGGTCATGGAGGAGCGTGCTGATGTGCCATCTTCGGCCTTCATCCACGGCAACGGCGATGAGATGGTTGCGTATTTCACCTCGACCATGGTGACGTGTGATGACTTGAGTGACTTTTGCCACCATATTGAGAGTGAGAGTGACTTCACCACTAGCCCCATATATGATGTGTTGCCCCAATTCCCATGTGAGGAGAGCCACAACCCCCACCACTTGAGTGAGACGAGTGACTCCACCATATGTGAGTTTGAGTGCACCTACCTTGAGGGAGTGAGTGAGCCACCACATAGAGAGAGTGTGATAGTTGATAGGTCATGTGAGGACATTTGCATTTCTAACAACTTGACCTCTACCTCTATTGTGTCTTCTCATTTTCTGCTAGGTCCCATATATGACGGCGCACCAATTCGCAATGACTTCATCCTTCCTTTGGACAAGACGATGGCCATGGTGGAATATGATGCACCCCCCACATGGTTCCATCAAGATGATGATATTGACCACCATTTGGTCTTTTCCACCTCACCTACACCACTTGAGTGGAATGAAAAATGTAACATAGGTGATGGTGATACTCTTGTCCCACTAGTGGACTATCTTGACATTGATTGCTTGCATGATGTTGATCCACCTATTACCATGCTTCATGCTAGTATGATTTCCCCATGCGATGATTTACCCATTTATGATGAGTATGATGATTCTCATGTGGAGTCTATTAGTTGTGATGCCATGTTACATAGGATTTCTTGTGACAATTCTTTAGGTCACATCATGTTTGACAATCCGCTTGACTTGTCATATGCTATGCATGAGATCAACCATATGTCATATTTGCAATCTCTTTGTAGTGACTATGCATATGCCATTAAAATGAACCCAATTTGCACATATGGCATAGATGACAAGCCCATGGTTATCAGCATTTGTTTTTCTTGTGATGATATTGATATGCTCCCTTTGCATCATTTATCTCATATGCCATGCCATGACCACCTAGCTTCGGATATGCATTGTTTTGGATGTTGTCCATTTTCTCCATATGATGTTTCCAATATTGCTCATGAGGAGACCCCCATAGTTTCCTCATACATTTTAGGAGATTTTGATCCATCCCATCCATTGCATGATTCCCATGATTATGTGCACAATATGCCCCCCATGAATAACAATGCTATTGATGTGCCATATACTAGTATGCTCAATTTATGTCCCCATCGTGTTATACATAATAACTATTCTTTCATGATGGATGGCATGTTCATATACCATGCATCAAATTTCTTTGAGTGATGCTTATCTTGTGCTAACTCTCACATGCACATACACATCATGATGGATGATGTGTACATATACCACGCACACAATTTCTTTGGTTTGTGTCTCTTTTGTGTAGGTACCCATGAATACTTGTCAACCTCGCAATCCCACGAGTTGACAAAATGAGCTCTAGAGCGCAACGATGACTTGGGATCCCATGGATTGTCTTTCCTACCGCTCTCTTCGCGCAAGGATTTCGCGCATTTCTTCTAGATGGCCCTCACTTGGCTATGGGTTATTGTCCATTACATATTATATGCCCATCTTGCCATGTTCACTTTGCATGATATGCTCATTACTATGCCTTTGCCATGCACTTGTGACCCATGCTTTGCATTACACATGATGATTGATTTTACTACTTGTATGTGTATTTGCAAGCTTGGTGGAGATATTGCTTGTTATTGCCATGTTCCACTTATGACCCATTCCTATCATGATACTATGATCTTGCTTTGTGTTCGTGCTTGCGGTATGTCATGTGCATTGCCTATGCCTACTATTTGCTCACATGACATGATTGCCATGATTTCCTCTAGTGTGTTGCATCTTTGCTCCACTAGTTTGCATGACATGATCAATTGCTATGTTGCCTCTCTCATGCTAGATGATTTACCATGTATTGAGTGCAACAATGATTATAGTCTTGCTCATGAGATTGCCCCCATAGCATTCTCGCATATATTTGGAGATTTTGACATATTTCTTGTGAAGAATGCTTGTCTTACCTCTTTGCACCATATACCTAGTGCCATGAATATCACCATTGTTGCATCATATTATTCATGCACTTGTGCTTATAATGGTTATGTGCAAAAGATGAGAACCATCATGATGGATGATGTGTTTATCTACCATGCGCATACGTTCTTTGATTTGTTTTGTGCATGTGTAGGATACTTGGACTTTGTGTCGACTTCCACTTCACGTGAGTTGACCATTCGAGCTCTTGAGAGCGAACCACTTGCGACCGACTCGCTTCTACATCGCACTTGCTTGTGCTTCGGCATTGTGAAGGATGCACAAGGACATGCTTTCAAGGTGATATCCTTCTCTTTTTAGAACCCCCAAACTATGAGAATGAATATTGTGGATCCTACTTCATGTGTTGCTTGCACCTTGACATATTGCACACATGCTAGAGATCTTGCTTTGACTTATCATTGCCACATTGCCATGCCTCATGACATATATACCTTGTGTGTTGCATCCAATTCTTGGATTACTTGCTCCTATAATATGCTTGGTTGCAATAATGTCATCACTTCACATATGCCATGCCCCATTGCTTGTCACAAGATTGATTTGATTGCCTCACACATGATGAACAATTTCTCTTTCTATTGTGTTGAGTGCCACACTATATTCACTACACCCTATGCACGTTGTGTTGTGAATGATTCTTATGCCCACCATAGACCTTTCATTGAGCACTTTATGCATGCTTGCTATGAACTTGAGGTAGATGCTTATTCTCTTGTCACACATGTTTGCATCGCTACCTCACATTTACATGCTTGTTTCCATGATGACCTTGATTTTGCTCAATCCATATGCTTACATGACACGCTACAATCCTTTGTCAATCCTTATGCTATGCTTGACGACGACACTTGTTGGGTGAATCACCGCTTCAATGCTTGGTTTTGCACTAATGCTAACCACATTTGTTTTTCCAAGTGTTTGTTGTCCTTTCTCCTTTTGAAGGAATCACGAGACGGTGCGACATTGGAGAGTGCCCATTTTGAGCTTCAAGATGACGAGTACTTGGTGATCATCCACTTCTACAAGGCGACGCCGTCTCTTTCCCATGGTGGTTTGATTTTCGATCTGAGGTCGGATCTTTCCCAAGGGGGAGGGGATGATGCGGAGCATCCTATGGACATCACCATGTCAAGAGTCTGTTTGGCAAGTGACATGTGCGACATCTACTTCACATACACAAAGGTGAATCATCTCCTTTACACGTGCTCACTTGAACCCAACGAGGATGGTATACTACTTGACACTTCTCCCGTGTGCATGCATAGGTATTGTCGGAGCTTCACAGATGTCGAGGAGGAGTGCAAGCGCCAAGGAATGACTACACCGTCCGTGAGGGAAGCATGGAAGAAAGGAGAAGAAGTGCAAGTCAGCACTTGCCCGGATGATCCGGACCTCCACCCGGACGATCCGGACGATGCCCGGATGAGCTGGCCTCCAGCCCAGACGATCCGGCTAATGCATCTGAAGACACCCGAAGGCTCTCCATGAAGCCGGATCATCCGGACAAGCACCCGGATCATCCAGATCCGCCCGGACATCCGGACCACCACCCAGACATCCGGACCACCGACGACGGCTACGACACAGCCGGACGATCTGGATGATCGCCCGGATCATCTAGACCCCCGGAGCCAGGATCATCCGGACCACCTCCCGGATCATCCGGACAGTGCCTGCATGCATGATGTTGGGCCGAGGCTCATTTGTTTGTGAGATTTGCTCCTACCTTCTCCTCTTGAGAGAGAGACCACTCCTTTGGAGGCCAAGACCTCCATCTAGGAGAAGATCCTGAGGGATTCAAGACCCCCATCGGGGAAGGATCTATCTAGATCATCAAGATCCCATCTCCTTTGGATTTGGGATGAACTCTACCTTGTATCTTTCTCTTTGTTGTTCATGTACCCTTGTGGATCTTATGTGTTTGATTGTCTAGTGGATGTGTGATTGGACATGTTCTTGAGTGTTCCTCTCGTGATTTCCCTCGTGTTTCCCCTCGTGTTCTTCGCGGGATCCCCTCCATTTCGTGAAAGATCAGCCCCTAGGGTTCCACCCTACATCAAACCCACTCTTGCTCCAGTCCCTGATTCGGGCTCTGTGCCAAATGAAAAAGAACCTGCTCCAACTGTTATGCCATCAGCTCCCTCTCAACTGCGAATTCCCATCGACACAGCGAAAAGAATTTGTGAAGATGGTTCGCCTGGACGTAAATCTATCTATGCTCGTCATACCGACTCTATTTTTTATGGTGATGAAGTGATCTCAGTCGAGGATGAACTCAAATATCCATTTCCTCGTGAAGAACTGCCATTGTTCTCGACTGGTGCTGGTGCCAAAGGACCGCTATTCAATCGGAATACGCATCCTCAATTCTTTCAAGAAAGTCCTTACAATGGGCGACGCACATCTGAATCGCCCCGTTTCTAGACTCAAGAACATGCCATCTATTATTCTCATATTCTGTATGACAACAAGAAGATATTCCCTCATGAATTTCTGGATATCACTTCTATGAAGAGTATCGATTGCTTTGATCAGCTACTGCAAGATTTGGAAGATTTCTGCCTCACCAGTGTGTTTGCATTCGAACATCCATGGAACCGAGAGATAATTCTTCAGTTCTATGCAACTTTATACATCTCTGGTAATGCTTTTGACAGTTCCAAATGGATCATGGAATGGATGAACGAAGGAAAATGTATCAAGTGCACCTCGAGGGATTTTGTTTCGCAATTTCATTTCCCTCATTTTGAGCATGGTAAAACTGAAATCCGAGTGCATAACATTGACGCCATTACTGATGATATGTTTCGGTGCACCATGGATAAGGAAAAGCTTCGTGACTACAATGGTCCTCCCAAGCCAGAGCACTTAACCTTCGAGAATCAAACTCTCTATCATATGCTCACTTATACTATCTGACCTCTGGCTGGGATGAATATTGACTGTTCAATCTCAGATGTTCTTTGCAACACCATCTATGCCATCTCCGAAAAATATGTCTTTGATGTTGAGGATATGTTTCTGCAAATATTGAAAGATTCTGATCAGCATCCGAAAACACTCAAAGTATATGGGCTATGGATTCAGAAAGTCGTTGATTATACCATGAAAACCGAGTATTTGGCAAAGGCGAGCCATAGAACCTTTATTCCTCCTGTTCGGGACACCCTACAAGTCATACAAGATATTTCTTCGGGTAAATCGCCTGAGTCAAGCTCACAAGATTATCACAAAGGATTTGATGGGCCACGTCTACCTCAGCGTGATCGAATGGTTGCTAATCAACCCCCATCACATCTTGAAGTCAGTTTGCCCACGCAACAATTGTTGCTCAAACACATTGCTGAAGATTGCCTAGAGAAAGAACACCTTGCTGCTGAGCTGAATGCCATCAACAACCGAACAAGAATTACACATCAAATTCTAATGAGAACAAGAAAAGGCTCTGGAAACTTCTTCGCAAGTTCTTCTCCAAGAAACAACTCTGAGACTCTGATCTCAAAGAACTTTATGCATACACTGACAAAGGCCTCACAATTGAAGATTATCAACCTCACAGTGCTCCTCCCCTTCCTGCTCGAGTGCCAACTACTGATCTTCTGCATATAAAGCTTCGGAAGATAATCGAAGAATCTGAAGCCACCTCACCGATCGTAAAACCAGCCGAAGGAAACGTGCTATCGCGGACAACTCAAGTGGCTAATCACAATATGCCTTCATCATCTCAACCTCGAGCTATAATTCTTGAAGGAAAATCTGTTGTTGTTGACGATGAAGATCTTCCAGTCACTTCCGAATCAGAAACCTCTTTGGACAGTTCCTCTGGCAACTCCACCGAGTGAATCAAGTTCACCGCTTCTGCACTCATGTTATTCGTCACCTTTTTTACACTAGTTGACAAAAAGGAGGAGAATTACATTAAGTTTCGATAGATTTGCCTTTTACATTCCGTTTGTTTTGGTTTCACGTGAGATTTGAAACTTATGCCTCTAAGACTATCTATGCTATGATGTAAAACTTATGTGCTGTAATGTTAATAACCGCGCCTGCTGCACCATCTCTCTCGAAGCATTTGTTTTGCAGTTATGAATGATTGCACTACAATCTCGATGGATTATATATTATCAGTGTGAATCATTATCTTGAATGATTGAAAATTCCTCTACATACTTCAATTAATTGCAGGAGACTTTATCTCATATCTATAACCCTGCATACATCTAGGGGGAGTATATTTCATCGTCGAGCCAAGTAACGCTAATTCACTCTTGTTTGAATTACTTTTCACTTATCTATCTTCACTTTGATGATTATCTGTTTTGTCAACAACCGTCCAAAAAGGGGGAGATTGTTGGTGCAATGATAGGCCCCTTTTGTTTTGGAGTTTGTTGACATAAATAGTATGAGACTTATGTGATTGCTAGTGCACACAGAGTAACAGGTCCCTGAGATATCGAGGAGTTTGATGCAAAGGCCGAAGATAATCTCCCTGCGGTGCAGCGAAGGTTATCACCGAAGATTATGAAAACAAGAGTGACCCCTCAAAAATTTCTGAAGTGAAGCAATTGGTTCGGTACCTGTCCGAGGAAATTGACTGTGTCTGAGGTGATTGAAGACAAAATAAAGATGTAGCATTTATTTCGTAGTTCTTCTCTTTATTGAGTCATAGGACCACCGTACTATTAAGAGTGGTATAGCGTTTGAAACTTTGATTCGCTGATGCTAAACCCATATCCAATGAAAGTTGCAAGAGAAATCTCTTTGTGTTTCGAGCAAATACTTGCCAGCAAAAGACTGTGATCTTCTTTGCTGTGAGAGATTTGTCTCAGACCGAGGAGTTCGCATTACTTGTTCCTCAAGTAATGTTACCATTGCTCTCAAATCCGCTCGTTGCAAACGTGTTGGTTGGCCATTGGCTAGACCTTGTGTCCAAAATGGTCATTTCCCATCCGGGAAGGCTGCGGCTATAAATAGCCACCCCGCGCCGGTGTTGTCCGGTGGCTGTTCCATTTGATTGTGAGAATATTGTTGAGCAACCCACTCTCTAAGCGATTTGAGTTTAAAATCCACCAAGAGAAACCCCTAGAGCCGAAGAATTAGATAGTGGTTCAGCATCATTCGAATCTAAGTCCAGTACGCTCCGCCTATTAATCTTGAGAGCTGCAAACTCTCTAGACTGTTAGGTGTCAATTTCTTCAGAGACCAAGAGTGATTGTGGTTCTCAAAGAAGAAATCTATAAAGGTTCGGAGATCGCCTCAAGTATACCATGAGTGATCGGCATTGGTTGACGAACCAATTGTCGAGGAGAATAGGGTTAAGAGAGATTGGTGGAATATGATGGATGTATTATTGAGCCTCGAGGGAGAGTATATATTGACTACAAGACTTGGAGGGTAAGAAGCCTCTCCTGAAGATAAGGTAGGAGACGGATTACAAATCCTAGACTACCAAATACAAGTAACCCAAATATATCTCTAACAGAGAGTTTATCTTCCGTGTTAAGTCACAGCCCCTCCAACGGGACATAGTCCTTGTGCAGAAGGATGAACTGGTCGAACAAATACCCTGTCGCCATCGAGCACCGCTGGTTACCTATGCTACCCAAGTTTACATTCGATCTATTTTCCTTCATGTAGTTTGTTTTGATGCATGCTTCTGTTTCCATTTGTTACTTAATTTTAGCTTGCTATAGTTTGTTTTTCATTCGCTTCGCTGTTACGTTCCGAGAGTTTTGAGTTTTCCGAAGAAAATTTAAACTCCCATTCACCCCCTCTGGTAGACATACTTCGTTCCTACAGGTATGGAGGGAGTATGAAAAATTCCTGTTTCATATTTGCGCGCTAACGCGTGTGCGTAATTATCACATTGAGTACTGCGCAACCCCAGGAATTTGGAGCGACTAGGTACAAATAATTGCGGTTGATTATATTAGTATTCTAACCGCTTGCCAAGGTGGTTAGATAATATGTCAATCCCCCGCTTCAATTGACATTCCTCTTCTCTGCATACCCTGACTAAGTGTCCACGATCTTCATCGCCCCGGCCGGTCGCGCTACACACTTGCACACACTCTGCAATCTCGCTTTCTCGCGGTTTGTATATGTACCGTAACCATGTTGAGTGACCGTGAGGACGACAGTTCCACCAGCAGTCTTGCGCTCGATGATAGGTCAACATCGGAATCATCCCGCTCGTCTTCCATGAGTCCGGCATCGAGCCCAGACCTCGATTTTATCTGGATCATGGAAGGGATGCCGCATCCCGAGTCATCAGACAACAACCAGACGGACGAGGAGCCATCGAAGGATGAAGAAGAGGACGACAACGATGATGATGAGGAATGGTCGAATGAGGAGGATGATGATGGCGACAACAATGATGATGACGACGGTGGCGGCGATGAAAAGTCAACGGTCAGCGGCAAGAAACGTCATCGCCAAGACGATGTCGCGGGGCCATCCAACAACAACAAGAAGAAGAAGCACTAAATTAAGTAGACTATATACATCTCTGTTTCCGTTCGCTCATATTAATTTATTATCTCTGTTTCCCCTGACAATCTCATCGCAGACGGTTAGCAATACGTATTCAACAGAGATCTTTTACATTATCGCCAACAGGGTGGTTTATTGAATTGTGTGCCCTGTCAAGCACACAATTCACAAAAAAATGGTATGCGCTGTCTATAATGATCGCACACAATTCTGATTGCCGACCTGTTTGCCAGGTATCACACACATCTTGTTACGCCGAATCTTTTGTGTTCATCTCGATCATCGCAAATAGTTCATCCGAGTGAACTGTATGCCGTATATCGCACACACCTTGATATGGCTTCCCGTTTCTGTTGTTCTGGCTCATCGCAAACAGTTCGTATGGATCAACCGTATGCCACGCATCGCACACGCAACCATAATATGAATCATTTTTGAAAGCTTCGCCATCACAAAAGTTTTGTATCATTTTTTACGGTTTTATTACATCACCATTTCTGATTAATGCATCACACACAATTTCGTTGAAGGGTCTCTGATTGTAGTGTCGCGTTAGCAGCATCCTGCAGTAGTGACCCTATGGCCACATTGAAACCCTTGTCTGAAATTTGGGAATACAAAATGAACCCTATTAAGTTTAGGGAATAATTTTGAATCCCAAAATAGGGTGAAAAGTTCAAATATTCATTTAGGCAAGACCTAGGAAATATTCAAGCCTAATTAATTTCCCTAAATGATTGAAGTGGGTCTGTTGAAATCAATTCAAAATCAAAAGGGAAAATATTTAAAAAGGGCTTTGCATTTATTTGGCAAGAAAGTGGATTTCATAAGTCCAAATAATATGCTTGAGCTTCTACTAATTTTCCAAAATGAATTTGAAACATATTTGGGTTTAAAACCAAATTCAAATTCAAAAGAAAAAATTAAAGTGCGGAAAATATTTGACCAAAATGCCTAAGAAAAAAGTTGGAATGGTCAGAAATATTCCATTTTGAATTTAGAAAATTATCACTGTTGGAAGAAAATTAAAATTCAAAACGGAATTGAATTTAAAAAGGAAATAGAAAAAAAGAAAAACAAAAAGAAACAGAAAAGGAAATAAAGAAAAAGAAAAAGAGCCCAGCTAGCCAGCTCGATGCCCCGCGCCTCTCTCTCTCTCTTCTCCCACTGACTGGTGGACCCCACGAGTTAGGGTCATGCCAAACCCAGCAACCACACGCACGCACGCGCCCACGTCCCGCGCATGACCCCGGCCATAATCTCCATCGCTCGCGCTCCCTGGCCACGCCCGAGCTCGTGCCCATGCCCTATAAAATCCCCACATCCTTCTCTGTGAAAGCCTCAAGGCCGCCACATCCCTCACCCCCAGGCTGCTCCACCGCAACCCCCCTCGTCACCGTTCTGCCATAGCTCAACGCCGGTGAAATTCTAGCGGCACATCCACTCCCGAGCCCTGCCATAGCCACCACCAAAATCCTCATCGCCTTGCGAATCCCCTGGACATCCCCAGCAAGCCCGAGGACCCACGGAACCCTGAGTGCAACGGAGGCCGAACCGCTCCGCCGTCGCTAGCTTGTCTCCGGTGACCACCGTAGGTAACGGACCCCGCGACCTTGTCCATTGTGTTCGCCTTGCACAGCCGCATCTCCTGACCCTTTGATTCACCTAGAGGAGCACTGAATCAACAGTCGCGTCCTCGCCCGAGAGCTCCACCGTGCCATGCATCTTCGGCGAGCCGCCCGTGCCGTCTTAGCCGTTCCCGACGCCATCCAGCACCACCATTGTCCTCCCCATGCAGCACCGCATCCACCCGTGCTCTCTATCGAGTCCGGAGACCTCTAGAATGCCATCCCCAACAACCCCGAGGGCTAGCGTCACCGTCGTCTCCGGTCGTTTTTTGATGACCTAGCCCTGGTGAGCACCCCCACCCGTCTAATCTCGTCCGTTGGTTTTGATCCAATGGCGCACACGTGTTCACATAAACGTGCATCGATACTAGCAAATCAGACACTACCACATCACTGACCTTATCCATTGGAAATTTTGTTTAATTAAATAAAATGGCAATTTTGTAAAAAGCCCCTGGAACATAAAACACTCACAACTTTTATTCTGTAAATCCAAATTGAATGATTCTTTTTGAAGAATGACCCTTATGAAATGTACTATCAGCTAGGCCAATAATATTCAGAATTTGAACAATTTAAAATTAAAATTCAAATAGAATGAATTTGAATTTGAATAGGGCATAACTTACAAATTTCAAATCCAATTAAATTGATTCTTTTTGCAAATCGAACCTAGTGAGACATAGTTTCATCTTAGCCACTGTAGTCTAATTATAAAATAATTTAAAATTTGAATTTGACTATAGTTTAAATAGTAGCTATAATTCAAACAGTATTTAAACTAAATCTAGTTTAAACTTGAAATAAAAATGCTTATTGAAAAATTTATGTTACAACTAGTTTCAGAAACTATAAATGAACTTTTGTTAATATTTTGGGATTAGTATTTGACTTTAGGAAATTAATTTAATTTGAGTAAAACACAAACATAGTCTGGTTATAACCTTAAAACCATGGGTTTAATTTGAATAAAACTTGAAATATAATTTAGTAAATTAAATTAAACCTAGTAAGTATTTTTGGAGTGACAATTGATTTTAAGTTAAATTAAATTTAACTCAAACTTAAGTATGTTTTGAAAACTATCTGCACTTAGTAAATGATTTTGGATTTAAAATTAACTTTAGTTCAAACTTGAATAAGGTTTAAATAATAAATTTAGTAAGTGATCCTGGATTTATATTTGACTTTATATTAAACCTAAAATAAATAAACTTTAGTGGTTACATTGCATTTGTATTTGACTTTAAGAAAAGTCCAAACATAATTTGAATTTAGTTAAATCTAAGTAAAACTTAGAAGTCACTTAATTAAACTAAATGAAATAATTTTGCAAATGAATTCATGAACCAACATTAATCAATTATGAAATATTTTGAACTTGGACCTAGCTTTGATAATTCAAACCTAATTCAATTTCAAATCTTAATTCAATTTGAATTCAAACATGGTGAACCCTAATTCTAATTCAAATTGAATTGTAAGTCAAACCAAGTTGATGAACTCAAATGAAACCTAGACACTTAGTGTATTCAAGCTCATGAAACGTCAACAAGTTTGAATTTTCATTCAAACTTGAACATGAGCTTGGTTATCCAAGATTCATAGACCATGACTCCAGTTGCAAGGTTCCTTTTTTAGAATTTGGCAACCACAACTTGGCATCTCATAGTCCTTATGTGATGAACCCTTTTAATTTGAAACTTGCTTGTGAACCCTTATGTCACATGTATTCTAATTGACAACCACTATGTTGTTTTTCAAACTCTTATGAGTTAACCATTGACACATGATCTCACAGCACAGTCTGCACTGACACCACGCACTGCACTTATTGTATGATTTGATTGCATTGTATGGTTGTTTATGATTACTCTTTACTTACAATAGATCATTCAGAGTGCAAATATTAGCTTTACCAAGATTGTGTTTGTGGGAAGGACTTCATCAATTACCAAAGATTGTGTTTAAGTGAAGAACTTCATCGATTACCACGCAAGTTGCATTTGTGATAATTCTTTCCCTTGATTCACCTTGTTGTCATAATATGTTGAACCTGGAATAGGTTAGCCACATTTTCACCCTGAATGTTGATTCTACGATGTAGTGTAGGATCAGGACTTGACAGAAGGTGAATGCTTCGTTGGAATGATGCGCTTTGGATGTCCCCATTGAATGCTCTGATGATTGAGTGCACACTTGCATTTAAGACTTTTCTTTTTGAGTGATATGTGTTGATAGTTGATGTGCTCTAGACTCCCCATTGCTGCACTGTTGACTGAGCGCGCTTGAAAAACAAAACCCTTATCATCTCTGAGAATCGGGATGGTTCTCATCAATGGCTAGAAACAGTAGAAGGTATTTTTCGCCCTGGCTTGACAAAGCAGGTCGAAAACTCTTTTACCGATTTGTTACACTGGAGAATATGTTTTTGTTAGGTGTAGCTTGCCAATACATTCAATGTATTTACCCTCGTGGCTACAACGTATCATGTTGCGGGATTTTTTGTATTTGAAGGAGAGTTACGAAGTAGGGTTACGATGCTATACTCAACTGCTACCTGTGAGTGGATGGTCGCCATGAGATATTATTGTATTTCTATTACATAATGTATGAAGTTAGCCTTGAGCTGGTAGGTATGTAATGTATTAAAGGCTAGATATGTGATGTAATACTTGGACATGTGATATTTTCTGGTATTTCATCGTGAACTATGTGTGCCAGCAATCGATCCATGGACTAGCACTGATAGAGGCAAAGGTGTCCCGTCTTTCGATGAGATGGTGGTTATTATTTTTGGTGGAGTAGACTTTCATGATCCGACTACGAACATGCAAAGACGTCACGCCTTAGCAATCGCTAAACCAACTCTGAGAGGTTATTGACCACGCCGGACCATGATCAACCTGACCACAAGGGATTGGAAATCTGGATATTGCGCATATAAGATGAAAGCATTATCGATGAAAGTGGGGTTCTGTGACGTTTTGGTCTGGTCGTTGAACACAAACGAAGTACACGAGTTGCAGCTATGGCGAACTTTAATCTAAACAAAACCCAAAGTCTAAATGATGCCCTAAGGTTTGTATATGGAGGAATAGAGGGAATTTCGTGACCCCTTGGAGGAGGCGTCCGAAACCAACCCTAACTTGGTTTCCCCACACATACGGACTCTGAAAACAGCCTATACTGAAGTATTTCAAAATTACATGGGCCTGGCGCAATAATAAGGTGACAGAGCACCTATAATAGCCTCTGGACGAAATTTATGAAGTGGCATCTTGTATATTTCGTCCAAGCCTTTATTCACTCATTATGGTGGCTTCAAAGTCCTGATATCATCACTTGAAACTCCATTATTGTTCCCCTTGAGCGCATCATCTTCTCCATGCTTGATCATGGTCCAATGTTCATCGTTCTTGTCCATGCCTGGCCCTTCATTTATAAGCAAAACAACTGTATCTAATTTAGGCAGCATCATATTCTCATGAACATTAGAATCATTACCAAGAAACGTAAGTACTTGATAATTTCATTGGCGTGCACGATCTCTACTAATTGGTCCAGTATATGTAGTTGCGGAGATCATGGGTATAACTGTAGTATTGATGTCCTCATCATCCTCCCCTTCTTGAATTGAAGTCGTCCTCGACAAAAGCTTATCTCCCTCACCCAAGTAAGGCTTCAAATCTGCAATGTTAAAAGTGGGACTAACCCCAAAATCTGTAGGTAGCTCAAGTTTATATGCATTATCATTTATTTTCTCTAACACCTTAAAAGGACCATCATCACGTGGCATTAGCTTAGACTTGCGCAAATCACAAAACCTATCCTTACGCAAATGTAACCAAACAAGATCTCCAGGTGCAAAGAAAACACATTTTCTACCCTTATCTCCAGCAAGTTTATATTTAGCATTCATGCGCTCAATATTTTCCTTAGTTAACTCATGCATTTTTAAGATCAATTCAACATGTTGTTTAGCATCAAAATTAACCTTCTCCGAAGATGGAAGAGGCAACAAATCAATGGGTGCACGAGGAAGAAAACCATACACAATCTCAAAAGGGCACATCTTAGTAGTAGAATGCAGCGAACGATTATAAGCAAATTCAATATGAGGCAAGCATTCTTCCCACATTTTAAGGTTTTTCTTCAAAATGGCCCTAAGCATAGTAGACAATGTTCTATTGACTACTTCAGTTTGTCCATCAGTTTGGGGGTGACATGTAGTACTAAAAAGCAGTTTAGTCCCCAACTTAGCCCATAAACATCTCCAAAAGTGGCTAAGAAATTTAGTATCACGATCTAAAATAATTGTATTTGGCACACCATGCAAGTGAATAATTTCACAAAAGAACAAATCAGCAACATTAGCAGCAGCATCGCTTTTATGTCATGGTATAAAGTGTGCCATTTTCGAGAATCTATCCACGACAAGAAATATGCTATCCCTCCCCTTCTTTGTTCGAGGTAAACCTAAAACAAAGTCCATAGATATATCCTACCAAGGAACACTAGGTACAGGCAAAGGCATATATAAACCATGAAGATTGAGTCGTGACTTAGCTTTTTGACATGTACTGCAGCGAGCAACAAAACACTCAACATCCCGTCTCATCTTTGGCCAAAAGAAATGTGTAGCAAGTACATCCTTTGTCTTCTTCATGCTAAAGTGTCCCATTAATCCTCCTCCATGTGCCTCCTGCAACAACAAAAGACGAACAGAGCTAGCTGGTGTTAGCATGGAACACAAATCCATCATTAACGATGAACTTGTTCCATGTTCTTCCTTCTTTACAATTCCGCATTACATCTCTAAAATCAGCATCATGCACAGTTTGATCTTTGATGGTCTCCAAAACAAATATTTTAAAGCCAAGTTGTGAAAGCATAGTATAGCGATGAAATAATGCATCAGTAATAACATTTTCTTTACCCTTCTTGTGTTTAATGACATAAGGGAAAATCTCAATGAATTCAACCCATTTAGCATGTCTACGATTCAATTTGGCTTGACTTTTAATATGTTTCAAAGATTCATGATCAGAATGTATATCAAATTCTTTGGGCCATAAATAATGTTGCCACATTTATAAATTCCGAACAAGAGCATATAATTCTTTATCATAAGTAGAATAGTTCAGACTAGGCTCGCTCAATTTTTCAGAAAAGTATGCAATAGATTTTGATGCAGAACGTTGCATGAAAATCAAAATTTTTCCTACAAAACACACAAGATCCAATCTAGGAGATGCATAGCTATGAGAGGGGAGTGTGTCTACATGCGCTTTAGACCGAAAGAGTTAGCGTCATAACACGGTTGATGTAGTCATACTCTTCATGATCCAATCGCGATCCAATCCGATCTAGTGCTGAACGGACGACACCTCCTAGTTTAGCAAATGTACGGCTCGGCGGCGTCCTCTCCTTCTTGATCTAGCAAGGGAGGGAGAGGAGTTAGATGAGATCTGAACCAACACGATGGTGTGGTGGTGGTGGTGGCAGCAGAATTCTGGCAGGGCTTCGACAAGCGCGTACTCGTGAAACGTGGGAGGGGTTGGGAGAGGTAACGGGCAAGGGTCGAAGGGGGGCTGCTCCAACTCCTCCCCAAAGGGAGGGGGCTACTGGCTTGCCCTCCAAGGCCCTAGTTTCATTGGTCAAAGGGGGAGGAACAAAACTGTAACACCCCAAAAATTTAATCATATTTTTATTAAGTAAAATTTGGCCAGAAATAAAATTTTGATTTATAACAGGTCCTTTAATAATTTCAGAGTATTTTCTGTTTCTATTTTCCAAAATTCTTCCCTCCATATAGGAATTTTGGAAATAATATTGTGGCTCCGATAGTTTTCTCAAAACATTTCATTTATATTTTAATAATAGTAGGAATTAATTCCATAATAAAATTTGCCTCTAAATAATTCTTTTAATAGCATTTTCAATGTTTGAAATGCCTCTGTTGCACTGCAACCTTTTCAAATAATTCTTTCAAAATTCCACAAAAATTATGGGAGGTCATCTGATGCTTACATATCACTTTTATACAAAAACCTAACTTGATCTTTTGGAAATTTTGGGTGCAACTTCCCCTTTTCAATTATGTCCTGTATTTGAGTTTCTACTATAACCCTAATTTTCATAGCTCTATTGATTCTGAAACTTGTCCATCTTGTAATCCTTCCAACCAAACCCTTAAGTCCAAAATTTTAGCTCCATTGGAATCTTTTTAGTTCACAAAATAAATCCTCCAAGTTTCTGTTCAGAACTGAAATTCTTCCAAACTTGCACTATCAAGTTTCTCTTTTTGCCAAACTAACTCCACCACCCTCCTCTCCATCCAATGAAGCATCATCCTGGTGATTTTCACAGCAAACAAAGTTCTCTTGCTAGCCCTAGCATTTCATCAAGCACCCTGTGAGCATGGCAGAAACCTTGCTTCTATCCAACATACATTGCACTCTAGCTTCTTTAGCCAAATCAGTATGTCCATTATTCCTCTCATGTTTAGAAGCTTCCTCCTGCTAAGTTGTAGCTGGTTTGGATGCCTGTAGATGCCACTGGCATTTAGTCGAGCAGGTGGTGCGCATGTCCAGAGCACGGCCAGAGTGCATGTATGGCACTCTCTGGCATCGAGCTGCTGCCGCACTCTTGCTACCTCTCTCGCTCGCTCTAGTTCCTCGCTAGATCAACCAGTCCACTCTGAGCCTCACCGACACCCTCCCCTGGCCGCTAGCGCCGTCCATCACCGTCCACCGCCGCCACTCATCGCCGCCCGACCAGAACCGCCCCGCCACGTCTCTAGCAGAATTAATCACCAACGGCCCGAGCTCATCCGCTCTCCACCAACCCCGCTGGCCACGCTGACCACTCCACCAACCCTCACCAGCCACCCAACGGCTTCAACCACCACCGTAATTGCCATCGCCGCCGTGCTTATCTTCTGGAGCCGCGGTACCGCCTTCGCCCCACCTATATAAGTCTTTCTGAGCTAGCCCCATGGCATACACCACTCCTACTACCCCCTGTGAGCTCCCCCGAGCACCCAATCAATCGGAGAGGGCCGTCTCCCTCGTCCCCGGCAACCACTGCTGCCACCACCTTCTTGATGGTTTCCACCTCTCCAGTGCCTCCCCTCCTCATTTTCTTTCACCAATAGACTTGTAGAGCACCCATGAATCGATCCCTGCTTTTAATTCCATCAAAAGAAGCCTATGGGCAAAAGCCCTCTTCCACCTGACGACCTCCTCCGCCATGGCTGAAGCCCTGCTTAACCCGAGCTTCCCTGGTGATCCTTTTCACTTCCTGAGGATGCGGCACCTTCCCCTGAACCCCTCCATATGCCAAGCGTCGCCGGAGATGCTCTACAGCGCCGGCAATCGCCGCCGGCGGACGCTCTGTCCAGACGCGCGCGGGAGAGGGAAGACGAACCCGACTCATGGGTCCCGCCTGTCATAGGCTGAGCGAGGAGGAGAGAAAGAAGAAGCGTGGGCCCGCTCGTCAGCGGCTCCACCCACGGGCCCACCGTTTTAGTGGAGACGGGTTCTCCAGAATCCGTCTTCGTGCAAGGGGAAACGTACTCCCACAAGTACGCCTTCGATGTCGCCGCCCTCCTGCATGGCCGAGCGGCTGGGCCTGGCCCAGTGGCGATAGGAGGCTAAGCAGCGCTTAGGGCGCACTTCTATGCTTTTCCCCTTTTTCATTTTCTAGCAATACTCAAATAATATTACAGCAGCCAAATCAAATCCAAATTTGATGATTCAAATTTTGAAATACTTCTAAAATCATGATCTATTATTCTAGCTAGGGTGAACATCTTTACTATGCTTTATCTTCACTGGATCTATTAAATATCCCATTTCTTTAATTATCTCAGATTAGAAATCCTCTATGTAAATCATATGAGCTCCAAATAAATTGATTTTTTTCTGTTATTTTTCATTGTTCGTCTAGTTTATTTTAGTATTTATTTCAAAAATTTCTAGACAACTTTTTAGCACTGTTGCTGCTATATGTGGTAATTTAAATATTTTTGAAAATAGGAAATGGAGGGGAGATAAATATTTCAAACTTTTGGAGTGCACCCAATATTTCTGCATGGTCAAGGCAAGCATTTTTGAACACTTGATATGGTGAATGTTTGATAATAGCTAGCTAGAATATTTGAAGCATGGTTTTGATAATTTTAATAGAGATTGCATATGGGTAGTAATATTGCATGCATGCATGGTCATGTATAATTTTTCTCTTGCATGCATTCCACTCAAGTTCTAACATGCATAAGTTGTGAGAATCCAGGAGTGTGCTCCTGCCTTGGACGTGCCGGTGGGAACGGGACATATTTGACACGGTGGTGTCACGTGATATATGTGAAGCATACTGGTGATAATAAGTAACACCTCCTGAGTCGACCATAGATCGAGTCTTGTCACCAGTAACCCCCATACTTGATTCATGCTGCCACTTGTCCCTGCCACATGTGGGGTATGGTTCAGTAAGTTGTTAACCCCTTTTCATGCACACACCACATAGAGGGCCACGACAAGGGTTTCCACGATCATGGACTAATTCCTGTCATTGGGTCAGGGGGCATGGGTGTTTCCGGTTGTAGCCGAGAGGGGGCACCCCTTGTAATCTGCGCGTATAAATAGTGATCCCATGCTAGTCGAGATGATGGTCTCCCCGACTTAGAGTTTTTCTGGAAAGATGCTTTGTGTGATTCCTGGCATCCGGATGGTTAATCTGGTGTGTGCTGGTCAGGCGTGTTTTCAACCGAAAGATCGTAATGGGGATTAGTCAGTGTCACGGTGCTGACTAAAGAAACCTCATACATGTGGGTAAAGAGTACACCCTCTGCAGAGTTATATCTATGCGAATAGCCATGTCCGCGGTTAAGGACTACAGTCTGGGTTGGTCAAGTATCGGTCGTAGTGTCGGTCTCTGTAGGAAATAATTAAATGGTGCATGAATCATTTTTGCAGGATATTATTGTCATCACTAATGCTGTCATGAATTTTTCTATGATTACTATTGTTGTGAATATTATTGATGCTATAATTATTATTGTGGACTAACCCGTTTATCTTATTTTATTTTCTGAGTGTCTCAGGGGCTGGCTAGACTACCCCGGGCATTCAGTTTTATTTTCGAGATGTCTCGTGGCGTCCCTCGAGTTCACAGGCGGTTCTATCTCGCCACTACTCTTGTGGATACCCGATTGGCATTTCTTTTCAAGACCTCTCATGGCGTCCCTCGAGTTCTCAGGTGGTTCTATCTCGCCACTACTCTTGTGGATACCTGATTGGCATTTCTTTTCAAGACCTCTCGTGGCGCCCCTCGAGTTCTCAGGCGGTTCTATCTCGCCACTACTCTTGTGGATATCCGATTGGCATTTCTTTTCAAGACCTCTCGTGGCGTCGCTTGAGTTCTCGGATGGTTCTGTCTCGTCCGATTTCTCTTTTAGACACCCGTTTGGCATTTCTCTTCAAGACCTACCGTGGTGTCACTTGACATCCGACCGACATTTCTTTTATTTTATTTTCCTTTAACCTTCTTTGTTGGTCGCTAACAATTTTTATACCGATTTTGCTGCTCATACCCATTTTTATGCACATATTAATAATAGTCATGTCATGTTAAAATTTGGATCAACACCTGCATATCACCTAGTCCAGCATGAGCATATGCATTTGGTATATCTTTTGTTCATTATGTTTGCGAGTACATTCCAACGTACTCACAGGCTTGTCACTTGCTATTTACTTGGCCAAGTCAGGATTTGACCGAGGAGTACCACAGCGACGTCTGTGCGGAGCCTAGGATAGCAACCACGTGGGATAGGAATTATCCAGGTCAGCCGTTCCTATGGGAATGGAGCCCCATCGACGTTGGAGAACCACGAGTTACTTTCGTCACCCGTCACCAGATATCATTGTTGTATCATTAGACCTTTATGGTCTTGTATCCAATTCTTGTAATAGCTTGGTAATCTATAACAAGGATGTGTCCACCAGTAACAGAAATCCTAGGGCTGGTGATGACATGAGGGGTTAATTTCTGGGATGTTGTGTCCCCGAAATCCGGCCCCGATAGAAATCCCTCCTTTCCTTTCCCCACAGTCGCTATCCCCCATTTTAGGGATCCTGATCTTATCTGTGACGACCCCGGCTTAATCGTGCACTAACCATACATGCAAATGCACACGATCAAGCCTAAGGACTCACTTGAAGATATCACAACACAACTCTAAAACATGAATAAAGTCATACAAGCTTTATATTACAAGCCAGGGCCTCGAGGGCTCGAATACATAGCTCGATGGCATACAAGCGTCAGCGGAAGCATTAGATATCTGAGTACAGATATAATACAGCAAGAGAGATAGGCCTTCACAGAGGCGGGGTAAAATAAAAGACTACGATCGAAAGGCGTAGGCCTCCTGCCCTGGACCCTCCGATCCTACTCCTGGTCGTCAGTCGGCTCCTCGTAGTAGTAGTACTCTCCGGGCTGGTAGTAGTACTGGTCATCAACTGAGGCATCTGGCTCAGGGGCTCCTTCGCCTGGTGGCATCAAATGGAGTATGGGGGAAAAAGAAAGTAAAGCAAATGTGAGTACTCATCCGAAGTACTCAGCAAGCAAGGATCTACACTACATATGCAACATTGTCAAAAGGAGGCTGTATATGTGGACTGGGCTGCAGAAATGCCAGAATAGAGGGGGAAAGCCTAGTCCTATCGAAGACTAGCATCTTCAACATATCCAGCAGTCTTGCAGCAATAGGAGAGAGCAGATCAACATAATGTAAAGTAGTAGTAGTATCATCAACCTCGACCTGAGATCCTTTCTCAACTCCCTACGAGAAAGCAATCCCAGAGCCGTACTATCCAGTTCTCATCACATGTTCTAGTTGTACCGATCGGGATACAACTCCGAGTGTCCGTTACCGTAGGACAGGCTATCGATAGAAGTTTCTTCCCTGCAGGGGTGCACCAACTTACCCACCACGCTCGCTTAACTCCGGCCGGACACACTTTTCTGGGTCATGCCCGGCCTCGGCTAAGCAACACGCCGCAACCCGACCAAATACTTAACAGAGAGGTCAGCACGCCGGACTAACCTATGCCCCCAGGGGTCTTGGGCCATCGCCCGGACGCTCCTGCATGTTGCGTACACCGCCGGTGAGCAGACCTAGCAACCCCTTAATACAAGCACGGTTGCGTTCCCAGTCCAACCCAGCGTGTGCCGCTCAGTTGCTGACGTCTATTAAGCTTCGGCTGAAGTATACGACGCAGAACGCCCATACTATGCCCACGTGATGGTTAGTGCTATCAGGCCAGAGGCCCCTTGGATCAAATATCCAAACCGTTAAGTGGTTTAGGAGCACGCGGTAACGAGCAGAGACTCACGATCGATGTGACCCCGTCGCCCCGTCTCGAGGACTTGCGGCAAGGGCTAAGAATGCCCGGCCACGCCTCGTGTTATCTCGCGGGCACCATCCAGGTCAACCCGACTCCACATCACTTCGCATTAAGCTCGCGCGGGTACCCCTCAGGGCCGACCCGTCTTTGGTAACATGGTACAGTGCAAGTCAAAACAACAACAGTATCCGTGTGTCTGACACCAAGGGAACCTTGAGGAATCACCCTCGATGGAATTCCCTCTGATGTTACTGTCAAGGTGAACGAAGGAGGAATCACCCTCGAGGTCCACACTTGAGAAGTTGCACGACGGCGTCGTTATCGGGGGTGGTGTAGGAGGATTCACCCTCGCTTACCATGACCGATTAACTCACCTACAAGGTTAACATCAGAAGTGCTGACGAGGAATCACCCTCGGCACTCGACGGTAACACAGCAGTGTCGGCAACTAAAGGGGGAAGTGACGTGCGGTGCCGGGGCCTGGTCTTCAATCCCGTTGATCGGGTCTTCTGATATCCAGCGGGGCAGTTGGGATCAAGTAGGGTATCTGTCGGGTCTCTACCCAGCCTATACTAATCAGTCTAGGATAACCAGAAAGGTAGCAAGGCAGGTTACAATAATCAGGCTATGCAGCAGATATAGGAAAACAGTAGCAGTAGTAGTTCTAATGCAAGCATAAGAGAGAAGAGAATAGGCGATATAGGCATGTTCAAAATGGGGGTGCTTGCCTGTTTGCATTTGGGGCAAGGGCAAGGTCGTCGGTGGTGTCGTCAGGGACGTAGCCGTACTCCGGAGCTGCGTCTGCCTCGGGAGCTACGTCAACGTCGGGGTCTAATCGAGAGAGAAGAGGGGGAAGAAACAGGTAAACATAATGCCAACAGATGCAACACAGTGCGTGCGATGCTATGATGCAGTGCAGGGTTGTCTAAATATGCATCTAAGTCACTTTAATCATGTTTAGGACTATTCTGGGATTAATAACCGGTGTGTGTGCACTATTCATCTGCTGGGTTCGGGCTCGGGGTTATGAGTTCTCCTACGTAGGAGGTTCCGGCAAGGAAACAGACAGCACGATCAGACTTGTCTCGTCGTTCTGAGCAACTTTCATGTTTTAACTTTTTCGATCTAAGCTACGGTTTAAAAGATATGAATTTTTAAAGATTATTTGAATTTCTGGAATTAATTTTATTTACAGAAAATGAATTATGATGTCAGCATGACGTCACTGTGACATCAGCAGTCAACAGAAGCTGACCAGAGTCAAACCTGACCAGTGGGTCCCACTGGTCAGTGACTGATTAGACTTAACAGAAGTTAATTTAGCTAACTAAGTTAATTAAAGGGTGGGACCCAGTAGTCAGTGTCACAGATCTAATTAGAGTTAATTAATTGCTACAGTGAAATGGTCCCATGTGTCAGTGACACATTTTTAACCCAAGCGTTATTTTAACAGGGGCCCCATGTGTCAGCGACTATTTAGCTCAACTAACCTGGTTTAACCCCTAATCTAACTTGCTGACGAGCAGGCCCGGTGAACAGTGCCTACCGGCGATTAAACGCCGGCGTCACAGATCGCGGCGGTGACTCGCCGGAGTGCATTTCCAGTGATCGTTTGCGACGGGGTTTGGTCCGTTCGGACGGGCGCGAAGCCGCACATCCAGTGGTGGGGGCGCTTCGCCCTGGAGTGGCCGGAATAAGCATCGGCGGTGAGCTTGGCGGCGGCCGGAGCACGAGCAACGACGAAATCATCGTTTCGGTTCGTTTGCGCTTGATCTAAAGGGATGGGAAGCACCAGGAGGTAGCCGCGAGCACGTTGGCGTGCTCGTTTGGCCATAACAGGGGCTAACGCGACGGCGGCGAGCGCGTCAGTGGAGCTCGAGCTCCGGCAATGGCGCCGCAGCAAGGTGAGGCTGGCGCGGGAGAAAGGAGAGAGGGGAGCGGCGTAGGAGCTCACCTAGTGGGTGCACGAGGGCCCGGCGGAGGCTTAGGAGCTGCAGCTGCGGCGAATCGACGGCGAGGAGCTCCGGTGGTCGTAGCAAAAGAAGACGGCCTGGCGTCGCCGTGGTGGCCTCCCGGCCCCGTTCAGCGGGCGTAGTCGAAGTAGCGGACGTCGGCGCGTCGGCTGGGTACGGTGAGACGCCACAGCGGGCATGGTGGCCACGGGATCGACGGGGTGTGGCGACAAGCGCGTACGGGAGAGGAGGGGAGCGAGAGAGAGGAGGGGAACGGGGAGGAGTGAGAGCTTCTAGGGTTCGGGGAAGGACGAGGGGCTCGGGGCAGCACTTGTAGGCGCCAGGGAGTCGTGGGATCGGCGACACGGCAGCGATCGCCGGTCGGATGCGCACGCATGCCGACGCGTGCGGGAGGAGGGAGGAGACCTCTGGATGGGCTGGGCCGGACCCTGTAGATAACAGGCCTAAGTGCACAGTAACGAATAGGCCTTCTCCATTTTTCCTTATTCTGCTTTCTTTTCTTTTCTGTCTTGCTAATTGGTTGGGCACTTAGTGGTTTTTGTAAAATGTGTGAGCTAACCCACCAATTACAGTGCAATATATCCTAACTCCAAAAACTAGTTTGGGGTAAATTCTATTTCATTTGGATTTTTATTAAATGAAAATGGCTTAAAGGGATGCTGTTTGCTGCTGTTTGAGGTTGCTAGAGTCATTTGACTGTTCTCATTAGGGTGGTTCTCCATTTTATAATTGCCTTCAGATTATCTGCAACATTATGTACATTTTAGTTTGATTGTTTGAAGAAATATTTATTTGACTCCCATTTGCAATTTGAATTGGAAGTTGAAATATTTTCTAATGCAAATTTTATTAGAGTGATCATGATGACATGGCAGGTTAAGTAGCTTAACCAGAGTGGGGTAACCTGGGGATGTTACATTATCCCTTCTGGATATGATACTATTCCTTTGAAGGGGGGTCTTAGTGCCCCTAGACCAGGGTTGTGGGGGCTTTCCCCACTTCCCATGTTCATGTGGGTCCCCATGCAGGTGGGCCCAACTCCGGAACCTTCTAGAACTTTCCCGGTACAATACCGAAAAAACCCAAACTTTTTTCGGAACCCCAAAAACAACTTTCCATATATTAATCTTTACCTTCAGACCATTCCAGAACTCCTTGTGATGTCCTAGATCCCATCTAGGACTCCGAACAACCTTCGAACTTTCCACTATTAATATCTCAATACTACCCTAGCGCTACCGAACGTAAAGCGTGCGACCCTACGTGTTTGGGAACATGCAGACATCACCGAGACTCCTCTCCGATCAATAATCAATAGCTGGACCTGGATGGCCATATTGATTCCTACATATTCGACGTAGATCTTTATCGGTTGAGCCATGATGTCAAGGATTCAGTCAATCCCTTATGCAATTCCCTTTGTCCGACGATATGTGACTTGACCGAGATTCGATCGTCGGTATCTCCATACCTGGTTCAATCTCGTTACCAACAAGTCTCTTTACCCGTTACGTACTACAAGATCCCATGACTAGACTCATTAGTCACATGAAGCTTCTTATGATGTTGCATTACCGAGAGGGCCCAGAGATATCTCTCCGTCACACGGAGCAACAAATCTCAATCTCGATCCATGCCACCCAACAGACACCTTCGAAGATACCTGTAGAGCACCTTTATGATCACCCAGTTACGAAGTGTTGTTTGATAGCACACAAGGCATTCCTCTGGTATCCGGGAGTAGAATGATCTCATGGTCGAATGAACTGATACTTGACATGAAGAAAGCTATAGCAAATAACTAAACGATCTGATGCTAAGCTTATGGTTGGGTATGTCCATCACATCATTCTCCTAATGATGTGATCCCGTTATCAAATGCAACTCATGTCTATGGTTAGGAAACCATAACCATGTTTGATCAACAAGCTAGTCTAGTAGAGGCTTACTAGGGACACGGTGTAGTTTATGTACTCACACATGTATTTAAGTTTCCGATCAATACAATTCTAGCATGAATAATAAACATTTATCATGAACAGAAAATATGATAATAACCATTTTATTATTGCCTCTAGGGCATATTTCCAATAGTCTCCCACTTGCACTAGAGTCAATAATCTGGTTCACATCACTATGTGATCAACCCTCAATGAATTCTGGGGTTTGATCATGTTTTCCTTGTGAGAGAGGTTTTAGTCAACAGGTCTGCAACATTCGGATCTGTGTGTACTTTGCAAATCTCTATGTCATACTATAGATGCTACTACCACGCCCACTTGGAGCTATTTCAAATGACTACTCCACTTTACATATCCGGTTTGCGACTCAGAGTCATCTGGATCGGTGTCAAAGCTTGCACTAACGTAACCATTTATGACAAACTCTTTATCACCTCCATAACCGAGAAACATTTCCTTAGTCCTCTTTAGTCACCTAAGGAAAATTTTGACCATTGTCCAGTGATCCACTCCTGGATCACATTGTACCCCCTTGCCAGACTCATGGCAAGGCACACATTAGGTCTGGTACACAGCATGGCATACATTATAGAGCCTATGGCTGAAGCATAGGGGACGAATTTCATCATTTGTATTTCTTCTGCCATGGTCGAGCATTGAGTCTTACTCAACTTCACACCTTACAATATAGGAAAGAACTCCTTTGACTAATCCATTTTGAACTCCTTCAAAATCTTATCAAGGTATGTGCTCTGTGAAAAATCTTATCAGGCGTCTTGATCTATCTCTATAGATCCTGATGCCCAATATGGAAGCAGCTTTACCCAGGTCTTCCTTTGAAAAACTCCTTTCAAACAACCCTTTATGTTTTCCAGAAATTCTACATTATTTCCAATCAACAATATGTCATCCACATATACTATCAAAAATGTTATAGACCTCCCACTCACTTTCTTGTAAATACAAGTTTCTTCATAAACTTTGTATAAACCCAAAAGCTTTGACCACCTTATCAAAGTGTATATTCCAACTCCGAGATGCTTGCACCAGTCCATAGATGGATCGCTGGAGCTTGCATACTTTGTTAGCATCCTTAGGATCGACAAAACCTTCCGGTTGCATCATATACAACTTTTCCTTAAGGAACCCGTTAATAAATGCTGTTTTGACGTCCATCTGCCAGATTTCATAGTCGTAATATGCGGCAATTGCTAATATTATTCTAACAGACTTGAGCATCGCTACGGGTGAGAAAGTCTCATCGTAGTCAACTCCTTGAATTTGCAGAAAACCTTTTTTTTGGTGCAACAAATTAATGTTTGCTGACCGGACTCATGCACAGACGTGCTGACGATCATACATCCTGCACCAATACATGACACAAGGACAAGCCAGAAAAGCCGCTCTTCGTGATATCAAGGAGAGCATTAAGAAGAACAAGATAGTAGAGGGCCACCTTGGGAGAACCTCCCTTGCCGGGCAGGAGAGCCTGGCCAGGTCGAGGCCACACCCGAGGACAGGTCCAGATTCGCCCCGGCAGGCTTGCCGGGGCCGCCAAGATGAAACCCCGCCAAGCTCCTTCAACAAGGAACCTTCACCAAGACGCCACCGCTCCACCTCACCGCACCCAAGTCACTAATCAGTGCGATGTCAAGGTGTTATGCAACCAGGTGGATCCTATCAAGCACGTGGCAGCATCGAGGAGAAGAGATTATCTTTATTGACACCCGTCCAGGAGGCGTGTCAAGCTGATAAGAAGAGGCAGATAAGCGGCGCGACAAGCTTGCCGGGATTCACCCTCGGCATGACACCTAGCAGTGTATTTAATGCACTTTGTCCTAACTGCCAGAGTTAGGTATGATAGCACTGTTAGCTATCTAATCACACCCAAATGACTATTTTGCCACTGTGGTCATCCCTTAACCTATAAAAGGAGGCCCGAGGCAACATAGCAAGGGGTTCAAACAATTTCCACCCCACAACACTTGTAAGCTCACGTCGCTCTCCCCGAGGTGCCTTGTCAGGCTAGAGCGCATCGAGCCTTCGTATTCCTCCAGATCAATCCACCATAGTAGGAGTAGGGTTTTATGTTGCAAAGCGGCCAAAAGCTGGGTAAAGAGAGGGAGTCCATCGCCGTGTTGTCCCCTATTGCTTATGCTCTTTGTGCAACGCGGCCGTCCCCATGCCGAACCACAAAGGGGCATGCCTACCCCATAGGTGATCGTGCTTCCACGCCGACATCTTTGGCACGCTAGGTAGGGGGCGTCGCTTGGGCGAACCTAAAGCAGCATCCAGCGTGTCGATCTTCGTCGACCTTCGTCATCCATCGCTCCCAAGAAGAAGAGCGGAACCGTACCGCATCCTTCCTCCTCGAATGCTTTGTTACCCATGGCTGCGGGCGCCATCGGCGCTGCGGCTGTGGCGGACGGGGCCGGTGAGGCGAGCGGCACTACTAACACTCCCGCCGCGGCTAGGACTAGGACTGGGGCCGCGGGTGCGACCCAGCCCCTTCAGCATGCTGCCGATCAAGCTCCCTCCGGTACGGGTCGTGGAGATGCTCAGCTTCCTCCTGCTCATCCCACCGGCATACTCAACCAACACAACGTCGATTCCCGCTCCGGTGCGAGCCAAGATCCATTGGACGCACCGCCCGGAGGGGCGAAGACAGAGCGTCTGCTCCGTCCCACGTCGGGCGAGCGCAACGACACCCCGAACGGTGCCGTCGACCCCCAGTGACCACGCCCGCACGGAAAGGGCCCAGCTGACCAAGAGCCTGGTCACCAAGAACAGCTCCGACAGCGTCAGGTCCCTCTGGCAACTGGCCCGAGGCGGCAAGAGCCCGACAGCGATCCTTCTGGTTCATCCAGGAGTCAAGCGGTGTCACGCTATGCTTCCCACACCATGCGAGAAACATCGGCCGAAGCGGTGGCGAGAGCTCAGCTATTGTTGGATTTTCCTCCAGCGGCAGACAGGATGGATGAGTGGAGAGCTACAATCCAAAGCCTCCTTGGGTTTCCTGAGATCAATAAGACACCAAGCATGGAACCATCGCGGTGCCCTCAGGCGACACCAGCAGCCCACGTGGGTGGTCAAGACGGGAGGACCGCGCCCACGGTGCAGTCCCCTCCACTACAGCCCGCTCAGGGGCGGCCCCAGCGAGCTCAGCAATCTAAAGGGATTGATGGTCGTGATGAGGCATCAATGGCCTCGTCGGATCCACGACTCCAGCAAGACCAATGTCGAGTGTTGGAAGACAAGAGGAAGGAGGACGCCCGTGTCACCATTGAGCGGCGTCGCGAGACACGCCGTCAGTTCGATAGGCGTAATGGTGCCGATGTCGACGAGCCCACTCCCAGTGCTGGCGGGTACCTGCCTTACAAGGTAGGCTGCCCCTGCTTGCACCTGTGAGCTACGGCAAGTCTAGTGGCCATCCTCTCGCACCTTCAAACCTGACTGGCTGGAGAAGTGCGATGGGAAGCTGAACCCGGCAGAGTTTTTGGGCATCTACACGATTGCCGTGCAAGCTGCTGGGGGAAGGGATGAGAAAGTGCTTGCCAACTACTTCCTGTTAGCACTCAAGCCGAACGTGAGGTCATGGCTAATGCACTTGCTAGAGGATTCCATCTCCTCCTAGGCAGATTTGTGCAACGAGTTCGTGGGCGCCTTCACGGGTGGACACCAAGAACCAGGGCGGCCTAGTGACCTGCAAACCCTTCTACAGAAGGAAGGAGAGAGTTATTGCAAATACTTGCAGAGGTTCAGTCGAGTACACCGCAACATTCCCAAGATACACCCGGCAACTGTGATTGCCGCATTTCATACGAATGTGTGCAACCGCAGAATGTGGGCTAAGATGGATGTTCGGTTGCCCAAGACCATCACTGAACTCTACACGCTGGCGGATAAGTGTGCTCGTGCTGAAGAAGGGAGGAGACTTCCGGGGGAAGAGGTTGGCGTCGAAGTCGATTCGGAGGACGATGATGAACCTGTCGCCCCTAGGAAGAAAAACAAGAAGCGCAACAAGAAGTGAAAGGAGAAGGCAGTAATGGTCGTTGAGAGCGCTGGAGATCCTAGCACCAGTAAGAAAGAAAACACTAAGACGCCCGGCAAGGAAGCTGCTACATGCGCTGATTGTCGGGCGGCAGCGGCTGCTGAGAAAACTGGCAAGTCTGACGGGCCGTACTGCAAGATCCATAGGACCAAGGGTCATGATCTCCAAGATTGCAAGCAAGTCGAGTAGTTGGCGGAGAAACAGAAAGCTGAGTATGAAATGCGAGACAAGGAGAGAAACCAGAATGGTACTGGGGGGAAGGGCCGTGGTGGTTGTAACGGACACCACGACAAGTCTGATCAGCAGAAAGAAAAACCCGTCAGAGGCCGTGAGAGGAAAGAAAATGAAGATGACAATGAAGAGGAAGATGATGAAACCAGTGAACAGTAGTTCCAGAAAGCTACGGAGGCGACGTGCATTGACGGGGGTGCATCTTTACACTCCTCTCACCGCCAACTCAAGCGGTGGGCACGTGAGGTTAATGCAGCAGAACCTGTAGCAAGCGCTCAAGAGCCACTCAAGTGGTCCCGCATGATCATCATCTTCAACATTGAGGATCATCCAGACCGCACTACTGCGGTAGGATGTTTGCCATTGTTTGTTTCACCAACAATCCGCAACCTCAAGGTCACTAAGATGTTGTTTGATGGCGGGGCAGGCTTAAATTTGTTCTCTCTTAGTGTGCTGGAGAAACTACAGATTCCAGATGAGGACCTGAAGAGGACTGGCACTTTCCAAGGAATCAACCAAGGGAGGAGCCAGCCAAAGGGAAATATTACCTTGCCGGTAACATTTGGCGGGGAAATAAACTTCAGGACAAAGAAGATTGTGTCCGATGTTGTTGAACTTCCCCTACCATTCAATGAGATTCTTGGCTGACCAACTCTGGCCAAGTTCATGGCGGCGTCCCACTATGCCTACAACACTTTGAAGATGCCTGGTCCTATGGGAGTCATCACCATCCCATCAGACAAGAGAGATGCAGTTATCTATGTGGATCAGATGTATAGAGATGAAGTTGCAGCAGAGGCCGTCAAGGCCCCAGCTCCCACCAAGAGAGAGAAGAAAGTCAAGGAAACCGGCAAGGACTTCGATAAGGACTCCGGGAAGCGCATCTCTTCGGAGTATGCCGCACCCGGCAGCGACTTGCTGGAAAGTTCAACTAGCAAAAGATCCAAGGCTGCTCCCCCAGCAAGCAAGAAAGTTCCGGCGCGGCAGGATGGCACTGATGGTACCTTCACCATTAGTGCTACCCTTGACGACAAATAGGAAAGCGCACTCATTACCTTCCTATGGGCGAATGTCGATGTGTTTGCCTGGCAACCATCTGACATCCCCGGTGTTCCCAAGGAGGTAATCGAGCACCACCTTGCTGTATGTCCTCACGCCCACCCCGTCAAGCAAAAAGTCAGAAAGAAAGCCTTGGAGCGGCAACAGTTCATTGCTGAGGAAATCAAGAAACTAGAGGCACCAGGTTTGGTCCGAGGGGTACTGCATACAACTTGGTTAGCAAATCCAGTGGTGGTGCCCAAGGCTAATGGGAAGTGGAGACTTTGTATTGACTTCACTGACTTGAACAAAGCTTGTCCAAAGGACCCCTTCCACTTGCCGCGCATTGATCAGATTGTTGATTCCACCTCTGGATGTGACTTGTTGTCCTTATTGGATGCGTACTCTGGGTACCACCAGATCTTCATGGCCAAGGAAGACGAAGAAAAGACCGCCTTCATCACCCCATGTGGCATGTACTGCTTTGTGCGTATGCCCTTCGGGCTGAAGAGTGCTAGTTCTACATTTGCAAGCGCCATGCAGATTGGGTTCGAGCCACAGCTGCATGGGAACATTGAAGCATACATGGATGATATCATGGTCAAAACTAAAGACAAATCTTCACTCATAGAGGATTTAGAAGAAACCTTTGCAAAGTTGCGGAGGACTAACTTGAAGCTTAATCCAGAGAAATGTGTGTTCGGTGTTCCGTCTGGCAAACTTCTTGGGTTCTTTGTGTCTCAGTGAGGGATAGAAGCCAACCCCGACAAGATCAAAGCAATAGAGCAGCTCCAAGCCCCGAAGACAGTTAAGAATGAGAGACACCTGACTGGCTCTGTGTCCGCACTAAGCAGGTTCATTTCTAAATCCGCTGAGCACGCCTTACCGTTCTTCAAAATTTTGGAGAAGGCTGGTCCAGTAAAATGGACTCCAGAGGCCAAGGCTGCGCCTCAGAATTTGAAGGTTTACCTTTCTTCTACTCCAACCTTGGTCGCACCCAAGCCACAAGAGCCGTTGCTGCTATACTTGGCGGCAACAAATCAAGTGGTTAGTGCAGCCTTGGTAGCACAGAGGGAAGTGGACAGCAGAGAAGCTACTGCGACAGAACCAGCCGGTGTTGGGCCAGCTTTATCCCCGGCAAGGCTTGCCGGCAGTGACGGAGGGGGACCACAGATCAACGCTAACGAATAGGAGGGGGCAGCAAGGAAGAATATGGTGCAGCGACTAGTTTACTTTGTTAGCTCCCACTTGCAGGGAGCGAGATCAAGGTACTCTCGTGTCCAAAAATTAATCTTCGGCCTCCTCATGGCCTCGAGGAAGCTGCGCCATTACTTTCAAGCCCACAAGATCACCGTTGTGACTCGCCTCCCACTACAGCGGATCTTGAGGAACCCTGAAGCCACCGGTAGGACAATAGAATGGGCTCTGGAGCTGTCAAGTTTTGCCCTAAAATTTGAGAGCACAACAACTATCCAAAGCAGAACACTGGCAAAATTCATAGCAGAGTGGACGCCGATGCCTGACAAAGAGACCGTGGAAACTGACCTCCCCGGCAAGGAGGCCCCTAAGGAATGGATCATGTACTTTGATGGTGCTTTCTCGCTCCAAGGTGCTGGCGCAGGAGTATTACTTGTTGCGCCCACCGGAGAACACCTCAAGTACGTTGTCCAAATGCATTTCCCGGCAAGGTGGGAAGACGCCACCAACAACACGGCATAATATGAAGGGCTCCTTGCCGGGCTCCGGATTGCTATCGAATTGGGAATCAAGAAATTAATCATACGCGGTGACTCCCAGCTTGTTGTGAAGCAGGTGAACAAAGATTATTAGAGCCCACTATTGGAAGCTTACGTGGAAGAGGTGAGGAAGCTAGAAGAGCACTTCGAGGGGCTACAAATAGAGCATGTGCCCCGTGCAGAAAACAGCATCGCTGATCACCTATCGAGGTGGGCTGCATAGAAGCTTCCTATGGAACCAGGCACTTTTGTGCTCCACCTCACCCAACCAATAGTGTCTCCGTCAGCCTTGGCCAGAAAAAGAAGGAAGCTCAACACCGGCAAACATTTCCCGGAAGAGCTCCCTGGAGCCGCTGGTGAAAAGGCTGCTGGAGGAGATCCTATGTTGGATGGAGAGCCGCACTCTCAAGCAGAATCCCAGGTTCTTACCGTTGAGGAAAGTGCTGCCACAGCTGAAGAGATGCCTTTGGTCCTTGTCGTCGAGCCTCAGGCTCCGGTATGGGCACATCACATAGTCCAATTCTTGCAAACTAGAGAACTTGCTAATGATCTAGAGCAATCTGAGAAAGTAGCCCGGCAATTGAGTATGTACCAATTTGTGGACAACATTCTATAAAGAAAGAGGCCGAACGGCGTGAAGTTGAAGTGCATCAGTCAAGAGGATGGACTAAAGCTGTTGGCAGAGATACATGGAGGCGCATGTGGCTCACATCTGGGATCAAGAGCACTTGTCGGGAATGCTTTCCGGCAAGGATTCTACTGGCTCACCGCCCTCCGGGATGCAACTGAGCTCGCCACCAAGTGTGAGGCATGCCAGTTCCACTCCAAGAATATCCATCAGACAGCTCAAGCCTTGTAGACCATCCCTTTGTCCTGGCCTTTCGCGGTCTGGGGGCTCGACATCTTGGGCCTCTTTCCCCGTGCTACCGGGGGCTTTGAATTCTTGTATGTTGCAATGGGCAAGTTTACAAAGTGGCCCGAAGTGGAACCAGTGACAAAGGTGACGGTGCAGTCAGCTATCAAGTTCTTAAAGGGACTGGTGTGTCATTTTGGAGTGCCCAACCGGGTAATAACCACAACGGCACCCAGTTTACAAGCCATGCCTTCATGCAGTACATCCAGAGCCTTGGGAGCAAGGTCTCTTTCACCTTCGTTACCCACCCAAGGAGCAACGGGCAGGCTGAGAGGATGAACACTGAAGTGCTCCAGGGGCTGAAGACAATAACCTTTGATAGACTGCAAAAATGCGGCAAGCGCTGGATTGATGAGTTGTCGGTGGTTCTTTGGTCAATCATGATGACACCACATCGAGCTACTGGCCAGACTCCCTTCTCCCCAGTGTACGGGGCAGAAGCAGTGCTCCCCACGGAACTCATATATGGGTCGCAGATGAAGTAGCGCAAGAGCAGATACGGCATGACAATGCCATCCTCCTCGAGGAGGACCGTCTCCGGGCAGCTGTACATGCTGCACGATACCAGCAACCAGCAAGCCCTGCATCGCTATCATAGCCGCAGGGTTCATGCCCGGAGCCTTGAGGAAGGTGACCTTGTCCTTAGGCGCGCTCAGTCCGCCAAGGGTTCAAACAAGTTGACACCAAAGTGGGAAGGCCCTTACTGGATAGTACGTGTCACTAGACCTGGCGCAGTCCGTCTGGAGACTGAAGATGGCAGCCCAATGCAAAACTCATAGAATATTGAGCATCTTCGTAAGTTCTACCCATAAGGCGCAGTTGTCGGGCCTTGCCCCGGCAGCTTGTTTTGTACAAGCATAGTCCCCTGAACTTGTAACCCTTTGTACAAAGCCAGACGAAGACCCTATGTAAAGATAATAAAACAAAGCGCTATCCCAAAACTTGCATGCATGTTTACTTAAATATGATTTTGCTATAATGACTAATCCTTTGAGGAGGATCATATGCAGCTGTTTTCTCCCCTGCACTTCTTTCTTTTTGGTCAACAGTAGGGCCCCCGCCATGGATGAACTTCCCAAAAGGAAGAGTGAGAATGAGCTAGCTTATCAGTCCCCGACAGCTCTTCTTTACCGGGAGCGATAAGAAGGACAGCAAACACAGGTAAGTTCACCTGGCCATCCATGATATGTTCCTGTATGAAAAGCTTGTGCGGAAGGAAACCTTGTCGCTCCCAACATCTGTGCTCCCACCCTTTGATTCGAAGTTTCTTCAGTCAGGTTGGTCGCAGTAGCATTTGGGGGGGGGGGACTGGACGAGGGGCCGGTTTCCATCCATGCTCCTAACCCATCAGACAGGGTTCAGTAGTAGCTATGGAAGGGACTGGCAAGATGTCTTGCAGGGGAACTTTGTTTACTTGAAAGTATTGAGGGATCATTCCTCAGCATGAATATGACACGTGCACAAGTGCCCGACAGGCATTCTTTTTTCATTAATACGCGGATAAACAAGTAGGAATCATACATGATACAAGCATGGATAGAGGGTTACATAATTTGAACTAAAGTTTGGCAAATGCCTACAACTTTTGATTTGAAAAAAGATAAGTGCCCTATAATGCCTTTCTTGTCCCTCTCCTCCTAGGAGTTGCATCAAGAAGGAAAGAGGACAAAAGGAGGGGCTGGGCAGAAGCCCAGCCCGACCCCGTCAGGACCAGCGGGACGCAGCCAGACAAGATGGGGAGGGCGCCTCCCCGGCAAGGAAGAAGAGGCCAGGGACGAAGAGAGCGGCTAGGCAAAGCCCTGGTCACCACCACCAGGACCAGAGGAACGCGGCAAGAGGGACACCAGGAGGGAAGATGAAGCCGGAGTCCACGAGGAAGCCTGCCGGGGTCCAGCTGGTGGAAGCGGAGTCGACCAGGCCAAGCACCCCCCCCGGCAAATCGCTTTGCCGGGGTCCAGCTACAGATGGTGGTGCTGTCGATGCCTAGCTGACGGTGACGTTGCAACCGACGCTCAGCTGGAGTCCGAGCCGCCGTCCTCCCGCTTGAGGACCGGGGCTCGGCGCCGCCATCTTCGCCATCAGTGTCCTCTTCATCGCTGTCGCTAGCTGCTAGTGTTTGCCCCGGCAAGTTTCCAGCATGCGTAGGGTGCTCGATTATACAAAGACAAGAGATAATAGAACGAGGGGATAGCATACATCTGCATACATAATTAAAGTCATATTATATCACAAAAGTGGCGCAGACCTAACATAAGGTCAAATGTATCTTTCACATGGCAGCACAGCGATGGATGCGACAATGGGCCTAGTCAATGCGGTCGCCTTGAACCCTGGGAACGTTGAGGACCTTGTCGATGAAAGGGGCGATGATCTTGCTGGCAGTTGTGATATCTGTGTTCGTCGGCAACTTCATGAAGACCTTGGAAATATTGAGCCCTGGATCGCGGTGGACAAGGTTGAGCAGCGCAGTATAAAGTACGCTACGGGCGAACTGCCGGGATTCATTGGCGAAGGAGGCGTTCCTGTCATCATGATACGTCTTCAACTCTTCAATCAGACCGTCGAAGAACTTGGTCAGTCTGGCACTGGCGACCTCATGCTCATTGGCAGTGAAGATCCAACTCTTCATGTCCATCTATATCAACTGAGAAGTGAGGCGCTCCGTCTCCTTCTAGAGGGAGTGCATCTTCTGTAGCTCCTCGTGCTTATTCTCAACTTCCTTCCGGAGGATTTCCTCGGCAGCAAGCTTCTCCGTCAGGATCCTTTCCTGCTCCTTGGGAGATTCGAGGTTCTCCTCCCGGCCGGCAAATTTAGATTTCAGATCATGAACCATGTTGTTACCGGTGTCCAGCTCCTGGCCTTTGGACGACATCATCGTTTGCAGCTCTCCTAAAGTGAGAGTTGTCTTCTGTGCTTCAACTTTGAGGGCCTTGATCTCCTTGCCTCTGCCAACAAGTTCTTCTTTTAACTTGCCCACCTGGGCCTCCAGATCTGCCTTGGTGGAGGCAATGATTGCGGCCTCATCAGCAACTTCCTTAAGCTTGGCGGCACTTTCTGAGACTTGAGCTTCGATAACCTTCTTATGGTCGTTCGCCATCTTTTGAGTTCGTTGCTTCATGAGCTCTTCAATCTCCTCATCTTTGCTGCGGAGGGTGGCAGCAATAGTTTGCTCTATGGAGGTGAGCTCCTTTTCCTTGGCGTTGAGCTATGCTTCACGCTCCGTCAACTCGCCGTCACGAACTGTTGCCTTCTCTCTGGCGGTGGCTATCTTTTCCTCCTGATTTCTGAGCTCGCGAGACTAGTCGTTGTACCATGTGCGCAGCTCTTATGCTTTCTCCTTCAGCTGCTGGTCAACCGAGTCTATGAATTTGTGCTCCTCTTGGGCTTGCCTCCATCTCTTGTCGTACCTGTCCTAGACGCCCTTGAACCCAATGGCCATGGCCTGCAAGAATGCGAAATCTTCCTGTTCATTGGCAATATCATTAGCGTCTCTGCATTTCTGGGCCAAAGGGAGCAAGATCTACGCAATCTCTTCATCAAAATTTGGCCCCGCGGCCCCGGATGAGCTAGGGGCTCCAAGTCCATGCTGAGGAACGCTCAATCCAGTGTCGCTTGGTGGGTTCCGCGAGGTGGCATCTATTGATGGTTGTTTGGCGGGAGCCCGAGTGACGTATGCAATGGGTACTTCATCCACATCCATCTTGGCGGAATCAGACTTGTTGCCGTGAGGCTCCTCTAGCTCTGTGGAGGCTTCCTGGAGGTACCCGCCAACCTACTCAGCATCCTCCATCGCGGCGATCTTGGTAGCCTCTTTGGCACACTACTAGGGAAAAGCTTATACACAGAGGATTGTCAGTAGCGCTGGTTAAAACTATGTGCTACTGCTACTTACCCATAGCGCAGGGACACACAGGACGTTACTGCTACGTAGATAGCAGTAGCACGGCTCCAGGAAAATGTGCTACTATTATAATTCCCACATTGTTGCCGGGGAGAGCGCTACTGCTAAGTTTGAACCGTGCCACATGGCGGGCCCCACATAGCAGTTGCGCGTGTTGCAGGAGCATGCTACTGCTACGTTTTTAGGAGTAGCGTGTTTTCCCAACACTCGCTGCTGCTAAAGTGCAGTAGCCACCTTTTCCCACCCCCTCCCCCTCCCCCATCCTCTCTTCCTTTCACTTTCCCTAGCTCCCACCTCCTCTCTCCCTCACTTTGCTTCTTCCTCACTAATTCTCCCCCCATTACTCTCTTTCATCTACCTCTCTTTCTCTCTCTTTAATGCACTCCTAGCTACCACCTCCATTAATGCAACTCCTTTCTCTTTTCCTCCCCCTCCACTAGTTAGAGTCATCTCCTTCCCCAACTAGCTAGGTAGATCTACCCATTTAATGAAGTGACCTACATACCTACCTAACTAGATGTAGCCATGTCAAGAAGTAAGCTTTGTCCACTTTTGAACATCACCTAGGTGTGTGGTGACACCGATCGACATCATCATCACCGTGATCGATCTCAAGATAGGTGATTAAAAATTTGTGCTTTTGCAAGAATGGAAATATGTGTATGTGTGCGATATGACATAATCGGACGATATGATGGAAATTGTGTGTCTGGCATGAGTTGCCACCGAATTGTGCTTGAGTTGCCTATGTTTTGCTGAAATGTTGATTTATTTCCATTTCGGTGAATTTCGGGCAAACTCTATATGTCCTATTTTTAGGGAAGGTCATGCCGAATTTTTGTATGACTTTGATGCATGCATGCATTTTTATAATCAATTTGTTTATTATTACTGTGCAGGCATTCATGATGGTTAGTGGAACGATGGTGGAAAGGTGGTTGCAATCGGCGGTGCAGGACATGAATGAAAATAATCGGATAGAGATTTTATGTCCGTGTCAAAGATGCAAAGGAGGAGTTTGGCTCGACCCCTATGAGGATGGTCGTTTGATGGCGCACCTACTCATGACTGGGTTCATGGATGGCTATACTCGGTGGATAATTGAAGATGATAATGATGATGATGAGGACGCCGACGGGGCAGCCAATGACGACACTGGGCCAGACGAAAAGATGACCGATAATGGCGGCGGAGAAGGGGCCAAACATGGCAGCGGGGAAGAGGCCGGACATGGCGGTGGAGAAGAGGCCGGACATGGCGTTGGAGAAAACATGGAATACACGCCGCAGACTTCGTCGCTACTAAGTTCAATCATGCGTGACCCTCATGCTCGAGACCTGCTTCGCAAGGAGACGAGTACCGACAGAGCTGCTTCTAGAGAGGAGGCCAAACTGGAGCAACTGGTGGTAGACTCGAACACTCCATTGTATGATGGTTGCGATCCCATGGTGACCCGCTTGAGTTTCACGCTCGAACTTCCACTAGTGGAAAAAGTGCTAGTCACAACTCTCGTTGGTGGCGCGCCATTTCCAGCCAACGCCAGCACTATTTTTTTCAAATAGTGGTGGCGTCGCCTTATTTGGTTCGACATTAGTAGATTCATAGCGCTGGCATAGAAATTGAAGTGTACGCCATTAGTATGTGGGCCTGGTCATCCTCCCCTTCCGTGGAGTACTGCTGGCGTAGGGAAAACACCTACGCCAGCACTGTGTCTGATACTTGTGTCGTAGGACGTTGTGGCAACGCCATTAATGCTCAAGTGGGGCCCAATATCAGTTAACATATATTGTGTTGGCGTCGCAACTGGTAGCACGCCATAGGTATATGCAGCTCTCTATATATAGATTGATTGTTGTGCGTATCTAGCTCATACTGTGAACATTATCCTGCTTGTTTCTCTCTGCAGATCCTAAGTAATACACCTGGCCGTCCGCTGCCCTGGACCGATATCATCTATCGACGATTATATCGATCTAATCTAGGTAATATGCTCAATTTTCATTTTTTCATTTTTTAGCAAAAGGTGTATATATATATATATATATGTTATCGTGTTGAAAGACCTTTTTTGTAGGAAATGGTATGAAAAGATTCTTACATATATATTTATATGGATCGAACTATAAATGAGTTCTTTGAGGTGGCGTTGGAAGAAATGAATCGCAGAGGCAAAAAAGAGATATTATGTCCATGTAAGAAGTGCGAGAACAGAGTTTTGATTGACCCTTCCACTGGTCGTGTGAAGATGCACTTGTTGAAACATAGTTTCATGCTTGGTTACACATGATGGACAAGTCATGGTGAGGACGAGGAGGATGCCGGAGTCGAAGAAGGGGCAACACATAATGGTAAGCCAGAAGGAGGCATGAAGAAAGAGGCCGGACATGAAAATTAGCTGGACAGACACGAAGTCCGTGTAGAGGTTCAGGAAGTGAGAAGTCTTTTGTACAAAAGACTGAAAGAACAAAGCGATAAAGACTTGAACAAGAAGGAAGATCTAGATGAGCATGCTGATGACAAACAATCCGGCGTCTATCAAGAAGAAGGTGAAGTCCAGCTCAAAACAAAGTGTATGAAAAGAAGCCGAAACACGTTGTTGGGTGTAGAAAGTTTTGTCGAGAGAATTCAGAAATGACGCTCCACTTAATTTTATATATATCTTTTATTATTAAGAGGCACTGTAGTGTATCGACTGTACGAATTTCAATCTTAATAAAATAAATATTCTCACATATTTTTTGGATGTAAAAGAGCTACGTGCAAAATAGCGCTAAAGGGAATTTGGCGGGTGAAGATTTGCCCCAAAGCGGCTAAGGGAATGGTGAAAAATAGTTATGGCGTTGGTGACGTCACCAACGCCATAGCTATTTTTCACCATTCCCTTAGCCGATTTGGGGAAGATTTTGTTTCGCGCTAAACCCACACACTCCAGTTCTCTCGGGCCTCCGCCGCCACCCTCATCGCCGCGCGCCACCGTATCATCTGCCGTCGACGCCCCCGTCGACCTCCTTGGACGGCACCGCCACTTCTCCTGCCGCCCTCGCCCTCTCCCCCACCGCGCCCTCGCCCCCCTCCCCCACCGCTCGCTCGGCCCCCGCCCCCTCCCTGGCCGGCGGCAACCACCTCGACCTGGCCTAGGCGCGAAGACCGCGATTCCGCCAGTAAGTGAGATCTCTCCAAATTCTTGAAGTTCATAAACATATTTGTTACAATTGGTACACATCTATATTTTAGCATAAATTAGTTGTATTTGTAATATTGTGAGTTGTATTGGACATGGAATTGAGGAAATGTGGCTGAAATCACAAAGATTTAATTGTTCGTGGACATGGATTTGTCGAATTTTTTAGGAAATGTGGTTGAAATCATGTATTGTAGGTGCTGATTTGTTTGCAGGGACTGTATAGGGTTGCCAATGTTTTGTCTAAACGTTGATTAAATTCCGTTTCGTCAAATTTCTGGCAACCAATATGTCATATTTTTAGCAAAGGTCATGCCAAAGTTTTTATTTTGTATACGAATTAAGTATATGTCCTATTTGTTTGTAGATGTCTGACGTGGGCTCTTCTTCGACACATTCGGCCAACAGTGAAGATGTATTTACGGACGCACAGGGAAATGATGACTATGAAGAAGATCTCCAGGGGGGATATAAATCCAGATGAGTGCTGCATCAAAGGCAGTGGCTACAAAGATGTTCCTGGTGAGGATAGTAATTCTGATAAGGACGCTGGTACTGATGAAGATGATACGGATGAATATTGTGCTGAGGATGAGGAGGAGGTGGAGGATGCTCCAAAAACCAAGAAGCAGCCGAAACCTAGGAGCCGAAATGCTATCGGTACCAACAGGATTGTGGTCACTCGAGTCAACTCCACTGGTGAGCCCGTTAGTCCACGGAAGGCCGCATCTCACTACGGCAACGCCCTAGGTGTCATCCTTCGAGAAGTCTGCTCCATCAACGAGTCCAATATAAGGGATTTAGGCAAAAAAAATCCGCGAGAACTCCTTGTAAGAAGGGTGCACGCTAGATTTATGTTTCCTAATAAGTACGACAACCTATCATACCCAAAGAATCAGGTCAACAACCATGCAATCCATAAGTTCTCAAAGAATTTGAGTTCTTGGAAATCAGCCGCAAGAAAAGAGGTTCACGAAGATTACTCAGTGATCAAGGAGAAGTGTCCTACCATTAGTGCAGATGACTGGAACATTTTCAAGATGCAAAATACGGAGAACCCTGTGGTGCAGAGCCAGTCGACATGGGGGAAGGACATGTGATCAAAGACATTAAGTAACCACACCCTCGGAAGCCATGATTTGTTGGGAAGAAGCCTGTGTGGGACAAGCAGGACTCTATACATGCAGCAAAGGGCATCCAAAACCACTTCGAGCAATTCAAAGACCCCCTCGAATATAACTATGTCAGGTGCCAGTACCATTATGATTATAAGTTAGGGGAATTTTCCGCCGATCACCAAACTAGAAGACTTGAAGAAGAACTGGCAAGGCAGCATGACGAACCTCAGAGCTCTCAAGGGTCCACGGCCAGTGGAACACTCCTCTTAATCGGTCAATCAATGTGACCCTTGGCAAGGACCTGTTGCATCCGCCAACGGGTGGCCGTGTGAATGGCGCCGGATGCGGAGCCAAATGGGACGATCATTATGTCGAAGACCGCGAGCAGCGACACCAGAGAAGGAGATCCAACAAGCAGACCATCGAACAAAAAATAATTGAAGCCACAGTCGCCGCCACAGCCGCAGCAACTACTGACATTGAAGCACACATCAACACGCAAAGCCAAGCCCATGCCCAAGCAATGTTGCCTTCAATAATCGAGAGCGTCAAGCAATGGATCAAAAAAGGTGAACTAGGAAACATTGTCATCGACGCATCGCCCAAGGATAGCAGCCCTTCTATCTCTTTCATTGGCATCCCGTCACCAATGGCTGCTCCTGATGCTCTTACAGAAGACACTCCGTCCAGTCTCTTAGACCATGTGGATGGTGAGCTGATTAAAGTTGCAATCGGCTCGATCATTAGCCCCAAATATACAATCATGCACGGAGTGCAGATGCCTGACGGGGTCTTCAAAGTTGAGTTGTCTGTTGTCTTAAATGGTTACGATGATATTGCTCCTCCGGTACAACCTCCCGGTGCGGATAGCCAGCTTACCCTTGGATAGTACTTATGTTGGCCAATGATGTGGCCGAAAGAGTCAAATTCGGCTAGGAGACGTCCAAGCTCGAAGTAGATGAACAATGGAAAGACGTCGTGTCAAGGACCATCTCCTTTGGGTCAGAGTCAACCTGAATTGCATAACAACAATGTGGATGTCATTGAGGACCAAGTAAATAATGATGACTTGCTTGTCAATCGATTCTTCTTGGTTGAAGAATATCAGAACTCAGCTGCCATGTGCAATCTTGATAGACCTATGCCTGCTGATCCCGTCCAAGCAATCTCTGTGCCTCCTGCTGTCCAAGCTGATCACCATGTTGTTCCTTGCCAGAAGAGTCTACTGTTCAACGGGGACTTCACGCCACCAGACACACAAGTGCCACCATCCAAGGGAGCGTTGCTGAGTCCAAACACACTCAATGCGATGCTAGCAAATGCACTGACGGGCGGTGCAGCCAGCCAGCCTAACATGTCATGCAAGAAGAGAAGGAGCCAGGAAATGCTAAGAAGGGCACTACCGCCGCCAGCCAGCCGGTTAAGAATAATAAAGAAGTAGTTCATCGTGTTGCATGGCGGACTTACCATTCCCCTGGTGAACCCATCCTTCCGAAGGAGCTCTCCGATCTTCTGCAGACAAAATTGAGACTTCTGCATGACGCAGTTCTCTGTAGGGAGAAGTACGCATTTACTCATGCAGGTTGACATCGCCCCGTTTTCACAGTGATGATGCCTTCTAATATTGGTTTCTGCGACAGTTTCCCTGCGGAGAAGTTCTATGTGCCATTCGAAGACATCTTCAACCTATTCCACCTATACAAGCTTGGTCCTTCCTTAATACGCCTATGGGCAATCAATACCGCCTACACTGCCATATGTGAGCTGAACAAGGTTGTCGCAGTAGCGGACCCCTACCTCATGCATGAGAGCAATGTTCACCTCCCTTATCGCCGTCAAGCTATGAGGACCTGACAGACTTCATGCTTGCCAACATGGAAAAATATTGCCTTCTAGTGCCCTACTATCCGAAGTAAGTCATTCGGTACTCGATACACACTATTCTTTCGTACAATCTCATTCTGCTTCCACGTTAAAATATTATATACTCGAGCATAATTAGGTTTTCTCTACTTTTTATGCATATAACATTGTGTCCTCATCATTATTTCCCCGAAGTTCGCCAAAACTTATTTCTTGGATTCGACGAGGAAAGTGAAGAAAGACTACAGAGGCATCAAGAAGGTTCTCGATGAAGTACTGGTCGATTATACTAGCCGGGAAGGAGTGATCAAAGAGGGATATCGCAAGTTCGACAAATTTAAAGCGGTACGCTTCGCCCACAAAACTGACTTTTGTTGCATGCAGCAGCTGGAAAACAGTGATACAGACATCTACTACGTCGTCCACCACATGGAGGATTACATACGGCAGGGAGAACGCCTTAAAAAGAACTCTGACATCATCGCATGGGGGAAGAAAAATGGAGGAAATTAGCCCGGGAGATAGTAGAGATGAGTTCAGACGTGTCCAGGTCAAGTTTGCTACCATCCTCAACAAGGATGTCATCCACCATGCCGGCGTTGGCAATGGTGGCGCACCTGCTAGCTCGGAGGAGATAAAAACTCGTCTTAATAAGCAGGGTCGCGATGCTGACGGACCGGTGTCTCTTGCGGATCTGACGAAGAAATACACTAATGATCCTTATTATTGATGTAGTAGGATAGTGATAGCTAGCTATGCTGTTGTGGTTCTGTAAACTACTCGATTAGCTACACATGTCATTCTGTCGTCTTATCGTACTTCAAAACTTTGCCTAGCTATCTTAATTTTAAGTGCTACACATAATTATCGTGGATGTATTTTAATTAATGTTACCTAGCTAGAAATATTTTTTATCTTAAAAAACGCTGCCACGGCACCGTTTTTCGGCTGACGTGGTAACGTTTTTCCTATGCTTTCAAACTAAGTAATGGCGTTGGAAGGATATGCAATGCCTCTAATGTTTCTCCATATTTATGACGTTTGGAGATGTACCAACGCCGTAGGTATATTTGATATTACCGTCATGCCACTTTAACCAATGCCATAGATACCAGAAACTCTACTGGCGTAGGCACCAACGCCACCGCTATATTTTAACACTGGCGCCATATTGGTGGCGTCGGCCTCCTACGCCAGAAAGGAACTTTTTGGCACGCCATAGCTAGGCTTTTCTGCACTAGTGTTCTGAAGATGAAGGCTAAAAACAAATGGACCAACAGTAACCTCGATGAGCTTCTCAAGTACCTAAAGAATGTTCTTCCCGCGGGGAATCTATGTCCTACTAGTGTGGATAAGGCCAAGAGGGCCGTGTGCCCTCTTGATCTGCCGCACGTTAGATACCATGCATGCATCAATGATTGCATCATATATAGGAAGGAGCACGCGGAAAAAACCAGCTGTCCGGTGTGCAATGCTCCTCGATACAAGAAGGCCGGAAAGAAATATCCCCAGAAAGTTGTATGGTACTTACCGATCACTCCCCGTCTGCAATGTTATTTTGTAGATCCCAAGGAAGCAAAGCTCATGTGTTGGCACGCGGAGAGGAAAAAGCCCGACGATGGAGATGATCCGAAGCTGAGACACCTCTCAGATGCAAGCCAGTGGAGAGCGTTCAACATTGAATATTGATATTACGCAGGTGATGCAAGGAACATCGTGCTTGGCGCGTGTATCGATGGCACGAATCCGTTTGGCAACTAGAACACCAAGCACAGCACATGGCCCGTGTTAGTATGAATGTACAACCTCCCCCCTGGTTGTGCATGAAGTCGAACTACATACACATGAGCATGCTAATTCAAGGGCCGAAACAACTGGGAAATAATATTAATCTGTATCTGGGGCTACTTTAAGAGGAGTTAGACACGTTATGGAAAACATCAGCCAAGACATGGGACGCCAGCAAAGGCGACTATTTCTATATGAGAGCCTCGCTGATCACGACAGTGAACGACTATCTTGGTTACGGATATGTCACAGGCCAGGTGTGCCACGGATATTGCGGATGCACGTGGTGCATGGATGATACGACGTCTCAGCAGCTAACGTCAACGAAAGATGGCGTGTCTAGGAAAATCGTGTACATCGGGCTCGAAGATGGCTCGAGAAGGACGACCCATGGAGAAACTGTGGAGATCTATTCAATGGTGAGGTTGAGCATCGAGGACCTCCACGTAAGCGGAGTGGTGTCAAAATCGATGAGCTATTGAAAAACTGGGAACAGTGCCCCACACCGGGAAAGACAATGAAAAAGGCACCGGAGCTGCTGCTAAAGGTATGGAAGACGAGGTCTGTTTTCTGGGACTTGGAGTACTGGCACAAACTCAACATGCCTCATTGCCTTGATCAAATGCATATCTGTAAGAATGTCCTTGTGAGCTTACTTGCGATACTGATGAACACGCCGAATAAGACTAAGGATGGGCCAAAGGCAAGAAAAGACTTGCAAGATTTGAAATCAGGGCAGATCTGCACATGCCGCCCCGTAAAAAGTCAAAGGAGACAGAGACAGAGATGGAGGTGTGGGAAAAGAAGGGCAAAATAGTGAAGGAAGAGGATTATTGCCCCTCTTCTTGCTCCACCTTAAGTCCGGCTAAGATCGATCAATTCTTCAAGTGCCTTACCGGAATCAAAGTTAGTTCCGGTTACTATGGGTAGATAAGAAGATTTGTAGACACGGAGAAGAAAAGGTTTAGCGCGATGAAGTCCCACGACTGTCATGTGATGATGACGCAGATACTACCTGTTGCCCTTAGAGGGATAATGGACAAGCATGTCCGTGACACGCTTATTGGTCTCTGCAAATTTTTCGACGTCATCTCTTGAAAGTCGATCAGTGTGAAGCAGCTCTGAAGGCTACAGGAAGAGATTGTTGTGATACTAAATGAGCTTGAGATGTACTTCCCGCCTGCGTTCTTTGACGTCATGGTGCATCTGTGTGTCCACATTGTGGATGACATAATAGACATGGAGCCGTCATTCCTGCACAACATGATGTCGTTCGAGAGGATGAATGGGGTCATCAAAGGATTCGTTCTTAACATGTCCCATCCGGATGGAAGCATCGTCCAGGGCTATCTGACACAAGAGTGCGTCTCTTTCTGCGAGAATTATCTATATGGCGGAGACCGGCCTGGTGTTGGTTTTCCCGATAAGAAGCACCTTGGGAGGCTCGAAGGAGAAGGTCACTCCAACAGTCGCAGGGAACTACATGTGGGTTACTCGGATCGACGCAACGACTTTGACATAGCAAACTTAGTAGTGCTACATCACCTAGACATGGTAGATCCTTTCGTGACACTGCACAAAGAAACCATCGCAAAGAAGTATCGTGATCGGGGGCTATGCAGGACGAACGCCGAAGTTACTAGAGAGCACAACTCCACTTTCCTGCATTTTTTCAAAGAGCATATTCTTGCTAATCCCCTGGAAGAGGGCTCTAAGGACGGATTGCTCATATACGCCTTAGCACATGGCCCCGCGGCCAACCTCGCGGCCTATCAGGCATACGATATCAACGGATACACATTCTACATGGAGGCCAAAGATATGAACAGTGATTTTCAGAACTCAGGGGTGAGAATGGAATGCATGACCGGCGACAACGCCCCAACTGAGAGATTCTACGGAAGGGTCGAGGAGATCTGGGAGCTTGACTACTCTAGACTGCATGACGCGATGATGTTCCGTGTCAGATGGGCTAAGAATGTTGAAAGAGAAAACCGGTATTTCACTACTATGTCTATACCCGACGCCAAGAGTGCTACCGTGAACGCCATCACAAAAAATGAGCCACGGGTACATGCTAAGCACGTGACACAATGCTTCTTCATAACCGACCCAAGCAATCCCAGCCGTGTTGTTATGGAATCGCAAATGAGGAAGACTTCGACCAGTACGACAACCCGATGAGGGAAGATGGCGATGACGATGAAGCATACGTCAGAAGAAGAATCAATACTACATTACCTAAGAAATATCGTACTCCATGGAAAAGGAAAAGTCACAACGAGGGGCTCAATTATTCGTCAACGAACAAGAAGGGAAAAAAGCTCACTCAAAAACGAAAACGTTGACACTGAGAAACCATGCATCATTTATATATATATATGTATTTATTTTGTGTACGCACTTAATCATTATCGGTGAAATGATGTGTAATATAATCCGCCGCCTGAGTTTTATACATTGTATCTGATCCGATCCCCTTCTTCCCGGCTTGGTCTTCTTTCGGAAAAGAAAAGAAAAAGAAAAATGAGAAAGCAAAGAAGAAAATGAAATGATTACAAAAGAAAATTAAAGGATTAGAAAAGAAAATGAAAAAGGAGAAAGGAAATAAGAAAAATAAAATGAAAAGAAAAAGCAAAAGGAGAAAATGAAAAGAAAATACAGAGGAATAGCAGTAGCGCATTTACAGACATGCGCTATAGCTAACTTAGCTGTAGCGTGGGGACCCCGTGCTACAGCTAAGTTAGCTATAGCGCGTGTCTGAAACCACGCTACTGCTGACTTTGACTTAGCCAGCGTGCGGGCTCCCTTCCTCCCCCAAATCCCAACCTCTCTCTCTCTCTCTGCCCTCGCCGCCGGAGCCCCTACCCTCACCCCCTCCCCCGCCCTCGCCGCTGAAGCCCCTGCCCTCGAGCATCGCCGGATCCCTCGCCGTTGGAGCCCTCGTGATGCAGAGCATCCCACGGTCATCACCATGGACCTACCTACGTCTCCCACGACACCGCTTGGACCAATGACAAGAGCTCGGGCAAAGGCTATCGAAGATAAGGTGAACTCGCTCCTCTCCAAACTACCACTCTCCACATATGAGACATGGCTACTACCTTAAGCGGAGACCCTATGTGTGATCAGGTACTTAGGGGAAAGCCATGGAGCAGCTACACCCAATGGACAAGACGGCGAGGACACCAAGTACATGGGACAAGAAGTGGAGAGGCCAGAAATCCCCAGCCACCGGATGACCGACACCTCTCGGACGTCCGACGCCTGGAGGCTCCAGCCGGCCAGTCGAGCCCCAGCATGCGCACGCCCCAGCGACCGGACGGCCGACGCGCCTCGGACGTGCAACACCTCCCAGCGCCCAGACAACCGAGCCCCTCCGGACGACCGACACCCCAGTCCAGGACCAAAACGTTAGAAGTATGGACGCCACCGGACGACCGACGCCTCGGACGTCCGACCCCGACCGGATGTCCGACACAACCTGACCAGAGCCGAAACGTCGGACTTCCGACAAGTACCAGACGTCTGAGCCCCCTCGAGACGCCGGCCGACCGGTAGCTGTCGGACGTCCGACGCCTGTGTGTTGACAGCATGTTGGGCCGAAGCCCACGTACCCTTTCATGACCCTAGACTATATATATTCCTCCTCCTCTCTCTTTTTAGGGTTAGCATTGTGATAGCTCATTTGAGAGATAGAGCTTTGCTCATCCATCCGGATCTACCCCACCGAGAGAGACCGCGGCCTCTACGGAGAAGATCCATCTTGGATTCAAGACCCCTAACGGGAAGACCTTCAAGACTTCCTCACGGAGAAGAACTTGCTACTTGTATCGTCCTTTGTTGATCGTGGATCGTGTATCTCTTTGTGTTTCGAGGATCTAGCACATGTGTAATTGAATATCGTTGATTTGAGTGATTTCTCTCATTTTCCCTTCGTGTTTCCCCTCGTATTCCTCGTAGGATCCGCTCCAATTGTGAAAGATCGGCCCTCTAGGGTTCTACCCTACATCATCTTGGTATCATGAGCCAAGGTTGATCATGATTTTGGAGCCCCTACCCTTGTTTTCTAGCCTTGTTTTGTTGTGTTCTTCCCCAAATTCAAAAATTCCCCACCAAAAATAGCCCCAAATTTTTTTGTGATTTGTTGGTTTTGATGAAGTTTTGTTGGATTTCATCCATGGATTTGCTTTGCCACGAGTGGATCTAATTTTCCCCCATCATCTCCATCATTTCCATCCACAAATTCATCCAATTTTGCCGAAAGTTTGCCTTTCCACCACACACCCTAGAAGTTCATCCAGTGCCCGAAATCGCCATGGTACCGGATGTCCGACGGTCACTGGACGTCCGACGAGTACGGGTCGTCCGACCACCACCGGACGTCCGATAAAACCTGACGAAACTGAAAATTTTCAGTTTGCCACCGGTCCTTTCCCACTTCCGCATACGCACCCCCATACCACCTTCTGCACCAACACTCCGTTAACCCACCCCATTTATCAAACCACCACCGCTTTCCGCAAACAATATCGATTACCCGCTTCCAACTCCGACACATTTTGACACATTTGCTTTGAGAATTTGAGTTGCGGTTTCCCATTTCCTAACGCGTTTCGGCTACTTAAGGACGGTTCGACATCAACACCACTGCCGCTCATCTTCGCCATCGACTCGTCATCGACAACAACCGCTCAACAATTTTGACACCCTCAACCGTAAGCAAGGACGGTAACTTCGACGACATCTTTGTCTACTCTTGCCATTACATTGTCAACCCCATAGCCAATTTTTGCGTATCTTTCCTATCCAGACTAGCCTTTGAGTATTGCCGGCCACGTTACTTGTGCACATTAGTGATCATAGCTCCCATTACATACCATATCATCTTGGTATCATCTCTTGTGTCACAAGATTGCCATCGCATATACACAATTGCCATCTTGGTTCGTGAAGTTTTGCATAAGTGGCCAAAGAAAGAGCTCAAAAGAGAAAGAGCCAAACAAGCTTTTAAGCAAGAACCATAGCATCATACTACATTAAGATTGTCATACTCGATCATCTTGGATCATATCATAGGAACACCATACATATAGCATACTTGGGATAGAAGTTGTTGCATTTTTGCTTAGTACGTTGTGCACAAGTCTCGTATCCGGCTATTATGCAATCGTTCTAGCGTCTCACTTGTGTTGTGCAACACGAGCATTTTCCGTGGATTCCACATTTTCCGCTCATTTTTGGTTTGCACAACCCCATTTATCTATTTGCGTGTGTGTTCCCGTGTACCATATCTTGCTATTGGTCTACTTGTTGCATTTGTAAATTTGCGAATCTTATTCAACATTATTGAGTCTCACTAACAATTGCATACATTTTGTGCCACCATCCTAACAGAGCTCCACCATAAGCTTTCTTTGTGTATGTATGAGAGATCGATGAGATACGGTACCATTTGTGCTATTTCCTTGTTACATCATTGAGTGATCTTTGATCCACCCTCAACATCGGTCAAGGTACATTTGGTATTGTTCTCCCTTTCTTCCACCCTCACATTTGCTTGGAATGATGGATAGGCCAAGTTCTTCTACCAATCCACTCTTCATCGAGCAAGACGACGACCCGAACACCTACGTCACCAAGAACCACCTCTTTGGTGCACAACGAGCTTTGCATCAAGAATAACAAGCATTGAGTGACCGCATCGACAATCTAGCCACCGACTTGCGCCTCTCCGAGCAACATACAAGAGACTACTTCGACAACAAGCTCGACGAACACAAACAAGAGAACGATGCAAGAATGGACGAGATTCGTGCATTGCTGGTCAACCGCTCTTCTACCACTTCGTCCTATTCAAGATGGAGCCGCTCGAGTCGACACTCTGACGACACCATCTCGGTCTCAAGTACACCAACATCGAACTGTCGGGGCACGACACCTATGGGATCCCGAGAGACCCCTTTTACGATTCGGCGGGGGGAGAGGTACACGCAAAGAGCAGAACCGGTGGCCGACGCGTGAGGTTTTTACCCAGGTTCGGGCCGCTGATCAGCGTAAAACCCTACTCCTGCTTTGTGTTCTTATTGATGTTCTTGAGCCCAGCCTTCAGGAGCGCTCGCAATGAACAGTACGTTCAAAGAGCAGCTACGCATGCAGAATGGGCCAGAAGTTCTCCTCCTCTGTAGCAGTTGCCTTGGGCCTCCTTTTATATGCTCAAAGGGGTCTCCACAGTGGCAAAATGTACATACATTGAGGTGTAAAGTAGCTACAGGGTATCATACCTAACCCCTGACGGATTAGGACAAGCGCATTTAATGCACCGTGAGGTGTCCGTTTAGGTGTCCTCACTTTCTTGGGGATGGAAAAAGGGGCCATCCCATCAGCACCGCTTAAGCTCTCCTCCACTGGCGCGCCGCCACGCATCCATGGAAGGAGCCAGAATGTCAGACTCGTCACTGTGCCGAAGCGGTGGCACAGTGGCAGAACCTCGCCAGGCGCCGAAACTTGCTGGGCGCCAAGCCTTGCCGGGCTCCGATCCTTGCCGGGCGCCAAGCCTTGCCAGGCGCCGATCCTTGCCGGGCTCCTCAGGCCACCCCGGCAAGGATCTTGCCGGGGAGGCTGGTCTTCGATTTCCAGCTTTGCTTATTTGCTGATTCTCAGATCTCTGACTTGATGATTTCCTTGATAACTTAAATCGACCTCGAGCTGGTCCCAGCAAGCCTTGCCGCGAGGACGGCTACAACTGCCCGTGCACAAGTAAGGGGTACTAGTGGCCCAATACTTAGTACACCAACAGGAGCCCCCGGGCCTGGGCCATACACGAGTGCGAGGCGTCGTTGGGCCAGGCCCAAACAGTGCACGGGCACGCGTGGCAGGGAATTAACTGCTCGCAAAGATCTTGTTTTACTGTGCCCCCCACTACGCGCACGGAGCGCGCGATGTGGGAAGCGTGCCAAAAAGGCTGCAAACTGTTTCGCGCCCACAGAGGCGCATTCATATTGGGGGATAAACAAGGTGGCCCCGCTCCTTCCCCATAAAAAGGAGAAGTCGTGGAGGCGCAAACCCATTCACCCCCCCTTCTTCCCAATCTGGCCATCACCATCGCCTTCCTCTGCTCGAGCTCAGAGCGAAACCTTCCTTCTCTTCTGCTCACCGCTCCCACGCTCGTTCCGTCCTCCTGCTTCCATCTCCACAGCCGCCATGCCGCCCAAGACCAGCAAGGGCAAGGGCACGGACAAGGAGGCGAAATCCGAAGTTCCGGAAAGCGAGCTGGTGAAGATGCGGAAGAGGCTCATCTTCTTCCCTCCGACGCTTGACGCCGAAACCTTGAAGGGACGATACCAATGCATGTGGGCGAAGGGAACACAAGCCCACCCCGCCACACGCGTCATCCCAGGTGCCAATTCCAAAGGCGGATCGGATAGATACCCCTTCTTCACCGCGTACTTTTATTGCGGGCTCTGTCCACCTTTTTTCGATTTCTTCAACGACATCATGTACACATACGGCTTCCGCCTTCTTGACTTTACGCCGAATGCCGTATTTTGCATGTCGATCTTTGCCCATCTTTGTGAAAATTTTGCCGGCGTGATCCCCAATTCTGCTCTTTTCCGCCACTATTTCTATCCTCGAATCCAAAAAGGAGAGGCTCTCTCTCGGTCTATTGCTTGGATTCCAAGGGCCTGGAACAAAGAGATATACCTAGATGGAGTTTACCGCGAAAAATGGGACGAGTGGCGGGCCGAATGGTGCTGGATCCAGGAAGCAGACCCTCATCCTTTTTGCCATCCCCGGCGACAGAAGGTGGTCCGCGGCAAGGATTGGGGCGATCTCGCCGCAGAAGACGAGAAGCTCACAATCGCCACTACCAGAATCCTCCGCTTGAAGGCTGCCGGGCAGACAATGGAGATGATCGGCTTCGACTTCCTCCGCCGCCGCATCACCCCTCTGCAGAATAGGGGAAGGCCAGCCTGGGAGTATAAGAACGCAGCGGATGTCATGAGGCTGCGCCCCGGGCTGAACAACAACTTGACTGTTATGCAGCTTGGCGCTCTCCGCCAGAAGTTATTCCAGCACGAAGACAAGCACCGGCTGCCGGCAAGGATCGTCCCCTTGTGCAACAACTCTGCGCTGGGGTCGATCATTGCTTTCTTGCCGATGTTCAACGCCCACGGCCTTGACCTGACCTGGGTCGAGCCAAGCGAGGAAGAAGCGCAGAAATTCTTCGACAATCTGATGGAAAAGCCTGTCCGGCAAGAGCCAGATCTTATTCGCGCCACCACGGATCAGGAGGTGGCATACATTGCTACCAGAGTGGAGGAAGCGAATCTTGCCACGGAGGCCGGCAGCGTTGGCTTCACAGAGTGGGAAGCCAGCGAGGCAGAGGTGGTAGTGGAGGCGAAGCCTGCCGGGGAGGACGAGGTTGCCGGGGAGGAGAGCGGCGCAGCCGCTGAAATCTCGTCCGGCGAGGACTCAGTCGAAGAAGAAGAGATGCGAGAAGAGCCCCCTCCCCGAAGAAGAAGGCGAAGCGTGTTCTTCGGAAGGCTGCATCTGACATCCCGGCAAGCCAGCCCTCTTCGAGCGGCAAAGCCCCCGGCAAGAAAGTGGCCGACAAGACCGGACTGCGGCAGGGGGCCCGTCAACAGCCTGCACGGCGTGCAAGGCCCGCACCAGCGGCCACTGCTGGGGCGGCAGGAGGGTCCCGCACCACCGCACCGGAAGCTGCCCCGGTGCCTGCCGCAGCCAAGCGGCCTAGGACTCCTCCTCCACCTCCCCACCCAGACACCGCAACGGAGGTCGAATTCGACATCTCCGGCTTTAGTCCAGAGTGAGAGGAAGAAGAGTAAGTACTTTGCCACAGCTTTTACCTTCCAATCTTGCATCAATTTTTACTGACTTGCTTGCATTGCTTCTGTAGTGACACAGAAACCTTGCTGGAGAGGATGGCGAAGAGGTCAAGGACTTCTACGGGCGACGAGCCCCCAGCAGGCTCCACTAGTGTGCCAGAGATCGTCATCGTGAGCCCGGAGCCTAGTCCTCAGCGCAGCCCCCAGCGTAAGTTCATAGTCCCTTTTTTTGTTGGCTGGTGCCGAAGCTTCCATTCTTGTCACTGACATCTTCGGGTTCACAGGAGAAGAACGACAACAAGGAGAGGATTGCCCCATTGTGCCTCCTTCATCGACCGCTCCGCCCACAAGCACATCTCCGGCAAGAGATCCTGCCGACGAGCCCGTCCAGATTGAGGAGGAGCCGACAAGCACGGACTCCGGCAACCCACCCCCGGCAACCGGAGTTGCCGGGAGAGGCGAAGCTACCTCTCGACAGCCCGACGCAGGTACTCGATCGCCTCAAAGTGCTAGTTATTCTTTTCCCCTTACTTGTTTATCTTTGATCACTTCAAAATCTAAAAACTCGATCTTATTCTGACCTTCTCCTTCTTCCTTCAGAGTTCTCTGAGATGGAACATATGGACGTCGACGCCGTCATCGAGGAGACCGCCAGGGATGCTGCTGCCGAAGCGGACAGGATCACCGCCAGCGAGGCCACCAAGGATGATGTTGCCGGGGCCGGTGATGCTCTTGACGGGGAGGCCGGCAAGACAGCACGAACGGAAATCGCGGAAGAACCTGCTGAAGAGGGCGACAGGGAGGCTGGGGACCATACTGACGGCATTCCTGCCGCAGGAGCGTCAGGCGCTGCATCGGCCGCGGAGCCCCCTGTCACTGGTGAGGCGGCCACTGAAGTCCAGCCATCAACATCTGACGAGCCCTCATCCAGCAAGTACCTCAAAGTTGGCGAAAACCTATTCATCAACTTGCCAGGGACGGCAAACACCGAGGCACCAGCCGAAGGAGAAATTTTCGAGGAAATTATTGCCGCTGCCGGGCTCGAAGTTGTTGACGATCCCAGCGCTAGTAGTGGCAAGTCTGAAGAGGATCGGCTCCTTCAGGCCATGGGCGAAAACTTCCGCAAACTCCAGGCTCTCCATCGTGCCCGAAAGGAGAAGGCGGACTCCAGAATGGCAGTTGTCGAGGCAGCCGAAGCAGATTTTCAAAGGCGCGTCGCACAAATGCAAATCTGGCATGCCGAGGCCCTTCAAGAGCTGGTTGCCGGTCGAGAACAAGTGAGCCAGCAATGGAATGAGGTCCTCCTGAAGCAATCAGACATGGAGAAAGCCCATGATGAAGCTGTTCAAAGGATCGCTGCCGAAGATGCTCTCCTGACAGGGCGCCGCGTTTCTCTTGATGCTCATGAGGAAGACCTTACTGCTCGTGAGCAGGCGCTCGCCGCCAAGCTTCGCAGCAAGGATGAAGACATTGAAAATCTTGTCGCGCGGCGGACCCAGGAGCCGGAGCAGAAGCACAAGGAGGCGCTTGAAGCTCTAACTGCAAGTCATGCCGGCAAGCTCAAGGAGGCCGTCGATGCTGCCGAAGCTGCAGAGGCCGCCAAGAACGAGCTGAGCGACAAAGTGAAGAGGCTGGAGACGGATCTCGACGAGCATGGCAAGGAGCTCTCGACGCTCAAGGGGGACACGGAAAAAACCCTCCACTCCTTGGCGGAGATGCAAGTTGCCCTGTCCGACAAGACCAAGCAGCTCTCCTCTGCGGCTGATAATATTGCGGTTCTAGAGCTGAAGCTTACCACGCTGCAGAAATCTCTCGAGGCCGGCAGGGCCCGTGAGAAGGCTCTACTCAAGGATCTCCAAGGAGAGAGGAACCTGCTCAAGAGCGCCGCCGCTGCCCAGAACGAGTACGAGAAGGGAGTGGAGATCTGGACTGGCCGTCTCATCGCCACCGCGGAGAAGCTTACCGCAGAACTGTCAACCATGGGCTTGTCGAACTTCAGATATTCTTCCGAGGAAAGAATATCTCCAAGCGCCAGGTTGACGATGTTCTTTGAAAGCATCATCAACGCGTTGAGGGCGCTCCAGTCCAGCCGGGCGACCCAACTAGCGAGCGAGACTCGCCGGCTTTGCCGGGCCGTCCTTCGCAAGGTGCTCCTCAAGGTGGTGCACAGCAATCCCGGCGTCGATCTCTCCAGCGCACTCGGCCACTTGCCGCAGGATGCAAATGTTGAGGCGCTTGAGAAGTGCATCGCGCCGATCCTTGAGAAGGTGGACTCCATCAAAAGGATCGAAGGCCAGCGCAGGGATTGAGTGCTTCCCTTTTATTCTTGCCACCATCATCTCATGTAAAGGACAGTTAAGTCTCGAGTTAGGACCGCGGCAACTCATGGATGTAATATAATTTAACTATGTTTAGGCTCATGCTAGATACTTTCCTTGTCTGATTCCTTTATGTATGGAGTTCATCCTACGCTTACTGAAAAACTTGCCGGCGTGCAACCTGCCGCGAGTGCTGGGTGCGGGACTTCAGCAGCCTGCTGGAGGCGCAGCGGCCGGCAAGACTCCTTGGCGCTCTCAGTGCAGCCACTTAAATCGTTGAGCGGACTCGAAACAAAATAAGGGCGCAATTGATTATGACAAGGGTTCCTTCGCATGCAGATTTTCCATACAAGGGTCGGAATCGTCCAAGGAACTAACTTGGCAATAAAAAGGAAAACTTGCTCTGAGTTTTTAGGACTTAGCTTTCTGTCTTTGTCCTTCCTCCGGTAAGCATACGATTCCGAACGTCACCAACTGGTATTCATGTCTCCCTTCCTCCCCCGGCAAATGTGCGCGCGAGGAACCCTTCTGTCTTTAAGAAAAAGAAAGAAGAGAAAATAAAGAAATGAAACCTTGGCGGTTCGTTAGAACTTACCGGGATCAGGTGTTATACAACATCTTAGAAAAACATGCATATATGAATGTGAACATGAGAATCAATAAGGAAATGTACAACACTTAAATTTATTCATCTGTGCTCAGGGTCTATGCCTGGCTTTGTACAAAGGATCACATGCCTTGCCGGCAAGACTTGTACAAAAAGGTGGTTGCCGGGAGCCCCCGGTAACCGCGCCTTATGGATAGAACTTGCGAAGATGTTCGATATTCCAGGAATTACTCACTGGAATGCCATCCTCGGTCTCCAGGCGGACAGCGCCAGGCCTGGTGACTCGTACTACCCGATAAGGGCCTTCCCACTTTGGCGTCAACTTGTTTGAATTCTTGGCGGACTGAATCTATCGAAGAACAAGGTCGCCTTCCTCAAGGCTTCGGGCATGAACTTTGCGGCTATGATAGCGGCGCAAAGCTTGCTGGTAGCGTGCAGCTCGCACAGCAGCCTGAAGACGATTCTCCTCAAGGAGCACAGCGTCATCTTGGCGCAGTTGCTCTTGCTCGAGCTCATCATAAGCGAGCACTCAAGGAGATCCGTACATGAGTTCCGTGGGGAGAACTGCTTCTGCTCCATACACTAGAGCGAAGGGCGTCTGGCCGGTTGCTCGATTTGGTGTCGTTCTGATTGACCAAAGAACCGCCGGCAACTCATCAATCCAGCGTCTTCCGCACTTTTTCAGCCTGTCAAAAGTTCTGGTCCTGAGACCGCGCAGCACTTCAGCATTGGCCCTCTCCGCTTGGCCGTTGCTTCTCGGGTGAGCAACAGAGGCAAAACAAATCTTGCCGCCAAGGTCTTGGACGTACTGCATGAAGGTGCGACTTGTGAACTGCGTGCCGTTGTCGGTGATGATCCTGTTAGGCACACCGAAACGGCAAACAATTCCTTTGAAGAACTTGACAGCCGACTGCGCCGTCACCTTCCTCACTGCTTCCACCTCCGACCACTTTGTGAACTTGTCGATAGCAACGTACAAGTACTCAAAGCCCCTGGCAGCACGGGGGAAGGGGCCCAGTATGTCGAGCCCCCAGACCGAAAATGGCCAGGAGAGAGGGATTGTTTGAAGAGCTTGAGCTGGCTGATGTAATTTCTTCGAATGAAACTGGCACGCTTCACACCTGGTTACTAGTGCAGTCGCATCCTGGAGGGCGGTGGGCCAAAAGAAACCTTGCCGGAATGCTTTCCCGGCAAGCGCTCTTGACCCTATGTGAGAGCCACACATGCCCCCATGTATCTCTGCCAACAGCTCTAGTCCATCCTCCCAAGGAATGCACTTCAATTTCACACCGTTTGGTCTCTTTCTGTACAGGACGTCATCGACGAATTTGTACATAACAGACCGACGGGCTACTCTCTCCGCTTCTTCTTGTTCCTCAGGGAGTTCACCTGTCTGAAGGAAATGGACAATGTGCTGCGCCCATGCTGGAGCCTGAGGCTCGACGGCTAGGACTAAAGGCATCTCCTCCGCCGGGGGAACATTGGTCTCGACAGGAAGGGCCTGAGGCCCTGCCGGAGCATGTTGTTCCCCAGCGGGCGTGTCGATCCCGGCAACTTCCTTGCCGGCGGCTCCGGGGAGCTCTGCCGGGAAGTACTGGCCAGACTTCAACTTTCTTCTCTTTTCTTGCCGCGTCGATGGCGCCACGGATGGTTGAGTCAATTGGAGCACAAAAGTTCCTGGTTCCACAGGCAACTTGAGGGCAGCACGCTTTGATAGGTCGTCAGCAACGCTGTTCTCGGCACGAGGAACATGCTCCATTTGGAGACCGTCAAAGCGCTCATCTACGTAGGCTTGCATCAATGGGCTCTGATAGTTCTTGTTGACCTGCCTGACGACAAGCTGTGAATCACCTTTGATAATGAGCTTTCTGATACCAAGGTCTGCTGCGATCCTGAGACCGGCAAGCAAACCTTCGTACTCTACAGTGTTATTGGTTGAACTCTCCGGGGGAAAATGCATTTGGACTACATACTTGAGGTGCTCTCCGGTGGGTGCGACAAGCAGCACACCAGCACCGGCGCCTTGCAGCGAAAAAGCCCCGTCAAAGTACATAACCCATTGCTGATCGGTTTCCTTGCCGGGGAGACTTGTTTCTTGAACTTCTTCGTCTGGCGTCGGGGTCCATTCTGCAATGAACTCCGCCAAGGCCCTGCTCTGAATCGTGGAAGTACTTTCAAACTTAAGACCAAAGCTAGACAACTCCAACGCCCACTCCACGATCCTGCCGGTTGCCTCCGGATTTTGCAAAATCCGTTGCAACGGAAAGCGAGTGACGACGGTGATCTCATGTGCTTGACAATAATGGCGCAGCTTTCTCGAGGCCATAAGGAGGCCGAAAAGCAACTTCTGCACACCAGAATATCATGATCTAGCCCCTTGAAAGAGGGAGCTAACAAAATAAACTGGCGTTGCACCACCTTTTTCTTCTGCACGGGCTCTTCTGTCTGCGCAGATCCTGTCTTGCCGGGATCAACCCTTGCCGGGGAAGATCTTGCCGCGTCACTTGGCGGTCCTGCTGCTGAGGTTGCCTCCTCATCAGCTTCCCTCTGCGCCACCAGCGCAACACTAACCACTTGATTTGTTGCCGCCAAATACAGCAGCAACGGCTCTTGTGGTTTAGGCTCAACTAGCGTCGGCGGAGAAGAAAGGTATTTCTTCAAATCTTGCAGCGCTACCTCCGCTTCCGGAGTCCATTTCATTGGGCCTGCCTTCTTCAGGCAGGGCGTGCTCAGCAGACTTGGAGATAAACCTGCTTAGAGCAGCAACACAGCTGTCAAGACGGCGCACATCCTTGACGCGTCTCGGCGCTTCAATTTGCTCAATGGCTTTGATCTTGTCGGGGTTCGCTTCGATTCCCCGGCAAGATACAAAGAATCCGAGGAGCTTGCCGGAAGGAACACCGAACACGCACTTCTCAGGATTGAGCTTCAAGTTGATCTTGCGCAAGTTTGCGAATGTTTCTTCTAAATCTTGAATGAGCGTTGCTTTATCCTTAGTTTTGACCACTATATCATCCATATACGCCTCCATATTTCTATGGAGTTGTGGCTCAAAACCAATCTGGATTGCTCTGGCAAATGTTGAACCAGCACTTTTCAACCCGAAAGGCATTCATATAAAACAATACGTACCACATGGGGTGATAAAGGCGGTCTTCTCTTCATCTTCCTTTGCCATAAAAATCTGATGATATCCTGAATAGGCATCAAGGAAGGACAGGAGATCACAACCAGCGGTGGCATCCACGATCTGGTCGATGCGCGGCAAGGGAAAAGGATCTTTTGGGCAAGCTTTATTGATATCTGTGTAATCGATACAAAGCCTCCATTTCCCGTTCGCTTTCCGCACTACAACCGGATTAGCTAGCCAGGTTGGATGAAGCACTCCTTTGACCAGTCCTGCCGCCTCCAGCTTCTTAATTTCTTCGGCAATGAATTCTTGCTGCTCCAAGGCCTGTTTCCTCACCCTTTGCTTGATGGGCCGCGCATGGGGACAGACAGCAAGGTGGTGCTCAATTACTTTCCTGGGAACGCTGGGGATGTCAGACGGTTGCCATGCAAACACGTCGACATTCGCCCGCAGGAAAGCAACGAGCGCGCTTTCCTATTTGTCATCTAGGGTGGAACTTATGGTGAAAGTTCCCCCCGTTCCGTCCTCCCTGGCAGGCACCTTCTTAGTTTCCGGCGGGGCAGCCTTGGACTTCTTGTTCTTCCCGGTGGAACTCTCTGGTACGTCCTCGACGGAAGCGCAGCACTCCGAGGAGGCGCGCTTGCCGGAGTTCGCGCCAAGGTTCCTGCCGGTCTTCTTCTTCCCTCCGGGAGTTCCAGCGGCAGGAGCAGATGCCTTGATGGCAGGTGCTGCAACTGCTTCCCGGTAAAGTTGGTCGGCACAGATGAGCGCATCCCTCTTGTCGGAATGGATAGTGATGACGCCCAACGGCCCAGGCATCTTCAAGACGTTGTATGCGTAGTGTGATGCCGCCATGAACTTAGCCAGCGCTGGCCGGCCAAGGATCCCATTGTATGACATGGGGATCTTGGCGACATCAAACACCACCTTTTCGGTCCTGAAGTTTAGCTCGCTGCCAAATGTTACCGGCAGCGTGATCTTGCCCTTAGGCTGGGTTCTTCCCGGGTTGACCCCTTGAAACGTACCCGTTTCCTCGAGGTCTTCGTCGGGAATCTGAAGCTTTGTGAGCACGTCTGGTGATATTAAGTTTAGGCCGGCCCCGCAGTCAACTAACATCTTCGTCACCTTGAGGTTGCGAATTGTCGGGGAAACCAACAATGGCAAACACCCGACCGCAGTTGTGCGATCAGGGTGATCCTCGGCGTCAAAGATGATAGGCGTGCTGGACCACTTCGGAGGCCTACAAGCATCGGGGGATGGCTCTGCCGCATTGACCTCCTGCACCCACTGTTTAAGTTGTCGGTGGGAAGAATGCAGCGAGGCACCCCCATCAATGCACATAGCCTCCGTAGCCTTCTGGAATTCCTGCTCACTGGATTCATCATCTTCCTCATCATCATCTCCTTCTTTATCTCGGCCCCGAGCGGGCCGATCCTTCTGCTGCTTGGCCTTGCCGCGGCGACCCCCTCGGCCACCGCATTTCTTGCCGGACCCCTCAGCACCATCTTGGGCCTTCTCCTTGTCTCGCCTCTCGTATTCGGCCTTCTGCTTCTCGGCAAGCTGCTCAACTTGCCGGCAGTCCTGGAGATCGTGGCCCTTGGTGCGATGGATCTTGCAATATTGCTTGCCGGAGTTCTCCGACTTGTCGGCAGCCGCCAAGGCCTGACAGGAAGGGCACCCGGCAAGATCCTTGCCGGGGGCGCTAACCTTGGCCTTCTTGGCGGCGCCAGGGTTGCCGGATCCCTCGACGGCAAGCACGGCCTTGCCTCCGCGCTTCCTATTCCGCCGCCGGCCTTTCCTTGATGGAGCCGTGGCATCTTCTTCTTCTGAGTCGCCTGTCGCACCAACAGCTTCACCGGGGAGTTTTCTCCCCTCTTCAGCTCGAGCACACTTGTCGGCCAAAGTGTAAAGCTCGGCAATACTCCTGACTTTGTTCATCGCCAGCTCTTCCCGCATCCTGCGGTTACGCACGTTCTGATGAAACGCGCTAATGACAGCGGCAGGATGAACATCAGGAATATTGTACTGCACCCGGCTGAATCTCTGCATAAACTTGCGCAAGGACTCGCCCTCCTTCTGAGGGATGATGTGCAAATCACTTTCTTGGCCAGGAGCTTGGTGGCCTCCAACAAAGGCGCCAACAAACTGATGGCACAGATCTGACCAGCAAGAAATAGAATCCTCCGGCAGATGCATCAACCACGACCTGACGTTGGGTTTGAGCACCAACGGGAAGTAGTTGGCGAGTATCTTGTCATCTCGACCCCCGGCAGCTTGCACCGCAATGGTGTAGATGCTCAGGAACTCCGAGGGATGGGTCTTGCCGTCATATTTCTCCGGGACCTCTGGCTTGAAGGTTCGGAGATTGGGCCACTGGACCTGCCGCAGCTCACGGGTAAACGCTGGAGGTCCCACCTCGTAAGGCAGGTCTCCTACGTTCCCTGGCGCGGGCTCGTCGACAACTGGCCCCGCGCGCTTATAAGACTGATAGCGCGCTTCCCGTCGCCGCTCGATGGTTGTTCGAGCGTCCTCCTTGCCTTGTTCCTGGAGAACCAGACGCTGATCACGACGCATCCACGGATCGGACGACGCCGTGGAAACTTCTTAATGGCGGTCGACTTGCTGAGCCGTCGGCCGCCGCTGATGTCGCGGAGGAGAGTGCACTGTAGTCGCGCCACCTCCGGTTTTCTCTCCACCGGCTCGCATCGGATCGACGGGCTTCCGCTGAGAGGGCCCTGCCTCTTGTGGTCCATCCTTATTAGCGAAGCCGATAAGGCTCTGGATGGTAGCTCGCCACTCCTCCATCCTCTCCGGAGCGGGAGGAAAATCGAGGAGCAACTGCGCACGTGCCAAGGCTTCCGCTGGCGTAGGTGGCGGCGACAGGTGCGAAGTACGTGAGGTGCTCTGACTCCTAACCAAGTTAGAAGGAGCACCACCACGGTCACGCGACCGCGCGCCACCCTCGCCGGCAGCTCGGTGTGCATGTTGGTCCCGCGCATCTTGGGATCTATGCGCAGAAACCTTTTCGTAGGGACGCCCCGAACCACCAGCGCCATGATGTCGCTCGTCTCGCACAACCTGGGCAGGTTGCGAGGCTCGCGGCGGCGCGGGAGCTCCAGCAGGCGCTCTTTGATCCCTAGAGTTTGTCGTGCCACCCGTAGGCAACACAACGCCATCTCTAGATCCAGCGGCGTGCAAGTTACCACTGCCACTGCGAACGATACCGCTCGCTTGGCTTGGATCACCAGAACGCCGCGGGGGTTCCAGTCCCCTTCCTTCTGCACCCACACCATCGCCTGTCTGCGAAGCCGCGGGCAAAACAGACCCGGACGGTTGTGCTGTCGCGATGTTCTTCTTCTTGGGCGGCATAATGAAGGAACTAGGGCGTCGACCACCAGATCAGGTTCACGCAACCTTCAATCCCCCTACCTGGCGCGCCAAAGATGTCGGGGCACGACACCTATGGGATCCCGAGAGACCCCTTTTACGATTCGGCGGAGGGAGAGGTACATGCAAAGAGCAGAACCGGTGGCCGACGCGTGAGGTTTTTACCCAGGTTCGGGCCGCTGATCAGCGAAAACCCTACTCCTGCTTTGTGTTCTTATTGATGTTCTTGAGCCCAGCCTTCAGGAGCGCTCGCAATGAACAGTACGTTCAAAGAGCAGCTACGCATGCAGAATGGGCCAGAAGTTCTCCTCCTCTGTAGCAGTTGCCTTGGGCCTCCTTTTATATGCTCAAAGGGGTCTCCACAGTGGCAAAATGTACATACATTGAGGTGTAAAGTAGCTACAGGGTATCATACCTAACCCCTGACGGATTAGGACAAGCGCATTTAATGCACCGTGAGGTGTCCGTTTAGGTGTCCTCACTTTCTTGGGGATGGAAAAAGGGGCCATCCCATCAGCACCGCTTAAGCTCTCCTCCACTGGCGCGCCGCCACGCATCCATGGAAGGAGCCAGAATGTCAGACTCGTCACTGTGCCGAAGCGGTGGCACAGTGGTAGAACCTTGCCAGGCGCCGAAACTTGCTGGGCGCCAAGCCTTGCCGGGCTCCGATCCTTGCCGGGCGCCGATCCTTGCCGGGCTCCTCAGGCCACCCCGGCAAGGATCTTGCCGGGGAGGCTGGTCTTCGATTTCCAGCTTTGCTTATTTGCTGATTCTCAGATCTCTGACTTGATGATTTCCTTGATAACTTAAATCGACCTCGAGCTGGTCCCGGCAAGCCTTGCCGCGAGGACGGCTACAACTGCCCGTGCACAAGTAAGGGGTACTAGTGGCCCAATACTTAGTACACCGACACGAACACTCTTCGTCAAGCCGCGTGCCAAGACCGCCAAGCAAACCGCAATCCTCTACACGGCAATGGTCCACAAGAGCAACTTGAAGAGCAAGAATACCGACATCGTCAAAATCAAGCTACATTCACGAAAGCACAAGAAAAGCAACATCAACGCCACCTAGAGGAAGCACAAGAACAATGACGCCAACAAGAGCTAATGCAAGAACGGCAACGCAGACATCAAGATGAGCAAGACACCATCGCACTACGTCAACAACAAGAACGGCGTGAAGCTCAAGCACATGAGGCGCTACGTGCCCTTCGGCATACGAATCGTGCCGTTGCCAACCGGAACCGCCATACACGTCAAGAAGAAGAGGCACTTCACGACGAAGTCCAAGAAGGATGATATCAAGCACAAGTGCATCATCAAGTTCCTCAAGCTCCTACTCAAGCTAGACAAGAACAACACGCTCGACAAGAACCACAAGTTCGCCAAGAGCAACATGAAATTGGGAATCCTCCACGCCAAGAGCAACATGAGGTTGACAATCCTCCACATCAAGGACGTCATCTCCCTCGACCACAACACAATGAAGAGCAACGCTATGGCAAGCTCAAGTTCACCATGCCCAAGTTCAACGGAAGCAATGATCCCGAAGAGTACCTTTCATGGGCATTGAAAGTTGACAAGATCTTTCAGTTGCACAACTACGAGGAAGAAAAGAAGATCGCCATGGCATCCCTTGAGTTCCAAGACTACGTCCTCATTTGATGGGAACAAGTCATCGAGCACCGTGAAGCAAGAGGTGAACCACCCATAACAACATGGGCTCAAATGAAGGATGTCATGAGAGCGTGTGTTGTGCCAACCTATTACAACCGCGACCTCTTCAAGAAACTCCAACTACTCAAGCAAGGAACCAAGAGCGTTGAAGAGTACTACAAGGAAATGGAAATTGCCATGATACGAGCCAATGTCACGGAAGATGATGAGCAAACTATGGCACATTTCTTGAGTGGACTCAACCATCCAATCAAGAAGATTGCGGATTTCCAACCGTACTCAAACCTCATCGAGCTAGTGCACCAAGATACCAAGGCGAAATGTCAAGTGCAAGATGACTTCAAGTATACCAAGTTCTCTTCCAAGACCTACGGCTCATCCAACAACCAAGCTTCAACGACTCCAATAACTTCTACCTCAACCAAACCTTCTACAACCAACGGCGACAAGTCAAGTTACAAGAAAACTTTGACATCCTCAAGTCGTCCTATTACTACAAGCAACTTCAAGCCGAGAGCTTCATCATCTACGACTCCACCGGATGAGACCATCAAGACAAGTTCCATCAAGTGCTTCACTTGCGGCGGCCGAGGCCACAAGTCCTTCAAGTGTACCAACAAGCGCACCATGATCCTCAACGACGACGGCACCTATGACTCCATGAGCGAAGAGGAGATGGAGACCCTTGAGCAAGTGGCCATGCACCGGCGCATGAATGAGGATGAAGATGATAAAGTCTTTTGTGACGAAGATTCGATCCCCGCTCTCGTTGTCTCCAAAGTCTTGACACTTCAACATCAACAAGATGAAGACCAAAGATGCCATATTTTCCACACCAAGGCGGGCATCAATGGAAGGTCCGTGAAGGTCATCATCGATGGAGGAAGTTGCCATAACTTGGCAAGTGAAGAACTATGCTCCAAGCTTCAATTGGTCAAAATGAAGCATCCCCACCCCTACAAGGTCCAATGGCTAAGCGACTCCGGCACTATTCAAGTGGAACATATGGTGCAAGTTTCCTTCAAGATAAGAGCATATGAAGACACTTTGGAGTGTGATGTCGTTCCGATGTCCGTTTGCCATCTCCTACTTGGACGACCATGGCAATTTGACCGCGACATCATCCACAACGGACGGACCAATCACTATAGCTTCAAGATGAAGGGAAAGGAGTACGTGCTACGACCTATGTCTCCAAGTCAAGTGATCGCCGACAGCAAGCAACCACCCCTCATGGAGATAATAGTGAGAGAGAGAACCACCCAAAAGAGAGTGAGCGCCACAAGCCCAAATTGAGTGCCTCCACGATGAGCGACAAGAAAAACTTAGTGCTATTTGCCACCAAAAGTGAGATGAGAGAAGTGTGTGAGAACCCAACGAGTGTTATGCACTATGTCCTATTGTGCAAGGACGAGGCACCAAACACTAACACCTCTCACAATCTACCTTTAGTGTTATCTTCTCTATTACAGGAATTCCAAGATGTATTCCCCGACGAGCTACCTCTGGGTCTACCTCCTCTTCGAGGCATCGAACACTGCATCGACCTCATCCCCGGAGCACCTCTTCCTAATAAGGCTCCCTACCACGTCAACCCCGAGGAAACCAAGGAGATCCAATGGCAAGTACAACAACTCATCGACAACGGCCATGTACGCGAAAGCTTGAGCCCTTGTGCCGTCCCGGTAATCCTTGTTCCCAAGAAGGATGGTACATATCGCATGTGTTTCGATTGTCGTCCTATCAACGCTATCATGTTTAGATATCGCTAGCCCAGTCCACGCTTAGACAACATGCTAGATGAGCTTAGCGGAGCCACTATTTTCTCTAAAATTGATCTTAAATGTGGCTATTACCAAATACGCATAGAAGAAGATGAAGAATGGAAAACCGCATTTAAGACCAAATTTGGCTTATATGAATGGCTTGTTATGCCAATGGGCTTATCCAAAGCACCCAGTACTTTCATGCGAGTTATGCATTTTGTTCTTCGTCCCTACATTGGCGTATTTGTTGTGGTCTACTTTGACGATATCCTTGTTTTTAGCAAATCTCTCAAAGCTCATGTCACACATCTTAGAACTGTTCGACAAACTCTTCGAAAAGAGCGCCTTTATGCTAATATGGACAAATGCCTTTTTGGTGTAGATAAGCTCGTTTTCTTGGGTTTCGTTGTCTCTTCTAAGGGTGTTCATGTAGATGAATCTAAGATCAATGCTATTAAAACTTGGCCTCAACCAACCAACTTGCAACAAGTGCGAAGTTTCCTTGGCTTAGCCAGTTTCTATCATAGATTCGTTAAGGACTTTAGCACTATTGCATCCCCTTTACATGCCTTGAGTAAGAAAAATGCACCCTTTATTTGGGGAACATTACAAGATACCGCATTTAATGAACTTAAAAATTTGCTTACTCATGCTCCCATGCTTGCATTACCCAACTTTGACAAAACTTTCGAAGTTCATTGCGATGCTAGCAGTAATGGCATAGGAGGTGTGTTAACGCAAGAGAAGCGCCCCATAGCTTAAAAAACTTTTCGGAGCGCAACTCAATTACCCCATCTATGACAAAGAGCTATATGCTTTAGTGCGAGTTTTGCGTGAGTGGGAACATTATATCCACCATCATGAATTTGTCATTCATACCGACCATGAAACGCTCAAGTACCTTAAGGGTCAAACTAAGTTGAACAAGCGTCATGCTAAGTGGAGTGAGTTCATTGAATCTTTTCCTTATGTCACTAAATACATCAAAGGCAAAGAAAATGTTGTGGCGGATGCTCTTTCCCGCAAATGCATGCTCGTTACCCAACTTGAATTGAATGTCATTGGTTTTGAGCACATAAAAGACTTGTATCCGCATGATCCTACTTTTGCTATTCCACATGCCAAATGTTTGACGCATACATCTTGGGAACACTATTACATCAAAGATAATTATCTTATGAGAGCTAACAAATTGTGTATCCCCGAGTCTTCTCTTCGTTTGTTACTTTTGCAAGAGGCTCATGGAGGAGGACTCATGGGACACTTTGGACGCGACAAGACCTTTGCTATGCTCTCAAAGAACTACTTTTGGCCCAAGATGTTCTGCGACGTCTCACACTTCACCAATCGGTGTTCTACATATCGCAAAGCTAGGTCTAAAGCTCAATCTCATGGCCTTTATATGCCACTTCCTATTCCATATCACCCATGGGAAGATATTAGTATGGACTTTGTGCTTGGTTTGCCTAGAACTAGAAATGGCAAAGATTCCGTGTTTGTTGTTGTGGATAGATTCTCTAAAATGGCTCATTTCATACCATGCAACAAGATAGACGATGCTTCACATGTTGCAAATCTTTTTTGTAGGGAAATCTTGCGCTTACATGGAGTGCCAAAGACTATTGTCTCGGACCGCGACGTCAAGTTCTTAAGCTACTTTTGGAAGACCTTATGCGCCAAGCTCGGAATCAAGCTCTTGTTCTCTTCGGCATACAATCCCCAAACTGACGGCCAAACGGAGGTCACGAACCGGACACTATCCACTCTACTACGCTTGTTGATCAAGAAGAACATCAAGGAGTGAAAGGAGTGCCTACGAATCGCCGAGTAAGCCTACAACCGTGCAAGACATTCGACTACCGGCAAGTCCCCCTTCGAGGTCGTCAATGGTTTCAATCCGTTGTCCCCATTGGACATTCTTCCTCTACCACTACAAGAGCGCATCAACATGGACGCGAGTGCACGAGTGAGCTACCTTAAGAAGATGCATGAAGATACAAGGCACCCCATCGAGCACCAAGTACAACGACTCGCGACCAAGCTAAACATCAACAAGCAGCCCATGATATTCAACATTGGAGATCTCGTGTGGCTACACCTTCGCAAGGACCGCTTCCTCAACGAACGCAAATCGAAGCTTCTACCTCGAGCCGACGGACCATTCAAGGTGCTAGCACGCTACAACAACAATGCTTACAAGATTGATCTCCTGCGCGACAAGTACAATGTGAGCGACGTCTTCAACGTCAACGATCTCTCTCTCTACCATGGTGATGAGGCTTTTGATCCGAGGTCAGATCTTTCCCAAGGGGGGAGATGATGCAGAGCATCCCACGGTCATCCCCATGGACCTACCTACGTCTCCCACAACACCACTTGGACCAATGACAAGAGCTCGGGCAAAGGCTATCGAAGATAAGGTGAACTCGCTCCTCTCCAAACTACCACTCTCCACATATGAGACATGGCTACTACCTCAAGCGGAGACCCTATGTGTGATCAGGTACTTAGAGGAAAGCCATGTTGCAGCTACACCCAATGGACAAGACGGCGAGGACACTAAGTACATGGGACAAGAAGTGGAGAGGCCAGAAATCCGCAGCCACCAGACGATCGACACCTCTCAGACGTTCGACGCTTGGAGGCTCCAGCCGGCCAGCCAAGCCCCAGCCTGCGCACGCTCCAGCGACCAGACGACCGATGCGCCTCGGATGTCCGACACCTCCCAGCGCCCGGACGACCGAGCCCCTCCGGACGACCGACACCTCCAGTCCTGGACCAAAACGTCAGAAGTATGGAGGCCACCGGACGAACGACGCCTCGGATGTCCGACACAACCTGACCAGAGCCGAAACGTCAGACTTCTGACAAGTACCGGACGTCCGAGCCCCCTCGAGACGCCGGCCGACCGCGGCCTCTACGGAGAAGATCCATCTTGGATTCAAGACCCCTAACGGGAAGACCTTCAAGACCTCCTCATGGAGAAGAACTTGCTACTTGTATCGTCCTTTGTTGATCATGGATCGTGTATCTCTTTGTGTTTCTAGGATCTAGCACATGTGTAATCGAATCTCATTGATTTGAGTGATTTCTCTCGTTTTCCCTTCGTGTTTCCCCTCGTGTTCCTCGTAGGATCCGCTCCAATCATGAAAGATCGGCCCTCTAGGGTTCTACCCTACATCACCTCGCCACATCGCCGCCTCACCGCTGGTGCGCAGTCTCGTCGTTGCCGCGCCATCGTCTTCCCCGACAGCCACCGCCAGGCTCCCTTCCTCCTCCACCTCCCCGTTGTCGTCTCCCCTGAAAACCACCTCCCCGCTGTAAGCCCTCCTCTCCCCTCCCCTCTTCTCTCTCTGCTCTCTGTCTTTCTCTGCCATATGTTTAACCCTAGGTTAATCAGGCTAGATTATGAACCCTAGGTGCCATTTGAACCCTAGGTTAGTGTTATGAACCCTACATTAGTGCCATGTATACCCTAGGGTTAGTGCTAGATTATGAACCATAGTTAGGATTAATCCTAGTTAGTATAAACCCTAGGTTTCAAATTAGGACAAAAACTTAGCTCATCAATTCAGGTTTTGTAGTTAGGTTTTGTAGTTAGGATCTAGGGTTAGGTGTTTTAGGTGTAGTTAATAGAATTTAGGTGTTTAGGTGTAGTTAACAGAATTGTTGGTATTTTAGGTGTTTTAGGTGTAGTTAACAAAATTCTAGGTATTTATTTTTTTAGTTAAAGCAATTGTTGCTATTTAAAGAAAAAACAGAATTGATTAACACTAGTTTCAAATATTGTGAAGAAAAATGACTTCTTGCATTTTTTTCAAGTTCTATATTTTTCTTCCTGTTATATGCAAATTTGAAGTGGACATGTGATTTGGACATGTGATATTTTGGACATGTGTGATTTGGAAAATGATGGTTATGTGTAGGGTAAATAATCCGAGTGGCCTATGTTTCGCCGGAATGTTGATTCATTTCTGTTTCGGTGAATTTCAGGCGCTCGATATGTCTACTTTTTAGCAACGGTCATGCTGAAATTTTCAGTGAATTTTGGCATGACTTGTGCTAGAGAGTAGGCATATCGAGTGCCGGGAATTGCTGCGATGGGAATGAAACGGCATTCCGGCAAACCATTGACCTTTTTTTATGTCATTACTCGTTTTATTATAGTTTAAGAATTAAACAAGGAGACTTAATCGTAGGAAACATGTCAAAAAATGAAGAAACTGGGCCTTCTGACCACGATGCAGACGAGATGGATTATGAGGGTGAACAAAACTACCTCAACTTTTTGACTGCTAAGCACAGTCAAGGTTTGCCGGGCAGCCTCGATGATGGTACTGATGCCGACATCGACATCGATGGCACCGGCACCGATGGCGGCGCCGAGACCAGCGGGGAAGGTACCGGCGAGGAAGGTACCGGCGTCGAAGATGCTAACGAAAAGAAGAAGCAGAGGATACAAAAACCTAACAAACTCGGCATCGGACGACTGGTGATCACAAAGATGGCCCCTGGCAAGTTTGAGCCATTAGAGCTGGATGAACCTCGCAAGTGCTACGGGAACCAACTCGGATGCATCCTATGGGAAACCGCGAGCATCACCGACAATGACTTAAGTGTAAAGAACATTTGATGCAGTTGCTCCTAAGGAAGCTGCACAAGAGATTCCAGTTCCCCGACCGGGATGACAACATAGAACACCCGTGGGATGATCCGAAGATGAAAAAAAATTAACAATCACGCCATGGGCATGTTCAGCAATGATTTGGCCTCCTGGAAAGGGAGGGTGAAACGAGCTATTGAGGCTAAGGAACCCCTGTCCAAGATTCTGTAGGAAAATCCGTCACTTATGGAAGAAGAGTTCCAAAAGTTCAAGGACACTTGCGCTACCGACGCAGCCAAGGCTAAGGCTGCGAAACTCATGGGCATTCAGAAAAGTAACAAGGAGAACCAACGCCTCGGAAGCCGTGGCTACCTTGGCAAAAGGCCCATATGGGATAAGGAGGACGCGGAACATGAAGCTGCGGGGATCCCAGACCCCTTCGTGAAGTTCACCGCCCCCTTGGAGCATGACTTCATCAGGGCCAGGTACATGTGGGACAACGAAAACAAGGTTTTTTTACATGGACCCGATCACAAGTAAATTAATTAGAATACTAGTAATTATTCTTTTACCACCTTACATTTAGCTTTTGATCAAGTCGGCTACACATTCGTAAATGGTTCACGTTCCTTTTGCAGGAGAAGCAACACAGGCTTGCAGCCGAAAGCGAGTCTTCGTCAATGAGGCCCAAGTGGGACACCCCTCTCAACTGGGCCTTGAAACAACTTAAGGGACTCCCTTTGGACCAGCAGCCGCAATATGGACGTGTGCACGACACCGGAGATGGCGCCATATGGAAGGTCTTTTACAATGAGGGCTCGGAGGCCAAGAAGCAGAAAATGAAGTTCAGTCAGGTGGACATCAATGAGAAGGTGAAGCTTGTGTTCGAGAAAAAAGCAGCTGAGGACGCGAAAATAGTAGCTTAGGAGAAAAATGAGTTGGTCGAGCAGACAATCGCTGCAGCTGTACTGTAGAAATGATTTTGCTACTAACTTAATCCCGATTATCATCAACTGGACGAAGGAAAATCCAGACAAGACGGTAGATGATTTCCCCATGCCCAGCTTCGTCGGGAGCAACTCGGTGAACATCACAACCGCACCATCACCTGCTCACTCAACTGTGCCTGCTCCCACACCCGCACCCGTACCCACACCCGCTCATAGCAGCCCGTCCTTAGTCTCTGGCGCGCTAGGAGGGCCTTCGTCTTTGGCTGAGCTCAACGCCCATGGTAATTACACGTCGCACCAACATATATCTAGAATATTCCGTTTTCGTTGCCTTTCGGATGTTTTACGCAATAGACATGTCTTTGCACACCGACGAAACCACGTGCACCATACTCTACTTGATCAAAGGCCAGAAGGTGGATGTAGGAAAGGCGGTGATAACCAAGCCCTTGGAACTCACGTTTCATAGCTAGCCAATCCCCGGTGGCCACTTCAGGGTTACCTTATCGAGTGTGAAATCCGGGCACGAGGATTTGCCTCCTCAAGTACGGCTCGGGGGAGAGGAAGACGAGACCCCAATGCGGCTTGGAAACTGCAAGGTTTGGATGCTGCTATGGCCGAAGAATCTTCTTCGTTTGGAGGCATCTGAGAGCACACCAATAACCACACATCAGCAAGCAGGTATGAACACCACATCCCTGCCTACGAATTACCAGCGCCTGTAGTGCCGGGTGAGAGTGGTGGACAACGCGAGGAAGGGGGTCCAATAGTGGCTGATGTAATCGCCCCGTAGAACAAAGAATGGATGATGAGATGGACGAGGATGACACTCTTCGGTTCCTCAATACATGCGCCTATGACGACGATTTAGAAATGATGAGTTAGCCATATGATGACTCGGGCTATCAGCATGCTGACGAGGAGATGGATGATGTGCCCGGGCAGGAACGTCCTAGCAGCATTGATTGCAAGAAGTCTCTCTTCATGCAATCCTCACAGGACACGCCTAAAGATGCCGCCTCAACGCAGGCTCAACTAGCCGAGGGTCGTACAGTGCTTAGCCCGACAACACTGGGGCAGGGGTTAAGGAAGGGTCTGGAATGTCAGCCCAAGAAAAAGGATAGGAAGAGACCGCCGAAGAAAGGCTCTGCTGCCTACAAACAAGCCAGAGCACATAGCAGCCAGACGGCGGATTTTGAAGAGTGTGTACCTGTCAAAGGTGCGGCCATGTTCCATGTCACGGGCAAGCCGATCCTACCGCCGAAACCGCTGGAGGCCATATCAGGGGATCTCAGGAGACTGCACGACCATGTGTTGTCGGTTGTGATAAGCTTACTAGCCTCGAAGGATCCAGGATATCCGACAAACGTGGCTCGTGTGCTCGAGGGGAAGTGATACATCGACACACGGCCCGCTGAGGTGTTCTTCCTGTGGTTTGACCATATCTTCGAGATGTTTCTGACAAGGCGGCTCGATTTTACAATCGTCCGCCTTTTTGCGCTACATATGAGCTCCGTCATGAAGAGAGAACAAGTCTCGCAAATCTGTGTCGCGGATCCATACTACATGCACGAGTCCTTCTTGAGTCTTGGCGACTTTGAGCGTAAAACTGCTATGGAGTACCTCGAAAACTTCATGATAAGGAATAAGGACCAGTAAATTGTCCTCCTGCCTTATCATCCAAAGTAAGTCAGTGCCGGACAACCCTTTCATGCATTTCAATCATTCCTTCTTGCTCATACGGAGAATAATTTGACATGTTTTTTCCCCACACCAACGGGCGTGCTGCCCTTATCTTTCTTTACCCGCGAGTCTCCCACGCCATGTATTTTGACCCTACCAGAACTACGAGAAGAAGGACTACACCCACGTAATGAATCTTCTAGATGATGCTCTCCACGGCTTCAGCTTGAGGGGTGGCCACCTGCAGATCAGGAAACAAAGGAACCACAAGCCGGGTTTCTCGCATAAAACTAACTCCTGGTGCATCCATGTCCCGAAACCAAGCATGAATGGTGGATTCTACCTCCTCCATCTCATGATGGAGTTCAGAAGGGATCACCAACAGCTTGGCATGACAACCAGAAGCGATGATCATATCCGCAAGTGGGTAGAATCCCAAGGAGAAGCGGATTATAAACTTAGAGATGACTTCTTTCGCATCCAGAGGGACATTACGACGATCATCATGAAAGAAGTCATCGAAGAGAAGGGGATGTTCCACCATGGCCCTATATCATGAGGTGACGTCCGAACTCGCATAGGCATGCAACGCCAGGACCTCACGCCGTTCAAGAAGCTAGGGTGCATCCTCGATGATATGGATGGATGGAATTTCTAGTGATTTACGATGCCGATGATGATGATATGTGTCGGTTGAACTTGTATACTTTCTGTAGTGATGAAACTTTGTTATGTCCACGGTCCCTACCGAACTTGCATAATGCTACATTGTTAGTTTGGGTACGATGACCTGCATACCACTACTTAATTAGTTTGCGTACGATGAAACTGCGTTGATTATTTATGTTTACTATGTGTTGCATCTATTTGCTAAACCTTTCTTTTCGTGTTGCTCAAGTATATTTTGTTGCATATAATTGTACATTCTCTTGATGAAGATGCATCTCTGACAGGTACCTAGATCCTTGATGGCGAAGAAGCAATGCTATGTCGTGTACATAGGGAAGGTTCCGGGAGTGTACGACGAGTGGCCTGAGTGTCAGGCGCAAGTGGAGCGGTTCTCGGGCGCCAGCCAAAAAGGCTTCAAAAGCAGACAAGAAGCAGAAGCTAGTTACTTGAGGTTCACGCTAGCGCGAGAGAGGAATCATAACCACCACCTCATGTACTGCATAGTTCCAGTCTCACTCATAGTGATAGCTCTTCTCGTCTATATCATTGTTTAGATGGATGACGATGTAGTTGCAAGTATTCCAGACTTGTATCACTATTTTGAGATGATGACGAGAGACCACTTTTTGTTGGATGATGATTATGGTGATGACATGATTTGATGAGACTATTTGTATGTGTATGCTATGATTACATTTGTATGTGTATGATATGCTAGATATTATTATATAAAACCTGTACAAATACAAAACAAATATGCAGGAAAAAATTTCAGAAACTAATAAAAATAATAGTAGCGAGGGGTATGAAGTTAGCAGCAGCGTGCACTTAGCAGTAGCGCTGTTTAAAGTAAAGTGCTACAGCTATTAGCAATAGCGCGTTTCAGTGAAGCCCACTACTGCTACCCATATATAGCAGTAGCGCGGGTCAAAACATGATACTGCTAAATGTTAGCCGTAGCGCCGTATCAGTAGCGCGGGACCCCGCGCTACTAATAGCCCTTAGACCTGCGCTACTGCTAGGCTTTTCCCTAGTAGTGGCAGCGGCCTTCGTGATGTCAGATTCTACCTCAAAGACCTCGCTTTCCTCGGGAGAAACTGGGGCTATAGGCCAGAGTGAAAAATAAGGACAGAAATAAGATTTAAGTTGTGAGTCAAGGACAAGAATTCGGCAACATGTGTGGAGTGACTAAAGGATTACCTGTCGGTACTTGTTGTGGAGGGGTTAATCCTCCCCGACAGCTGGTGTTGCCGGTGCACTGCCCTCGGCAACCTCCGTTGTCGGAGTGGCACCTGCGCGAACAAGTCCGTCGGTGGAGGCCTTGGTTGGAGACGCACTCTCCGGCACGATGGTTGACGGGGACCCTGTGACGGGATCCGTCTCTTGGTGCTTGTCCTCTTGGTTGCCCTCTCCCATCTCCTTGTCGGTTTCAGGTGGAGGAACCCCGGTGCTAACACCAGATGATTGGGCCGGCGGCGCGTCCCCTTGCACGAGGCTGTACTGGGTGCTGGCGAATGTGCCATCAGCCGCCCATGTTCCCCGCCTGGCACCTGCCGGAGAGCCTCGCTCCTCGGAGTTCTTGGCACGCTTCGTCCACTCCGCCAGTGGTTCTTCGTCCTTGAAAGACAAGAAAGCTCAATATAGGATAACGGTAGAATGAGTTAAAGCTTAGTTGAAAAAGTGACAAAGATTTGCTTACTCTTCATCAGATTCAAGAAGGACGTTCATGTTGTATTGAGGAGGTGGGGGAGTCTCCTGGCTCTCATGATGGCTGGCGGCAGCGAGCTTGGTGGATGGGAAGCCTCACCCTCTCCGGCAAGCTCTTCGTGGGAGGACGGGGGCTTGAGCTTGGCTTGCCGTACAGATTGTCGGTGTATCACTTCCTGCTACCCTATCTTCGTGGTTGATTTTCTCACCACGGGGGCAGATCAGGGCGGAGGGGTAGCCACGGGCTCTTGGTTAGCCCTGCTTCGAAGACGACGCGGCAGCTCGGAGGTTTGAGGCTCCTCCCCTTCAGGCTTCCCGACAGTCTCAGCCCCGGCAACTTCGCCTCCAACAAGCTCCTCCTGCTTCTCCACGACAGGCTCTTCCTCATCATCATCATCACCTTCCTCGTCTTCATCATCGTCATCCTCGATGCCCTCAATGGCTCCTACAGCTCTTACAGTTTCCAGCCTCCGGACCTCTGCGACCCTGCTGGCGATTTACACCCGCTCTTCTTCCATGGTGGCTTTGACGTGGTCGGTCTCTTCTTGCTCGGCCACCTCCGTCAACTCGAAGGCCCACCTGGTCTCGTCCACCAACTTGGGCAGTTTCTAGCTTCCCTTAACCCCCTTGGCGGAGCAATCAGGCATCCATGCCAAGATGGTGCTCTTCTCTGAATTGATGTGCAGCGGCACGACTGATGCTGGCAGGTGGAACGTGCCGAGTTTCTGGAACAACTGCTGGTATCCCATCACCGTCAAGTTGTTGTCGCGTCCAGGATATAGCCGCATCCTGTCAGCGGCGTTCTGGTACTCCCAAGCGGGTATGTCCCTCTGCTGTAGTGGGGTGATGCGGCACCATAGGAAGTCGGCTCCAACCATCTCTATGATCAGGTCGGCGTCCCTCAGGCAGGCGATCTTGTTTAGTGTCGGGCAAAGTTTCTTCTCATTGGCACCAAACTTCTTCCAGTCATCGTTGCATTCGATCCTCTCTGACCACTGTGAGCAGAATGTCAGAAAGTTCTTCTCCTGGATCCAGCACCAGTTTCCCCTCCATTCATCCCACTTACCATGGAGCTTCCCAGGGAGATAATCTCTCTCGTCCTTCCTTCCCCTCGAAGACCATGTCACGCTTCCGGACAGTGATTTATCCTCAACCCAGGGGATGAAGAAATGGCGGAACAAATCCACATTAGGGTGGACCCCGACAAAATTCTCACAGAAATGAGCAAAAACCGCCATGCATGTCATGGCGTTGGGGGTGAAGTCAAGCAACCTAAATCCGAAGGTGGACATCATCTCGCAAAAGAAATCTGAGTATGGGGGCGATAGGCCGCAGTAGAAGTATGCACAGAAGAAAGGATAGGAATCTGCAGGCACCTTGGGGCCATTGAGGAGAACCTTGGGGGCTCCGTGATCCCCAGTCTCCCTCCCCTAGATGTATGCATACCTCTCGATCACAACATTGGCAGACACCATCGACGGTGAGAAGACGACGTTCTCATGCCACTGCTTCTCCTGCTCTTCTAGCTCCTTCTTCTTCTGCTCCACCTTGGGGTCAAGCGGTTTTACCACTTTCTTCCCCTTCGAGGTGGCCACTTTTGGTGCCATCGAGAGTTTGGAGAAGGAGAGCTCGAGGTCGAGATGGATTGATGGCGGCGGCGGCAGATGCAGTTTTTTGGTAGAAAGAAGGAGACGAAGTGGGGGAAGATGAAGGTGAAGGAGCAGCACCCCTTCGTGGTTACCTTTTTATAGGAAGGTGCGAGGAGGCTGGCTCTTCGCTGTTCTCCCCGGCCAATCGTCGCACAGGCACGTCGCGACAAGTAACTGCATCAGCAAACCACATTCATAGATTGGACGTGCATCAACGGGAACCATCATGATTATGGCAGAAGATTATGGTAGTTGTTTTTTGCCATGCATATCCGTGCATGTTTTTGGGCCTAGCCCAACGACGCCTCAGATGCGCGTGTGGCCCAGGCTCGGGGGCTCCTGTCGGTGCACTAAGAACGGGGCCCTTAGTGCCCCACACTTATGCATGGACGGTGGCAGCATCCCCAGCAAGGGATCTTGACGGAGGATGGCTCAAGATCAAGAAACAGTTCATTGGAAGATCAAGGAACACACCAAAAAGACCAAGAGCAATACAAGCATCGAAGCAATCCCTGCCGGCAAAGTCGAGCCGGCAAGGTGAAGACCCGGCAAGCCTCGCAGAACGCGAATCCCTGCCAAACCACCAGCGCTCCACCTCGCCAGCCAGCTAGTCGCTGTTTGGTGAGGTGTCGAACCCACAAGTGGTGTCGTGGAGCTCGCCTATACGTGTTGACTCGCTGGGGAACAGATTACCTTTATCGACACCCGTCCTAATGGCGTGTCAAGCTAATAGAAGGTAGTTGGGCATGCAGTGCCTCACCCTTGCTGGGGCTTCTCCTCCTCACGACACCTAGCAATGCATTTAATGCATTTTGTCCTAACTAGCAGAGTTAGGTATGTTAACACTGTTTCTATCTAATCATCATGTAATGGCCCTTTCGCCACTTTGGTAACCCCTTGAGCTATAAAAGGAGGACCAGGGCAACCTTTACAAGGGTTCAAACCTATTGTAACCTCACGCATACTATCCGTGTAGCTGCCCTCTCCTCACGACTTGTCGGGGGAGAGTGCTCCGTGTACTTGTGTGCACATCCATCCAATACACCAAAGCAGGAGTAGGGTTTTACGCTTCTCAGTGGCCCGAACCTGGGTAAAAATTGCAGCGCCTCTTGTTGTTCTTGCTCTTTGCATCGAGTGCTCACCCCCCCCCCCCCCCCGCCGAACCAGACAGGGGTAGCATTGTCCCATAGATCGCCGGCTCCACGCTGACAGTTCATTGTTGTCTAACAACATGACTTCCAGGACGGGATTACCGTACCACTCTGGTGCAGAACATGTCCTAGTCGACCTACGAAGTTCAGTAGTAACTTGATCCGAAGTTTCATGATCATCATCATTAGCTTCCTCTCTGATTGGTGTAGGCATCACGGGAACTGCTTTCCGTGAGTTGCTACTCTAGTTCAAGAGAAGGTACAATTACCTCATCAAGTTCTACTTTCCTCCCACTCACTTCTTTCGAGAGAAATTCCTTCTGTAGAAAGGACCCATTTTTAGCAACAAAGATCTTGCCCTTGAATATGTGATAGAAGGTATACCCAATGGTCTCTTTAGGGTATCCTATGAAGATGCACTTCTCCACTTTGAGTTCAAGCTTATCAGGCTGAAGTCTCTTAACATAAGCATCGCATCCCCAAACTTTAAGAAACGACAACTTAGGTTTCTTGCCAAACCATAATTCTGTTGGGGAACGTTGCAGGGGAAACAAAATTTTCCTACACTCACCAAGATCAATCTAGGAGATGCACATCTATGAGAGGAGAGATTGGATCTACATACCCTTGTCGATCGCTAAGCGGAAGCGTTAAGAAATGCGGTTGATGTAGTCGAACGTCTTCGCGATCCAATCACGATCCGTCCACGAACTCCCAATCAAGTGCTGAACGGACGACACCTCCGAGTTTAGCACACGTGCGGATCGGCGGTGTCATATCCTTCTTGATCCAGCAAGGAAGAGAGAGGGGGTAGATGAGATCAGGACCAATACGACGGTATGGTGGTGGTGGTGGAAGCGGAATTCCGGCAAGGCTTCGCCAAGCGCGTACCGGTGAAACGTGGGAGGAGTTGGGAGAGGTAACGGGCAAGGGTCGAAGGGTGGTTGCCCCCAACACCTCCCCACCTTTATATAGTTGTGGAGGGGGCTGGTGGCTTGCCCTACAAGGCCCTAGGGTCATTGGCCAAAGGGGGAGGAAGGAAATCCCACCTTTCCTTCCCCATCGATCGCTATCCCCCTTTTTAGGGATCCTGATCTTATCCCCTTGTGATATGATACTATTCCTTTTAAGGGAGGATCTTGGTGCACCTAGACCAGGGTTGTGGGGACTTTCCCAACTACCCACGTTCATGTGGGTCCCCCATGTAGGTGGGCCCCACTCCGGAACCTTCTAGAACCTTCCCGGTACAATACCGAAAAAACTCAAACCTGTTCCGGAACCCCGATAACAACTTTCCATATATGAATCTTTACCTCTGGACTATTTCGGAGCTCCTCGTGATGTCTCGGATCCCATCCGGGACTCGGAACAACCTTCGGACTTTCCACTATTAATATCTCAATACTACCCTAGCGCTACCTAACGTTAAGCGTGCGACCCTACGGGTTCGAGAATCATGTAGACATGACCGAGACTCTCCGGTCAATAACCAATAGTGGGATATAGATGCCCATATTGATTCCTACATATTCCATGAAGATCTTTATCGATTGAACCATGATGTCAAGGATTCAGTTAATCCCATATACAATTCCCTTTGTCCGGTGATATATTACTTGCCCGAGATTCGATCATCGGTATCTCCATACCTAGTTCAATCTTGTTACCGGTAAGTCTCTTTACTCATTCCGTAATACAAGACCCCATGTCCAAACTCATTAGTCACATGCTTGCAAGCTTCTTATGATGTTGTATTACCGAGAGGGCCCCGAGATACCTCTTCATCATACGGAGTGACAAATCCTAGTCTTGATCCCTGCCAAGTCAACACACACCCTCGGAGATACCTGTAGAGCATCTTTATAGTCACCCAGTTACGTTGTGATGTTTGATACACATAAGGTACTCCTCGGGTGTCAGTGAGTTGCATGATCTCATGGTCATAGGAACAGATACTTGGCATGCAGGAAACGATAGCAATAAACTTGATACGATCATATGCTACATTTATAGTTTGGGTCTTGTCCATCACATCATTCTCCTAATGATGTGATCCCATTATCAAATGACAACTCATGTCTATGGCTAGGAAACCATAGCCATCTTTGATCAATGAGCTAGTCCGGTAGAGGCTTACTAGGGACATGTTGTTGTCTATGTATCCACACATGTATTTGAGTTTCCAATCAATACAATTATAGCATGGATAATAAACGATTATCATGAACAAGGAAATATAATAATAACCACCTTATTATTGCCTCTAGGGCATATTTCCAACAAATTCATACGGTGTTATCTCAACGTATTTAGATGGTGCCCTATTTAAAGTGAATGTGGCTGTCTCTAATGCATAACCCCAAAATGATAGTGGCAAATCGGTAAGAGACATCATAGAATGCACAATATCTAATAAAGTATGATTACAACGTTCGGACACACCATTACGCTGTGGTATTCCAGGTGGTGTGAGCTGTGAAACAATTCCACATTGTCTTAAATGCATACCAAAGTCGTAACTCAAATATTCACCTCCATGATCAAATCATAGAAATATAACTTTCTTGTTACAATGATTCTCTACTTCACTCTGAAACTCTTTGAACTTTTCAACTGTTTCAGACTTGTGTTTCATTAAGTAAATATACCCATCTCTACTCAAATCATCTATGAAGGTAAGAAAATAACGATATCCACCGCGTGCTTCAACACTCATCAGACCACATACATCAGTATGTATTATTTCCAATAAGTCACTAGCCCGCTCCATTGTTTCGGAAAATGAGGTTTTAGTCATCTTGCCCATAAGCCATGGTTTACATGTATCAAATGATTCATAATCAAGTGATTCCAAAAGTCCATCAGCATGGAGTTTCTTCATGCGCTTTACACCAATATGACCTAAGCGGCAGTGCCACAAGTATGTGGTACTATAATCATTAACTTTGCATCTTTTGGCATCAATATTATGAATATGTGTATGACTACAATCAAGATTCAACAAGAATAAACCATTCACAAGGGGTGCATTACCATAAAAGATATTATCCATATAAATAGAACAACCATTATTCTCTGACTTAAATGAATAACCGTCTCGCAATAAACAAGATCCAGATATAATGTTCATGCTTAACGCAGGCACCAAATAACAATTATTTAGGTTCATAACTAATCCCGAAGGTAAACATAGAGGGATCGTGCTGATGGCGATCACATCAACCTTGGAACCATTTCCGACGCGCATCGTCACCTCGTCCTTAGCTAGTCTTCGTTTATTCCGTAGCTCCTATTTCAAGTTACAAATATTAGCAACCGAACCAGTATCAAATACCCAGGTGCTACTACGAGCACTAGTAATGTACACATCAATAACATGTATATCAAATATACCTTTGTTGATGTTGCCAGCCTTCTTATCTGCCAAGTACTTGGGGCAGTTCCGCTTCTAGTGGCCCTCCCCCTTGCAATAGAAGAACTCAGTCTCAGGTTTGGGTCCATCCTTGGGTTTCTTCTCGGGAGCGACAATGGTCTTGCCATTCTTCTTGAAGTTCCCTTTCTTTCCATTACCCTTCTTGAAACTGGTGGTCTTATTGACCATCAACACTTGATGCTCTTTCTTGATTTCTACCTCCACGGCCTTAAGCATTGCGAAGAGCTCAGGGATCGTTTTCTCCATCCCTTGCATATTATAGTTCATCACAAAGCCCTTGTAGCTTGGTGGCGGTGACTGAAGAACTCTATCAATCGCTACTTCATCCGTAAGATTAACTCCCAACTGATTCAAGCGGTTGTAGTACCCAGACATTCTGAGTACATGCTCACTAACGGAGCTGTTCTCCTCCCTCTTGCAGCTAAGGAACTTGTCGGAGGTGTCATACCTCTCAACCTGGGCATGAGCCCGAAATACCAATTTTAGCTCCTGGAACATCTCATATGCTCCGTGGTGCTCAAAACGTCTTTGGAGCCCCGGTTCTAAGCCGTAAAGCATGGCGCACTGAACTATCAAGTAGTCATAAAAACGTGCCTTCTAGACGTTCATAACTTCTGTAGGCGAGCCTTGAGGGGGTGCATCACCAAGCGGTGCATTAAGGAGTTAAGCCTTCAGTGCGGCAATGAGGATAATCCTCAAATTATGGACCCACTCTGCATAGTTGCTTCCATCATCTTTCAACTTTCCTGTCTCTAGGAACGCATTAAAATTCAGGGGAGCTACAGCGCGAGCCATTGATCTACACTACAAAAAAATACACTTCCATGATGTTACGTGTTTGTCATAGTAGGTCATGTTTTCTGTCATGGATGTACATCCATGACAATTTTATGACAGAATCAAGATAGTCATATATGTGTTGTCGTAGAAGTGTTCCATGACAATACCAAAATTATCATCACGGAAGTGTCCACTTCCATGACGATAAATGGTGCATCATGGAAGTGTTTTCGTCAAGGGTAACCGACACATGGCATCCACAGTAACGGTTAAGCTATCGGGTTCCGGTTTGGATCCGATAACCCATTAATAGCCCTGACCAATGGGGATTTTCCATGTGCAAAATTCTCATTCGCCAGAGGATCCACGTGTCGGCATAGTGTTGGGACAGATGTCATCCGTACATTGGATGGAACACGCCTATGTTACCTCGACACGTGGTAGGGCCCAACAGTAGCCCATTTAAGATAAAAAGGCCGACCCAATCAAGGGCCCACAAGATTTTGTCATACTCTGCTAGGCTGGCCCGTTAACAGCCTGCCATAGTTTAGGCCAAATTACGGCCCACATAAGATCCGGCCCGTTAGATGTCTATCGCGTTTTGGGCCAAATGACATCACACATCAGATCCGACTCGTTAACAGTCTGCCATGTTTTGGGCCAAATGACGGCCCATGTAGGATCTGGCCCGTTAACTGCCTAACATTCTTTGGGCCAAATTACGGCCCATATATAATCTGGCCCGTTAACATGCGCTGTGCTTTCCGCCCCATTGGGGGCCCATTTGAAGTATGGCCTCTTAAAGGCCCAAGTAATAGTTCAGCCCGATATTATTTTTGGCCTGTTAATGGCCATTGGAACATATGGGCCGTTGTCGGCCCAGTTTCACTTTCGGCCATTTAACGGCCTTTGGTGCATGTGGGCCTATTTCAGGGCCGAAGTGACTTTCGGCCTCTTAAAGGCCCGTAGTCTTCGTGGATATATTTTAGCCCAACCTGATTATTGGCCCATTAAAGACCTATGAGATAACTGGGCCTAATGATGGCCCACTTTTCATCCGGCCTGCTTATGACCCATTATGTTATTGGGCCAACTATGGCTAGAGAAATATTTTGGCGTGTTAACGGCCCGTCTTGTGGTTGAACCAATCATGGGCCTCAAACACTGTTCAGGCCCAATCTACTTTTTGAACTATTAAAAGCCCATTCTATTTTCTGGCCCAACTTAGGCAACTGGTTTACTCGGCATGTTAAAGGCCCGAAACTAATAGTTGGTGAGTTTACATCTAGGCCTGCTATTGGCCGGACATGATTGTAGGCCCACTTTTTGGCCCATTTACAATGATTGGCGGGCCAGCCAGTTTTACTACCGTAATTTTTTTATATAATAAACGAACGTTTAGGCCCATTCCGCTCTGTCAAAGCTTGCGGCCTTTTCAGGGGGCGACGATAGCATATACAGAAATTAAATTACAGCATCATGACGAAGAATATACCTAGACTATACAACAAAGAAATTACTGCATATTACCATCACTGGGCATAAAAGTTCGCCGCCAGCGATAATAAAGCGCAACCAGATAGCAGATTACATACACTGGGCATCATTGGTCGCCATTAGTGCAAATAAACATGCCACCTAAAATAATATACAGAATCAACAGCACTTCAACACAGTTCAAGAAAGGTTAGCCCTGCCTGGGAGCTGCAGCGCAAGCAGCTAAGCAAGCTGATGACTGCACTTGTTTGACGTTTATATCCAACTCCAGCTGCATAGCATCAATGGCAATTCATGGCATCAGTGATATCACCCTGAAAGAGAAAAAAGCAGACAGATAACATGATTTGCACATATAAGTAACAATGATGTCGATTCATCCCATTTCTTAGTGGCAAATAAAGAGACGTGGATTACAATAGAATAAAAAATGTTCATAGTTAAGGCATGGCATGAAATGGCATTGTGCAGGGGTGGCCAACTTCACCACACCACTGGATTACAGATCAAGAACACAAGCATACATGCAGTGCTAAAGAATGTATAAGCATCGATGGTGAGTGTACTGTCAATTTATCCCATTTCAGATTGGTAAATAAAGAGACACGATTTAAATAACATGAACATAATATACATTGTTCATAGTTAAGACATAGCAGGATATGACATTGTCCTGGAGATGGTAGTTTGACCACACCACTAGATTACAGATCACCAAGCATACAGGCAGAACTAAGGAAGATCACTTGCTATGTTTAGTTTAATTTACATGGTATGAATAAGGAACTAGGTTGTACAACTAAAAACTGAAATTGAGAAGGAGAAACTTATGTTTATGAGCTTCATAATAAACTTTAAACATGCAATTTGATGCAAACGACAAAAATAAACAGCAGTTGCAGTCATTGCTATCCAAATATACACAACAAAGTTTGAAGGCTCAAGAAGGACAAACATACGTTAGTAATGAAGACCGGCTCTATAAAGCCCTTCTCCATATTGATGGGCAGGCAATTCAAGAAGTTTACCACAAAGTCTTCTTCATAAGCATTGCCTTTATTCTACATTTTGTTAAGAGTAAATATAGAAGTGATAATATAGGAACAAATGGAGATTATTTAAGCTAAGATGCAGAGCGATACTACATAATTAACTAGCTATAAATGTAGTTACAACATACAGCCAAAAGGTACTGACAAGAGTAATGCAGAGTTAAACATCTTCAGTAGCATTGGTTTTATTCAACATTTCGGTAAGAGTAAACATAGATATGATGTGTACAAAATGGATGCCAAGGGAAAATAAGCTGCAAAGTGATGGTACATGAACAACTAGCTAACAGTATAAGTAAAGTGATAAAGGATAACACATACTTACAAGAACAATGTAGAGCTAAACTTCTTCATAAGAATTGGGTTTATTCTACATTAATGTAAGCATTAATATAGATTTGATAATTAGGAGAGAATAGTGGATATGCAGGTTTTCATGCACACTGATGTCACATAATCAACCAGGTATGAATGTAAGTACAACGATACAAGAAAATAGGTACTAACAAGAGCAAAGCAGCGAGCATCATAGTTGCGATATCCTAGGTTTTGTGGCGTTGGTTCTATCGCCAATATAAGTGGGGTGCTATCTGATTTCTGATGTACCACCACCTTTTTCAAGGACTTTGCTACTACTCCTTCAGGTTCTACAATCACTCTCTTCCTTTTGGATGTCTGATACACAAGAGCAGCATTTGAATGGAAAAACATGGTATGATGACAAATGGAATGCGTATTGATAATGGGTGGGCATGGCAACTTCACATATATGATGAGTAAACTAAGCACATGGCGGTGCAAAGAAGCATAAAAAACGCAAGACAGCTTACGCAAGTTACGTGCAACCAATAAAACCTTGCCAAATTAGAACATGCACATTGTACGGTGAACAGGATAGGCCATCTGCCTTTGACTCCTTGAGCTCAGAATAGTCATTAGGATCATATACTGAACACGAATCTGTAGGTGCAAAGCATGTGGGCTTCATTCCATCCAGAATGGAACTCAATGCCTCGATGCCATGTTTGTTAGTCATTGCACTGTTCCGTGATACTCTTCTGATGTGAGAATTCTTATATTCATTGTGATTTTGTTCAATATCTGAGAAGCATGACAACATAAATAGTAGTGAGATTATCTTTGTAATGCAGAGGATATTCTAATATAATAGGGGGTCCTTGTAAACCCTTGTGTGCTATTTGTGCTGTAATTTGGTGCGTACAATAATATAATCTGGCACAACTACACAAAAAAAGAGGCTCCCTGTTGGGAGCTCCAGAAGTAAGGATAATTGGCAGATGATAGGTTCATTATATACTGTATTGAAATTTTATTGCGAAACCATGACAACAATAGTGCACAGAGAAATAGTATTCCAACATGTCTCAATATGTGGCGCACATGCATTTCAAAACTCACGTAGTAACATTAGCTGACCAATTAAATGTAAGCTTTGGAAATATGAGTGGCATGTAGTTTCGCTTGAAGGATGGAGTGTTGCTAATACGACACAAAGCCACTATGCAGATTGTAGTGTCGATAAAAGGGGGACACCATAAGCATCATAAATAAATTGGGGAAGTGGAACTGGCTGGAAAATATGGGGTTGTATTGCCGCTACTAATCGAAGGCCTATCGATCACCTACAGGCCAGCTCTATTCACCTGAAGGCACACTATTGTTACTATCAATCTAGTCTCTCAAAGGCCGCACAACTCCTAGCATTTCCTGGATATTATGGCAGGCCCACTCGAATTGCTGAAAGCAACTTGCAGAAGCTGCCAAATACACCTGTCGATTGCAGATGTCCCTACTTGCCTTCTTGACGAGGAGCATACTTTACTTATTAAAGAAGAACAAGAGAGGAACATTTTAAAGAATAGAAGAGGAAGCATATTATGGAGATTCCATTTCTTTCAATACAATGTTGGTTGCCCACCCATGATGAATCAAAGCATCCAAAGAAATGCAATTCCATGTTGTCTCTCTCTATGTGGCCACAGGCATTTGGAAACTCAAGTGGGAGCATTAGCTGACCAATTAAATGTATGTCTGTTAACTAATATGAATATCATGTCACATTTGTTTTGGAACAACTAAGCTTTGGAATTATGATTGGTGTGTTGTTTAGCTTTAAAGGGTGGACTGCTACTAGTAGGACACAAAGCACCTACGCAGATCATGGTGTAGATATAATGGGAAAACCCTAAGCATCACGAGTAAAATCAGGAGAGTGGAACTTGCTGGAAAATATGTGCTAGTATTGCCGGTACGGCTAGAAAGGCTTTAGATACCATTTCTCTAAAACTGAAGGTGTAGTACTGTTACTATCAGTCTAACTCTCAAAGGCGACACAGTTCCCAGCATTTCCTGGATATTAGGGCAGACCAACACGAAGAGTTGAAAGCGTCCATGACAGGCGACTGAATAGACCTGTACACTGCAAATGTCACTGCTCCTCTTCACTACAAGGAACATACTTTACAACTATTATACTCCCTCTGTTCCTAAATATAAGTCTTTGTCGAGATTCCATTATGGATCACATACGGGTGTATATAGATACATTTTAGAGTGTAGATTCACACATTTTTCTCCGTATGTAGTCCATGGAGGAATCTCTACAAAGACTTATATTTCGGAATGGAGAGGGTACTTATTAAAGAAGAATAGAACAGGAACATGTTAAAGAAGAGCAAGCAGATTTTGGATAATAAAATGTTCGTTGCCCACACATGATGAACCAGAGAGCATAAATAATGCAACTCCCTGCTATCTCTCTATATGTGGCGCACGTGCTTTTCGAAAGTAAAGTAGGAACATTAGCTGAACAATTAAACGTTCTCTATTTTAGTAATATCAACATCATATCAGATTTGTATTTGAGCAACAAAGTTTGGAATTATGAGTGGCATGTTGTTTAGCTTGATGGGTTGAGGAGCAGTGCTAGCAAGTCTCGAAGCACCTAGGATGATGGTACACTGAATATAAAGGGAATGTCTACATGCAAGTCGCCTGACTTTCGTCATTTCGGTCAGTCGACCATTTCAGGCGGTTGGATGAAGATCCTACGTCTCCTAACTCTTCTTCTTCCTCGCCTCTTTTTCTTCCCCTACAGACCACCGCATGGGCCACCGGCCGAACCACCGGCCCCCACCCTCCACTGAACCACCCACCACCTCCGGTCTTCTGCAGCCCCCGACCATCCCTCTAGCCAACCCCACCCCACCACCCCCCACCCGCGTCGAGTTTTGCCTCTGGCGAGGCCCCACCATAGCCCGACGATAGCCCTCGACAACCACTGTCCCCACCTGGAACCCTAATATAGATAATGGGGCAGCCCTCCGGCGAGCACCTTCCTTCCCTCATGCGAACTCCGGCGAACTCTCAAAAATGGACTAACCCCAAATTGAATTTTAGTCGACTGTCATTTAAGCTAATGTGGGATATAAAAGGGGAAAACCATAAGCATTGCGAGTATAGTGGTGAGCGTGCCATGGCGGATCTGAAGGCCGGACAAAGGCAACTTCGCAACCAATGTTTGCTTTCAACTAACAAGTAAGATTCTAAGTGCTGGACAAGAAATCAACGTAAAGCAGTGGCGATCTATTTTCTTGCTGAGATAAATAACTTGAGCAGATACGAAAGAGTACCGCCTCTGGTGTGGCGCCGTGTAAGCATCTACTGAGGCGTTGAGGGTGCTGTAATAGTGACGGCTGTCGGCAGTGTGGAAGCAGATCTAGGAGGGCAGACGGTAGCGGCGAGGGAAATATCCCGGCACAGTGGACGAGATGGTGGAACGAGCGGCCTCGGCAAGGTGGACGATGGTGCGGACCAAGTGATAGGACGTGATGCAAGGATCCCGGTCCAAAGCAGTGGATGAGAGAGGTCGATCTCTTGTAATGGACAATGACATCGGGGTATCAGCTCCGACATGGTGGAGGAGGACGGGTGGCGGACGGAGGAGACTGGGGTGGAGAGGGTGTTTTGGCGCCCACGGAGTACGAATTGGGAAATGGAGGGAGAGAGGTAGGGGGAACCATGTCTTCAGGACGCGCTTGTCTCAAATGCGAAGAAATTTACAAACTTAGCCCCTGTTTACAATTTCCTACATCACAGTAATATTGGTCGGTTAGGGATAGGACGGTAATCTCGCATACACTGAATATTTGCCGACGGAGATTTCGGCCAAGGAGAAACTGTATTTTGGCGCCCACCGTGTATGAATCCTGGGAGGTGAGAGGCGGAGGCGGTTATGTCATGTTTGAGTGAAATTACAAGCCTACCCCTATCAAAACCTATAGAAATTGAGCTGATAGGCTTTGCGTGTCAGGGATAGGCAGTAGTAATTTCCATCTCGCAAATTTTGGTTTCGGGCGGTTAGTGCGAGTTTCCCCGCTTCGTTCAAATTTTTGCAGAAACATATTGCACATTTACCGTGCCAACTCAATTCGAATCCATTTTGTATTCTTTTTTTCTTCGGGCAGGATCCATTTTGTATTCGAATACAAATCTATATACATCATTTTTTTATATATACTTTCAAAAGCACAACAAAGAATTATGCTCCTTTATATATAAAATATGATTTACAAGTGCAGTGATCTCAAAATCATAAGGTTGAATTCAAATTTTTGAAACCAAATTATGTTCGACTTTTAATTCAATTTTTTTAAACCAAATTATGTTCAGCTCAAATGTATGGATCGGTAATATCAATATATCAAATAACATACATGCGCGCAAATTCAAATTAGTATGCATGTTTGCTAGATCAATTTTGGTTCGAGTATGAATTACATGTATCATCATCTGGAATTCAAATATTTGAATCCCTTTTATGTTGACATCTTCTATACACACAACTAAATATTTGAATCTCGTTTCACGCCCATCTCTCTCTAGGTCTCTCGCGTGTGCTCCTTCCTGTAGGTATCACTCTCTTTTCTCCATCTCACCCGTACACTCACTACATGCTTCTCCAATTTTTTTGCAAACACGGTCTCTCGTCGCCTCCCTCGAGAAGTGCCACACACTCTCTATCTTCATAGATTACACGGTTTTCATTATCTCTCATGTCTCTATCATTCTCTGGTATCACTATAGCTACCTGAGCTTTTTTTTTCACCGCCACACACACACTCTCGCTCGTCTTTCACTTTGCCTTTCTCTGCAGGGTTCTCTCACGCACCCTATATCTTTCTAGATATGACTCCTACCACTAAAGTTACTCTCTCCCACACACACACACCGTTTGTTAGGGTCTCATTTCCGTCTTCATTTCCGTTTCAAAACTGACATTATTCATTTGTTTACCTATCAGACAAACTCTCTGCCCCCCCTCTCTCTCACTCACTCACACACACACACAACTCCCGCTTTGGACCCCCTACCGACTACTGTCTTTCTCTCTCACACACAAAACTCTCACTTTCGCACCCCTGACTCATATCTCTCTCACAATCATTGATCGACCAACCTCTAGATAGGTTTATCCATCCACCGCACAGTTTCACTCCTTGTATCTATGTAGATTTTTCGTCCCTTCTTGAGACACGCCCTCTCAATCGTGCACACGCACACTATCGCCTCATTTTATGGTAATACCTCTCGCACACACACTCTTTGTGTCTTTGTCACACACGCAGTTTGTCCTCCTCCTATCTCCCTCTCTCTCTCTCTCTATCACACACACACATGGGCTTTTTGCAACAATATCCCACTTCTCGAATCTTGAAACCAACCATATTCCTCCCTTATCTCATCAAAAGAGCCAAAGGAATATATTTTGAGTGAAACATAAGATATTTTTAGTGATATATGTATATCAAAACTAGAATGTTTTCTATCAAATTGATGAATATGTATTACTCTACTCTGGATGCGTTGCAACGCATTCGCACATTGCTAGTTATTACTGTATTATTTTTTAGACACCAGACAAACATTGGAGTACATATACAAAGGGAAGAGGCGCACGCACACAGTCGGTCTCTCGTTGTCTCGCACACATGAGAGTTACGTAAGGCATGGTAAACAAATAAACCCATAAGTGCATGATTGCTGCATGCGCGGGTACCGGGTACGTGGTGGAGTGCACCTTTGTAGGACTAGTTAACTCACATGATAATTTGATCCGTAGGAGTTGATGGTCGGGGATCACAGGTGAACTACCTGGAGGCGGTGGCTCGCCAGTCGCCATTGATCGAGTTGCCACGTTTAAACTATCATTTTTTTAGCGGGGTAAGAGTTTCAATTTTCAATGGCGTGTTATACTATTTTTTAGAACGATTGGTATGGAGCAAAAATGGAATTCATCACTACTACCTCCGTCCAGGTTTACTTCTCCCCATTGTATTTTGGGTCAAAGTTTGTCCATGAAGTTTACTTCAAAAATGTGAATGGAAAATGATATTTTCTTATACCCAAACAAAAAAGGACCAGAGGGAGTGATTGCTCTGACATGGACGCGACCTCTCACTAGCGCAGGTATTGAACCGGCGCGCTGGCCAAGAGGGCCCCACTTGCTGCATGCCAGGCTGAACACGCCTCTTCATGGCATTCAACCGGCTTCAGACTACCCCGCCTACCTCCTTTGAATCCGTGCGTGTGCCAGCAACACGTCCTTCCGTGAGCCGGCTGGCATTTTAGAACACAACGTCGGTTCGCTCCTCTCGTCCGCCTGCTATTTAAACAAGGCCAGACACCCGGCAAGAACCGCACCACACCGCCGCTCCCTATATCCTCCTTGCACCATTTTCTCCACACTCTCCATAGCATCCGATGAGCAGGAAGATGAGTTCTCCGGCATAAAAGTCGGTTGGGTGCCCCGACAAGCAAGGCAACTCGCTGCCCCACCTCCCTCCCCGCCCCAGGCCGTCAGTACCATGGGCGAGGCTGCAGGAGGGCAAGCGAAGGAGCAAGGTGCCGCTCCAAGCTGGCCCCTGGTGCATCGAATCGACGCTCCAAGCCTGCTCGCAGAGGAGTGGCCAGTTGTTGCACGCCGGCACATGAGGGACCACGGCATCCAGTGCATCGTGGCTGGCCGCGCCATCCGACACAAACGTTGGCGGAACCGCGGCATGCCGGCGAAGGTGGCCAACACGTTTGCGTCCACCATCGACACCGAGGAATAGTAGACCACGGGAGCCGCCGCCGCTTCGAACCCATGAAGGCTACGACCACTGCGTCGCCGGCATAGATACCCGGTGTGTTGCTCAATTTGGCTCAAAACATCGTGGACCCCAACCACGGCTGGCATTACAGATTATACATGCTTCCAGAAGTTATTCGCATTTAGTTAAAGAAATGTCCAAGATATAATTAATTTCATGTGGTCTTGATTTGTTGTGCTCGCACTGGTAGTAAGAACTAGAGATTTTTATTTATTTATAACCCTCCTCACATTTTTTTTGGCTTTGAAGTGAATCATGGTTGTGGACATTATCTATGAATGTGCAGATATCTATGAACATGAGTTTGATGTCAAAGTTGAACTTGGAATGTTGGGCTTGCATGTGAACTATACCATGTCCAATGGTTCATCTGTTATTGTTCGAAAAGTAATGGCTGTTATTACATGACCCAGAAAAAAATTATTTTGTGCCACATCTCGGCATCACAGACTTACACACATCTTAGTAGATGCACGGACATCACAATAGGCATGCTGACTGGAGAAACATTTGAACCTAGCTATTGTGAATGAAAATTTGTATTGACAACAGTTTTAGATAGCAGGAGATGCCTAGCCTGCTCTGCCTCTACTAGCTTCTTTCTGGCTTCTTCCATATTTTATACACATTACCAATCGAGGAGGAGTATGAAGCTCGTGGCAGCATCTGTGCATCATGGTCAGCAACGGGAGTCAGTTCATTGTCGACGACGGTGGTGCTGTTGTGCTTGGTGTCGGCTTTCGGGAAGCAGATCCGAGACCATGGAAGACGGCACCGGGGAAGCGGCTCCGCGTACGACGGCAATGGCGGACCGGCTCCAGTGCGGCGTACGACGTCGTCGATGAGGCAGATGCGCTGCGGTGGACGAGTGCGCCGATGAAGAAGGGGAGGGGCACGAAGGTGCTACGGTGCCGTGGAGAAGTCTATTTTGCGGTGGGGATAGAAAATGGGGAGTAATGAGGAGTACTCTGGGTGCCGGGGTGGGGTTGGATGGGTGGGGTGAACGTGAAGTTACTAAAACAGCCCTCGACCAACGAGCATCCGTTGGCCTGTTCGACCAAGGGTATGATGGTAACTTTGCATTGGTCGAATCTGAGTCGCAGGAGATTTTGCCGTCGACCTGGAAATTTGTAACACTGTACTACTCCCTACTCCCCGTCTGGCGTGTTGGGTGATTGGGCTGAGCAGCTAGGAGTACTACTAGTACTCGCTCCATTTTTATTTACTCTGCATATTAGGTTTTACTGAAGTCAGACTTCCTAAAGTTTGACCAAGTTTCTAGAAAAAATATAAACATTTACCATAACAAATTTGTATGTTGTGAAAGTACATTCAATAATGAATCTAATGGTATTGTTGTTATTGTATATGTTAATATTTTTGTTTATAAACTTTGTCAGAGTTTACAAAACTTGACTTTGACCAATGCTAATACACGAACTTAAATAAAAACAGAGGGAGTACACATATGTTTTCCTAGTTTGTTGTGGCATTAATTATTTGTTGTAATTGTGAAATAAATATATTAAGCTATTGACTTCGAATGTAATGGTTTGTACAATTCAATATTTAGAATCGTTGTTGAATTCCAAGATGAATACCAGGTATATAGTACTTCACAATATGCTCAAACTCACATAATCCAAATCAAATAAAAATCTAAATGCATTTCATAGTTATTAATTTGTTGGATGCAACAAAACCAACCATAACTCAACATGATCCGGTCTAAAGGAATTTTCAGAACGTAGAGAGTTTGTGGAGATGGAGCAATGGCGGGAGAGGGATGCGTGCACTCAACACACAAGATATACACCCAGTGGAAGAAAGAGACAGAGGACGGGAAATATTGTATATATGTGGGGCGAGAGAGTAGGAGATAAACCGAGAGAGAGAGAGAGAGAGAGAGAGGGATGTATACAGAGGAAGAAGTTAGGTCTATGAGTAAGATAGAGACATGTAATATAAGGAGTGAGATGCGTGTGCATCGAGACTTTGTACATGTGGAAGGAGAAGAGACAAAAGGTTTGATGAGAGAGCTCAAAAGAACATGGACTAGAGGGGAATCTTGTGGGCTGAGGGATTGATAATTTTGTGCGGGAGGGAGGGAGAGGGAGAGAGGGGGGAAGGAGTTACTCAGCCGTCTCCACATCATCCTGCTTCCAAATGGCCCCGCGGTCTCTAGTGCGGTCTGGTCGTCGTCTTCGTTCTTCCTGATGCCCTCCTTGAAGATCAAGGTGGTGTGCATGTGGGGGAGAAGATAAGCACAAGTGACAGTGGTTGCTATATAACCTTGGATGGGGATGGATAGTGTGGTGGGGGGGTTGTGTGTGTGTCAAATATTGAGAGAAGTCAAACCTATGGAGAGAATATGTGTGCATAGTGAGCATGCGAGAGAGGCTAATGGTGCGAGACAGATACATCGTGTGCGTCAATGTTTAAGCAATATAGAGAGATCGTGTGTGGGATACAAAGATAGGACTATGGGGAGTGTGTTTGCTAGGCAAAGAGGCATAGCGAGAGATAAATGTGTGTGCGTGGTACATGGTGTGTATGTGACAGAGAGGTACATGGATGCCAAATAAGGTTTTCATGAAGAGATTGTGTGTGCGAGATAGAGAGTGATGTAGGGGCCTTGAGGCGGGCAGGGGCTGGGTGAGGGTGTCAAAATGTGTGCATTGATGCATGTGTTACATGCGATTGTGTGAGGGACGGTCGAATCGAGAGAGATGGTTGTTGTGTTATGGATGCTCCTCTCTCTCTCACACACGCACACACAAAAAACACAAATAGAAGACCATTCTCTCATGTATACACAACATCTCGGTATATCTCTATGTCTCACTCATACATGATCATTTGCACATTCACACCTCTCTATGACTATCATACACACACCGTCTCCACATTGCCCTTCCGCCACAACACACATGTAAACACATACACGCGTTCTCTCTCCGTTACACATACAGAATCTTTATTAAAAAAAATTGTAGGGGGCACCTAAAACGTCCAAATCCAAATAATCATGAACTGAAGCTAAATACAAATATATGGAAATACTGTAGCGTGAGGAACTTTTCCAGCAAAAAAAAAGTAGAGTAATATTCGGGGATTGTTTTCACACATACAAAAAGGTTCGGTCGATGTCCTTCCAGCGCGACACCGTGATGCACCTTTCGATCGACCGCGTGGTTGCGGTGCACACGCTTGCACATGATTCTGTATTAGTGTTGTGCTAACTAATGTGATCTATAAGCGCGGCCGTGATGCATGCGCTTGCATAGGGTTATGTGTACTAGTACGGTGTTCTTTTAAGTTTGACCAACCCTATAACCAAGCTCCCATAAGCGCACTCATCAGTATGCCGCCGCCGCCGTTGCACATGCGTACAGTCGCTGCAGTACTGTACGGTGTAGTACTATTTCTGCCATGTGGGACCCGGCCCCACATGTAATCTGCACTACAGCACCGTACGGTACTGCAGAGGATCTCAACCCCTCGCCCTCTCACATTGTCTGCAGTCCCTCCTCACGATGATGCCGTGTTGCCAAGCACGCGAGTAGGTCGAGCCGCTTCTATGCCCGCAGCATATGAAGAGGAGGAGGTCGAGCGCATGCTCCAGGACGCCGGCAGGGAGGAGCTAGCGTGTCATTGTCGTCTCCGCCCGCCCGAAGGAGGCTCGCATGGTGGCTGTAGCGGCGGAAGCCGGTCGCGCCCGCGCCGAGCCCGCAAACTGGGTGCGGATTTGGAATCTACCTTTGAGATTTTGAATGCCACGTGGATCATGCAATTTGAAGGAACAATTTGGGTCAGTCGACTCTTGTGAGCCGTTGGATGCAACATTGACGGCCAGAAGGGCTTCTTCAACCTCCGAAAATGATGCACTATTCATCTGATCTCTCAACCATCAAGCCACCAGCCTGCCACAGGCCTAACCGCCTGTCGCCGCCGCCCCACCCTCCCTTGAACCGCCTGTCACCGCCATGCTCCCCCCACCCCCGCCATCCGTTTAACCCCGGGCACAATCCATTTTTTCCGGCGAACTGCATTCCACACCCAACACCCATAAGATAGATCATGGGCACCCTGCCACCCTAATATAGATACTGGGGTAGCTTCTCTACCATCTTCTTCCTTCGCTCCGGCGAACTTCTTCTTTCACAAATCGACTGACCCAAATTATACTACTAGTACGTATTAAGTACAGTAGGAACGCGAAGAAACAAGTAGTAGTACCAACTACAAGAAGAACAGTAGTAAGACATACTGGTACGCACTAAAGAGTTCAAATAATGAGAAAGAACATAACATAGCTCTACTGGTGGCTCAGCATATCACACCCCTGAAATAAAACTAAGCAACTAGTCCGCTTGACACTGTAGTAGAACCAGCACGAGCAACGGCACTGCCACCTTACTCGGAGTCCTCGTCCACGTCCTCGACTTTGTCCTCGTCCCTCTTCCTCTTCCTCTTCGTTGACACTTCTTTTCTTGAACCGGACACTGGGCACTGCTTCTTCATCCAACCCTTGTAGATATTTGTAACATCCCAATTTTCAATTTGGATGTTAATAATTAGATCATTCATATGCATACATGATTTATGCATTTTTTTGCCCCGTTGACTTTCATTTGAATCAGATCCAAGGGACTTTGAGCAACTCAAGGACCAAAATAGAGAGTTGGAAGTTTTCCATAAAACCATTTTGAAAATTTCAAAGTTGGGAATTTGGATCAAATTTGGTTTCACGAAAATTCATTTCCATTATTTCTAAAAAATAAAATAAGGAGAGAAGATAAAAGGACTTCTTAAAAAACAGAGGGGAAATATTGGAAATTGAATTTGAAATCAAAATATATTTATTGGGTTTTATTTGCAAATTATTTTGATGCAAATTTTATTAGCATAGCAAAAAGTTTATTTTTAAAATTTGCATTTTAGGCCGGATAAAAGTTCACAAGGTCATATATAAGACCATATAACTATGTGAATTTTCTGGAAATTTTTAGACTTATTTTTACTTGTATTTTGTTCGGTGCTTTAGTGAATTCCTCGAGTACTATGTGTGTCAGCATACTGATCCAGGGATGACACTTAAGCACAGAGACTTCGATCCATTGGTATCGGGTCGCTACAAGATGGTATCAGAGCACATGCTGACTGTAGGATGCGACCACTAGGAATGGAGAAGCCATAGGATGGAAAAAATATTATTTTACAATTTCCATATATATATATCCGTTGGTCTTATGCTCTTCTCTATTCATTTCTAATCCTTCTCTATTTCAATAATATAGATGTCGAACCTCATGACCAAGTTTGCTCAGCCCGATGTGACCATGCCCTTCGGACGACACCTGAAGGAAGTCGTGAAGTATCTAAACATCGCCCTGCCCACTTTCACCGGAACCTTCAGCGCGACCTTGCTGGAGGAGAAACGCTGGACAATTGAAGTTTGTATCCTTGGGAGGACCTTTGTACTGACTACCGAGCCTATCGAGTTTACCTTTGATGCACTAACCGAGAGCTTAGGCAGGAGTATGGCCGCACACCTCACCTTTGGATGCATTTGTGAGGAGTACAACAAGGATCTTGAAGATACCGTCTACAAGATATGCGGACGCCGGGATCACCAATGGGAAATGGTCCACACCAGGAGAGATGAGTCAATCGCGTCATACATACAGGATATGGACCAGCACATTCGCCAATTGGAGAAACAGATGGGCTCTAGCACGAAGGAAACCAAGAAGCTGATCATCCGGAATATCGAGCTGGCAGATGAACTCAAGGAAACCTGCGATGGAATCGGCTTACTACGGGAGAAGTACGAAGACCTGAAGAAGAAACTAGAAGCAGCCAAGGAGAAGCTGGACAATGGAGTTGATGATATGGAGTCTTCTACCGATCAGAACTTCTAGCCGACCACCATTTTAGATATTAGAAATTCGATTTATTTTTTCGATTAGAGTTCTTCGAGTAGTTCAAGGCCATTCATGAGATTTTGTAATAGTTAGCTTAGACCCGATTGTGTGAACCTTGGTTGAAATTGAATGGTGTGATTTGGAATTTATTTGCCTCATATGCATATGGGTAGTGTAATTTCTCATTAGGCCCTTATTCTATTCTAATGTCTCATCCACTCTAAACCCATCAGATGCCTTCGAGACGTGACCCCGGATCCAACTTTCCACCAGAACTTACCCAGTTGATCCAAACCCAGAATACCCTCATGTAGATGCTCATCCAGAACCAGAACCAGAACAACAACAACAACCCATCGCCACCACCCCTAGTTGACAACCTTACCCGTTTTCTGAGGTTGAACCCACCGGTATTCTCTAGCAGCACTGAGCCGATTGTCGCAGATGACTGGCTCCACAAGATCAGAAGGGAGCTGACCACCATAGGTTGCACTGATGCTGAGAAGGTGCGCTTTGCCGCACATCAACTGGATGGACCAGCAGCTTCGTGGTGGGAGAACTACACCACCACCTTCCACATGGCCAATGTGACATGGGATTAGTTCCAGCAGGCTTTCCGCACCGCACATGTCTCAGCTGGAGCCATGAGTCTGAAGAAGCATGAGTTTCGCAACTTACGCCAGGGAAATCATACAGTGGCTCAGTACGTGGACGAGTTCAGCATGTTGGCCAGGTATGCTCCCGGAGATGTGGCTGATGATGCAGCAAAGCAGGAGAAGTTCTTGGAGGGACTCAATGATAATCTGAGTTTCCAGTTGACTGTTGCTACCTTCAACAACTATCAGGAGCTGGTAGACAAGGCCCTCATTCTGGAGGGAAAGCAACAACAGATGGAGAATCGCAATAGGAAGCACGAACATGACAAGTACAACTCTGGAGCTCAACAGAAGCCTCGTACTTCATCAGCTTCTTCTGGATACGATAATTCTGCAAGGGACAAGCATAATGGTCACAACCACCATAACCACACCAGCCATCCTCACGATGGAAATGGACATAACAGCAATGGAGGGAACACCAGCCACTCATCCAACCCTTCGACACCCATGAAGGACATGAGCCAGATAAGATGCTTCAATTGCTAGGAGCCAGGACATTTTGCCAGAGATTGCCCTGAGCCAAGAAATGAGAATAGAAAATCTGGAGAGAAGAAGCCCAACCCCTTCAACCGAGGCCATGTGAACCACACCAGAGTGGGAAGAGCATTTAACAGCTCAGTCTTCGGTAAGATTCCCAATATTATGATCATTCTTCGGTTTTGGTGCATGATTTTCATTCATATCAAGGGAGTACGAGTATCAAGCATGGTGCAAGCATGACATTTTGCATTGGTTTTTTTTAGTACCCAACCCTGACCTATTCCTAGCCAACTCAAATCTCGAGGACGAGATTCATCTTAAGGGGGGCAGGTTTGTAACATCCCAATTTTCAATTTGGATATTAATAATTAGATCATTCATATGCATACATGATTTATGCATTTTTTTTGCCCCGTTGACTTTCATTTGAATCAGATCCAAGGGACTTTGAGTAACTCAAGGACCAAAAGAGAGAGTAGGAAGTTTTCCCTAAAACCATTTTGAAAATTTCAAAGTTGGGAATTTGGATCAAATTTGGTTTCACCAAAATTCATTTTCATTATTTAAAAAATAAAATAAAGAGAGAAGATAAAAGGACTTCCTCGAAAACAGTAGGGAAATATTGGAAATTGAATTTGAAATCAAAATATATTTATTGGGTTTTATTTGCAAATTATTTTGATGCAAATTTTATTAGCATAGCAAAAAGTTTATTTTTAAAATTTGCATTTTAGGCCGGATAAAAGTTCACAAGGTCATATATAAGACCATAAAACTATGTGAATTTTCTGGAAATTTTTAGACTTATTTTTACTTGTATTTTGTTCGGTACTTTAGTGTTTCTGTAAAAAAAAGAACGTTTCTTTTTTGTCAAAAAAAAGGAGAAAACTGCCAGGCCAGGCCAGCCGGCCCAGCCGCAGCCACCAACCAGCAGGCCAGGCACGACCCAGCCAGGCCGACCGTCCCCAGGCGCATCGAGCCAGCGAGCACCCCATGTTAAAAAAAACGATCCCCACGGCCGACTCCCTCACGTAACCCTCTCTCCCTCATTAAATTTCTTCCTCTGGTGCTGGACCCCACCTCTTTCCTTCTTCTTTTTTTGCACAAAACCAAATTGGATCCTAGCTCACGCACAACGCCGCTGCCGCGTCCGATTTCTTCGGGAACCCTACCCAGAGTCCACCCCTTCCCCAAGCATCATGTCCTATAAATAGCGACGACCTTCCTCTCCCAATTCCCCTCGAAACCCCTCGCCAAGTACCCCTCTACAGCCTGTGTTCGTCGTTCCAATCTGGCCGCAGAAGCTGTGGTTCATCGCAAGTTTCCAACGCTGGTGAGACATCCTGAGCCTTCCTCTTATGTGTTCCGACTTCTCTCGATCCCTAGACCTTGTTTTACAAGGTTTGGCATGCCCTCTCCATCTATAGACGCCACCCCAATGTCGTCATCTTCATCGGAGCGCCCGGAGCACCGAGTTTCGTCACCTCGCCTCACAGCCGTCTGACGTCCCCAAGTTACTCTGTCGCCACCTCCGGAACCGCGACTCTCCACCGCATCTACTCGACACCTCCGCCGCTGCCCCCGACCACCGGAACCGCCGGACCCGAGCTGCCCCATCACCCCCAATGTACATTGTTTTTCTCTGTATATGTACAAGCTCTATTCGTTCAGTTAAAAAAAGTTTTGTTTTTTTGATCGGTTTAGTAGACCGTTTTGTTTTCATTAGATCGGTTTTAGTTATGTTTTTTTTAGCGGTTTAGTACGGTTCAGATCAAACCAGCCGATCAGTTATAAAAAAAACGCACATGTACGTTTTGTTAAGTTTTGCCCGAGCATTTGATAGTTTCAAATCGCTCACACCTTTAGGCCCAACAGCTCCCGTACGGTTTTTTTCTTCTTCAGATTCTATACCAATTTTTCTTTTAGTGTATCTTTTAATCTATAGATCCGATTTAGTTGATTCTTTTTCCTATGGTTTCATGAAAATCACGCCTATCCAGAAAACCAAACGAAAAATATTTTTGAAAGTTTTATAATTCGAATTTAATCAGATCTGAATTCGAACTTCGTTAGGCCATAACTTGAGTTTCATAACTCCGTTCTAGGTGATTCTTTTTGCAAATCGAAGCTTATGATGTGCACCTTCTGTTAAGATCAAGACCAGATAATTTTACTACTGTCAACATTACATTATGTACAGAAACTTAATTTGGTTCTTTCGGAGTTTTTCACAAGTGTTTTCATCGTTTCTTTTTGGGATCTTTGAGTGTTATGCTTATGTATGTTATTGCTTGCTCACGCTAGATTGTCCGGAGTGCCAAGAGTAGAATGGTCAGGACTTTGAGTGCGGAGGACTTCATCAACTTTAACAGGCAAGTTTGCACTTTTGATCATACCAACCCTATGTTTTTACTTTGCATGTAGTGCCCTCTATCAACACAGCAGTATGCATGTGTAGGACTACTATGCTATGTTAAACCCAGATAGGATAGCCATATGTTAGTCAGATCCTGATAGTCTTTGCCACCACATTGGGAATCGTTATAGTGTAGTTATTGCTTAGCCATGCTATGGTAGACGTGGATTGGTTACCGTGTGATTCATGAAAGTTGTGAGAGAACTTAAGCAATGACTACATTAACAACTTACATGTATTGTATTTCCTCAGAGGCTCTGCAATACCAATTAATCAATCATTTGGGCAGAAAGGTTTGTCAGGACCAGTCGACAAGTAAGTATCCTCTGGGAGGCTCTGCATTACTCAGGAAAAGGTGGGGAATGCCGCCCAGGTTCAAAAGATTGGACATGTTTCATATCAAGTAGCTTCTGTGCGCAGCCATAAGCCATTATGGGCTTTGGCTTGGTTAACCCTAGTTGTGACTCTGGCCGGATGGTGCTACGAGATGTAGAAGAACGGTAGGATTGGATGGGCACCGGCAGTGGCCCAGAGGAACTCTTTGGAAGACCATGTTTCGTTCATCCCGTTCTCAAACACCAGGAAGTGCGAGGACGTGAAGGGAGGGATCGATTCTTATGGGGAAAAGTGCGCAAACCTCTGTAGAGTGTACAAACTAATCATGATTAGTCGTGTCCCTGGTTACGAACAACTTTGAGCAACTGGACTTGAAACCTCTGGAAGATCTCCTCATCCCGAATAATTATTGTGATGTGGGTTTAATTAAACCATGATCCTCGGGGGCTCTCATGGAAATAACAATTTGGGAACCTATGATCCTCGGAGGCTCTCATAGGTGGGTTAAATTGGAGGCGGTCCAATTTAACAATAGGTTAATTAAAATGAAAGAAACAAAATTTGGCTAGTGAGTAGAAGTAAGACAAAATTGGCTTTATGCAAAATAAACCTTAGAGCTTTCCACTTGTTATATCCTTGCATGTAGATGATAGGTCTATTTTCATACTTTGGGTATGACTTGCCAATACATTCAATGTATTGACCCTTTGTGGCTGCAATGTTTCATGTTGCAGATCTTTCAGACGAAGAGTAAGGTGCGCTAGGTCGTTGTTCTGCACTCAGTTTGCCGTGGAGTTGGATGGGCTCATTTACCTTCGAAGCTTCCGCAGTTATTTTATTTAGATGGCCTTCAGCCATATTTATGTAATAAATACACTTTTGAGGACCTCGATGTAATAAAGTGTGTGATTGAACTCTGTTATAATTCCTCGAGTACTGTGTGTGTCAGCATACCGATCCAGGGATGACACTTAAGCACAGAGACTTTGATCCATTGGGATCGGGTTGCTACAATATTTAAATAAAGGTAGGCATCCATTGCTACGTACATGATGTGATCTTCATCTATTTTCTTCGACTCCCATGCATGATGAAACTTGCGGTGAGGTTTCTTCACTTCATCATACGAAGGATCAATCCTGGCTGCTGCCAAGGTCAGCATTGAAGGATGAGAGGAGGACACCAGGCTTTCCTTCTGGAGATCGAAGGGCTGGCCTACAACGAGGCCTGTCCGACCCAGGACTCTCCTGTCGTTCGTATAGTCTATAGTAACAAATTTCACTCTTTTGTCCTTGAGGAAGACCTCAAAATCCTGGCACCTAACGTCGGCATGGAATATGTGGTAGACCAAGCACACGTTTTGTACGCAAACCTGGATCACGGCGGGCTTCTTCATCTCTGCCTCCTTTAGAAGCTTCTCCTTTTACAGGACTGTGATGTACTCAACATCTAGCGCAGCAACCCACTCATCCTTTGAACTTTGGAACATTTGTAGGAAGCGACCAAGGCATGCTTCCACCGTCGCGGATCACGGGTGTAAATGACGATGAACTCATAGCCGGTGATTGTTCTAACCTTGTACTCACCGCCGATCATGGAGATTTGGGAGGCCATGGATTTTGGAGGCGAGTTAGGAGAAGTGGAACTGGTGTAATGTGAAAGGACGGGATGACTGGGAACAAACTGTTGTAAGGTAGAAGATGGGGACGAGTAGGGAGTGAGAACGGCGTGGCGTGGTGGCTTACCCATTGGATAAACGGTTACATGCCCCCAAAGAGTTCTCGAGTACTATGCGGGACCCACTAGATATCATGTCTACTAGACCCACATCGTTGGCCTGAAGGTATAGCTTCTGCATGTTCGCATGCCATGCCGACGCGTGCATGTAACTTTCACTTAATTCTGTCAATCGTCACACCTCCCACGACCTTTGCCTCCCTCGCGCGGTCGCGCCCTTTGAGACTTCAAACGACTATAAATGAGCAATTTTATTTTGCCTACTCCACATGCATGATACTCCCTCTGGTCCTTTTCACTCCGCGTAAGATTTGTGTCAAGTCAAAGTTTGACCAAATTTATATTAAAAATATCAATATCTACAATACCAAATATATATTTTATGAAATTACATTTCATAATGAATATAAAAATATTGATTTGACATTGTGAATGTTGATACATTTTTCTATAAGTTTGGTCAAAGTAGAGGTACTTTCACTTCAGACAACACTTATATGCACTATGCAGACTAGTTCCTCTGTCCAGGTGCGTTATGATATTGCCATGTCATATATAGTCCCACCACTCCTTCTCCCTCCGGCAGTCCCACCACTCCTCCCTGTGTGAAAACAATATGCATGCATGACTCTCGTCCCCCCGCGCTCGTCCAATCCGTTATGACCAGCAATATTTCCACCCCTCCCCTCCGCCGTAATTTACTCCAACAAAAATATGCCCACCTAGATGTTATGTTAATCACGCAACATATCTTACGTAGGTGTGGCATTGCTTGCTATAAATACTGCGCCTCCAGCGGCATTCGAAAGAACGCTCGCGTTCATCACCTTATCTCCTCCCCCTCCCTCTCAATTAAGGACCCATCGACCACCATGGCATCACCCCTCCCAAGCCCTAGGCTCCCCTCATTGCCACTAGTAGAGGATGACGCATCGGCATTCCGCTCCTCGCCGCGACACATCGAGGTGGACGCGTCGGCGTTCTCAGTCTCGCCACCACGTGCATCAGAGGACGCGTCAGCTCCCCCCCATGAGGAGAACGTCGCGCCACCCGCCGATCCCCCCAGCTTGGAGGAGCTTTGGAAAGAAATGGAGGTCACCCTGTGGGAGGCTTTGCCTCCTGTAGAGTGCGCAAAAAGAGAGGCGAAGAAGAAGGCCGATGAAGAGAAGCACATCGCGAGGCATGCTACCTGGCAGGCCTATGTCACGTCCGAGAGAGTTGGGCAATTGGCTATTTGGCAGAAGGCTCGTGTGAGGGCCGTGTGGGTGGCAGAGGACGCCCGTGCCAAAGCCTTGAGTGCAGTCGGTCCCAAGCGTCTCATCTACGCTTGGCGGTACATGGACCGGGTGCATGCTTCCAGCAAGGAGGAGTACCTGTTGGCGCCGGATCACTAGACCGGTGAGATCGCACTCGCCCGCCGACAAGCCGCCAATCAGCACCTCGCGAGTTGCGAGGCCGAGGAAGAGGCGTTGCGTCGCCGTGTTGGGAAACGGCCGTGCACCAGGGCACTCGTGGGGCGCCGCAAGCGCTCCTGCGAGCGTCGTGGATTTTATTAGGAATAATTTAGTGTCGTAAGGCGATCTCATTAGTTTTGGGACGGAAATGTTAAATCCAGAACGTTCGGGGATTATTGGCGTCCTTAATTAAGTATGTAAAAGGAAAAGTTTGGAAACCTTTTGTATCCGTACGCATTTGTAAGTATGTGCATATAGCACAAACTTAACTATATATCGTAGTACATGTCTCTCTCTCTCTATATGCTTGTAGACTATACTACTACTTGTATGTATACACACGTGCAAATGCATGTTTTAACATTACAATGTTGTTTTGGTAAAAGTAGAAAAACAACACTAGTCAAGCTTGTGAAATGATTCAATGCAAAAGAAATGCAAAAATACCTGTTTGATTATTTACTTTAGCTTCCTTCTCTATGTGGTTTCTTCTCTATCGTACTTTGTACGGAGTATCTCACTGGTCGGGAAGGCATGCAAATTCCCAAACCGCTTTGTACACCCTGTACCAATTTTTTTGCCTAAGAAGTTGTGCCGTGCAATGGGAACTCCAACTTGAGTACTACTAGTAGTAGTAGGAGTAGTAGCTAGGGATCGAGTGTGCGAGATGAACCGAACAAAGTAAATGCAGAGAGAGATGAAATGCAAAAAAGACAGAGGGATGTGATGGTTGCTTGTCCGTTTATTTTACCAGGCCACTTATTACTGGGAGTGGTAGGGTTTTGTGATATGACGGCTTTACTGCCGCGCCATGAGCGGGGTGAGACTCCCATGTAGCGCCGCCCTCTACACTAGTACTACCTCCGTCTTGGTTTATTAGTCCCCCATGTAATTTGACTGAAGATTTAACTGATAAAATGTTAGTGCATGTCAACAAAAACTATATCGTTGGATTCGTATTTGAACATAGTTTTCAATGATATAATTTTTGGTGACATGCATGAGCATTTTCTTAGTTAAATTTATGGTCGTACTATATATAGTAAGGTGCCGTTGCACGGAACAGTGAAATGCATTGATCGGGGAGTTGTTTATTTTGACAAAGTTTGTGGGGGTCATCTCATGTGTAACAAATATCGATAGGTTTCTTCAGATATTATTTCTTCTCTAGAGCTCACAAGCATTCGGGTGAATAGTAAATGTAGGTTAAATAGATAAAAAGTATCTTTTGAAAACAAAAGCGTTCAACTGTCAACCTGCATCCAAAACTTTTGAAGAAATAACACTTATTGTGCTTTGCAAGAAATGATCTTTAAGAATTATTTTTTAAGTATCGATTTTGTTTATTTTTTCTAGAGCACCATGAATGTAAATCAGGATGACTTGGAAGGGGGCAGAGGAGATGTAAGAAATGGTTCATCATAAGTGTTTCACTATTACTGTAGTAAAAATTCACAATTAATCTCATAAATGGCAAGCGAGAACTCTAATGGAGCAAAAGCATACATGGAAGATTCTAGACTAAACCATAAATGGATACACTTTTATTCCGGCCCGATACTCTAATAGAACAAGATCATGCATGGAAGGTTCTATACTATATAAATAAGAAGTGTCCACTTGCTTAGACATCGGCTTACATTGAGCGAAGACTAATGATGAACAGTTAACATGGTATTGCATATGCCCAGGTGAACCTCCTTGGTGTCCCAGTGCATCATCTTGGGGTGAATATGAAACCAACCCTCTTCCATGTTCACATTGCCGGGAACGGAGCAGCTCGCCACAGTCCCATTCAGTGTGAGGGAGGTGCCGAGGTCGCCCTCGTACGCCGGAGGGGCAGCAATAGTGAGCACGCACCTGTACAGCGGCCTCGTATTAGCGTCAGCGGCATTGCCCCTGACGCACATGACGGAGATGGGGCGGTGGCCTGCATGGGCCTTGCCAGTGCCTACAGCCAAGAGGAAGACGATGCCGTCCTCCTCTACAACTAGCAGGCGGCGGTGATCCTCCAGCGACTCCGGCACCGCGAATGGGTAACATGTCTCGTACTTGATGTTCACTGCAGGCTAGGAGTGATTGCCGGACGATGCCGTGAGGTGATGCACGAGGCTCGCCGGCGAGCCCTCAAATGGCGGCATGCACTAATAGTAGTAGCAGGGCGCGTGCGCGCATTTGGAACTATGCTCTGCCAGCGAGTGCTGGTCGACATACCTCTCGCAACCGAAGCTCTTGTAGACGCAGGGCACCTTGCAAGCATCGACCAGGCCGTCCATGAAACAGGAGTGGCTGTAGGGGACATTGCGCCCGCCGCATGGGGCGCAGGAGTAGCGCACGAAGCGGTAGATGGTGTACTTACTAGTACTCCCTATGTTTCTTTTACTAGTTTGCATATAATTCCAAACACCACATAGACACATTCTCTAACCATTTTACAACTATGTTAGTATCATTGTTAGTGGTCAGCCGGTGCAAGTTCTGGCCCCGGGTGTTTTAACCTTTTTTTAGTAATGATATCTGGCAATTGTTCGCCACGAGCCCAATCCTGGCGAATCCCACATAACCGTCAGATTTTCTTCCGACGGTGGCCTTTTTTAAGCCATAGTATTTGACAAAACTGCCGCCCTTACACACGTACTGTAACTGCGACACGGCTGTTTGCAACTACCATGTCTCCCATCGAACGTTTGCTCGGGATTGGAGTTAGCACCAATGGTGGTTCATAGTCGTTCCACACTCGGGCATTGAAGTTTGTAACTATATTTTACAATATACTACTCCTCTGGTGCTAGTAGTATAGCAGAGTCCTACTCCACTATACTACTCAGGCATAGTAGTAGGTACTGTAGTTTATTGTACTAGTACTGTAATCACTCAAGTTGTCTGGCATCGATATGACACTACGCTGCTGGGATGTGTCTCATAAGTCAAGCGGCGTGCTGCTGCTACATTGTCATCATCACATGTCCACTTCTCACAGCGCATATTCGCTTCTCCATCCTCGTCCGCACATAATCGTCCAATCTTCCATCCCCGCTAGGCACCTCCCCCCTCTTCCGAAACCCAAACACTAACAATGGTAGAACCGAGCAGTGTCCGTTGAAAGAGTGGCTGGAATTCGCTCCCCACAGAGGTAATCAAGCTCATTGTTTTGTGTGTGGACAATCTCAGTACCATGCCGCTCGCTGCGTGCTTGTCGGGGCTGTACCATTTACTCAAAGCCCTCAGGACGGAGCTTTTTAAGCCAGCTCCCTGCTTGCTGATGCTGCCTGATCTTCAGAAACAATGTGTCACGCAGCATAATGATCGTATGGTGGCGAGCATCAACCCCCTCGAATATGATCCGATCCTCGTCACCCTCAACTACATTAACGGTATGTACTGGGTCGGCATGAACACGTCTTGGATGGTGCTCATCGATGGTCATGGTAGCTAGATGCTCGTGGAGGTCTACACCCGGCGATTGATCCCCCTTCCTTTGATTAACACTGCACTTCTTTGGCACCGCAGCCCAGAATACTCAGAATCTTACAGTAGCCAACATGGTACCAAGTTTGATTTGCTCAAGGTTGTAATCTGCCAAGTGCCCACAAGATCTGTGAATTATAAAGAGTTCAGGCTAATTGCGTTCTTCAACCCCGGTCTCGCCTATCTGACAGGCCACTAGGGTAAGTGGATAAATCTGCATGTCCGTCACAGGATCATACATCCTCCATGGCTCTGTGATGCCATTCAACACAAGGGCTTCATTTATGCTATGGACTCCTTCTATGGCTGGACGTATTGCTGCCTACTCCAGTCATCGCTGCGACGGGCTGTTACAGCAGTATGTTACTTTCCTATGATATCATGATGGCTTGCTTATATTACTGCCAACATTTACTGAAAAAATATTCATGCTCATAACATGTTGTTCTTAAGATAGACTACAGTACAAGCCCTTTTTTATTTGACTCCAACTTGATATGATGTTGTAGGCCGCCTGGTGTCCCTACCCTTCCTAATCCCAGAACCTTTCAAAGAAAAGCAACATGACAGTTGTAGGTGGTTCCTGGCTCGATCAGACAACGGCGAATGATTGATGATCGTTCGCATGTACCGGACGTGTTGTTTCGTGGAATACAATCACAGTCACTGCAAGGTCTTTGAGCAGGATCCCAGCTTCTCTGGGCCTTCAGGAATTTTTTACTGGAGGCCATAAGTAGCCTTGGTACATGCCCCCTATTTCTTGGACTGAATTATCCGATTAACCAGGAGATAACCGACGGCAAGGATCATGATGGCAGCGCGGTTTCGTTCATCAGGCAAAATTGTCTGTACACAACATACCATGCATCTCTGATATGTGCCGCCATGCTCTGCAGCCCAAAGTAGGAGAGAGGGTCGCAAGTATCAGACTTTGACCTGCTGGCTGGAGTTTCCCTCGTCAGGCACCTATCTGGTTCAAGCCGTCAGCCAATCTTCATAGCTTAATAAATAGTAACGTCTAACTGAGCCAGTTCGTTAGATGCGTACACTTGGTGTAGTAGGATCTTTATTTAGTTTGATGCATACACTTGTTCTTTTTTTGGTAGCCCTTTTGTAATGTTGGCTGATGTTTGGTTTGGAAGAGAGAGCTGCGTCTTTACTCTTCTGGCCTGCTTACTGCTTTTATTGCACCCCCAGCACTGGTTGTTGCTGCTGCTGTTTTCAATGTAGAATCAGTAATATATTTCATCTGTTGGTTGAATAAATGTGTTGTTAGAATGATAAACACAATGTTTTGGAAGTCGTTGCACGGTCCGATCCTTTAGTGCCCCGTACGTAGCGCATACTATTTTTGGTACAGAAAACATTTTCCACTTGTCGATCACATGCAGTGCAGTGATGAAGGCCCAATAGAGGAGCCCATAATTAACTGGAAGGGAGGCTCTCACATGAATCCGGCCCAGGTACATGCTCATGGTCCCCTAAACATAAATAAATAAATAAAGCTAAATTCTCATACACCAGTTCTTTAATTTACAATTTGAAAAGTCAAATTTTAACAAGAGGATATTATTTCCTATGGGAGTGTCGTTACATTCAGTCGATATTATTCTTGGGCAAAGATAGCGACCAGCGTTTTTTCTCCCACCATTTTCTTCCTACAACCAGTGGACCCATGCAAATCATAGTTAACGTCATAAATAGTTCTAGTCCATTATTATTTTTTGATAAGAATGCCCAACCCAGCCCAACACATTGGCGACACCACTTTATCCCAGGGCTTCTGAATGTGCTCGGCTTCACACCTCAAAAACAAATTTGTCTCAAAAACTCTCAAGAAGAAAAAGGTGCTCCGCAGCATTTTACAATAAGTTGTAGCTGTCGGTGTCAAAACCGGCGGATCTCGGGTAGGGGGTCCCGAACTGTGCGTATAAGGTCGATGGTAACAGGAGACGGGGGACACGATGTTTACCCAGGTTCGGGCCCTCTCTATGGAGGTAATACCCTATGTCCTGCTTGATTGATCTTGATGAATATGAGTATTGCAAGAGTTGATCTACCACGAGATCGTAATGGCTAAAACCCTAGAAGTCTAGCCTGTCTGATTATGATTATTCTCTACGGACTAAACCCTCCGGTTTATATAGACACCGGAGGGGACTAGGGTTGTACAAAGTCGGTTACAGAGAAAGGAATCTTCATATCCGAACGCCAAGCTTGCTGTCCACGTCGAGGAGAGTCCAATCCGGACACGGGAGAGAGTCTTCTGTCTTGTATCTTCATGGCCCATCAGTCCGGCCCACATTACGTAGCCCGGACGCCCGAGGACCTCTTAATCCAGGACTCCCTCAGTAGCCCCTGAACCAGGCTTCAATGACGATGTGTCCGGCGCGCAGATTGTCTTCAGCATTGCAAGGCGGGTTCCTCCTCCGAATACTCCAAAACAGACTTCGAGCACAGAAAACGTGTCCGGTTCTGCAAAACAAGTACCACACACAACTGCAGAGAGTATAATATTTCACGAGTCCAATCTGCTGACAACTTTTTGTAACGCGACACCACGTTCCTGCACGGTCATTATTTCGAACCATTTTTTTCTTTAGCCTCCCGCTCCACGTTTCGAGAAGCGGTTTTATTGGCACGTCTTGTCGAAGCAGAGATCACGTCCCCTTATTACGGGATTCTCATCAATACGGGCGTGGGTAACCCAACTGTCCCGTTGGTATGATTCCTTGGGAATAGGCAGGTTTTGAGGCCTAGGAGGAGGCGTTTTGATATTCATCGCCTTTATAAAGGGGCACAGACCCGTCTTTCTCCTCCACGCTTTCCCTTTCCTCATCTTTTCCAACCTCGAGTTCTAGCTCCCAAGGTTTAATTTATTTGTTCCGAGCCTCCTAGCCATGTCCGGACCCGACCCTCAAGGCCGGTGGGTGGCCTCCTCTGTCACAGAGGAGGATATCGCGAAGCTCCGGGCGGCAAGGTACCTGACCGCGGAAATCCCCCACAGGCTCCCTGCTCAAGGGCAGGTCATTCCTACTCCCAGATCCGGCGAGAGGGTCGTATTCATCTCTCACTTCCTCCGAGGGCTAGGGTTCGCTCTCCATCCCTTCGTTCGCGGACTCATGTTCTATTACGGGCTAGATTTTCATGATCTAACTCCGGAATCCTTTCTGCACATCTCGGTGTTCATCGTCATGTGCGAGGCCTTTCTCTGAATTCCCCCACACTTCGGCTTATGGCTCAAGACCTTTAATATGAAGCCGAAGGTAGTCGATGGGAAGCAAGCGGAGTGCGGCGGTGCTATGGTGAGCAAACTCACCCATACACCTTGGCCAAAAGGCTCTTTCACGGAAACCTCCAACCTATGGCAACGGGAGTGGTTTTACATCACTGAACCCCATGGTACCAAGTGGGCAGCTACACCTGCATTTTGGTCTGGCCCTCCATTACGGCTCGCATCATGGATTAATAAGGGACTAGACTGTGGATCAACGGACGAAGTGCAAACGCTACAAAGCCGCATCCGGAGCCTCCTCGAGAAGGACACCGGCCTCATCAACGTAATCCAGGTAATGCTAGTTCACCGGGTCCTGTCGTGCCAGCGATGGCCCCTCCGCATGTGGGAGTTCAATCCGGAAGGACCACGGACTCTTCAGCACTTCTTTGGCACGACGCACAAAGGAATGTGGAAGTTATTCTTCGGGACACGAAAACAGTGGCCGGATACTACCGAGGACATCGGCCTCGACTGCAACCATCCGGATACCTCGGTAGGCCCTCGACTCCTGAACACAGCTTAGTTAAATATCTCGTAACAATATACTGAGAAAACCATCTTCGACCAGGGCTGGATCAAGAAGGCGGAAAGAATTAGGTGTTCGGCCCCTCTTCCCGAAGACTCAGCAGATCCTGTGTTAACAAGGATGCTGGCTCCGGCGCCATACCAAGTGTCGGTGAAGGGGGACAAAGAGGAGAGCAAGAAGGCCAAAGGTGGCCTCTATACTAAAGGTACACCAGACACTATGTCCGGGGAGATTGGAACTCCCTCTTCCGAAGACAAAAAAGAAGGAGAAACTGACATCCTCTCTCCCGATGGGAAGAAGAGGGCCGCCTCCGAAGATTTGGAAGCAAAGGCTCTCAAGCGAGGGAAGATGTCCCTGTCAGGTGGCTCGGGTTCAGAAGACAACGTTGTCGCGCAGTTCCTCTGTAAGGACAAGCCCTTAGCCGAATCGTAAGTGAACAGGGGCGTCCGAAACATATCCCATTGCTTTTCGGTTACCAGGGTAACATTTAAATTATATGTTTGCAGTCCGGCATGTAGTCTTCCTCAACAGTCCTCCTCCTTGGGGGATCTTCTTCCGGAGATGATGGAAAGCGAGACGCCTCCACAGACCTTCTCGCCTGATAGGGCGGACTACGCTGAGGTGTCGTCCCGGAGGATCTCTCCCGACCAACAAGCGGTGCGAGGGATAATGAAAACTACGCCCGAAGGTGATACTTTGGCCGTCCAGAGTCCGAGGCATGCGGACCCTATGGGGACCAACAATAAAGGGCCCGAGCTATCCGGTTTACAGCCGGGGACGACTCTAGAGTCGGGTAAACATATTCTTCCGAAGGAAGCCCGTACTCCCGCGGCCGCTCCCAGGGATCCGGGGGCGCCGGATACATTGACGGGCATGCTGCAACGTGCATCCGTTTCAGAGGAACATCGTACCTTAATGGGTACGGTAGTTGAGAGGATTCTGTCCGTGAAAAGCGGATTGAATGAATCCTTCATGAGCCTGCTAGGAGGCTTCGAGGTATGCAATGTAATATCTTCAATTGCACTTCTACGTGCAAAATGCACCTGTGTATAGATAGTAGCCCCTGAGACTTTGATTGGCGTCCGAAGGGAGGCGATCAGAGGATCAAAAAAGATATTCCCAGGAAATAATCTTATGAATTGGCACACAGGCTGTTTCATCCATGACGACTGCCCAAGCTATAGAGGTTGCAAGGCTGAAGCAGAAACTTGATGTGGCGGATGACAACCTCACACTTATTAACAGGCGGCTCGACGAGGCGCAAGGTATGTTTTTGGGGCAGTCAGTATATGTAAGTATGATAATATGAGCATGACGCTGAAAATTGTATACTGAGATGTGCATAACTGCAGATAATGCTGCCGCAGTTAAGGCCCTATGGGCTGAGCTTGCCCGGGCCAAGGAGCAAGCCAGGATGAGTGAGGCGGCTGCCAAGAAGGCAGCTGCTGAGTTAAAGGCCGAACAGGCTGCTCGGCGCCAGTGCGAGGAGAGAATATCTACCATGATGCGTGAGCTAAAGGATGCCAATGTTTGATGCGAATTCCTCGAGAAGGATAACAAAGCCAGAACGGTTAATCTCGGCAAGGCCTTACAAGAGGCAAGAGAAGCACGGTCCGAGTCTAGAGCTGCTCGGGAAGAGATCCGGCAAGCTGGGGAGATAGCGGCTGGTAAGCCTTTCTTATTACAGACTAAATTTGGCGATCCGAAGTATGCCCCCCTTAATCAAATGTGGAGTTCTCCAGACGCATTCTTGGACTTGCCGAAGAGTGTCTCCGATGCGGCGCAGTTTTTCCAAGCGCAAGAAGGACGTGCAATGGAGAAGCTTTTCTGGTCGCAATTCAGCATGCCAAAGCGTCCGCTGTTGCTAAATGAACAGATGGCCCAGTGGGCCGAGCTCCACAAGATATCCGGATCGGCCATGAAGGACATCGTGGTCCGGCTGTGGCCGATTGAGCCAATTCCGAATAGTTATTTCGGTTTGGTGCAGCGACTTGTTGATGCGGTGCCGTGTATCAACGCTGTTAAGCTGTCAACGTGCATTGAGGGTGCACGGATGGCCTTTGCCCGCGTCAAGACGTACTGGGCGAAGATGAAGGCCACCGATATTGCAGCGAAGAGTCCACCCGAGGGCAAGGACCATCACACGCCAGAGCATTATTTTGAGGATGTCCTAGAGGGTGCCCGCTTGATAGAGGGTCAGTGCTCGAAAAATATGATGTTCGAGTGAATATACCAAATTTGTAAAAACAATATTATGATATATTAAGGCCATATTTTTTATACTTTTGCCTGAAAGTTTTGGTTCCTCCTGTGCGGCCGTTCTTCGTATAATCTGAAAGTTTGCCAGTCGTCGGCTTCAGCCCCCTCGCATATAATACGGGGGTGTTCGGAAAGGCACTTGATCACTCTTGACCCAACGTCTTGGTCCATGAAGGAGGTGTCAATGCGGCGAACTAGGCAATCGGACTATAGGGCTTTAACACTTTCACTTAGCCATAGGAGTTTGACGGCGGGTCTATGATATAGCCCCTGGTATGTACGCGTTTACCCAAATACGGTGCATTACATAGGTGACCAGAAGAACGGTCCTTCATGTAATACGGAAAGAATCACGAAAGATTCTGATGAGTCATCAAGTGGTTGACCAGCTCTCGCCGCATCATGACAGTCAGTTTTCGGCTTTCTCTACTGAGGTGCTCATCCGAATAAACCAGGACACAATCGCAGTAGTTCTCCCTTTACTACTCTAGCCGATATAGCGGAACGTAAGGTAGTAAGCACAAGAGCCGGGCAACCCAACTATTGACCAAAGACATGATTCGGAGCTGATGCATATAAGGCCAAACTTGTGATGCCGAAGTATGCTAAAAAAATATTTGGACTTGTCAGTAACTCATGTGTTGCCGTATCGAGCCCCTGGCAATTTGTGCCGAGGTGCGTTCATGCAACAACCGAAGAAGCAAAATTCAGTACGTAGAAAAAGCGAATACTGAATACGGGTTATGTTCACTGGAATCTGATTGACACGTCAAACATAATTTTACAGATTATAACTCCCCTACCCGGGTTATTTAACATGCCGGGGGCCGAGGGCTGAGGAAAAAGGCACTTTACCGGTTTAAAATAAAGGGTGCGGTCTTACTAAAATCATTAGGACCTCCTGTCGCATGTCTGCGCTGCCTTGCCTCGGTTAAAGGACTCCTTAGTAGGAATAGCCTTTGGTTATTTATACGAAGCCGAACTTTAGAAAGAGTCCGTAAGATGACCAGGCTTTGAATCACCTGTTGTAAAAGATAAAAAATAGTTAGAAAAAGTAAAAAGACTATGGGGGTGCGGACCGCATTGTAGGCCTGTCCGTACTGTGCCTCCGCCGATGACCATGGTATTTTAAGTGCATAATTATGTATGCGCGGTATAAACTTCGCGGCTATATGGGGCGGACGACGGAGGCCGAACTGCTAATCCAGGTCTGAGATTGATCGGTCCTGTTTAGTAGAGACCGGCGGCTTGACGGCCGATGAGGTACGCGGCTTGATAAGGCCGCTTTGTACTTCGGTTGCAGTAGCCATGGTACGCTCCTCTGTACGGAGGGAGCATTCCATATTTCTGTTTATCGTGATGACGCCGCGTGGACCGGGCATCTTAAGATTGAAATAGGCGTAATGTGGGACCGCATTAAAACGAGTAAAAGCGGTACGCCCGAGTAGTGCGTGGTAGCTGCTGCAGAACGGGATGATATCGAAGGTCAAGCCTTCGCTTCTAAAGTTGTTTGGTGAGCCAAAAACAACTTCCAATGTAATTGAGCCCGTGCAGCGAGCTTCTACGCCGGACACTGCTCCCTTGAAGGTAACTGTGGTGGGCTTGATTCGTGAAGGGTCAATGCCCATTTTGCGGACAGTGTCTTGGTAGAGCAGATTAAGACTACTGCCACTGTCCATAAGGACTTTCGTGAGATGGAACCCATCGATAATTGGATCGAGGATCAGAGCTGCCAAACTTTCGCGACGGATACTGGCTGGGTGGTCCTTGCGATCAAAAGTGATCGGGCAGGCCGCCCATTGGCTTAATTTTGGGGTGCCTGGCTCTATGGCATTGGCGTCCTGTAGTGCGCGCTTGCGCTCCTCTGTAGGGATGTGCGTCACGTATACCATGTTGACTGTTTTTACTTCGGGGGGAAATTGCTTCTGACCCCCGGTGTTCGGCTGGCGAGTCTCTTCGTCATCGCTGTCACTGGGTGGCCCCTTCCCCTTGTGTTCGGTGTTAAGCTTGCCGGCTTGTTTGAAGACCCAACAGCTTCTGTTGGTGTGATTGGCTGGTTTATCGGGGGTGCCATGAATTTGGCAGGGTCAATCTAGTATCTTGTCTAAATTGGATGGTCCGTCTCTGTTTGCCTTGAATGGCTTTTTCCGTTGACCTGTTTTGGAGCCGCTGAATCCGGCGTTTACTGCCGTGTCTTGCGTTCCTTCATTATTATTTCGACGCTTGTGTTTATTGCGTCGTGGCTTGCCGTTGCCGTCTTGAACTTCGGAAGTACCCGGATCACTGGTGCTGTTGTTTCTACGAGCGAGCCAGCTATCTTCTCCCGTGCAAAAGTGGGTCATCAGAGCGGTAAGGGCTGCCATGGATTTTGGTTTTTCTTCACCAAGGTGGCGGGCAAGCCATTCATCTCGGACGCTTTGTTTAAAGGCCACGAGGGCTTCGACGTCCGGACAATCGACAATTTGGTTCTTTTTAATTAGGAACCTAGTCCAGAGCTTCCTGGCTGACTCCCCGGGCTGCTGGATGATGTGACTTAGGTCATCGGCATCCGGAGGCCGGACATATGTACCTTGAAAGTTATCGTGGAAGGCGTCTTCCAAGTCTTCCCAGCTGCCAATGGAGTTCTCTGGGAGGCTGTTCAGCCAGTGCCGCGCTGGTCCCTTTAATTTTAGTGGGAGGTATTTGATGGCGTGGAGGTCATCACCGCGGGCCATGTGGATATGGAGAAGGAAATCTTCAATCCATATTGCGGGATCTGTTGTTCCATCATATGATTCGATATTCATGGGTTTAAACCCTTCCGGGAATTCGTGTTTCATTACTTCATCAGTGAAGCAAAGGGGATGTGCGGCGCCTCTATATCGAGCCAAGTCGCGGCGTAGCTCGGATGGGGTTCGTCGGCAGTTTCGGCCCGGGCGTGGTTGTGTTTGATACGTCCGGCTAGATGGTCGTTGCCGCGCGTTAGGCCGCGCCCCCGTGATCCATAGATCGATCTGGTCTGACCTGCTCTATTATCCAGGTCCTGCCGCAGGTCATACGTATGACCCCGGGCTGTTATGTCTCTGCTTTTGGGGCGAGGTAGTATGGGCTGGTGTTCGGCTTGAGTTGTCGCTTTGTCCCGGCCACGTGGTGGTCGGTCAGCCGCATTACGTGTTGATGGCATGGGCTCAGGTGCCTCGTCGTCGAATTGGGATAGCAGTTTACGCTTCGGGTAACTTTTAATGGGGCGCTCGAGTCCGTATTCCTCGGCTGCCAGGACATCAGTCCATCTGTCGTTGAGTAGATCTTGATCAGCTTGAAGCTGCTGATGTTTCTTTTTCAGGCTCCTCGTAGTGGCTATTAGCCGGCGCTTAAAGCGCTCTTGCTCGACGGGTTCCTCAGGCACAATAAAGTCTTCATCGCCGAGGCTCACCTCATCTTCGGAGAGTGGAAGATAGTTGCTGTCCTCCGAGTCTTCGTTTATGGCCTGTTTGTCAGGGCTGACTTGCCCATCTTCCCTATCGTCATGTTCGAAAGTCGGCTCGACGGGATCTTCTTTGTCTTCGGCCTCATCCGGAGTATTGTTTTCTCTCGTGCCGGTATTGCTGTCTTTTCCACGGCGTGATTTAGAGCGGTGCCACTGACGTCGGCGCTTTGGCTGTGTCTCAGGAGGTTTATCCTCGACTGGATCTTTCTTGTTATTGTCGTTATTCTCTTTGGGAGTATCCACCATGTACACGTCATACGAGGAGGTGGCTATCCAGCGCCCAGTAAACGGCGGGTTTTGGGCATGCTCCTCTCCGGCATCGTCGTCCATACAGTCGATGTCTTCGGAGTCGTAATCGAGCATGTCGGTTAAGTCTTCGACAGTGGCAATGAAGTGGGCGGTGGGTGGGAAGCGAAATTCTCCGTCATCAGCCTCCAGTTCAAACCGAATATAGTTCGGCTGTGAGTCCCCCGCTAAGGAGAGGGTTTTTAATGAGTTTAGCACATCACCCAAAGGTGAGTGCCGGAAGATGTCCGCGGAGCTGAACTCGACGATCGGCGCCCGATCGAGCTCGATGGGCGCGGACGCACGCGGTTCAGAATCTATGGCCGGAGACGAATCCGAGGTTCTGGTGACACAGATCTCGTTCGAAGTTGGGTCTGTGTGCGGCTCCAATGCCGCTGAGTCTGTGGCTTTTGTGGCGGGGTTGAGCCTCCCGTCCTCGGATGGCGCAATCTGCTCCGGATCTAGGGCTAGAGCAGTTACAGGAGCTATCTCCCGGGTATGGTCCGATGACAGATTTAGGTCATGTTCATCGCGGTGGCAGGGAGCGGCTGCCATGGGCTCGAATCCATCGAAGATCAAGTCTCCGCGGATATCAGCAACGTAGTTCAAGCTTCCAAATCTGACCTGATGGCCAGGGGCGTAGCTGTCGATCTACTCTAGATGGCCAAGCGAGTTGGCCCGCAGTATGAAGCCGCCGAATATGAAGATCTGGCCGGGGAGAAAGACCTCCCTCAAGGCATCATCGTTGTGGATGATTGATGGAGCCATCGAGTCTTCTAGCGACGACACAGCGGAACTCTCAATGAAAGCACCAATGTCGGTGTCAAAACCGGCGGATCTCGGGTAGGGGGTCCCGAACTGTGCGTCTAAGGTCGATGGTAACAGGAGATGGGGGACACGATGTTTACCCAGGTTCGGGCCCTCTATGGAGGTAATATCCTACGTCCTACTTGATTGATCTTGATGAATATGAGTATTACAAGAGTTGATCTACCACGAGATCGTAATGGCTAAAACCCTAGAAGTCTAGCCTATCTGATTATGATTATTCTCTACGGACTAAACCCTCTGGTTTATATAGACACTGGAGGGGACTAGGGTTGTACAAAGTCAGTTACAGAGAAAGGAATCTTCATATCCGAACGCCAAGCTTGCCGTCCACGCCGAGGAGAGTCCCATCCAGACACGGGAGAGAGTCTTCTGTCTTGTATCTTCATGGCCCATCAGTCCGGCCCACATTATGTAGCCCGGACGCCCGAGGACCCCTTAATCCAGGACTCCCTCAGTAGCCATATAAAATTAATTCTAATAATCTAGCATAATGAGTTTTTGGGTCTGACCGGTCCAACCGCCAAAACCAAACTTGCGCCAGCTGGAGCGCCTGTTCCTGCCTTCCGTGGCCGGTTGTGCTGCCGTGCATGCATCACCGCCCTGTCGTACCCTGAAATGCTGGCCAGGCCATCCCTTTACTCCCCCCGACATCCTATTCTTCTCCGGTGACGGCAGCCCACCCCGCACTTGAACCAGTGAACCCCCGTACTCCCCTCCGCCTATGGCCATACTGCCGCATCTTCCCCGGCTCCTGTTCATTCCCGTCTGAGGCCTCGCCGTCGTCCTCCGCCTTCATGCACTCGCAGCGGCACTGCCGTCCTGCCTTGCCAACATAGTGAATTGGGAGAGGACTGTAGTTGTGAGTATGACAGTACGGACCCACCAGATCCACTCCCGAACACAAGCAAGTGCCTCTTTACTACTCAGATGCACCCCTTAATTTTTTTATTCTGATCCACCCTGCTAATATTTGGGACCCACATCATTGTCAACGTATAGTCAATTAACGATAGAATTGCACAACGTATAGTCAATTAATGACAGAATTGCACAACACTTTTTTTTGAGGATTTGTTCATAGGAGTAGGCTATAAACTGGGTTGTGCGGTCTTTGTGGCCCGTCTAACAACATGACCAGCTCACCAGTTTTTTCTTTGGGAAAATAGGTAGCCCACCATTTCTTTTTGAAGAATACCCAAGCTAGGTCTATTTGTTTTCTCCGACTTGCTGAGCTGCAAATCTTTCAAGACGGGGAGGGATGCATTCCGGCCTAGCCAGAGTATGGGCAGTAAATCTTAAAAGTAATATGAAAGGGGTTGCAAATTCCAAAACAAATATAGCAAATGGGCAATTAGTTTCGTTTTTGTTTTTGTTCTTCGCTGATATTTTATATTTCATTGGATTTTAACATAACATAGTATTAATTTATTTTTAAATTAGTTTTAGTATGGCTCCTAATGTTTGGATTAAAAATATTTCGTACCCCAGCAAAAATATGCGAATTTTTTACATTTCGCATATTTTTTAGTTCAAATATTTAACCCTGGTACTCACCAGAAAATGGGCAGCAATTCTAAAAATGGAAAATGGACTACAATAAATTCCATATGAATTAGCAAATGGGCTATCAAATTGGCTATACACGCCACAGATTTCGAGGCTGACTTGTTTACGCAAGGCTTTGTCAACTTATAGTCAACACACGATTCTAGTAGCAGTGACTGTTGGATGTCCATCCAACGGCCAACGTGCTTCTTCAATCTCTGATCTTCCTGCTCCAACCACCTAAACCAGCACCGGCAGGACTGCCTGCTCCCTCCTTTTGTGGCCCGCTGTCATGCGGCGCAGGCTTCACTGGCCCACCCTACTCCCTCTGCTGGCCTGGCCATCCCTCTACCCACCCGCACCTCCTGTTATTCTCCGGTGACGGCAGCCTCACGCCGAAGCCAAACCAGTTAACCGTCATACTCCCCTCAGCATGGGCATCCACTGCTGTGTCTTCACCGGCTCCGGGTCGTTCCATTCCTAGGCCTCACCATCGTCCACCGCATTGGTGCTCTAGGCATGGCGTGCTCAACGTGGTCAATATTCAACAAACGACAGCCATCGGAATAGGGATGTATGTGGATAGGCTGACAGTAGGGACCCCCATGGTCCATGGCCGCACACAAGCAACTGCCTCCTTATTACGCGAAAAAATGATTCCTCCCCTGACATCTGGGGCGCACTAGTTCGGAGGCTGACATGTGGGCCTACTAAGTTGACGCGTACGCTGGGCTTTATCAACTTAGTCAACAAATGATTCTAGCAGCAGTGACCATTGGATTTTAATCAAGCAGTCATGCTGCTTCTTCAATCTTTGTTCTTCTTGCACCAGCCGCCCAAACCAGCGCCGGCGGGACCGCCTGCTCCTGCCTCATGTGGCCGGCTGTGCTGCCGCACAGGTCTCACCGCCCCACCCTACTCCCACCGCTGGCCAGGCCTTCCCTCCACTCACCCACACCCCCTGTTATTCTCCGGTGACAGCAGCCTCAAACCGCAGCTGAACCAGTCAACCCTCGTACTCCCCTCCATGTGGGCATCCACTGCTGCGTATTCCCTGGCTCCGGGTCATTCCCTTCCTAGGTCGCGCCGTCGTCCACCACCTTGGTGCTCTCGGACGATACGGCGTCGTCAACACGGTCAACGAACGACATCCATCAGAAGAGGGTTGTACATGGAGAGGCTGACAGCTGGGTCCATGGCCGCACGCAAGGAAGTGCCTCCTTATTACGCGCAAAATAATTATTCCTCCACCTGACAGCTCGGACCCACCGGAAGGGCCTCTGTATTTCGCGAAAATAATGTTCCCACCTGACATCTAGGACCCACTGGCTTTATCTTCGCACGCAAGGAAGTGCCTCCTTAACCCCTGGCAGCTGCGACCCACTAGGTCGAAGCGTACGTAGAGTTATCTGTCTGGTCGTGAACATGTACGTACATAGCGGTCGATCGGTCTCTTTGCAGCGATGACCCATTGCCGAGTAAGGAGCGGCAGGTGTCGTAGTAGAACCGCCGACATAGCATGTCACGCAGTCCCATCTATATCGTGTACACGTACGTATACACACACTGCAAGAAAGTAAATACGGCTACATACGCACATACAGGCGGGGTCTCGAACGCATACAGCGACGGCGTCCTGTTCATCGGCAGCCAACCTTCTAGGTCGGAACGGAGGAAACAGCTTCGTGTTCATCAGGAGGCAACCGACTAGGTCGGAATACGTCCTGTTCATCAGGAGCCAACCGACTTGGATGGAACAGCCGAAACGACGTCTAGCGTAACGTAGAACAGAGGAAACAGCCTTCTGTTCGACCGTGTACAGTCGAAACCGGATCCTGTTCATTGGAAGGGGTCTGCCGTACAGCAAAAGGGAGGAAACAGACATCTGTTTGAGCTCCTACGGTCGAAACGGGGTCCTGTTCATCGGGAGGGGTGTGGCGTACCGCAAAACGGAGGAAACGGACTTTTGTTCGAGCGCCTACGGTCGAAACGAGGTCCTGTTCATCCACCGTCTACTGCCTCACTCCAGCCTCCATAGGCTATTGTTCATCCACCGTCGACTTCCTCTAGCCTCCACCAGCTACTATTCATCCACGGGGCTACTGTTCATCCAGCCTCCAACGGCTACTGTTCATGGAGCCTCCATGGGGTCCTGTTCATCCACCCCCAACCGGCTGGGGTGCGGAGGCCTCCTCGGGTCCTGTTCATCCAGCGGCAACCACCTACTACAACGGGGTCCTGTTCATCCAACCCCCACCGGGAACTGTTCATCCACAGCCTCGACTCACCACGTCTCAACTCGTTCTACGTATCGCGCATGGTAGCAACGTTCACTATTCATCCAGAGGTAACCCAACACACCGGCTGGCTGCATCTCTAACGGGGCCGGGCTCGATCAGCTTTAGTAAGTAGCAGCAGCAATCAATTGCTCTGGTTCAGGTAGCAGCAGCAGCGAAGGAATTGCTCGGGTTCAGTTAACAGCCAAAGGATCGATCGCTCAGGTTCGATGACGTAGCTAGTGCAATCGCTCGGGTTCAGTAAGCGAACGCCTCGCTCGGGTTCAGTTAGAGCCCAACGCCTTGCACACACGCGTGTACATGTACGAGAGAAACGCTCAAACCTCCGTGCATCGCCTAGCCCCGACCACCCACCGTAACCGGGAACTCCCCGAAATTTTCCTCGCCCTCGCTTCTACCATGATTTTTTTCCGTCATGGACGGCCCAAAGAATGCCATGTAGGTGCGTCCCCGGCCCGCCCATGATGAAAAGCCCATTTTCTGCCATGATTTTTTGTCATAGAAGTAGGAGCCCACCACATCTATGTTGATACGTGGTTTTGTCAAAATTATCGTCATAGAAGTGTCATAACCATGATAGAAAAAAATTCGTTCGGGCCAAAATGTCACGGATGTGTCTTTTTTTTGTAGTGATACAACATAATTTTGCAAAGACAATTTAGACTATGTTCATGATAATCGGTTCAGTTAATCAAATTACTAGTGAACTCCCACTTAAATCAACATCCCTCAATTTGTCTAAGTGTTTACACGATCCATATCAACCAACCCATGTTTGATCATCACGTGAGATGGGCGGTCAACGATGGTGAACATCTCCATGTTGATCATATCTACTATATGACTCGTGCTCGACCATTCGTTCCTCCATATTTCGAGGCCATGTCTGTACATGCTAGTCTCGTCAAGTTTAACCCAAGTATTCCACATGTGTAAAACTGGCTTACACCTGTTGTATGTGAACGTAGAGTCTATCACACCCGATCATCACGAGGTGCTTCGAAACGACGAACTTTCGCGATGGTGCATACTTAGGGAGAACACGTTTATCTTGAAATTAAGTGAAGGGATCATCTTATAATGCTACCGTCGTCCTAAGCAAAATAAGATGCATAAAAGATAAACATCACATGCAATCAAAATATGTGACATGATATGGCCATTATCATCTTGTGCTTTTGATCTCCATCTCCAAAGCACCGACATGATCTCCATCGTCACCGTCATAACACCATGATCTCCATCATCGTGTCGTCATGTAGTTGTCTCGCCAACTATTACTTCTACAACTATAGCTAACGCACAACGATAAAGTAAAGCAATTGCATGGAATTATTTGTGGACATGCAGGTCATATAATAAATTAAAGACAACCATATGGCTCCTGCCCGTTGCCGTACTCATCGACATGAAAGTCGTGAACCTATTAGAAAACATGATCATCTCATACATCAACATATATCACATCACGTTTTGGCCATACCACATCACAACATGCCCTGCAAAAACAAGTTAGACGCCCTCTACTTTGTTGTTGCAATTTGTACGTGGCTGCTAGGGAAAACTATAAGAACTATTCTTATCTATGCAAAACCACAACGGTGATATACAAGTTCCTTTTAACCTTCCACAAGGACTGCCCTTGTCAAATCAGACTCAACAAAAGTGGGAGAGGCAGACACCCGCAAAGCCACTTTTATGCAATACAAGTTGCATGTCAAACAGTGGAACCGGTCTCATGTGCGTGGACATGTAAGGTTGGTCCGAGTTGCTTCATCCCGTAATACCGCCGAATCCAAATAATACAAAGGAACTAAGCAATTTTGATCTAGGGTAGAACCCTAGATGCCCGATCTTTCACAATTGGAGCGGATCCCGTGATGAACACAAGGGGAAAACATGAGGGGAAACACGAGAGAAATCACTCAAACTAGCGAGAATCGATTACACATGTGCTAGATCCTCGAAACACAAAGAGATACACGATCCACGATCAACAAGGGACGATACAAGTAGCAAGTTCTTCTCCAAGAGGAGGTCTTGGGGGTCTTCCCGTTAGGGGTCTTGAATCCAAGATGGATCTTCTCCATAGAGGCCGCGGTCTCTCTCGGTGGAGTAGATCCAGATGGATGAGCAAGGCTCTATCTCACAAATGAGCTATCACAATGCTGACCCTAGAAAGAGGGAGGAGGAGGAGTATATATAGTCTAGGTGGGCGAAGGGGTACATGGGCCTCGGCCCTTTCACTGTGCCCAGACAGGCGGGAACGGATGTCCGGGCATGGGGCCGGATGTCCGGGCCTTCACGAGGAGCCGGATGTCGGGGGCTGGGGCCGGATGTCTGAGCTGACGGGGTCTCCTCTTATGCTCTCTAGACGGGGCTTGTCCGGATGTCCGGGCGTTAGGCCAGATGTCTGGGCCTTTTCGAGGAGCCGGATGTCCGGGGTTGGGGGCCGGATGTCCGGGCTGTCGGGCCGGTCCTTCTGTCCTCTGGATAGGCTTGTCTGGATTTTCGGGCCGGGGGCCGGATGTCCGGACTGGTCGCCGGATGTCCGGGCCCTGTAGACATTGGCCGCTGGCTCATTCCTGCTGGCGACACCTCCAGGGGCCGGATGTCCACGGTCGTGGCCGGATGTCCGGGTCCTGGAAGCTGTTCATGACTCCTTCCGTTGGTTCTCTTCATCCGTGAACTTGGGGACTTGTCCGTCTTCACGTGCATCTTCGGGAGGGCCTTCTTGGTACTTGATCATGCACAACATTCCGGACTTAGGTAGTAACCATGTCTCGAGTGGATCATATGGAATATCACTAAGGAAGGAAGTCACCTCGGTCTCGAGAGCTCTAGCTCGTGCTCGTGTCATTGGTCCTCTTGGCACTTGATGAGACGATGGTAGGTCCATGGGGATGACCATGGGATGCTCCGCATCGTCTCCCCCCCCTTGGGAAAGATCCGACCTCAGATCGAAATCCTCATCACCATGGTAGGGAGAGAGATCTTTGTCGTTGAATATGTCGCTCACGGAGTACTTGTCACGTGGGATGTCGATCTTGTAGGCATTGTTGTTGTAGCGTGCAATCACCTTGAAGGGTCCATCGGCTCGTGGTAGAAGTTTGGACTTGCGTTCGTTGGGGAAGCGGTCCTTGCGAAGGTGTAGCCACACAAGATCTCCAATGTTGAATATCATGGGTTGCTTGTTGATGTTGAGCTTGGTCACGAGTTGTTGTACTTGGCGCTCGATGGTGTGCCTTGTATCTTCATGCATGTTCTTGAGATAGTTGACTCGGGCACTTGTGTCCATATTGATGCGCTCTTGTAGTGGTAGAGGAAGAATGTCCAAAGGGGACAATGGGTTGAAGCCGTAGACAACCTCGAAGGGGGACTTGCCGGTAGTCGAATGTCTTGCACGGTTGTAGGCGTACTCGGCGATGGGTAGGCACTCTTCCCACTCCTTGATGTTCTTCTTGATCAACACGCGTAGTATAGTGGAGAGCGTCCGGTTCGTGACCTCCGTTTGGCCATCGGTTTGAGGATGGTATGCCGAAGAGAACAAGAGCTTGATTCCGAGCTTGGCACATAGAGTCTTCCAAAAGTAGCTTAGGAACTTGATGTCGCGGTTCGAGACAATAGTCTTTGGCACTCCATGGAGGCACAAGATTTCCCTACAAAAAAGATTTGCAACATGTGAAGCATCGTCTATCTTGTTGCCTGGGATGAAATGAGCCATCTTAGAGAATCGATCCACAACAACAAACACGGAATTTTTGCCGTTTCGAGTCCTAGGCAAACCAAGCACAAAGTCCATACTAATATCTTCACATGGGTGATATGGAATAGGAAGTGGCATATAAAGGCCATGAGATTGAGCATTAGACTTAGCTTTGTGACATGTAGAGCACCGGTTGGTGAAGCGTGACACATCGCGGAACATCTTGGGCCAAAAGTAGTTCTTGGAGAGCGTGGCGAATGTCTTGTCGCGTCCAAAGTGTCCCATTAGTCCTCCTCCATGAGATTCTTGCGAAAGTAATAAACGAAGAGAAGACTCGGGGATACATAGTTTGTTAGCTCTCATAAGATAATCATCCTTGATGTAATAGCGTTCCCAAGATGTATGCGTCAAACATTTGGCATAAGGAATAGCAAAAGTAGGATCATGTGCATACAAGTCTTTTATGTGCTCAAAGCCAATGACATTCAATTCAAGTTTAGTAACAAGCATGCATTTGCGGGAAAGCGCATCCGCCACAACATTTTCTTTGCCTTTGATCTACTTGATGACATAAGGAAAGGACTCAATGAACTCACTCCACTTAGCATGATGCTTGTTCAACTTAGTTTGACCCTTAAGGTACTTAAGCGTTTCATGGTCGGTATGAATGACAAATTCATGAGGGCGAAGATAATGTTCCCACTCACGCAAAACTCGCACTAAAGCATATAGCTCTTTGTCATAGATAGGATAATTGAGTTGCGCTTCGGAAAGTTTCTCACTAAAGTAAGCTATGGGGCGCTTCTCTTGTGTTAACACACCTCCTAAGCCATTACCACTAGCATCGCAATGAACTTCAAAAGTTTTGTCAAAGTTGGGTAATGCAAGCATGGGAGCATGAGTAAGCAAATTGTTAAGTTCATTAAATGCGGTATCTTGAGATGGTCCCCAAACAAAGGGTGCATTTTTCTTACTCAAAGCATGTAAAGGGGATGCAATGGTGCTAAAATCCTTAACAAATCTACTGTAGAAACTGGCTAAACCAAGGAAACTACGCACTTGTTGCAAATTGGTTGGTTGTGGCCAAGTTTTAATAGCATTGATCTTAGATTCATCGACATGCACACCCTTAGAAGAGACTACAAAACCCAAGAAAACAAGCTTATCAACACCAAAAAGGCATTTGTCCATATTAGCATAAAGGCGCTCTTTTCTAAGAGTTTGTAACACGGTTCTAAGATGGCTGACATGATCTTTGAGAGATTTGCTAAAAACAAGAATATCGTCAAAGTAGACCACAACAAATACACCAATGTAGGGCCTAAGAACAAAATGCATGACTCGCATGAAACTACCGGGTGCTTCGGATAAACCCATTGGCATAACAAGCCATTCATATAAGCCAAATTTGGTCTTAAATGCGGTTTTCCATTCATCACCTTCTTGTATGCGGATTTGGTAATATCCACTTTTAAGGTCAATTTTAGAGAAAATAGTGGCTCCGCTAAGTTCATCTAGCATGTCGTCTAAGCGTGGAATGGGGTAGCGATATCTAACCGTGATAGCATTGACAGGGCGACAATCGGAACACATGCGATATGTACCATCTTTCTTGGGAACAAGGATTACCGGTACGGCACAAGGACTCAAGCTTTCGCGCACATGGCCATTGTCGATGAGTTGTTGTACTTGCCATTGGATCTCCTTGGTTTCCTCGGGTTTGATGCGGTAGGGAGCCTTGTTAGGAAGAGGTGCTCCGGGGATGAGGTCGATGTGATGTTCGATGCCTCGAAGAGGAGGTAGACCCGGAGGTAGTTCATCGGGGAATACATCTTGGAATTCCTGCAAAAGAGAAGATAACACTAAAGGTAGATTGTGAGAGGTGTTAGTTTTTGGTGCCTCGTCCTTGCACAAGAGGACATAGTGCATAACACTTGATGGGTTCTCACACACTTCTCTCATCTCACTTTTGGTGGCAAATAGGACTAAGTTATTCTTGTCGCTCATTGTGGAGGCATTCGATTTGGGCTTGTGGCGCTCACTCTCTTTGTGGTGGTTCGCTCTCTCACTATTCTCTCCATGATGGGTGGCTTGCTTGTCGGCGATCACTTGATTTGGAGACATAGGTCATAGCACGTACTCCTCTCCCTTCATCTTGAAGCTATAGTGATTGGTACGCCCGTTGTGGATGACGCCGCGGTCAAATTGCCATGGCCGTCCAAGAAGGAGGTGGCAAACCGACATCGGAACGACATCACACTCCAAAGTATCTTCATATGCTCCTATCTTGAAGGAAACTTGTACCATATGTTCTACTTGAATAGTGCCGGAGTCGCTTAACCATTGAACCTTGTAGGGGTGAGGATGCTTCATCTTAACCAATTGGAGCTTGGAGCATAGTTCTTCACTGGCCAAGTTATGGCAACTCCCTCCATCGATGATGACCTTCACGGACCTTCCATTGATGCCGGCTTTGGTATGGAAGATATGGCATCTTTGGTCTTCGTCTTGTTGATGTTGAAGTGTCAACACCTTGGAGACAATGAGAGCGGGACTCGGATCTTCGTCACAAAATACTTGATCATCTTCATCCTCATTCACTTGCCGGTGCATAGCAACATTCTCAAAGGCTTCCATTTCTCCTTCACTCATGGAGTCGTATGTACCGTCGTCACTGAGGATCATGGTGTGCTTGTTGGTACACTCGAACGACTTGTGGCCTCGGCCGCCGCATGTGAAGTATTTGATGGAAATTGTCTTGATGGTCTGATCGGTTGGAGTTGTAGATGATGAAGCTCTCGGCTTGAAGTTGCTTGTAGTAGGAGGACGACTTGAGGTTGTCAAAGTTTTCTTGTAACTCGACTTGTCGCCATTGCTTGAAGAAGGCTTAGTTGAGGTAGAAGGTGTTGGAGTCGTTGACACTTGGTTGGTAGAGCCGTAGTTCTTGGAAAAGTACTTGGCATACTTGAAGTCATCTTGCACTTGTCACTCCGCCTTTGTGGCTTGATGCACGAGCTCGATGAGGTTGGAGTAAGGTTGGAAGTCGGCAATTTTCTTGATAGGATGATTGAGTCCATTCAAGAAACGTGCCATAGTTCGATCATCGTCTTCCGTGACATTGGCTCGTATCATGGCGATCTCCATTACCTTGTAGTACTCTTCAATGCTCTTGGTTCCTTGCTTGAGGATTTGGAGTTTCTTGAAGAGGTCCCGGTTGTAGTAGGTTGGCACAAAACGTGCTCTCATGACATCCTTCATTTGCGCCCAAGTAGTGATGGGTGGTTCACCTCTTGCCTCACGGCGTTCAATGACTTGCTCCCACCAAATGAGGACGTAGTCTTGGAACTCAAGGGATGCCATGGCGATCTTCTTCTCTTCCTCATAATTGTGCAACCGAAAGATCTTGTCAACCTTCAATGCCCATGAAAGGTACTCTTCGGGATCATTGCTTCCGGTGAACTTGGGCATGGTGAACTTGAGTTTGCCGAAGTGTTGCTCTTCATTGTGTTGGGGTCGAGGGTGATGACGTCCTTGATGAGGAGGATTGTCTCCCTCAACTTGCTCTTGGCGTGGAGGATTTCCATTGTCTTCTTGCTCTTGGCGAACTTGTGCTTCTTGTCGAGCTTGTGGTTCTAGAGGAGCTTGTCATTCTTGTCTAGCTTGTGAAGGAGCTTGATGAACTTGACGATGCACTCGTGCTTGATATCTTCTTTCTTGAACTTCGTCGCGAAGTGCTTCTTCTTCTTGACGTGTATGGCGGTTCTGGTTGGCAACGGCACGATTTGTAGGTCGGAGGGCACGAAGCTCCTCAAGTGCTTGAGCTTCATGCCATTCTTGTTGTTGACGTAGCGCGATGGCATCTTGCTCATCTTGATGTTGGCGTTGCCGTTCTTGCATTAGCTCTTGTTGGCGTCGTTGTTCTTGTGCTTCCTCTTGTTGGCGTTGACGTTGCCATTCTTGTGCTTGCGCGAAAGTAGCTTGATTTTGACGATGTCGATATTCTTGCTCTTCAAGTTGCTCTTGTGGACCATTGCCATGTAAAGGGTTACGGCTTGCTTGACAGTCTTGTCGTGCGGCTCATCGAAGAGTGTTTGATGTCGGTGTACTTGAGCCGGAGATGGTGTCATCGGAGTGCCGACTCGAGCGGCTTCGTCTTGAATAGGAGGAAGTGGTAGAAGAGCGGTTGACCAACAAGGCACGAATCTCGTCCATTCTTGCGTTGTTCTCTTGTTTTTGTTCATCGAGCTTGTTGTCGAAGTAGTCTCTTGTACATTGCTCTGAGAGTCGCAAGTCGGTGGCGAGGTTGTCGATGCGGTCGCTCATTGCTTGTTGTTCTTGATGCAAAGCTCGTTGTGCACCGAAGAGGTGGTTCTTGGTGACGTAGGTGTTTGGGTCATCGTCTTGCTCCATGAAGAGTGGGTTGGTAGAAGAACTTGGCCTATCCATCATTCCAAGCAAATATGTGAGTGGGAGAAAGAGGAGAACTATACCAAATGTACCTTGACCGATGTTGAAGATGGATCAATGATCACTCAAATGATGTAACAAGGAAATAGCACAATTAGTACCGTATCTCGTCGATCTCTCACACCTACACAAAGAAAGCTTATGGTGGAGCTCGGTTAGGATGGTGGCACAAAATGTATGCAATTGTTAGTGAGACTCAATAATGTTGAAAAAGATTCGCAAATTTGCAAATGCAACAAGTAGATCGATAGCAAAATATGGTACACGGAAACACACACACGGAAACATAAATGGGGTCGTGCAACCAAAATGAGCCAAAATGTGGAATCCACGAAAATGCTCGTGTTGCACAACGCTAGAGAGACACTAGCTCGATTGCATAATAGGCGGATACGAAACTTGTGCACAACCTACTAAGCAAAAGCAACGACTTCTATCCCAAGTATGCTATATGTATGGTGTTGCGATGATATGATCCAAGATGATCGAGTAAGACAATCTTAATGTAGTATGATGCTATGGTTCTTGCTTAAAAGCTCTTTGCTTATCTCTTCCTTTTGCTTAAAAGCTTGTTTGGCACTTTCTCTTTTGAGCTCTTTTCGATGTAAAACTTCACGAACCAAGATAGCAAGTGTGTATATGCTATGACAACCTTGTGGCACAAGATATGATACCAAGATATGGACACCAAGATGATGATATATATGCAATGATCACTAATGTGCACAAGTAATGTTGCCAGCAATACTCAAAGGCTAGTCTCGATGGGTAAGTGACGCAAAAGGTAGGCTATTGGGTTAACAATGCAATGGCAAGAATGTTGTCGGTGTAGTGAACAGGGGGTGTTCATTACCCCTGGACACGCACCGGCGAGTTGCAGCCCCCAGGCGGGAAGGGCATGGCAGGGGAGCGAGCCTTCCTGGGAGAAGACAACTGGGAACAAGCACAAGACTATCCAAAAAGCATTCGAGTCAATAATTGGAAGGCAGAAGACCAAAGGCCGGAGCCCCGGCAAGATTCTTGCTGGTGAGGCCCGGCAAGATTCTTGCTGGTGAGCCCCGGCAAGATTCTTGCTGGTGATCCCCGGCAAGATGATCCCGGCAAGCTTGGTCCCGGCAAGATGACCCCGCCAAGCTGCCACCGCTCCAGTGCAGCGACCAAACCTGTCAGATGGGTTTTGTCCTCCTGGATGCGTGTTAAGGCACCAACGGCGGGTGGGTATAAGCGGTGCTGATGGGACGGCCCCTTTTTCCATCCCCAAGAAGCTAAGGGACACCTAGATAGAGCATTTAATGCGCTTGTCCTGAGTCGTCAGTGATAAGCATGTAAATGCTGTAGCAACTTTCCACCTCATGTAAACCCTGTAGCTACTTTACACCTCAATGTATGTACATTTTGCCACTGTGGTGACCCCTTCGAGCGTATAAAAGGAGGCCCAAGGCAACTGCTACAAGGGAGGAGATCTTTTAGCCCATTCTGCATGCGTAGCTGCTCTTTGAACGTACTATTCATTGTGAGTGCTCCTGGAGCCTGGGCTCAAGAACACTCATAATTAAACAAGGCAGGAGTAGGGTTTTACGCTGATCAGCAGACCGAACCTGGGTAAAATCTCCCCGCGTCGATCGTTGGTTCTGCTCTTTGCGCATACCTCTCTCCCTGCTGAATCGTAAAGGGGTCTTTTGGGGCCCCATAAGTGTCGCACGCCGACATCTTTGGCGCGCCAGGTAGGGGGATCGAGGTTGCGCGAACCTGATCCAGCGGTCGGCGCGTCAGCTTCATCGTCCATGGCGACTTCGCTCCACATACAGAAAGCTAAGTTCTAAAACTTTAATGCTTTTTGCTGATTTGATTTTATCCATGATGATGTTCTTTGCACATAACCTGTGCGCAAAGGAGCACTCTTGAGACATTCTGCGCTCCGGGTTGTTCGGGTCTGCCTAGCAACACCTGTGCAGCCGTGTTTGTTCTTGGAGTGTGAAGCTCTCGAGGAGGCGGCGTCCTCGATAGGCTGCTAACTAGGATCCATTCCTAAGCGCCATTGACTAGGACGTGCGCGATCGAGATGCATTCCGGCAAGCGTAGGGGACAACTGTGCAAAAACAAAAACATGTGGAGAAGAGCTCTAAATAAAGTTACGCACAAGTTAAAATGCTTTTAAGATGCTAATTAACTTGTCGTATTTAAACGCAGTTGTGGCCCGGGGGCTGGCAGCGTCCTCTGGACCAATCTTCTCGACGTCGAGAACGACGAAGTTCTCCGCCATAAGCCTTCCTAGCAACAAGCTTGCCGGAAGCCAGCGTCGAGAACGACGAAGTCCTCCGTCATGAGCTTTCCCGGCAACTCCTTGCCGGAAGCTAGTGTCGAGAATATCAAAGTTCTCCGCTAAAGTCAAAAGTTTCCCGACAACCACCCTTTGAGCAAAAAATAAGCTCGGGGGCTGGCAGCGCCCTCGCAAGAAAAGCTAAGTTGCCAAGATTTATTACATTCATTTTGCTATCCTCACTTGCTTCTTATACCTACACGCGAAGGAGCCCTCTCGGGGCTAATTGCGCCCCTAGTTGTCTCGAGTCCGCTCGACAATTTAGGTGGCTGCATAAGCACCGAGGAGGTAAACCTTTCCGGGAGGCGGCGTTCCCGACAAGTTGCTTAGGACCCGTTCCTCAAGCACTGCCGACTGGAGCATGCGCACCGGAAAGCTTTCCGGCGAGCGTGGGTTGCCTTGATTAATTCTTTGTCCTTGTACATCAACCTGCATGCGGAGGAACCTTGTCGTGGTTAGCCCGAGCTCTAGCTTCGCCTCGAGTCCGCTCGGCAAGCTTAGCAGCTGCGTTCTGGCCCGGCAAGTCGCCTTGCCGGTGGCGGCGCTTCCAGCAGGCTGCTAAAGACCCGCATCTAGCGCTCACGGCAAACGTGTGCACCGGCAAGGTTTCCAGACAGCGTAGGGACTAAAATAAGTGCAAGGACTGAATTAATCAAGGGGGAAGCATACATTCATTCAGCATAAAGTAACATGCATTGCATGCATAAAAATTGATTTAACTAAGATAAATTGCTTCTTTATATGCGCCATTGCAGCAACAGGCCGGCAAGACGGCAGTGAGACATTCGCGGTAGACGGCTGCGGCAGCAGGGGTGACTATATGGATCGAGCACCGCACCCGCAGTACCCTATATGGGGAAAGCTCGGGGACTGGCTCCTCGTCGCACAGTGTGGCACTTCCTTTTGGGCACACGACTTCTGTTGCCATCCTGCTCTGTCTGCCCACGCTGCCGGCAAGCCCAAGGCTAGGCAAACCGCAAGCTCTCTTGCGTCATCACCAGCATGCAGTTAAAAGTCAAGAGTAATGGTTACTTCTCGCCGCGCGTGTACCGGTGCATGTTTTTGGGCCTAGCCCAGACAAACACTGTGCGCGTTTGTCCGGCCCAGGCCCGGGGGCTCCTGTCGGTGTTGTGAACAGGGGGTGTTCATTACCCCTGGACACGCGCCGGCGAGTTGCAGCCCCCAGGCGGGAAGGGCATGGCAGGGGAGCCAGCCTTCCTGGGAGAAGACAACTGGGAACAAGCACAAGACTATCCAAAAAGCATTCGAGTCAATAATAGGAAGGCAGAAGACCAAAGGCCGGAGCCCCGGCAAGATTCTTGTTGTTGAGGCCCGGCAAGATTCTTACTGGTGAGGCCCGGCAAGATTTTTGCTGGTGAGCCCCGGCAAGATGATCCCGGCAAGCTTGGTCCCGGCAAGATGACCCCGCCAAGCTGCCACCGCCCCAGTGCAGCGACCAAACCTGTCAGATGGGTTTTGTCCTCCTAGATGCGTGTCAAGGCACCAACGGCGGGTGGGTATAAGCGGTGCTGATGGGACGGCCCCTTTTTCCATCCCCAAGAAGCTAAGGGACACCTAGACAGAGCATTTAATGCGCTTGTCCTGAGCCGTTAGTGATAAGCATGTAAATGCTGTAGCAACTTTCCACCTCATGTAAACCCTGTAGCTACTTTACACCTCAATGTATGTACATTTTGCCACTGTGGTGACCCCTTTGAGCATATAAAAGGAGGCCCAAGGCAACTGCTACAGGGGAGGAGATCTTTTAGCCCATTCTGCATGCGTAGCTGCTCTTTGAACGTACTGTTCATTGCGAGCGCTCCTGGAGCCTGGGCTCAAGAACACTCATAATTAAACAAGGCAGGAGTAGGGTTTTACGCTGATCAGCGGCCCGAACCTAGGTAAAATCGCCCCGCGTCGATCGTTGGTTCTGCTCTTTGCGCATACCTCTGTCCCTGCCGAATCGTAAAGGGGTCTTTTGGGACCCCATAGGTGTCGCACGCTGACAAATGTACTATGATGTGATAGCACAATACCAAGATGATATAGAGGTTACCGTTCTTGCTTACGGTGAAGGTGTCAAATGATGAAATGGTCGATATCGATGACGAAGATGAGCGGCGGTGATGTCGTTGTCGAACCATCCCTAAGTAGCCGAAACACGTTAGGAAATGGGAACCGCAACTCAAATTCTGAAAGCAAAATGTGTCAAAACTTGTCGGAGTTGGTAGCGGTAAGCGATGGTGGTTGCGGAAAGAGGTGGTGGTATGCGGAAGTATAGGTGTCGGCCTGGTCAAAATTTGGCGAAAGTTAGGCGGAAGAGCGAGTGGTGGAGGAGGTGTTGCTGCCAGGGGCCGGATGTCCGGGCTTGCAGGCCGGATGTCCGGGGTGGCCAGATGTCTGGGCTGTCGGGCCGGATGTCCGGGTCCTGGCTTCGTGGACGAACTCGGTGGATCTCGTGGGGAAATCGAGATGTCGGGGCAAAATTTGAGAGATTGCATGGATGGAAATGGGAGAAAAGTTAGGGGAAGCTAGATCTACTTGCTACACGTGAAATCCACGGATCAAATCCAACAAAACTTCATCACACCAACAAATCACAAAAAAATTGCGGGGCTATTTTTGTGGGGGATTTTCAAATTTAGGACAAAATAAACAAAACAAGGCTAGCAAATAAAGAGGGGAGGCTCCGAAATCGTGATCAACGTGGCTCATGATACCAAGATGATGTAGGGTAGAACCCTAGATGGTCGATCTTTCACGATTGGAGTGGATCCCGCGATGAACATGATGAACACGAGGGGAAAACACGAGGGGAAACATGAGAGAAATCACTCAAACCAGTGAGATTCGATTACACATGTGCTAGATCCTCAAAACACAAAGAGATACATGATCCACGATCAACAAGGGACGATACAAGTAGCAAGTTCTTCTCCGAGAGGAGGTCTTGGGGGTCTTCCCGTTAGGGGTCCTGAATCCAAGATGGATCTTCTTTGTAGAGGCCGCGGTCTCTCTCGGTGGAGTAGATCCGGATGGATGAGCAAGGCTCTATCTCACAAATGAGCTATCACAATGCTGACCCTAGAAAGAGGGAGGAGGAGGAGTATATATAGTCTAGGTGGACGAAGGGGTACATGGGCCTCGGCCCTTTCACTGTGCGCAGACAGGCGGGGCCGGATGTAAGGGCCTTCACGAGGAGCCGGATGTCCGGGCTGACGGGGTCTTCTCTTATGCTCTATGGATGGGGCTTGTCCGGATGTCCGTGCGTCGGGCCGGATGTCTGGGCCTTTTCGAGGAGCCGGATGTCCGGGGTTGGGGGCCGGATGTCCGGGCTATCGGGTAGGTCCTTCTGTCCTCTAGATAGGCTTGTCTGGATGTCCGGGCTGGAAGCCGGATTTTCGGGCTGGGTGCCGGATGTCCGGGCTGGTCGCCTGATGTTCGGGCCCTGTAGACTTGGCCGCTGGCTCGTTCCTGCTGGCGACACCTCCAGGGGCCGGATGTCCGGGTCCTGGAAGCTGTTCTCGACTCCTTCCATTGGTTCTCTTCATCCGTGAACTTGGGGACTTGTCCGTCTTCACGTGCATCTTCGGGAGGGCCTTCTTGGTACCTGATCTTGCACAACATTCCGGACTTAGGTAGTAACCATGTCTCGAGTGGATCATATGGAATATCACTAAGGAAGGAAGTCACCTCGGTCTCGAGAGCTCTAGCTCGTGCTCGTGTCATTTGTCCTCTTGGCACTTGATGAGACGATGGTAGGTCCATGGGGATGACCATGGGATGCTCTGCATCAAATTTTAACATCAACGCCCACAACTTCTTTGTGTTCTATTCGTGCAAATACGTCTAGGCATAGACCTAACTCATGATGCCATTGATGGGGAACGTTGCATGAAAATCAGAAAAATTCTTATGAAACACCCTGGATCCAATCTAGTAGATGCATAGCCATGAGCGGGGAGTGTGTCTACATACCCTTATAGACCGAAAGCGCTAGCGTCGTAATGCGATTGATGTAGTCGTACTCTTCACGATCCAATCGCGACCCAATCCGATCTAGTGCCGAACAAACGGAACCTCCGAGTTTAGCACACGTACAGCTTGGTGGCGTCCTCTCATTGATCCAGCAAGGGAGGGAGAGGAGGTAGATGAGATCTGAACCAACACGACAGCATGGTGGTGGTGGTGGCAGCGGAATTTCGGTAGGGCTTCACCAAGCGCATACCGGTGAAACGTGGGAGGTGTTGGGAGAGGTAACGGGCAAGGGTCAAAGGGGGGCTGTACCCAACGCCTTCCAACCTTTATATAGGTGTGGAGGGGGCTTGTGGCTTGCCCTCCAAGGCCCTATGGTCATTGGTCAAAGGGGGAGGAAGGAAATCCCTCCTTTCCTTTCCACACAGATTGCTATCCCCCTTTTTAGGTATTCTGATCTTATCCCTTCGGGATATGATACTATTCCTTTTAAGGGGGATCTTGGTGCGCCTAGACCAGGGTTGTGGGAACTTTCCCCACGTTCATGCAGGTGGGCCCCACTTCGGAACCTTCTAGAACTTTCCCGGTAAAATACCGAAGAAACCTGAACTTTTTCGGGAACCCCGAAAACAACTTTTCATATATGAATGTTTACCTCTGGACCATTCCAGAGCTCCTCGTGATGTCCCAGATCCCATCCGGGACTCTGAAAAACCTTCATACTTTCCACTATTAATATCTCAATAGTACCCTAGCGCTACCGAACATTAAGCGTGAGACCCTACGGCTTCGGGAACATGCAGACATGACCGAGACTCCTCTCCGATCAATAATCAATAGCGGGACCTTGATTCCCATATTGATTCCTACATATTCAATGAAGATCTTTATCGGTTGAACCCCGATGTCAAGGATTCAGTCAATCCCATATGCAATTCCCTTTGTCTGGCGATATGTTACTTGCCCGAGATTCGATCATCGGTATCTCCATACCTAGTTCAATCTCGTTACCGGCAAGTCTCTTTACTCATTACGTAATACAAGATCCCGTGACTAGACTCATTAGCCACATGAAGCTTCTTATGATCTTGCATTACCGAGATGGCCCAGGGATATCTCTCCGTCACACGGAGCAACAAATCCCAGTCTCAATCCATGCAACCCAACAGACACCTTCGGAGATACCTGTAGAGCACCTTTATGATCACCCAGTCACGAAGTGACGTTTGATAGCACACAAGGCATTCCTACTGTATCTGGGAGTAGCATGATCTCATGGTCGAAGGAACTGATACTTGACATGAAGAAAGCTATAGCAAATAACTAAACGATCTGATGCTAAGCTTACGGTTGGGTCTTTCCATCACATCATTCTCCTAATGATGTGATCCCGTTATCAAATGACAACTCATGTCTATGGTTAGCAAATCATAACCATCTTTGATCAACGAGCTAGTCTAGTAGAGGCTTACTAGGGACACGGTGTAGTTTATGTATTCACACATGTATTTAAGTTTCCGATCAATACAATTCTAGTAGGAATAATAACCATTTTATTATTGCCTCTAGGGCATATTTCCAATATGTTTGCCATCTTGTAATAACACACCTCCTAATCCAATTCCACTGGCATCACATTCAAGCTCAAAAGTCTTATTAAAATCAGGAAGTTGGAGTAATGGAGCATGTGTCAACTTATCTTTCAATGTTGTGAAGGCTTCTTCCTGTGCGGTACCCCAAACAAAAGGCACATCCTTCTTTGTAAGCTCATTGAGAGGTGCAGCAATGGTCCTGAAATCTCTCACAAAATGCAATAGCTTGAATCTTGGCTTTATCAACTTCAATTCCCTGCGGAGTAACAACATAGCCAAGAAAAGATACTCGGTCGGTGCAAAAGGTGCACTTACCAAGGTTACCAAACAAACATGCATCACGTAGAGCAATAAAAACAGCACGTAAATGTTCCAAATGTTCCTCCAAAGGTTTGCTATAAATAAGTATATCATCAAAGTAAACTACCACAAATCGTCCAATGAAAGCACATAAAACTTCGTTCATTAATCTCATGAAAGTACTCGGTGCATTAGTTAACCCAAAAGGCATGACTAACCACTCATATAATCCAAGCTTAGTTTTAAAAGCCGTTTTCCATTCATCTCCCAATTTCATACGAATTTGATGCTATCCACTATGCAAATCAACTCTGGAGAATATTGTAGAGCCACTCAATTCATGAAGCATATCATCTAGCCTAGGAATAGGATGACGATAACGAATAGTAATATTTTTAATGCCTCTACAATCAACACACATACGCGATGTACCATCCTTTTTCAGCACTAGAATAATAGAAATAACACAAGGACTAAGGGATTCGCTTATATATCCTTTGTCAATCAGCTCCCATAATCTCCCTCGTCTCCTCTGGATTGGTATGGTATGGTGCACGGTTGGGTAGCGATGCACCGGGAATTAGACCAATCTGATGCTCGATCGCTTAAATAGGTGGTAATCCCGATGGCACATCTTGTGGAAAGACATCAGAGAACTCCTGCAAAATGTTAGTGACAACAGGAGGCAAAGAGGAAGGCACGTCCTCGAATGAAAATAATACCTCTTTGCACACAAAAGCATAGCAAACAGATTTGCTAAAATCTACATTATCAATATCAGATTTGGTGGCAAGTAAACATCCACTTTTCAATTTAATTTCAGATGCAACACTAGACGATGGTTTGTTGTTAGGCTTCATTAGTTGCTCAAATTCTTTTGCCACAATCTGATTTTCACTCTTGTTTTGCTCCTGTTTTGCTTTACTAGCTCTAGTAAGATCATCTTTCAAAATGTGTTCAGGAGACATAGGAAGCAAAGTAATATGTTTATCCTTATGAACAAGAGTATACTGATTGTTTCTACCATGGTGTACAGAATTTTTATCGAATTGCCATGGCCTACCAAGTAATAAGGAGCATGCTTGCATGGCTACCACATCACAATCAATATAATCAGCATATGTAGCGATACTAAAATGCACACGCACAGTACATGTTACCTTAACCTTGCTGTTGTTGTTGAACCATTGTATGTAGTAAGGATGAGGATGTGGTCTAATGGTGAGATTCAGCTTCTCCACCATCTCCATGCTAGCCAAGTTGTTACAACTCCCTCCATCAATGATGACGTGAATAGAATGTTCCTTCTCAACTCCCTTTGTATGGAACAAACTGTATCTGATTTTGCTCAGCCTGTGTTACCTGCACACTCAAAACACATTGAGCAACCAAACTTTCATACCTGTTAGCGTCTTTAGTAGCCATGTATTGCGTCACTTGTTCAGAATAATCTCCCCCGTGTTCTTCACTTGCAATGAGAGCCAAAGTCGCCTCATCATAGTCACTAGCGGACTCGCACCCACCATCCTCAGTAACAATCATCACACGCGGAGATGGACATTTTCTTGTGTAGTGACCTCCACCCTTGCAACAACGACATATAACCTCATGTATTTTCCCTGTTGATGCATGGATGAAGAAGAGCTATGTGCAGGAATAGAAGGTGTGCTCTTGGCGAATGGTGGTGGTGGTGCCTGTTTTCTTGTATCGCGGTTGGAGATGGCTACTGAAGTAGGTGGTGTTGCAGTAGGTCGTTGTGGAAGTAGAGGATGTACATGGTATCCATGATGAAGGTCGGCCTGCAGAAAAATTAGTTCGCGCCAATGCCTGTCGATCCTGCACTTCACCTTCAGCTTTGCAAGCAAGATGGAATAGATGAGTGATATTATTATACTCCTTATACTCTAGAATGGTCTGAATCTCTCTATTTAATCCACCCATAAAACGTGCAAGCATAGCTTCATTATCCTCAACAATACCACATCTAATCATGCCAGTTTGCAATTCCTGGTAATATTCCTCTACAGAATTTTTTCCTTGTTTTAAACGCTGCAATTTTTGGAGTAATTCATGTTGATAATATGGTGGAACCCAACGAGTACGCACAGCTATTTTCAAAGCATCCCATGTAGTAGGGATATTATCATGATATAGATAATACCTAAATAGTTCATCCCCACTAACCTATTTCTCTTCACATGCAGGCTATCCACATTAGCAGCACTGCCCCGTCAGCGTTTAATTAGAGGCTTACAACTGGGACCCATCATAGCAAGAAACAAACACGTTGGCTTCAGTTACTACACACGTTGGCTTCAGTTGCTCTTGGTAGGCCCAGCCAGAGAAGCTCACAACGGACGTAATCCAGCCCAGCCCATCGACCTTGATTTCTTTTTTTCCTGCGAGAATGCCCCCACTTTCCTCTATGACTCCCTCCCCCGCTTTCCCCTGTCTCCACTAATTTCTCCTGTCCACCCCGGTGCGCTGCCAGCAAGGGATCCCGGTGGGCTGGCTCCCCCTACGCACACCCCACCCTACCTCGCCGCCACACCCAGGATCCATTGGTCGATCCCATCGCCGCTCCCTCCCTCTCCGCCACACCTCACTTCCAAGCTGGCACCCACCCTTCCTCCTGCCGCACAACACTCCTTCCGCGGCGGCCACCTCCTTCCTCCTCTCCCCTTTAACCTCCTCCATACTTGCGGTGCCTACCACAGCTACTTCGCAATGGAGCAGCAGCCGGTGGTGTCGTCGTTGGGGATCGGTGTCAGGCTGCTCAGCCATGGACTCGCTGCTGCCCATCCCAACTTGGCGCCAACGTCAGCAAGCACCTCCTCCCTCGGATGCCGTCCCGGCTAATTCAGCCCAAATGTACAAACTTCCCTCTTGGCTATTGATTTGCTGGCAATGACATTGAGCTCCCGACTACGGCTACGCTATCTCTCGACTTGAAGCTACTGTACTCTATTCGTCACAAGGTACTGTACTTTGTTCATCACAAGAATATTTCTCTTTTCTTATAATCCTACTTATGAAAAGGGCCATAGCAACCTTACACAGCCTACTGCTACATCCTCTCTGCAACTGATGAGGACATAACTACCTTGGATACGACAAAAAATATTGCATACACGCATATTTGTGAGGTGATTTCTAATGCAAACTATGCAATATTTTATTTATGTCATCCAGGACAAAAATACTTCATAGACTTTTGTGCCATGTTTAATTGCAGGTGTATGGGACATTTATACAATCCACATATGAAGATAAGGGAAAAAGGGAAGTTTAGTTGATGTTCAAAAAGTCCTCTCACGTCACTTTTGGGCCAAGAGAAGATAGAGTCCAAGTCTCTCACGTTTTGTATTCAGATTCGGACTGCACAGACATACCTGACTCAAAACGCCAAGAACTCTTTCATACGGACTCCGAATTGGGTGATTCTTTTTTTGATGGAAAGTAGATTTCGTATTCTTTCCAACCCAATTGGATTCACCTCAAATTCCACCGGAGCGTTGAGATATCCATGAAACAATCTGATGCTGCAGCAGAATCCGAGTCAAACTACAAGTCCAAAGGTGGTGCATCACCTCCACTTGGGCCCATGGGCCTTATATGACCTAGGGTTAATTTTAGGACGCTGATAATGCCCACACATGTGGTGGGAGCGACATCCGCTGTTGGGGCACGACACCTATGGGATCCCGAGAGACCCCTTTTACGATTCGGCGGGGGGAGAGGTACACGCAAAGAGCAGAACCGGTGACCGACGTGTGAGGTTTTTACCCAGGTTCAGGCCGCTGATCAGCGTAAAACCCTACTCCTGCTTTGTGTTCTTATTGATGTTCTTGAGCCCAGCCTTCAGGAGCGCTCGCAATGAACAATACGTTCAAAGAGCAGCTACGCATGCAGAATGGGCCAGAAGTCCTCCTTTTTTGTAGCAGTTGCCTTGGGCCTCCTTTTATATGCTCAAAGGGGTCTCCATAGTGGCAAAATGTACATACATTGAGGTGTAAAGTAGCTACAGGGTATCATACCTAACCCCTGACGGATTAGGACAAACGCATTTAATGCACCGTGAGGTGTCCGTTTAGGTGTCCTCACTTTCTTGGGGATGGAAAAAGGGCCATCCCATCAGCACCGCTTAAGCCCTCCTCCACTGGCGCGCCGCCACGCATCCATGGAAGGAGCCAGAATGTCAGACTTGTCACTGTGCCGAAGCGGTGACACAGTGGCAGAACCTCGCCAGGCGCCGAAACTTGCTGGGCGCCAAGCCTTGCCGGGCGTCGATCCTTGCCGGGCGCCAAGCCTTGCCGGGCGCCGATCCTTGCCGGGTTCCTCAGGCCACCCCGGCAAGGATCTCGCCGGGGAGGCTGGTCTTCGATTTTCCAGCTTTGCTTATTTGCTGATTCTCAGACCTCTGACTTGATGAGTTCCTTGATAACTTAAATCGATCTCGAGCTGATCCCGGCAAGCCTTGCCGGGAGGACGGCTACAACTGCCCGTGCACAAGTAAGGGGTACTAATGGCCCAATACTTAGTACACTGACATCCGCCCACACGCCTTATAACACACAGACTGCGCCACGCACCGCATGCATGCATGTGGGAATCTTTTTTTATTTCCAGTTTTTAAAATGTTTTATCTCTTAAATGAAAAATCCGATTGAAGATCCATTTTCACCATTAAATCCATCATGACGAGATCTTCGAAACTAGATCTCATATCAATATGTTTCGATGACTTTTTTTTGGGTTAAAAGTTGCCATGTCTATTGCACATAAATTGCCATGGTGTTTACACTGAATTTGCCATGATATGTTTCAGCTATTTTCTTCTACATTTAAAAGTAAATCTTGACATATTATAAAATAGAGAATTAAGAAACTAGACTTGCCATGAACCATAAACTAAAATTGCCATGATACATGCACTTAAAATTGCCATGGTTCATGCAAAAAATAATTTTAATGGTCAAAGTACTGGAATTGCCATGGTCAAAATACCAAAATTGCCATGCTTTATCAACTAAAATTGCCACATGGCAACTTTAGTGTAAACACTATGGCAACTACGGTGTAAACATCATGGCAACTTTTGGGCAGAAAAAATTTTCGTCAAAACATATCAACATGGGATCTAGTTTTGAAGATCTCGTCGAGACGGATTTAATGGTGAAAACGGATTTTTAATTGGATTTTTTAATTAGGAGATAAAACATTTTTAAGCCGAAAACCAAAAAGATTCCTGCTGATGTCATCTGTTTTGACATGGCAAAATGAATGATAATGGAGGCGTTTGGACCATGTTGCTTCGTGCCACACGTGTGGGCGTTAACATTTGCGTAATTTTAGGCTGCCTTGGGACATCCTCCCACCTCCTTGGCCGCCACCCCTTGCTCCTATATAAGTAGATCCATCTAGTAGCTTTTTGCTTGGGGATTTGTTTAGTTAAAAGTTAGCCAACGCAACTTCATGTACTTCGTTTGTGTCCAACGACCAGACCAAGACCGCTTTCAGATCCCACCTTTATCAATACTTCATCTATATTCGCAATATTCAGATTCCATTATCATATTCTTGCTTGTTCTTCGATTGCATGCAGGAATACACCTTCGTGGTCAGGCTGATCGTGCTTCCAGCATCATCAGTAACCTCAGGAGATTGGTTTAGCGACTGCTAAGGCACAACATCGTGCACGTTTGTAGTCGGATCGTCAAAGTCAGCTCCACCTAATTAATAGTTATCATCTCATCGAAAGATCGGGACACCCTCGCCTCTATCATGTGGTATCAGCTTTCAGGTTGCTCGGTGAGAATTTCCAGTTTTCCCTAGATTAGATTTATTTTCTTACCAATTGTCCAAAAAGCCCCAAAAAAAGTTAGATATGTTTATCCTTTGTCCAAGCCAGTCTGAGCCTTTGCAATTTTCTTTTCATTGTTTGCATTATTGAATTATCGGTTGCATCATCGTGTCGAGTTGCTGGTCTTAGTGTCTAGTTCGTTTAGATTTTCGAGTTCTGTTCACATTAGTCACGCCGCCGCTGCACCATTATCCCTTCCGCTGTCCACCATCCCATCCATCAATATTCACCACGTGCTACCCACCGTTCATTGTCATAACCATAGTTGAGGTTGTTCACATCTTCGCTTGATCCAATCTGCATCTTATCTAGTTTGTTTTGTAAAGAGGGAGAGAAAAAAAAGACAGATTAAAAAAAGATAGATAAAAAAAGACAAAGAAATAAAAAGAGAGAAAAAAATGAAAAAAAAGTCAGAGAAATAAAGGAGAGAAATAAAAAGAAAAAAAATGTGAGAAAAAAAAGAGAGAAGAAAAAAAAGAAAATTCGGATCTATCTAGACTCATTCTCGTAGCTGAATTTGGATTGGAATCTGTTTTGTGCACTGTTCGGTAAAACAGGCACATCTTCCTCATACGAAGTCCGTTTTGGCTCCGCGAGTACTCAAATTAAAGCTAACGACGAGCCGCATCGGAATTGTTGCAGAAGCATGTTCAATATTTGACACCTCAAAATCGGCTTCTAAATAGTTCTTTTTGCCCTCCGAAGTTCGCGAACACATCTTGTTCCAGTTTTTCAGTCCAGTTTTAGAATTTTTTTTTACTCCTCATATCAACTCGGAATTGAGTGATTCTTTTTGCATTTGAAAGCTTGAGTCAGTGGTATTCTTGAGAAAAAAATTCATAAAATTAGCACAAACTTTTCTAGAGAAAAGTTGGAGAGAGAGTTGTTGATATATCCTGCTTGGCAGTTGTTTTTCATCATTAACTTTACTGCCATTGTGATCTTCACTTATATCTTGCTGTCCAGAGCTACTTCATATCCTTTATTGATGCTAGTTGTGCTACGCAGTGACCTCATTAGTGTTCTAGGCTCGCGTCTCTAGTCCGGTCTAGCCTAGGACCAGCACAGTACCGTCGTTGAGCGTTTGTTCAACATTGCATCTCTGAATTGATTATTGCTAATCTTTTTCTACCATATATAGCCAACCCAGCTCCACATATTTCTACACTGTGCATATTTACATTCACCTGGCAATCGCTTTCTCAATCTTTGGAGTTATTTGACACCGCTAGTTGCGGGTCACCACCTGCTGCATGGTAAGAACTTGTAAGATATTGATATTTGCTATACTGTGAGCGTTTTACCACCACATCCTAGTAGTTCATAGGAACATTATTCTCGGATTTTGTTTCTTGTTTTCTACTAACTATGGCAGGTTCCGGAGTTGTTAGTTCTTGGGCTTCATCGATCATGGGAGATTTGCCACCACTTAAGAAAATACAACAACCGTCACAAGAAGAGCAACAACATCAGAATGCACAAAATCAGGTTAATGTTTCCATGCCACCATTTATTGGTCGTTTTAGGCCTGATTTATATATTGAATGGAAGTACGAAATAAATGCTATATTTGCTTCTCATAATTTTGATGAGCGTAGAAATAAAGTTGTGGTTTGTACGTTTAGTAGCTTTGCTTTAGTTTGGTGGAGCGAACATTGTCGGTTATACCCTGATTATATACCTACTACTTGGGATGATTTAAAAATTTTCATGAGAGATAGATTCGTTGATGTTTATTATACTCGAGGCATGATTAAAAAACTAGAACATTTAAAACAAGGTACTGACACCGTAACAAAATATTATGATGATTTACAAACTACCTTGTTGCATTCCTTTTTAGAAGGAAGTGAAGAAGATTTAATGGATAGATTTTGGGGAGGATTAGATCGTGATATTCAGGAGATACTAATTCATGAAGAGTATTATCCTATGGACCGTTTGTTTCGTCTTGCTTGCAAAGCTGAACAGGAAATAAAACGACGTGTTGCCCATAAGGAGAACAAGCACACGGTGCACATTCCAAGAGTTGATACGGTTGTTCCTTCAACTACTAGTTGTACTATGACAACCACATCCATTGTTGTGAGGACTACATCACCTCCACCATGTGACACATCACCCCCGAGAGTGGCTACATCATCTGAGTTGATCATAAGAGGTAATGACAAAGGTACTGATCTTCCACCTCTACATGAGAATGATGAATGCCTTGTCAATTCAAATGCACCATCTGATGAGCTACCCACTACTTTGATCACACCACCTATTTTAGAGGACTATGTTGATAATTTGACTTTGCCATGTGATCAAACAACTGAAATACCAAAAAAATTGAGTGCACCCATTGAATTAACTGTTGATGCAAAAGAACCAATGTTTAATCATTTTGATATGACCTCTAATCTTGGTGATGATTCTGTGTCAAATGACTTATTGCATGTTTGCTTATTTAAGCATGTTGTAGCATGTAAATTTGATGCAAGTAAGGTTTATTCACCAATGTTGGGATGGTTTAATGATGAACATTGTCAATATTTTGAAATGAATAAGAGCTTCACTTATATGTGCAAACTGAGTTGCAATATTTTCATGCCTTCTACTTCTTGTGATAATATTTTGGCTTTAGATTTCATGAACTATGAAAGTTACTCATGTATACATGTGTCATATGTGCAAAAACCAAGGGAAGTAAAAATGGATGACATATACATATACAACATGTACACCTTGTCTCTTTTGTTAGCCACATTTCAGATTAAGCAACGCCGAGGACGGCTTTGTTTTCAAGAAGGAGAGGATGATGAGGACATGACTACCTTGGATACGACCAAAAATATTGCATATATGTATATTTGTGAGGTGATTTCTAATTCAAACTATGCAATATTTTATTTATGTCATCCAGGACAAAAATACTTCACAGACTTTTGTGCCATGTTTAATTGCAGGTGTATGGGACATTTGTACAATCCGCATATGAAGATAAGGGAAAAAGAGAAGTTTAGGTGCTGTTCAAAAAGTCCTCTCACGTCACTTTTGGGCCAAGAGAAGATAGAGTCCAAGTCTCTCACGTTCTGGATTCAGATTCGGACTGCACAGACATACCTGACTCAAAATGCCAAGAACCCTTTCATACGGACTCCGAATTGGGTGATTCTTTTTTTTTTGGAAAGTAGATTTCGTGCTCTTTCCAACCCAACTAGATTCACCTTCAAATTCGTCCGGAGCGTTGAGATATCCACAAAACAATCTGACACTGCAGCAGAATCCGAGTCAAACTACAAGTCCAAAGGTGTTGCATCACCTCCACTTGGGCCCATGGGCCTTGTACAAGCTAGGGTTAGTTTTAGGCTGCCTTGGGATGTCCTCCCGCCTCCTTGGCAGCCACCCCTTGCTCCTATATAAGTAGATCCATCTAGTAGCTTTTTGCTTGGGGATTTGTTTAGTTAAAAGTTAGCCAACGCAACTTTGTGTACTTCGTTTGTGTCCAACGACCAGACCAAGACCGCTTTCGGATCCCCACCTTTATCAATACTTCATCTATATTTGCAATATTCAGATTGCATTATCATATCTTGCTTGTTCTTCAATTGCATGCAGGAATACACCATTCGTGGTCAGGCTGATCGTGCTTCCAGCATCATCAGTAACCTCAGGAGATTGGTTTAGCGATTGCTAAGGCGCAATGTCGTGCACTTTTGTAGTCGGATCGTCAAAGTCAGCTCCACCTAATCGATAGTTATCATCTCATCGAAAGATCGGGACACCCTCGCCTCTATCAGCAACCCATTGCTTCCACGGGCCCACCCTTTGTATCTTCCCTGGTCACAATGAATATCAAACAGCCAGTTGACTAATTGATGTCGGACGCTCCCTCTCCTAATAATAATGTTCCAGCTGCTCCACTTCCTCTCCCCACCATCTCTAGAAGAAACTGATGGATTGATCTTTAAAGTTTGCTTGGCCTCACCTCATTTCCTTCCCATCGGGTCTCTACCACACCACTCATACCACCTCTTTTGAGCAACTCCTTGCCATTTCCTCCATGTTCTCTATGTATGATATATTGTTGATTGCATCACAAATTTGGACCTTCTCAGGTACTGCGTGCTCAACGATGCCCAAGTAGTAATGTTCATTGGGTTTCCCTCACTGCAAACATAGACACATTTGGTTTCTGCCTCCTACCGGTACATAATATTCCCAAATTCTCCTCGGTTGCTACTTCTATAATTTTGTTTGCTCAATATCAATCTCAATATAATTTTGCTAAATTCAATATATAACGATGCACTCTAATTCTCTATACGGAACAAGTTAACGCATACACATTGCATTTGTGCACCCTATGTTAGATAGTTGTCTCTCAGCATGTACATCGTATTCTGTTGGTATGTTTTACATTCTTGGCCCTTTCATCCAATTCAACTTCCTTGGGGTTATTAGGCCTCCGGACATGGATAACGCAACAAGTTCTTCACTTATCCAACTAGGCATGGTGTTGGTCATCCATGAGAAGTTTCACGTGGACGCGGATGTGGACGGCCACGTCATACGTCATTACCCGATCCTTCTCCTCGAGCAAGCCCATATGTTGCTGCCAATAACCGTCGCACACGTAGAAATAGGAACAGAGGTTTGTTAGGCATGGATGTTCTTTCAAATAGGTTTTCTTCTGCACAATATATCTTGACATTCATTCTATCATCTACTTCTTGGAATCGATCAAGGAATAACATCTCGAGAGCAACATTTATCAGACCAACTTGCAAATGAACAATCGTCCACATCGACATCAGAAACACAGAATATGATATTTTCCCATAACCATAAGCTTCTGCGTGTATCCCTGTTAATGTCTATGAGTTTAGAAATCATTTATGTTTATAAAAATTCCTCTCTTTCCGGTTCATCTTTCAAGAAGTATCTTTGAACCCTTAACACTTGGAGGCCCCAAGTTTTCTTGCAGACATTGTGCCACTCTGTTTTAGTATGAAAAGAGTCTACACAGAGAAAGACATACTTCAAATCCAACATATAATTTATGTTGCAAAGCAGGAAAAGTTTCCCCACAACCATATGATCGTCCTCCTCAACCCCTATTGGATTTACTGACTTCACAGAATTGCACATTGTCAAACCACTTCTTTCATCATATTCGTCAGTACAATACCATGTTTGGAATGACTTCAATGGGCGCTAAAATTAATGAGTCCATAAATGACAGCCTGGGCCCCTAGTTGTTAAGGATTAGTTGCCAAGTCCGCCACCATGTGGGTTCTTTGAGACCAGATCCTGACCAGAGACCGGAATATGCTCAATCATACATAGTTGATATAGAGCATGAGGTATCAAGATGAATAAATGTTGCTTCATCTTCACGCACTGCTACATCTACATGCACTGCTTCATCTACATGCAATTCATTCAAAGCTAATGAAGGCATTGTCCTGTCCCTCATACAAATGTTGAACTAGCATGATCCCATTGTCAAGTTGTTTAGGACAAGAAGTCAAAGATTAAGTGGGAATGATTCTGACCATTTACCAATCAGAATATATGGAGAACCTGAAGCCCATGGAAACATATATAGTGCTCCAGTAGCATCCGGGGTTGTTGGATTGGTCATTGGTTATATAGTGTCATCTCATGTAGGCCGGGACATTATAATTGAAAATCATTCATCACAGTTGCAACGGATAGATGAAAGACACTGCAAATTTATGTCCATGCAGTATCCTCTGTTATTTCCATATGGTGAGGATGGCTATCATGATGAGCTTATGTACCATTTAGCATCACATACAACTATTGGACGTCAGAAAGTCACAATGCTAGAATATTATACATATAGGTTACATGATAGACCAAATGACTTCAAGACTCCATTAAGATGCAAAAGATTAACACAAGCTTACTTTGTGGATGGCTATTGCTGCGTTGAAACATTCCGTATTGGATTCTTACGGAAGCCTAGCTTTTAGCATAAGTATAGATCATCACCATTCAGTTGTTTGGCAAATTCTGTATCAAGAGGTATTACAATCGATTCTGCTGTTGGCCAAAGGATAATATTACCTACCTCATTTACTTGAGGCCCTTGCTACTTATATCAGAACTACTAAGATTCTATGGCTATCTGTAGAAAATATGGCTGCCCAGATCTATTTGTCACCTTCACATGAAATGCTGCCTGGCCTGAGATTATAGAGGCTTTGTCATCCATTCCTGGACAAGAGCCATCTAACCGTCCAGATATTGTCAACCAGGTATTCAAAATGAAACTTAATATCCTAATGGATGATATTAAAAAGAAAGAATTATTTGGGCCAATAAATGCAGGTAATAAGAGTTCCCTTAAACTTATATTCCCTTCACACAACATACTATTCTGTCAGTTATTTAACATATTTTAAATTCCTGTAGTTATCTACACAGTTGAATTTCAGAAATGTGGCCTCCCACATGTGCATATTATTATATGGTTAGCTAAAGAAGCCCCTTTAGATGCACAAAAGATAGATTTGTATATTTTTGTTTAGTTGCCAGATCCTGTCAAAGATCCAATAGGATATGAGGCTGTATATTCTTTTATGGTGCATGGACCTTGCGGCGCCCTAAACCAGTCATCCCCATGTATGTCAGAAGGAAAGTGCATAAAATTTTACCCAAAGGAGTTCTGTCAGCAAACCACCGTACGAGAGAATTGTTTCACAGAATATGCCCGACAAAACAATGGAATTACTGTTAGAAAAAATAATGTTAACATTGACAATAGATACATTGTTTGTCATAATGTTGACCTGGTGGTTAAGTATCAAACCCACATAAATGTAGAGAAGGTTAATCATGATGGAATGCACAAATATCTTTTCAAGTATGTTACAAAAGGATTTGATTGTGCTAGAATTGGCCTCCATACCACGTCTTCAACATCAGTTTCATCAAGTGAAACTGTAAATGAAATTGATAATTACTTAGAGTGTCATTGTGTCACACCAAATGATGCTGCCTGGTGATTGCAGCAGTATGATATTCACCATACAGACACTTCAGTAGAAAGGCTCCATGTTCATCTTCCTCTCGAAAACAATGTAATTTATTCTGAAGATGATAATCTGGAAGAAGTAATTGAAGACCCCAAAAATGTGACCACTAAACTGACTGCATGGTTAGATGCTAATGTGCAAAACCCTGAAGCTCACGAATACACCTACATAGAATTTCCGGAATATTGGACATGGCAACAAGGAAAATACTGGGATCATCGTCGAGGTCCCGAAAAGAAAATTGGCCACATTGCACATGTCAACCCCGCACAGGGAGAAACTTTCTATTTGCAAATGTTGCTCAACATTCATAAAGGTCCAACCTCCTTCGCAGATATCCGGACTATATCAGGCCAAGAATACCCTACATTTCGGGGAGCATGTGAAGCTTTAGGTCTCCTAGGTGATGACCAAGAGTGGTAAAATGCATTAAAAGATGCAGCAAACTGGGCATTACCATTCCAATTACGTCAACTTTTTGTTACCCTATTGCTTTTTTGTAACGTCACAAATCCTATCAAACTTTTTGAAGAACATGCATCAATAATGTCTGAAGATATGACACATCAGCTGAATCGTAATCCTTCTTAGTCCAGCAATTCATCACTACATTCATATGTGACATCCTCTCTTCTCATTGAACTTGAAAAATTGCTAAGGGATCCTGGATATTGCTTATCCCATTTTAATTTGCCACTACCAGATGATATAGGAAATGCTTCTGCTGAAAATAGGCTTTTGCTAGATGAGCTTAGCTATAATATTCCAGAAATGTCATCCACTTTGAACGACAATATTCCAAAGCTAAACAGCAACCAGAAGGATGTTTTTGAGGCTATCTATAATTACACCATGAATAATGAAGGTCGAACATTATTTGTGTTATGGGTATGGTGGAACTCGAAATACTTTTCTATGGACTACTTTACTTTATTCTTTGCGGAGCCAAGGGAAAATTGCATTGGCAGTTGCATCATCATGAATTGCTACCCTATTGCTCCCAGGAGGTCGAACACCACATTCCCGTTTTAAAATTCCTTTGGAAATTTCTAACAATTCAATGTGTAGTATAAAGAAAAATACGCACTTGGCAAAACTTATTCAAAACACATCTCTTATCGTTTGGGATGAAGCACCAGTAAATCATAAATATTATTTTGAAGCACTTGAACGCACCCTTAGGGATATATTATCAGATAGGAGGCTCAATGCCGAACATATGCAATTTGGAGGTGTAACAGTAGTTCTTGGTGGGGATTTTCGGCAAACACTCCCAGTAATAAAAAAATGCAATAAAGCATTAAATTTTGAAATCTTGCATTGTTAACTCCTATTTGTGGAATCAGTGCACACCTCTACAACTGAATCAGAATATGAAGCTGACCTCAGCAAATCTATCCATCTCCAACAGAGAAGCATTGCAGAATTTTACTGACTGGCTTTTACGTGTTGGAAATGGCACTAAGCCTTCTGTTCATGTTCCAAATGAACCCAACAACACATTCATAGAGATCCCCTAATATCTCCTTTTGAGCCCAGATTCTAGGAATATAGATGGATTGATATCGCTTGTGTACAACTCAGGTTGTCAATCAGCTAACAACACATCATATTTGTGTGAGCATGCTATTCTTGCACCTACCAATGATGTTGTTTCTAAAATAAATGACAAAATGATTGCTCAGCTAACAACGAGTGAAATGACATATTATAGTGCAGATTCAATTAATGATAGTTGTCCTCATCAATCTACTCTAGAAGCATTATATCCAACAGAGTACCTAAACAAAATTGAAATGCCGGGACTTCCAAACCATGCATTACATTTGAAAATTGATGTACCCATCATGCTTCTGCATAATCTTGATCCATCAAGGGGACTATGTAATGGTACTAGACTCATTGTTACACAACTAAATGGTCGTGTCATAGAAGGACAAATCATAACAGGAAAAGCTATAGGTTCAAAAGTATACATTCCTCGGATTGTCACTACGTCAGCTCAATCTAAGTGGCCTTTCAAATTGAGGTGTCGATAGTTTCCTATTCGCCTCTCATATGCTATGACAATAAAAAAAGTCAGGGGCAAACACTTAATCGAGTTTGGTGTCTACTTACCATCTCCTATCTTCTCCCATGGCCAATTATACGTAGCATTTTCAAGGATTACATCACCAGACGGTTTGCGGGTTCTAATTGAAAATAGCCCTGTTTCTTATGAGCATTGCACGCATAATGTAGTGTATGCAGAAGTTTTTAGTCAAATTACTAGGTGCAAAAGCTAAAACATAAGGTATTTCATCCACTTGAATTTTATGTTATGCATCACATTTCACATAACATGATGCTCATTCCTATTAATTTTTTTCCTAATGATCTTTTTCTTATTGATTCAAATATATCGCAGCTATGGAGTCAACTACAAAACTTAAAGACATTACTGTAGGACAGCAAACCTATAGGGTCTTTGCCCACCTAATAAGGCCTTGGGATGCTATAAACATGAATAACAAAAATGGAGATGCTTTGATCAGCATTGATGGTATTCTCTTAGATGAAGATGTACGTCCAATTTCATACTAATCTATTTCAATTTGCACATTCACAAATGAATCAAAAATGGTTGTGGGGACCCCGACTCATAAGTTGTGATCACCGAATGCCCGTGTACAGTGATCCCAGAGATCAATGCTCACTGAACACACAGAAACTGAATAACAAGATTCTTACATCCAGTACATAGCATTTTAATCAAATATGACCTTTATGACCAAGTCTTCATAAACTCGTAGCGGAAATCTTCAACGATAGCATGAACCCGTGCCATCTGCCTTAACCCTACAGGCATTCTGACTAGGAAAAGCATCCTAGCTCGCATGATCGTCACCTAAATAGCCAGGGACAAGCCAATGAGTACGTTTGAATGTACTTGCAAGCAACCCATGAATGGAAACAGAGTAAAGCATGCATGGCAATATCACTATGTTGGCATATTTGTGGTAAGAAAGTTTTTCTTATGCAAGTATGATCAATACTTAATGGTGTCATGAAAGCATCTGTAACATGTATCAAGAGGTTACAGACGTCAACATCGAGAAGGAGTTTTACACAACTCGATCTCCAATTTCTCGTGACTACCTCACAATTCATTTCAACAATACCATATCATGTTGTTTTTCAAAAACATATGAACATAGTCTAAGCAGCACCACCCAACTGTCCTTGACCATTGACACGGCTATTCGAATAGTTTGACACTGTGCAGAGGTTGTAAACTTTACCAACAAGAATCTGGGAAGCTTTCGTGTCATCCACGACCCGCGGTACCTCAAGTACCCGGGGTAAGCACCCGATCACTATCTTTCCCTAGGAGACACTAACATAGATTCCACTTGTTGGTACACAACCCTCGTGTATAATCATAAAGATCTTGGGACTCTTCGCTTTTATCGTCACATCTAAACGAAGGGACCAACGGTGTGTCCGGTGCCCTGTAAAAACAGTCATGGCCACCTATCCAAGCATGACCCCGTCCCGAGAGTGAACACGCGTCACTCCCATCACTAGTAATGTGGGCAACATGCTAGTATCGGACTAGGTAATCAATAGCGCCCCGTCCCATAATGGGTAGAGTGGTTGCACATGTATGGTTGGGATGGTCGACAAATCTTAAATCTAATCCATTTTCTGGAAACAACACATTCATCATGCCTTGGTACACTACTTCTCCAACAAGTAGTGACCTAGCTCATCATCATTTCCCAGGGGCATTAGGGGCAACCGATGGGGTTTTCGAAAGATTCTAAACAAGCGATGGTCATGGCATAGATGCAACATCATGCGTCAATATCGTGTATTTTGTCATCGTATCTCTGAGCACAAGGTAGAGCTATGAACATGCAAGAGTTAATGGGTATGCATCAATGCAACGATCATAACAAGCTCATCATCAACATCATCATCGTGCATACGGAAAGATACCGATGAACAAGAGAGGGGTATCATGGTCAAAAGGATGCTTGCCTGGCTCAACAAAGTCTTCGAGGTCTTCAAATTCTTCTGGCCGAACCCCTTCGTCAATAACGCAGTCTATCATCGCAATATAATGGGCAAAAATGAGGCGATAGCACCAAACAAAAAAAATTAAAGCACCCATAAAAATGTTAACTCATTTTTGTAAAATACTAGGGTGAAAACTAAGAATACAATAATTCCTATTTTTTGGATTTGGAGTGATAGAATCAGAGATATGGATTTTCAAAGGTGGATTAAATGCTCAAGTTTGAATTTAAATTTGAAAAGTACAAAAAGAGTGTGATGGATATGTATGAAAGTTACACCATTAAATAGGTGGGATTTTTAGAAGAATTTAGGAGTTGGAATCATTTCATTTGCTCGAATATTTTAATCTGTGGAATTTTTGATAGTTTCTGAATTAAAGAAAAGGAGAAATTGCACTATGCCAATGAGCCAAAACGGCCACAGTGCAGCAGGCCCAGAGGAAAAAGAGGCCCAGGCGAGCCGGCGCACGCGCGCCAGGTTTTTAAACCTGACGGGCGGGGTCCTGCTGCCAGCGGGAGAGAGCGAGGGCTAGAGGGAGGTGAGGATAACAGGTGAACCCCACTTGTCATCTCCAACCTCATGGCAGAGGGGCCGGCGTGCTCACCAGCGATGATGCAGGGCATGGCAGGAGTAGTGGGGGGCACCGCTAAGCTCAGCGTGGAGTCGCCGTTTGGGGGGTGCTGGAGTTGGTCGCCGGGGTGGCTTGGCTCGCCAGCGACGAGGAGACAGGGCGGCGGCACTTCGGGAGAGCTCACTCTGGTCGCCTCCGGTTGCAAATGAAGGGAAAAAGGAGGGGGAAGGGTCAATGAGGTGAGGCGGCTCTAGATCGGGAGAGAACGGGGGCGGAGGAGGCATGCACCATGCGTACACCAGACGACCGAGGCGGCGGAGCTTGATCTCAAGCTCGGGCGGCTCTGAGGATGAACGGGTGGCTCAGGAGGATGATTGGGAGTGGGAGAGTGCAGGTGGAAGCGAGAGGAAGGCTCGGGTTGGCCTTAAGTAGGCATGGCGGCGGCTCACCGTGGACAGAGCCCATGGGTGCCCGTGGCAATGGCGCTGGCGGCCAAGGAAGAGGGTTGCGAGCTCAATGCAGTGCTTGTGGGGATGGTTTAGGCCGGTGGAGAGAGAGAGGTGTGGCTGGGTGAGCTTGAGGCGGGCCCTGTGCGTGAGCAGGCAATGGCAGGCTCGGGCGGCCAGGGGAGAGAGAGGAAGGAGGGGGCAGAATGGCTAGCTTTTTGCGGATGCCGAGGGGCATCAGCAGGCGTGCACGGGACAATCGAGGTGGTCGGGGCGTGGGGCAGAGAGCGGCAACAGTGGCTCGGTGCACTGTAGCATGCTCTAGAGCATGTCTATGGCATGCCAGGGCATTGTTTAAGTGCCCTGGCCGTGGCCACTTTTGTCCATCAGCTCTAGAGGGAAGTAAACAAAGGGGTGGAAGCATTGGATGCCCAAGGATGCATCTGGAGTGAGGAGGGGGTTGAGAGAGAGAAAAGAATTGATGTTGTCCAGAGGTGAAAAGTAGGGTTTTTACCATCCAATAATTGAGATGTGGATGAGTGGGATCTACTGGGGGTATAAGAGGCATATTAGGGACTGTGGTAAAAAGATGAAGTCAAGGAGAATAGTGTAGGGGTTGAAACCAGTGACTTCTAGAATGGACCAGAAGTTGTTTGATGTAGGTTTGGGCAAGTAAAATGATTCTCCTTGCCATGAGATTTAAGAGTATCAAATGGTAGATAATAATAAGGTTGACCATCATGTTTGAGCTCATTTGAAGAAAGTTGCTAATGTAACTTTGGCAAACCCTAAAAATCAACAGAAAAGGGTTTGCTTAGATCTAGCTAAGCTAATCAATTCTCGTTGATGCACCACTTGGTGTAGTGTCATCATTTAGAGATTATAGCATGTCCACAAAAATTGAGATCAAAAGGAGACAGTTGGCAATGTAGAGTTGCTCAAATTTGGATCTGGACAGGAATGGTTTTTTGGCACTTTTGTGAACCAAAACTATATTTATTGGGATGAAACTTTGCAAGATCATCACATTAGGCATATGTGACTTGATAGATTTTTCCTGGATTTATTTGACAATATTTCTTACAGAAATATTTCAAATACTTGAATTATGCAGAAATGGTTTTGGAGGGTTTTGTCCATTATTTTGAACATGACCATGTGTTGAAACTCATATATATGGAAAATATATGTACACTGAGTTTCCCTAAATTTTCTTAAATATTTTTGAAACATTAAAACAATTTTAACCTATTAAAGACCACTTCTGGCCTTAAGAAAAAGCGTTTAAATAAAATAGCAAAATAATATTTTAAAATAATATTTTTGTGGTTTTAGGGAGTCCTATATCTAATAGGATTCAATTATATTTTTTGAAAGATTTTTCACATCCCAAATTAAGTACTTGTAGTTCAAGCCTTAACTCAAGGGTTTTTGGAAAACCTAATTTAGAAAATACTTTTTGGCCAAATTATTTTTGCAAGAAAATACTATTTTGTCCTATACACATGGCATGATCATTGGGCAAAGTTTTGGATCAAGGAGAAGGGGTATAAGAGTTTGAGGATTTATTTGATTTTTAGAGCACTTGCAAACAGCAAACAAAAATCCAAATCAAAGCAGAGACCAAATCAACACGAAAGTATTTGTTGGATCCAATTTCTTATGCTTGATTAACCCTAAGTGTTGTGTCATGAAAATCAAGGTGTGATAGACCTACCCCCCCTTTTGGGAATATCGTCCCCGAAATTCCCAAACTAGGCGAGGAAAGGAATACAGAATCTTGGATTTGGGGTAGTCTCCACGCTCCTATGTGGTTCCTCCCTCGGTGTGGTTGCTCCACTAAAACTTGAAGTACTTGATGGTGCGACTTCGTATTTGATGTTCTTCTTAATCCAGGTTGCAAATGGGTCTCTCATGGTAGGTCAAATCGGGCTGGAGGTCGATGGCTTGGTGATCGATGCCCTTGTAGGGATCGTGCTTGTCAGGAAGTTGGAAACACTTCCGGAGTTGTGACGCGTGGAAAACGTTGTTCACATTGGATAACTCAGGTGGCAACTCTAGCTGTTATTCGCCTACTCTTCGTCTTGAAATGATCTCGAAGAGGGTCGATAGATCTTGGTGTGAGCTTCCCTTTGACATGGAAATGCTTGGTTCTCTTGAGAGGAGTGACCCGTGGGTACACATGGTCTACGACGCGGAAGTTTACTTCTTGACGACGATGGCTGGTATAGTTGTTCCTCCTTGACATGGAGGTCTTCAGATGTTCTCTGACCAGCTGAATGACGCTTCTTTCGTCTTCGGGTAGACAAGTATGTCACCAATAAAGATGACAACCAACTTGTCCAAGTACTCCATGAAGACTTTGTTCACGGGGTACATAAAGTAGGCTGAGGTATCGGTGGTGGTCACGGTTGAGTATTGGCCAAGGTCTTCTCGACCAATAGCCAAAGCCAATGGTCATAATCCGTTCATGTTATGGCTGGGTAAGGCTTAAGGGTTTCAGGAATCTTAGGATGGGAATCAACGTTTATCACCTTATTCTTGAGCACTGTTCTTAGATGCCAATTGTCCTATCTAATCTTCCAAACAAAATCACCTTACACCACTGAAAGCATCATTTCGTATAGGTCAACTTCAATCATCACTCATGTTATTTATATCCTCATGACTCCCGAGAGGAGGTCTAACAAAATCATATATGTCAACTATCCCCAAACTCATATGTATGGTTATCCTCATGTAGAAATCCATGGATAGAACATACAAGCTGCTAAGCCTGAATTAAACATCACAATCCAAGTACTCAGCTTATTCTTCCAAGGTCCATGATAGTGCATCTCTATCCTAAGGAAACATGTCGTATACCACTCCAAGATCATGTTTCCTTCCTATGAATCAACTCAAATGGCCCATCAACTACACCAATCATTACATGATCCATTAATTCTACAAATCCAATATCTATGGTGTTCCACACGACCTTCTAATGTCCTATAATCCCCCAAATATTTGAAAGGGCTATCCTTACTATAGTCAGTCCACCAATTTCCATTATCATGGTCAAGTAAACTCCAAGGTCATGTGAATATAGATCCTTGAATTGAATCTGACAACAACCCAATATCCCTAGTTTATTATCCACTAAGAAACATGGTATCATAATCGAGGTCATCAGTCTAAATCCAATTTACTCCGAACCATATAGACTTACTCAGCACCTATACTCCGCTAGGATCGCCTATTTAATCCAAATCTCATGTCCTACGAGAATTCCTACCTATTCCCCCAAGTCATTATCGTAATGTCAACAATCTCCTATTGATATCATCTGATCAAGTCAAATTCTTATTCCTCCAAGAATCTCAGCTTATGATCATAATTGTCCTACTAAATTCGATTTACTCAAGGGATAAGTAAATTATGCTACTCTATTAACATGATCCCACCAAGTTCATCTTCCCGCATGAAAATCTCATAATCCACCAAAGAGTCCCAAATATTTCCTCAAGGTCACTAGTATAGCCTCATCAAGTCATTTGTCCTATATTCACCTATCCTCGAATTGGTCTTCCTTATGGCATCGTCAGTTCTGGTGCTATCTTAAGATGATAATGTGCTTGTTCACTATGTCCACTAGCTCCATAATGATCCCAGTGATGAGCAAAGGTTACTGAAGCTTAATTGATTCTCTTGCAAATCTGCGGGTTAAGAACATGGTTAGGGGTTCGAGCTGGGGTAACTTGTGTGGTCTAGAGTAGGCTAGGGAAGGGTTTCAATATTGAGGGGAGGCATAATTCTACGGGGTTGCACTTAGTGTGATAGGTTGCCGCAAAAGTCTTCAGTGCCAATTGTTGGTTGAGGTGGAATCCTTGACGCATCCTGTCTTGCTGGAATCTAGTTGATGAGTTAGGTGGGAGGGGAAAAGTATCATAAGGGGAGTGCCTATAGGTGGTGGTATAGTGCAAGTGTAATCAAGCAAGTGTCGTAAAGGCCACACAAATTCATTAAGATAAGATAGGTGATATAGTCATGTACATGTTGCCTAAGGCAAAAGTGTGACTTATATCGAAACACAAACAGATAAGAACAAGCAACACACAATATGGTTTCATTTGAACCATCATATGGACTCAACTTCGCATAGGGGGTACATGACTCATCCTACCCTAGGGGTTCTCGGACTCATTAGTCGCGTTTGCTTCATCACTCGGAGAGAAGGGCGTTCAGTCTTCAGCTTCTAGGTTCTCCTATGGTGCCAGTGGGTCTGCGACAGTCGGCCGCTTGCTGGGACACCTTTTGATAATATGCCCAAATTCACCACACCCGTGACATGTGACGGGAGCAAAAAGGTTGTTATTCAGCCCTGGGTTATGACGTCGGTGGCCTGACGATGGTCCTCTACACGGTGGATATGGAAATCCATTCCTATCCCTTCTGCGTGGGGTTCGGTTGCGGGCTTCCTGAAGTTCCTCTATTTGCTGCTTTTGATTGGCGATGTAGACTTGTAGGGCAGTGATTTATTGTTCTCGCTCTACCACCTTCTTCTCGAGGCAGCGGAGGTGTAGAAGTGAAGGGAAATCCTGGCGGGACTTGAGGAATTCTTCGGTAAGGTAACGCAGAAGGTAATCGACCGTGTGGGCAAAGCAGATCTGGTGCTTGAGGGTTGGGTCTTCATCTCTTATGGAAACCATTGCTTGAGCAGAGGCCCCTGGTCCACTCTTGTTGGGTAGATAGCGGGTAGCTTGTCCTTCCTTCATTTCCAGGAGGAGGTCTTGAAGATGAAGGAGGGCTTCATAGGGCGCCTGCTGAATGGCCAGGTCCCTTGTTGGCATAGGTGGTCCAACAAAGAACCAACTCTGGGGTGAGGTCTTGGCAGGTACAACCACCTTGGCGTAGAACTCCATTCCGAACTCACCATTCTCCAGTTCGTCCAGGGTGTACACCAGCTCCGAAGGATAGTGGCATTGTTGGAGGCAGTCCTTTAGGAGTGGTGAAATCCGGTCATGAGGAGTCTCATGGGGGCGACAACCATTTACAAGATGGTCAGAGAAGGGTTAATATGACAAGGGAGGATAAGGCTAGTATGAAAGGTTTTTGTAGTTGGCCAGGTCAGAAGAGGAGAGAAGTGCAATAGGTCTTGCAAGTGTTTTGGGGGGTCTGGGTACTAGTTCTTGTCCTAACTAACATCCATGCTAACTAAGGCTTCCTACAGTCAGGATGGCTCTGATACCAGCTCTGTTGGGACCCCGACTTATAAGTCGTGATCATCGAATGCCCGTGTATAGTGATACCAGAGATCAATGCTCACTGAACACACAGAAACTGAATAGCAAGAGTCTTACATCCAGTACATACCGTTTTACTCAAATATGACCTTTATGGCCAAGTCTTCATAAACTCGTAGCGGAAATCTTCAACGATAGTGTGAACCCATGCCATCTGCCTTAACCCTACAGGCATTCTTACTGGGAAAAGCATCCTAGCTTGCATGATCGTCACCAAAGAACTCTTCTTTGTATTCCTGTTCTTCCAGGCCTAGCCAAGTAAATAGCCAGGGACAAGCCAGTGGGTACGTTTGAATGTACTCGCAAGCAACCCATGAATGGAAACAGAGTAAAGTATGCATGGCAATATCACTATGTTGGCATATCTGTGGTAAGAAAGTTTTTCTTATGCAAGTATGATCAATACTTAACGGTGTCATGAAAGCATATGTAACATGTATCAAGAGGTTACAAACGTCAACATCGAGAAGGAGTTTTGCACAACTCGATCTCCAATTTCTCGTGAGTTCCTCATGATTCATTTCAACAATACCATATCGTGTTGTTTTTCAGAAACATATGGACATAGTCTAAGCAGCACCACCCAACTGTCCTTGACCATGGACACGGCTGTTCGAATAGTTTAACACTCTACAAAGGTTCTACACTTTACACACAAGAATCCGGGAACCTTTCGTGTCATCCATGATCCGCGGTACCTCAAGTACCTTGGGTAAGCACCCGATCACTATCTTTCCCTAGGTGACACTAACATAGATTCCACTCGTTGGTACACAGCCCTCATGTATAATCATAAAGATCTTGGGACTCTGCCCTTTTATCATCGCATCTACACGAAGGGACCAACGGTGTGTCCAGTGCCCTGTAAAAACAGTCATGGCCGCCTATCCAAGCACAACACCATCTAAAGAGTGAACTCACGTCACTCCCGTCACTAGTAATGTGGGGACCATGCTAGTATCGGACTAGGTAATCAATAGCGCCCCGTCCCATAAGAGGTAGAGTGGTTGCAGATGTATGGTTGGGACAGCCGACAAATCTTAAATCTAATCCATTTTCTGGAAACAACACATTCATCATGCCTTGGTACACTATTTCTCCAACAAATAGTGACCTAACTCATCATCATTTCCTAGGGGCATTAGGGGCACCCGATGGGGTTTTCGAAAGATTGTAAACAAGATATGATCATGGCATAGATGCAACATCATGCGTCAATATCGTGTATTTTGTCATCGTATCTCTGAGCACAAGGTAGAGCTACCACTGGTACACTGAGGTGCTATACAAACGGTTTTTAACCCCTTTCCGCGACGGTGTTTTGAACCGTCGCCAAGTGAGTGACTGCGATAGGGGGTCCTTCGCACACGACCCAGAAACCGTCGGGGATAGGCCCTCCGGTCACACATGCTCAGCAAAATGAGGTCATGTGCGACGGGCGAGCGATCAAATACGGTTATACAGGCCCAATCGGTTCCGGTCGTAAGTACATCCCACACAGTCAGTGCCAAACAAACGTTTCCGTTGGTTATGTACATTCCACACAGTCAATCCAAGGAATACGTTTCCGTTCTTATGTACATCCCACACAGTCAATCCAAGGAAAACGTTTCCGTTCGTATGTACATCCCACACAGTCAATCCAGGGAAAACCTTTCCGTTCGTATATAAATCCCACACAGTTTTATGTATAGCCTCGTGTGTGATAGGTGTAACTATCACACACGCTCTGCCTCGGTTAACCGTTTGCTTTTAATCAACTACATCACACACGATTTGATGAAGAAAACTGTATGGCATTGGGCTATCCATCACAAACGCTTTTACTGCTAGAACCGTTTGCAAAGTTCCATGACCCGTTTAGCAGGTTTATTAGTTTACAATTAATAATTCTAGTATTACGCAAATTCACATTTCATATCGAACAGCTGTTTGCCAATTTCATATCAGGCACATAAATATATTTTAACATCACAGTACGATAGCTACCTGAAAACAGCACAGTATAGCATATAGCTAGTTCACCTTCATAAGAACCATTTTAGAACAATATATTCATTTCCCTAATCGAGATCATCAGGCTCGTCTTATCCACCTATGCTTTCAGTTCAGTAAGAACCTGTTTTGCATTGGCCAACTGGGAAAGTGCCTCCTCCTTCGCCAACACCATCTTAGCAAAGTCTAATTTAAAAAATCTGAGCTCATTCTCCATCTTCCTCTTTTTATCACGCATCTTCAAATATTCTTCAGCATTGACAACACTTTCTCTAAGCCTACCTCTGTTCTCTTCCTCATACATGCTCCAGAGCTTTGCTAGGCACATCTTCAAAGACTGTGGCCACTCTTGATCAACCCACTTCCGTTCATCCTATAATATTTAAAACTATATCAGTAACAATTGTAGGGGAAATGGGTTTCTAGGAACATAGAAAAACACCAAATACATATTTTGAAAAACTGAAGAAACAGGTTAATTATGACATATCTTCTCAAAAAGATCAATGTGCAAATGAATTAATTGCTACTGAGACAACAACCAAATTCTGAAACATCAAAAGCTATAATTAACTACAACAATGCTACAAGTTCTTAATCATGTACTATAAATAACAAATTGAACATTTTATGAGGAAGCTAAATATAACTGCAACAGCATAGCGATAGTGTTTGGATGACAACAAATTGATACTAACAGGTGTGTACATGCACAAATTTAGTAACATAGAACTAATAGCACTAAGGCCGTCCACTATGTATGCCAAAACCGGTGTAAAGACAACTGTTGCTACATTTGGCACTGGTGCCCTACACTGGCGAGCCAATGCAGCGGGAAAAAAATCAGGGACCCAGACTCCGGAGCACCTAGTTGCTCCAATGCCCAATTTCTTCGTGCCATAAAGATTTAGTATTTTACTGCTTGGCTGCTCGGATGTGTGGACCAAAGTTGGCTGCACAAACTACTGAAGCGGTGCCAAATCATTTTCTAACGGTACCACTGATGAGATGGCAACGTTTTTAGATACTAGGTACAAACTGTGACACTGTCTTAACATCAAGAATAACATAGCACAGTGACAGTGTGTGAATCACATCTAACAAATGATTTGTAACAACGGAAGTGGGGCTAACCTTCTCTGCACATGCCAGAAACTTCCTCCCACTGTCCACAGATTCAAACGCAACTAGCTTCGCGCATGGAGATTGATTGTGACAACGAGCAGGCAGATCTTCAGCCACCCCACTCCATTCGTTGCAACTGATGGTCCTAGGGAGCTACAAGAGGAAGAAATGACTCAAATCGACCGCTAGGTTAAAATCCTTCATTCCAAGTCATAACTCGAGAGAGAGAAGAGAGGCATACCCAGGTGCTGAAAAATTCATCGTCAGAGGAGGAACTGCTGGAGAGGTCATTGAAGAAGACCATGGCGACCCCGGCAGTAGGATGCGAGATGGTGAGAGCGAGGAAGTAAGCGAGGAAGCGGCTATAGCTTCGGAAGGAAGGAAGGAGGAAACAGGGTGAAAGTGGCAAAAGGTGTCCTGTCTTTCGATGAGATGGTGATTATCATTTTCAGAGGAGTAGACTTTGATGATCCGACTACGAATGTGCGAGGACATCGCGCCTTACCAATCGCTAAACCAACTCCGAGAGGTTATTGACCACGCCGGAGCACGATCAACCTGACCACGAGGGTCTATTTCCTGCAAGCAAACGAAGAACAAGCAGGAAACTGAGATTGCAATCTGGATATCATGAATATAAGATGAAAACTTTATTGATCAAGCTGGGGTTCTGTGACGTCTTGGTCTGGTCGTTGAACACAAACGAAGTACGCGAAGTTGCAGCTATGGCGAACTTTAATCTAAACAAAACCCAAAGTCTAAACGGCGCCCTAAGGGCTGTATATATGGAAGAAGAGGGGGGAATTTCGTGGCCCTTGGAGGAGGGGTCCGAAACCAACCCTAACACTTGTTTCCCCACACATACGGACTCTAAAAACAGCCTATACTCAAGTATTTCGAATTTACATGGGCCTGGCCCAAAAATAAGGTGGCGCAGCACCTAAAATAAGCTATAGACAAAATTTATGAAGGGGCATCTTGTATATTTCGTCCAAGGCTTCATGCACTCATTATGGTGGCTTCAAAGTCCTGAAATTATCACTTGTAACTCCGTTCTTGTTCCCCTTGCGCATGCCATCATCTCCATGCTTGATCTTGCTCCAATGTTCATCCTTCTTGTCCAAGCTAGGCCCTTCATTTGTAAGCAAGACAAATGTATCCAATTTAGGCAGCATCATATTCTCATGAACATTCGGATCATTACCAAGAAACGAAAGTACCTGATAATTTAATTGGCGTGCGCGAGCTCTAGTAATTGGTCCAGTATGTATATCAGCAAGGGCTGTGGGTGTAACAATGGTATTGATGTCCTCATCACAGGGGAAATGTGACTTGTGGTCGAGGAGAAAAGGGGGTGTGGAAGGGTGGGGGGGCGAGGGTAGATATTTCGGCGGTAGGCCAAAAAATTCGAAATGTGGAGGGAAACTTGCGCGTGGTGCCACCCGACACCATTCACTTTGAATGATTGTGTGCCTCGCAAATGATTCTTCTGCTTTACGCGCATGGGATGAGTTTGATAATTCAAATTTTGGTGGAAATTTCCCTGGGTACTGTCCTGATCCACGTCATTGCATAATTTAACATCGCTTGCTAATTTGGGTACACAAAAGAGTGTACAACCACACTTACTGAATAGAGAAATTTTAGTAATTAAACAGAGCCAGTTGACCTAAACATTGCTCTAACAAAAGACCAGCATTAAAAAACAAAGCCTAAGTATGCATAATTTTAATAAAGCCGCTGCCGCGCTGGCCTATGCATCGCCGGTGTGAGATTAGACGTCGATGACTTGTCCTGGCAACATGCCACCGTTGGTGGATTCCGCGTCCCCCCTGCTAAAGTCGACCACGTCCTCGTCCTCATCCTCGGTGCCGCCCTCAAGGTTGTAGTAGTCGTAGTAGTGGCTATGCCAGAGCTCGCGTTGGTACTCCACTGCCGATTCCTCGACAAAAAGACTCTTCTGTACCTCGACCTTGGCCACGCGCAACTCCTCCTCCTGGCGCTCCTCGATCTCCGCCGCCTCCTGCATCTCCAGCTCCCGCTCGGCAATCTCATGAGGAAGCAGGTGCTCCATGGCCACCGCCGCCTTTTCAGACGTGGGTTGCATGCTGGATTCCGAGGTGGCATTGAATATCTTGGCGTGTGCGTCCACGATCTTGGCGTGGATGGCCTCGACCCGGGCCACGGCGAAATCGGCGGCATGGATGGCAGCTCGAGCGCTCTCGGCGTTTGTAGCCACCGTTGTAGCAGCTGCTGCAGCCGTCTCGGCTGCTGCAACTGCCCTGTCGGCTGCCGTAGATGCCCTCTTTGCAGATGCGGCCGCGCTCAATGCGGATGCGGCGGCACTCTCAGCATAGGCGGCCGCGCTCTCGGCGCAGGCGGCGGTGCTTGGGGAGGATTCGGCCACCGCACGGGCCCTCACGAAGTGTTTCCACGGTGTCATCTTTGCAAGAAGGGGTTGCGGGAATGGGGATCGGGATTCATGGATTCGGGGGTTGCCGGCACTGGAGCAGACGATCCGACGAAGTTTAAGGAGGAAGACTTAAATAGACCCACGAATTTTCATCGCAAACGGTTCCTACAAAAAAACTGTGTGTGATGTTGTTGATATTTTTTCTTAGCTGTGAAAGACAAATTTGGAGTAAAGTGGCAACAAATGGTGTTTTAAATGTACGAGAAAATTTGTAGTACTAATACAACTGTCATGTCAAAATTTGGAAAATTTCAGGGGTCATTTGACCTTTTAAGACATTTAAGTGATTTTCTAGCCATTTAATGACCATAATTCAAATTTGAACTACATGTACATGCAACAGCTAACCATAACGGTTTGAAAAGTCATATTTGTGTACTTCTGTGCGAGTTAATTCCATGTGCAGTAAATTGGAAGGAATTTTGAAACATATTGGTGTATGGCTATGACACAAAGCATGGAGTGCCATGTCATTTAAATTCCAAAAAATTAAAAAAAGATCAAAAACACATGAAACATTGGTTGATGTAATGTCATGCCACCAAGATGATGTGGTACAAAATTTGGCATGTTTGACGAAAATTTGGACACACACCCCTCACAAAACTAGAGCAACTCAGTAGAAGGCTCATGGTTCCGAGAGGGAACAGTGCATTTCGATGACGAACGGGCGATAGCTTCCTCTTACGGCCTTCAAATTTTTTCTACAGTTAACATGCACTAATACAACTGTCATTTGAAAAATTGGAAAATTCTAGGGGTCATTTGACCTTTTAAAGACATTTAAGTGATTTTCTAGCCATTTAATGATCGTAATTCAAATTTGAACTACATCTACATGCAACAGCTAACCATAACGGTTTGAAAAATCATATTTGTGTACTTTTGTGCGAGTTAATTCCATGTGCAGTAAATTGGAAGGAATTTTCAAACATATTGGTGTCACGGCCTGGACAAATGCATGGAGTGCCATGTCATTTAAATTCCAAAAAATTAAAAAAAAGATCAGAAACACATGAAACCTTGCTTGATGTAATGTCATGCCACCAAGATGATGTGGTACAAAATTTGGCATGTTTGACGAAAGTTTGGACACACACCCCTCACAAACCGGAGCAACTCACTAGAAGGCTCGTGGTTCCGAAAGGGAACAATGCATGTTTGATGACGAACGGGAGATAACTTCCTCTTACGGCCTTCAAATTTTTTCTACATTTAACATGCACTAATACAACTATCATTTGAAAATTTGGAAAATTCTAGGGGTCATTTGACCTTTTAAAGACATTTAAGTGATTTTCTAGCCATTTAATGATCGTAATTCAAATTTGAACTACATCTACATGCAACGGCTAACCATTACGGTTTGAAAAAATCATATTTGTGTACTTGTGTGCGAGTTAATTCCATGTGCAGTAAATTAGAAGGAATTTTCAAACATATTGGTGTCACGGCCTGGACACATGCATGGAGTGCCATAGCATTTAAATTCCAAAAAATTGAAAAATGATCAGACAAACATGAAACCTTGCTTGATGTAATTTCATGCCACCAAGATGATGTGGTAAAATTTTTGGCATGTTTGACGAAAGTTTGGACACACACCCCTCACAAACCGGAGCAACTCACTAGAAGGCTTGTGGTTCCGAGAGGGAACAATGCATGTTTGATGACGAACGGGAGATAGTTTCCTCTTACGGCCTTCAAATTTTTTCTACATTTAACGTGCACTAATACAACTTTCATTTGAGAATTTGGAAAATTATAAGGGTCATTTGACCTTTTAAAGATATTTAAGTGATTTTCTAGCTGTTCAATGACCGTAATTCAAATTTGAACTACATCTACATGCAACGGCTAACCATAACGGTTTGAAAAATCATATTTGTGTACTTGTGTGCGAGTTAATTCCATGTGAAGTAAATTAGAAGGAATTTTCAAACATATTGGTGTCACGGCCTGGACACATGCATGGAGTGCCATGGCATTTAAATTCCAAAAAAATTAAAAAATGATTAGACAAACTTGTAACCTCGCTTGATGTAATGTTATGCCACCAAGATGATGTGGTAAAAAAATTGGCCTGTTTGATGAAAGTTTGGACTCACACCCCTCACAAACCGGAGCAACTCGGTGAACTGAAAGGCTCATGGTTTGGAGAGGGAACAATGCATGTTTGATGACGAATCAATAATAGCTCCCTCTTATGGGCTTCGAAAAATTTCTACAGTTAACGTGCACTAATACATCTGTCATGTCAAATTTTGGAAAATTTAAGGGGTCATTTGACATTTTTAAGACATTTAAGTGATTTTCTAGGCATTTAATGACCGTAATCCAAATTTGAACTACATCTACATGCAGCGGCTAACCATAACGTTTTGAAAAAAAAATTGTGTACTTGTGTGCGAGTTAATTCCATGTGCAGTAAATTGGAACGAATTTTCAAACATATTGGTGTCACGGCTTGGACACATTCATTGAGTGCCATGGCATTTAAATTCCAAAAAATTAAAAAATGGTCAGACGATGTAAATATCTGGTGTTCAAAAAAGAAAATGTAAAGATCTGGCAAGACAAACGGGCCCCACACGATTCGCACTCTATTTCGCGCCTCGAGGTTTGGAAGGTGAGTGGCGCGGGTTATTAATCAGGCATGGTTCTGTATTGGAAACCGTCAGCTATTAAGTTCACACACGGCTTTTGCTGCGAGAATCGTGTGTAATTCAAACTACAGTACTCGTAAATTCCGGCGACCGGCGTGTGTACTGTTCCCGTCGATCTAGATTCCAGCCGCCAATAAATACTACCTTCCTCACGTCGTCCCGCCTGCATTCTCATCTACATCCTCCCCTCACTAGCCCTCTCTCTCAAATCTCTGCCATGGCACCGCCGATCTGCCCATGCGCCGACGAGGAGGCGCCGCCCCCCGAGTTTGCTCAGTCAAAGAGCAGCGACAAGGAGGACCCCTGCGCGCCGCCGGACGAGGTTGCGCCGGACCCCCCAATGTTGGAGTGGTTTTGGGGCCAGTACAATCTTTCTCTATGGAAGTCGCTGCCGCCGGCTGGGAAAGCCAGGCAAGTGGCATTCAAGAAGGAGATGGCGGAGGAGGAAGCCAGGTACCAGGCGGCCTGTGAAGCCCGTGATGCCGCCTGGAAAAAGGAGGCGGTGGAGCTTTGGGGGTGGGCTCGTCGTCATCCGGAGGAGGTGTACGAAGACGGGTACTTCATGAGGAAGGTCAAAGGCGCTAGGTGCCTCATTGCTGCGTGGTGGTGGGCCGATAAGCTTCAGCGTGCCACCGACGAGGAGCTCCAATGGGCGCCCAACGAAATGGCAAGATCGTTCGCGCTCGTCCGCCAGCAAGAGGCAGATCGATACGTCAAGCATTGCGAGGCGGAGGAGGCGGAGTACTGACTCCGCGCTGGGAAGATGCCGCGCACCAGGGAGCTGCTAGCGAGGGGCTACCGAAATACTATATCTAGCTGTTTTCATCCACATATACAAAATGGAAAGCATATACACACACATTGAAACATAACATATAAGAACGGAAAACAGAGTACACACATTGAAACAGAGAAATAAACAGAGCAATATTATGATTGCTATGAATACATAGCGATCCACATCGAAACGACTCAACAAAATAAAATGTGTCCATGAGACCGTGACCAGCAGCCCTTGCCTACGGTAGCTCTTGGCTCTGCCTGAACTCGTGCAGGCGTTCGTCCAAGCGGTCGACACGCTCGCGGTACATCTAGAACGCGATCTCGAGCTCCAAGTTGGCTATTTCATCAGAGATCACCAGCTCGAGGATGCGACGCCCATGTTCCTCTACTGCCCCAGGTGGACACCTGGGCCAAGGAGGCGGTCAAGCCTAGCGACCAGCGCGTTGGCATCGAGCAGGCCGCGGACAAGGCGAATGGCGCGACCCATGTGAACGGCGCGGCGGGCGTCCGGTGCAAGTACGGCGCAGACGGCCTCTGCCTACTCCTGGCGAGGAATGGGGGTACTGATGGGACGTGTACCCAGCTGCGACGCCCTATCGACAGCAGGCAAGCGCCGATGATCCGCTCTTGCTGTGGGCGCGCCGTGCCTCTCGCTCTGCGGCGAGCCGTAGCCTATTGGCGCAGATGCACCTAGCTTGCTCTGCGGCACACCATCGATCATGTTATGCGGCAAGTTGCAGCCTCTCGTCGCTGACATGCCTATCTTGATCCGCGGCGCTGAAGCGCCATGCGCCAAGGGTCTGCTCAACCCTGGCGATGACACGCATCACGACTTCATCCATCGCGTTGCCGGGGAGCACCTCGGCCTCGACGGGCCGTGGCACCTTCTCGTTTTCCTCGTCGAGGAGGTTGATGGCAGAGGCGGCGCTTTGGTGGGTTGGGATGCTTGGAAAAGGTGGATGTGCTACAGGCTGCGCTTGTTGCCTCCATGCATCGCACGCCGCGTGCAATAACGCTGGGTGGCGGTAGGAAACCGGTGAGGAAATGGTGGGAAACGGTGGCGTGTTCATAAAATGCCATCAATTAATGGAAACTTAGCATAGAAGGAACATCGAGCTAGCACGACGCGTGCGGTCACATTGCTCGCCCAAGGCTATGATCCATATACTTGTGTGCCCAACAGAGCAAACTATTCACAGTAAAGAATACTATTCTGTTTATCCTAGTAGAGCAATGGCGGCAAGTGTCAAAAGAAGTAGATGATGATCAGATGATTGTTTATCCTAGTTAATTATGCATGTAATATATAGTTTACTTTGGTGTGTGGAAATGTCATGTGTGTACTAGCCACCTATGTAATTGGATGTTTGCCACGTATAACACACATCTTGTTTACGTGAAATGTTTCTGTTCTCTTGGCTTAACACAAACAGTTTATCAGAATGAAGTGTATGCCCTTCATTGCACACACCTTGATGTGGCTGAACCATTTCTGTTGTGTTGCCTAATCAAAAATAGTTCATCCGAGTGAACCGTATGCTGTATATCACACACACCTTGATCTGGCTGACCATTTCTTTTGTGTTTCCTAATCACAAACAGTTCATCCGAGTGAGCTGTATGTCGTATATCGCACACACCTTCATCTGGCTGCCCATTTCTGTTGTTCCGCATCATCACAAAATAGTTTATCCGCGTGAACTGTATGTCGTATATCGCACACGCCTCCATCTGGCTGCCCATTTCTTTTGTTCTGTCTCATCACAAATAGTTCATTGAACTGAACCATATGCCCTGCATCGCACACGCAACTAAAATCGGAACCGTGTTTGATGTATCCTTCGTCGCAAACGTTTTGCATCTTTTTTGATGGTTTTTTTACATCACCGTTTGCGATTAATGCATCGCACACAGTTTCATCAAATGGTCTCTGATCGTAGTGTCACGTTAGTAGCATCTACAATAGTGTATGAACATGCAAGTGTCAATGGGTATGCATCAATGCAATGGTCATAACAAGCTCATCATCAACGTCATCATCATGAATACGGAAAGATACCGATAAACAAGAGAGGGGTATCATGGTCGAAAGGTTGCTTGCCTAGCTCAACAAAGTCTTCGAGGTCTTCAAATTCTTCTGGTCCAACCCCTTCGTCAGTAACGCAATCTATCGTCGCAATATAACGAGCAAATATAAGGCGATAGCACCAAACAGAAAAATAAAAGCACTCACAAAAATGTTAACTCATTTTTGTAAAATACTAGGGTGAAAACTAAGAATACAATAATTCCTATTTTTTGGCTTTGGAGCTATAGAATCAGATATGTGGATTTTCAAAGGTGGATTAAATGCTCGAGTTTGAATTTAAATTTGAACAGTACAAAAAAAGTGTGATGGATATGTATGAAAGTTACACCATTAAATAGGTGGGATTTTTAGAACAATTTAGTTGGAATCATTTCATTTGCTCAAATATTTTAATCTGTGGAATTTTTGAAAGTTTCTGAATTAAAGAAAAGGAGAAATGGCACTATGCCAATGAGCCAGAACGGCCACAGTGCAGCAGGCCCAGAGGAAAAAGAGGCCCAGGCGAGCCGGCGCGCGAGCGCTAGGTTATTAAACCTGATGGGCGGGGCCCTGCTGCCTGCGGGAGAGAGCGAGGGCGAGAGGAAGGTGAGGATGACAGGTGGGCCCCACCTGTCTTCTCCAACTTCACGGCGGAGGGGCCGGCGTGCTCATCGGCGATGATGCGGGGCATGGCAGGAGCAGTGGGGGGCACTGCTGAGCTCATCATGGAGTCGCCATTCAGGGGGTGCCAGAGTTGGTCGTCGGGGTGGCCTAGCTCGCCGGCGGCGAGGAGACAGGGCGGCGGCGCTTCGGGAGAACTCATTCCGGTTGCCTCCGGCTGCAAATGAAGGGGGAAAAGGAGGGGGAAGGGTCAATGAGGTGAGGCAGCTCCAGATTGGGAGAGAATGGGGGCAGAGGACGCCTGCACCGTGTGTACACCGAACGACCATGGTGGCGAAGGTCAAGCTCGATCTCGGGCTCGGGCGGCTCTGAGGATGAACGAGTGGCTCAGGAGGACGATTAGGAGTGGGAGAGTGCGGGTGGAAGCGAGAGGAAGGCTCGGGGTAGCCTTAAGTAGGCAGGGCGGCGGCTCACCGTGTATAGAGCCCACGGGTGCCCGCGGCAATGGCGCTGGGCCAAGGAAGAGGGCTACAAGCTCAGTGCGCTGCTCATGGGGGTGGTTTAGGCCAGTGGAGAGAGAGAGGTGCAGTAGGGCGAGCTTGAGGCAGGCCCCGTGTGTGAACAGACAATGGCGGGCTCGGGCGGTGCTCTGTTCACGCGCGGGATGGCCAGAGGAGAGAGAGGGAGGACGGGGCAGACCGGCTAGCGTGTTGCGGATGTCGAGGGGCATCGGCAGGCGTGCGGGGGAAAGTCGAGGTGGTCGGGGCGTGGGGTAGAGAGCGGCTACAGTGCCGCGATGCACTGTAGCATGCTCTAGAGCACGTCTATGGCATGCCAGGGCATTGTTTAAGTGCATTGCTCATGATCACTTGTGTCCATCAGCTCTAGAGGGAAGTAAACAAAGGGGTGGAAGCATTGGATGCTCAAGGATGCCTCTGGAGTGAGGAGGGGGTTGAGAGAGAGTAGAATTGATGCTGTCCAGAGGTGAAAATTAGGGTTTTTACCATCCAATAATTGAGATGTGGATGAGAGGAATCTACTGTGGGTATAAGAGGCATATTAGGGACTGTGGTAAAAAGATGAAGTCAAGGAGAATAGTGTAGGGGGTGAAACCAGTGACTTTTAGAATGGACCAGAAGGTGTTTGAGTAGGTTTGGGCAAGTAAAATGATTATCCTTGCCATGAGATTTAAGAGTATCTAATGGTAGATAATAATAAGGTTGACCATCATGTTTGAGCTCATTTGAAGAAAGTTGCTAATGTAACTTTGGCAAACCCTAAAAATAAATAGAAATGGGTTTGCTTAGATCTGATCAATTCTCCTTGATGCACCACTTGGTGTAGTGTCATCATTTAGAGACTATATCATCCCCACAAAAATTGAGATGAAATGGAGACAGTTGGCAATGTAGAGTTGCTCAAATTTGGATCTGGACAGGAATGTTTTTGGGCACTTTTGTGAACCGAAATTATTGTTATTGGGATGAAACTTTGCAAGATCATCACATTAGGCATATGTGACTTGATAGAATTTTCTTGGATTTTTTTGACAATATTTCTTACAGAAATATTTCAAATACTAGAATTATGCAGAAATGGTTTTGGAGGATTTTGTCCATTATTTTGAACATGACCATGTGTTTAAACTCATATATATGGAAAATATATGTCCACTGAGTTTCCCTAAATTTTCTTAAATATTTTTGAAACATTAAAACAATTTTAACCTATTAAAGACCATTTCTGGCCTTAAGAAAAAGCGTTTAAATAAAATAGCAAATAAATTTTAAAATAATTTTTTTGTGGTTTTAGGGAGTCCTATATCTAATAGGATTCAATTATAATTTTTGAAAGATTTTTCACATCCCAAATTAAGTACTTGTAGTTCAAGCCTTAACTGAGGTGTTTTTGGAAAACCTAATTTAGAAAATACTTTTTGGCCAAATTATTTTTGCAAGAAAATACTATTCTATCCTATACACATGGCATGATCATTGGGCAAAGTTTTGGATCAAGGAGAAGGAGTATAAGAGTTGGAGGGTTTATTTGATTTTTAGAGCACTTGCAAATAGCAAACAAAAAATCCAAATCAAAGCAGAGACCAAATCAACACAAAAGTTTTTGTTGGATCCAATTTATTATGCTTGATTAACCCTAAGTGTTGTGTCATGAAAATCAGGGTGTGACAGTCCTACCCCCCTTATAAGAATCTCGGCCCCGAGATTCCCAAACTAGGCGGGGAAAGGAATACAGAATCTTGGATTTGGGGTAGTCTGCACGCACCTTTGTGGCTGCTCCCTCGGTGTGGTTGCTCCACTGAACCTTGAAGTACTTGATGGTGTGGCTTCGTATTTGATGTTCTTCTTGATCCAGGTTGCAAATGGGTCTCCCGCGGTAGGTCAAATCGGGCTGGAGGTCGACGGCTTGGTGATCGATACCCTTGTAGGGATCGTGCTTGTCAGGAAGTTGGAAACACTTCCGGAGTTGTGACGCGTGGAAAATGTTGTGCACATTGGATAACTCATATGGCAACTCCAGCTGGTAGCCGTCTACTCTTCGTCTTGCAGTGATCTCGAAGAGTGTCGATAGATCTTGGTGTGAGCTTCCCTTTGACATGGAATGCTTAGTTCTCTTGAGAGGAGTGACCCGTGGGTACACATCGTCTTCGACGCGGAAGTTTACTTCTTGATGACGATGGATGGTATAGTTCTTCCTCCTTGACATGGAGGTCTTCAGATGTTCTCTGACCAGCTGAACGACCCTTCTTTCATCTTCGGGTAGACAAGTATGTCACAAATAAAGATGACAACCAACTTGTCCAAGTAATCCATGAAGACTTTGTTCACGGGGTACATAAAGTAGACTAGGGTATCGGTGGTGGTCACGGTTGAGTATTGGCCAAGGTCTTCTCGACCAATAGCCAAAGCCAATGCTCATAATCCATTCATGTTATGGCTGGGTAAGGATTTAGGGTTTCAGGAATCTTAGGATGGGAATCAACGTTTATCAATTTATTCTTGAGCACAGTTCTTAGATGCCAATTGTCCTATCTAATCTTCCAAACAAACTCACCTTACACCACCGAAAGCATCATTTCATATAGGTCAACTTCAATCATCACTCATACTATTTATATCCTCATGACTCCCGAGAGGAGGTCTAACAAAATCATATATGTCAACTATCCCCAAACTCATATGTATGGTTATCCTCATGTAGAAATCTCTGGATAGAACATACAAGATGCTAAGCTTGAATTAAACATCACAATCCAAGTACTCAGCTTATTCTTCCAAGGTCCATGATAGTGCATCTCTATCCTAAGGAAACACGTCGTATACCACTCTAAGATCCTGTTTCCTTCCTATGAATCAACTCCAACGGCCCATCAACTACACCAATCATTACATGATCCATTAATTCTACAAATCCAATATATATGGTGTTCCACACGACCTTCTAATGTCCTACAATCCCCAAATATTTGAAAGGGCTATCCTTACTATAGTCAGTCCACCAATTTCCATTGTCATGGTCAAGTAAACTCCAAGGTCGGGTGCATATAGATCCTTGAATTAAATCTGACAACAACCCAATATCCCTAGTTTATTATCCACCGAGAAACATGGTGTCATGATCAAGGTTATCAGTCTAAATCCAATTTACTCCAAACCATATAGACTTACTCAGCATCTATACTCCGCTAGGATCGCCTATTTAATCCAAATCTCATGTCCTACAAGAATTCCTACCTGTTCCCCCAAGTCATTACCGTAATGTCAACAATCTCCTATCGATATCATCTGATCAAGTCAAATTCTTATTCCTCCAAGAATCTCAGCTTGTGATCATAATTTTCCTACTAAATCTGATTTACTCAAGGGAGAACTAAATTATGCTACTCTATTAACATGATCCCACCAAGTTCATCTTCCCGCATGAAAATCTCAAAATCCACCAAAGAGTCCCAGATATTTCCTCAAGGTCACAGTGTAGCCTCATCAAGTCATTTGTCCTATATCCACCTATCCTCAAATCAGTGTTCCTTATGGCATTGTCAGTTTTGTTGCTATCTTAAGATGATAATGTGCTTGTTCACTATGTCCACTAGCTCCATAATGATCCAAGTGATGAGCAAAGGTTACTGAAGCTTAATTTATTGTCTTGCAAATCTGCGGGTTAAGAACATGGTTAGGGGTTCGAGCTGGGGTAACTTGTGTGATCTAGAGTAGGCTAGGGAAGGGTTTGAATCTTGAGCGGAGGCATAATTCTACGGGGTTGCACTTAGTGTGATATGTTGCCGCAAAATTCTTCAGTGCCAATTGTTGGTTGAGGTGGAATCCTTGACACATATTGTCTTGCTGGTATCCAGTTGATGAGTTAGGTGTGAGGGGAAAAGTATCATAAGGGGAGTGTCTATAGGTGGTGGTATAGCACAAGTGTAATCAAGCAAGTGCCATAAAGGCCACACACATTCATTAAGATAAGATAGGTGATATAGTCATTTACATGCTGCCTAAGGCAAAAGTGTGACTTACACTACTGGAATCAGAATCTTTGCCGTCAGCCGCCTCTTTGTCGTCTGCTAGCTGATGGCACAGATGGTCTTTGTCATCAGCTTACAGAAAGCTGATGGCAAAGATATTGTTTGCCGTCAGCCATATCTTTTCCGTCCACTAGCTGACGGCATAGAAGCTTTGCCATCAGCTAGCGGACGGCCAAGAGGGAGGGTGGCCCACTAGCGAGAGCCACCTAACGGCCACTTTCTTTGCCGTCCGCTAGCCGACGGCAAAGCTTCTTTGCCGTCTGCTAGTAGACGGCAAAGAAGCTGGCCAAACTAACGTCCGTTAGCTAGGCTCTTTGCCGTCTGCTAGCAGACAGCAAAGAACCGTGCCCTAACTAAAATGCCAACGCCCGCGCCCCACCCCTCTTTCTGTCCCCTCTCTCTCTCTCCGCCCCGTGCCCTAGCCGCCGCCCCGCGCCACCCCCGTCGCCGGCCGCCTCGACCCCGTGCAGCCGCCACCCCCGTCGCCGCGGCGCCCCCGTCGCGCTGGCGACCCCCTCCTCCGCCCCGCGCCACCCCCATCGCCGCCCCGCCGCTCAGGCGCCACCACCGCGGCCGCCCCGCCGCTCCGGCGTCCCCTCCTCCACCCCGACCGCCCCGGCGCCCCCCACTCCTCCACTACCCAACCCTCCGCCCCGGTTCCCCCTCCTCCACACCCCCCCCCCCCTTACCCTCTACCGCGGCCGCCCCCCCTCGCTTCGCCCCCTCCCTCCCCCCTCTTTTCCCTCTCCCCTCTCCTCCACCACCCTGCTGCCCCATCACTCCCTCCCCCCTACCACTTCCTCCCCCGCTGCCTCCTCCTCTACCCCCTGCTCCTCTGGCACCCGCCCCCCCCCCCGCGGCCGCCTCGCCGCTCCGGCGACCCCTGCTCCGGTGAGAACTTGTATCTTTTCCTATTTTTTTAAGATTTAGTTTAGGTTTAGTTTAAATTAGGCTTAGTTTAGTTTAGGTTTACTTTAGATTTTGATTCTGTTTTTTAAGTTTTGGTTTACATTTAGTTTAATTTAAATATTCAGTGGACATCATGTCTTTGTGCCTTCTGTTTTCGCTGACATTCTTTTATTCGAATTACTTGTATGTGATGTTTAACATACATATCAGTTTGGTTCGAGTGAGACATGCTGATCTGTTGGATTTTTGATTAGTTAATCAAGATTATTTTGCTGATTGTCCTTAGGCTATACATATCTCCTAGTGCTAGAAACTGTAGAATACCAGCGCCACATAACCAAAATATGCATGGTAAGTAAGTATTCACTGTGATGGCCGTGTTGAGAACATGGGAATGTTTTCTTTAAATAAAACCTGGGTGTGCTCAAAATTTTGTACCCATTAATTAAAGTGTGCTATAGAAAAGGGGTAAAATCCTAATGAACAACATACATGTACAGCAATGTATAGGTTTTTGTCAGGAGTGTTTGTTGAATCTCCTGATTTTCATGTTTTATACAAATATTATAATAACAATTAATTGTCAAAAACGGCAATTTTTATGTGATATGGAGTGAGGAACTGATCATTCAATGATTTTTTTAACCCTATGTGAACTGCTGTCCATTTTAATTCTGCAACGTAATTGTCACTTGGCAAAAAAAATATTAAATGAATTATGATATTGGTTGAAGTGTGACAGTAGAAGACATAAGGTCCATGGCATGTCATGCAGAATTGTAGTTGTCTATATTTCACCAAATTTCAAATAATTTTTCTACCAAAAATAAATGAAAAAATATTGGTTACACTTGAACCTTGTGTTATCTTTGAATATCACCATCAATATCGTTGGTAGTGGTAATGTTTTCTTATTGGTATCACCATCAATTTGGTTTACATTTTTAGTTTTGTTTCATGTCTAAAGAAATCCCTAGTTTTGAAGGGTTCTAGCTGTTGCCATCATATGTCCACAAGTGCATTGCTTTTTGAATATGAAATGATGACTCGGTGTAGTTGATTATCTACTGCTCAAAACTTCTGCTGGTGTAATGTTGTTTGATAATGTTGTAAGGGTAGTAATTGGTATCTTCTGCTACTTATCAGAGATGGGGGGAGGCCGCCACCGCAGGCTGCGCTCTGCCACACCGGAGTACGACTTGGAAGGTTTTGAGTTCTTCACGATCGTACTTGAGAATTCCTCCAGGAGGCAGGTATATAAAAGGAGAGATCTCCCCTTCACCCATCTCTTTATCATAACTCTGCTGTTTGCTACATCACTCCTTGACCCACGCTGCAGAGGCTGCCTGACACTTTTATGAAGATGCTGGACGGCCATCGGCCAAAGAATGTGAAGCTGCGACAGGCCGGCAGCGGACTTCGCAGGCTTTGGGACGTGGAGGTGGTGATCAGGAACGACCACATGTACCTGTATCGTGGCTGGGAGCAGTTCGTCCGTGCCTACGACCTGCGCCATGGGTACTTCCTTGTCTTTAGGTACGACGGTGACGCCATGCTCACCGTGAAGGTGTTCAACACGACTATGTGCCACATGCGCTACCAGGACGACGACGATGCCAGTACGCTCTGCCTCTTCTTCCTCTCCATTTGGCTTTGTCTCACACTGATTGTTAAAAAACCTTTGTTGCATTTGGTCAGGCAATGGGAGCAGCAGCATGACTCTGGCTACAGCAAAAGCAGCAGCGAGTCTGGCTACAACGAAAGCAGCAACGTGGATGATCTGGAATGGAGTGGGGAAGAAGAGGAGCAGAGTGGAGATGAGGAGGTGCAGCCTATTCTGTCTGACGATGACCTCGCGATGGTGGTGGCTGACGATGGCCAAGCGATGGTGGTGGCTGACGATGGGCAAGAGATGGTGCTGGCTGAGGATGACCTAGCGATGGTGCTGCCTGAAGATGGCCTCGCGATGGTGGTGGTGCCTGACAATGACCTCGCGATGGTGGTGGCGCCGGCGATCCCACAGCTGGGCGACATGACCATGCCAATTGTTGTAGAAGAGTACATCCCACTGCCTCGCCGCTCTAAGCGCATCAGGATGATGAAGGAGAAGGAGAAGAAGGAGGAGTGAAGTATGTCAGGTATGTCAGATCTCCAAAATGATCTATACTTAGCTTTGTTTCCTCCGAAATGACCTAAGTTAGCTCTAATATGCTAAGTTAGCTCTAAAATGCTAAATTAGCTCTAATATGCTTAGTTACCTGGGTTAGCTCAAGAAAGACCTATACTTAGCTTACTTATGTCAAAAATGGCATAATATGCTTAGTTAACTCAAAAATGGCATAATTAATAGGTTAGCTCCAAAATGACCAATTTTACCTAGGCTAGCTCCAATATGATCCATTTTACCTAGGTTAGCTCCCAAATGACCAAGTTTACCTAGGTTAGCTCCAATATGATCCATTTTACCTAGGTTAGCTCCAAAATGACCTATTTACCTAGCTTAGCTCTAAAATGACCTACACACTTAGCATTTTTACCTAGCTTAGTTAGAAGAAGAAGAAGAAGATAAAGAAGAGGAGAGGAGAAAAAGAAAGAGAATATAAATTATTATTCTTCTTTTTCTTCCTTTTCTTCTTTTTCTTCTAGCTAGTCTTCTTCTTCTTCTTCTAACTTTCATCTTTCCCAATTTGCAGATTTGCTTTAGATGAGGAAGCTTGCATTGATGGAGTGTACTCTTCTCCTTGTGCTTCCTTTTTGTTTATGGAAACTTGTTGGAAACTTCTTTTGGATATGTATGTATATATGGATATGTTGTTGAAACTTCTTTTGGATATGTATGTATATATGGATATGTTGTTGGAAACTTCTTGTTGGAAATCATTGTATGTTGCATATGTTGTTGGAAACTTGTATGTTTCTTATGTTGTTGAAAGCTTATTGTTGGTATGCTTGTTGAAATTATTTTGAAATGTGTGTGTATATATATATCTGTGAAATTCTGTCAAAATGAATGAATTTAAGAAAAAACAGGGGCTATACAGGCACTTTGTCGTCTGCTGGCAGACGGCAAAGAGCTTTGCCATCAGCCAGCTGACGGCAAAGCTGCCATGTGGCAGCTACCTGTGCAACCTGGGGGGCACTTGGCTGGCCTATATTGTTTCTTTGCCGTCCGCTAGCAGACGGCAAAGCATGCCGTTAACCCCTTAACAGCCCTAAGCTACCACGTGTGCCGTCCAGGTCCTTTGCCGTCTGCTGGCGGACGGCAAAGACCATTTCATCTTTGCCGTCCGCCAGCAGACGGCAAAGGGCCCTTCGCCGTAGCCTATTCAGCCAGACCTGTTGCCGTCTGCTGGCTGACGGCAAAGGCCTTTGCCGTCCGCCAGGCATGCCTTTGCCGTCAGCCATGGCAGACGGCAAAGTGCCTGATTCCTGTAGTGTTATATCAAAACACAAACAGATAAGAACAAGCAACACACAACATGGTTTCATTTGAACCATCATATGGACTCGACTTCGCATAGGGGGTACACTACTCATCCTAGCCTAGGGGTTCTCGGACTCAGTAGTCGCGTTTGCTTCATCACTCGGAGAGAAGGGCATTCAGTCTTCAGCTTCTAGGTTCTCCTGTGTTTGCAGTGGGTATGCGACAGTCGGCCGCTTGCTGGGACACCTTTTGACAATATGCCCAAAATCACCACACCCGTGACATGTGACAGGAGCAAAAAGGTTGTTATTCAGCCCTGGGTTATGACGTCGGTGGCCTGACGATGGTCCTCTACGCGGTGGATATGGAAATCCATTCCTATGCCTTCTGCATGGGGTTCGGTTGCGGGTTTCTTGAAGTTCCTCTATTTGCTGCTTTTGATTGGCGATGTAGACTTGTAGGGCAGTGATTTGCTGTTCTCGCTCGACCACCTTCTTCTTCTCGAGGCATTGGAGCAGTAGAAGTGAAGGGAAATCCTGGCGGGACTTGAGGAATTCTTTGGTAAGGTAACGTAGAAGGTAATCGACCGTGTGGGCGAAGCGAATCTGGAGCTTGAGGGTTGGGTCTTTGTCTCTTGTGGAAATCATTGCTTGAGCAGAGGCCCCTAATCCGCTCTTGCTGGGTAGATAGCTGTAGCTTGTCCTTCCTTCATTTCCAGGAGGAGGTCTTGAAGACGAAGGAGGGCTTCATAAGCCGCCCACTGAATGGCCAGGTCCCTTGTTGGCATAGGTGGTCCAACAAAGAACCAACTCTGGGGTGAGGTCTTGGTAGGTACAACCACCATTGCGTAGAACTCCGTTCCGAACTCGCCATTGTCCAGTTCATGCAGGGTATACATCGGCTCCGAAGGATAGTGGCATTGTTGGAAGCAGTCCCTTAGGAGTGGTGGAAATCCGGTCATGAGGAGTCTCATGGGGGCAACGGCCATCTACAAGATGGTCAGAGAAGGGTTAATATGACAAGGGAGGATAAGGCTAGTATGAAAGGTTTTTGTAGTTGGCCAGATAAGAAGAGGAGAGAAGTGCAATAGGTATTGCAAGTGTTTTGGGGGGTCTGGGGACTAGTTCTTGTCCTAACTAACGTCCATGCTAACTAAGGCTTCCTATAGTCAGGATGGCTCTGATACCAGCTCTATGGGGACACCGGCTCATAAGTTGTGATCACCGAATGCCCGTGTACAGTGATCCTAGAGATCAATGCTCACTGAACACAGAGAAATTGAATAACAAGAGTCTTACATCCAGTACATACCGTTTTACTCAAATATGACCTTTATGTCCAAGTCTTCATAAACTCGCAGCAGAAATCTTCAATGATAGCGTGAACCCATGCCATCTGCCTTTACCCTACAGGCATTCTTACTGGGAAAAGCATCGTAGCTCACATGATCGTCACCAAAGAACTCTTCTTTGTATTCCTGTTCTTCCAAGCCTGGCCAAGTAAATAGCCAGGGACAAGCCAGTGAGTACATTTGAATGTACTCGTAAGCAACCCATGAATGGAAACAAAGTATGCATGGCAATATCACTATGTTGGCATATCTGTGGTAAGAAAGTTTTTCTTATGCAAGTATGATCAATACTTAATGGTGTCATGAAAGCATCTGTAACATGTATCAAGAGGTTACAGACATCAATATCAAGATGGAGTTTTACACAACTCGATCTCCTATTTCTCGTGACTTCCTCACGATTCATTTCAACAATACCATATCGTGTTGTTTTTCATAAACATATGGACATAGTCTGAGCAGCACAACCCAACTATCCTTGACCGTGGACACAGCTATTCGAATAGTTTGACACTCTGCAGAGGTTGTACACTTTACACACAATAATCTGGGAACCTTTCATGTCATCCACGACCCGTGGTACCTCAAGTACCCGGGGTAAGCACCCGATCACTATCTTTCCCTAGGCGACACTAACATAGATTCCACTCGTTGGTACACAGCCCTCGTGTATAATCATAAAGATCTTGGGACTCTGCCCTTTTATCGTCACATCTACACGAAGGGACCAACGGTCTATCCGGTGCCCTGTAAAAATAGTCATGAACGCCTATCCAAGCACGACCCCGCCCCGAGAGTGAACTCACGTCACTCCCGTCACTAGTAATGTGGGCACCATGCTAGTATCGAGCTAGGTAATCAATAGCGTCCCGTCCCATAAGGGGTAGAGTGGTTGCACATGTATGGTTGGGACGGTCGACAAATCTTAAATCTAATCCGTTTTCTGGAAACAACACATTCATCATGCCTTGGTACACTACTTCTCCAACAAGTAGTGACCTAGCTCATCATCATTTCCCAGGGGCATTAGGGGCACCTGATGGGGTTTTCGAAAGATTGTAAACAAGAGATGATCAAGGCATAGATGCAACATCATGCGTCAATATCGTGTATTTTGTCATCGTATTTGTGAGCACAAGGCAGAGCTACAAACATGCAAGTGTCAATGGGTATGCATCAATCCAACGGTAATAACAAGCTCATCATCAACATCATCATCATGCATACGGAAAGATACCGATGAACAAAAGAGGGGTATCATGGTCAAAAGGCTGCTTACTTGGCTCAACAAAGTCATCGACGTCTTCAAATTCTTCTGGTCCAACCCCTTCGTCAAGAACGCAATCTATCGTCGCAATATAACGGGCAAAAATAAGGCGATGGCACCAAACAGAAAAATAAAAGCACTCAGAAAAATGTTAAATCATTTTTGTTAAATACTAGGGTGAAAACTAAGAATAGAATAATTCCTATTTTTGGATTTGGAGCTATAGAATCAGAGATATAGATTTTCAAAGGTGGATTAAATGCTTAAGTTTGAATTTAAATTTGAACAATACAAAAAAGTGTGATGGATATGTATGAAAGTTACACCATTAAATAGGTGGGATTTTTACAAGAATTTAGGAGTTGGAATCATTTCATTTGCTCAAATATTTTAATCTGTGGAATTTTCGAAAGTTTCTGAATTAAAGAAAAGAAATGGCACTGTGCCAATGAGCCAGAACGGCCATAGTGCAGCAGGCCCAAAGGAAAAAGAGGCCCAGGCGAGCCGACGCACACGCGCGCCAGGTTTTTCAACCTGACGGGGGGGGGGGCCTGCTGCCAGCGGGAGAGAGCGGGGGCGAGAGGGAGGTGAGGATTATAGGTGGACCCCACCTGTCATCTCCAACCTCACGACGGAGGAGCCGGCGTGCTCACCGGCGACGATGCAGGGCACGACAGGAGGAGTGGGGGCACCGCTGAGCTCAGCGTGGAGTCACCATTCTGGGGGTGCCGAAGTTGGTCGTCGGGGTAGCCTGGCTTGCTGGCGACGTGGAGACAAGGTGAAGGCACTTCGGGAGAGCTCACTTCGGTCGCCTCCGGCTGCAAATGAAGGGGAAAAAGGAAGGGGAAGGGTCCATGAGGTGAGGCAGCTCCAGATCAGGAGAGAACGGGGGTGGAGGAGGCCTGCACCGTGCGTACACCGGACGACCGAGGCGGCGGAGCTCAATCTCGAGCTCGGGTGGCTCTGAGGAAGAACGGGTGGCTCGGGAGGACAATTGGGAGTGGGAGAGTGCGGGTGGAAGCAAGAGGAAGGCTCGGGGTGGCCTTAAGTAAGCAGGGCAGTGGCTCACCGTGGACAGAGACCATGGGTGCCCGCGGCAATGGCTTTGGCGGCCAAGGGACAGGGCTGCGAGCTCAGTGCGGTGCTCGTGGGGGTGGTTTAGGCCGGTGGAGAGAGAGAGTTGCAGCAGGGCGAGATTGAGGCAGACCCCGTGCGTGAGCAGGCAATGGTGGGCTCGAGCGGCGCTCTGTTCACACGCGGGACGGCCAGTGGAGAGAGAGGGAGGAGGGGGCAGACCGGCTAGCGTGTTGCGGATGCCGAGGGGCATCGGTAGGCGTGCGGCGGTCAGTCGAGGTGGTCGGGGGCATGGGGCAGAGAGCGGCTATAGTGCACTGTAGCGCGCTCTAGAGCACGTCTATGGCATGCCAGGGAATTGTTTAAGTGCCCTGGTCGTGGCCACTTGTGTCCATCAGCTCTAGAGGGAAGTAAACAAAGGGGTGGAAGCATTGGATGCTCAAGGATGCCTCTGGAGTGAGGACGGGGTTGAGAGAGAGAAGAGTTGATGCTATCCAGAGGTGAAAAGTAGGGTTTTTATCATCCAATAATTGAGATGTGGATGAGTGGGATCGACTGGGGGTAGAAGAGGCATATTAGGGACTGTGGTAAAAAGATGAAGTCAAGGAGAATAGTGTAGGGGGTGAAACCAGTGACTTTTAGAATGGACCAGAAGGTGTTTGATGTAGGTTTGGGCAAGTAAAATGATTCTCCTTGCCATGAGATTTTAGAGTATCAATGGTAGATAATAATAAGGTTGACCATCATGTTTGAGCTCATTTGAAGAAAGTTGCTAATGTAACTTTGGCAAACACTAAAAATCAATAGAAATGGGTTTGCTTAGATCTAGCTAAGCTAATCAATTCTCCTTGATGCACCACTTGGTGTAGTGTCATCATTTAGAGATTATAGCATGTCCACAAAAATTGAGTTCAAAATGAGACAGTTGGCAATGTAGAGTTTCTCAAATTTGGATCTGGACAGGAATGGTTTTGGGGCACTTTTTTGAACCAAAATTGTTGTTATTGGGATGAAACTTTGCAAGATCATCACATTAGGCATATGTGACTTGATAGAGTTTTCCTAAATTTATTTGACAATATTTCTTACAGAAATATTTCAAATACTTGAATTATGCAGAAATGGTTTTGGAGGGTTTTGTCCATTATTTTGAAGATGACCATGTGTTGAAACTCATATATATGGAAAATATATGTCCACTGAGTTCCCTAAATTTTCTTAAATATTTTTGAAACATTAAGATAATTTCAACCTATTAAAGACCATTTTTGGCCTTAAGAAAAATCCTTGAAATAAAATAGCAAAATAACTTTTAAAATAATATTTTTGTGGTTTTAGGGAGTCCTATATCTAATAGGATTCAATTATAATTTTTGAAAGATTTTTCACATCCAAATTAAGTACTTGTAGTTCAAGCCTTAACTTAGGGGTTTTTGGAAAACCTAATTTAGAAATACTTTTTGGCCAAATTATTTTTGCAGGAAAATACTATTCTGTCCTATACACATGGAATGATCATTGGGCAAAGTTTTGGATCAAGGAGAAGGAGTATAAGAGTTGGAGGATTAATTTGATTTTTAGAGCACTTGCAAATAGCGAACAAAAATCCAAATCAAAGCAGAGACCAAATCAACACAAAAGTTTTTGTTGGATCCAATTTCTTATGCTTGATTAACCCTATGTGTTGCGTCATGAAATCAGGTGTGACAATGGTGCTGACTTTGCATAACCCATTACATAATTTCAACTGATTGCAGGGTTACATGGCACATATCAGTGTTCACAAAAGATTTGAAAAACAATTTCGCAGCCTGCTATCTAAAGGATCTTCCTACATTATTTCCAATATTGCAGCCATTGATACCGGAATAAAATCATATGTCTACCACCATTAGAAATACATGCTTCAATTCAAACATGACACAAAGGTGCATCCACTACATTCAAGGGGAGCAAATATACCAGCAATTGCTTTCAACTTTTGTCCATTTGATCAGCTGCCATCAAAAGCAACTGATTCCAAGCCACTCCTAGGTAATATGTGGTTAACTTAATTATCTCTTAACATCTATACTTTATGTTGATTACCTTTCCTTACATACTTGCGACTTTTAGATATAATAGGAGTAATCAGTGATGTTAGTCCATTCGACTATGCTAGTCGAACATCTCAGCAGAAACTTCGGAAGATCAAAATTCGCAATCTAGAGTATGTCTTTCATGATATTGCTGCCATTTAAATTAATCCTTAATCATCCTTTCTCCTCTAACTGAACAAGTATACATTGCTTTTGTAGTGAACAAACACAAGAATTGGTTTTATGGGGCAAACATGGACAATCATTTGATGAATAAGTCGTGCTAAAAAAATCTCTACATGGAATTGTAATAGCCATATTTTCTGGTATAACAGCAACTCTACAAAGGTTTACATGTGATTTATCAAACAACCTAGATAAAACAAAACAAAATAAAAATGATTTATTTAAACATCATATAAGCAAGTATATCTTAACCTCGATATGCCTTGTAGGTATGACACAAGGATGTTCCAGTTCCGCTACACAAATATATCTTGACCTCGATATACCTGAGGTTCAAACATACCACAGCAGGTTCCTCTCTCTCTCTCTCATCCTCATCAGCTCTCCTGTGTCAAAGCACAAGTTCACAGTAAAGTCCCTGGTATTTGTCTTAGTTTTTGTTCAAATCATTTCTTCTTTTTGCTGCATGAAAACTTGCAATGAAGCTTTGCTTTCACACGTCAGCAATCAATAAGTTCATAGGTGAGCTAAATATAGAGGTAGAACCTCAGGACCTATACTGTGTCGAAACACAAGTTGACAGTACACTTGCTGAATCTCTATAGCTGCACGGCTACCAAGAAATGCCATGAGTTCTTCTCAAATAAAGTTCTCTCTTTCTCTCTCTCTCTCTCTCTCTCTCTCTCTCTCTTGCTATATGCCTCCACAAATTTTGTTCAGTGCTACAACAGAATAATACTTGATATGAATCATCATTTGCAGCTACCAATGGAAATGTCCAACACTAGAAAAGAATCTTCCTCAGGTTACACATATATCTCCACTTGAAGCAGCAGGCAAATTATACAACATAGAACAAATATCCACCCTGCCAACTTCAGCTTTCCAGGTCAATAATTTCAAGATACTTTCTTTTTTAACTGTATTTATTAAAAAGAAATATATGATTGATGCTTCCCACTTTTGTTTAACAAGGGAGGAGCAACCTTCAGTACTATTGCAAGAGTGGCATCCATATCAGTCAAATGGTACTACAAAGCATGCAAGCATTGTGGAAAGGATACAACAACATCTCAGATACCCAGACATGAACCTGCCAAATAGCAATTCCATGCCCAATGTACGATATATACCTAAGCCTCATTTAAGAATAGTTTTCCAATTGTTCATGTGACTAAGAGTTGTACGGATGTACCATGCTTCAGGTAAAAACTTCCCCTTACACTAACAGATGCCTCGGGAAGTTTGGATGTAGTTGCTTTCTCAAAAGTAGCTGAAGACTTAGTGCAACATCATGCTGACCAAGTTTCTATGAACATGAAGATCAATGCTACTGATCATGCAAATGCCCTAGATAATGTTGTTGGTAAAGAAAGCTTATTCTACATAGGAATGAATACTGATTTGGCTGCCAAGTACCCTATAAAATATGTCCTAAAGAAAAGTTTCTCTATCGACAATAATAATTCAGTGCCTCTATCACCACCAGCAAAGGTTAGCAACTTTTTACTATTATTCGCTTACTATATCACACTATTTATACTTCACACAACAAACTTTTCAGACATCCCAACATACAAACCTACTGCCCCCTCCAACTTGATCCAACATAAGTGCTCAAAGGTTACCAACCATTTATCAAATTTATTATGATCAATGTATCTATAAGTACATCCATAATTTCTAATCAATTTTGTCCTATTATTTTCAGTCCAATTGGACAAAATATTGAGGCCTCCTCTGAGAATACACCTCCAATTGATAATCAAGCACATATCAACATAAAAGAAAATGAATCCAGGTATGCTTCATAAACCTACATACTTATTTAACTCCCCTCACATCAAATTTATGCTTCCTATATGTAATGCTTCATAAACCTCCATACTTATAACACTCTGATTAATCTTCCTTCTAATTAGGTCTGGAGCAAAAAGAAGAACAGACTTTACCAAGGATGATGCCAACAAATCTATCAGGTATGACAATACTCACATGCCTATGATGCACAAGGTTTATACATGCTCTCTTTTTATTGATCAATTTGCTTACCCCCTTGAGAGAACTATCTTATCTGAGTGCAGATCAAAGGAACATGAACATAGTCCTTCCAAAGAATACAAGAAAGAGTATGTATTACTTCCCACAGCCTATATAAAATCATTCTCACAAATACAATTTTTTCCCTTTAAATAATTACAATGCCATATGTTCTCCTTACGCAGCAAAACAGACAATAAAGATCCAACAACCAATGATGGACAGCAAGAGTAAACCAAACATGCAGACCGAATAGGTACTTCAATTTTTAATTCCAACCTTTATATCGTCCTATTTGTTACTTCCAACTTTAACAATGCTATTCTCGCAATACACGCATGGGAACTTCCACTGTACTATACCTACGACCAGCAAAAAATTTATTTCTTCATTTCATACCCATTTTTCTGAGCTTCCATTGCAATCCAGAAACCTTTTGTTTCATGCATCATGTCCTTGCTTGCTGCTCTGTCCTTGAGTGCTTATAAATTTTAGATTTGCCATTCACGAAACACACCTAGACTGAAATCTTATACTACTCTTCATGACAGATGTTAACATATGGATGAGACACTCAAACAGGAAGGGTCTTACTATTCATGACAGATATTAACATGTGGAGGAGACAATCATACAGGGTCTTCATTACTAGATAATGCTTGAAGGCATCGAGTTTCTCTTTGTCTTTTCTCCTTTCCCCCTTGAACCACCAGAGTACCCATTGCTCAACATGTATGAGTGTATGAGGGTACTTTTAGTCATAAATCTATAAATACCAAACTTGGTTTGTACTACATTTTGAATAATAACATAAGGATCTCTATTATAATAATGTCATCTCTGTTTTTTGCTCAACCGAATTTCAGCAAAATCATTTCAAGAAAATCTCACAGCAAGGCGCGGGGGAATTATCAAGTAATCTACAATGTTCAAACCCATAAACAGAAGCAAAACTAGTGAATTCACAAACAGCAACAACAACACGTCTATCCTCAGGATATTGTAAGCATGTGAAACTATGTTCAGTTTCTAACTCCCAAGTAAGATAGACATCAGGAATGTATCTACCCTCAAACGGTGGAATATTCTATTTCAGTTTAGGAACATGGTCGTAATCTCATGCCTGAGGTGGTGGTGCAGCCCTACCGTTGCGATGGAAAGCATGTGGATGACCTGGTGCCTGTGCTGGTGGTTGCACATAGTTCTGATTTCCATCAACCTCTTCCTCATAATCGCCCTTGTAATTGTCATCCTCCTCGACAGCAGGAGCAGGAGCCACGGAAGCATCAATAGTAGGTGCAGCGGCAGCGGAAGTTTGGCCAGGATCAAGGGGAACGCGCGTTGCTCGTCCCACTTGATTTGGAAGGCGACGTTGTTGTTGTTGTTGTTGTTGTTGTTGTTGTTGTTGTTGTTGTTGTTATTGTCGTTGTCATTGTTGCAGAGGTGCGACAGGTGCAGCCGGTGGTGCTTGTGGAAGATGCGCGAGTAGTTCATGAAACTTACAAATCAAGCTTTGTTTCGAACGTCTTCTCAATGCCATCGATCTTCTCCATGGCCTCTTCAAATCTGTTCAACACATCTTGCACCTATTCAGTCATCATTTGCTGAAATTTATCATGTAATGCCTTGTTCGTCATGTTCTCCCAGTCTGTCTCGTCGGCTTGTGATCCTGGCATGGTTAGCAGCAATAGAAACACAAAAGAATATGTCCTACAGACTACTAGGAAGTGGTGGTGGTGGTGAGTCACAAATCCGTCAAGCGAATCTCAAATTCTTACCAGTTCTTACCAAGCAGCAGGTGGTGATCGGCAACCGTTGTAGTCAAAAACTCTCATAGCTTGGACAGAGCGATTGCCAGGTGGTGTCAAATGTATGATAAAGATGTATGTGGAGCTGGGAAGGCTTATGATATGGTAGCAAAAACGTCAGCAATAATCAATTCAGAGATGCAATGTTGAATAAACGCTCAACGACATTACTGTGCTAGTCCTAGGCAAGACCGTGCTAGAGACATGAGCCTAGAACACTAACAAAATCACATTACTTTGCTACTTCCGTGTCAAATGCACACTATGAATCCCATTTTTTTCTTTTTTTTCACTTTTTTCCTCTCTTTTTTGCTCCGCAACAATTTTTTCAAAAATGCCTACAAATGGTCTAAAAACTGCCTAGCCAAAATTTTCCAGACTTTGTTTTTTTTTAACTGGAACTATTTTTCTTGTACGGGTGGCACGGAAGTAGGGGAATCCTACTCTGTCACGACACGTAGTAGGGCGTGATATGGAAATCAAGAACAGAGAAGTAAATACTGGACTCAGACCGGTGGCGCATATATATCTGGTGGCAACTCGGACTAGTGGTGGATATATGTTGCAGGTAGACTTGGATTGGCGTGACGGTGACGGATATGTGGTGGCGTATATGGACTCGGATTGGCGGTGGATATGTGGTGGTGGTATATGGCAATGACGATGAAGTTGGTGCGGTGGTGGTATATGGCAGCGGTGATGATGATCATGTGGTTGTGGTATATGGCAGCGGCGATGAAGATGGTGCAGCAGCGGTGTGACAACCTGTGAACGGAACTCAAAACTCTAAAGGACTAGACGCTAAGACCAGCAACTAGACACGATGATGCAACCGCAAATTCAACAAAGCAAAACACGGAAAAGATTATGCAAAGGCTCAAATTGGTTCGGATATGATGAACAAACCCTAATTTTTTTTGGCTTTTTTGTGGATTGTAGGTATGAAGAACAGATGCAATCTGGACTACGAAAAACTGGTAAAATCTCACCGAGCAACCTGGAAATCTGATACCACTTGATAGAGGCAAAGGTGTCCCATCTTTTGCTGAGATGGTGGTTATCATTTCTGGTGGAGTAAACTTTCACCATCTGATTATGAACGTGCGAAGACCTCGCGCCTTAGCAATCACTAAACCAACTCCAAGAGGTTATTGACCATGCCGGAGCATGATCAACCTGACCACGAGGATCTATTTCCTGCAGGAAAATGAAGAAAAAGCAAGAAACTAAGATTGCAAATCTGGATATTGCGAATATAAGATGAAAGCTTTGTTGATGAAAGTGAGGTTCTCTGACGTCTTGGTCTGGTCATTGAACACAAACGAAGTACGTGAGTTGCAGCTATGGCGAACTTTAATCTAAAAAAAACCCAAAGTCTAAATGATGCCTAAGGGCTATATATATGGAGGAATAGGGGGAATTTCGTGACCCCTTGGAGGAGGGGTCCGAAACCAACCCTAACTTGGTTTCCCCACACATATGGACTCTAAAAACAGCCTATACTAAAGTATTTCGAAATTACATGGGCCTGGCACAATAATAAGGTGATGCAGCACCTATAATAGCCTTTGGATGAAATTTATGAAGTGGCATCTTGTATATTTCATCCAAGACTTTAGGTTCTCATTATGGTGGCTTCAAAGTCCTAAATCATCACTTGAAACTCCATTCTTGTTCCCCTTGCACGCGTCATCTTCTCCATGCTTGATCATGGTCCAATGTTCATTGTTCTTGTCCATGCTTGGCCCTTCATTTATAAGCAAAATAAATGTATCCAATTTAGGCAGCATCATATTCTCATGAACATTAGAATCGTTACCAAGAAACGGAAGTACCTGATAATTTAATTGGCGTGCACGAGCTCTAGTAATTGGTCCAGTATATGTAGCTGCAGGGATCGTGGGTGTAACTGTAGTATTGATGTCCTCATCAGGCACATGAACCGCAGAGACTCGGGGCCCCTGCCGGGACCATGTCATCACAGTGATAGCCACTCTGAAACACGACTATGTCAAAAATCAACTCCTCGACCCGATAATTGTCGGGTGATCCGAACACTACATCCAGCGTGACTTTACCGGTGCATCGTGCTTCCTTTCCTGGGACTATGCCTTTAAAGGTATTGGCGTTCTGGGAACCAGGGTACCTAGACTTGCCTTCCTACGGCCCACGGCGTGGCTCCATCGATGGCCTGGTACGACCCATCTACATGACCGCCAAGACAAGACCCTCGCGAGTGCCAAGCCTCGTGAGGCGGACGACACGAAGACCTCCCGAGGGAGCGGCCTCCCTAGGCGGCCTCCCGAGGAGCAGAGATTTCTATGCAGGTACCCAGCCTCATGAGGCTACCATGATGCAAGCCATGACGACCAAGGTAGGCGAGCGCAAAGAAGGCAGTTTCCTCTTTGGTGCTAAGGAGGCAAGGATAGGCGTGGGTTCTCGAGGAATCTGGCAAAGGTTTCCATTCCGGTGCAACGAGACCAAGACCACCAGCACGGCAGGACGGATGTCATCGCCGAGCCCACCGCTGCGTCATGACCAGAAGCTTTGCAGGCGAAGACCACCTTTTGTCAGGATAAGATGTACTACTTGTCCCCTTTCAAATTGGCCACTGTGGGATCCCTTCCCGCCTACGTTTTGGGAGAAGAGGAGCGAGGCCACTATAAATATAGGTTCGCCACCACCGTAGAAGGGGTCGACTCATTCCCTCACCCATAGACCTCGCGAGGTTGTTCATCCCTTGTACTAGTTCATCCATAGCCCCTCGTGAGGCCAATCCACCGCAAAGCAGGAGTAGGGTCTTACACCGCAAGGTGGCCCAAACCTGGGTAAACTGTTGTGTTCATCTTCTTCCTTGTTCGTGTGCATCGAGCTAGGCCGTGGGGCGATGAGCTGGTAGGCTGGATAGGTTGAGTCCTTCGCACACGCCCCAGAGTTCGAACCTTTTTTGGGTCTGTGGAGCCCTGAATCCGACATTTGGCGCGCCAGGTAGGGGCGTGTCGAAGCCTCTCTTCCACCGTTCGCTCTGCCGCCATTCCGTCGTTCCTATGGCCAATGCTCGTCATGTCCGTGCCGAGCGTCGGGCCACTCGTGTCGCTCAGACGACACCCGTGGGCAACAGCGCTCCTCGCCGCTCCGCCTCCCCAGTGGCAAACGCCGCCACTGACCCTGCTGCTTGTGAACAGCAGGATTCGTCACTGCCACCATCCATGCGGCGTGACGGCCGTACCGCAACTCCATCACCCACTCCGGCCACAGCGTCGTCTTCTCATGCTCGTCGCAGGCTGGCAAACGCGCAGGCTACGCTGCTCATGGCGCGTGAGCTTCTGCGTTACCGTCCGGCCAACGACCTCTACGACGACTGGCTCGGCCGCATCGCCGAGCTCATCAACGCCGCCCGTGAAGCCCCTGCACCGTCCCGTTCACCTCGTCCCCCACTGCCCCTGGCAGGCGATGTGGCTCACGGTGCGCCCCTCCTCCTCCTCTGCACGGCATGGACCCCGAGCCCAGGAGTGCCGGCGTGCGATGAAGCAAGCTACCAGGTGGTGCAGCGGCCCCAAGGAGAAGCATGTGCGCTTCCAGCGGTGCCACGTCAAGACCGCGTGCCACCAGAGGCGGTGGCGCGTGGGCACCAAGATCAAGCTCCCCTCATGCGACCAGCACCTGCCGCGCTTTCAACCCGGAGCTGCGCCACGTCATTTGGCCCGGCAAGTTCAAGCTGGATCTGCCTCCACGCTACGACGGCACTCCTGATCCTGCGGAATTTCTCCAACTCTATGAGCTGAGCATCGAGGTGGCGAACGGTAACGACAAGGTCATGGCGAACTGGTTCCCCATGGCCCTCAAGGATGGCGCGTGTTCTTGGCTCTTGAACCTCCCGGTGGGGTCGATCTCCTCCTGGGACGAGCTATGCAAGCGCTTCTGATAGAGGCGAAGGAGTCCCGTCTTTCGATGAGATGGTGGCTATCATTTTTGGTGGAGTAGACTTTGACGATCCGACTACGAACGTGCGAGGATTTCGCGCCTTAGCAATCGCTAAACCAACTCCGAGAGGTTATTGACCACGCCGGAGCATGATCAACCTGACCACGAAGGTCTATTTCCTGCAAGCAAACGAAGAACAAGCAAGAAACTGAAATTGCAATCTGGATATTGTGAATAAAAGATGAAGCCTTTATTGATCAAGGTGGGGTTCTGTGACGTCTTGGTCTGGTCGTTGAACACAAACAAAGTACGCGAAGTTGCAGCTATGGCGAACTTTTAATCTAAACAAAACCCAAAGTCTAAACGATACCCTAAGGGCTGTATATATGGAGGAGTAGGGGGGAATTTCGTGGCCCCTTGTAGGAGGGGTCCGAAACCAACCCTAACTTTGTTTCCCCACACCTACGGACTCAAAAAAATAGCCTATACTTAAGTATTTCAAAATTACATGGGCCTAGCCCAAAAATAAGGTGGTGCAGCACCTAAAATATGCTATGGACGAAATTTATGAAGGGGCATCTTGTATACTGCGTCCATGTCCTTGTAGGTCATCACGGAGGCTTCAAAGTGCTCAAATATGCACTAGAAACGCCATTCTGGACCCCTTCGCGCGCGCCTTCATCTCCATGCTTGATCCTGCTCCAGTGTTCATCCCTCTTGTCCATGCTAGGCCCTTCATTAGTAATCAACACAAATGTATCTAATTTAGGCAGCATCGTACTCTCATGAACATTAGAATCATTACCAAGAAACAAAAGTACCTGATAATTTAATTGGCATGCGCGAGCTCTAGTAATTGGTCCAGTATATGTAGCAGTAGGGGTTGTGGGTGTAACAATGGTATTTATGTCCTCATCATCCTCCCCTTCTTGAAATGAAGTCGTCCTCGATGGAAGCTCATTTTCCTCACCCAAATAAGGCTTCAAATCTGCAATGTTAAAAGTGGGACTAACCCCAAAATCTGCAGGCAGCTCAAGTTTGTATGCATTATCATTTATTTTCTCTAACACCTTAAAAGGACCATTAGCACGTGGCATTAGCTTTGACTTGCGCAAATCCGAAAACCTATCCTTACGCAAATGTAACCAAACAAGATCTCCAGGTGCAAAGACAACATGTTTTCTACCCTTATCTCCAGCAAGTATATATTTAGAATTCATACGCTCAATATTTTCCTTAGTTAACTCATGCATTTTTAAGATCAATTCAGCACGTTATTTAGCATCAAAATTAACCTTCTCCGAAGATGGAAGAGGCAACAAATCAATGGGTGCACGAGGTAGGAAACCATACACAATTTCAAAAGGGCACATCTTAGTAGTAGAATGCAATGAACGATTATAAGCAAATTCAATATGAGGCAAGCATTCTTCCCACATTTTCTTATTATTCTTCAAAACAACCCTAAGCATAGTAGACAATGTTCTATTGACTACTTCGGTTTGTCCATCAGTTTGGGGGTGACAAGTAGTACTAAGAAGCAGTTTAGTCCCCAACTTAGCCCATAAACATCTCCAAAAGTGGCTAAGAAATTTAGTATCATGATCTGAAACAATAGTATTTGGCACACCATGCAAGCGAATAATTTCACGAAAGAACAAATCAGCAACATTAGCAGCAGCATCGCTTTTATGACATGGTATGAAGTGTGCCATTTTTCGAAAATCTATCCACGACAACAAATATGCTATCCCTCCCCTTCTTTGTTTGAGGTAAACCTAAAACAAAGTCAATAGATATATCCTCCCATGGAACACTAGGTACAGGCAAAGGCATATATAAACCATGAGGATTGAGTCGTGACTTAACTTTTTGACATGTAGTGCAGCGAGCAACAAAACGCTCAACATCCCGTCTCATCTTTGGCCAAAAGAAATGTGTAGCGAGTACATCCTCCGTCTTCTTCACGCCAAAGTGTGCCATTAATCCTCCTCCATGCGCCTCCTGCAACAACAAAAGACGAACGGAGCTTGCTGGAATGCATAGCTTGTTAGCACGGAACACAAATCCATCATTCAGGACAAATTTGTTCCATGTTCTTCCTTCTTTACAATTCTGCATTACATCTTTAAAATCAGCATCATGCACATATTGATCTTTGATGGTCTCCAAACCAAATATTTTAAAGTCAAGTTGTGAAAGCATAGTATAACGACGAGACAATGAATCAGCAATAACATTTTCTTTACCCTTCTTGTGTTTTATGACATAAGGAAAAGTCTCAATGAATTCAACCCATTTAGCATGTCTACGGTTCAGTTTTGCTTGACTTTTAATATGTTTCAAAGATTCATGATCAGAATGTATAACAAATTCTTTGGGCCATAAATAATGTTGCCATGTTTCTAAAGTCCGAACAAGAGCATATAATTCTTTATCATAAGTAGAATAGTTCAGACTAGGCCCACTCAATTTTTCAGAAAAGTATGCAACAGGTTTACCATCTTGTAATAACACAGCTCCTAATCCAATTCCACTAGCATCACATTCAAGCTCAAAAGTCTTATTAAAATCAGGAAGTTGGAGTAAAGGAGCATGTGTCAACTTATCTTTCAATACTATGAAGGCTTCTTCCTGTGCGGTACCCCAAACAAAAGGCACATCCTTCTTTGTAAGCTCATTGAGAGGTGCAGCAACGGTGCTGAAATCTCTCACAAAACGCCTACAGAAACCAGCGAGGCCAAGAAAACTCCTCACTTGGATGACCGTTTTGGGCTGCGGCCAACTCTCAATAGCTTCAATCTTGGCTTTATCAACTTCAATACCCTGTGGAGTAACAACATAGCCAAGAAAAGATACTCGGTCGGTGCAAAAGGTGCACTTCCCAAGGTTACCAAACAAACGTGCATCACGTAGAGCAATAAAAACAGCACGTAAATGTTCCAAATGTTCCTCCAAAGATCTGCTATAAATCAATATATCATCAAAGTAAACTACCAAAAATCATCCAATAAAAGCACGTAAAACTTCATTCATTAATCTCATGAAAGTACTAGGTGCATTAGTTAACCCAAAAGGCATGACTAACCACTCATATAATCCAAACTTAGTTTTAAATGTTGTTTTCCATTCATCTCCCAATTTCATACGAATTTGATGGTATCCACTACGCAAATCAACTTTGGAGAATATTGTAGAGTCACTCAATTCATCAAGCATATCATCTAGCCTAGGAATAGGATGACGATAACGAATAGTAATATTATTAATGCCTCTACAATCAACACACATACGCGACGTACCATCCTTTTTTGGCACTAGTATAATAGGAACAGCACAAGGACTAAGAGATTCACGTATATAACCATTGTCGAGCAGCTCCTGTACCTGACACATAATCTCCTTTGTCTCCTCTGGATTGGTACGGTATGGTGCACGGTTTGGCAGTGAAGCACCAGGAACTAAGTCAATCTGATGCTCAATCCCGCGAATAGGTGGTAATCCCGGTGGCACGTCTTGTAGAAAGACGTCAGCGAACTCCTACAAAATGTTAGTGACAGCAGGAGGCAAAGAGGAAGGCACGTCCTCGAATGAAAATAATGCCTCTTTGCACACAAAAGCATAGCAAATAGATTTGCTGAAATCTAGCTCATCAATATCAGATTTGGTGGCAAGTAAACATGCACTTTTCAATTTAATTTCAGAAGCAACACTAGATGGTTTATTATTAGGCTTCATTTGTTGCTCAAATTCTTTTGCCACAATCTGATTTTCACTCTTATTTTTCTCCTGTTTTGCTTTACTAGCTCTATTAATATCATCTTTCAAAATAGAATCAGGAGTCATAGGAAGCAAAGTAATATGTTTATCCTTATGAACAAGAGTATACTGATTGTTTCTACCATGGTGTACAGAATTTTTATCAAATTGCCATGGTCTACCAAGTAATAAGGAACATGCTTGCATGAGTACCACATCACAATCAACATAATCAGCATATGTAGAGATACTAAAGTGCACACGAACAGTACGTGTTACCTTAACCTCCCCGCTGTTGTTGAACCATTGGATATAGTAAGGATGTGGATGTGGTCTTGTGGTGAGAGATAGCTTCTCCACCATCTCCATGCTAGCCAAGTTGTTGCAGCTCCCTCCATCTATGATGACGCGAACAGAACGTTCCTTCACAACTCCCTTTGTATGGAACAAATTATGCCTCTGATTTTGCTCAGCTTGTGTGACCTGCACACTCAAAACACGTTGAGCAACTAAACATTCATACATATCAGCGTCTTCAGGAGCCATGTATTGCGTCTCATGATCAGAATCATCTCCACCGTGTTCTTCACTTGTAATAAGAGCCAAAGTCTCCTCATCATAGTCACTAGCGGACTCATACCCACCATCCTCAGTAGCAATCATAACATGCGAAGATTGGCATTCATTCGCATAATGACCTCTACCCTTACAATGACGACAAATAATATTATGTGTGTGCCCTGTTTATGCCATAGATGAAGAAGAGCTCTGGGCAGGCCCATAAGGTGTACTCCTGGCAGATGGTGGTGGTGGTGCCTGTTTTCTTGTATCTTGGTTGGAATTGGCGGCTGAAGTCAGTGGTGCTACAGTAGGACGTGTGGGAGTAGAGGAGGCACGCAGTGTCCATGATGAAGATCGACCTACAGAAAAAATAGTTCGCGCCAATGCCTGTCGATCCTGCACTTCACGTTCAGCTTTGCAAGCAAGATGGAATAAACAAGTTATATTATTATACTCCTTATACTCTAGAATGGTCTGGATCTCTTTATTTAATCCACCCATAAAACATGCAAGCATAGCTTCATTATCCTCAACAATACCACATCTAATCATGCCAGTTTGTAATTCCTGATAATATTCTTCTACATAATTTTTTCCTTGTCTTAAACGCTGCAATTTTTGAAGTAATTCACATTGATAATATGGTGGAACCCAACGAGTACACATAGCAGTTTTCAAAGCAGCCCAAGTAGCTGGAATAGGATATAATCTACAATGTTCAGACCACCAAACACATGCAAAACTAGTGAAAGCACAAACAGCAGCAGGAACACGTCTCTCCTCAGGATATTGTAAACATGTAAAACGTTGTTCAGTTTCTAACTCCAAGTAAGATATATATCAGGAACATATCTACCCTCAAATGGTGGAATATTCAATTTTAGTTTAGGAAGATGGTCATGATCTCGTACCTCAGGTGGTGGTGCAGCCATACCATTGCGATGATATGCATGAGGACGACCTGGTGGTGCTGGTGCTGGTGGTTGCACGTAGTTCTGATTTTGATCAACCTCATCCTCGTAATGGTCCTCCACCTCTGCAGTAGCAGCAGGAGCAACAGAAGCATCAACAGTATGTACGGCGGCACCAGAAGTTTGACCAGGCTCAAGGGCAACGCGCAGTGCTCGTCCCACTTGATTTGGAAGACGATGTTGTTGTTGTTGTTGTAGAGGTGCGACAGGTGCAGCGGGCAGTGGTTGTGGAAGACGCGCGAGCAATTCATTAAACTTGTTATCGAGCTTTGCTTCGAACGCCTTCTCAATGCCATCTATCTTCTCCATGGCCTTTCCAACTAGCTATCACGTCTTCCACCTGTTGACCCACCATTTGTTGAAATTTATCATGAAGCTCCTTCATTGTCATGTTCTCCCAGTCAATCTCGTCGGCTTGTGATCCTGCCATGGTTAGCAGCAATAGAAACACACAAGAATATGATCCTACAGACTACTAAAAAGTGGTGGGGTGTCACAAATCCGTTAAGCGAATCTCAAAGTCTTACCAGTTCTTACCAAGCAGCAGGCGGTGATCGGCAATCGTTGTAGTCAAAACTCTCAAAGCTTGGATAGAGCGATTACCAGGGAGAGTTAAACGCATGATGTAGATATATGTGGAGCTGGGATGGCTTATAATATGGTAGCAAGAAGGGTCGGCAATAATCAATTCAGAGATGCAAAGTTGAATAAACGCTCAACGATGGTACTGTGTTGGTCTTAGGCTAGACCGTACTAGAGACGCGAGCCTAGAACACTACAAAAATCATGATGCTGCACGTAAACAAAGGAGGAGCACACTCTGAATTTTTTCTTTTTTGCACTTTTTTTCCTCTTTTTTTTTTGCTCCGCAACAATTTTTTTTCGAAAAAGTCTATAAATGGTCTAAAAACTGCCTGGCCAGAATTTTCCAGACTTAGTTTTTTTTTAAACTGGAACTATTTTTCTATTGGAGGTAGCATGAAAGTTGGGGAGTCTGACTTGGTCACGACTCAGAGTATGGCGTGATCTGGAAATCAAAAACAAAGGAACAAAAACTGGACTCGGACTAGGACTGATGGCGGAGATGAATCTGGTGGAAACTCGGACTGGTGGCGGATATATGTAGGGCGGTGGAACACGGACTGGTGGCGAATCTGTGAGGGAGGTGGACTCAGATTAGCGTGATGGCGGGGGATATGTGGTATATAGCAGCGGTGATGACGATGGTGGTATATGGCAGCGGTGACGACGATGGTGGTATATGGCAGCGGTGATGACGATGGTGCGGCGGCGGCGTGACAACTTGTGAATAGAACTCGAAACTCTAAAGGACTAGACGCTAAGACCAGCAACTCGACATGATGATGCAACCAAAAATTCAACAAAGCAAAAACCCTAAAAAGATTATGCAAAGGCTCAGATTGGTTCGGATATGATGAACTAACCCTAAAATTTTTTTTGGCTTTTTCGTGGACTGTAGGTATGAAGAACAGACTCGATCTAAACTATGAAAAACTGTAAAATCTCACCGAGCAACCTGGAAATCTGATACCACTTGATAGAGGCGAAGGAGTCCCGTCTTTCGATGAGATGGTGGCTATCGTTTTTGTTGGAGTAGACTTTGACGATCCGACTACGAACGTGCGAGGATTTCACGCCTTAGCAATCGCTAAACCAACTCCGAGAGATTATTGACCACGCCGGAGCACGATCAACCTAACCACGAAGGTCTATTTCCTGCAAGCAGACGAAGAACAAGCAAGAAACTGAAATTGCAATCTGGATATTGTGAATAAAAGATGAAGGCTTTATTGATCAAGGTGGGGTTCTGTGACGTCTTGGTCTGGTCGTTGAACACAAACGAAGTACGCGAAGTTGCAGCTATGGCGAACTTTTAATCTAAACAAAACCCAAAGTCTAAACGACGCCCTAAGGGCTGTATATATGGAGGAGTAGGGGAAATTTTGTGGCCCCTTGTAGGAGGGGTCCGAAACCAACCCTAACTTTGTTTCCCCACACATACGGACTAAAAAAATAGGCTATACTTAAGTATTTCAAAATTACATGGGCCTGGCCCAAAAATAAGGTGGCGGAGCACCTAAAATAAGCTATGGATGAAATTTATGAAGGGGCATCTTGCATATTTTGTCCATGTCCTTGTAGGTCATCACGGAGGCTTTAAAGTGCTCAAATATGCAATAGAAACGCCATTCTGGACCCCTTCGCGCGTGCCTTCATCTCCATGCTTGATCCTGCTCCAGTGTTCATCCCTCTTGTCCATGCTAGGCCCTTCATTAGTAATCAACACAAATGTATCCAATTTAGGCAGCATCATATTCTCATGAACATTAGAATCATTACCAAGAAACGAAAGTACATGATAATTTAATTGGCGTGCGTGAGCTCTAGTAATTGGTCCAGTATATGTAGCAGTAGGGGTTGTGGGTGTAACAATGGTATTAATGTCCTCATCAGCTTCATCGCTAACTTCCAGGGCACTCGCGACCGCGCCCCTGCAGCAGGCGACCTGCGGCGCATAAAGCAGTAGTCGGGCGAAACCTTGCACAAGTACTGATGCGGAGCATCCTTCCATCATCCCCATGGACTCTACACCAACACATCAAGCACCACGTGGACCCATGACAAGAGCTAGAGCACGTGCAATGGAAACCGAGGTGAACTCCTTCCTACTTGATATGCATATGGATACAAACGGAACTTGGTTGCTACCCCACCAAAATACCCTATGCCTCATTAGGTACGAAGAGGAACACCCCCAAGCAGCTCAGGAGCATCACCAAGGAATAGGAGGTCCACCCCAAGGCCATACGGAGCAAGAAGGAGCGCTACAGCAGCAGCACTGGAAGTCCCAGGCGACCCCGTGCGCATGGGCCCCCGAGACCCCGTGCACACGGGTTGTCCAGGAAGTTTGCGCTGTAGCACCCCGTGCGCACGGGCGTGTACCGTGCGCACGGGCCCAACTGACCCCATGCGCACGGGCCCTACAGGATGGGCGACTGAGACTGCGTTTTGGACCTCCTCTTCTTCCACTTTGACCCCAAACCTATATATATCGTACCTAGGGTTATGTTGAGGGGCAGCAAAGACATCTATGAGATATTTGTGAGCTTTGCTCCTTCTACCACTCCATTGGAGATCAAGGCCTCTTAGGAGAGGATCCACTTGTGGATTTCAAGACCTCCATCTTGGAGAAGACTACCATCATCAAGACCTCATCTCCTAGGAGTGGGAAGAACTCTACCTAGTGCTTATTTCCTTGGATTATGCTTGTAATCTTGTGGATCTCATGTATGCTATTCTAGTAGATGTGTGATTTGGGTTTTGTTTGAGTGATTTCCTCTTGTGTTCTTGTGTGATCATCTCTTTCCCCACCTCCAAGTGTGAAAAGATCCCTTCTAGGGTTCTACCCTACAACATCTTGGTATCAGAGCAAGGTTGATTCACATTTTGGAGTCCCTACCCCCATTTGCTAGCTTGATTTTGTTGTTTTTCGTCCTAATCCGAAAATCCCCACAAAAAAATAGCCCCAAATTTTTTCTTGCAATTTGTTGGTTCTTGTGAGATTTGGTTGATTTGATCCACGAATTTGGTGTTTGGCAAGTGGATCTACCCCCCTTCCATCTTTCCCACCCTTCCATCCATCAATTTTGGCCACAAAGTTGAAAATCAGCACGGATCCAGAGCTGTTCGTCCGCTCCCAAAGGACCCCGTGCACACGGGCTATCGGGACCCCGTGCACACGGGCCTCATTTACCCCGTGCGCACGGACTATCCAGAGAACTTCGGCCATTTCGTGTTTTGCACCATTTTGTCCCCCCACCACCACTTGTGTTCTTCCGCACTATTTCTTGTGGTTGTTTGAGTGTTGGGTTGCGGTTTCTCTCGTGTCCTAAGGTGTTTCGGCTACTTAGGCGCGATTTGACGTCATCATCACCGCCACTCGATCCTCGACTTGGACTCCACATCGGCTTCGACCACTCCATCTTCATACCAACCGTAAGCAAGGACGATAACTTCGACGACACCATAACTTTACCCTTGCCATTACCTTGATAGCCTCGAGCCTTCTTTTGCATAGCTTACCCATCGAGACTAGCTTGTTGAGTATTGCCGGGCCACGCCTTTAGTGCACCATTAGTGTTACGTCTCTCCCATGCATATACTACTTGTTACCTCATATAGTGGCTCGCATATCAAGCATTGTGGCATAGTCAGAAAAAAAGATAAAAAGCTTTTAAGCAAAAGAAAAAGAAGGAAGAGAAGCAAAGAGCTTGTAAGCAATAGCATCGGACCTTATAGCATACTTCATCATCTTGGTTCATACATACATAAGCATACTTGGGATAGTGAGACGACCCGTTTCTCTATTAGGTTGGTGCACTAGCGTATCTAGCCCTTTAGAGCAATTGAGCTAGCGTCTCTCTAGTATCCGTACAATAAGAGCATTTCCGTGGTTACATCTCTTAAGAGCTCACCCCTTGGTTGTGCGGATCCCATCTATCTTCCGCGTGTGTGTTCCTAGTGATATACTTGGGTTTGAACTATTTGTCTTACTTACAATTTGTGCATCTTTTCAACTTTTTCAACATCTTGACTAACATTTGCTTGAATTATTTGTGCTACTTCTGAACCGAGATCCTCTATAAGCCTTTACTTGTAGGTGTGAGAAACAAAACCCGGTACCAATTATCCTATTATAGCATCACGTGGGATCATACTTGATACATTCACAATCTTCGGAAAAGGTAACTTCGGTTTTGTTCTCTCATTTCCTACTCACCACCACTTCTACATGATGGACAGGCCCTCTTCTTCGGCGAACCCTCTCTTCGAGGAACAAGATGATGAACGCGACTACGTCACCAAAAATCACTTCTTCATCGCGCAACAAGCTCTACATCAAGAGAGTGAAGCTTTGGGTGATCGCATCGAGCAACTCGCCACCGACCTAAGGCAATCGGAAGCACGACATCTGGACTATTTGAATGCCAAGCTCTCCAAACAAATGGATGAATTCCGCAACATGATAGTGAGCCACGCATCTTCCTCAACTTCTTCAAGATGGCACCACTCAAGTCGCCACTCGTCATCCTATTCTTCTTCCGATGCAAGTCCTCCTCCTCGAGCTCGTCCTACTCAAGATCGTCAAGCTCAAGAAAATCCCTTCCATGGAAATGGACTACAAGATCGAGTTCGAGCATGAGAGCAAGCGCGATGCCAAGAGCGAGAAGCCATGGATCAAGAACAACTACCGCCACATCGTCCACGTCAAGTACCTCAAGATGGTGATGCAATCCGGCAAGAGCAACAAAGCCGTGAAGCTCAAGCTCAAGCGGCTCAAGATGCACTCCGAGAGTCCACTTGAGCCGTTGCTCAACACAGCCGCCTAGTACGTGAGCAAGAGGAAGCCCTTCATCAAGCACGACAAGAAGAAGCCGCTCGGCGTGAAGAACAACAAGAACGGCGAAACTAGGCGCACATGCCTCGACATCCTATACGCCAAGAGGACAACCACGACGAAGACCCTCTTCCACGCCAAGGGCGACATCAACATCGTCACGATGATGAAGAACTCCACTACAGCAAGCTCAAGTTCACCATGCCCAAGTTCTGCGAAAGCAACGACCCCAAGGAATACCTATCATGGGCATTGAAAGTCGACAAGATATTCCGTCTGCATAACTACGACGAGGAAAAGAAGATCGCCATGGCATCCCTCGAGTTTCAAGACTATGTCCTCATTTGGTGGGAGCAAGTGATCGAGCGACGCCGCGAGAAGAATGAGCCACCCATCACGACTTGGACACAAATGAAGGACGTCATGCGAGCACGCTTCATGCCCACATACTACACACGCGACCTCTTCAAGAAGTTACAACTACTCAAGCAAGGCACGAAGACGGTGGAAGAATACTATCAAGAAATGGAGATTGCCATGATACGAGCCAATGTGAAAGAAGATGATGAGCAAACAATGGCACGCTTCTTGAACGGCCTCAACCACCCAATATGGAAGATTGCCGATTTCCAATCCTATTCCAACCTTCTCGAGCTCATTCACCAAGCGACCAAGGCGGAACGGCAAGTACAAGAAGACTTCAAGTACGCCAAGTATTCACCCAAGACCTACGGCTCCTACACTCAAGCTCCTTCTACTACGACTTCGGCACCTCCTACCTCGACTAGAGCATCACTAAGTACCGGTGACAAGTCAAGTTTCAAGCAAGCAACGCCTTCTTCAACTCGACCTCCGGCAAGCACCTACAAGAACAAGACTTCCTCATCGGCACCACCGGATGATACCGTCAAGACAAGTTCTCTCAAGTGCTTCACATATGGTGGCTGTGGGCACAAGCTTTCTAATGCATCAACAAGCGAACCATGATCGCCAATGATGATGGCACGTACGACTCCATGAGTGAAGACGAGATGGAAGCTCTCAAACACGTCGCCATGCACCGTCAAGTGAACAAAGAAGAAGATGCTCAAGTCTATTGCGACAATGATTCAAATCCCGCTCTCGTGGTCTCCAAGGTCTTGACACTCCAACACCAACAAGACAAAGGCCAAAGGTGTCACATCTTCCACACCAAGGCCGGCATCAACGGACGCTCTGTGAAAGTCATCATCGACGGAGGAAGTTGCCACAACTTGGCAAGTGAAGAACTATGTTCCAAGCTACAATTGCTCAAGAAAAAGCATCCTCGCCCTACAAGGTTCAATGGCTAAGTGACTCCGGCACCATTCAAGTGGAGCACATGGTGCTAGTTTCCTTCAAGATAGGCGCTTACGAGGACACCTTGGAGTGTGACATGGTTCCTATGTACGTGTGCCATCTTCTCTTGGGAAGACCCTGGCAATTCGACCGCGGCGTCATCCACAACGGAAGAACAAACCACTACAGCTTCAAGATGAAGGGAATGGAGTACGTGCTACGACCTATGTCTCCAAGCCAAGTGATCGCCGACAAGCAAGCATCCACCCATCGTGGAGAGCCTAGTGAGAGAGTGAACCACCACAAAGAGAGTGAGCGACACAAGCCCAAATTGAGTGACTCTTCGCCAAGAGGGAAAAACTTAGTCTTCCTAGCCATAAAAAGAGAGATGAGAGAAGTGTGTGAGAACCCATCAAGTGTCATGCACTACGTCCTATTGTGCAAAGATGAGGTGGCAAAGACTAACAATCCTAATCCTCTTCCTCTAGTGTTGTCTGAGTTGTTGCAGGAATTCGTGGATGTCTTTCCGGATGAGCTACCTCCCGGTCTTCCTCCTCTACGTGGAATCGAACATAGGATCGACCTCATCCCCAGCGCACCTCTTCCTAACAAGGCTCCATACCGAGTCAACCCCGAAGAAACCAAAGAAATACAAAGGCAAGTCCAACATCTCATAGATCACGGATATGTGCGTGAAAGTTTGAGTCCTTGTGCCATACCGGTTATTCTTGTGCCCAAACGAGACGGTAGCTTTCGCATGTGTTCCGATTGTAGACCTATCAATGCTATCACCGTTCGATATAGACACCCCATTCCACGCCTTGATGATATGCTAGATGAGCTTAGCAGCGCCTCCATTTTCTCTAAAATTGATCTTAAGAGTGGCTATTATCAAATCTGCATACAAGAAGGTGATGAATGGAAAACAGCTTTCAAAACAAAATTCGGTCTATACGAGTGGTTAGTTATGCCTATGGGTTTATCGGAAGCACCCGGAACTTTCATGCGAGTTATGCATTATATGCTTCGCCCTTACATTGGAGTGTTTGTTGTAGTTTACTTTGACGACATTCTTGTGTTTAGCAAATCCCTCAAGGAACATATAGATCATCTTAGGGCCGTTTTGCAAACGCTTAGGAAAGAGCGACTTTATGCCAATATGGAAAAATGCACTTTTGGTGTTGACAAGGTTGTTTTCTTGGGTTTCATTGTGTCTTCAAAGGGTGTTCATGTTGATGATTCTAAAATTGAAGTAATTAAAACTTGGCCACAACCCACTAATTTGCAACAAGTGCGTAGTTTCCTTGGTCTAGCGGGTTTTTATCGTAGCTTTGTGAAAGACTTTAGCACTATTGCCGCACCGTTGCATGCTTTGAGTAAGAAAAATGCACCCTTTTTGTGGGGACCTTCGCAATCTACCGCATTTGATGAGCTCAAATCTTTGCTTACTCATGCCCCAATTCTTGCATTGCCTAATTTCAACAAAACTTTCGAGGTTCATTGTGATGCTAGTGGTAATGGAATTGGTGGAGTTTTGATGCAAGAAAAGCGACCCATTGCTTTCTTTAGTGAAAAACTTTCCGGTGCTCAACTTAACTATCCAATATATGACAAGGAATTATATGCTTTAGTGCGAGTTTTGCATGTTTGGGAGCATTATCTTCGCCCACATGAATTTGTCATACGTACCGATAATGAGACACTAAAGTACCATAAAGGTCAAACCAAGTTGAATAAACGGCATGCTAAATGGAGTGAATTTATTGAGTCTTTTCCTTATGTGATCAAGTACATTAAGGGCAAAGAAAATGTTGTGGCGGATGCTCTTTCCCGCATATGCATGCTTGTTACTCAACTTGAGTTGAATGTTCTCGGCTTTGAGCATGTTAAAGATCTTTGTGCCAATGATCCTACATTTGCGCTTCCTTATGCAAAATGTCATGCTCACACTTATTGGGAGAAATATTATCTCAAGAATGACTACCTTATGCGCGCTAACAAACTTTGTATACCCGAGTCTTCTCTATGTTTGTTACTTTTGCAAGAGGCTCACGGAGGTGGACTTATGGGACATTTTGGATGCGACAAGACCTTTGCCACACTCTCCAACAAGTACTTTTGGCCAAAGATGTTTCGCGACGTCGTGCGCTTCACCAACATATGCTCTACATGCTGCAAAGCTAAGTCAAAAGCTTAATCTTATGGTTTACATATGCCACTTCCAATTCCATATCAACCATGGGAAGATATTATTATGGATTTCGTGCTTGGTTTGCCTAGGACTCGCAATGGAAAGGATTCCGTATTTGTTGTTGTGGACCGATTCTCAAAAATGGCACATTTCATCCCATGCAATAAGATAGATGATGCTTCACATATCGCAAATCTCTTTTGTAGGGAAATCTTGAGGTTGCATGGAGTGCCAAGGACCATTGTGTCGGACCGTGACGTCAAGTTCCTAAGCGACTTTTGGAAGACCTTATGCGCCAAGCTCGGCATCAAGCTTCTATTCTCCACGGCCTATCATCCCCAAACCGATGGCCAAACGGAAGTCACCAACCAGACGCTATCTACTCTCCTACGCGTGTTGATAAAGAAGAACATCAAGGAGTGGGAGGAATGCTTACCCATCGCCGAGTACGCCTACAATCGAGATCGACACACTACTACCGGCAAGTCCCCCTTCGAGGTTGTCTATGGCTTCAACCCATTATCCCCATTGGACATTCTCCCTCTTCCGCTCCAAGAACGCGCAAACATGGATGCAAGTGCAAGGGCAAGTTTTCTCAAGAAAATGCATGAGGATACAAGGGCAATGATCGAGCGTCAAGTACATCGCATCTCCAACAAGCTCAACATCAACAAAATACCAATGGTGTTCCAACCGAGAGATCTCATATGGCTTCATCTTCGCAAGGACCGCTTCCCCAACGAGCGCAAGTCAAAGCTACTTCCACGAGCCAACGAACCTTTCAAGGTGCTAGCCTGCTACAATGACAACACTTACAAGATTGACATCCCACGCGACAAGTACAATGTAAACGACATCTTCAATGTCAAAGACTTGGCCAAATACCATGGTGATGAGGATCACGATCCGTGGACGGATCTCTCCCAAGGGTGGGGGGAGATGATGCGGAGCATCCTTCCATCATCCCCATGGACTCTACACCAACACATCAAGCACCACGTGGACCCATGACAAGAGCTAGAGCACGTGTAATGGAAACCGAGGTGAACTCCTTCCTACTTGATATGCATATGGATACAAACGGAACTTGGTTGCTACCCCACCAAAATACCCTATGCCTCATTAGGTACGAAGAGGAACACCCCCAAGTAGCTCAGGAGCATCACCAAGGAGTAGGAGGTCCACCCCAAGGCCATACGGAGCAAGAAGGAGTGCTACAGCAGCAGCACTGGAAGTCCCAGGCGACCCCGTGCGCACGGGCCCCCGAGACCCCGTGCACACGGGCTGTCCAGGAAGTTTGTGCTGTAGCACCCCATGCACATGGGTGTGTACCGTCCACACAGGGCCCCCATGCGCATGGGCCCAACTGACCCCGTGTGCACGGGCCCTAAAGATGGGCGACTGAGACTGCGTTTTGGACCTCCTCTTCTTCCACTTCGACCCCAAACCTATATATATCGTACCTAGGGTTATGTTGAGGGGCAGCAAAGACATCTATGAGATATTTGTGAGCTTTGCTCCTTCTACCACTCCATTGGAGATCAAGGCCTCTTAGGAGAGGATCCACTTGTAGATTTCAAGACCTCCATCTTGGAGAAGACTACCATCATCAAGACCTCATCTCCTAGGAGTGGGAAGAACTCTACCTAGTGCTTATTTCCTTGGATTGTGCTTGTAATCTTGTGGATCTCATGTATGCTATTCTAGTAGATGTGTGATTTGGGTTTTGTTTGAGTGATTTCCTCTTGTGTTCTTGTGTGATCATCTCTTTCCCCACCACCAAGTGTGAAAAGATCCCTTCTAGAGTTCTACCCTACAATAAGTACATACAGTTCTTCACGAACGTTCGCCTCAAGATCCCAAAGGTGTCGGATGAGGCCATCATTTCGGCGTTCTCTGAGGGCGTCCGGGATGTCAAGATGAAGGAGGAGCTCACCATACATGAGGACTTGTGTTCGGCTTTGGAGATGTTCAACATGGCCGCCAGGTGCGCGAGGGCAGAGGAAGGTCGCCTCTCCCTCCTGGAGCTTCCGGAGGTCGATCCTGAAGACAAGAAGGCCAAGGCTAAGGAGGTAAAGTGCAAGGGCCCCACTGTGCTTGTGGCTAAATTTGAGATGAAGCGCGGCTGTGACCACGGCGAATCCTCCAGGGGCAACCGCCCGTTCTGCGTCTTCCACAACGTCCACAGCCACAACACTAACGACTACCAGGAGCTCAGGGCAATCCGAGATGGGCACCTCGGTCGCCGTCCCGAGCGCAGCGACCGCGGCTACGGCCGCGGAGGAGGACACGGTGGTGGCCGCTGGGACAACCGCGACCCCCGCCAGGACTGGCGCGACCAACCCCGTGAGGACCGCTCGCAGGGCCAGCCTCGTGATGGCCCCTAGCCAGACTAGCCTCGTGAGGACCGTCCTCAGGGCAATGCTGGCCTCCCTCCGTTGCCGCCGCCAAGGAGAAACAACGACAACCGCCAAGATGATGGGGCTGGGGGCTTCCAAGAGCCTCGTGCGATCGCTTGCATCCTGGCTGGCGCTCAGGCTCCTGCCTCTCATCGCATCTTCAAGCAGTTCACTCATGAGGTGAACGCGGCCCTTCCCAAGCTTGAGGCGTAGTGTCCCCTCAGATGGTCCAAGCACGCCAATCACCTTTGACTCCATGGACTAGCTCAAGTGCTCAACCGCCGTTGGCGCGCTCCCGATGCTCTGCACGCCAACCATCAACAACGTCCTTGTCACAGAAACCCTCATCGATGGCGGTGCGGGGCTCAATGTTCTTTCCGTCGAGACGTTTGAGATGCTCCAAGTGCCCTATGACCAGCTTCTGCCTACCAAGCCTTTCTCAGGGGTGACCGATGGCTCCACCGTTCCCATAGGGCAGATCCTCCTCCCTGTCACTTTCGGCAAGCACGACAACTATCACACTGAGCTCATCGACTTCGACGTCGGCCACATCGGCCTCCCACACAATGCCATCCTCGGGTATCTGGCCCTTGCCAAGTTCATGGCAGCAACTCACCATGGCTACAATGTCCTCAAGATGCCAGGAAGTGGCGGTATCATCACGGTCGCCTGTGACGAAAAGGATGCGGTGTGCTCCCTCGAGCGCGCCTATCAGGCTGTAGGAGTCGAGAACTCTGACGACGAGGGTGCCGTCCTGCCTCCTGAGGCTATCCCCAAGAAGAAGAAGCAGCTCCTCCCCAAGGGCCGACAGGAGGCTGTGGCGCCTGTTGGTCGTGCCTCGAGCCCCGCGCCCACTGCTGGGCGCCTTTCCCTCTCGCATAGGAAGGCGCGCCTGGCGCCCCCTCAGGACGGGCTCGAGGGCTCTCATCTAGAGGGCCTCTGACCTGACCAGCGCAACTAGGGAGGCGTTCGGGCACCACGTGGAGGCGTGTTTCGAAGCGCGCCTCCAGGAGCAAGGCGCAAGGCGCCAGGCGCTTAGGAGTTCATCACCAAGGCAATCAAGGAGCTTCAGGAGGCATGAGCCATGCGCGGCGAGCGTCACGCCGCACCACCGGGCGCAGCCGTGGCCCCTGACATGGGCGGCGAGCTGCGCGTCTGCGTCAACATCCCAAGTCTCAAAAGGGCTGCTTCGCAGGGCCTCTTCTGGCCGTCCCGTGTTGGCCGGAGCGGGGGCTACCCCTGCAGCTACGTCCGCATGCCGTTCGGCCTGCTGAACATGGCCGCCTCGTACCAGCGCCTCATGCAGAGAGCCTTGGTGGCCCACGAAGCAAGGCACCAGGCGGTCCTGACAGAGGAGGCGCCGGACCCTCGTGAGCCCTCTGGGCCTCCAGAGCCTCCCGGGCCTCAGGAGCCGGCCGGCTCATGAGGAGCGATCTCTGCAGCATGCGTCTTCAGCTACTCCAACGCTTCTGCAACGATGGTGCCAGGTGACTCTTGGTTTGTTCAACTGAGGGCGCCCCTCGGGCTGCACCATCCTCAGGCTGCTAGGGCCTGCCCTTGCAGCTGCGTCATTTTGATTCATGTACTCTGGACCAGTTGTGCATGCTCAAGTTATTGTGGTTGTTAACATTACGCCTGTCGATCCGTCATCTATGGAATTGCCTTTCATGACCCCCGCGCATTGCTGACCTGCCTCTTGCTCATCCCACGAGGGGGGCTGCTGGCACGGCGCCTGTGCTCAGGTTCGTCCCTGCAGCACTGATAAACCTAAGAGACCGAGCTTTGGCTCGCGGCCGGCCCCGCGCACGTCACCTCACCAGGTCCTTAGTGCCTTCATCTTCTCGCAGAAAGATCACGGGCAGGATAGCAAGCGCACTGCCCTTTGTGTTTTGTGACTAACCCGCAGGAACCTCCGGAGGCAGGACCATGAGCGGCTTCGCCAATAGCTCACCACCGCGGAAGGATGCCGCGCTACGTGCCGTGGGACGCAACCCCTCCTAGATACCCCCTTGGAGCCAGCCACTCTTTTCTCGCGCAAGTCGCTTGCATGTAAAAGGGGGGCCTTGAGCACCGTGCCTTAGGGGCTCCTACCAGCTCTCGAGCCCTCACCCCCTGGCCTTGACCACGGCATCGCGACCTGGCATACCAGTGGCGGCCGAGCCTCGCTCGAGAGCCGGGTCTCGAGGACAAAGAGCACCCTGACGAGCAGGAGAGAAGGAGTTGGTAGGAGCCATGCGAGGGGGGGCGCCATCAGGAGAAAGGTGCAGCCTAACATCACACAAGAAGCTTGCCCTCGCGGCAAGGAAACCACCGCAGGCGTGCCAAGATAAGTCGCCTCGCACGCCCGGGCGTGAACCCCATAATTAGCATTTTGTCTCTTGCGATTTCGTTCGGGCAAGGAAACTCCCCTTTCAGTCCTTCAGGAGCCGCTTGTGTGCCAAAGGGAACCTCCTGAGCATCGCGCCTCGGGGGCTCTTACCGGACCTCTTGCCGCTCACCTCCTAGCCTTGACCATGACATCGCGACCTGGCATACCAGCGACGGCCAAAGCTTGCCTGGGGACTGGGTCCTATCGGCGTAGAGCACTAAGCTACCGCGAGAATAAAAAGGGGGAACCGTGCCCAAGCGAGAGACGCAAACACAATATAAGTTGGGGACGCTGACATTAAGGCAAAAGTGTCACAATCTTTACACACCCCCGCGGGGCCCTTCATGATTTTTGCGCAGGAATGAAACAAAAGGAAAGGACTTCCTGAGGATCACAACCTAGGCAGCATCACCCATGACGCCTAGCCGGCGCCACTCCTCCCTTAAGCCCGAGCGCGGCGGCGCGGTAGCTCGTAGCAGTCGTCGTCGCTTGAGCTTAGTCTGGAGGAGATGTCGCTGCTGCTGGAGGAATCGCACACAAGGCCAAGGGCAAGTTAACCGCCAGGGGCCTCGCTGCCCCGCCGACCTGTAGGGGGGTCGTCGTCTCGATCGCCTCCCCTGGGGCAGCACTCCAGATGTCGACCGTCCTCTCCGAAGACCTTGAAGAAGAGTGTCGATGCCCCGTCGTACTCGAAGTGGATGGCGTGCCTCCCCTCCGAGTTGCAGGCGCGGGCGATCACACCCCATCCCCGGATCATGAAGACGTCGCCGGAGTAGACGGCCTTGACCTCCGCCTCTGAAGCTTGGCTGCAGCAGTCGTCGTGCTGCAGCCACAACTCGACGGGCCCCTTCGACGGTATCTCCCCCGCCAGAGACCGTGGGAGACGGATCCATGTACGCGGCAGTGTCACCGCCCACACCATGAACTCACGGGTCGTGCCGCCGGCATGGGCCTGTGAGCAAGGTGGTCACGCGGTCTTTGCTTGTTCTCCTTCCTGGCTTCGTCCTCCGCTACTCCCGCGGCCGCTCTCGCAAGTGGGACCTTGCGCATGGATGCCCGCACTAACGGGGAAACCCGGCGGGGCGCGTTCGTGCCAAGGTTGCGCGGCCATAGGCGCTGCGGTGGACTCGCGAGGGCAACCGTGCCTTTTCTTTGGCGGGAGCAAGTCTGGTTCTACCTGAGGGGTTTTTCCCTTCTCGGTGGCCGAGAACCTCCTCACTGGTGCCATGGATGCCCCAGCGAGATGACGGCACGGCGAAGAAGAAGAAGGAGCGAGCAGCAAGAAGATAAAGATGGGCTGGGGGCTCTGCCCCCCCCCCCCCATTTATAGGCGAACGAAGGCTAACCGGCAGTCTCCCACGCTCCAAGTAATGATGGCCCCGCTGCATGCACCAGGCAGTTGTCAAGTCTGAGCAGTTGCCGAGGCTGCGTGGCGAAGCGGAGATGCCTGCGTCCCGTCAAGCACCACGCGTCAGCCTGGCCCGCAGGTGATTGGGGCCTGTGGCGCTTCGCCCTTGCCCCTTGGCTTCGCCTCGAAGCCAAGTCCGAGCGCGCCTTGGGCTCGGGGGCTACTGTCAGCGTTCTTGGAACCAGGGTACCCAGACTTGCCTGCCTGCGGCCCATGGTGTGGCTCCGTCGATGTCCTGGTATGGCCCATCTACAAGACCGCCAAGACAAGACCCTCGCGAGGGGACAAGCCTCGCGAGGCGGACGACACCAAGACCTCCCGAGGGAGCGGCCTCCCTAGGCGGCCTCCCGAGGAGTGGAGATTTCTATGCAGGTACCCAGCCTCATGAGGCTACCGTGACACAAGCCATGACGACCAAGGCAGGTAGGCGACAGCGGGCGCAGAGAAGGCAGTTTCCTCTTTGGTGCTAAGGAGGCAAGGACAGGCGTGGGTTCCCGAGGAATCTGGCAAAGGTTTCCATTCCGGTGCTACGAGACCAAGACCACCAGCATGGCAGGATGGATGTCATCGCCGAGCCCACCGCTGCGTCACGACCAGAAGCTTTGCAGGTGAAGACCACCTTTCGTCAGGATAAGATGTACTACTTGTCCCCTTTCAAATTGGCCACTGTGGGATCCCTTCCCGCCTACGTTTTGGGGGAAGAGGACTGAGGCCACTATAAATATAGGTTCGCCACCACCGTAGAAGGGGTCGACTCATTCCCTCACCCATAGACCTCGCGAGGTTGTTCATCCCTTGTACTAGTTCATCCTCAGCCCCTCGTGAGGCCAATCCACCGCAAAGCAAGAGTAGGGTCTTACACCGCAAGGTGGCCCGAACCTGGGTAAACTGTCGTGTTCATCTTCTTCCTTATTCGTGTGCATCGAGCTAGGCCGTGGGGCGACAAGCTGGTAGGCTGGATAGGTTGAGTCCTTCGCACACGCCCCAGAGTTCAAACCTTTCTTGGGTCTGCGGAGCCCTGAATCCGACAAAAGGTTGTCCTGCTCAGCTGGATGCTGGATTTGTCAAATTGCATCTTTTGCATAGTGTCTTCATAAATGAGGTTGATGCTGCTGCCCCCGTCCATTAGGACTTTGGACAGATGGTAACCGTCGATGATAGGGTCAACCATGAGAGCCACTACTCCTCTGTTGTGGACTCTTATCAATTGATCTTGATGACCAAAGGTGATCGCAAAGTACGATCATCTGTTTTTCGATGTAGTCGTACAGTCTACATGGCAGATCTCTCGAAGGACTCTTTTTATTGATTTCTCGAGGAATGGGTCTCATAGATCATGAGAATGTCCCTGGCCTCATATGGATGCTGCCCTTGGTTGTCGTTGATTGCTACACCTTGGCTTATCTGGGTGTCCACCTGCCTGAGGATCCAACAGTTCTTACATTTGTGGGTGGCCGGTTTGTCCGAAGAGGTGGAGTGGATTTCATATGGTTCGTCGAGTATAGTATCCAGTAGTGATTTGGCTCCACCATTGTTTGACCGATTTATCTTTCATGGAGGTTGCTCATCAAGCTTATCGGCGTTGTTGTGCTTGGTCATTGGTTATAGCGTGGGTGCCTGCTTCCTTCTCCTGCTTCTGGTAGATCTGAGATAGGATTTTCGTGCCATTGATTGGCTACCCAGGCGTCCTCCATGGTGCAATATTTCGCTATGAAGTCGGATAGGTTAGCAAACATCCTCACACGGTGTCAATAAACTTGTCTCCTAATCCCTTTGTCATAAACGTTGAGGCGGAACACCACTAGGGCTTCCTGCTACGTACAGTCCAGAATTTCATTTTTAGTTAATAGAAAACGGTTCCAGAATTTTCGGGTAGTCTCGTTTGGTTTTTGCACAACGAGGGCTAGTTCCCAGATGTTGGTCGTCCTAGTTTGGTCTGGGAAGTATTCGACATGGGTGGTGGGTAGGGTCGGAAATGTTTTGCTCCGATCCAATCCGACATCAGCTCCCCAGATAAGTTCTCCCAAGGTCGATCTAACCTTGACCCTAGTCCTTTTTGTGAGGCCTGGCTTGCTTGGCCACCATACTCTGTCACCGGATCCGAGCACTAGGCTTGCCCCGATGAAGTGTAGCTTCCGTCCCAAGCCCAATAGAACGTCGGTACTTGGCTAGAAGTGTCCCGTTGTTCCTCGGCCAGATCTAAAGCCACGAGGGAGAGGGTCACAGTAGGATCTGATTTGTCGAGATCGATGTCTCGATAAGGGATTGGAATTTCAATCTTCTTCGATGGTTCATTGAGCCGAAGTGTGATGTAGAAGTTGTGTTGGTGCCGATCTGATTATCGGTTGTTGGCACCATCAAACCGTCTTGACTACACATAGGGGCCTTCATGGGCCACCAATGACAAAGTCGAATTTGGCAGATCTCGGGAAGGGAGTCTCAAGCTAGTAGCCTTGGCACGATGGTAATGGAGACACATGATTTACCCCAGTTCGGGCTCTCACTAAGAGATAACACCCTACGTCCTGCTTTGATTGTATTGATGGCTGGGGTACAGAGTATAAGTTGATCTACCACGAGATCATGTATGAATAAGTTAGCATCTACGATCTACACCCCTCGGCTTATATAGACACCAAGGTTACCTAGGGTTACACATAGGTCGGTTGTACCTAAGGAAAAACACGCTGCAGATTGCCTTTGAGCCTTGGAGTACGCAAGAAGTCTTCAGAAGATTCCATCTTGATTCTTCAGGGGGGCAGCGAATGTGGCCCATTGGTTGGTTACTTTGGGGGTCCTCGGCCTGATCGACATGTCCGGGAGCCGACATGGTTTGCACCCCCTTATCCAGGATACCATTAGGGGTTGAATCCATTCTCCGCAATCTCCCACATCTCGTTGGAGGAGAACATAAGATGATCGTGCATTCCAACCCTCCAAAGTGAAAAGTTTGCATCATCATCAAGCATAGGGGGCATACCCCCAAAGTTATACTTAGGTTTCTCAAGTTTAGGTTTTACATAAAGCCATGGGGTACCAGAGTTACCATTTAAAGTAGGTTGTTGAACCGAAGGAGGTGTAGTCACATTCGCCCCCAAAGGCATACCTCTTGAGTTACCAGTTGGTATAGGATTCAGATCCATTGTGACTAACCTCATTACATCCATCAGGAGACACACATTGGGAGCTCCCTGGCGATGTCCACGTCGTCATAGTTTTTTTGTTGTGCAGCATTGAGAGAGAAAAAGAGAAGGAGAAAACGCATGGGTTAGGCCTCTTTTTCATCTCTCACATGCAGCCTCCTCTCTCGTTCCCTAAAGCTAGGGTTGATGTCGTGGCCGCTGCTACCGCCGCCTCATCACTCCTCTGGCATTGGCCATGGATCTCTCATACCAAGGTGTGGCACTGTTCCTCCTCACGGCTCCATCGGCAAGGCGGCGGCAAGTGCGAGAAGGCGGGCGGCACCGCGAGCTCTCCTCCTGAGGAAGTCACCGCCGCGCTGCGGGAGGCCATGAGAATCCTCTGCCATGGGGCCACTGCCTGGAATGCCGTCACCACCAACATGCGCGCCCACTCCCCGTGCTTCTTCTCGCCAAAGGTCTTCCCCAGCACCAAACCCTAGCCTAATAATACTCGATTACTAGTTACAATTACGAGTCGCATGACTATAATGTCACTTTGATAAGGCTGGATTAGAGCATGTGTTGTTTTGAAGTTGTTTCTGGCCTAATTGATTTATCAAACTTCAGTGGTGCTTGGTGCATGCCCATACCCATGGACTGCTTATGGACATGATCTAGGTTTCTTTGAATTATGTTAACTTTTCTGATGTAATCATTGGATCTGACACTGTCAGAGAATTCCAGAAAGGTGTCATGCAATTGGTCTGGACCCAAATTCCTGCTGCACTCAACCTTCAATTTGAGTGCATCATAATCAAACTCATCAAGCAGGTCCTCCGCATCCAACACTGCATTTTTTATGTTCTACTGTGCTGGGTTGAGCGCCGACCAGAGCGGGTAGGCCATGTCGCCTGACGCCGGCTTCCCCACTATGCTGCTACATGAAGACCTCCTCATTCCCCTTTGGCTTGCTACTAGGCTCTTGCTGTCGGGTCAAGAAAGTGGGTGACGGAGAGGATGTCCTCGTGGGAGTGACTGTCCATGAAAAACTGGATCAGAAACAATTCACGGTATGTACATTCCCGATCCGCCGCCAGAGTCCCTCTGTATGCCGTGTGTGATGGCTTTGCTCTCTCTGTCTTTAGTTTGCAAGAGGAGGCCAAGGGTGGCAAAGCGGTGGCACCGGCGACTAGCGAATCTCATTGGCTACTGTTGTGGCGGGGACGAGCGCCTACTCGTCGCTAAGTTCATGCCCAAAGATACCCTCACCAAGCACCTCTTCCACTATCTCATCATGCTGTCGACCTGCTCTCCCTCCCCTACCCAGGTTATCCGACTGGATCCTCCACACCACCCTTCAGGTAAAAGAGCTCAAAGACAAGGCAAGTCTTTTATTTTGTTCTGGTTTAATGCCATGGTGCACACATGAGTTGCTTGACTGATTGATCTCCAATTTCTAAGCGGAAATTCGCCTGGCTACCTATGCATGAATTAGAGATTTCAATCTTTTAGAAGTACATTGATTTAGAATTAGCAAATTAGGTCTCTGATATGGAAGTATATATTGCATTGTTGCTACTGAGATCTAGCGTTCTATACTTTTATAGAAATAAGGTATCATGGTTATTGGTGTTGTCAATTCCCATGCCAACAGAATTATGTGTGGTCGTCCTCCTGCCGCACATGCGCTGGTTTGCTTTTCTCTAGATATATAGATTTGATGCTTTCTACGCGGTGCTTCCACTACCTCTTGCTCTTCATGTAGAATTTATTTGTGAGGCCTGCAACTTTATCTTGTATTTGAAGAAACAACCTGGGTCCTGCAAAATGCAACTACATGAATTTGGATTTGTCCATCAAGCTTAAGAAGGTTATGTTGAGCATGGTAATTAATTTTATGCAAAGTTTTTCTTGAGTTGTTTGTACGAACTGAGCGTCGAACTAAAGAATTGACGGATAATACAAGGTTACATATGCACAGGGTCATGCATATATTATGTCAAAGAAAAGTAGTAGCTGAACATATCATGTAGGTGTCAAGTTCATGCTACAGATGTAATTATTTTTTCTGTATTCCATGTAGGCTAGCCCTTTTCTGGTGCCATTTTTTGTAGTGTGGTGTCGTGGATTTGAAGCATAGTATATGCATATTTGTATTAAATTTAGTACAATAACAACGGCATATGTACCCAGCAATCAGAAACTGAAGCTACTCTTACAAGATAGTAAAATCTTCACTTCCGCTATCCATTTGTTGGACCCAAGTTGCAATGACTCTGACTTGATTGTTGATATGCAGAGATGGCACTTCTTGCACGATTATGAAAACTACCAACAGAGTGAGAACAAGTTAGGGCCAAAGAGGCAACATATATGAGCATAAAAGGCAGCAGGAAATGACATTTATGTACTGGACATAGTGGTTGAGTAAGTCTCTCCTCATCCTAGAACACTAAATAATGACATGTTTTTTTACTTCAGTTAGGCTTGACTAGAGAATAAAATGCTTTCCTTGTCATGTTCTTTACTTCACTCTTAGTAATTCCTTATCTATAACTATTGTTTCTTCAGTTGCATATCTCTGTGATCAACTTACGTAATAGACATTTGATGGTTCCACATTATCGTGGTGGAACACGATCACCTATGGGGCCATCAGCCCCTTGTGGTTCGGCAGGGGGGAGATCACATAGCACAAAGAGCAGAAGCCATGGAACAGCATGATAGTGGTGACGCTGGTGGTTTTTACCCAGGTTCGGGCTGCTGAGAAGCGTAAAACCCTACTCCTGCTTTGGTGGATTGAAGGGAGGGCCGTAGTGGAAACACGGCGCCTAAGCCTGGCAACGTCGCCTCAGGGAGAGCAGCTACGCGCGTATGAGTGTACGAGGGTCCGAATCCTTTTTTAGGTTGCCATGGCCCTCCTTTTATAGGCTAAGGGGTTACCATAGTGGCAAAACAATCATTATCTACTGATTAGATAGCCAACAGTGCTATCATACCTAACTCTGGCAGTTAGGACAAAGTACATTAAATGCACTGCTAGGTGTCATGCTGAGGATGCAGCCCGGCAAGCCTACCGCGCCGCTTAATCATCTTCTACCTGTCTACATGACACGCCTCTGGACGGGTGTCATATAGGTGGAATCTCCATTCCAAATGGCTGCCACGTGCCAAATGATAGCCACTTAATCACTTGGGGGCTCGACACCACACTGATAAGTGACTTGCATCACTGTGTGGTGGAGCAGTGGTGTCTTGGCGGGGATATTTGCCCTTGGCGGCCCCGCCAAGACTGCCGGGGAAATCTTGGGACTTGTTCTTGGTGAGGCCTCGACCTGACCAAGCTTGCCTGCCCGGTAAGGGAGGTCTTTTCTTAGTGACATCTTGTTCCCTTGGCTTGTCTTGGTCTTCTTGATCCGCCCTTTGATTCCTCAAAGAGCTATCTCTCTGGCTTGGTCTCGTCTTGGGAGCTTGGCGCTGTTGTATCCTCGCCATTGCGCATGTGTACAGTCTGGGCAACATACGTGAAGGTTTGTTGCACCGATAGGAGCCCCCGGGCCTGGCCCGAACGTGCTGCCGAGCACCGTTGGGGTAGGCCCTATCAGGTACACAGGCGGGGGCGCTTGCGGTGGCTCCCTTCTTGATATTTTACTTACTTCTTCATTAATCTGTGCTTGAGTCAGTTTCCGGTTTTCTATGCGTCGTGCAAGACGTCGTGGGGGAGATTTATGCCACAATCTGTGGGCCACCCATGTCCCACGTTCACGGGGTGGTAACTGCCATTCCACTAGTTCCCCCGCCCCTGCCGTTTCCGCCACGTATGCCGCATGCATTGCGCAGGGTTGGTGGCGGACACGGAGGGCACGGGAATGAGTGCCATGGCAGAAAGCCAGGCGCCACGGATAGGCGCAGGAGGTCGGTCTTGATTCTGTGCGCTGTTGGTGACGCAGAGGAGTCGGATTGGTGGAGCGGGGCGGTTGCCTCCTGGGTGAGGAGCCAGCCCCCGGCCCCGTTTGCTTATAAAAGGGGACGTGGGCGTGGTGCTCGCTCACACCCATCTCCTCCTCCTCCCATCTGACATATTCTCTCCACAATGGTAAGGAGGAGAGGGCGTGGCCGTATCCCAACAGTGGCAATGAGGGTTTCTGCTCGACAACGCCTCCCTCCTCCCGTTGGAGACGCAGGGGCGGAGCCAAGTGTAGGAGGAGGCCGTAGAGGATGAGGACGTGGCCGCCATGGTGCCCGAGGGCGAGGACGGAGGGGCGATGCCTTGATCGCTCCTCCTCCAGTCGCCCTGGGCCCGAACGAAGGCCACGTCGGGGACCAGCCACTGGAATTCATCGTCAAGATGCGCGGGCCCCCGCGCAGTCATCTTCGGCTTCCATCTCCATTCGCAAGAGTGATGGAGGTTGAACAGCCACCGGGGCTGAGGCTGCACATGAGGAGCTGCTCTAATGGCAGCATGCAGGCGGACGTAGAGTTCCCTGCATCTCACGTCATGCTTCTCCGGCGTGGCTGGAAGACCTTCGCCCGTGCCCATAGCTTGGCGGCGGGGCATGTCCTTCACTTTAAGTTAATGGACGCCACCCTGCTTTCTATCAAGGTCTTCGGGCGTTCGGGTGCTCGCTTAGGGTGCTGCGCAGAGAGCTCAACCGATGACGAAAGCTCCTCCTCGAGCGGCAGCGACGAGGAAGACAGTGACGGTGATGACAACGGCACTGATGGGGAGGACGACGGCTCCGACTCCGGCTGAACACCAGCCACACCGTCACCGTCAGCGGGAGGCCGGTGGCACCAGCATCTGCACCTGCATCTTCTCCCCGGCAAGGCGATTTGTCGGGGTGTTGGGTGTGCATGGTGTCTCTGCCTCCTCCAGCAGTCTTCCAGCTAGACCCCGGCAGGCTTCCCCGTGGACTCCGGCTTCGTCCTTCCTGCTGGTGCCCACGCTGCCGTGTTCTACTGGCCTTGGTTACGGTGGCCAGGGCATCGCCTAGCCGCTCTCCCCACCCGTCACCTTCGTCTGTGCCCTCCAGATCTTGTCAGGCTGCGTCCCGCAGGTCCTGACAGGGTCAGGCTGGGCTTCTGCCCAGGCGCTCCTTTTGCCCTCTTCGCCTCCCACCGTAGTTCCTAGGAGGAGAGGGACAAGAAAGGGATTACGGGGCACTTATCTTTTTTCAGTCTAAAACATGTAGGCATTTGCCAAATTTTAGTCTTAAACCTCTTTTATCCATGTTTTGTGCTATGTAAGGTTTGTACTTGTTTATCCGCATATTAATGAAAAAGACAAGCCTTGCCGGGTACTTGTGCATGTATCTTATCCATGCAGAGGAGGAACGCCTCTATACATTTAAGTAAACAAGTTTTCCCGGCAAGCTATCTTGCCGGTGCCTTCCATCATAACCGCGGAGGCTTGGCCTGTCGGGCTCAAAACCATGGAAGGGAACCAGCCCCTTGTCGATCCTTCTCTATCAAATGCCACTACAACCATCCTGACCGAAATATCGTTTGGATCAAAGGATGGGAGCACAAATGTTTTGAAGGTGATAAGGCTTCTCTATGCGCAAGTTTTCTTCTTACAGAGACATGTTATGGATAAAAGGGAACTTATCTGTTCGGTTTGTTGGGGATTGATATGTAAGCTTGTCTTCCGTCTCTTCTTCCTAGGATCAAGTCCGCGGCAAGAGCCCTGTAGTTAGTGCAGGGGAAAACATAGCAGCATATGACCTCATCTAAATGGCCATGGCAAGTTTATGCTAAGCTAATCATGCATGCATGTTTTTAGGGCGCCAGCGCTTCATTTTATTATCTGTGCTCAGGGTCTGTGCCTAGCTTTGTACAAAGGGTTACATGCGCATCGGCAAGGCTTGTACAAAAGGGTGGCTGTCAGGGCAGGGCCCGGAAGCCGCGCCTTACACGTAGAACTTGCGAAGATGCTCAATGTTCCATGAGTTTTGCATTTTGATGCCATCTTCGGTCTCCAGACAGACTGCGCCAGGTCTGGTGACTCGTACAACCCGGTAAGGGCCTTCTCACTTTGGCGTCAACTTGTTGGTACCCTTGGCGGACTGAACACGCCTAAGGACAAGGTCGCCTTCCTCAAGGCACTGGGCATGGACCCTACGGCTGTGATAGCGGTGCAGGGCTTGTTGGTAGCGTGCAGCACGCACAGCGGCCCGGAGACGGTTCTCCTCAAGGAGCACGGCATCGTCATGCCGATGATGCCCTTGCTCTACTTCATCGTAGGCAAATACTCAAGGTGACCCATATATGAGTTCCGTGGGGAGCACTGCTTCTGCCCCATAGACTAGGGAGAAGGGAGTCTAGCCGGTAGCTCGATTTGGTGTCATACGGAGGGACCAAAGAACCACCGGCAGCTCGTCGATCCAGCGTCTGCTGCACTTTTGCAGCTTATCAAAAGTCCTTGTCTTGAGCCCACACAGCACTTCAGCGTTCATCCTCTCAGCTTGTCCATTGCTCCTAGGATGAGCAACAGAGGCAAATGAAACCTTGCTTCCGAGGGTTTGAACGTATTGCATGAAGGCGCGGCTTGTGAATTGGGTGCCGTTGTCAGTGATAACTCTGGCGGGTACTCCGAAATGGCACACCAATCCTTTCAAGAACTTGATAGCTGATTGTGTGGTTACCTTCCTCACGGGCTCCACTTCCGGCCACTTTGTAAACTTTTCGATTGCGACGTACAAGAATTCAAAGCCCCTGGTAGCACGGGGGAAGGGGCCCAAGATGTCGAGCCCCCAGATCGAAAATGGCCATGACAAAGGGATCATCTGGAGAGCTTGAGCAGGTTGATGGATATTCTTAGAGTGGAACTGGCAAGCTTCACATCTGGTGACTAGCTCAGTTGCATCTTGGAGGGCCGTGGGCCAGTAGAAACCTTGCCGAAAAGCTTTTCCAACCAAGGCTCTTGATCCAATATGGGAGCCGCACATGCCTTTGTGTATCTCTGCCAACAGTTCCTTCCCCTCTTCCCGGCAAATGCACTTCAATTTCACACTGTTGGGCCTCCTTCTGTATAACGTGTCATCGACAAACTGATACATACTGGCCCTCCGGGCTACTCTTTCAGCTTCTTCTTGCTCTTCAGGAAGTTCTCCGGTTTGGAGGTAGCGGACGATGTGCCGCGCCCAAGTTGGAGCTCGCGGCTCGACAACTAGGACCAACGGCACCTCCTCACTCGTGGGAGCGCCTACCTCGACCGCAAGGACTTGTGGTCCCGCGGAAGAGTGCAGCTCACCAAGCGAGGTAGGGTTATTCCCGGCAGCTTCTCTACCGGGGACCTCTGAAGGCCCTGCCGGTAAAGGCTTGCCGGAGTCCAGCATCCTCCTTTTCCTAGCCATCATCAATGGAGATACTGATGGTTGTGTCAGATGAAGGACAAAGGTCCCTGGTTCCACAGGGAGCTTTTGTTTGGCACACTTTAACAAATAATCAGCAGTGATGTTTTCTGCACACGGCACATGCTCTGTTTGCAATCCATCAAAGTGTTCCTCCAACCTCCTCACTTCTTCGACGTATCCCTCCATCAATGGACTCTGGTAATCCTTGTTAACCTGTCTCACCACAAGCTGCGAATCTCCATGGATGATCAACTTCTTGATCCCCAACTCTACTGCAATCCTGAGTCCGTCAAGGAGCCCTTCATATTCTGCAGTGTTGTTGGTAGCTTTCTCCCAGGGAAAATGCATTTGGACCACATACTTGAGGTGCTCTTTGGTGGGCGTGACCACCATCAAAGTACATGATCCACTCTTGGGGTGCCTCCTTGCCAGGGATAACTCTTTCTAGTGTCTCTTCGTCTGGAGTAGGTGTCCATTCTGCAATGAACTCCACCAGTGCCCTGCTCTGGATGGTTGAGGTACTTTCATACTTCAGACCAAAACTTGACAACTCTAATGCCCCCTCAACTATTCTGTCGGTGGCCTCAGGGTTTCTCAGTATGCGTTGCAAAGGGAAACAAGTGACAACTGTGATCTTGTGGGCTTGGAAGTAGTGGCGCAGTTTCCTTGAGGCCATGATGAGGCTGAAGATCAATTTCTGCACTCCAGAGTACCTTGACCTAGCCCCCTGCAACAGGGAGCTAACAAAGTAAATTGGTCGCTGCACCACCCTGTTCTTTGCCTTGGCCTTGGAATTGCCTTTACCACCCTGCTCTTCTTTCTCCTGATCCGTACCCAACCTTGTTGCGAATGGTTCGCTTCCTTCTTCGGGGAGGACAGTAGTTGCGGCTGCTCCTTCATCTACTTCTCGCTATGCCACCAGCGCTGCACTAACCACCTGATTGGTTGCCGCCAAATATAGCAGCAACGACTCTTGTGGTTTAGGAGAGACTAAGGTGGGAGCAGAGGAAAGATAGGCTTTTAAGTCCCGCAGCGCTGCTTCTGCCTCCCTGGTCCACTTCATGGGCCCTGCCTTCTTCAGAATTTTGAAGAACGGCAGGGCGTGCTCGGCAGACTTGGAAATGAACCTACTCAGTGCGGCAACACATCCAGTTAAACGCCTCACGTCCTTGACTGTCTTGGGTGCTTGAATCAGCTCGATTGCTCTGATCTTGTCGGGGTTTGCTTCTATCCCCCGGTGAGACACAAAGAAGCCAAGTAGCTTGCTGGCGGGAACGCCAAACACACACTTCTCAGGGTTCAACTTCAAGTTGATCTTGCGTAGGTTTGCAAAAGTCTCTTCCAAGTCCTGAATGAGCGTTGATCTGTCCTTGGTTTTGAACACTATATCATCCATGTAAGCCTCAATATTCCTGTGCAACTGAGACTCAAACCCAATTTGTACTGCCCTTGAAAAAGTGGACCCAACGCTCTTTAACCCGAAGGGCATCCGCACAAAGCAGTACGTGCCACATGGGGTTATGAACGCGGTCTTCTCCTCGTCTTCCTTAGACATGAATATCTGATGGTATCCGGAGTATGCATCCAAGAAGGAAAGCAGATCGCACCCGAAAGTGGAATCCACAATCTGGTCGATATGCGACAAGGGGAAAGGGTCCTTCGGGCATGCCTTGTTCAGATCTATGAAATCTATGCAAAGCCTCCATTTCCCATTCGCCTTGCGCACCACCACCGGGTTCGCCAACCATGTTGGATGCAACACTCCTCTGACCAAACCAACTGCTTCAAGTTTCTTGATCTCTTCGGCAATGAATTGTTGCCGCTCCAAAGCTTGTTTTCTGACCTTGTGATTGATGGGCCGAGCATGAGGGCAGACAGCAAGGTGGTGTTCGATTACCTTCCTGCGAACGCCGGGGATGTCAGATGGTTGCCAAGCAAACACATCGACATTCGCCCGCGGGAAGGCAATGAGCGTGCTTTCCTATTTGTCTTCAAGGGTGGAGCTGATGGTGAATGTACCATCAGCGCCAGCCAGCCCTGCTGGGACCCTCTTCACAACAGGAGAAGCAACTTTGGATCTCTTGCTAGTGGAATTCTCTGGCAAATTATCGACGGGTGCAGCGCACTCCGGAGAGGCGCGCTTCCCGGATTCTTTGCCGGCATACCCGTTAGCTTTCTTTCCTCTTTTGTTTTCCTTGGCGGGAACTGCAGCTTCTGCGACCTCGGCAGTGACTGCATCCCGGTACATCTTATCCACCCGTATGATTGTGTCCTTCTTGTCTGACGGGATGGAGATGACGCCCATTGGTCCTGGCATCTTCAGAGTATTATAGGCATAGTGGGATGCCGCCATGAATTTTGCCAGAGCTGGACGACCAAGAATCCCATTGTACAGCAAAGGAAGCTCAACCACGTCGAACACAATCTTCTCGGTTCGGTAGTTCAATTCTCCTCCAAACATCACCGGCAGTGTGATCTTTCCCTTAGGACGACTCCTGCCGGGGTTGATTCCTTGAAAAGTGCCAGTAACCTTGAGCTTTTCATCTGATATTTGCAACTTGCTGATTACCTTGGGGGAAATCAGATTCAACCCTGCCCCACTGTCAACCAACATCTTTGTGACCTTGAGGTTGCGGATTGTTGGTGAAACCAACAACAGAAAGCACCCTACCACGGTGGTGCGGTTAGGGTGATCCTCTTCGTCAAAGATGATGGGCGTGTAGGACCATTAGAGTGGTTCCCGTGAGTCTGTCGTTGGCTCTACGGCATTGACCTCACGCGCCCACTATTTAAGCTGGCGGTGAGAGGAGTGCAAAGAAGCGCCTCCGTCAATGCACAGGGCCTGAGTGGCTTTCTGGAACTCTTGCTCACTGGTTTCCTCTTCATCCCGTTCATCACTTTCGTCATCACCTTCCTTCTTCTCACGGCCTCAAGCAGGTTTTTCTTGATGCTGGGGAATCTTGCTGCGGTGGCCTCTCTGCTGCCTCGGCCCTTCCCGCCAGCACCTTCTTGGTCTCTTTCCTTCTCACACTTCTCGTACTCAGCTTTCTGCTTCTTGACAAGTTGCTCAACTTGGTGACACTCTTGGAGGTCATGGCCCTTGGTCCGGTGGATCTTGCAGTATGGTCCGTCAGTCTTCCCAGCCTTTTCGGCCGCCGTAGCCTGCCGACAATCAGTGCACCCAGCAACTTCCTTGCCGGGGGCTTCGGTCTTGGCCTTCTTGCCGGTACTAGAAGTGCCAGAACCCTCAACAGCCAGTACTGCCTTTTCCTTGTGCTTCTTGTTGCACTTTTTATTCTTCCTCTTCAGGTTAGTGGCATCGTCGTCATCCTCTGAGTCAACTTCGATGCCGTCCTCTTCTCCAAGGAGTCACCTCCCTTCCTCTGTACCGGCACACTTATCCGCCAAGGTGTATAGCTCATTCACAGTCTTGGGCAACCGGACGTTCATCTTGGAACGTATCCTCCTGTTGCGCACGTTAGACTGGAACGCGGCAATCACAGCTGCCGGGTGGATATCTGGAATGTTCCTGTGCACCCGGCTAAACCTCTGCAAGTACTTCCAAAAACTCTCCCCTTCCTTTTGTGGAAGGAGCTGCAAATCGCTGGGCCATCCTGGTTCTTGATGGCCGCCCGTGAAGGCACCAACAAACTCATTGCACGGGTCAGCCCAGGACGAAATGGAATTCTCCGGCAGGTGCATCAGCCATGACCTCACGTTTGGCTTGAGTGCCAAAGGGATTTAGTTGGCGAACACCTTCTCATCTGTTCCTCCGGCGGCTTGAACAAGGATGGTGTAGATGCTCAAGAACTCTGTCGGGTTCAGCCTTCCATCGTACTTTTCTGGTATCTCTGGTTTGAAAACACCGGCAGATGGCCAATGGACTTGCCGCAACTCACGAGTGAAGGTAGGGCACCCAACCTCGAAAGGCAAGTATCTGCCTTCACTGGGCGCGGGTTCGTCGATGTCTGGGCCATTGCGCTTGTCAGATTGGCGGCGGGTTTCGTGGTGTCGTTCTATAGTGACACGCGCGTCTTCCCTCCGCCGATCTTCCAGGACCTGTCGCTGATCTCGATGGGCCCGAGGATTAGATGAAGCCATTGATGCCTCATCGGGCTCCTGGTCGCATGGTTCGGGCTGCAGCCTCTGCGCTGGCTGTCGTGGAGGGGATTGCACCATTGGAGTGGCCCCCTCGACACGGTCAGCAGCTCGGGCCATGGTTGTTGCTTGCCGGCGCCATGGCGGGCCTGCCCGCTGTGATCCTTCCGCTTCAGCAAAACCGATCAAACTCTGAATGGTGGCTCTCCACTCATCCATTTGGTCAGCCGCTAGCGGGAATCTCAGCAGAAGTTGGGCTCACGCCATGGCTTCCGAAGCAATGCTTGGCATAGATGATGATGCAGATCGCGATGTCGCTCGGCTCCTGACGGTACCGGTAGTGGTGGCGTCGTGTTCTCGTTGCTGCAAGCCAGTCGCCATGGTAGTATGGTTGCGTGAAGGGTGCGCCTGGGGGTTGACGACCCCGTTTGGCGCTTCGTCTTGGTTACCCTGCCCTGGAGAAGGCGCGTGCCCCATAGCTGCGCCTGTAACAGGGACAGCTGGGGGGTCGCGACTCGCTCTAGAGCGGGCATTGTCGCTGCGGCTGCGCCCTCCAGCGTGGTGGGGAGGTGGAGACTGAACATTCTCCCCACCCGCGCCTTGTGGAACACGGCCGTCGGGATGCTGTTGATGCCGCCCTCCCCCAGCGTCTTCCGCTCCCGCTTCGGCTGCAGGGGGATTGACGATAGCGCCGCATGCGCCGGTCACATCCCCCACGGCGCCTGCGCCCCCCAACGCCGCCACAGCACCCATAGCATTAGTGGCTGCATGCGAGAGGGCCTTAGAGGTGGAAGGGTGAGCTGTTGCGCCAGACTTTTTCTTGGGCGCCATGGATGATGAAGCTAATGATGAAGAAGACGATGATGAAGATCGATGCGCTGTTCACGACCACGGGTTCGCGCAAATGCTTCCCCCTACCTGGCGCGGCAAAGATGTCGTGGTGGAACACGATCACCTATGGGGCCATCAGCCCCTTGTGGTTCGGCAGGGGGGAGATCATGTAGCACAAAGAGCAGAAGCCATGGAACAGCACGACAGTGGTGACGCTGGTGGTTTTTACCCAGGTTCGGGCCGCTGAGAAGCGTAAAACCCTACTCCTGCTTTGGTGGATTGATGGGAGGACCATAGTGGAAACGCAGTGCTCAAGCCCAGCAAGGTCGCCAGGGGAGAGCAGCTACGTGCGTATGAGTGCACGAGGGTCCGAATCCTTTTTTAGGTTGCCATGGCCCTCCTTTTATAGGCTAAGGGGTTACCACAGTCGCAAAACAGTCATTATCTACTGATTAGATAGCCAATAGTGCTATCATACCTAACTCTGGCAGTTAGGACAAATTGCATTAAATGCACTGCTAGGTGTCACGCTAAGGATGCAGCCCGGCAAGCCTGTCGCGCCGCTTAATCTTCTTCTACCTGTCTGCATGACATGCCTCTGGACGGGTGTCATATAGGGGGAATCTCCCTTCCAAATGGCTGCCATGTGCCAAATGACAGCCACTTAATCACTTGGGGGCTCGACACCACACTGATAAGTGACTTGCGTCACTGTGCGATGGAGCGGTGGAGTCTTGGCAGGGATATTTGCCCTTGGCGGACCCGGCAAGCCTGCCGGGGAAATCTTGGGACTTGTTCTTGGTGAGGCCTCGACCTGACCAGGCTCGCCTGCCCGGTAAGGGAGTTCTTTTCTTAGTGACATCTTGTTCCCTTGGCTTGTCTTGGTCTTCTTGATCCGCCCTTTGATTCCTCAAAGAGCTATCTCTCAGGCTTGGTCTCATCTTGGGAGCTTGGCGCTGTTGTATCCTCGCCATTGCGCATGTGTACAGTCTGGGCAACATACGTGAAGGTTTGTTGCACCGACACACATTTTCCTTGGTAAGTGTACATGTCATGTAGTCTATCAAAATAATGAAATGCACTGAATTTGTAGAGGCCTTCCTATTTATACATTAAATCTATGGTATTGATTATCTATGCTTTATGCCCTGCCCATGGCCTGGTGGTTTTGATGAGCCCCTCTTTTGGAACAAGCCGTCACTACTACCTCATGATTAGGGTGTGTATATATACACAAATAGTTTTCTGTTTTTACATTGAGAAAACATGGGTTTAGTTGTACTAGCCAAAAATAGTTCTATGATTAATGCTTATAGTTGTACTAAATCAAAAAAATGTATATTACTTTGAAGGAGTTCGGAGTACTACAAGAATGCTCAAGGTTCACACCATAGTGACTGCTGGAGCAGGCTTCACCTCTGGCGCTCTCCCTAACCCTTTTTACATGTTGATGACCACTTCACACATCAATGCATGTGTTGGCAGCTACAATGCAGAGCAGATCGAGTGGTCTAAGGTGGTGTAGCTGTGGGACATTGCAACTTCTCCATTCAAGCTCCATTTGAATGTTTTAGTTCATCTATGCTTTTGATTATATTTTGTACAAGATAATGGGGTTACACTTATTCTCGAGGGCCTTGTGGAGAGTATTCTGAATTGTATTCATTGCTATATGTCTTATGAGTATTCACCTACAACTTGATATCCTACAAAAGGTGGAGATCTATACCTGCTTGCTCAAGTATTTTCACTCAATTGCGCATATTGTACATTAACAACTATGACACCATGATTGGTGCACACAGTCCTGCCTCAAGAGACGCGCCCAGGGCGCGTCCCAGCCACTAATATGGACCAAGGCATCTAGAGAAGCACCATGCTCTTCCTTTTGCTTACCAATAGCTCTAGCCATATCCTGGTGAGAGAACATCTTATCCTCTTTCGAGGATTGGTCAACTTCCTCATGAGGATCCGGAAGTATCGTGGTCCCTTCTAGACTCATCTCCCTCTAGGGCGGTTAAACCATAAGAGTGGAGTATGAGGCTCTGGTACCAATTGAAATGATCAATATGTACATAGAGGGGATGAATAGGTACAATTAGAAAAAATTGGAGGGAAACAGCAGGACTATGTTGTGTATTTTTATTGATTTTCAAATAATGAGTACAAAAGGTTTGTACAAAAGAAATAAAAAGAAGAAGAAAAGAAGCTATACAAACCAAAGCCTATGACAAGAAATACACTAGTTATGTACAAGCCACTAAATTATCTGAAGGCATCTACCCAGGCTTCAAAGCCTGCATAGTTTTTCCTAGTTGCTCTGTAGATTAGCCAATGGTGCTCTTCTTTAAAACCTTCCATGCAAGTATAGAGGCTATGATGTAGGGTGGAACCCTAGGGGCCGATCTTTAACGATTTAGAGGGGATCCCGCAAAGAACACGAGGGGAAACATGAGGGAAATCACGAGAGGAACACTCAAGAACAAGTCCAATCACACATCCACTAGACAATCAAACACACAAGATCCAGAAGGGTACATGAACAACAAAGAGAAAGATACAAGGTAGAGTTCATCCCAAATCCAAAGGAGATGGGGGCTTGATGATCTAGATAGATCCTTCCCCGATGAGGGTCTTGATATCCCTTGGTGTCGGTGCAACAAACCCTGGGTCTGTTGCCCTGACTGTGCACAGGCACGAGAACAAGATTACAACACCAAGGTCGTGCCAAGATACAAGAGACCAAGATCTTCGAAGACCTAGCATGCTGATTAAGAAGGCCAAGACCAAGACAGAGAAGCGAGACACCACCGGGAGAAAAGCCTCCCTTGCCAAGCGGGCAGACCTGGCAAGGACAAGGGCTCCCCCGGAAGAAAGCATTCAAGACGTCCTGGCAGGGCCTGCCGGGACTCACGAGGGCAAAGACACCTCACCAAGCCATCTCACCACGACCCACGTTGTTGATCAATGCGGTGTCAAGCCGCAAAGTGACTAAGTGGCAACCATTCGCCACATGGCGGCCTCTTTCTACAGGAAATACCTACAGATGACACCCGTCCTGCGACGTGTCAAGCAAGCAGGCATGGAGCTGGGAAGACGAGCCCGGCAAGGCTTGCCAGGCAAGCAACGATGTGACGTTGAGCGGTGCATTTAATGCACTCTGTCAGCCTGTAGAATTAGGTATGATAGCACTGTTTGCTATCTTATCAGTGCATAATGGTTGTTTTGCCACTGTGGTGACCCCTTAACCTATAAAAGGAGGCCCATGGCAACCGTAGCAAGGGTTGGAAAGTTGAACACCCCCACACTCGTACACGCGTAGTCACTGCCTCCCCAGGGCGAGCCTGTCGGGCAAGTGTGCTACGCTCCACCACCACTTTGGGTTTTACGCCTCGCGGCGGCCCGAACCTGGGTATAATTGCCTGTGTGATCTCTGCCGTGCTGCCCCACGTTCTCCTGCTCTTTGTGCAACGCAACATCCCCCCTGCTAAACCAGCAAGGGGCCCGTTGGCCCCATAGGTGGCCGTGGTTTCCCGCGACATCTTTGGCGCACCAGGTAGGGGGCATCGCTTGCGCGAACCTGAAAGGGTGTGCAGCGCATCATCTTCATCACCATCTTCATCTTCGATGGCGCCATTGGCAATGGCGCCCAAGAAGAAGCCCGGTGCTACTGCTCACCCATCCACCTCGAAGGCACCGCCGCCCGCAGCCACCGATGCTGCGGGAGACGCGGAGGCGCATGAGAGTGTGGATGCCGTTGGGGCTGTGGTCGGGACAGGCGGCACCGTCACCACTTCCCCTACGATCGAAGGAGGAGCAGGAGATGCCGGAGGAGAACAACATCAGCAACACCCCGATGGCCACGCTCCGCGAGGTACGGGTGAAGGGGCTACTCCATCCACACTCCTTCCCCTCATCGACGGGCATAGCCGCAGCAATGGCACTCGGTCCGGGACGAATCGCCGCCCTCCGGCCGCCCCCACCATGGGGGCGGCCGCAGCGCGTGCACCTCCCCCGGGATGAGTCGACCAAGCTGTTGCGCCTAGTGGAGCTGCTGACCCTCAAGCGCCATCACCGCGCCACCATGCCATCCAGGTGGCCACCCCGCAACAGCAGGGACGTGATATGGTCGCTGCTGGCCCCGTCAGGAGCCGAGCGACGGCACGATCTGCGTCATCATCGCCCATACCAAGTACTACTATGGAGGCCATGGCGCGGGCTCAACTGCTGCTGAGGTTTCCACCAGTGGCCGAGCAGATGGATGAATGGTGTGCCACCATCCAGAGCCTGCTCGGCTTCGCCGAGGCTGGGGGCTCGCAGCGAGCTGGCCCGCCACGGCCTCCCCAAGCGACGACAACGGCCCGTGCTGCTGGTCGTATGGAAGGGGCCACCCCCACGGTACAATCCCCGCCACGGCAGCTAGCGCGGGCGTAGCGGAATCAAGAACCTGATGGCGTCTCGACGGCCTCTTCTGACCCTCGAGCGCGTCTAGGCTGGCAGCGTGCCCCGGAGGACAGGCGGAGGGGAGACGCGCGCGTTGTCGTTGAGCAACGCCGCAATGCCCACCGCAGGGCTAATGGGTGTGACGGTCCCGACGTCGACGAGCCTGCACTCGATACTGGCGCCTTGCCGTTCTTCAAAATCTTGAAGAAGGTAGGGCCCATGAAGTGGACTCCAGAAGCAGATGCGGCTTTGCAAGAGTTGAAGGCCTACCTATCTTCTGTGCCCACCTTGGTTGCTCCCAAACCGCAAGAGCCGTTGCTGCTATACTTGGCGGCAACCAATCAAGTGGTTAGTGCAGCCTTGGTGGCGCAGCGGGAAGTGGATGAAACAGAGAGTGAGCAAAGACCGGCAGAGTCAGATAGGGATCAGGACAGAGGTAAGCACGGCAGCGAAGACAACCCCAAGGACATGGCAAGGAAGAAAGTGGTGCAGTGCCCAGTGTACTTCGTTAGTTCCCTGCTACATGGGGCTAGATCGAGGTACTCTGGTGTGCAAAATTTGATCTTTGGCCTCATCATGGCCTCAAGGAAACTGCGCCACTACTTCCAAGCCCATGAGATCACGGTTGTCACTCACTTCCCGTTGCAAAGGATACTCCAGAACCCTGAGGCTACTGGCAGAATAGTGGAGTGGGCTTTGGAATTATCCAGTTTTGGTTTGAAGTTTGAGAGCACATCAACAATCCAGAGTAGGGCATTGGCAGAGTTTATTGCAGAATGGACGCCAACCCCTAACGAGGAAGTGCCAAAAACAGTTATCCCCGGCAAGGAGGCGCCCCAAGAATGGATCATGTATTTTGATGGTGCTTTTTCCCTACAAGGTGCAGGGGCTGGCGTGCTTCTCGTCGCTCCTCCGGGGAACACTTGAAGTATGTCGTCCAGATGCATTTTGCTCGGGAAGAGGCAACCAACAATACAGCAGAGCATGAAGGGCTCCTTGTCGGGCTCAGGATTGCCGCAGAATTGGGAATCAAGAAGCTGATCATTTGAGGAGACTCACAGCTTGTGGTGAGACAAGTCAACAAGGATTACCAAAGTCCATTGATGGAGGCATACATTGAGGAAGTGAGAAGATTAGAGGAGCACTTTGACGGGTTGCAAACAGAACACATACCTCATGCGGAAAATAGCATAGTTGATCACCTATCAAAGTTTGCTGCCCAAAAGCTTCCTGTGGAACCAGGAACTTTTGTTCTCCATCTTACTCAGCCCTCCGTATCCACAGCAACAATGGCCCAGAAAAGGAGAAAGCTAGACTCCGGTAAGCCTCTCCCGGTAGAGCCATCCGCTCCTGGCAGGGACCCTGCCGGAAACAACTCCTCACAACCTACTGGACTGCACCCTCCAGCCGGACCCATGGTCCCTGCGAATGAGGAATGTGCCCCCGCAGTTGAGGAGGTGCCGCTAGTCCTTGTTGTTGAGCCCCAGGCTCCAACTTGGGCAAGGCACATAGTCCACTTTCTCCAAACCGGAGAACTCCCCAATGACCAAGATGAGGCTGAAAGAGTAGCCCGGAGGGCCAGTATGTACCAGTTTGTCGATGACACTCTATACAGAAGGAGGCCCAACGGTGTGAAATTGAAGTGCATCTGCCGGGAAGAAGGGAAGGAACTGCTGGCTGAGATACACAAAGGCATGTGCGGCTCCCACACTGGATCAAGGGCACTGGTTGGGAAAGCATTCCGGCAAGGATTCTATTGGCCCACAGCCCTCCAAGATGCGGTTGAGCTAGTCACCAAATGTGAAGCCTGTCAGTTCCATTCCAAGAAAATCCACCTGCCTGCCCAAGCTCTTCAGACAATCCCTTTATCATGGCCATTTTCGGTCTGGGGGCTCGATATCCTCGGCCCTTTCCCCCGAGCGATCGGGGGCTTTGAATTCTTGTTCGTTGCTATCGACAACTTTACAAAGTGGCCAGAAGTTGCTACCATGAGAAAGGTGACTGCTCAATCAGCTATCAAGTTCTTGAAAGATTTGGTGTGTCGTTTTGGAATCCCGGCAAGGATCATTACCGATAATGGCACCCAATTCACGAGCCATGCCTTCATGCAATATGTTCATGCCCTCGGAAGCAAGATCTCATTTGCTTCTGTCGCACATCCCAGAAGCAACGGGCAAGCTGAGAGGGCGAACGCTAAAGTGCTGCGGGGACTGAAAACAAGAACCTTTGATACGCTGCAGAAGAATGGCAGGCAGTGGATCGATGAGCTGCCGGTACTTCTATGGTCCCTCAGAATGACACCAAATCGAGCTACCGGGCAGACTCCTTTTTCCCTGGTCTATGGGGCGGAAGCAGTTATCCCCACGGAACTCATTTACGGGTTGCCTCGAGTGCTTGCCTACGATGAAGTAGTGCAAGATCAGCACCAGCGTGATGATGCTGTGCTACTCAAGGAGAACCGTCTCCGGGCTGCTACGCGTGCTGTACGCTATCAGCAAGCCCTGCGTCGCTATCATAGCCGCAGGGTTCATGCCCGGTGTTTTGAGGAAGGAGACCTTGTCCTTAGGCGCGTTCAGTCCGCCAAGGGTACAAACAAGTTGACGCCGAAGTGGGAAGGCCCTTACCGGGTAGTACGAGTCACCAGACCTGGCGAAGTCCGTCTGGAGACCGGAGATGGCATTCAATTGCAAAACTCATGGAATATTGAGCATCTCCACAAGTTCTACCCGTAAGGCATGGCTGTCGGGCCCTGCCCGGCAGCCACCCTTTTGTACAGGCCTTGCCTCAGTTGCATGTAACCCCTTGTACAAAGCCAGGCGATGACCCTGAGCACCAGAGAAATAAACGAAGCACTAGGAGGCCCCTGACCAAGTTGCATGCATGCATAAGCATTCCAAGAGCATTTGCATAAGCATTTCATGAGCATTTGCATATGCATATAGATAGGATCGCATCCTGCATCATTCTCTTCTGCATAAAGCTGTAGGTTCCTGCCGAGAACTCGGTTTCTGCGAGAAGATGGGGAGACGAACCAACGCTGCGATCCCCGGCGAACCAAACAGATTAGTTCTACCTCTTATCCATAAGTGTTCTGTAAGCTAAAACTTGTGCATAAGAAAACCCCGCCACTCTTCGAAACTTAGGTGCTCCCATCCCTGGCTCGAACGTTGCTTCGGCCTGGATGGTCGTAGTGGCCTTTGATGAAAAGAAGTTGGCGGGGGGCTTGTCCCTCTATTTCTTGCCGGTAGGCTCAGTTCCCCAGCAACGAAGAAAGGGTACCGGCAGGATAGCCTGCCGGGGAAAACTCATTTATTTAAAATAAAGAGGCATTTCACCTCTGCATGGACATATACATGCACGAGTTCCCGGCAAGGTTCATCTTTTTCATTAATATGCTGGTCATACAAGTACAAACCTTACAGAACACAGACATGGACTTGAGAGATTACATTATTTGAACTAAAATTTGGCAAGTACCGGCAAGTTTAAGATTGAAAAAAGATAAGTGCCATGTAATCTCCTCTTTTCGTTTTCCTTCCACCAGGCACTGTGGAGGAAGGAGGAAAAGACGAGAAAGGGCACCCAAGCAGGAGCCCATCCCGGTCCCGTCGCAACCCACCTGGCGCAGCCTGACAAGACCGGGAGTGGCGAGGCTGTGAAGGAGGAGCGTGGGAGCAGGGCGGCGTTCCCTGGTCACCACCTCCAGGACCAGCAAGAAGCCCTGGCTTGGGCCCCGGTGGAGTCATCCACCAAAGCTCAGCCGGAAGACTGCTGGAGGGGAGGCGAAGACACCAAGGGAACATCCCTCACCGGCTGTCACCCAAGGAGGCTGGTGATGATGGTGCCAGGGAGGGAGGGGAAGAGCAGAAAGACGAGGCGGCAGGTCCTCGGTCGAAGGCAAAGGCATCGACGCCATCGTACTCCAACCTGACCTCCCACCACACGCCTTCCCTCATTTTCTCTCCGTCAGCATCGCCTTCCGGGAGCGCCAGGACTCCAGCCTGACACCTTCCCCGGAGAGACGGCGAGCGACCAAGATGGCCAGGGGGCTCGGGACACGCCCCTCCCCGCCTTCACGGGCAGGAAAGCGCGCCTCTCATCGACGTCATCCCCACGGCTCCCGGATGGGGGTAGTGCTGGGTTTACCGACGATTCCCAGCCCTGCCTCCCGGGCACGCCCCAGAGACGCCAAGGACCCGATCGCCAAGACCATGAGCGGCGGTGACCCGAGGCTAGACACCGCACTACCCAACGGGCAGATGACCGTGGCAAAAGGAGCAAGCATTCCCTCACAACGGGAGAGCTTGGTATCTCCCGCACTATGAGCAGCCCGTCCACGACGCCTTCTCCGAGCATGGACCAGGCTCACTCCCCAAACGCCAACACTCAACAACTCTAGGCGCAAGATGGAGCCCGGAGCTTGGCCCCGGGCCCTTCTCTTCAACATGACCAATGAAAGGCAGAAACAAGGGAAGAAAGGATCCGGAGATGGGTGGCTCGGCTCTCCCTCCGCCCCTCCTTTTATAGGCGGAGCAAGAAAGGGAGCCGCTCCCTCAACAAGCAATCGCCGCCCCTCTCCGCTAATTCAAGAAGACCGGGCCCTCGCCTTGATGCTCTCCCGCGCCACGCGCCTCCGTTACCTACCCCACGTGATGCATGCCGCATACATGGCTAAGGATAAGGGCGTGGTGGGAAGAGTGAATTGACAGTTTCTACCCCGTGTGTTAAAGTCATTCATGGGCCATTGCAAAGATGGCCCCACCACGATTGGCTTTACACGACGCACAGGAAAACCGGAAACTGGCCCAGAATCAAGATTAATGAAGAAGCAAAGAAGACTCCAAGAGATCAGCCTCTTCAGCGCCCTTGCCTGTGCACTTATTAGGACCTACCCCGACGACGCCCGGTAGTGCGATCGAGGCAGGCCCGGGGGCTTCTGTCGGTGCAACAAACCCTGGGTCTATTGCCCTGACTGTGCACAGGCACAAGAACAAGATTACAACACCAAGGCCGTGCCAAGATACAAGAGACCAAGATCATCGAAGAACCAGCATGCTGATTAAGAAGGCCAAGACCAAGACAGAGAAGCGAGACACCACCGGGAGAAAACCCTCCCTTGCCGGGCGGGCGGACCTGGCAAGGACAAGGGCTCCCCCGGAAGAAAGCATTCAAGACATCCCGGCAGGGCCTGCCGGGACTCACGAGGGAAAAGACACCTCACCAAGCCATCTCACCACGACCCACGTCATTGATCAATGCGATGTCAAGCCACAAAGTGACTAAGTGGCAGCCATTCGCCACATGGCGGCCTCTTTCTACAGGAAATACCTACAGATGACACCCGTCCTGCGACGTGTCAAGCAAGCAGGCATGGAGCTGGCAAGACGAGCCCGGCAAGGCTTGTCGGGCAAGCAACGATGTGACGTTGAGCGGTGCATTTAATGCACTCTGTCAGCCTGCAGAATTAGGTATGATAGCACTGTTTGCTATCTTATCAGTGCATAATGACTGTTTTGCCTCTGTGGTGACCCTTAACCTATAAAAGGAGGCCCATGGCAACCGTAGCAAGGGTTGGAAAGTTGAACACCCCCACGCTCGTACGCGCGTAGTCACTGCCTCCCTAGGGCGAGCCTGCCAGGCAAGTGTGCTACGCTCCACCACCACTTTTCCACCATCAATCCACCAAAGCAGGAGTAGGGTTTACGCCTCGCGGCGGCCCGAACCTGGGTAAAATTGCCCGTGTGATCTCTGCCATGCTGCCCCACGTTCTTCTGCTCTTTGTGCAATGCGACATCCCCCCTGCCGAACCAGCAAGGGGCCCCTTGGCCCCATAGGTGGCCGTGGTTTCCCGCGACACTCGGGATCTTCTCCTAGATGGAGGTCTTGGCCTCCAATGGAGTAGTCTCTCTCTCTCTCAGGAGTAGAAGGTAGGAGCAAAGCTCACATACAAATGAGCTATCATATTTGCTGACCCTAACTAGAGGAAGGGGAAGGTTTATATATAGGCTACTCCACGAAGGGGTAAGTGGGAAAGGGAGATACATGGGCCTTTGGCCCGACTCTGCGCGCAGGCAGGCGCCGGATGTCCGGGCTGGGGGCCAGATGTCCGGCCGTTCGCGGGGCGCCGGATGTCCGGGGCACTCGCCGGATGTTCGGCCTGGCGGTGGCGGAATCTATTCTTCTCTGGATAGGCGCCGCCGGATTTCCGGGATGACGTCGGATGTCCGGGCTGTGGTATGGCACCGGATGTCCGGGCTGTGGTATGGCGCCGGATGTCCGACCGCTGATGCTTTTGGCCGTTTGTTGGGGCAGCTCCTGCGCGGCTGCCCAGGCACCGGATGTCCGGCCTCTGGCCCGGATGTCCGGTCGCCGTAGCTTCAGCAGCTCCGTCTTCGCTTCCACGCTTCCCTCGTGGATGGTGTAGTTGTTCCTTGGCGCTTGCACTCCTCCTCAACATCCGTCAAGCTCCAACAATACCTATGCATGCACACGGGAGAAGTGTCAAGTAGTATACCATCCTCGAAGGGGTCAAGTGAGCACGTGTAAAGGAGATGATTCACCTTTGGGTATGTGAAGTAGATGTCGCACGTGTCACTTGCCAAACGGACTCTTGGCATGGTGATGTTTGTAGGATGCTCCGCATCATCTCCCCCCCCCCCTTGGGAAAGATCCGACCTCAGATCGAAAACCAAATCACCATGGGAAAGAGATGGCTTCGCCATGTAGAAGCAGACTTTCACCAAGTACTCGTCATCTTGAAACTCGAAATGGGCACTCTCCAATGTCGCACCATCTAGTGATTCCATCAAAAGGAGTAAGGACAACAAACACTTGGAAAAACAAATGTGGTTAGCATTAATGCAGAACCAAGCATTCGAGAGGTGATTCACCAAACAAGTGTTGTCATCCTATAAAGCATATGGTGTGACAAAGAATTGTGACATGGCATGTAAGCATATCAATTGAGCACAATCAAGGATATCATGGAAACAAGCATGTAAATGTGAGGTAGTGACGCAATTATGTGTGACAAGAGAATAAGCATCTACCTCAAGGTCATAGCAAGCATTCGCAAATTGCTCAATGAAAGGTCTATGGTAGGCATATGAATCATTCACAACACCAACTAAAATGAAGTGTCTAAACACATGGGTCAAGTGCAAGACAATCCAAGCATGACGTGCATAGGGTGTAGTGAATATAGTGTGGCACTCAACATAATAGAAAGAGCAATTGTTCATCATGTGTGAGGCAATCAAGACAAGCATGTAGCAATCAATGGGACATGGCATATGTGAAGAAATGACATTGTTGCAACCAAGCATATGATAGGAGCAAGAACTCAACAAGTTGGATGCAACACACAAGGTATATATGTCATGAGGCATGGCAATGTGGCAATGACAAGTCGAAGCAAGATCTCTAACATGTGCGCAATCAAGTAGTCCAAGATGACCAATAAGTCTCATGGTGCAAGCAACACAAGTAGTATGATCCACAATATTCATGCTCATGGTTTGGGGGTTCTCAAAAGAGAAGGATGTCACCTTGAAAGCATGTCCTTGTGCGTCCTTCACAATACCGAAGTGCAAGCAAATGTGGTGTAGAAGCGAGTCATGGTAGAATGTATGAGGCTCGCTCTCAAGAGCTCGAATGGTCAACTCATGTGAAGTGGAAGTCGACACAAAGTCCAAGTATCCTACACATGCACACAACAAAACAAAGAACATATGTGCATGGTAGATAAACACATCATCCATCGTGATGGTTCTCATCTCTTGCACATAATCATTAGTAGCAAAAGTGCATGAAGAATATGATGCAACAATCTTTATGTTCATGGCACTAGGCATATGGTGCAAAGAGGTAAGACAAGCATGCTTCACAAGGAATATGTCAAAATCTCCAAATATATGCGAGAATGCTATGGGGGCAATCTCATTAGCAAGACTAAAAACATTGTTGCACTCAATACATGGCAAGTCATCTAGCATAAGAGAGGCAACATATGGAGATATATGACAAGAAGCAATAGCAATCAAGTGCAAAGCATGGCAATAGTGGCTATCAACCGCATGAAATGAGCAAGTATGAATCATCAGTGATGCGACAAAGCAAGCAATCATAGTAATCAAGTTGTGCAAGCTAGTAGTGCGAAGATGCAACATACTAGAGGAAATCATGGCAATCATGTCATGTGAGCAAATAATAGGCATAGACAATGCACATGACATATCGCAAGTACGAACACAAAGCAAGATCATAGTATCATCACAGGAATGGGGCACAAAGCAAACATGGCAATAACAAGTGATATCTCCACCAAGCTTGCAAATACACATACAAGTACGAGAATCAATCATCATGTGTAATGCAAAGCATGGATCACAAATGCATGTCAAAGGCATAGTAATGAGCATATCATGCAAAGTGAACATGGCAATATGGGAAAATGATACATAATGGACAATAAGACATAACCATGTGAGGGCCATGTAGAAGAAATGCGCGAAGTCTTTGCGCGAAGAGAGCGGTGGGAAAGACAATCCATGGGATCCCAAGTCATCATTGCTCTCTAGAGCTCGTTTTGTCAACTCATGGGATTGTGAGGTTGACAAGTATTCATGGGTACCTACACAACAAAGACACAAATGAAAGAAATTGTGTATGTGGTAAATGTACACATCATCCATCATGATGTGTATGTGCACGTGTGAGTTAGTACAAGATAAGCATCGCTCAAAGAAATTTGATGCATGGTATAAAAACATGTCATCCATCATGAAAGAATAGTTATTATGTATGACACAATGGGGACACAAATTGAGAATGCAAGTATATGGCACATCAATAGCATGTTTATTCAAGGGGAGCATATTGTGCACATAATTATTGGGATCATGCAATGGATGGGATGGATCAAAATCTCCTAACATGTATGAGGAAACTATGGGGGTCTCCTCATGAGCAATATTGGAAACATCATATGGAGAAAATGGACAACATCCAAAACAATGCATATCCGAGGCTAGGTGGTCATGGCATGGCATATGAGATAAATGATGCAAAGGGAGCATATCAAGATCATCACAAGAAAAACAAATGCCAAAAACCATGGGCTTGTCATCTATGCCATATGTGCAAATTGGGTTTATTTTAATGGCATATGCATAGTTACTACGAAGAGATTGCAAATATGACATATGATTGATCTCATGAATAGCATATGACATGTCAAGCGGATTGTCAAACATGATGTGACCAAGAGAATTATCGCAATAAATCCTATGTAACATGGCATCACAAGTAATAGACTCCACATGAGAGTCATCATACTCATCATAAATGGGCAAATCATCGCATGGGGAAATCATACTAGCATGAAGCATGGTAATAGGTTGATCAACATCACGCAAGCAATCAATGTCAACAATGTCCACTAGTGGGACAAGAGCATCACCATCACCTGTGTTACCTTTTTCATTCCACTCAAGTGGTGTAGGTGAGGTGGGAAAGACCAAAATGGTGGTCATCTTCATCGTGATGGAACCATGTGGGGGTGCATCATAATCCACCATGGCCATCGTCTTGTCCATAGGAAGGACGAAGTCGTCGAGGATCAGCGCATCATCATATATGGGACCTAGCACCAAATGAGAAGACATAATAGAGGTAGAGGTTAAGTCATTAGAGTTCAAAATGTCCTCACATCACCTATCAACTATCACACTCTCTCTATGTGGTGGCTCACTCACTCCCTCAAAGTAGGTGCACTCAATCTCACATATGGTGGAGTCACTCATCTCACTCAAGTGGTGGGGGTTGTGGCTCTCCTCACATGGGAATTGTGGCAACTCGTCATATATGGGGCTAGTGGTGAAGTCACTCTCACTCTCAATATGGTGGCAAAAGTCACTCAAATCATTATACGTCGGCGTGGTCGAAGGGAAAATCCCATGCTCAACCATCTCGTCACCGTTGCCGTGGATTAAGGCCGAAGATGGCACATCATCGCTCTCGCCTCCAAAGATGGAAGCATCCTCCTTGCTCGTCACCATGTCGCATGCCTCCAAAGCATGTTCCTTTATTGGCTCCATAGTCGTAGTCGTCGTCGCACGATCTTGAAAAAGAGTCGTGGTAGACTCGGCATCAGCAATGCCACAAAGAGGGATGGTGGTGAAGTCAAACTTGGGAGCATCGTCTTGGAGCTCATCGGGCTTGGACATCTTGGTGGTACTACCCTCATGCTCACTGCCATGGAGCTTGGTCGTCGCGAAGTGAGCTTGGGGTGGAGAAGTCTTGGCCTTCATGAGTTCTTGTTCTGCCTTGAGAGCACCAATGTAGTTGTCGTCGAGGGACTTGTAGTTCTCAAGGAAGATAGTCTTGGAGATGTCGTTGTTCAATCCCATCATGAAGTGGAACTTCATCGAAATGGGGCCGTGCACGCTGGCTCATTGCAAGGCATTCTTCATCTCCTTGAAGTACTCGTCAATGGACTTGGATCCTTGCATGGTGTTCTCCAATTAGCGTTGAAGTTGTTCTGTGTAGGTGGGAGGCACGAACTCTCGCCGCAAAGCTCTCTTCGTCTTGGGCCAACTCATGTCATAGCTCTCCGAAGGTGTGTGAAGCCACCATGTCGACGCGTAGTCGCGGAAGTTCGTTGTGGCGCACTTCACTTGATCTTCGGGAGGAACTTGATGTAGCTTGAGGTAGTTGTCCATCAAGCGCTCCCACTCGAGATACTCCTCGGGTTCTTGAGTCCCATACAAAGGAATTGCGTGGTCGGTGTCGAGGTTGTAGTAGCTCGTGGAAGTCGCGGCCTTGAGCTTGGGGGGCTTCTCTTGAGTGTAGTCTTGAGGTACTTGTAGGCGAAGATGCCGAATGGCCAAAGGCGAAGATGCCTTGAAGTCGCTTGGCGAAGATGCCAAGGTAGATGGTGAAGTCGTTGAGCGGTTGTTGGTGTTAAGCTCTTGACCTTCATGTTCTTGTTGGTGGTGGTGTCGATGCCGATGTGATCTTGCCGGAGATGGTAGCTCGAAGGCAAGTGCTCTTGAGCGTCTTCTCGAAGATGAGGAAGACCGCTTGTAGGACTTGATGAGGGCTTTGATCTCCTCCATTTGATCATCCATCTTGGCGTCCAAGTTGTTTTTCATGGCACCGAACTCGTCTTTGTTGTTGTAGACCGAAGGAGGTGTGCTTTGCCTATCCATCTCAAGACTCGAGCAAAGGTGAGTAGGAAATGAGATAAACAATACCAAGCTACCTTTTCCCAAAGTTGAGGATGTATCTCGTTTCACTCAATGTGAAATGAAAGAATAGTGGAATTGGTACCGGACTTGTTCACTCACACCTACAAAGTAAAGCTTATGGTGGAGCTCGGTGAGGATAGTGGCACAAAAATTTGATGCAAAATGTTGGCAAGGGTCAATAATGTTGAAAGAGATTCACAAATTCGCAAGTGAAATAAGTAGACCAATAGCAATATATGGCACACAGAAACACACACACGGATAGATAGATGGGGTCGTGTAACCAAGGAAGGAGCACAAAATGTGGAATCCATGGAAAACGCTCGTGTTGCACAACTCAAGAGAGACACTAGCACGATTGCTCAATAGGCGGATACGACACTTGTGCACAACCTATAAGATGCAAAATGTATGAACATTCTATCCCAAGTATGCTATGTATGTATGGTTCCCGGTGTTTCGCACACGATGATCCAAGATGATCAATATGGTAGTATGATATGCAATGTGGCGATGCTATGGCATTTGCTTACAAGCTCTTTGTTCACTTTTTTTCTTTGCTTAAAAGCTTATTCTTTTTTTGTATGGCCACTTTGCGAAATGCACAAACCAAGATAGCAATTGTGTATATGCAGGAACAATCTTGTGACACAAGGGATGATATGATGATACCAAGATGATATGGTATGTATGCAATGGAAGGGCGGATCGATGATCACTAATGTGCACAAGTAACGTTGCCGGCAATACTCAAAGGCTAGTCTCGATATGCAAGTGACGCAAAATGGGCTAGGGGTTATCAATGCAATGGCAAGGGGAATATACAATGATGTCGTCGAGGTTACCGTCCGTGCTGATGATGAGCGGTGGTGTTGCCGATGCTGACCCGTTCCTAGTTAGCCGAAACACCCTAGGACACGGAAAAACCGCAAACTCAAAATCTCCAAAGGCAAATGTCAAATGGTGGTAGCGGGAATGTGGTGGTGGTTGCGGAAGTATTGGAGAAAACCCGGTCAAAAAGGGTTATGGTGGTGGAAGGGTATGATGGGCTATACACGGTGTCAGAGTTGAAAGCACGGTCCCTAAGTAGCCGAAACACCTTAGGAGACACAACTCACAACGCAAACAAAATTGGGTTAAGTTGGGGTGGCGGAAGTGTATGGTGGGCAAGGTTATGCGGAAGTTATGGTGGTGGTTGATGAAGAAGCAACCATCCCTAAGTAGCCTAAACACCTTAGGAGACTCGAATCGCTACTCAAACAACCACTAATGCTATGGGGAACAAAATGGGTTAGGTTGCGGAAGTTGGTGGTGGTATAGCGCAGGATGTGGTGAAGGCCCTAGGCAAAGATGCCAATGTTCCAAAATTTTGATGGAGTCAAATGATGGTGGTAGTATTTTTGTGGGGTGGGGGATGTCAAGAGCTTCAAAACGAGCTAAAGAACATCAAAATCGGACTCCGGATGAATTAGTTATGGGCAAAGTGCTGAAATAAGGATGGCTGAATTCCCAGGGGTCGGACATCCGGGGGTGGGGGCCGGATATCCGGGGGCTGATGTCCAGAACCATGCAGATTTTGTGCTCCAGGAGCCGGATGTCCGGCCGAGGGCCCGGATGTCCGGCCCGACGATTCCTGGTCGGGATTTGGACTTCGAAACTCAATTGGGGCAGAAATTGATGATTTTGGGGGCAAAATATGATGGATTTCGTGGATGGAAAGTGGGGAAACTTGGGGGAAAGCTAGATCTACTCAAGACACAATGAATCCATGGATCAAAATCAACAAAACATCATCAAACCAACAAATCACAAAAAAAATTGGGGGCTATTTTTAGTGGGGATTTTCGAATTTAGGACGAAATCAACAAAATTAGGCTAGAAAACAAGGGGGTAGGGGCTCCAAATTCATGATCAACCTTGCTCTGATCCAAGATGATGTAGGGTGGAACCCTAGGGGCCGATCTTTAATGATTTGGAGGGGATCCCGCAAAGAACACGAGGGGAAACACGAGGGAAATCACGAGACGAACACTCAAGAACAAGTCCAATCACACATCCACTAGAGAATCAAACACACAAGATCCAGAAGGGTATATGAACAACAAAGAGAAAGATACAAGGTAGAGTTCATCCCAAATCCAAAGGAGATGGGGGCTTGATGATCTAGATAGATCCTTCCCCGATGGGGGTCTTGATATCCCTCGGGATCTTCTCCTAGATGGAGGTCTTGGCCTCCAATGGAGTAGTCTCTCTCTCAATAGGAGAAGGTAGGAGCAAAGCTCACATATAAATGAGCTATCATATTTGCTGACCCTAACTAGAGGAAGGGGAAGGAGTATATACAGGCTAGTCCACAAAGGGGTAAGTGGGAAAGGGAGATACATGGGCCTTTGGCCCGACTCTGCGCGCAGGCAGGCGCCAGATGTCCGGGCAAGGGGCCGGATGTCCGGCCATTCGCGGGGCGCCAGATGTCTGGGGCACTCGCCGGATGTCCGGCCTGGCGGTAGCCGAATCTATTCTTCTCTGGATAGGCGTCGCCGGATTTCCGGGATGACGCCAGATGTCCGGGCTGTGGTATGGCACCAGATGTCCGGGCTGGCCGCCGGATGTCCGGCCGCTGATGCTTTTGGCTGTCTGTTAGGGCAGCTCCTGCGCGGCTGCCCAAGCGCCGGATGTCCGGCCTCTGGCCAGGATGTCCGGCCGCTGTAGCTTCAGCAGCTCCGTCTTCGCTTCCACACTTCCCTCACGGATGGTGTAGTTGTTCCTTGGCGCTTGCACTCCTCCTCAATATCTGTGAAGCTCCGACAATACCTATGCATGCACACGGGAGAAGTGTCAAGTAGTATACCATCCTCGAAGGGGTCAAGTGAGCACGTGTAAAGGAGATGATTCACCTTTGGGTATGTGAAGTAGATGTCGCACGTGTCACTTGCCAAACGGACTCTTGGCATGGTGATGTTCGTAGGATGCTCCGCATCAGGATAGAGGGTATTCTTCTGAAGATGAAGCCATTTCGAGTAATCCAGATAGCCCAAGCTGCCAAAACAATAATTTCCATGTAGAAGGGTACAACAAGTAGATCTTTCCAATGACTGATCTCATGCTGTATGCGAAGGAAGTTAGGATTCCATGTAGGGCAGAGGTAGGACCAGCAAACTCTAGCAAACGGACAATGCAGAAAGAGACGGTCTCTTGTTTCGACAGTCTGTGGTCCACATAGGACACAGGTGTAGTCAAGCAAAAAAAATCTTACTATATAGCATAGCTCTGGTGTTCAACCGATTGTGCCGTAGCAGCCAAAAGAATATTTTGTGTTTGAGTTGGCAGCATGAATTCCAAACCCATTTGAAAGCAGGTATGACCACATGGTGACCTGTGAGAAGGTGATATGCCTGTGAAACCTGAAACCTTGTTGCATTAGCAGGGAACTGTCAGTGATCAGGTTCATTTGTTAATTCTATTTGTTGTATGAGCTCTGCCATTTCCTGAAATTGAGCATAAAGCTTCCTCGGATAAGGGCAGGTGGAACTGATCTGAAATGTCCTCCATCTCATAGATGGAATGTAGGGTGATGTGTTGATCTTTTGAGAAGGAATATAGATGTGGCCATAGTTGTTTTTAGTGCTATATTCCCATGAATCATTCCAGAAATCCAATGTAGTGCCATCCTCAATTTGACAAGCTGCAATCTCCTTATACTTGGGCAGAAACTTTAGGCATTCCTTCCACTAGAATGAATAGGACTTTGGTACTGTATGAGTGAGACCTTGAGGATAATGAAATTCCCAAGTAAGATTAACCCAAGGCAGATCACAATGATTCATGAATTTGTGGACCATCTTAAGCAAAAGACTGATATTTTCAGTGTGTAAATTAATCATGCCCAAACCTCCTTCCTCTTTTGGTCTACAGACTAGATCTCATGCAGCTAGAGGTGGTGATTTGCTCTCCAAGTCTTTGCCCCTCCAAAAGCAATGTCTCCTGTAATTGTCCACTTGCTCTATGATCCCTTTGTATAAGAGAAGGCAACTCATGGCAAAAGTGGGAAGAGATGACAACACAGCATTCACAATCAGGAGTTGTCCATCATAGCTCAGGTATTGTGAGCATGCATTCAGTCTTTTCTAGATCCTCTCAATAAGATACATAAAACATTCCATCCTGGGTTTATTGTCACTGAGAGGGACTCCTAGATAGGTGAAGGGGAAGGTCCCCACTTGAGATTGCAGAATGCGGCTTAGTTTTTTTATATCTTCCTCTGGAATATTGATAGCCAACATATTTGATTTCTAGAAATTGACTTTCAAACCAGAAGCCCTAGAGAAGAGACCCAACAGTGCCTCGAGATGCTGTAACTGGGCAGGGCAAGCTTGCATGATGATTAGGGTATCATCTGCATACTGTAGTATAGGGAAGTCAGGACATGATGCAGATATGATTGGGGCTTTGATGATATCTTTTTGCATTGCATCATTTAAGATAGTCTGCAAAAAATCTGCAGCTAAAACAAAAAGTAATGGCGAGAGTGGGTCTCCTTGTCTGACTCCCCTTTTGCACAAAAAATGCTTGCCTGGGACACTGTTTAAAAGGACAGTTGAACTGCCAGTTGATAAAATCTGCTTTATCCAATTACACCATCTAGTTCCAAACCCTTTCTTCTTAAGAATTGCTAGGATCATGCCATGCTTTATCTTATTAAATGCCTTCTCAAAGGCCAACTTTAAGACTGCAGTAGGTTTCTTACTTAAGTGGCACTAGGATAGGAATTGATAAGCCCAAGCAATGCAGTCTTGGATATCCTCGATTTGATAAAGCCATATTAGCTAGTATGAATCAGCTTTAGAATGATGGACTGGAGTTTGTTAGCCAGTAGCTTGGTGATCAACTTGATTGTGCAGCTCAATAAAGATATTGGCCTATAGTCATTAACTCTAGAAGCCCTAGTCTTTTTAGGGATTAGGGTGATGGAAACTGCTATTTATGATTTGCAAGCACAACTCACCTCTGTAAAACTGATCGCACAGGTCATAGAAATCCTTCTTGATGATATGCCAGCACTTCTTAATAAAATCAGTGTTGAAACTATTAGGGGCAGGTGATTTGTTGGAGGGCACATCCGTAATGACATTATCAATTTCCTGATGTGTGAATGGTTTTTCAAGATAATCTAGCCCAGAATGAGTTGGAATCAAGTTGAGCAACTCAGGAGAGATTTCACAAGGTTCTAGTTGTCCCAATCTGCTCTTAAAAGCATCATGCAACAATTGAGCTTTGGCTTTATGTTCAGACAGCACTGATCCATCAGCAGTAGTCAGGGTGGCAATACAGTTTGATATGTGTTGTATGGTTGCCAAAGCATGGAAAATTGAGAGTTTTCACTTCCCAGGGTGACCCATTTGATTTTCTCTCTCTGCTGCCAATAGATTTTCTGCTGCTTTAATAAAGTCAGCAGATGGTTTTTGAGATCAGTCCTAAGGGTAAATTCCATATCAGACAAAACTCTGTTATTTTCACGGGCATCTAGCATGGCAATCAAGGCATTGATATATGATATATCTTGTTTTAAATTGGATAGGATTTTTGCCCAGGCTTTGAGACTTTTCCTGAGCACCTTCATCTTTGCATTTCTCCTCTTGGCAGCATCACCAAAATGAATGCTTTATGTCCAGATAGACTCTACAAGTGGTAGGAATTGGTCATGTTCCAGCCATCTGTTTTCAAACCTGAAAAGATTCCCCCTTGGCATTGTTGTGTGAATACTGATAACACATGCACTGGTACCATTACATGCTATACAAATGGTTTTTACCCCCTTTCCGCGACGGAGTTTTAAACCGTCCCCTTGCCTATGTGTGCAATAGGGGGGTCCTTCCCACACGACCCAGAAACCGTCGGGGATAGGCAAGCGGCTACTGACGATTCCCATAGAATAAACATATATATGAGAAGTCGCGCATGTCCCACACATTATGCCTTGATGTTACGCTTCTGATCTGAGGGACATCCGAAATGATTACACTGCTATAGTCGTGTGGAAAAGGTGTATATCACAAACATTAAATCTACCGATGTGTTTGCGATAGGTACGTTACCGTACACAATTCAAAAATGTAAATTGTGTGTGGTACCTTTACTATCGCCAATGTGTCCATTTTCATAACTGTGTGCGATAGGTATTCGTATCACACACGGGCTCCATATATGCACCATCTTCTTTTTGTCCAATATTACACACGCATACAGGTTTGAAACGTTTGTCGTATTACCATGAATCGCACACGCATATGAGACGAAACCGTGTGTGCGTCCATCGAGCATCGCAAATGTTTCACGTCAAAGAACCGTCTGTTCTATATTTTTCATCGCACACGCTGTTCTCTTTCTAACCATGTGTACATTATTTTATTCGCTTCTGTTTAATTTTATTTTTCCCTGTAATTTATTATTAAAATTGGAAATTTTGAAATATGAAATGTGGAATTCAAATTCTCAAAACAATGGTTCAACAACCAATCCATAAATAAAATTCTCGGTACAATATGTTCAGTAATTACGGGATTAGGTAGCAATTAACTATGATGAACCGCAATATTTAGAGACGGTAAAGGTGAAGAGAGAAGTGTAAATCATTTTGGCTGCCGATGGTGTTGAAGAAGCGGAATGCCCATAATGTGACCTCCTGCATGCCATAGGCGCGAACAAATTTTGTCCAACCCCTTGTGACGATCGCCCGCCCATCCTTCACCGCCTTCAGGAAGATTACTAGACCATTATCATGGTAGTATGAATTATATACTTTAACCTTAGTTGCCTCCACTCCGGTCATGTAGTTTGCAAGGTAATCATCAGTAAATTGCTTCGAAAACCACTGAAAAGAGAAAACTTTCAGATATTCATGTCTAATTGAGTAACTCGTTGTGGGCAGGGGGAAAAGGCAACACGTTACTTACCATCCTAAAGTTCACTATTGTCTTGGACAAAGTGTAAATAAAGAGTTTAATTCACATCACCCGTCTCTTTCGTCTAACAATCTTTCTTAGTTTCCTCACTTGACGCTTATTCATGAATATCTCATTGCCCCATACACAAAAGGGATCGAAGCGTGGATCAGTACCGGTGATATATGTACCTACAGGCAACCAGTAAATGTTAGAAGGTAAACTGTGATTGCACAAATGGTGTAAAACATAACTCCCTCTGTTCCTAAGTACAAGTATTTTTAGAGATTTCAATATGAACTACATACGGATGTATATAGGCATAGTTTAGATTAGAATGTGGATTCACTCATTTTGCTCCGTATGTAGTCTATATTGGAATCTCTAAAAAGACTTATATTTAGGAACAAAGGGTGTATAAGACATGGGATGAAGCTAACCTCGACGACAAACAACAGCATCACCCATTATAGCCCTACGTAAGTACATGGAAAGGCAATGTTAACTACAACAGGGTTAACATCCACCAAAAATAGCAAATGGTAATAAAACAACATCAGCTATAGTGATATCTTGATTGCGAAAGAGTAGCACGGTAGCAAAGGGATGGATTAGAAAATGGATAGAATTATTTACTACAACAGGCATGTTTAACTACAGACAACCTTGTATAGCCATTGAAACTGGTATTGATAAAAATGAAGCTGACAGAGTTAAACATCACAAGGCAGGTGTTGCTAGAGCAGAGAATGGCCCGGTTGTCTATAAAAAGGTAGGGAAAATAGCTAAGATGGGTTAGGCATGTTTACTACAACATGATTAATACATCAACCATACAAAACATAGCCATTGCAACTGGTATTGGTAAGATTGAACTGGTCAGTTCATACTTGGTAAGTCCTGAGGGGTAGTTGCTGGGGCACTACATCTTGGCCAGAGCCTGCCCCAAGTCAGCAGAGGCGGAGGCGAGGTGTTCCTCCGGGTCAAAGCGTGGATTAGTGCCGCTGACATGTGTACCTACAAGAAGCAAGTAAATGTTAGAAGCTAAACTGCAATTGCACAAATGATGTAAAATACTGTAAGACATGGGGTGCAGCTAACCTCGACGGAAACAACAACACCTCCTATTATGGTCAGTTCATACTTGGTAAGTCCTGAGGGGTAGTTGCTGGGGCACTTCATATGGGCCAGAGCCCGCCCCAAGTCGGCGGAAGCGGAGGCGAGGTGTTCCTCCGGGTTGAAGCGTGGGTCACTGCCGCTGACATGTGTACCTACAAGAAGCAAGTAAATGTTAGAAGCTAAACCGCAATTGCACAAATGGTGTAAAATAATGTAAGACATGGGATGCAGATAACCTCGACGGCAAACAACAGCATCGCCTGTTATGGCCCTGCGTAAGTACATGGAAAGGCATGTTAACTACAACAGGGTTAGCATCCACCAAAAATAGCAAATGGAAATAAAACGACAGCATCTCTAGTGATATCTTCATTGCGGAGAGTAGCACACTAGCAAAGGGACAGATTAAAAAATGGATACAACTGTTAATTACAACAGGCTTAACAGCATCCTAAGTCATGTATTGTAAGTTTGCAGCTGGTATTGGTGAAATTGAGCTGGACAATTTATACTTGAACATCACACAGTGTGCAGTACTAAAAATAACAAGGCACGTTTAACTACAAGGCCTTTGATACCATTGATTTCAAGGCTTTACTGAGCATTCTGCAGGCCAAGGGCTTTGGCAGTAGATGGATCATGTGGATGAAACTCTTTTTCCAAAGTGCCTCATCTACCATACTGTTAAATGGAGTTCCAGGAAAGAAGTTTTATTGCAAGCAAGGAGTCAGACAAGGGGATCCCTTATCACCTCTTCTATTTGTCATTGCAGCTGATCTATTGCAAACAATCCTAAATAAAGCAATGAGACAAGGACTCATCTCCCCACCTTTGAACTTCACCACATGTCCAGATTTCCTAATTGTTCAATATGCAGATGACACCTTGGTGATGATGCAAGCTGACACAAGGCAACTGTTTTGCTTGAAAGCTCTGCTCAACACATTTGCAGATGCCATTGGGCTTAAGGTGAATTATAACAAATCAAATCTCATCCCAATCAACATGTCTGAGGATAGAGCTAAGATCATGATAAACACCCTCAATTGCAAGAGGGGAAGTTTCCCAATAACTTACCTAGGAATGCCTCTCAGCCTACAAAAACCCACTGTGGAGCAATGTCTACCCCTTGTCAGGAAAATTGCCAACAAACTCATGGGACTTGCCACCTTCATGACACAAGTAGGTAGACTATTACTAGTTAAGTCTATCCTTGCTTCCCTGCCAATCTTCTTTATGTGCTGCTTGGATATCCTTGAGACAATCAAGAAACGTATCATTAAATATCTCAGGCACTGTCTTTGGAGAGGATCTGATATGGAGGATCATAGACCTGCTCTAGTCAAATGGCAGACTGTCTGCAGGCCAAAGAATCAAGGAGGACTGGGAGTCAAGGATCTAAACACTCAGAATAAGGCCCTGCTACTGAAAAACTTGCATAAGTTTTACAACAGGCAGAATATACCTTGGGTCAACATTATTTGGGAAGCTTATTACAATGATGGACAGCTTCCTGGAGAACACATAAAGGGCTCATTTTGGTGGAGAGCAAACTTAAAACTGATTAATCTGTTCAAATCTATGGCCAAATGTAACCTGGGTGATGGAAATCAGCTGCATTTTGGTATGATCTCTGGTCCTCCAGCTGTCTGCATCACAAATTTCCAGAACTCCTGTCTTTTGCAAGGGATACACACATTACAGTTCACACAGCTCTGCAATCTGAATTCATGGAAGACCTGTTTCATCTATCGTTGACAACACAAGCATATCATGAGTTCTTGCAATTAGAGGATATCTGTGAAGGCATAAAAGCTTCAGGTCACATTAATTCAACTGATACCTGGAGTTACATTTGGGGATCTCAGCAGTTCTCCACTAAGAAAGCTTATAATGTCTTGATTGGTGTTACAGCTATTCCACCACACTTTCAATGGATTTGGAAAAGTTCATGGCAGCCAAAACACAAGATCTTCTTCTGGATGGTTTTGCATGATCGAGTGAATACAAGGAATCTGCTCAGGAGGAAAACTTTCTTCTTGGAATCATAGAATTGTGCTCTAATGAGATGTCAACATGAAGAAACATTATTTCACCTGTTCTGGGAATGCCCTTTTGCAGCTAGATGCTGGGATTTTGTTTGCCCAAACAGAGATGCACCAACATCAATCTGGGAAGCTATACAGGACATAACACATAAATTGGGTTTACCATTCGCCATGGAAATTGTTATCCTGGCATCCTGGGCTATTTGGATCTCCAAGAATAACTTGATTTTTGAAAACGTACAACCTTCATTTCACAGTTGGAGAGCAATCTATATCATGGACCTCAAATGGCAAAGTACAGAATCAATGAAAAATATGTTGCTCTATTCAACACATGGCTGGATGATGTCTGCTAGAACTACGTCGGTTTTTTCCCAGAGAGGGAGGTATGATGCACCACAGCGACGGTAGGTATTTCCCTCAGTGATGAGACCAAGGTTATCGAACCAGTAGGAGAATCACGCAACACCATGTAAACAGCTCCTGCACACAAAGAACAAATACTTGCAACCCGACATGTTAAAGGGGTTGTCAATCCCTTTCGGGTAACGAGATAGATAAAATTGTAGTAGATTGAAAGATGCAAATAAAATTCAGCGAGGTATTTTTGGGTTTTTGGATTAATAGATCTGAAAATAAAAGTTGCAAATAAATAAAAGAGCAAATAGCAAAATAGATCTTGAAGGCAAATATATTAAAGAAGAGACCCGGGGGCCGTAGTTTTCACTAGTGGCTTCTCTCAAGAAAAATAGCAAACGGTGGAAACAAATTATTGTTGGGCAATTGATAGAACTTCAAATACTCATGACGATATCCAGGCAATGATCATTATAAAGGAATCACGTCCAAGATTAGTAGACCGACTCCTGCCTGCATCTACTACTATTACTCCACACATCGACCGCTATCCAGCATGCATCTAGTGTATTAAGTTCATGGAGAAACAGAGTAATGCAATAAGAACGATGACATGATGTAGACAAGATCTATTTATGTAGAAATAGACCCCATCTTGTTATCCTTACTGGCAATGATACATACGTGTCGTTTCCCTTTCTGTCACTGGGATCAAGCACCGTAAGATCGAACCCATCACAAAGCACCTCTTCCCATTACAAGATAAATAGATCAAGTTGGCCAAACAAAACCCAAATATCGGAGAAGAAATACGAGGCTATAAGCAATCATGCATATAAGAGATCAAAGAAGACTCAAATAACTTTCATGGATAAAAAGATAGATCTGATCATAAACTCAAAGTTCATCGGATCCCAACAAACACACCGCAAAAAAGAGTTACATCATATGGATCTCCAAGAGACCATTGTATTGAGAATCAAATGAGAGAGAGAAAGCCATCTAGCTACTAACTACGGACCCGTAGATCTACAATGAACTACTCACACATCATCGGAGAGGCACCAATGAGGATGATGAACCCCTCTGTGATGGTGTCTAGATTGGATCTGGTGGTTCTGGAACTTGCGGTGGCTGGAATTGATTTTCGTCGACTCCCCTAGGGTTTCTGGAATATTGGGGTATTTATAGAGCAAAGAGACGGTGCGGGAGGCCCCCGAGGTGGGCACAACCCACCTAGGCGCGCCTGGGCCTCCAGGCGCGCCCTGGTGGGTTGTGCTCCCCTCGGAGCACCCCACCCCCCCACCCCCTAGGTGCCTCTCCGGCCCACTGGATGTCTTCTGATCCAAAAAAATCCACAAAAAGTTTCACTGCGTTTGGACTCCATTTGGTATTGATTTCCTGCGGTGTAAAAAACATGCAGAAAACAGCAACTGGCACTGGGCACTATGTCAATAGGTTAGTACCAAAAAATGATATAAAATGATTGTAAAACATCCAAGAATGATAATATAACAGCATGGAACAATAAAAAATTATAGATACGTTGGAGACGTATCAGCATCCCCAAGCTTAATTCCTGCTCGTCCTCGAGTAGGTAAATGATAAAAACAGAATTTTTGATGAGGAATGCTGCCTAACATGTTCATCACATATTCTTTTCTTAATAGCATGGACATGTGGACTTTTATATGGTTCAAAGCAATAGTCTAGTTTTGACATGATAACTTAAATACTCAAGCATATCAACAAGCAACCATGTCTTTCAAAATATCAACGCTAAAGCAAGTTATCCCTAGCCTGTCATGCTCAATCATTGATCTATTCATGAAACACACTCGAATATTAGCTACACCCAATGCTCAAATACGATCATAGTGCCCCTTAGTTGGTGCTTTGTAAGAGAAGATGGAGACCCAAATTAAAAATAAAAATTGCATAAAGTAAAAGAAAGGCCCTTCGCGGAGGGAAGTAGGGATTCGTAGAGGTGCCAGAGCTCAAAGCTTAAATTGAGAGATAAAAACATTTTGAGAGGCATATTTTTCTCACCAACGAAAACGACTTAGAGCTCCCAACACTTTCCATGCTAGATATATCATAGGCGGTTCCCAAACAGAAAATAAAGTTTATTCCTTTTTCCACCATTTCTTTCACTTTCCATGGCTAGCCGTATCTACGGGTGCCCTCCATACCAACACTTTCCAAGGAATTTATTATTTGACAACATAAAGTAAATTCATTTTTCATTTTGGGATTGGGCATCCCTAATACCTTTGCCGTACTCTCGTGCAATGACAAGTGGATAAACACTCATTGTGAGAATAACACATCTAGCATGGAAAATATCGGCCACCCCTCACCGCCCCGTGAGCGGTATGAGCACACAAAAGAGAAATTTATTTTGAAAATTAGAGATGGCACATACAAATTTGCTTAGAACGGCACGGAAATACCGCATATAGGTAGGTATAGTGGACTCATATGGCAAAACTAGTTTAAAGGGTTTTGGATGCACAAGTAGTGATCATATTTGGTGCAAATGAAGGCTAGCAAAAATATTGAGAAGCGCCCAACCAAGAAACGAATAATCTCGTAAGCAAGCATTAAGCATAAGTAACACCGAATAATGCACCATAAGTAAGATATAATTTCAATGCATAACTATTGACTTTCGTACTTGCATAGGGAATCACAAACCTTAACACCAATATTCTTACTAAAGCACAATTACTCATCAACATGGCTCACATATTATATCGTCATATCTCAAAACTATTACAAAGAACCAAGTTTATTTTTTCCAATGATCTTCATGAAAGTTTTTATTATATCCTTCTTGGATATCTATCACTTTGGGACTAGTTTCATATGTTGCTTTTAATAAGCTCAAACAAATATAAGTGAAGAACATGAGCATAATATTTCTTTCTCTCAAATTAATCTAAGTGAAGCAAGAGAGAATTTCTTCAAATTTTTACTAACTCCCAAATAAATCTAAGTGAAGCATGAGAGCATTTCTTCAAAAATAACAAAGCACACCGTGCTCAAAAAGATATAAGTGAAGCACTAGAGCAATTCCAAGGCTCTAAAAATTTAAGTGAAGCATAGGAGCAAGCATAGCATAGTTTTTGGCTCTCTCAAAAAGGTGTGTCCAGCAAGTATTCAAGACTTAAAATAAAAGGTAAAACAAGAAAAGACTCAAATCATACAAGACGCCCCAAGCAAAACTCATAATATGTGACGAATAAAAATATAGTTCCAAGTAAAATACCGATGGTCGTTAGAAGAAAGAGGGGATGCCACTCGGGGGCATCCCCAAGCTTAGTTGCTTGATACTTCTTGAATATTATCTTGGGGTGCCTCGGGCATCCCCAATCTTAGCTTTTTGCTAATCCTTATTCCTTCATCCATCGTAATATCACCCAAAACTTGAAAACTTCAATCACACAAAACTCAACAAAACCTTCGTGAGATCCGTTAGTATAAGAAAACAAATCACTACTTTAAGTACTGTTGCAAACCCATTCATATTTTATTTTTGCATTATATCTATTGTATTCCAACTTTTCTATGGCAAAAACTCTTCAAAGAAAACCATAAAATCATCAAAACAAGCACACAACGCAAAGAAAACAGAATCTGTCAAAAACAGAACAGTCTGTAGCAATCTGGATATTTTGAATAATTCTCTAACTGAAAAAATTCTGAAAAATTAGGAAAACGTGAGAAATTTGTTTATTCATCTTGTGCAAAAAGAATCAACTCAAAATCACTCTTGTGTTAAAAATAAGAATTGTTTTCCTGAGCGCAAAAGTTTCTATTTTTCAGCAAGATCAAATCGACTATCACCCAAATCAACCCAAAGGCTTTGCTTGGCACAAACACTAATTTAAACCACAAAAACACATCTAACCAGAGGTATAATTGGGCAAACACTCAAGAGCAGAAAGAAAAATATGAAAATAAATTTTATTCATTGGATTGCCTCCCAACAAGCGCTATCGTTTTATGCCCTTAGCTAGGCATAAGATTTCAATGATGCCCACATGAAAGACAAGAATTGAAGCATAAAGAGAGCATCATAAAACTTGTGACAAACACATTTAAGTCTAACATTCTTCCTATGCATAGGAATTTTGTAGGGAAACAAATTATCAAGACAAGAAATATTTAGCATATGCAAGGAAGAAGAAAGAAACAATAGCAATCTCAACATAACGAGAGGTAATTTAGTAACATGAAAATTTCTACAACCATATTTTCCTCTCTCATAATAATTACATGTAGGATCATATTCAAATTCAACAATATAGTTATCACATAAAATTTTCTCTTCATGATCCTCATGCATAAAAGTATTGTAATCTTCCAAGATAGTGGGATTACCATCAACTAAAGTCATGACCTCTCCAAACCCACTTTTATCAAAAATTTCATAAGATTGAACACTCTCCAAATATGTGGGATTATTTTTACCTAAAGTTGACACTCTTCCAAACCCACTTTCAGTATTATTGCAAACATTATTATCACAAACATATTCATTATGAGGCTCAAATAAATTTTCAACATCATAAGAAACATTATCACCCCAATCATGATCATTGCAATAAGTAGTAGACATAACAAAATTATTATCCCCAAGCTTGGGGTTTTGCATATCATTAACACAATTGACATTAATAGAGTTTATAATAACATCATTGCAATCATGCTTTTCATTGAAAGAGATATCATGAATCACTTTATCAATTTCTTCTTCCAACACTTCATCACAATCTTTGGATTCATAAATCTCAAGCAAAACTTCATCAAGATAATCTAGTGAACTCAATTCACTAGCAATTGGTTCATCATAATTGGATCTTTTAAAAAGATTAGCAAGTGGATGAGGATCCATATCAATAGATTTTTAGCAAGCGAAGATGCAAGCAAATAGAAGGCACATGGCAACACAAGCAAACATGAGATCTGACAAGAAAACGGCGAACGAAAAAGAGGGCGAATAAAATGACAAATTTTTGTGAAGTGGGGGGAGGAAAACGAGAGGCAAATGGAAAATAATGTAAATTGCAAGGATATGAGATTTGTGATTAGGAACCTGGTTGATGTTGATGATGTCTCCCCGGCAACGGCGCCAGAAACTCCTCTTGATGTCTGCTAGAACTACGTCGGTTTTTCCCCAGAGAGGGAGGGATGATGTAGCACAGCGACGGTAGGTATTTCCCTTAGTGATGATACCAAGGTTATCGAACCAGTAGGAGAACCACGCAACACCACGTAAACAGCTCCTGCACACAAAGAACAAATACTTGCAACCCGACGTGTTAAAGGGGTTGTCAATCCCTTTCGGGTAACGAGATAGATAAAATTGTAGTAGATTGAAAGATGCAAATAAAAGCAAATAAAATTCAGCGAGGTATTTTTGGGTTTTTGGATTAATAGATCTGAAAATAAAAGTTGCAAATAAATAAAAGAGCGAATGGCAAAATAGATCTTGAAGGCAAATATATTAAAGAAGAGACCCGGGGGCCGTAGTTTTCACTAGTGGCTTCTCTCGAGAAAAATAGCAAACGGTGGAAACAAATTACTGTTGGGCAATTGATAGAACTTCAAATACTCATGATGATATCTAAGAAATGATCATTATATAGGCATCACATCCAAGATTAGTAGACCGACTCCTGCCTGCATCTACAACTATTACTCCACACATCGACCACTATCCAGCATGCATCTAGTATTAAGTTCATGGAGAAACGGAGTAATGCAATAAGAATGATGACATGATGTAGACAAGATCTATTTATGTAGAAATAGACCCCATCTTGTTATCCTTAATGGCAACAATACATACGTGTCGTTTCCCTTTCTGTCACTGGGATCAAGCACCGTAAGATCGAACCCATCACAAAGCACCTCTTCCCATTGCAAGATAAATAGATCAAGTTGGCCAAACAAAACCCAAATATCGGAGAAGAAATATGAGGCTATAAGCAATCATGCATATAAGAGATCAAAGAAGACTCAAATAACTTTCATGGATAAAAAGATAGATCTGATCATAAACTCAAAGTTCATCGGATCCCAACAAACACACCGCAAAAAAGAGTTACATCATATGGATCTCCAAGAGACCATTGTATTGAGAATCAAACGAGAGAGAGAAAGCCATCTAGCTACTAACTACGGACCCGTAGGTCTACAATGAACTACTCACGCATCATCGGAGAGGCACCAATGAGGATGATGAACCCCTCCGTGATGGTGTCTAGATTGGATCTGGTGGTTCTGGAACTTGCGGCGGCTGGAATTGATTTTCGTCGAATCCCCTAGGGTTTCTGGAATATTGGGGTATTTATAGAGCAAAGAGGCGGTGCGGGAGGCCCCCGAGGTGGGCACAACCCACCTGGGCGCGCCTGGGCCTCCAGGCGCGCCCTGGTGGGTTGTGCTCCCCTCGGAGCACCCCCCAGGTGCTTCTCCGGCCCACTGGATGTCTTCTGGTCCAAAAAAATCCACAAAAAGTTTCGCTGCATTTGGACTCCGTTTGGTATTGATTTCCTACGATGTAAAAAACATGCAGAAAACAGCAACTGGCACTGGGCACTATGTCAATAGGTTAGTACCAAAAAATGATATAAAATGATTGTAAAACATCCAAGAATGATAATATAATAGCATGGAACAATCAAAATTTATAGATACGTTGGAGACGTATCACTGGATCACTTGACCTGATGGTCACCTAGTTATAGCTTTTGTTCTTCTTCTTCCTTTCTTTTCTGCTTCTTCTTCCTCTTATGTATTCCTTTTTCTTTCTTCTTTTATCACTTTTATTTCTCTTTCTTCTTCTTTCTTTTCTTTTAGGCTCTCCTCAAGCCTATTTTTACCTTTTGTATTTTTGCCCCCTGGGTTTTTTTAATATATAAAAATTGCAGTGGGGCATTGCCCTATTGTGTACAGTCAAAAAAATGCAGTTGACAGGGTTAAACATCGCAAGGCAAGTGCTGCCAGAGCAGAGAATGGCCCAGTTGTCTATAAAAAGGTAGGGAAAATAGTTAAGACGTGTTAGGCCTGTTTACTAGAATATGCTTAATATATCAACCGTACAAAACATAGTCATTGCAACTGGTATTGGTAAGATTGAACTGGTCAGTTCATACTTGGTAAGTCCTGAGGGGTAGTTGCTGGGGCACTACATCTTGGCCAGAGCCTGCCCCAAGTTAGTAGTGGCCGAGGCGAGGTGTTCCTATGGGTCAAAGCGTGGATCAGTGCCGCTGACATGTGTACCTACAAGAAGCAAGTAAATGTTAGAAGCTAAACTGCAATTGCACAAATGATGTAAAATACTGTAAGACATGGGGTGCAGCTAACCTCGACGAAAACAACAACACCTCCTATTATGGCCCTGCGTAAGTACATGGAAAGGCATGTTAACTACAACAGGGTTATCATCCACCAAAAATAGCAAATGGAAATAAAATGACAGCATCTCTAGTGATATCTTCATTGTGGGGAGTAGCACGGTAGCAAAGGGATAGATTAAAAAATGGATAGGACTATTAATTACAACAGGCTTAACAGCATTCTGAGTCATGTATTGTAAGTTTGTAGCTGATACTGGTGAAATTGAGCTGGACTGTTCATACTTGAACATCACACAGTGTGCAGTACTGAAATAAACAAGGCACCAACATGCTTAATACATCAACCATACAAAACATAGCCATTGCAACTGGTATTGGTAAGATTGAGCTGGTTAGATCATACTTGGTAAGTCCTGAGGGGTAGCTGCTAGGCCGCTTGGCCAGAGCCCACCCCATGTCGGCGGCGACGGAGGCGAGGTGTTCCTCCGGGTCAACATGCATAGCGGCCATCGCGCCATCGACCGCCAGCAGCTCCTCGACCTCCACGTGATATGTGGTTGGGCTTACGCGATGATGCTCTGGAGTAGAGGCGGTGGGGATTTGGAGGCATGAGCATGTTTCACATGCACCATTTAAGCAATCAGACCGGGGCCGTGATAGAGATCGGTGGGTTACCTGACTTGATCGACGAGGCTTGGGCAGAACATAGATGTGGTTGAAGTTGTGGTTGTGTAGACGGCGGTTTGAGCTGCCGGGAGGGGGGCAGGGTGGCGAGATATTGCAGAAATGTGATAGGTGAGGATGTGGTGGGAGGAATAAATTTCGAAATCGCGCGCCTATTGAAAATTTTGCCATGAAACTTGAAACTTGGGTGGGGGAAACACACAACGCAGACGAAGCGCGTAAAATACTCGTGTGCGAGAAAAGAGAAAATTGGCGGATCCCGTCTCCAAAAAAAATCTACACGTGTAGTTGATTAAATCAGTCAATGGCGGTCATGATGGTACGCTTGCTTTATTAGAAAACATAGCACAGGTAACTGACTTATGGATAATTAATGCAAAAAAACACACAGTACGCCATAGAAACCGTGTGTTTTGTGATCTTGTAATAATTCTTATATCTATCAGCATCTACAGCCGCACCTACAAATTTAAAAATATCTTTCATTGTAGCAGGGTTATTCAATGTACATGAACGAGGCAAAGGTGACACTCGATGAACAATCATCGGTTTATGAAATGCAATCAAGTGTCAATCTGCCTCGCTCACATAGCCAAAATTGATCCTATGCAACAAAAGAGAAGCTTGATGCCATCCACCGGCGCGGCTATTTAAGCCGGTGTGCGGCCAACCCGCGCGGCGAGGTGGGACTAAAAACCAGCTACGGCCAGCTCGTCTCTGGTGGCTGCAGGCGAACATTTTGGGAGTATTTAGGGTCGGGGTACGACTACGAAACTTCAGTGAACACATGCTAAGCAACGCTCAAAGCCCTAAAAGGATGCACTTATGAACATTGTACGTTAATAATAGATAGTACCAACTTAAATTAATAGATACTAGTAATTTGCTCTAAAACTAGTAAGTAGTACTGGAAGATGCTCATAATTAAGTATACAAACTTACGAGTGACACACGCACTAACTACTTCTCACATGCTGGCCAGGCGTAATCGTTCTCCTTTTCGGCCTTGTCGGCGGCAACCCACCGTGCTTGGATCTCTGCACAACTCTCATCAGCGTCGCGGTAGCTACCGCTGCGATCCTGGGAGGTGGAGGCATCGGGGCATGCTGGCCAGACATCGTCGTTCTCCTTCCCGGCCTTGTTGGCGGCAGACCATCATGCTTGGATCTCCGCCGAGCTCTCCTCAGCATGGCGTGCGACATCTTCTTTATTGCGCCGGTGGGACTCTCTTTTCTTGACTATTTTCTGCCTTTTCCGCTCCTTCTGTGTGGCTTTGGCCGCCTCTTGCTACACCGCCCATTCGTCCATGGCAGCTTCAAAGTCTTCCCACGTAGTTGTGCAGCCACGGGCGGCGATGAACTCGGCGCGGCGGGATGCCATCGCTTCCTTACCATGTGTGTGGTCGCGGGCGGTGAGGAACTCAGTGCGACGGGATGCCATCGCTTCCTTACCAGTTAGTGTGTGGCACAGTGCCATGAACGACGCTTGGAGAGAGCTCTGGGGCAGAGTGGCTGGACAACCTTACAGTGCGGTGGTTTTTTAGAGCTCAAGGACAAGCGACGAAGGAAATTTGGCTTCCCCTACAATCTTGGTCATTCATTATCGCACACGGTTCATTTCCGTCGCCTCCGGAAACAGTGTGCGCTCACCATATTGTGTGTTGCGTTCTGATTGGCTAGAACCCCAGCCTTGCGGATCACGCGTGTGCACCATAGGATGCACCGCGATCGAACGGCAATCCACATCCCTCTCATCACACCCGTCCAGCTATAGCTGGATTGGATTTATTATCTGCGCTAAATGTCTAGAAATGCACATAATCGCCAAAATATGGTAAATGAGCCCGGAAAAGTGCCAAATTTGAACACGGTGAATTGCAGGGTGTATGTTCATCGTAGAAAAAAACTCAAGGACAAAGGACGAAGGAAATTTGGATTCCCCTTCAATCTTCGTGATTTCCCTCTCGAAACCATGAAACTTCCTCGGTGATGGTTCGGTTTATGAAGGCGTGCATGACGACATAAGCCAAACCTTCTCAAATTTTCACCAGGGCATGGTGAGGCCATACCATGGCACCATGCCAGGCGTCATGTTTTCAAGCATGTCTTTCATTTTTCTATAGTTGAAAAACCAATAAACAACACGTTTGTGGTTGACTCTTGCCACACATATCCTTGAAATCTCTGCCCATTCCTTGTAAAAGGCATGAGAATGTACTAAATACCACGAGCATGGTTTTCCAGACTGTTTTGTGCACTTTTTCATGCACCGATTGTTTGAATTTGAATTATGTGCATTAATGTCTAGAAAATGCACATAATCGCCTAAATATGGTAAATGAGCCCAGAAAAGTGCCAAATTTGAACACGGTGATTTGCAGGGTGTATGTTCATCATAGAAAAAACTCAAGGACAAAGGACGAATGAAATTTGGATTCTCCTTTAATCTTGGTGATTTCCCTCTCGAAACCATGAAACTTCCTTGGTGATGGTTTGATCTATGAAGAACGTGCATGCCAACATAAGCCAAAGCTTCTCAAATTTTTACCAGGGCAAGGCGAGGCCATACCATGGCACCATGCCAGGCGTCATGTTTTTCAAGCATGTCTTTCATTTTTCTATAGTTGAAAAACCAATAAACGACAAGTTTGTGGTTGACTCTTGCCACACATATCCTTGAAATCTTTGCCCATTCCTTGTAAAAGGCATGAGAATTTACTAAATGTCACGAGCATGGTTTTCCAGACTGTTTTTGTGTAATTTTTCATGCACCGATTGTTTGAATTTGAATTATGTGCATTAATGCCTAGAAAATGCACATAGTCGCCTAAATAGGGTAAGTGACCCGGAAAAGTGCCAAATTTTAACACGGTGATGTGCAGGGTGTATGTTCATCATAGAAAAAGCTCAAGGATAAAGGACGAAGGAAATTTGGATTCCCCTTTAATCTTGGTGATTTCCCTCTCGAAACCATGAAACTTCCTCGGTGATGGTTCGGTTTATGAAGAGCATGCATGACGACATAAGCCAAACCTTCTCAAATTTTTACCAGGGCATGGCGAGGCCATACCATGGCACCATGCCAGGCGTCATGTTTTTGAAGCATGTCTTTCATTTTTCTATAGTTGAAAAACCAATAGACGACACATTTGTGGTTGACTCTTGCCACACATATCCTTGAAATCTCTGCCCATTCCTTGTAAAAGGCATGATAATTTACTAAATACCACGAGCATGGTATTTCAGACCGTTTTTGTGCCCTTTTTCAAGCACCGATTGTTTTAATTGGAGTATGTGCATTAATGCCTAGAAAATGCACATAATCGCCTAAATATGGTAAATGAGCCCGGAAAAGTGCCAAACTTGAACACGGTGATGTGCAGGGTGTATGTTCATCGTAGAAAAAAACTCAAGGACAAAGGACGAAGGAAATTTGGATTCCCCTTCAATCTTGGTGATTTCCCTCTCGAAACCATGAAACTTCCTCGGCGATGGTTCTATTTATGAAGGGCGTGCATGACGACATAAGCCAAACCTTCTCAAATTTTTACCAGGGCATGGTGAGGCCATACCATGGCACCATGCCAGCTGTCATATTTTTCAAGCATGTCTTTCATTTTTCTATAGTTGAAAAACCAATAAATGACACGTTTGTGGTTGACTCTTGCCACACATATCCTGAAATCTCTACCCATTCCTTGTAAAAGGCATGAGAATTTACTAAATAGCACAATCGTGGTTTTCCAGGTCGTTTTTGTGCACTTTTTCATGCATCGATTATTTGAATTTGAATAATGTGCATTAATGCCTAGAAAATGCACATAATCGCCTAAATATTGTAAATGAGCCCGAAAAAATGCCAAATTTGAACATGGTGCATTGGAGGGGGTATGTTGATCGTAGAAAAAAACTGAATGACAAACAAGGAAGGAAATTTGGATCCCCCTTTAATCTTGGTGATTTACTATCGCACACGGTTTATCTTTGTCACCTCTGTGAACCGTGTGCATTCACCCACGCATCCAAAAGGTAAAAAGAAAACCATCACCCCCTGCCCACTTTGTCCCCACCCACTCGCCGTGCACTGCTCCGCAACTCTGCACCTCATCAACTTCTATCACGGCGGCCACCCTTAAGCTCGATGGCTATCGTCGGCAGGCGGCAGTCGCGCTCCAAGCGGCACGGGATTTCTCCCCTACCGCTTGCCGCCGCCTATTTGCACCGACTTTCTGGACTCTGGTCGATTGGGGTTTTCCGTAGGATTGGACCGGGGATTTTTCTCATGAAGGTAATTAATTTAGAGAAATATTCACTCATCTCTTATCACAGTCCATCCGTCGCTGTTAATCAACCAGCGGAAATCGCCATGGATTCATTTTTCTTCTAGCTGATTCGACGGTTTTCATTCAAGTGTCCACAGTGCAAGCACAAATCGGGCAAGTGCGGTCGCGGCCAGTCAGAAATCAAGTTCTATCTCACCATACCAGATGACTTTAGGGAGCGCTCGGTATGCTCAATCTAACCCTACCACGGTTGGCATGGCCTAAATTTATGAAAATATACCGTATATTGCTACATTTGGATAAAAGGTACAGTGCCACATGCAGCCTGGATGTCGAAGATGATTTTTTTTCTAAATTAGGAAAATTAATGATCTATTATTCATTCAGTTACTCTCATATTTGCATCAAATCTTTGTTACATTCTATTTAATTATATATTTTTGTACTTTGCTTTCAGCTATATATTGTTCTATTCACTCAATTACTCCCATATTTGCATGTTGCTCTATTATTTCAATATATGTAATTAACGATCTCAATTTTCATTTCAAGCAGTACATCCCTTGTTTTGCAAGAACACGTGTAGAAGGAAGCCTTCGTCTTTACTTTGTTGATGACTCCATGGATGCCATATTGATAACACAGCATGGATTTACAATGACAGTTTGGGTAAAACTTTATAAAGATGGTCACTCCTATTTTGATGCGGACCTTTGGAGAAACATTTCTAAGTTTTATGAACTGAAAGTTGGCAATAAAATTCTAGTGCGTGCACCACAACCTGGTCTAATTAACATGGATGTTTACTTCCCCAACATCATCGGTCGATCATAGTCTAATCGAGGTTAGTGTTCTTTCAACTTTCTCCATGCTGGCATATATTACTTAGCAAAATCGGGGTATTTGTTCTGACTAACTGATCACTATTTAAGCAGCCAATTGTGATTTCATTTTCTAACTTTGTTCCTAGGCAGTAACAAATTCTATTTACCAATTTATGCCCACTATTCTTCTGCCATGTTCTGAATAAATAATCCCTTTCCACCTTTTAAGCAGGATATGTTGGATGCACAGTTAACAATCTGTGTGTTACTCGGCGTACCAAATTTCACTGGAAAGACTTGAAGCATGTCATAAAATTTGTTGATAATCTGACAGAGATAGCACAGCTTATGAATGTTGGATTTGGGATGGGATTAATTCTACCACTGGTGCACATATTGAACAAGACAAATTGTGTGCACAAAATGTTGGTACAAAGTCTTATTTTTATGTTGATGTTGAGAAACTATATATAGCTTCAACGATATGTTACAATTGGTTTTTATTCTATATTGCAACAGAAATTGCCCGTTGCAGCTGTTCCTGAATCGATTTCCCGGAGTGGTCGAATTACACTTGTGCCTGCTAATAACGCCAAAGTGATTGCAAGGTACTGCATTTCCCGCAGAAATGGAACCATTGAAATTAACAAGTTCTCGCTTGTCGTGGCAATTCATCCACATTGGAAAATTGGAGACACTATTCTACTCATGCTCTACTAAGGCACGGGAGGGTTCTTCCTTTTCATTGACGAGATGCCGAGTCGCCGTGATCAAGCTGCTTCCAGTGGATAGTTGTGGTTGTTGGCCCTCTGCCTCTTAAAATGTGCTAGTTGTTACTATGTTAAGTATGTAGATATGAACCATATGGTTGTCAAAATCGTTAAGTTCGGAATTGTTAAGTACCGTGTTACCTAGATCCGCCTTTTGTCGAATAGTGTCACCACTATATATATGTTACTCAAATGCTGTTAGCCAAGTTCTTAAATTTTCATGGAAAGTATTAGTATCGTACATAGTTCATTCAGTTTAAGCATGTGCCCGGTAGAGTAGAGGATGTCCATGTTTTTGACGTGGCGATCAGCACCGATGTCTAGAAGGCATTTGTATATTAATTGTCCATATTGCAAATTCAGATAATATACAGATAGGCCAGCCCATACAATTGACATATTTGACATGCATGAACAAATCAATCGAGCATGTATATATATATATATGCTTCAATTTTTTGTCCAGTGCCTAGTTCGACGAGTAATTTAAAAACCATTAGCTCGCTAATTTACAAGAATATAACAAACTGCGTGCGCACAAAAGAGCTACTGTGCACCTGACACCGACCCAGCAAGCACAACTGCCATCGTCCATCAGCGTGTCGATCCTGGGCTCAGGAGGAGCGGAGGCCGCCAAGTCGATGACCTATAAACCTTGGTCGATCGAGGCTGGGGCAGCCTCGACATCGAGGATCGCCGGTACTGCCTCGGCGCAGCGCTCACCACGGCTACCATGACCGCCGGGTCTGCCCCGACGACATCCAGCAAGATGACGTTGGCTCTCGCCAGGGCTACCATCATGGCCCGCAGACATGCCCCGACGACGTCCGGCGCTGCGCCCTCCTCCATCTAGGACATAAGCCTATGCCTCGTGCGGTGGCCGCCACTGCCGCAGTTGTCCTTGTGTCATCACGGTTCCTACTCCACCGCCTGCACCATCTGCCGCACTCTACACCGAGCCAGCAGCATCGCCCGCTGGCGATCTCTGTCCGCTTTTAGGACGACCCTGGCTAACCTGGCGGCTTGCTCGTACCGTGTTTCCTGCTTCCTCTGGCCGTCGTCGGGAGAGGCGGTGGCATGGCCGTCGACCGCCAAGCCGACCATCGCTCTGCCAGCCTCGATCCCATCGTCGCTCAACTCCATCCTGTCGTCGGTCGTTAGGGGCATGCCGGTATGTGTGGGTAACTAGCTAGCAAGGGGATCAATAGTTAGTCAATGCCGCCGGCCATTGTTGTGGTTATTTATAGCTAGCAGTTGGCTAGGGGATTGAGGTTTTTACAATTTACCCCTGCGGTTGCGCAGGAAGTCTTCGCTGGAGCACGGGAAGACTAAGTGAAGCACACAATTCCCAGCACACAATCGTATGTTGTTTCACGTGCTATCACACATGTGTTAGCATAAGGACACATATGTGTAACTTACAAATCATCACACACGATTACTCGCACCACGCATCATGTGCGATGCTCCTAGCCATCGCAAACAACTCGTTTGCATTTTCAAAGTTTTTTCTGCACACATAATCGCACACAAATGAACTGTAGTAACCATTTGTGTTATATTTTCTCATCGCAAACAGTTCATCCGAGTGACATGTTTGCCGCGTATCACACACATCTTGTTTACACGGATCGTTTGTGTTCTTTTGGCTCATCGCAAACAGTTCATCTATGTGAACTGTATGTCGCATATCACACACATCTTGTTAAGTTGAACCGTTTATGTTGTGTTGCCTAATCGAAAATAGTTCATCCGAGTGAACTGTATGCCGTATATCGCACACACCTTGATCTGGTTGACCGTTTCTGTTGCGTTCCCTAATCACAAATAGTTCATCCGAGTGAACTGTATGCCGTATATCGCACACACCTTGATATGGCTGTCTGTTTCTGTTGTTCTGGCTCATCGCAAATAGTTCTTACAGATTAACCATATGCCATGCATCGCACACGCAACTATAATCTGAATCGTGTTTGATGTCTCCGCCATCGCAAATGTTCCGTATCATTTTTGACGGTTTTTTACATCACCATTTGCGATTAATGCACACACAGTTTCGTCGAAGGGTCTCTGATTGTAGTGTCGCGTTAGTAGCATCCTGCAGTAGTGATGGGACATGATTAGATTTGGTCATGGCCAATGGAAGGGCTATGGTGTTTGGATATGAAAGAGTCCATGCAGGTGAAGTGAAAAACCAATCCAATCTTTCCAGAAGGGGATATGTTTGCATATTACTCCAGGTAAAGGTTCTTCCCTTGAGAGGTATGTCTACCATTCCATGCTTACTGATGACTACATTGAATAATAACATCTCATTGACATTGCCTTCGAGCTTGCTTCTATCATCAAAACTCCTGATGAGGTTAAAATCCCCAACTAGTAACTAGCCTGCCTCATCTGGCATCTGAATGCCATCAAGCTAGTTCAAAAAATCTAATTTCTTATCATCCTGACATGGGGCATAAATATTAGTTAAAGTCCAGCATGATCCACATCTAGTTGACTGAAGGCCCACTGGCAAGGCATACTCATTTTGAAAAAGTACCTCTCCAGAGAAAACTAAGGAACACCAGACAGTTGAAAGCCCACCTGATCTTCCAACTGATGGTAAAAAGGCAAAACTGTCAAATCTAGTAGGGCAAAATTTCTTGAGGAAAGCTAGATCAATGTGTTCCTTTTTGGTTTCCTGGAAACAAACCACAAAGCAAGAACTTTCAGTTATCTTGTTCTGAATGTGCAGCCATTTATCTGGGGAATTCAGGCCTCTGATGTTCCAATTCAGTACTTTCCAAGTTTGCTTTGTCATGGTGAGATACTAGTGCAGTGTGAGGTGGCTAAAGGCACTAGGCCCAAGCAACAACAACAACGAATGAGGACTGCGATGGACCAGGCCATGTCAACTGGGTACAGATCTATAAATAATAGCCACATGTGCATGCATCATTGGAAATGATCAAAAGAGTCAGCATTACATAATGGTTCAGAAAAGCAAAAGGCCAAGCCATTGCACTACGAAATCTATTGGAATAGAATCTGCAAATTCTTCCTCTCCTAGGGCCTCACTTCTTATTTGTGTTCTTCTTAGTTTTAGCATCATCATTATCCTTCTTGGAGATCTTCTGCTTCTTCTGCACTAGAGGTTTACTCACTGCCATACCAAACTTATCATATAGGCTCCTGACCACTTTCTTGTTAATGGGATGAGCATCAGCAGAACAAGCAAGGCATTTTTTATCAAAGCATGTCTTACCCTTGTACCCTTTGGCCAAATGCTTCATGTTGGGGAACGTAGTAATTCAAAAAAATTCCTACGATCACGCAAGATCTATCTAGGAGAAGCATAGCAACGAGCGGGAGAGTGTGTCCACGTACCCTCGTAGACCGAAAGCGGAAGCGTTTAGTAACGCGGTTGATGTAGTCGAACGTCTTCGCGATCCAACCGATCCAAGTACCGAACGTACGGCACCTCCGCGATCTGCACATGTTCAGCTCGGTGACGTCCCTCGTACTCTTGATCCAGCTGAGGCCGAGGGAGAGTTTGGTCAGCACGACGACGTGGTGACGGTGATGATGAAGTGATTCCGGCAGGGCTTCGCCTAAGCTCTCCGAAAATATGACCGAGGTGGAAATCTGTGGAGGGGGGCACTGCACACGGCTAAAAACAATTAACTTGTGTGTCCTAGGGTGCCCCCCTCCCCACGTATATAAAGGAGGGAGGGGGAGGCCGGCCGGCCCTCACAGGCGCGCCAAGGGGGGAGGAATCCTCCTCCTAGTAGGAGTAGGACTCCCCCCTTTCCTAGTCCTACTAGGAGAAGAAGGAAGGAGGGGGAAAGAGAAGGAAGGAGGGGGCGCCGCCCCTCCCCCTAGTCCAATTCAGACTAGGCCCATGGGGGGCGCGCGGCCAGCCCTTGGTTACCCCTCTCTCTTTCCCCTAGGCCCAATAAGGCCCATTACTTCTCCGGTGGTTCCGATAACCCTTCCGGCACTCCGATAAATATCCGGAACCTTTCCGGAGGCCAAATACTATCTTCCAATATATCAATCTTTACCTCTCGGACATTCCGAGACTCCTTGTCATGTCCGTGATCACATCCGGGACTCCGAACTACCTTCGGTACATCAAAACACATAAACTCATAATACCGATCGTCATCGAACGTTAAGCGTGCGGACCCTACGGGTTCGAGAACTATGTAGACATGACCGAGACTCATCTCCGGTCAATAACCAATAGCGGAACCTGGATGCTCATATTGGCTCCCACATATTGTATGAAGATCTTTATCGGTCAAACCGCATAACAACATACGTTGTTCCCTTTGTCATCGGTATGTTACTTGTCCGAGATTCGATCGTCGGTATCTCAATACCTAGTTCAATCTCGTTACCGGCAAGTCTCTTTACTCGTTCCATAATGTATCATCCCGTAACTAACTCATTAGTCACATTGCTTGCAAGGCTTCATATGATGTGCATTACCGAGAGGGCCCAGAGATACCTCTCCGACAATCGGAGTGACAAATCCTAATCTCGATCTATGCCAACTCAACAAACACCATCGGAGACACCTGTAGAGCATCTTTCTAATCACCCAGTTACGTTATGACGTTTGATAGCACACAAGGTGTTCCTCCGGTATTCGGGAGTTGCATAATCTCATAGTCAGAGGAACATGTATAAGTTATGAAGAAAGCAATAGCAACAAACTAAATGATCATCGTGCTAAGCTAACGGATGGGTCTTGTCAATCACATCATTCTCTAATGATGTGATCCCGTTCATCAAATGACAACTCATGTCTATGGCTAGGAAACTTAACCATCTTTGATTAACGAGCTAGTCAAGTAGAGGCATACTAGTGACACTTTGTTTGTCTATGTATTCACACATGTATTATGTTTCCGGTTAATACAATTCTAGCATGAATAATAAACATTTATCATGATATAAGGAAATATAAATAACAACTTTATTATTGCCTCTAGGGCATATTTCCTTCAGTCTCCCACTTGCACTAGAGTCAATAATCTAGATTACACAGTAATGATTCTAACACCCATGGAGTCTTGGTGCTGATCATGTTTTGCTCGTGAGAGAGGCTTAGTCAACGGGTCTGCAACATTCAGATCCGTATGTATCTTGCAAATCTCTATGTCTCCCTCCTTGACTTGATCGCGGATGGAATTGAAGCGTCTCTTGATGTGCTTGGTTCTCTTGAGAAATCTGGATTCCTTTGCCAAGGCAATTGCACCAGTATTGTCACAAAAGATTTTCATTGGACCCGATGCACTAGGTATGACACCTAGATCGGATATGAACTCCTTCATCCAGACTCCTTCATTCGCTGCTTCCGAAGCAGCTATGTACTCCGCTTCACACGTAGATCCCGCCACGACGCTTTGCTTAGAACTGCACCAACTGACAGCTCCACCGTTCAATATAAATACGTATCTGGTTTGTGACTTAGAGTCATCCGGATCAGTGTCAAAACTTGCATCGACGTAACCACTTACGATGAGCTCTTTGTCACCTCCATAAATGAGAAACATATCCTTAGTCCTTTTCAGGTATTTCAGGATGTTCTTGACCGCTGTCCATTGATCCACTCCTGGATTACTTTGGTACCTCCCTGCTAAACTTATAGCAAGGCACACATCAGGTCTGGTACACAGCATTGCATACATGATAGAACCTATGGCTGAGGCATAGGGAATGACTTTCATTTTCTCTCTATCTTCTGCAGTGGTCGGGCATTGAGTCTTACTCAACTTCACACCTTGTAACACAGGCAAGAACCCTTTCTTTCTTGATCCATTTTGAACTTCTTCAAAACTTTATCAAGGTATGTGCTTTGTGAAAGTCCAATTAAGCGTCTTGATCTATCTCTATAGATCTTGATGCCCAATATATAAGCAGCTTCACCGAGGTCTTTCATTGAAAAACTTTTATTCAAGTATCCTTTTATGCTATCCAGAAATTCTATATCATTTCCAATCAACAATATGTCATCCACATATAATATTAGAAATGCTACAGAGCTCCCACTCACTTTCTTGTAAATACAGGCTTCTCCAAAAGTCTGTATAAAACCATATGCTTTGATCACATTATCAAAGCGTTTATTCCAACTCCGAGATGCTTGCACCAGTCCATAAATGGATCGCTGGAGCTTGCACACTTTGTTAGCATCCTTTGGATCGATAAAACCTTCGGGTTGCATCATATACAACTCTTCTTCCAGAAATCCATTCAGGAATGCAGTTTTTACATCCATTTGCCAAATTTCATAATCATAAAATGCAGCAATTGCTAACATGATTCGGACGGACTTAAGCATCGCTACGGGTGAGAAGGTCTCATCGTAGTCAACTCCTTGAACTTGTCGAAAACCTTTTGCAACAAGTCGAGCTTTGTAGATAGTAACATTACCGTCAGCGTCAGTCTTCTTCTTGAAGATCCACTTATTCTCTATGGCTTGCCGATCATCGGGCAAATCAACCAAAGTCCACACTTTGTTTTCATACATGGATCCCATCTCAGATTTCATGGCCTTAAGCCATTTTGCGGAATCTGGGCTCATCATCGCTTCCTCATAGTTCGTAGGTTCATCATGGTCAAGTAACATGACCTCCAGAACAGGATTACCGTACCACTCTGGTGCGGATCTTACTCTGGTTAACCTATGAGGTTCGGTAGTAACTTGATCTGAAGTTTCATGATCATCATCATTAGCTTCCTCACTAATTGGCGTAGGTATCACTGGAACTGATTTCTGTGATGAACTACTTTCCAATTCAAGAGAAGGTACCACTACCTCATCAAGTTCTACTTTCCTCCCACTCACTTCTTTCGAGAGAAACTCCTTCTCTAGAAAGGATCCATTCTTAGCAACGAATATTTTGCCTTCGGATCTGTGATACCCAACAGTCTCCTTTGGGTATCCTATGAAGACACATTTCTCCGATTTGGGTTCGAGCTTATCAGGTTGAAGCTTTTTCACATAAGCATGGCAGCCCCAAACTTAAGGAACGACAACTTGGGTTTCTTGCCAAACCACAGTTCATAAGGTGTCATCTCAACGGATTTAGATGGTGCCCTATTTAACGTGAATGCAGCCATCTCTAAAGCATATCCCCAAAACGATAGCGGTAAATCAGTAAGAGACATCATAGATCGCACCATATCTAATAAAGTGCGGTTATGACGTTCGGATACACCATTACCCTGTGGTGTTCCGGGTGGCGTGAGTTGCGAAACTATTCCACATTGTTTCAAATGAAGACCAAACTCGTAACTCAAATATTCTCCTCCACGATCGGATCGCAGAAACTTTATTTTCTTGTTATGATGATTTTCCACTTCACTCTGAAATTCTTTGAACTTTTCAAATGTTTCAGACTTATGTTTCATCAAGTAGATATACCCATATCTGCTCAAATCATCTGTGAAGGTCAGAAAATAAGGATACCCGCCGAGAGCCTCAATATTCATCGGACCGCATACATCAGTATGTATTATTTCCAATAAATCTGTTGCTCGCTCCATTGTTCCGGAGAACGGAGTTTTAGTCATCTTGCCCATGAGGCACGGTTCGCAAGTACCAAGTGATTCCAAAAGTCCATCAGTATGGAGTTTCTTCATGCGCTTTACACCAATATGACCCAAACGACAGTGCCACAAATAAGTTGCACTATCATTATCAACTCTGCATCTTTTGGCTTCAACATTATGAATATGTGTATCACTACTATCGAGATTGAACAAAAATAGACCACTCTTCAAGGGTGCATGACCATAAAAGATATTACTCATATAAATAGAATAACCATTATTCTCAGATTTAAATGAATAACCGTCTCGCATCAAACAAGATCCAGATATAATGTTCATGCTTAACCCTGGCACCAAATAACAATTATTCAGGTCTAAAACTAATCCCGAAGGTAGATGTAGAGGTAGCGTGCCGACGGCGATCACATCGACTTTGGAACCATTTCCCACACGCATCGTCACCTCGTCCTTAGCCAATCTTCGCTTAATCCGTAGTCCCTATTTCGAGTTGCAAATATTAGCAACAGAACCAGTATCAAATAACCAGGCACTACTGCGAGCATTAGTAAGGTACACATCAATAACATGTATATCACATATACCTTTGTTCACTTTGCCATCCTTTTTATCCGCCAAATACTTGGGGCAGTTCCAATATAAAGTGACCAGTCCCTTTGCAGTAGAAGCACTCAGTATCAGGCTTAGGTCCAGACTTGGGCTTCTTCACTTGAGCAGCAACTTGCTTGTCGTTCTTGAAACTGGTGGTCTTGTTGACCATCAACACTTGATGCTCCTTTTTGATTTCTACCTCCGCAGCCTTTAGCATTGCGAAGAGCTCGGGAATTGTCTTATCCATCCCTTGCATATTATAGTTCATCACGAAGCTTTTGTAGCTTGGTGGCAGTGATTGAAGAACTCTGTCAATGACACTATCAACCGGAAGATTAACCCCCAGCTGAGTCAAGTGATTATGATACCCAGACATTTTGAGTATATGCTCACTGACAGAACTATTCTCCTCCATCTTGCAGCTATAGAACTTATTGGAGACTTCATATCTCCCAATCCGGGCATTTGCTTGAAATATTAACTTCAACTCCTGGAACATCTCATATGCTCCATGACGTTCAAAACATCGTGGAAGTCCCGGTTCTAAGCCGTAAAGCATGGCACACTGAACTATCGAGTAGTCATCAGCTTTGCTCTGCCAGCGTTCACAACGTCCGGCATTGCTCCTGCAGCGGGTCTTGCACCTAGCGGTGCTTCCAGGACGTAATTCTTCTGTGCAGCAATGAGGATAATCCTCAAGTTACGGACCCAGTCCGTGTAGTTGCTACCATCATCTTTCAACTTAGCTTTCTCTAGGAATGCATTAAAATTCAAAGGAATAGTAGCATGGGCCATTGATCTACAACAACATAGACATGGAAAATACTATCAGGTACTAAGTTCATGATAAATTAAAGTTCAATTAATCATATTACTTAAGAACTCCCACTTAGATAGACATCCCTCTAATCATCTAAGTGATCACGTGATCCAAATCAACTAAACCATGTCCGATCATCACGTCAGATGGAGTAGTTTTCAATGGTGAACACCACTATGTTGATCATATCTACTATATGATTCACGCTCGACCTTTCGGTCTCAGTGTTCCGAGGCCATATCTGCATATGCTAGGCTCGTCAAGTTTAACCCGAGTATTCTGCGTGTGCAAAACTGGCTTGCACCCGCTGTATGTGAACGTAGAGCTTATCACACCCGATCATCACGTGGTGACTCGGCACGACGAACTGTAGCAACGGTGCATACTCAGGGAGAACACTTGTACCTTGAAATTTAGTGAGAGATCATCTTATAATGCTACCGCCGTACTAAGCAAAATAAGATGCATAAAAGGATTAACATCACATGCAATTCAATATGTGACATGATATGGCCATCATCATCTTGTGCTCTTGATCTCCATCATTGAAGCACCGTCATGATCTCCATCGTCACCGGTGCCCCAGCATGATCTCCATCGTCACCGGCGCTCCAGCATGATCTCCATCGTAGCATCGTTGTCGTCTCGCCAACTTATTGCTTTTACGACTATCGCTACCGCTTAGTGATAAAGTAAAACAATTACATGGCGATTGCATTGCATATAATAAAGCGACAACCATATGGCTCCTGCCGGTTGCCGATAACTCTGTTACAAAACATGATCATCTCATACAACAAATTATATCACATCATGTCTTGACCATATCACATCACAACAAGCCCTGCAAAAACAAGTTAGACGTCCTCTACTTTGTTGTTGCAAGTTTTACGTGGCTGCTACGGGCTTCTAGCAAGAACCGTTCTTACATACGCATCAAAACCACAATGTGGTGTAGTGATTGCTTTTTGATCTTCTAAAAGAACCCTCTTCATTGAAACCGATTCAACTAAAGTGAGAGAGACAGACACCCGCCAGTCACCTTTAAGCAACGAGTGCTCGCAACGGTGAAACCAGTCTCGCGTAAGCGTACGCGTAATGTCGGTCCGGGCCGCTTCATCTCACAATACCGCTGAACCAAGTAACAACTAGTAACGGCAAGCAATATGTATACACCCATGCCCACAACTCCTTTGTGGTCTACTCGTGCAAATAACATCTACGCATAGACCTGGCTCTGATACCACTTTTGGGGAACGTAGTAATTCAAAAAAATTCCTACGATCACGCAAGATCTATCTAGGAGAAGCATAGCAACGAGCGGGAGAGTGTGTCCATGTACCCTCGTAGACCGAAAGCGGAAGCGTTTGGTAACGCGGTCGATGTAGTCGAACGTCTTCGCGATCCAACCGATCCAAGTACCGAACGTACGGCACCTCCGCGATCTGCACACGTTTAGCTCGGTGACGTCCCTCGTACTCTTGATCCAGCTTAGGCCGAGGGAGAGTTTGGTCAGCACGACGACGTGGTGACGGTGATGATGAAGTGATTCCGGCAGGGCTTCGCCTAAGCTCTCCGAAAATATGACCGAGGTGGAAATCTGTGGAGGGGGGCACCGCACACGGCTAAAAACAATTAACTTGTGTGTCCTAGGGTGCCCCCCTCCCCACGTATATAAAGGAGGGAGGGGGAGGCCGGCCGGCCCTCACAGGCGCGCCAAGGGGGGAGGAATCCTCCTCCTAGTAGGAGTAGGACTCCCCCCTTTCCTAGTCCTACTAGGAGAAGAAGGAAGGAGGGGGAAAGAGAAGGAAGGAGGGGGCGCCGCCCCTCCCCCTAGTCTAATTCGGACTAGGCCCATGGGGGGCACGCGGCTAGCCCTTGGCTGCCCCTCTCTCTTTCCCCTAGGCCCAATAAGGCCCATTACTTCTCCGGTGGTTCCGATAACCCTTCCGGCACTCCGATAAATATCCGGAACCTTTCCGGAGGCCAAATACTATCTTCCAATATATCAATCTTTACCTCTCGGACATTTCGAGACTCCTTGTCATGTCCGTGATCACATCCGAGACTCCGAACTACCTTCGGTACATCAAAACACATAAACTCATAATACCGATCGTCATCGAACGTTAAGCGTGCGGACCCTACGGGTTCGAGAACTATGTAGACATGACCGAGACTCATCTCCGGTCAATAACCAATAGTGGAACCTGGATGCTCATATTGGCTCCCACATATTCTACGAAGATCTTTATCGGTCAAACCGCATAACAACATACGTTGTTCCCTTTGTCATCGGTATGTTACTTGTCCGAGATTCGATCGTCGGTATCTCAATACCTAGTTCAATCTCGTTACTGGCAAGTCTCTTTACTCGTTCCGTAATGTATCATCCCGTAACTAACTCATTAGTCACATTGCTTGCAAGGCTTCATATGATGTGCATTACCGAGAGGGCCCAGAGATACCTCTCCGACAATCGGAGTGACAAATCCTAATCTCGATCTATGCCAACTCAACAAACACCATCGGAGACACCTGTAGAGCATCTTTATAATCACCCAGTTACGTTGTGACGTTTGATAGCACACAAGGTGTTCCTTCGGTATTCGGGAGTTGCATAATCTCATAGTCAGAGGAACATGTATAAGTTATGAAGAAAGCAATAGCAACAAACTAAACGATCATCGTGCTAAGCTAACGGATGGGTCTTGTCAATCACATCATTCTCTAATGATGTGATCCCGTTCATCAAATGACAACTCATGTCTATGGCTAGGAAACTTAACCATCTTTGATTAATGAGCTAGTCAAGTAGAGGCATACTAGTGACACTTTGTTTGTCTATGTATTCACACATGTATTAAGTTTCCGGTTAATACAATTCTAGCATGAATAATAAACATTTATCATGATATAAGGAAATATAAATAACAACTTTATTATTGCCTCTAGGGCATATTTCCTTCACTTCAGTCTTGCACTTCTTCTTATTTCTGATACCACTAGGGGGGTCTTGCATTGCTTACTTTTCAAAAGCAGGGCAGATGTGCTGAAGCGTTCTACTGCTTTGCCAGGTGAAGATCTGGATGCCTGTGGAGTGGAGAAGCCCTTGGTGGCCTCTTGACCAGCAATAAACAGAGAACAGATAGGTGGTGTTTCAATGCGTATTGGGAACAACAAATTGAACAATCAAACCGGCTGCTCTTTCTTCCTGGAATAGCTGTCATAGCTTGGAGTTGAGTATACCTTTTGCCCAGGCATAATCATCAGGTGACATCAGTTTTGCGGTGATAAAATCAGCCCAATAGATTGGCACTGTTACAGAGTAAGCAATTTGAGGTGCAGGGCAAAAATACTTTTTCCATGCTGTTTCACCTTCCTAAGAGAACATTGGAGCAAGGGCATGTCTTTCACTGTCCAACTGCATCTTCTCTTCACAGTGAGCAACAGGTGGAGCGGTAGCAGCTATGTCCTTTTCATCTGCAGCAATTGGTTTGTCAGTAGGACGTGAAACTAAATCCATACTGGCATCTGCAGTCTGAGCCAATGTTGCACTTGTTGAAACTAATTCCTTACTGACATCTGCAGTTTGAACCAATGTTTCACTTCCACCTGTCTTGTGGCTTAACACATTGAACTGCCCATGAGGATAAGCATTGTAAGTTAGTGTTGTATAGTCAATCTCAGGCTCAATCAGCACCATACCTAAGTGAATCTGATTCATCATATTATGCTCTGCATGTTGCACTGGGACATCAACCATATGGTGCTCATTGACCTCTGCTAGATCATCAACCAAAGCAGCATTGACAGAACCACTGGAAGTATTTTCAGAGTCAGAACTGAAGGTAACTGTGAGATCACTGATGTCCAGCTCCACCGCAGACATATTCAGATCTATACCAGCATCATCTCCAGGGTCTGCATGAGTCACAGGCTGAATAGGTGGATGGTTATGGATCACAGGATTGATCAGAGCTTGCAACTCTTGGAAATCCTCCAGATTGAGCATGTGTGCACCGTCTATGAGATCATTAATCTCTAGAAAATCACCTGGAATGTGCTAGTGTGGTTGCTGGTTTAAATCCAGATTTGGCCCCAGATATGATTAATATTTTGCCCTGTTAAATTAAGCTGTTGCTTCAAGTTTGGAGCAATGCCATTCTATTGCTGCTCATGTTGCTCATTATGGGCTGGCTGTTCTTCCCAAGCAGGCCAATCCTGCATTGGAGGCTGTTCATTTGGGGGAGCGAGAAATAGAGACATAGGGTGAGGATTGCCCCCATCCGGGGGGAGATTCTCATCTGCTGGTAGGCCACCAAGCATATTATGCCCTAGAATCACAATGGGTACAAACCAAGATTCTCCCTGGTTCTTATCTCCTGCTGAAACTACATAGTTGTGTGGTATCTTTGAGGGATCAATGACTAAAACCTTAATGATCACACATGAGTAATCACTGGCTACCTTGTCCCAGGACTCTAAACTGCCAAAATCCTTCACAGCCCCTTCAATGTGATGATGTTCCCATAGATCTACTGGAAAAGAAAGCAGAGCAAGCCAGCATTCATGGTTGTATGTAAAGCTACGGTGATTAATCCCCTCATTGTGCTTGGCAAAGGAGATTAGATGATTCTGAAAGTCATGAGGACTATGATTGACTAACCAATCTCGATTAGCATTGGAATCAAGCTGTACATACGCATGACCAAGGGGGCACTTCTAAACCATGTCAAGACTGAACTGAAGGTGCTGCTCAATTAGATTCCTTAGAAAGAGCCGAACCTGGTCAAACGGAACATCTGCAGGAGGTGCTGGAGTGATCGTTGCAATGACACCATCCTCATGCTTGGGGATGATTGCAGTACTAACATGGTAGCGGCAAGTCTAGGGATGATCCGCAACCTCAACCACTGAGTAGCGCCCACGTAGAAATGGCGTGGGGTCTAGTGGAAACGCCGCCATGGACTGGGCGAAGATGGCTGCTGGCAACGAGTAGCGTTGTGTACCCAGGGCCGCGCAATGTAGTTGGGGTGGAGGATGGGACTGTGGAGGAAAGGGAGGGACTGTGGTTGGCGTTCCAGTCTGTAGAGTATGAGGGGAAGACGAGGCAACAAGGGGCAAATATGCCAAATTGCTCTTGCCCTGCTTGGAAATCAAATCAATCTGACCGTCTGCTAGGGGATTATTACCCAAAGAAAGAATATTTAAATCAGTAGAGGGATAACCATCCAAAGCCTCCATAAATCTTCCTTCTGTAGTCCCATCTGGCATGATATTGAGATCAGTTTCTGGGCTGAATAGTGGCAAGTAAGCTATCGATATCTGAGCCCAAAATCGGGAAGGCTGTCATAGTAGAGATATTCTTGTCAATTAATGGGAGATCTTGAGTCAACTGAGGAGAAGTTACCTTGTTCTGAACTTGATGTTGCGTTTCAGAATTTTTCTGTGGTTTTGAATTACTTTGGGCCACCGGGGACACCTTTTCACCGCCAAATAAATCACAGTCTCTCACAATATGACCTGGTTTGAAGCATTTGTGGCATCTGATTTTATTATGACATTGTTGACGAGAAAGTCCAAAAGCGAGGCAGCACGGGCACTCACCTCTCCAAATGTGCAGGTTATTATCATGGGCCGAGCTTGTCCATTCAAGTCTATCAAAGACTGAGGGCCTGTTGGAAGCAGAAGCGGGCTAGGCATCTGTCGCAATCTGAATTCTATCAAAAACTGAGACTCGGGCCGCATTGGGCTGAGCCTTGATAGCCTGGCCCATCAATTTTGCAGGAGATGCTCCCGCTTGTGGTAGAGAGCTCCGAATCCGGTTGAATAGTGTTGCTGATGGTATAGTTGATTTAACTGTAAAAGGGTCAAAAACCTTTGCAATTTGGTCTGCTGAAAGAGCAGCCTTTGCGAGTTTTGTGAGCTCTTTAGTGTCTGAAACAGATAGGCGTTCAATAGACGAGCAAGAGTAATTAGCCTTAAAGAAGGTCCGAATAGCCTAAATGTCATGCCCTGCAGACAGAAGCCCTCTGAGATCTAAAATTTCTTTCAACATTAACCTAGCAAACAAACTGTAAGAAATGGAGTCCTGATCCACCGAAGCTGTTGGACGTTGTTCTGCCTTGTGCAGATTTCTAGCAATTTCAGGTTTGTTGCGTGTGCCAATAGCTGTCAGATTTGCCCCTGAAAGGTTTTGTTTCAAAGCAGCTGCAAATGACAAGTTCTGCTAAGGGTTTTTGGAAAAGGACATCTTTTTTGCTCCAACCGTGGTCCAAGAGAGCTATTCTTCCTTCTCCCAATTTTGAAATTCCCGGACAAAATCCGGACCCCCATTGCCCCAAAGATTGAAGAAGACCTCAAAGGATTGACATGAAAAGCTCTTGAGCGAGTGCACAAAGAACCCAACTCGTTTGTAATGCACGGAAAACCTGAAGCTTCTGTCTCTTAGGTGTAAGACTTGGAAATCTTGGGCAATGCCTCCCAGACAAGACCGCATGTATTGGCTAACCGACGAGTAGTCTAGCCTATGCTTATGGCGCTTGAAGGAGGCCACAAGAAAGAAACTCACGGGCACCGTGTCCCAGAGAGAAAGCAACCGGAGTGTTAAACTTCTGCCAGACCACTCTTTGGATTTCCAGACCAGGACGAATATCAAGATTCAGATCTAGTGCTAGAGCATCAACCACTGATTTCAAAACATTGGGCAGACCTTTGTGACGCCCCCGGCCCAATCGTGCACTAATCATACACGCAAATGCACACGATCAAGCCTAAGGACTCACGGGAAGATATCACAACACAACTCTAAAACATAAATAAAGTCATACAAGCTTTATATTACAAGCCAAGGGCCTCGAGGGCTCGAATACATAAGCTTGCGTACAAGCGTCAGTGGAAGCATCAGATATCTGAGTACAGATATGAAACAGAAACAGAAAGGCCTTTAGAAAGGCGGGGCAAAATAAAACACTACGATCGAAAGGCGAAGGCCTCCTGCCTGGGACCCTCCGATCCTACTCCTGGTCGTCAGTCAACTCGTAGTAGTATCCATCCTCTGGGTAGTAGTAGTAGTTGATCGACGGGGCATCTGTCTCAGGGGGCTCCGTCCTCTGGTCATGACAAACTGATAAGGGGAGAAAAGAAAAACAAAGCAACCGTGAGTACTCAGAAGTACTCAGCAAGCAAGGATCTACACTACATATGCAACATTTTCAAAGGAGACTGTATATGTGGACTGGGCTGCAGAAATGCAAGAATAGAGAGAAGGCCTAGTCCTATCGAAGATTAGCATCTTCAGCGGTCTTGCAGAAATAGAAGAGGGTAGAACAGTATAATATAATGTAGTAGTATCATTAAGTCTCAACCTCACCCAGAGATCCTTTCTTGACTCCCTGCGAGAAAGCAATCCCAGAGCCATACAGTCATCAACCTCGTCCGGAGATCCCTTCTCGACTCCCTGCGAGAAGCAATCCCAGAGCCATATATATAGGTCTCATCACAGGTATCCAGTTCTAAATTGTTTCAATCAGGATACGACTCCGAGTGTCCTTTACCGTAGGACCGGCTATCGATAGAAGTGTTCTTCCCTGCAGGGGTGCACCAACTTACCCAACACGCTCGATTAACTCCGGCCGGACACACTTTCCTGGGTCATGCCCGGCCTCGGCCAAACGATACACCGCAGCCCTACCTAAAGCTCAGCAGAGAGGTCCCCGCCGGTCTACATCCTAAGCACTCAGGGGTCTTGGGCCATCGCCCTGTGCACTCCGGGTCGTTGTGTGCAGGGTGGATACCAGCACCGCCTCGGAGGGTCGGTACGATCCGACCGTGCCACAATGCTGAACTGGACGTCTGACAGAACTTTCGGCTGATGCTACGATGTAGAACGCCCATACTATGCCCACGTGATGGTTAGTGCTATCAGACCAGAGGCCTGCTCGGATCAAATATCCAAATCGTTAAGACTAGGGGCTTGCGGTAACGAGCAGAGACTCACGAAAGATGTGACCCCGTCGCCCCGTCTCGAGGACTTGCTGCAAGGGTTAAGAATGCCCGGCCGCGCCTCGTATTCACCACTCGGGCACCACACTGGCACCCGTCTTCACAACACTCGCCACTTAGGCGCACGCGGGTACCCCTCAGGGTCGACTCGCCTTTCCAAGTAATCAACAGTACAGTCCAAGTATCTGTGTGTCCAAAACATCAGGGGAATCTGAGGTATCACCCTCGTTTGATTTCTCACTCGATGTATCCGTCAAGGTGAACTCGGAGGAATCACCCTCGCTGGGTTCACACTTGAGGTGTTGTACGACAGCGTCGTTACCGGAAGTGGTGAAGGAGGAATCAACCTCGATGACCACGACCGAATAGCTACTCTACAGAGTTAACATCAGAAGTGCTACAAGAGGTTTCACCCTCGGCACTCGATAGTAACACTGCAGTGTCGTTACAACTAAAGGGGGGTGATGTGCGGTGTCGGGGCCTGGTCTTCAATCCCGTTGATCGGGTCTTCTGACGATCCAGCGCGGCAGTCGGGATAAGTGGGGTCACTGATAGGTCTCTACTCAGCCTAAACTAAGCAGTTTAGGATATGCAGGTAATTATCAACAGCAGGGTACGATAAACAGGCTATGCATCAGAATAGGTAAAGCAGTAGCAGCAGCAATTCTAATGCAAGCATGGGAAATTAGAATGGGCGATATCGGGATGATCAAAGGGGGGGCTTGCCTGGTTGCTCGGCGGCAAGGGCAAGGTCGTCAATGGTGACTTCGGTCTCCGGAGCTGCGCCGGGATCTATCGAGAGAGAAGAGGGGGAGGAAACAGTATAAATATAGAGCAAACATGAGCAACGCAAAGTAAGGCATGACAATATGCAGTGCCGGGTGTGTCCTAACGTATGGTTGCACGTCACCGAGGAAGGGGGGATCCATCCGGGAATGTTTTTCCGGTTCCGGGCACTTGTCAGACAGATGACCGGAGCGGAACGGTTGCATGTTCGGATAGTTAGAGACGTGTGGCGGACGAACGGACAGCGTATTCAGATTCGTCTCGTCGTTCTGAGCAATTTTCATGTATAAAGTTTTTCGATCTGAGTTACGGATTATTTTATATGATTTTCTAAAGTTTTTATTAATTTCTGAAATTTATTTAATTATTTAAAATAAACATTATCCGAAACAGTGTTATGCTGACGTCAGCATGACGTCAGGACCAGTGGGTCCCACGTGTCATACTCTGTTAGGTTTAATTAGGGTTTAGCTAATTAATTACTAATTAATTAGACTAATTAAATAGGATTAATTAAATTAATTAATTCACTAATTATTTATTTATTTAATTAATTAATTTTATTAATTATTTTTTTTAAAACATTCTGGGGGGCCCACTGGACAGTGGCACAGCCGGACACGTCCGCGCTGTGCCCGTCCAGAGCCAGACACGTCCGCGCGGCGGGGTCAACGCGCGCGCGCGCGCACGGGCGAGCGGGCAGACGACGGCGAGCGGCGCGCGGGCGCACGTGCGGGGCAGCTACGGCGAGCGGCGCAGCGGCGAGCAGTAGCAGCAGGCGGAGCAGCAGCAGCACGCGCAAGCGGCATAGGCGGGCGAGCATGACCGGCAGCGGCGAGGCCGTGTGCGGACGAGGCGGGGCTCGGGCGCGGCAGATGCGGGGCCGGGCTTGGGGCGCGCGGTCAGGATGGCCCGGAGCGCGCGCGGCCGCGCGTGCGAGGCAATGGCGAGCACGGGGTCGCGGCGAGCGGGGAGCTGAGGGGCGCGGCGGCGAATCCGCCCGGGAGGGAGAGGGGAAGGGGAGAGGGCGCACCGAGCCCTGTAGTTGAGCGAGGTGGGCTCGGGGAGGAGTCGGGGTCGGCGTGGCGAGGTCCGGCGCGACGAGGAGGAGGCGAGGAGGCAACGGCGACGGCGAAGGGCGTCGGGGATGGGCGCCGGCGTCGAGGCGCGTTTGGGCGATGATGTGGACGTCCGGCGTGGCGACGGGGACAGGACGGCGGTGCGGTGGTCCGGCGAGGTGGCGGTGGTCGGCGACGAGGCCGGGGCAGCACCGAGCGGCGAGCGGCGACGGGCCTCCTCTCACGATCTCGATCCAGTTCTGGATCGGATCGGGGGGGGGAGTGTGTGTGGCCTGCGTGTGTGTGTCGGTGGAGGGGGCCAGGGGGGAGTGGGGGGTTATGGGGATGGGGTGGGCCGGCCGGCTGGGCTTTGGCCCAGTTGGCCCCGGGGGGTGGGGGGGGGGGGGGGGGTTTCTCCCCTCTTTTTTTTTCTGTTTTCTTCTGTCTTTTTCTTTTTCTTAATTCATATATCTCTGTTTAGTAAATAGTTAGGCCCCAAACCGAATTTTGTAAAAAGGGAGACCTAGTCCATAAATACCAGTGCTTTATACCCTAACACCAAAAACTAGTTTGGACAAAACATCATTTCATATTTGTTTTAAATAAATTAAAAGGTTACTAAATGTTATTTTCAGCCACTGTTTTAAGTTGTTTGAGTCACTTATCCTATTTTAATAATGTTGTTTACAATTTTAACATAGCCTCTGATTTATCTACTATTTATTGAACATTTTAGTTCTTATGTTGGACAAGTTTTATATTCCACTTTCATTTAAGTTTGAATTTTGAGTTAGGAGTTGAAATGCAATATGATGTTAATGATGATCATGCACTGATAATCATGCTGACTTGGCATTATCAAAATGGGATTACTGTGGCTAACCACTGGGGGTGTTACAACCTTCCCCAGAGGATTTACTAGACTGGATTACTGCAGCACGGCTCGGCACTGGGGCATCGTGGACCTTCAGCGGGGCCAAAGGACCCCTGGTTGAATCTGGAGCAATCGAAGGAGTGTGGTCCACGACATCTATGTGACCGCCAACAATGGCTATGTGACATGGGAAGGAGATCTCGTCACCAACAGCAATGGATTCCCCATCATGAAGAAACTGGGCATTGACTACTACTTGATCTTCATCCAGAAGAGCAAGAGGTCCTGAACTAGCAAGAATAATCGACCCCTTATCGATCGTGACCTTCGCCATCAACAAATCGGCACGGAAACAGGATGCCCAGCGCGTGACGACGTTGCCGGCGGCAACATCCGCACGGGCTAAACTGCGATCGGCTTTAGACATGCTTGAAGGATTGGGGTGGAGAGAACTTATCGGAGGGGAGGAGAAGGCCGGGCCATGGCCTAAGCGGCCGGTCGGCGGCGTCTCGCCGTCGGCCGTGTTCAAATCATCGGGATCGACGATCCGCAATTAGCGCCCACCTTCGTTCGCTCCCTATTTTTTTACGACCGTTCTCCCGTGCTCACAACTAGAAATTTTAATTGTTACTTTACAATTTTACGCAATAACGCGGATTATATAAAACTAAGCCTAACAATTGCAAAGGGCAATCTAGTGCTATCAATATATTCAACAACTTAGTAGCAAAATAAACTATCACGATAAGATATGAATAAATACTAGAGACAAGTAACCACGAGTAGAGAATTAGGGTTGGGGATAATACCTGGCCATCCTTCGAGCCGGGATGGGCTTCGGGCTGGGCCCAACCAAACCCGATGCAGAAAACCTAGGCCCGGACCCGGCCCGCCCGGGCATAGGCCCTAAAAATCAGGCCCAAGCCAGTCCCATCAGTGTCACCGGCCCTCGGGCTAGGCCTCTTCGTTAAATTGCTAGTACTGTGGGCTCGGGCCCGGCCCGGCCTTCGGGTTCAAAATCTAGGCCCAGGCACGACTCGTGGACAACGTTGGGTCGGCCCATCTGGGCCGGGCTGCCCATGGCCAGTGTAGTTGGGATAACCGAAACTTCAAAGACAAGGATATACTATGCCCGATGTTCACTTCCTTGAAGGGAAGTTAGTCTCACCTATTCTGTCCTCAAAACTACGCCACAAAGCCTCCTGCTACAGTATTCGTGGCCAAACATTTTACCACTCGCCCACTGATACTCCCTTCTTTTCGGTTTATAGGGCTTAAATTTGAAATCTCATCAACCAAGACAGATGATGAGTGGAGAAATATATCTCGTAGTTTATAAAATTACTCAAACTTTAATCTGCATTAATTACAATATATGCATGGATGACCACTAAACGAGTAGGAATGGTTACATGCATTGGTTGATTTCTTTTAATCCTTGCATGCATCAATTTAATGCACCTTAGAATATGAACATGTGATGGAAAGAAGTGAAAATAAGACTTCTTTTAAAAAAAATAAGATTTATAATATGATAAAATCAGAAAAATAAGATGAGCGCAATAAACCAAAAAGAGAAAGTACTGGATAAGAGTTGTCGGGCCCGCTCGCCCACCGCTACATTTTCCGCTCTCTTTTGGATAAAGCGAAGGCTAAGCCCCACCTCTTTCACTTCCATTTTCCACCCCCAGACAATAAATATACTTGGTCACTTATCTCTATATAAAGTTGCGCTCGTGTTTCCCCTAAAAAAAAAATTGCGCTCGTGCTCGATTCCGAGGAACGGCCGTTGCTGGTGGTAAGGCGATCTCCGGTCTCCCCCCGATTTAACCCTTATTTTGATGTGATCCGTGGTCTGATCGCCGTGATTCTTTTCCCGTTTTTGCTGGCTATTTCCGGGATTTCCTGTTCGTTTTCTGATTTCTCTTCGCGTTGGTTCGTGCATCTTTGGGGATTTTGGTCTCGTCGGGTGATTGTTTCTGGCTCGAGCATCGATTTTGGTCGGTTCTTGCTTGTTGCTTGCGTGTAGAAATGGACTTTGATTCGTTCCTTACTTTCGGATTGGTGCGGTTATTTTACGAGTCAATTGTGGCGCAAAATTGACAAATATACACTACAAGAAAGAGAAAAAAAAATCTCCAGTGGCTTGTATAATTGATTGGTCAACTTCAATGTTTTTTCTTCTATTTTGTCTACGCAGGCGCCAAGACTTACCTTCTGATATGATCTTCTGTAAGGAGTTATCCTGCTAATATGGGTGTCGGATTGTGTGCGTACTGCAATTAACATGGAAATTACAGTAATGATAAATATTTACGGATTTCTAATGCTGCTGTGGCAATCAGCACTGATTAATTATGCTGGAAGCTTCAAGAAAACGATGAAGATTATGTTAATTCCACTGTGCTAGATTAATTTACAGAGCTGATTGTAAAATCTATAAACATACTGTACTAGATTAATTTTCTTACTAGCATTTCACTGCTATTCTTTCTTAGAAGGTGCAGAAATAATTTCCCATTTGATTTTCCATTTAGGCTAGGTCTCCCATTCTGATCAAACTTCCTTATTAATCATTTTAACTTTTATTATGTAGGCACATTGATGGCAATGGAGGGACCAATTCTGTGTCGTCCTATAATGCAAGCAAGGCTTCCTGCTGCCCTTGTCAACAACTCATTGATCAAATCTGGGCAGCTTGGCACTGCATTCTTGGGTGCTGTGTCTAAATACCGCAACATTACTAGACTAGTTTCTCCAATCTCTCAGTCATCTTCAAAGAACTTTGGTCCTATTTGTCGTAGCTTCAGCTCCTCATCTGATGGTAATGGATACATGGCTGGAAACTTCAATGAAAATGATGAAGATTATGTTAATTCCACTGTGCTTGAAGCTGGTAATCTCTTCGTGCCATGGTGGTTTGAATATTTTTCTGTATCATATATGTTCAAGAATTACATCAGCTTAAATTTGTTCGCACTTAGATTACTTTTTTTTATCTCACTAATTATGCAAGGTTTGTAAGTTCTCTGGTGCATCACTAGAGCATTACTGGCGTTAAATTTTAAGTATTTTTCTTATTATTACAAGTTCCATTCCCATGCTCATTTTTTTTCCTTATTAAGGGCACAATACATGATTTGTATACTCAAACTTAGGGAAAAGAACATTGTGTAGAAAGGAGGGTTCTCCACTTGAGCTCCCGCGTTGGATTGTGGCATTGTCTCAGTGATAATTTTGCTAGTATTGATCTAAAGCAAAAGTAGATATAGTGGAGAAAAGGAAGTCTTTTGAGGGCTCCGGAGTTTGACCTTTAAGCACATGGGGCAAAGACTCAGCTTAGCAATCTCATTCTCCTTTTGATAGTATGGGCATACTTATGGGCACAATGTGATTTTGGATCACTAAAATATAGAATTAAGTCCTTGCTTCACCAAGTCTTCTCGCAAATTTGTGTGGGTCACCTTTCATCTCCTTTGTTGCAACCTAATGGAACTTTCTTGAGATAAGCTAGTTAAAGCATTAGTTCTTTGAGATATTTGACATTAATTACCAAAATCCACCAAGGGCATTAGATGCACTTTCAGTTGACGGTGAGGAGGAGCGTTGCCGCTAGACCCCTTACCGCCCAAACAATGGTCCCAACCACCGCCTCCCCAAGGATGATGACGACGAGTCTGACGTGGTGTCCTACCTCCGCTCGCCTGTCCCCAGGTCACCGACACTGGCCCTTGTGAATCTCCGCGCGCCCTGGAGCTGGTCACGGTCTACCTCGCCACCTCCGTGGCTCGCCGCACTTCTCACCAGCCTCCTGTCAGAGCGACTGGCTGGTGCGCTCCAGGGCGGGAGCAGAGGTAACGGAGCCCACCGCCGCTCAGCGTGCGGAGCAGCGTATTGCGGCACGCAACCTGGATCCAGCAGTGACAGCCGCTCTGTAGGCGGGGGGACAGGGACCAGCTAGGTGGCCTGCTGGATGGTCTTCAGATGGTCGGCCGTCAGCTCTCTGCATCCCCTAGCAACTGACACCTTTTCCCAGAGGCGTCTTCTATCGCTTTGGTGTTTCGCTTTTGGGCATGTTTGTGTTGTTGCCCTAGCAGACTTACTATTTACTTTCCTCATACATGGATAACTTGCTGTATGGACTTGGTTAGTGCTTTATCTATAAACGGGGCAAAAGCCTATTTCGAGATATTTAGGGAAGTAGAAGCAATCGTGCAGGGAGTAATAGGATACATCATGTTTGTATCACATGATAATGCTGGAAATATATTCCCAGATTTAGTAACACTTACAGAATAATGAACAGATAGGTGCCCATCGACTAACTAATTTTTTAACAGAAATATATTGGATGCGTTTGTTCTTCAGTAATTGTTAGTGAAGCATGTCTTTTGTGTTTTCTTTTCCAGTTGAGGTCAGAAGTGGATCAGAAGGATATATAGTAAAGATGCGAGATGGGAAAAACCTGCGGTGTGTGCATAATAATTCTCAAGGGAGAGAGATTCCAGAGAGTGCACCACAACCTGCTATCGTTTTGAGAATTGAAGATGGAAGTGGAACTTTACTTCCAATCATTGTTTGTATGTACAACTTCCTATTCTCTTTGGAAGTTTGAAATTAGAATATCTCTTTGATTATAATACATGCCAATGTACTTTTTTCAGTGGAGATGCCAAGTGTACTTCTGATGGCTGCTATTCGCCATGTTCATATTGTAATACCCTATTTTATTTCTACAGTTCACGCCCATTTCTTTTGATTCATAAAGTCAGTAACCCTTTCTTGTTTTAGGCAAGACCTACCATATATCAAGTTGTTAAGGAACTGATCGATAAGATGGGCTATGAGGTATTGGAATGCTCTGGATCGTGATCAGTTCAGACACCATAACTCATTAATTTATTCCTTCTCTCATGTTGTGGCTGTTTCCAGGTAAAACTTGTTCGGGTAAACAAAAGAATTCAAGAAGCATACTGTGCCGAGCTGTATCTAACAAAGGTACTTGAGTAATTGAGTAAATTGCTAGGAAGGAAACTGAACATCATGTTCAGTGGGTACAGTAATATCATAATTGTTCTGAAGTGAAAACTGCCTGTACTGCAGATTGGAGATCAAACAGAGAGTATAACATTTGATCTTCGGCCTTCGGATGCTATCAATATTGCTGTTCGCTGCAAGGTATTATTTTAATGTTGAAGGTTCATTTTTGTATCTAATAGCTCTGGCACTAGATGATGACATTCTTCTCCGTTTCTCTTACTGTTGCTGCAGTTTCTCTTCATTTCTAAGTTGATTCTTCTCCTTTTAAGACTTAATGATTTAGCGTCTTTACTAATATTCTAGATGAGTTTAGAACGTAGCTGCAAGCTCACAAGGTTACTAGCATTAGCAAAATGGATCACTAGGAGTATTTTTTTTACAGTTTTATACACGTGAACCAGGGGTAATCATGTCATGCTTTCCATAGTTCAGACACCAAATGTGAGGATAATTGTAGAATTACGTTCATAGCGAATATGATCTAAGGCCCATCTTATCTTATTATGGAGTGCACCACATATATTTATGCCGTTGCTCTTGACAAAAACAGGTTCCTATACAAGTACATAGGAGTCTTGCATACAGCGACGGCATAAGATCAGTCGAGCCAGCAAAATTTGTGCCCGCAGGTGGCCTTTCAGATGGTTTGTTGTTTACTGAACTTGACAGGTATCTGTTTTATGGACCTATGTTGTTTTGGCCTGAGTGCACAAACCAATTGTGACAGCAGTTTGTTCTACATACCTCGATCCTTGCATTAATTTGTTTGGTTTTCCTGGCAATAAAAAATGTATGTGAATTGTAATAAGAATGAGAATGAGTGTTGTCTTCCGAAAACGAGCTAGACACAGTAACTTTTATGGTTCAAGGGTCGATCATGAGTTGATAATTTGTTCTTCCATTCAAAATTGTGTTTCATTGTAAAGATTTTTCTCTATCTGTGTATAATTTAATGTTTGAAAGCTCGTCCATCTTCCTGCATGTTAATCTCCTTACACTTAGCTTTTTGTCAGACCTGATGGAGAGCCCTGTGTTGAAGCTCAAGAGTTTAGTTTGGTGCGAAACATGTTCATTGCAGTTGTTGAAGAGAGATACAAAGATGCAGGTAACGTTTGTGTTTGGCTGGCCTTATTTTGATGCATCAATGCACTAGAAACAATGGATGATACTCCCTCTGTAAAGAAATATAAGAGCGTTCAGATCACTTTTGGCTCTTTGATAAGGATTTCATATAGTTCTGTGTTCTCAAGATGTTTTGAAATATATTTTTTCTGCTGGAAGGTGAGGATTGCCGTGAACTGTAAAACTAGCTCCAGTTTGTGCCGTACAAATGAGCAAAGACAGAAATGTCACCTGATTTGACAAGAACGTGTAGATCGCATCCAAGAAATTGATCTTGTACACTGTTCTTAAAATATAAGTGTCTTTAGCTAAAATCTACCGAGAATTGTTAAATCAGTGTTGATTTCTCTGTTCTGCAGCAACATGGAAGGACAAACTAATGAGGCTGAGGTCTAAGCGGAAGAACTGGGCCTGAAAGGTTTCTTAACTCCGGTATGCTCCACCCCCCCCCCCCCCCCCCCCCCCAAAACTAGACCGGCCACTTTGGACTGTGTAAATAAAAAGTGACCTCAACCCCACTATGTAATGGAGACGATTGGTCCGTATGGTTTGATGTAATTAGACGTATATATTCCAAGGCCCTGAGAAGTAGCTTCTGTAAATTCAGACTAATATTCAGAAAGTAAGAACTAATCTATGTAAGTTCCACCCTATTTCTGCCTGTTGGCGCCAATGGTCATCTGGGCCCTCATAAAAAAGAAGTACTATATCGCTGGAACCACTCTCTCTGAAGATCTAATCATCTAATCGGCCAAAGAAGACTCATAGATCGGAAAGCAAACATAGCTATTAAATCACATGTAAATAGATCTCAAAAGCCTCAATTAGTTTCAATGAATAACCAGATTATAAATCCATAATTCATCGGATTTCAACACACACCGCAAGAATTACATCAAATAGATCTCCGAAGAGATCATTGATAGAGAGAGAGAAATATAAAGAGAAAGCCATCTAGCTACTGCTATGGATTTGTAGGTCCTGAAAGAACTACTTACTCATCATCATGGAGGCAGCAAGGTCGATGAAGATTGCCTCCCAAATGGGTTTTCCCTCCGGCAGCGTATCAAAAAAGGCCTCCAGATGGGATTACGAAAAAACATAGGCTTGCGACGACGGAAAAATTGTTTCAGGTCTTGCTCTGGGGTTTTTTCATTATTTATGAATTTATAGGCTTAGAATTAGGGCAAACGGAGCCACGGTGGGCCCACAAGCTCACATGGCGCGCCCCTGGGAGTGCACCGCCTGAGCTTGTGTCCCCCTTGATCATCGTCTGGCGCCTCCCTGAAGCTTGTAGGGTCATTCCTGGTCTAGAAAAAAAATCTCCGTAAAGTTTCATCGTGTTTGGACTTCGTTTGGTATGATTTTTCTGCGAAATAAAGAAATAAAAAAAAAACAGGAACTGACACTAGGCACTAAGTTAATAGGTTAGTCCATAAAAAATAATATAAAATGGCACATAAAGCATACAAGAATGATAATATAGCATGAAGCAATAAAAAATTATAGATGCATTGAAGACGTATCACGCAACAACGATGATCGAAGCTTGACGCGTGTCCTTAAGTTATAGCTCAGAATAAATATTTATATGAGTTAATTACATTTTTGATACATAAACTTGCATTTAATGTACAGATTCATACATAAACTTGAAAAATGACATAAATCGATCATACAACTTGCGTTTCGGATACGTTTCAGTACATTTATGTTATCTCTCCGTTAAACACTGCACGTCATGTGGCCCATGCTCCAAAGAAATAGAAAAATAATAAAAAATAAAGGGCCCAGCAAGATTCGAAGACAGGGCGTCAGAGCGTCGCCTCACACGCAGGCTGTGCTAGCCACTACACCACCTGATCGTTCCTGTTAATTACACTACAACAACGATGATCGAAGCTTGACGCGTGTCCTTAAGTTATAGCTCAGAATAAATATTTATATGAGTTAATTACACTTTTGATACATAAACTTGTATTTAATGTACAGATTCATACGTAAACTTGAAAAATGACATAAATCGATCATACAACTTGCGTTTCGGGTACGTTTCAGTACATTTCTGTTATCTCTCCGTTAAACACTGCACATCATGTGGCCCACGCTCCAAAGAAATACAAGTTTCAGTACATTTTGGATACGTTTCAGTATATTTCTGTTATCTCTCCGTTAAACACTGCACATCATGTGGCCCACGCTCCAAAGAAATAGAAAAATAATAAAAAATAAAGGGCCCAGCAAGATTCGAAGACAGGGCATCAGAGCGTCGCCTCACACGCAGGCTGTGCTAGCCACTACACCACCTGATCGTTCCTGTTAATAACAGTGACAGATTTAATTTATATATTTGAGTGTAATAATTGATTTGTAACCAAAATGATCGCTCCACGGTGAGTATGAACAAGATATTTTTTCGACCAATTCAAAAATGTGCGGTGGCCAACCTTCGCATAAAAACATGGCAAGATGATCACTAGAACTTGCGACACAGTTTGTGAGGTACTACTTCCGTCCGGGTTTATTGGTCCTCGTTGTATTTCGTGCCAAATTTTGACCATAAATTTAACTAATAAAATGTTCACGCATGTCACAAAAAAATATATCATTTAAAACTATGTTCAAATACGAATTCAATGATATAATTTTTGTTGACATGCATTAACATTTTGTTAGTTGATTCTTTGGTCAAAATTTGGCACAAATTACAAAGAGGACCAATAAACCAGGACGGGGGTAGTAGGTGATTAAATTAATCATATTTCTACATCAAAAAATTAAATTCAAAATTCGTTTGAAAATTTCAAACAAAAAATACCAAAATATTCGAGATTTTCCAGAAATCGGGTTTTTTGTCCCTCCAAGAAAAAAACTCAAATAGAGAAAAAGAACTTGTTCAAACCCTATGTGGCGCGTATCTTGGCTTCATATAAATTATTATATGCTTTTCTGTGGGGAAAATCAATTATTATGCTAAACAATGTAATTTTTGAATCAAATGAAAGATACCGAGATCGAGAATAGTTTGACTTCAAATCTATAAATACAGTCTATCTCTGTCATTTGCAGAACTGACCTTGTGGTGCAGTGGATAGCACCATGTGTGTGCTTTGTCATGCCATGTGTTCGAATCTGACTGGGTGCTGATGCGGAGCATCCTACGGACATCACCATGTCAAGAGTCCGTTTGGCGAGTGACTCGTGCGACATCTACTTCACATACCCAAAGGTGAATCATCTCCTTTACACGTGCTCACTTGACCTGATAGAGGCTAAGATGTCCCGTCTTTCGATGAGATGGTGGCTATCGTTTTTGGTGGAGTAGACTTTGACGATCCGACTATGAACGTGCGAGGACGTCGCGCCTTAGCAATCACTAAACCAACTCCGAGAGGTTATTGACCACGCCGGAGCACGATCAACCTGACCACGAAGGTCTATTTCCTGCAAGCAAACGAAGAACAAGCAAGAAACTGAAATTGCAATCTGGATATTGCGAATAAAAGATGAAAGCTTTATTGGTCAAGGTGGGGTTCTGTGACGTCTTGGTCTGGTCGTTGAACACAAACGAAGTACGCGAAGTTGCAGCTATGACGAACTTTTAATCTAAACAAAACTCAAAGTCTAAACGACGCCCTAAGGGCTGTATATATGGAGGAGTAGGAGGGAATTTCGTGGCCCCTTGTAGGAGGGGTCCGAAACCAACCCTAACTTTGTTTTCCCACACATACGGACTCTAAAAAACAACCTATACTTAAGTATTTCGAAATTACATGGGCCTGACCCAAAAATAAGGTGGCGCAGCACCTAAAATAAGCTATGGACCAAATTTATGAAGGGGCATCTTGTATATTTTGTCCATGTCCTTGTAGGTCATCACGAAGGCTTCAAAGTGCTCAAATATGCACCAGAAACGCCATTCTGAACCCATTCGCGCGCGCCTTCATCTCCATGCTTGATCCAGCTCTAGTGTTCATCCCTCTTGTCCATGCTAGGCCCTTCATTAGTAATCAACACAAATGTATCTAATTTAGGCAGCATCATATTCTCATGAACATTAGAATTGTCACCAAGAAACGAAAGTACCTGGTAATTCAATTGGCGTGCACGAGCTCTAGTAATTGGTCCAGTATGTATAGCAGCAGGGGCTGTGGGTGTAACAATGGTATTGATGTCCTCATCATCCTCCCCTTCTTGAAATGAAGTCGTCCTCGACGGAAGCTCATCTTCCTCACCCAAATAAGGCTTCAAATCTGCAATGTTAAAAGTGGGACTAACCCATCTGCAGGCAGCTCAAGTTTATATGCATTATCATTTATTTTCTCTAACACCTTAAAAGGACCATCAGCACATGGCATTAGCTTTAATTTGTGCAAATCAGGAAACCTATAATTACGCAAATGTAACCAAACAAGATCTTCAGGTGCAAAGACAACATGTTTTCTACCTTTATCACTAGCAAGTTTATATTTAGCATTCATACGCTCAATGTTTTCCTTAGTTAACTCATGCATTTTTAAGATCAATTCAACACGTTTTTTAGCATCAAAATTAACCTTCTCCGAAGATGGAAGAGGCAACAAATCAATAGGTGCACGAGGTAGAAAACCATACACAATCTCAAAAGGGCACATCTTAGTAGTAGAATGCAATGAACGATTATAAGCAAATTCAATATGAGGCAAGCATTCTTCACATATTTTCTTATTATTCTTCAAAACAGCCCTAAGCATAGTAGACAAAGTTCTATTGACTACTTCAATTTGACCATCAGTTTGGGGGTGACAAGTAGTACTAAAAAGCAATTTAGTCCCCAACTTAGCCCATAAACATCTCCAAAAGTGGCTAAGAAATTTAGCATCACGATCTGAAACAATAGTATTTGGCACACCATGCAAGCGAATAATTTCACGAAAGAACAAATCAGCAACATTAGCAGCATCATCGCTTTTATGACATGGTATAAAGTGTGCCATTTTCGAAAATCTATCCATGACAACAAATATGCTATCCCTCCCCTTCTTTGTTCGAGGTAATCGTAAAACAAAATCCATAGATATATCCTCCCAAGGAACACTAGGTACAGGCAAAGGCATATATAAACCATGAGGATTGAGTCGTGACTTAGCTTTTTGACATGTAGTGCAGCGAGCAACAAAACGCTCAACATCCCGTCTCATCTTTGGCCAAAAGAAATGTGTAGCGAGTACATCCTCCGTCTTCTTCACGCCAAAGTGTCCCATTAATCCTCCTTCATGCGCCTCCTGCAACAACAAAAGACGAACGGAGTTAGCTAGAATGCATAGCTTGTTAGCACGGAACACAAATCCATTGTTCAGGACGAATTTGTTCCATGTTCTTCCTTCTGTACAATTCTGCATTACATCTTTAAAATCAGCATCATGCACATATTGATCTTTGATGGTCTCCAAACCAAATATTTTAAAGTCAAGTTGTGAAAGCATAGTATAACGACGAGACAATGCATCAGCAATAACATTTTCTTTACCCTTCTTGTGTTTTATGACATAAGAAAAAGTCTCAATGAATTCAACCCATTTAGCATGTCTACTATTCAGTTTTGCTTAACTTTTAATATGTTTCAAAGATTCATGATCAGAATGTATAACAAATTCTTTGGGCCATAAATAATGTTGCCATGTTTCTAAAGTCCGAACAAGAGCATATAATTCTTTATCATAAGTAGAATAGTTCAGACTAGGCCCACTCATTTTTTCAGAAAAGTATGCAACAGGTTTACCATCTTGTAATAACACACCTCCTAATCCAATTCTACTAGCATCACATTCAAGCTCAAAAGTCTTATTAAAATCAAGAAGTTGGAGTAAAGGAGCATGTGTCAACTTATCTTTCAATACTGTGAAGGCTTCTTCCTGTGCGGTACCCCAAACAAAAGGCACATCCTTCTTTGTAAGCTCATTGAGAGGTGCAGCAATGGTGTTGAAATCTCTCACAAAACGCCTATAGAAACCAGCGAGGCCAAGAAAACTCCTCACTTGGGTGATCGTTTTGGGCTGCGGCCAACTCTCAATAGCTTCAATCTTGGCTTTATCAACTTCAATACCCTGTGGAGTAACAACATAGCCAAGAAAAGATACTCGGTCTGTGCAAAAGGTGCACTTCTCAAGGTTACCAAACAAACGTGCATCACGTAGAGCAATAAAAACAACACGTAAATGTTCCTCCAAAGATCTGCTATAAATCAATATATCATCAAAGTAAACTACCACAAATCATCCAATAAAAGCACGTAAAACTTCGTTCATTAATCTCATGAAAGTACTAGGTGCATTAGTTAACCCAAAAGGCATGACTAACCACTCATATAATCCAAACTTAGTTTTAAATGTTGTTTTCCATTCATCTCCCAATTTCATACGAATTTGATGGTATCCACTACGCAAATCAACTTTGGAGAATATTGTAGAGCCACTCAATTCATCAAGCATATCATCTAGCCTAGGAATAGGATGATGATAACGAATAGTAATATTATTAATGCCTCTACAATCAACACACATACGCGACGTACCATCCTTTTTTGGCACTAGTATAATAGGAACAACACAAGGACTAAGAGATTCATGTATATAACCTTTGTCGAGCAGCTCCTGTACTTGACGCATAATCTCCTTCGTCTCCTCTGGATTGGTACGGTATGGCGCACGGTTTGGCAGCGAAGCACCGGGAATTAAGTCAATCTGATGCTCAATCCCACGAATAGGTGGTAATCCCGGTGGCACTTGTGGAAAGACGTCAGCGAACTCCTGCAAAATGTTAGTGACAGCAAGAGGCAAAGAGGAAGGCACGTCCTCGAATGAAAATAATGCCTCTTTGCACACAAAAGCATAGCAAACAGATTTGCTGAAATCTAGCTCATCAATATCAGATTTGGTGGCAAGTAAACATGCACTTTTCAATTTAATTTCAGAAGCAACACTGGATGGTTTATTATTAGGCTTCATTTGTTGCTCAAATTCTTTTGCCACAATCTGATTTTCACTCTTATTTTTCTCCTGTTTTGTTTTACTAGCTCTATTAATATCATCTTTCAAAATAGAATCAGGAGTCATAGGAAGCAAAGTAATATGTTTATCCTTATGAACAAGAATATACTGGTTGTTTCTACCATGGTGTACAGAATTTTTATCAAATTGCCATGCTCTACCAAGTAATAAGGAACATGCTTGCATGGGTACCACATCACAATCAACGTAATCAGCATATGTAGAGATACTAAAGTGCACACGAACAGTACGTGTTACCTTAACCTTGCCGCTGTTGTTGAACCATTGGATATAGTTAGGATGTGGATGTGGTCTTGTAGTAGGAGATAGCTTCTCCACCATCTCCATGCTAGCCAAGTTGTTGCAGCTCCCTCCATCTATGATGATGCGAACAGAACGTTCCTTCACAACTCCCTTTGTATGGAACAAATTATGCCTTTGATTTTGCTCAGTTTGTGTGACCTGCACACTCAAAACATGTTGAGAAACTAAACATTCATACCTATCAGCGTCTTCAGGAGCCATGTATTGTGTCTCATGATCAGAATTATCTCCACTGTGTTCTTCACTTGTAATAAGAGCCAAAGTCTCCTCATCATAGTCACTAGCGGACTCATACCCACCATCCTCAGTAGCAATCATAACACGGGGAGATTGACATTCTCTCGCATAATGACCTCTACCCTTACAACGACGACAAATAATATCATGTGTGTGCCCTATTGATGCCATAGATGAAGAAGAGCTCTGGGCAGGCTCAGAAGGTGTACTCCTGGCAGATGGTGGTGGTGGTGCCTGTTTTCTTGTATCTCGGTTGGAATTGGCGGCTAAAGTCAGTGGTGCTGCAGTAGGACGTGTGGGATTAGAGGATGCACGCGGTGTCCATGATGAAGATTGACCTGCAGAAAAATTAGTTCGCGCCAATGCCTGTCGATCCTGCACTTCACGTTCAGCATTGCAAGCAAGATGGAATAAACGAGTGATATTATTATACTCCTTATACTCTAGAATGGTCTGAAACTCTTTATTTAATCCACCCATAAAACGTGCAAGCATAGCTTCATTATCCTCAACAATACCACATCTAATCATGCCAGTTTGTAATTCTTGATAATATTCTTCTACATAATTTTTTCCTTGTCTTAAACGCTGCAATTTTTGAAGTAATTCATGTTGATAATATGGTGGAACCCAATGAGTACGCATAGCAGTTTTCAAAGCATCCCAAGTAGCTGGAATAGGATATAATCTACAATGTTCAGACCACCAAACACATGCAAAACTAGTGAAAGCACAAACAGCAGCAGGAACACGTCTCTCCTCAGGATATTGTAAACATGTAAAACGTTGCTCAGTTTCTAACTCCCAAGTAAGATATATATCAGGAACATATCTACCCTCAAATGGTGGAATATTCAATTTTAGTTTAGGAAGATGGTCATGATCTCGTACCTCAGGTGATGGTGCAGCCCTACCGTTGCGATGATATGCATGAGGACGACCTGGTGGTGGTGGTGCTGGTGGTTGCACGTAGTTCTGATTTTGATCAACCTCATCCTCGTAATGGTCCTCCACCTCTGCAGTAGCAGCAGGAGCAACAGAAGCATCAACAGTAGGTACAGCGGCACCAGAAGTTTGACCAGGCTCAAGGGGAACGCGCAGTGCTCGTCCCACTTGATTTGGAAGACGATGTTGTTGTTGTAGAGGTGCGACAGGTGCAGCGGGCGGTGGTTGTGGAAGACGCGCGAGCAATTCATTAAACTTGTTATCGAGTTTTGTTTCGAACGCCTTCTCAATGCCATCTATCTTCTCCATGGCCTTTCCAAAACTGGCCATCACATCTTCCACCTGTTGACCCACCATTTGTTGAAATTTATCATGAAGCTCCTTCATTGTCATGTTCTCCTAGTCAATCTCGTCGGCTTGTGATCCTGCCAAGGTTAGCAGCAATAGAAACACACAAGAATATGATCGTACAGACTACTAGAAAGTGGTGGGGTGTCACAAATCCGTCAAGCGAATCTCAAAGTCTTACTAGTTATTACCAAGCAGCAGGCGGTGATCGGCAATCGTTGTAGTTAAAACTCTCAAAGCTTGGATAGAGCGATTACCAGGGAGAGTCAAACGCATGATGTAGATGTATGTGGAGCTGGGATGGCTTATAATATGGTAGCAAAAAGGGTCAGCAATAATCAATTCAGAGATGCAAAGTTGAATAAACGCTCAACGACGGTACTGTGCTGGTACTAGGCTAGACCGTACTAGAGACGCGAGCCTAGAACACTAACAAAAATCACGATGATGCACGTAAACAAAGGAGGAGCACACTCTGATTTTTTTTCTTTTTTTCACTTTTTTCCTCTTTTTTTTTGCTCCGCAACAATTTTTTTCTCGAAAAAGTCTACAAATGGTCTAAAAACTGCCTAGCCAGAATTTTCCAGACTTAGTTTTTTTTTTGAAACTGGAACTATTTCTCTACTGCGGGTAGCACGAAATTTGGGGAGTCCGACTTGGTCACGACTCGGAATATGGCGTGATCTAGAAATAAAAAACAAAGGAACAAATACTGGACTCGGACTAGGACAGATGGCGGAGATGAAACTGGTGGAAACTCGGACTGGAGGTGGATATATGTAGGGCGGTGGAACACGGACTGGTGGCGAATCTGTGAGGGAGGTGGACTCGGATTAGCGTGATGGCGGCGGATATGTGGTATATAGCAGCGGTGATGACGATGGTGGTATATGGCAGCGGTAACGATGATGGTGGTATATGGCAGCGGTGATGACGATGGTGCGGCGGCGGCGTGACAACTTGTGAACAGAACTCGGAACTCTAAAGGACTAGACGCTAAGACCAGCAACTCGACACGACGATGCAACCGAAAATTTAACAAAGCAAAAACCCTAAAAAGATTATGCAAAGGCTCAGATTGGTTCGGATATGATGAACTAACACTATTTTTTTTGGCTTTTTCGTGGACTGTAGGTATGAAGAACAGACTCGATCTAAACTATGAAAAACTGTAAAATCTCACCGAGCAACCTAGAAATCTGATACCACTTGATAGAGGCTAAGGTGTCCCGTCTTTCGATGAGATGGTGGCTATTGTTTTTGGTGGAGTAGACTTTGACGATCCAACTACGAACGTGCGAGGACGTCGCGCCTTAGCAATCGCTAAACCAACTCCGAGAGGTTATTGACCACGCCGGAGCACGATCAACCTGACCACGGAGGTCTATTTCCTGCAAGCAAACTAAGAACAAGCAAGAAACTGAAATTGCAATCGGGATATTGCGAATAAAAGATGAAAGCATTATTGATCAAGGTGGGGTTCTGTGACGTCTTGGTCTGGTCGTTGAACACAAACGAAGTAAGCGAAGTTGCAACTATGGCGAACTTTTAATCTAAACAAAACCCAAAGTCTAAACGACACCCTAAGGGCTGTATATATGGAGGAGTAGGGGGGAATTTTGTGGCCCCTTGTAGGAGGGGTCCGAAACCAACCCTAACTTTGTTTTCCCACACATACGAACTCCAAAAAACAGCCTATACTTAAGTATTTCGAAATTACATGGGCCTGGCCCAAATATAAGGTGGCGCAGCACCTAAAATAAGCTATGGACGAAATTTATGAAGGGGCATCTTGTATATTTCGTCCATGTCCTTGTAGGTCATCACGAAGGCTTCAAAGTGCTCAAATATGCACTAGAAACGCCATTCTGGACCCATTCGCGCGCGCCTTCATCTCCATGCTTGATCCTGCTCCAGTGTTCATCCCTCTTGTCCATGCTAGGCCCTTCATTAGTAATCAACACAAATGTATCCAATTTAGGCAGCATCATATTCTCATGAACATTAGAATTGTCACCAAGAAACGAAAGTACCTGGTAATTCAATTGGCGTGCACGAGCTCTAGTAATTGGTCCAGTATGTATAGTAGCAGGGGCTGTGGGTGTAACAATGGTATTGGTGTCCTCATCATGACCCCTTCGAGGATGGTATACTACTTGACACTTCTCCCGTGTGCATGCATAGGTATTGTTGGAGCTTCACGGATGTTGAGGAGGAGTGCAAGCGCCAAGGAACAACTACACCATCCGCGAGGGAAGCCTGGAAGTGACGACGGAAGAAGACGGAGCTGCTGAAGCTACAGCGGCCGAACATCCGGGCTAGAGGCCAGACATCCGGTGCCTGGGCAGCCGTGTAGGAGCTGCCCCAACAGACGGCCAAAAGCATCAGTGGCCGGACATCCGGCACCAGCCCGGACATCCGGCGCCTCAGCAACGCCTGGACATCCGGCACCCGTCCCGGAAATCCGACAGAGGCGTATCCAGAGAAGACTGGAACGACCTGTTCCATGCTAGACATCTGGCCCGTGCCCCGGACATCTAGCCTCCCGCGAACGGCCGGACATCCAGCCCCCAGCCTGGATGTCCGGCGCCTACCTACACGCAGAGTCGGGCCAGAGGCCCATGTATCCTCTCCCACTTACCCCTTCGTGGCTAAGACTATATATACTTAGGCCCACCTCATTTCTAGGGTTAGCATTGGTTTAGCTCATATGAGAGATAGAGCTTTGCTCATCTATGTGGTTCTTCTCGATCGAGAGACCGCGGCCTCTACGGAGAAGATCCACGCTTGGATTCAAGACCCCTCACGGGAAGATCCCTCGCGGATTCAAGGCCTCCTCAGGGAGATGAACTAGTTACCTCTTGTATCCCCTTTTGTTGGATTTGGATCGTGTATCTCCCTTTGTGTTCATGGATCTAGCACATGTGTGATCGTTTCTCGTTGATTTGAGTGATTCCTCTCGTTTTCCCTCGTGTTCTTCGCGGGATCCCCTCCATTTCGATGCGGAGCATCCTACGATCATCCCCATGTACACTATGACTACTCCTCAAGCCCCAAGTGGACATACGACGAGACCTCAAGCATACACCATTGGACACAAGGTGAACCCGCTCCTAAATGCTTCCCCTTTCCATTCATGCGAGATATGGTTGCTACCTCATGCAAAGAGACTGCATATGCTTAGGAACCAAGGAGATGACCATGGAGATGCTCGAGGCATACGCCAAGTCCACACGGAAGCGGAGCGAGGACTGCCTCAAGTGGAGTCGCCGCAGAGCTACAGTGGCCGGACATCTGGCAGGAGCCCGGACATCCGGCGCCACCAAACCGAGGAAGACCACAGGAGAACGAACGCTCGAAGACTCCACAGCGGCCGGACATCCGGACGACCCCCGGACATCCGGCGCTCGGTGAACAGCCGGACATCCGGCTTGACCCCCGGAAATCCGGCGCCCCATCACAGAAGCTGGACCCTGCCAGCCCGGACATCCGGCCCCAGCGCCCGGACATCCGGCGACTCATGAAGGCCCGGACATCCGGCCCGACGCCCGGACGTCCGGCTTCCCCTGTCTGCGCACAGTGTAAAGGGCCGTGGCCCATGTACCCCTTCGCCCCTTAGACTATATATACTCCTCCTCCTCCCTCTTTCTAGAGTTAGCAAAGGATTAGCTCAATTTAGAGATAGAGCTTTGCTCATCCACTTGGTTACTTCTCCATCGGAGTTCACGACCTCTACGGAGAAGATCCCCCAAGCGGATTCAAGACCCCTAACGGGAAGACCTCAAGACCTCCTCACGGAGATGAACTAGTTACCGTTTGTATTGTCCTTTGTTGGATTTGGACCGTGTATCTCTTTGTGTTTCGAGGATCACATGTGTAATCGAATCTTGTTGGTTTGAGTGATTTCTCTCTTGTTTCCCCTCGTGTTTTCCCCTCGTGTTTTCGTGTTCTTCGGAGGATCCGCTTCAATCATGAAAGATCGGCCCTAGGGTTTCTACCCTACATAATCTTGGATCAGAGCAAGGTTGACCACGAGTTTGGAGCCCCTACCCCCTTGTTTTCTAGCCTTCTTTTGTTTGATTTCGTCCTAATTTTGAAAATCCCCACCAAAAATAGCCCCCAATTTTTTTGTGATTTGTTGGTTCGATGATGTTTTGTTGATTTTGATCCATGGATTTGCTTGGTTTCAAGTGGATCTAGCTTTCCCCCATCTTTTTCCCCCTTTCCATCCACGAAATCCATGAAATTTTGCCCCCAAAATCATCAATTTCCACTCCAAATCGACTTTCGAAGTCCAAATCCCGATATGGAATCGTCGGGCCGGACATCCGGGCCCCAAGCCGGACATCCGGCTCCTGGAGCACAAAATCTGCACGGTTCTGGACATCAGCCCCCGGATATCCGGCCCCCACCCCTGGATGTCCGACCCCTGGGATTTCAGCCTTCCATGTTTCACCGTTTTGACCATAACTAATTCATCCGGAGTCCGTTTTTGACGTTCTTTAGCTCGTTTTGAAGCTCTTGACATCCTCCATAACATAAAAATACTTCCAACATAATTTGACTTCATCAAATTTTTAGAACTTTGGCATCTTTGCCTAGGGCCTTCACCACATCATCCTCATTCCACCACTGACTTCCGCAACCTAACCCATTTTGTCCCCCATCGCATTTGAGGTTGTTTGAGTTGTGATTCGAGTCCCCTAAGGTGTTTCGGCTACTTATGGACGGTTGCTTCTTCTTCAACCACCATCATAACTTCCGCATAACCTTGCCCACCATACACTTCCGCCACCCCAACTTAACCCAATTTTGTTTGTGTTTGTGAGTTGTGTCTCCTAAGGTGTTTCAGCTACTTAGGGACCGTGCTTTCAACTCTGACACTGTGTATAGCCCATCATACCCTTCCACCACCATAACCCATTTTGACCGGGTTTTCTCCAATACTTCCGCAACCACCACTGCATTCCCACTATCATCTTTTGACATTTGCCTTTGGAGATTTTGAGTTCGCGGTTTTTCCATTTCCTAAGGTGTTTCGGCTAATTAGGAACGGTTCGACATCAAGAACACCGCCACTCATCATCGACATGGACGGTAACCTCGACGACACCATTGTATATTCCCCTTGCAATTGCATTGATAACCCCTAGCCCATTTTGCGTCACTTGCCTATCGAGACTAGCCTTTGAGTATTGCCGGCAATGTTACTTGTGCACATTAGTGATCCACCCTTCCATTGCATACATACCATATGATATTGGTATCATCATATCATCTCGTGTGCCAAAAGTTTGTTCCCGCATATACACAATTGCTATCTTGGTTTGTGCATTTCGCATAGTGGCCATCCAAAAAAAAGAGAATAAAGCTTTTAAGCAAAAGAGAAAGAGCAAAGAGCTTGTAAGCAATAGCCATAGCATCATACCACATTGCATATAAGATCATCTTGGATCATCTTGAGAGGAACACCGGGAACCATACATACATAGTATACTTGGGATAGAAGTCATTGCATTTTTGTCTCCTATAGGTTGTGCACAAGTGTCGTATCTGCCTATTGAGCAATCGTGCTAGCGTCTCTCTAGAGTTGCGCAACAAGAGCATTTTCCGTGGATTCCACATTTTGAGCTCATTCCTTGGTTGCACGACCCCATTTATCTATCTCTGTGTGTGTTTCCGTGTGCCATTCATTGCTATTGGTCTACTTGTTTCACTTGCGAATTTGTGAATCTCTTTCAACATTATTGACTCTTGCTAACATTTTGCATCAAATTTTTGTGCCACTATCCTCACCAAGCTACTCCATAAGTCTTATTTGTGTAGGTGTGAGAAATTGACGAGATCGGTACCAATTGTGCTATTTCCTTGTTACATCATTGAGTGATCATTGATCCATTCTCAACATCGGTCAAGGTACATTTGGTATAGTTCTCTCCTTTCTTCCACTCATATTTGCTCGAGTCTTGTGATGGATAGGCAAGGCATTTCATCTCCGGTCTTCGACGACAACAACGGCGCGAACAACTACATCACCAAAACGTCCATCTTCGAACTACAACAAGCAACGAAAGGCGCACAATCAAGATTGCGAGAGTGCATCAACAACCTCGCAATCGACATACAACAATCTGAGCTACGTACAAGAGACTACCTCAACCACAAGCTCTCCACACTAAAGGAGGAGAAAGATGCAAGGATGGAGGAGATTCAGACCTTGTTGATCAATAGTTCTTCCCCTTCGTCATCTTCAAGGCGGCGGCGAGCAGGTCGATCATCTTTGGAGCTCCCATGCGACGCAAGCGCAAGTCGTCCATGTCCACATCTACATGGAGACCATCATCACATCCATGATCCACGTCATCATGAAGGGCAAGTCACCTCCAAGAATCATGTGCACGACGACGACGAACGACATCTTTTACGAGCTCAAGTACGACAACGACACCATCAACATGAAGATGCTCAAGATGCGCCTACCTACAATTCCCAACAAGCTCTACATCAAGCTACGGCCAACCTTCATGAGCACAAGAGAAGACCGCGAGGCAAGCACCACCAAGAGGACGCTACGGCTACTACCACCACTACTTTGGCATCTTCGCCAAGTGCTATCACGACATCTTCGCCTTAGGACGTACGGCATCTTCGCCTACTTCCCATGAGTTCGCCTACATCGACATCTTCAACAACAAGGCGACCACCTACAAGCGAGGGCGACACTTCCATCTTCGGAAGCCCCTCAAGGAAGAAGGCCGAGCATGGGAAATTCCCTTCGGTCATGGAGACGAGCTACGAGGTGCCACATCTTATGGGCCTCATACAAGACAGCGACAAGAAGGTCAAGCTAGGGCCATCCCCTTCGACCACGGCGACGAGCACGAACCTCTTCAATAACATGAAGACGGCGCCCATATTGGACTCATACTCCGAGTCAAGCTACGCGAGTGCACATGAGACCTTCTCTTTGATCTCGGAGGAGAGTGATGATTTGCCACTTCCTACGGCATTCATCTTTGGAGGCGTTATGGATGAGGAGGTTGAGCATGGGACTATCCCTTCAACCAAGGCGGCGATATGAGTTGAGCATGGAGACATTTGCACCTACATCTCTCCGACACCCAAATATGATGAGATGCCCCAATTGCCATGTGAGGAGAGCCACCACCCCATGAGTGAGATGAGTGACTCCACCATATATGACATTGAGAGCATTTCCTATGAGAGGATGAGTGTGACCACCACTAGCCCCACACACGAGAGCATGCCACACATTCTATGTGAGGTTGAGAGCCATTTGAGTGACTCCACCAACCATATGAGTGAGAGCATCTTACCGGGAGTGAGTGAGCCACAACACTTAATGAGTGAGGTAGTTGAGAGGGCATGTGAGGCCACTATGATTTCTAACGACTTAACCTCTACTCTGAGTGTGTTTTCTTTGGTGCTAGGTCTCCTACATGATGACATGCCAATCCTTGACGAGTCCATCCCTCCAATGGGAAAACCGATGGCCATGATGGACGATGATGCACCCCCCACATGGTTCCATCAAGATGAAGATGACCATGACTTGGTCTTCGACACCTCACCTACAACACATGAGCGATGCTCGAAAGGTAACATAGGTGATGGTGCTTCTCTTGTCCCGCTAGTGGACTATCTTGACAATGATTGCTTGCATGATGATGATCACCTTATGGATTCACCACATACTATGTCTTCTACATGCTTAGATATGCCACCTATTTATGATGATGAGCATGTTGAATTGCCTAGTTGTGATGCTATGCTCCATAGGATATCATGTGAAAATTCTATTGGTCACTTCATGTTTGACAATCCATTAAACTTGTCATATGCTATGAGTGAGATCTCCCATATTGCATCATTTCAATCTCAACATAGTAACTATGCATGCCCCATTAAAATAAATCCTATTTGCACTTATGGCATAGATGACAAGATGATGGTCATTGGCTTTTATTTTTCATGTGATGATATTGCCATGCTTCCTTTACATGATTTGCGCAATTCATCTAGTATGCCATGCCATGATCACATTGTTCCAAATATGCTTTGTTTTGGATGTTGTAAATATTCTCCATGTGATGTTTCTACAAATGCTCATGAGGAGACCCCCATAGTTTCCTCATACATATTAGGAGATTTTGATGCATTCCATACTTTGCATGATTCCCATAATTGCGTGCACCATATGCATACCATTCATGATAATGCTCTACATATTGCTAGTGATGCATTACACCCTATGAGTCTCCATTATGCTATACATAACAACAAACCTCTCATGATGGATGACATGTTTCTATATCACGCATCTCATTTATTTGAGCATTGGATATTTTGTGCTAACCAACACATGCACGTATGCATCATGATGGATGATGTGTACATATACCACGCACACACAATTTTTCCTTTGCCTTTGTTTTGTGTAGGTACTTATGAACACTCGTCAACCTCACAATCCCATGAGTTGACGAAACGAGCTCTTGAGAGCAACGATGACTTGGGGTCACGTGGATTGTTCTTACCACCGTTCTCTTCGCGCAACGACTACGCGCATCTCCTTTACTTGACTCTCACACGGCTATGGGCTATATATCACTTGTTACTTTATGCCCATCGTAACGTGTTCACTTTGCATGATACACCTCTTTCTATGAATTTGCATGCAATTGTGACCCTTGCTTGCATTTACCAGTGATTCACCAATATACTACTTCTATGTGTATTTGCATGCTTGGTGGAGACCCTTGTTGCTATTACCATGTTTTCCTTGTACCTCATGCTTGTGATATGTCATGTGCATTATATATGCTCACTATTTGCACACATGACATGATTGCCATGATTACCTCTAGTATGTTGCATCTTCACACTACTAGCTTGCATGACTTGTTTCCTATGATCACTTGCTTAGTTGCATCACCCATGATACATAATTGCTCATTGCATTGGGTTGATGACATATATGTTCATGCCTCTCACTTGATTTGTCTTGCTCATTGTCTCTTGTCTCCATTAGTTGCACCTCTCATATGACCTTGTATTGAGTACCAACTTGCTATGCTTATTGATCTTGGAGACTTGGATACCTTACATGTGACGCATGATTATTTGATTGAGCTTCTTGTCTTTGGTTGTTCTCGCATCTTATGCCTACATACCATGCCCTACACCCTTATACTTTCTTATGATAAGAATGATGAAAACACTTGTTGGGTATTTCACCACACGAATGTTTGGTTTTGCATTTCCGCTAACCTCATTTGTTTTTCCGAGTGTTTATCATGTTCTTTCATTTTGAGAGATTCACAAGGCGGTACCATCACAAGACATATTGGTTATGTGAAGGTGTACATGATGTGCGACACCAACATTTTCGAGAAACTACTAAAGGTGAACTCATTCCCTTTGAGCCATCCTCACATACGCATATTGGATGGGTCATTCTTTCATTGTTGCCTCTTTCTTGTTGTCTACATGATACATCTATTGGATGGAGGACCGACATTAGAGATGGACCCTATGGACCTTCAAGTTGAGGAGTGCTCGGACTTAGGGGATTCACCACCGGACCACCACTTCTACCACGACATTGAGCTATGGTACAACACCACCCATAACAAATTTGCATCGTATGCATGGATTGACTCACATTGCGATTGCCTTGTTGCATCTTCCATTTCAATGTCATCCATGATATATGAGCTTATGCACTTCCTAAGCAAATTTGTTGTGATCTTTCTTGATGGCATATTCATACATCATGATCATATTGCCCACCATCAATTGCATGATCACATTGAGCACCAATTACCATGTTCATGCTTTTGATACACCGTCCCATTATGACATCATTTTGCACAATGGTTGCATTGATCATATTCACAATACATTTGTGTGCACAATGAATGCTTTTGCTCCCATGAATGCTTTGCATATCATTCTATATCATCTTACTAAGCTTCATGCGCTTTGTCACAAACAATCTTGCCGAACGGACTCATGTTTACTTGATGGACACCTTGTGTGCGCTAACCATTGTATTTCCAAGTGTCGTTTGTGTTTGCTCTTTTTGCATGTGTACCACTCCGGAGACACCTTGGAGTACTTGGATTGCGCCATGTCTTCCACTTTGTCCAACTACAAGTCCGTCCACGACAACCGTTTCCATGGTGATGAGGTTTTCGATCCGAGGTCGGATCTTTCCCAAGGGAGGGGAGATGATGCGGAGCATCCTACGATCATCCCCATGTACACTACGACTACTCCTCAAGCCCCAAGTGGACATACGACGAGACCTCAAGCATACACCATTGGACACAAGGTGAGCCCGCTCCTAAATGCTTTCCCTTTCCATTCATGCGAGATATGGTTGCTACCTCATGCAAAGAGACTGCATATGCTTAGGAACCAAGGAGACGACCATGGAGATGCTCGAGGCATACGCCAAGTCCACACGGAAGCGGAGCGAGGACTGCCTCAAGTGGAGTCGCCGCAGAGCTACAGTGGCCGGACATCCGGCAGGAGCCCGGAGATCGGGCGCCACCAAATCGAGGAAGACCACAGGAGAACGGGCGCTCAAAGACTCCACAGCGGCCGGACATCCGGACGACCCCCGGACATCCGGCGCTCGGCGAACAGCCGGACATCCGGCTCGACCCCCGGAAATCCGGCACCCCATCATAGAAGCTGGACCCTGCCAGCCCGGACATCCGGCCCCAGCGCCCGGACATCCGGCGACTCATGAAGGCCCGGACATCCGGCCCGACGCCCAGACGTCCGGCTTCCCCTGTCTGCGCAGAGTGTAAAGGGATGTGGCCCATGTACCCCTTCGCCCCTTAGACTATATATACTCCTCCTCCTCCCTCTTTCTAGGGTTAGCAAAGGATTAGCTCAATTTAGAGATAGAGCTTTGCTCATCCACTTGGTTACTTCTCCATCGGAGTTCACGACCTCTACGGAGAAGATCCCCCAAGCGGATTCAAGACCCCTAACGGGAAGACCTCAAGACCTCGGAGATGAACTAGTTACCGTTTGTATCGTCCTTTGTTGGATTTGGACCGTGTATATCTTTGTGTTTCGAGGATCTAGCACATGTGTAATCGAATCTTGTTGGTTTGAGTGATTTCTCTCGTGTTTCCCCTCATGTTTTCCCCTCGTGTTCTTCGTAGGATCCGCTCCAATCGTGAAAGATCGGCCCTAGGGTTTCTACCCTACATCACATTTCATGAAAGATCGGCCCCTAGGGTTCCACCCTACATCAGATGCATATTTTTTTATAATGTTCACGCCGTGTGTTCGAATCTGGCCGGCCGCATATTTTTTATAATGTTTCTATTTCTGTCCTTGTCACTAATAGGTGGGATCCACACGTAGGTTTGATGAAGTGTGGGCCAGGATGCAATGTTTAACGGTGAGTTAACGGCAACAACAACGGAGATGTACTAAAACGTATCCGAAACACAAGTTGTAGGACCAGTTTGTGTCATTTTTCAAGTTTATGTATGAATCTGTACGTCCAGTGCAAGCTTATGTGTCAATAGTGTAATTAACTCTATTTATATTCATATAGTACATAAAAAAACTATTGGTGCAACTACGTGTCAGCCGCATTGACACATGCAAAATTCATATATGAGACTAATGAGGCAGCGCTGCATGAGATAATGGGCCCCTATAATGATTTGTGCGGGTCAATAAACTTGCTTTGGCAAGCTAGCAATGGCCTGTGATGGACAAGTCTAAAAAATCCTACCTAATAGCATATTCTGTTGGAAGCATAGACCGTATACACACTTGGGCTCAACTTCTATATCCAAACAGTAAAGGAGCTGGCTTTGGCCCCATGTTGCATAGAGAATATTCAACCATGGGTATGTTTGCTTGGCGTCTCCAACACTAACCTATTTTTGGTGTGGTTGGTTGGAACCGATCGTGCGTGAGCATGACAGATACCCGGCGGATTTAGAAGGAAGGAGCATGCATTTTAAACCGACGTAGCCTGCCTATATAAGGTCGTCCAATCTCATGCAACAAGGGCGGAGGCCAGCAGTGAGAGGGGCATGATGAAACAAGAAGCCCTAAGTTGGTCGTCCCACACACCGAGAACTTGCACGGGAGCCGGCCAAGAAGCAAGAACAGGCCGAGTTTCTCGTCTAATTCTCTCATCCAAATTCCACCTAAGCACACGCTGAAATTACGCCGATTCATTAGACAAGACAACGATGCCGTAATACCGCGTAGATGCCGAGGTACACCATATTGATCTTGCACCGATCTGTCAAGTCTCTCATCTAACTCTCACCTATGCACATGCTGGAACTACGCCAATTCATTAAACAACAACGACGTAATACCGCGTAGATACCGAGGTACACCACATCAATCTTGCACCGAAGTTTCTCATCCAAATCTCATCTAAGCACATGTCGGGGCTACGCCGATTCGCTAAACAAGACAGCGATGCCGTAATACCGTGTATATGCCGAGGTACACCCCACATATAGATCGACCTTGCGCCGATTCGACAAAAGGCGACGCTGCAAGTGAGATCATCCGATTGTCCGAGAGAGACACCTCAGCGATGCTTCATAGCCAACATGGTGAAACACACAACGCTCGTCTCCTCTTTTGGTAAGCAATCCCATCAAATCTTGCCGTCTTGATCTCGCCAATCTTGCCAATCTCATCAATCTTGTATTCTTAATCTTCTTTTCCGAAGAAATATTCTATCGAATTGACAAACGTGGGAGCGCCCAGAACTGCAACAATATGAGCATAAAATCCTCCATTAAAGCGAGCTTAATACCATGGCTTCCTGATTCAACGAAACTGGCTATAATAAAATACACAAAAGCATGGAACATCTACTCCTACTAGGATTGTCGATAGTTGCTTTATGCAAATCATGACGAGCGTACACGGCTAAGGCCAAATACGAAGGAGTCAAATCTACTACATTGATTTTTGCCCCTCACGAGAAGGCAACTTCAATAAAATGTTATCTCAATTCCGCCCCTTAGAGGCGAGGCTACAAATTGTACACTAATTTTGTCTCTTACAAGAAGACAAGATTAACACAATATTACTCTGATTCCGCCCCTCACGAGGAGTCAATTTCCATACAATTCCACATTGATTTTGCTGCTGCGTGGAAGCGAGATCGATATTTATCTTATAAGTAAGCATCATCCAATGCATATGTGGGACAAAAGGGTTTACAAACCATCATCTTCATCATACGTCTAGTGCCGACAAGGCTAGACAAAATCATGGCTAAGTGCCGACGAGGCAAGGTCACCACTCTACCGACATACAAACTACCGGATTGGACACACTGTTGCTGGGCACCGACTAGGTGATAGCAACAAACACATGTTCGCGTCCGATGAAGTCAGGGCATCACACGACTGGGCACCGATAAGGCGAAAGTCATCCCTTTCATCGATAATATCCGTTTGTCACGTCAACATGACGATAGTACTGGTGACCGGGTTTCGGCGAAACAAAGCCACCCACAACATATTTCATGAGCATCACACATGCATATGGATGAGCAATCCGATACATGACGACGATCATCATCGCAGCTTAATCAAATGTATTCCATGAGGTCGACCCCATGGATGTAATTAACCGGTTGCTTGCAAACGCACCGGAAATCGGCAAACTACACAATCTCTTCAGTCAAATACTTCTTAAGCGCGACTCAGAAGGCAAAAGGATAAATTTCATGGAGCATGTACAATGTATTTGTATTCAATACAATGATCAATAAAGTGTAGTGTACCGTATAATATTTTGTCCATTATTTTGTCTCTTTTTATTTGTTGTTTTCATAAAACAAGTTGCCCGCCCCGCAATTTTTTACTTGTACGCATTAGGAAATACCGTCCCTAAAAAAAGGGAGCGGCGCGTTTCTTTTTGGCGAAACAAAATTGCACGGCTGGTGGGACCTGATTCTCCTCCCATCTCTACTGCTGGTCGTCAAATTCTCCAATCATTTGATTGCTTGTCCAAGTCACCTCAAGAGGATGTTCTAAAGAAAAATACGCGCCAGCTAGTGTGTCAAAATATATATGCACATGTAAATCCGTGTGTTTCCAAGCTAAAAAATGCACGGAGCACACATGGTGCCTCTGTTCTGAATTATCTTACACAGGACGATGGTCCTTGTTTAAAAAGAAATAGGAAGCACTGGTTGAGGTTGCGCCTAAAAATACATGGGATTGTGCTTGTATTGGAAAAAGAGAGTAACATCCAACAACAAGTTAGTCCAGTCATTGTGCATTGAGGCAGATTGCATCAAAGCTTGTATCTGAGGCATGCAATTTCTTTTTCCTTTGTTCATTCAAAATCACGTTGGATTCTTGTTAAAGAATACATGGGGGCAAGTCTTCCAGTTGCCTGAGCCATGCAATTTGTGTTTGCCAGTGCTCCACTACCACATACTACCTTCGATTACAGGAGTAGCTAAGCGCCTATACCGTTCCAGTACTCCAAAGTGCAAACACTGCTCAGTTTGCTCTCAAAAGTATATCTGCGATCAATGTTGAGAATTCAAGATGCGAATTATCTACATACATTACAAGTTGTTAGTGATCTTGCCTGCATAGTTAAGGTCACACTTGACAATTCTAGGGACAGTGTTATTCAAATACCAAGATTGTAAACATCATGCAATTTGTTCTTCTAGCAATCGGATCTATAATCTACATGAGACCTCTCGACTCGCAAGACGACCATCTCTAGATGAGTGGCAATTAAACTTTGTTGGGCGAAAGAGTGTTCTCCTTGCTCTGTCCATTCAAACCACCTCGCATCACACTATCTTCTCAGAGGAAGAAGATTCTGTCAATTTGCATTGACTATGCTCATAAAAAACAAACATGAGTGATGCATCCATACCTCACCAGTTCTCCATTTTACCTGCAAAAAAAGCATGGGGGCAAACTCTTTTGCTCAAGCCCATGGTAGTTATCACCATTTGCATTGGCAAGCGTAACTACCATTTTCACTGGAGCTTTGTTCTAGGGGGACTTGCACAACGTGAGATGACTATGCCAAACTATTAAGCAAGGAATCTCTCACACCCATCATCTCCAAGGGCATTTATCATTTTCTCGCCTAGGTCACAATAGACCAGGCAATGCTTCTGAAAGAAAATCATTCCATGATGGAGCAGAGTTGAACAATTCCCATTTTGCTAAGCCAATTTGCTTTTGAGAGGCTTTGACATCACAAATACATCATGACTAGCTTGCTACAAGAGCGGGTCATATGAGAAGCATTCCCATCCAACAATTGTGGGTTACTCTATATACAAAAAAATTTGCTGGCATCCTCAAAATACTTCTTGTTCTATATTTGTGATCCACGAACCTTCACAATGAAAATGTTTCTGTATTCAAAATTCAAAATTGTGGAACACTTTAACTACCAAGAGACTCGCTACCTATCGTCAATGAATGATTGTGATTGGTCTTGCTTACAAACAACCTACACACATCACATCAAAGACCCATGTTAAGTGGCGACAGTCAAAGTTTGTGGAGGACTGACTTGGTATTATATGAGGTGAAAAGTCTACTATTGGTGTTGCATCTTCACTTGCTTAGCCAGGGTAAACTATAGGCAAAAGAGCAAAGAGGGCTACATGTCTCAACGAAAGTTGTTTTAGTGTGCAGCTTCTTGCCACCCCAGTGAGGCATAAACAAGGGCCATGTAAAATGCCTTTGAGGGTTCTAGTTTCCACAAAGGTGGGTGATTATCATCCAAGTTCCGACAGTGGGTTTGAAGCAAACATTGAAGGAAGTTCTACCAACAATTCATGAAATCCTCCAAAGGAAATCTCATAAAATCAAAGAAGTTCAAACAGTCCTCACAAGAGGAGACAAATTCATGGAAATAAAGCAATTCCCCAAATCAAAGAGGAGATGGCCCCATAAAATTCAAAGAAGCGACAATGATCGAGAAGGCTAATCAAGCAGTAATGTACCCAGTTGAAAGAAGGTGGATGATAGCTACTCACCACCCCTAAGGAAAAGTAATGGCATATTTCCAATAGCCTCTACCCCATGAAAACCATATCAACTAGCCATATCCTAAGTCCCTCGGGACAGGAGGTGCGATGCCAATGGAAGCTCTAACCAAAGAGACGATTCGAAGAAGTCAACATGGCTTTGAAAGAGCCCCGTGAAAGTGGGGTGTCTTATACACGAACAAATTAACAGAATGAATCTATGAAGTATGAATCATCATGATCATTCATTCCTTTAGATGGTCGAGTCTTCTTACAACTTTACCTAAACCTCTCCCCTATTCTCGGTATGTTTGGTGTTTTACTATGCATGTGTTGTGTAACACCCCTGTGTAATAGCCATTATGATCAACTGCTAATATTGCCAAGTCATATCATTTGCAGTGCTTAATCATAGTGGTTAACCAAAATAATTCAAACTCTATTCTGGAAATCAACTCAAATTCAAAAGTGCAAAATAAATTTGCTCAAACACTATGGGAAAAATGTTCACTAAATAGCAAATATTCCAGAAGCACTCATAAAAATATCACCAGTAATATTTGGATTAATTAAATGACTCAAACAATATGAAACAGCACCAAAACAGCAATATATAATACATCTAAAATCATATCAATTTCAAATGAAGCCCAACTTTGCTCAAACCAATTTTTGGTGAATGCTTACATTGCATATTAATATTTGGGCCAAGTCCCATATTTTACAAAAGTGCACAAATGGCCTAACTATTTCCAAACAGAAAAGAATAAAAGAAAAGGCAAAACAGAAAAACTGGAAAATAAAACGAGGCACTGTGCACTGGGCCTTAGTGCACAGTGCCCAGACCGCGGCCCGCCTGGCCCAGCTCGCTACAGTCGTCGTCCTTCTCGTCGCCGTGTCAGCAGCGCCATAGACAGAGCGCGCTCGCTCCGCCGAGGGGGCGACAGCGCGACGCCGCGGGCGCCGCGAGGGGATAAGACCGGAGCCGTGCCTTCCCCCTGGTCATTTGCCTCGTCCCCACTCGCTCTCCTCTCTCTCCTCCCCTCCAGATCCATGTCGCCGAGCGCCATCGCCGCCATGGCCGAGCCCTAAATGCGGCCACCGTCGACCCCGTGCTCCGCTAGAACGCCCACGAGCTCCGCCGCCCTCGGTTCTTTCGTCTCCGACCTCGAGCAGGAGCGGGGAGGCTCCGCAGACACCGCACGTCATCGTCCCTTTCCTTCTCTGTCGCCGGCAATCTTCTCCGATTCCGGCGTCGATGCTGCTCCTAAACCGTCAACGGCTTTTCATAGCCACCCGGTGAGCTCCACCCCTTTTTCCCCCCACCTTTCTCCGATGCTCTGTGCCGCCCGTAGCCGCCGTGCCAGAGTTGCCCGAACGGAGCTCCGCCGTCGATGGCCTTGACATCTTTGTGGCCGCTGACGAGCTCGTTTGAGCTCGCAGACATGCTCACCGCCGCGATAGGAGTCGAACGCGTTAGCTGCTGATGCTTGCCGTGCCCGTTTTCGCCGTTGCCAGCAACACCCGAACGCCGTCGCCGCCAAACCTCGCCATCCGGCCACTTTTGGTCGCCCCCGAGCCCTCGTTTCAGCTCTACTCGATGCGGCGTCTTGCTACCATTCGAAAGCAGCAAAAATCACGAAAAACGGCCCGCTGTGGCGAAGATCCGAGCTCCTCCAGCGAGTTCGCCGCCGCGGGAGGCTCGCCGGAGCTCTCTCCGGCGCCACTCCGACGTGGCAAGTGATGGGGCCCGCCCAGAGACACTGACCGATGGGCCCCACGACGCGTTTGACTTCGTTGACTTGGTCAATGCCTGTTACTGTTCACGTGTGTCAATGACATGTGGGCCCTCTCTGTTAAATAAGTCTAATTAAATTGTTTTAATTAAAAAGCTAATTAGCTTAGCCTAATGACTCACTGACATATGGGGCCCACCCCACTAATCACTCTGTTAGTTTAATTAATCCACTGTTAGCCTAACAGAGGCTGACATGTGGGTCCCACTGGACCCACATGTCAGGTTTGACCAGGTCAGCGACTCAGTTGACTGCTGACGTCATCACCTAGTCATGCTGATGTCATAATTTAATTCTGTTAATAATAAATAAATTCTAGAAATGTTTAAAATCTTTAAAAATTAATAACTTTTAAACCGTAGCTCAGATCGAAAAAGTTAAAACATGAAAGTTGCTCAGATCGAAAAAGTTAAAACATGAAAGTTGCTCAGATCGTGTCGTCCGTTTCTTTGTCGGAACCCCCTACGTAGAAGAAATCGTAACTCCGAGCCCTATTCCGGTAGATGAATAGTGCCTAATCACCGGTAAATAAATACCACCTTAATCTTATAATAACTAAAAATGACTTAGGCATACTTCAGGCAACCCTCCACTGCATCATAGACATAGCATGCCCAGAATTGCATCGTTGCTGTGTATTTACTTGTTTCCTCCCCCTCTCTTCTCTCTCGATAGACCCCGACGCCGACGTAGCTCCCGAGGTCGACGCTGCTCAGGAGCCCGACGACGCAGTCGATGACCTTGCCCTTGCTGTCGAGCAGACATGCAAGCACCCCCATTTTGAGCATTCCGATATCTCCCACTCTCTTCTCTCTCATGCTTGCATTAGAAGTTACTGTTGCTACTGCTGTCCTACATCTGCTGCATAGCCTGTTTAATTGTAACCTGCTGTTGATACTTACCTGTTATCCTAAACTGTTTAGTATAGGATGGGTAGAGCCCTATCAGAAACCCACTGGTCCCGACTGCCCCGCTGGACTCTCAGAAGACCCGAGCAATGGAATCGAAGATCAGACCCTGGCACCGCACGTCACTTCCCCCTTAAATTGCTCGACACTACTGGGTTACTATCTAGTGCCGAGGGTGATACCTTGTCAGCACTTCTGATGATAACCTTGTAGGTTAGTTAACCAGTCGTGGTAAGCGAGGGTGATTCCTCCTACACCACCCCCGATACCGACGCTGTCGTGCATCACTTGAAGTGTGGACCTCGAGGGTGATTCCTCCTTCGTTCACCTTGACGAGAACATCAAGTGAGATTCCGTCGAGGGTGATTCCTCAGGGTTCCCCTTGGTATCGGACACACGGATACTTTGGATACTATGACTGAACACTGAACCATGACACTAAAGACGGGTCGGCCCTGAGGGGTACCCGCGCGAGCATGAATGCGAAGTGATGTGGAGTCGGGTTGACCTGAGAGGTGCCCGCGAGATAACTACGAGGCGTGGCCGGGCATTCTTGGCCCTTGCCGCAAGTCCTCGAGATGGGGCGACGGGGTCACATCGATCGTGAGTCTCTGCTCGTTACCGCGCGCTCCTAAACCACTAACGGTTTGGATATTTGATCCGAGGGGCCTCTGGCCTGATAGCACTAACCATCACGTGGGCATAGTATGGGCGTTCTGCGTCGTATACATCAGCCGAAGCTCTATTGACATCAGCGAGGAGCAGCCCGTTTTGGATTGGACTGGGAACGCAACTGCGCTTGTATAAGGGGTTGCTAGGTCTGCTTTCGAAACATCCTCGCAACGTGCAGGGTTCCCAGGGCGAAGGCCCAAGACCCCTGGGGGCATAGGTTAGTCCGGCGTGCTGACCTCTCTTTAGAGCCTAGGTCGGGTTGCGGCGTGTTGCTTAGCCGAGGCCGGGCATGACCCAGAAAAGTATGTCCGGCCGGAGTTAAGCGAGCGTGGTGGGTAAGTTGGTGCACCCCTGCAGGGAAGAACTAATCTATCGATAGCCTGTCCTACGGTAACGGACACTCGGAGTTGTATCCCGATCGGTACAACTAGAACTGTTGACTTGAGATGAAATGAATAGTATGGCTCTGGGATTGCTTTCTCGCAGGGAGCCGAGGAAGAATCTCTGGCCGAGGTTGATGATACTACAACTACTTTACATTATGTTAATCTGCACTCTTCTAATGCTGCAAGACCGAAGAAGATGTCTGAAGATGCTAGTCTTCGATAGGACTAGGCTCTCCCCTCTATTCTGGCATTTCTGCAGCCCAGTCCACATATACAGCCTCCTTTGAAAATGTTGCATATGTAGTGTAGATCCTTGCTTGCTGAGTACTTCGGATGAGTACTCATGTTTGCTTTAATTTCTTTTTCTCCCCATATCCATATGTCGCCGCCAGATGACGGAGCCCCTGAGGTAGCTGCCCCCGTCGACGACTACGGCTACTACTACTACCCTCCTGGCGAGTACTACTACGAGGAGACGACCGACGACCAGGAGTAGGATTCGGAGGGTCCTAGGCAGGAGGCCTACGCCTTTCGATCGTAATATTTTATTTTGCCCCGCCTTCCTAAAGGCTTATCTTCATTTCTGTAATATATCTGTACCCAGATATCTGATGCTTCCGCTGACACTTGTATGCCATCGAGTTATGTATTCGAGCCCTCGAGGCCCTGGCTTGTAATATTAAGCTTGTATGACTTTATTTATGTTTTAGAGTTGTGTTGTGATATCTTCAAGTGAGTCCTTAGGCTTGATCGTGTGCATTTGCGTGTATGGTTAGTGCACGATTAAGTCGTGGTCGTCATATGTTGCACCAAAACCGCTAGGCATATCAAACATGTAGGAAATTTCACAACCGACATTCAGGTCTATAACATGAGTGAAGGGTGAAATATTTCACTATTATTGTTACTCAATGTTTACTATTAATACATGAGATCTCAAGGTTGGCGATGCGCAATGAACGACATGTAAGGCCATCTACGTAGTCATTTGTTGATTTGTGACAACTCAGCTCCAGTCAAGCTTGTGACCGGGGGCAAGATGTTAACTGAAATACTCACTCCGGATGCTATGTTTGTGTTCATATACACGACGGTGACTATATAAACCCCGTATTGTCTCGTCTTATGCCCGACCCCCTTTTCGGCATGAACATTCCTATATTGCACGACTTTGGTCGACCATCAAATTTTCCTATGTGGTAGAGACTACCACTACAACATTAACATCTTGTGTTTGTGCCATAAGCTTTCTATGAAACATATTGAATTCAACATGTGGCATCAACATTCGCTACACATACAAATTCCAATGCATTTCCTTGATGTGGCATGATGTTCGCTGCAATATTTAATTTTCTTCTGTGGCATGGATATACACTATCATCATCCCGACACCTAAATTCTACATCTATGCATCATCACTGGCAGCATCTCCCCGACGATCACATCAAATGACACCGGGGGCATACCGTCCCCTGGTTCCATCATAGTATCGACAACATTCCGATGCTTAGCTAAATCCAATACCAACCTATACATCATCATTGGTGGCGTCACTGCCCGATGATCACAACAAATGACACTAGGGCAACACCACCCCATGGTCCCTTCACAATGTTGATGGTTTCCGACACAATTTCCACTACATTTGAAGTGAGCTTGCTACATAGACACTTCATATTATATGAGAGCAGTGAAGCGCGCTAGTGTGGCCAGTGCGAATATGTGAAACCCTTCAAGTGTGCAGTTTTACGGTCGCATCACACTTGATAATAAACTTTACGCCAGTGGCAATATCCTGGCAAATCAAAACGCTTTAACCACTGGCTGGCACCATTGTCACATTTGGTCGCAGTGGAAACAAATAAAAGCAATTTATTTTCTTCAGCATATGGTATGGATATTTCACAGTATTCTAGTATGATTGTATTCATCCTTGATATTTTCTTACAAATAAAGGAAAATTCGCTGGGCCAACCATGATGATGTACGGTTATACCTCAGCTTGCATGAACTCTAGTATGTGGGGCCATGTTTCTCAGTATACTTTCAGTAAACATGAGCCTGCCGAATAAAAAAAATACATACACGTTGGTGCATGCTTACAAAAATAGAGCAAGTGTGTGTGCACGACAGCGTGCCTTTATTAAAAGCAAAAGGATTTTATTAAAGGAAGAAGGTCCTGGATCAAGTCTTCCACCCACGGCCTCTTAAAAAAAGAGAGTTTTCCCCATCCACAGCTCACACACTCCTGCCGCCATAATCTACTATCGCTGCCGTCAAGATCTAGCTCCGGCCAGATCCTTTGCCTCATTCTCCATCCCTGCTAAGCATACGACCCCATCTTTCTCCTGGCCGCCTCCACCGCCAGCCTCGGGAGCCAGATCCAAGCTCGTTCGACTAAGACGGCTGCTCGGGTGAGTTGATGCGGGAGGGGCTATGCAGGTCGCGAGAGGCAGCGACCGACGCCGCGATACACCGACGTCGAGCCCAGAGAACGAGGTAAACCCTCGTATTGGTCTAGTTCTGGTGCCTTTTCTAAAGTATCATCTCCCCGTCTAAAGAGCACATGGTTTCCACTCATAGTCCATGAAGACATTGAGTTCCTCTTGCCAAAGTATCATCACCCCGTCTGTCTCCTTCGGTGCCTTATCAATAGGGCCGCTGAACAATGTATAGATCGCAGGATGAGAACCACTAGCACCCCGGTGATGAGAATTATCGTATGAGAAAGTGCAAAAAGCAAAAAAAAGTACAGAGTGTAAGTCTCGTCAGACAAAACACTCTTGTCAAATAAAAAATATATACCTGATCACTGTTCTGGTGTAGATTTCCTGATGCACGGCGATCAGATGGATGCCTACTACTGCTGTCATCGGCGTCGACGAGACCCTTGTCTCGAGTATTATTTATCGTCGGTTTAACTTTTACCTGTGAATTTTATAGCAATTGCCTTGTCTTGCATATTATATGTTGGGGTGCCAATCTTCGTTCGAGATAAATCCTTGCGGCTGAAGCTATTCTTTGGAATTTCCTTGGTGCGCGCTGCGGCACTTGCGCGACGGCGAGTATCATCCAGATCAATGCGCTCGCTCCTATGAGTAGAACTCCACGAGTCGCAACCGTCGGCTGTTGAACCTAAACACTGAGATTTTCTTCTGGGGGCAGTCATTGTTTGGTTCCAGGAGAGGGATAGAGCAAAAGAATAACTATATGCGCGCAAAAGAGATGTCTCTACTTCATAAAAGGGTGAGCCGTGTCTGTAAGTCCGCTTGGCTGTAATTTATGCATGTCAGGTACACTTCAATGTCCGACACCTATAGGGTCTGACTGATTCACGGCTGGCCGGCTCATAGTCTTTGGTTGCCCGGTCTCCTGAAGGCTGTATTGAACCTTGAGCTTGCCATACATGGATACTTTTCAAATTTGGGCAACAATGAAAAAGTTGTTCAACTGAGTGGTGAATTATTTTCACCAAGTCTTGCCCCCTGTGCTTCGCCCATGAACTACACTCGGCGGGGGGCATTTGTTTGACGGATTTTTGTACCAAGAATAAATATTTATATTCATATAGTACATAAAAAAACTATTGGTGCAACTACGTGCCAGCCGCATTGACACATGAAAAATTCATATATGAGACTAATGAGGCAGCGCTCCATGACATAACACTAAAAAAAAATACACTTCCGTGTTGATACGTGTTTGTCATAGTAGGTCATGTTTTCTGTCATGCATGTACATCCATGACGATTTTATGATAGAATCAAGATAGTCATACCTGTGCTGTCGTAGAAGTGTTCCATGATAATACCAAAATTATCATCACGGAAGTGTTCACTTCCATGACGATAAATGACGCGTCATGGAAGTGCTTTCGTCAAGGGTAACCAACATGTGGCATCCACCGTAACGGGTCACCGTTAAGCTATCGGGTTTCGGTTTGGATCCGATAACCCGTTAACAGCCAGGACCAATGGGGATTTTCCACGTGTAAAATCATCATTGGTCGGAGGAAACACATGTCGGCTCCTTGGTGGGCCAGATGTCGTCCATCCAACGGAGGAGACGTGCCTATGATACGTCGACATGTGGCAGGGCCCAACAGAGGCCCGTATAGGCTAAAAAGGCCGGCCCAGTCAATGGCCCGTAGTATTTACTCAGGTACTAGTGGGCTAGCCCACTAACGACCTGCTTAAACATGGCCCATTTACGGCCGAAAGCCAGATCTTGCCCGTTATTTGTTCGCCGAGTCTTTGGGCCCAATTACGGCCTAGTGACATTTCGGCCTATTAGAGGCCCGATGTAGACATGGGCCCATTTCAGCCCGGTGTGTCTTTCGGCCTGGGAATGACCCGTGCTACCAATGGGCCATATATGGTCCGACGCGACATCCGGCCCACTAACGGCCCGTGATCAAGGTGACAACAGTTCAGCCCAACGTGACTTTGGGCCTGTTAAAGGCCAGTCGTATAATTCGGCCCGTTGATGCCTCTACTAAGCTTTCGGCCTCTTAAAGGCCCATGATATCAGTGGGCCAACTAAGGCCCGAGATATGTTTTGGCCTGGTAATGGCCCGTCATATAGCTGGGCCAATAATGGCCCGGCATACATTTCAACCTGCTAAAGGCCCGTCGACGACTATTGAAAATTGAGGCTCAACATGCATTTCGGCCTGCTAAAGGCCCATGGTATCTTCTGGGCCATAACAGGCCAGCAGAATATTCAGCCTGTTAATGGCCCGAAGGTACATGGGCCCAACTAAGCGCTGGGTCCACTAAAGGCCCAACTAAACTTTGGGCCAAATGGAGGCCCGTATAAGTTGTGGGCCTAGCGCAAAGTGTGAAGGCCCCAATGGCCTTTCAAGCCCAAGAAAGTTGCAGGACGGTCAAATTGTGGCCCGCTAAAATGCAGACCCGTTAGAGGTGAATGTTTCAGCCCGGTCGCCTACATCAGATTTTTCGTCCTTTTTTTCAGATAGCGAATGATGGCATATACATTAGGAATTAAGAACAAACCTACTCTATACAATAAAGAAATTACGGCATAGTAACTTAGAATAAACCTATACTATACAATAAAGGATTTATGGTATATTACATCCACTGGGCATCGAAGTTCGTCACCAGTGATCATAAAGCGCAATGAAGAAGTAGATTACAAAAAACTGGGTGCCATTGCAGCGTAACAAAATAATACTGAATCAAGACCACTTCCAGGACAGTTCAAGAAAGGTTAGCCTTGCGTGGGAGCTGCTGTGCAAGCTGCTGAGCAAGGCTGTGAGACTGGCCTAGCATGTCAGTCATAGCTTCCAGCTGTAGCTGTTTAGCAATGAGGTTCTCATTGGTGTTCTCCGCGATCTTCCTTAGAGATATGACTTCAAGTCGAAGTTGAGTTGCAGAATGCCTTTCTGCTTGAACTTGAGACTGAAGAAGTCGAACTGATTCAGACAGTCAATTCTGTGAGCTTGTCTATCTGCTAGTCTCAAGTAACTTGAACACTGCATCAAGACATGACTTTGGGGTTGTCTCGCTATCTTCAAGATGTTTTGCCTTCTTTGCTACAATATATGTTGGGTTTGTCTCACAACCTTTAGCAGACTTGTGCATGCCATCAGGCATATCACCCTGAAACAAGCAGAGAGATGACAGGTTTTGCACGTGTATAAACAAAGATGGTAACTGTTCTGTCAATTTCATCCAATTTCAAATTAGAAAATAAAGAGTTAGTTCAAAATATCAATAGCATAATTTGGCATTGTTCATTATGCAGGCAGCTTCACCACACTACTTATTACCATGTCAGCAAAACAAGCATAGATGAAGGGCAAAGACAATCATTGTATCTATTTTGGTTAATGTGCATGGCATGTTGTTCATATCATCAGCCACATCAGTAAGATAAAACAGGAGATGACAAGGTGCAAACGTGGGCGGCTTCACCACACACTGGATTATAGATCCACAAAAACAAGCATACATATAGGGAGTATTGAGTAATGTGCATGGTATGCATAAGGAATTTGGTTTTACAACTAAAACTTGGAACTTACAGTTGTTGCGAACATGCATTTTGATAGAAACAACAAACTAAATAGCAGTTGATGATAGGGAGTATGAGCAAATTAAACAGCAGTTGAGGATAAAGGCTTTAGAAGGACTGACTTACATTAACAGTTAACACCGGCTCTATAATGCCCTTCTCCATGTAAAGGGAAGGATAACTCAAGAATTTCAGCACATAAACTTCTTCATAAGCATTGCCTGTACTCTGCATTTTGTAGAGAGTAATTATAGATATGATAATACTGGAAGGGATAGAGGATAATGAAGATAAGATGCAGATTGATGCTACATAATCAACTACCAATCCCTGTAAGTACAAGCGTTATAGGACAATATGTACTGATAAGAGCAATGGGCTACACTTCTGCACTGGCATTGTCTGTGTATTCAACTTTTTGGTAAGATTAAATATAGATATGATATTTTTTAGTAAATGGTGGGCGAGAGAGATAAGATGCAGAATGCTACACAATGAACCAATCCCTGCTTCCCATAATATAAGAGTGTTTTGTACACTGGTGTACTGTACAAAACGCTCTTATATTATGGGACGGAGGGAGTAGCTGTTAATGTAAGTACATTTATAGACGATGTTCAGTCCTTACAAGAGGATTGCAGAGCTAAACCTCTTCAAAAGCATTGGGTTGATTCTAAATTTATGTAAGAGTCGATACGGATCTTATAATGTCCACCAAATGGAGGATAACGAGGCTAACATGTGCAGTGATGCTACATAATCAACCAACTATGAAAGTAAGTATGGTCATACAGGGCAAGAGGTACTCACAAGAGCAATGCAGTGTGCAGTATAGGTGCGAGATTCTGTGATCCCTTGAGAATGAATGTTCTTCTGCAAACAATTTTCGTACAAATGAGACGGTAAGGCACATGCAGAAATGTAGTTCAAATTGTGATGTGATATCATAGACAGTACCTTACGCTGCAGACGAGACCAATGTGTAACAAGATTATTCCAGTCACTGTTTGATAAATGTAGCGCCGGAGACTTTACAGAAATTTCATTTAGAGGCTTGCCATCGAAGTGCGCTTGCCTCAGGTAGGAACGATACTTCATCAATGAGTGCCTGAAAAGCGCAACCAACCCTTGCTCGTCTTGATTATCCAGTTTGGTCCTCGCCATTTAAAAGAATGAAATCTTGTGTCTTCTGTCAGCAGAAACATATGTACTAATTACCATGAATAACATTGGTACATTACTTACACGTAAGTTGCGGAGGAAGATTGGAAATTATTCTGTGTCTGTGGTATAATCTTTCCATGAAGGAAAGATGCGCACAAAGTTCCTGACAACAATATAAGCTTCGTCTTCTAAACTGGGAAGAAGTGGAACAGGGGTCCTATTTGCTGCAATTGGGGCTCGCTCTCGTTCGAAAAGGGATTTGGTAACTGGATTTGGTGTACTCTTTGCTGGAATGGGTGTTTTGCCTCGTAGAGCTGGTGCTATGTCAACTGGCATCATCATACTATTTGCTGCAGTTGGGGTCTGCTGAGTTGGGGCATCAGAGATGACCAGTGTAGTAGGGCTAGAGTCTGCTAGAGTTGGGGCCGTGTTTTGTGGGTCTGGTGATATTGCAACTACACCTAATGGGCTATTTGATTTATCAGGTGTCACTACCTTTTCCAAATACTTTGTTCGTGCTCCTCCGCGATCAGCAATCGCCCTCTTCCTTTTGAATGTCTGATACACAAGAACCGCATTTGAATTGACAAATATGGTATGATGACAGATGGAATATGTACTGAAAATGGATAGGCATGGCGTATTCACATACACGATGTGTAAACTAAGCTAATGGCAGTGTAACAAAGTAGAAGCAATGCAAAGCATCAGTTGCAAGATATGTGCGACCAATATAACCTTGGAAAGTTAGAGCAAGCACCTTGATGGGTGAATAAGATAGGGCATCTGCCTCTGACTCCTCCACTAGGGAGCTACATCGACTTAGGTCTCCCTCTAGCTCAGAATCATTGTTAGGATCATATTCTGAGCACGAATCTATAGGTGGAGAGTGTTTGCATTGCATCCAGACTTGATTTCAGTCCCTTAATGCCAAGTTTGATAGCCATGGCATTGTTCTGCTTTATTCTTTTCATGCGCGCAAGCTCATAATCATTATGATGTTGTTCAGTATCTGAGATTCATGAAACATAAAAAGTAGTCAGATTATCTATGGAATGCATTGCGAATTCAACTTGGAGAGTGTCTCCCTACAAACCCCTGCGTATACAAAGTTCATCCCCCAACCGTGCTGACCAGACCACAGACAGAAATACAAACCTCTTATGTCTCTATAACAAGCGGACACACATTTTAAAACTGAAGTAGGAACATTAGAATCATATCAAATTCGTATTTGAACAAATAAACTAAGGAATTATGAGTGGCATAATGTTTAGCTTCAAGGGTGGAGTGCTGGTAGTGCGAAAAAAGCAAGTTGGCAGATTGTATTCCATGTAAAAGATCGTAGTCTATGTAGAAGGTGGATATGACACTTTCTTTCTATACAATGCAGTGTTCGTTGCCCACACATGATGGAAGAGATCACACAGAGAAATACTATTCACTCATGTCTGCAGTTTCAGTATTTTGAAAGAGGGTGGTCCACCCTAAAAGAATATTGACAACAAATATGACAAGGCAAGCATAGAGGTAGTGAATCAGTCATTACTTGTGAGCTTACTAGGACAAGTTTGCAGAATTATAACTGCAGTAAGAGACCGTCTAAAATCTGAATCAAGAAGTTGGTCTAGCACTTATTGTTTGCAACTAATCGACATGAATAATTGGATATCATATCGAATGAGTAAGAAAGATAAGTAAAATTGTCAACAAACCTGGCCTGCAGTAGTAATCTGGGTCAATGTCACTATGACCAACAATCCAACATGACTAGTGTCTATTCCTAGGGCCGGAATTTTGAAACCCTGTGAACTTTACAGGTACTAAAGATTACTGAAATATCTGAACCATTAAGTGTAGGTAGCACTCAGTACACAACAAACCCTAATGACAGTCCTGCCTAATGAGTAATGAATCAATTAGAAAGTGGGTGATGAGGAGTGGCTGCTGAGTATTGAGGACGTATCTCAGGATAAATAGGGTTGGCTTAGTGGGTGCTGCATGCCAGAGCCCTGAACGGACTGGGAAGGTAGGCACGGCGGCACGCCCGGGCAGCGGTGACGCTGTTGGGCGATCGACTCCTGACCTCCTGTTAGTCCGGTGTCTCCTCCTAGAGTCGTGCCGTCCGGGGACGGCGAGGCAGGCGGCTGGGGGCGAGTAGAGATCGGAAGCGCATCAGAACAGAGGGGAATCGGGGTCTGGGCCGACCCAAAATCCCAGGGTGGGCCGCGGCCCATCGTGGGCACCCTGTAGATCCACACCCCAGCAGCGTACATGCATTTTTGAAACTAAATTAGGAACATTTAGCTGACCATTTAAATGACTCTGTTTTAATAATATCAGATTCGTATTTGAACAACTAAGCTTGTTTAGCTTGATGGGTGGAGCGGTGCTATTATGACACGAAGCACGTAGGCTGATCGTATAGTGATCATAAAAGGGGGGAAACCCTAAGCATGATCAATTAAACCCTATTATGATTGTGCCATGGCAGATTTGAAGCTGCAAACCGCAGAAATGCTATTTAGCAACCATTGTTTGCTTCGAACTAAGAACTAAATTTTAAGAGCTAAAAAGAAAGTACAGTAACCAAGTTACGATCTATTTTCTGGTTGAGATCAAAAAGTTGAGCAGATATGAAGTAGTACCACCTCTCTCTTGTGGCGGCGTGTAGGCATCAGGGGTGCGATGGCTGTCGGTGGTGTTGAAGCAGATCTGCGACGGTAGACGGGTGCATCGGGGGATAAGTCCCGTTGCGGTGGATGAGAAGGTCGTGGGAGCGGCCCCGGCAAGGAGGACAACAGTGCCGATGAAGCGAGAGGACGCGATGCAAGGCTCCTGGTCCATTGCCGTGGATGAGAAATGTCGATCTCTAGCAGTGGACGACGCAGTCTTGATAGGCACTCCGGCATGGTGGAGGACGGCGGCGATGGATGGGGTGGCGGACGGAGGAGGCTGGTGTGGGGATGGTGTTCTAGCGCGGACGTTGTATGAATGGGAAAATGGAGGGAGAGGTACGGGGAACCATCTTTTTGGGACGCGCCTGTCTGAAATATGGGAAAGTTACGAACTTAGCCCCCATTTAAAATTTGGACGTCTTGTCGGTTGGGGATATGACGGTAATCTCGCATCTCCCCCAATATTTGCCCAGAGCGATTTCGGGCGAGGAGAGGGTTTTTGGCGCCCATGGTTGGCGTCCACGGTGTATGAACGGGGCTGACAGGTAGGGCAGTTGTGTCATGTCTGAGTGAAGTTACAAACCTGCCCCTATTGAAAATATTTGCCTACATCGATTTCGGCCGAGTCGAGTTTGTTTTGCCGCCCATCGTGTATGAATGGGGAAATGGAGGGAGAGACAGAGGTCTTTCGGACGAGCTTGAATCAAATGTGTTTTGCCGCCCACGTTTGGCGCACACCGTGTCTGAATGGGCTCAGAGGCGGTCGTGTCACGTCTAATTGAAGTTACTAACCTACCCCTATTGAGAGCAGTGGAAATCAGGCCGATGGATTGTTCGTGTAAGGGGTAGATAGTAATTTCCATCTAGCAAACACTGGCTTCGGGCAGCCGACGTGGGAGTGGATATTTTGCCGTTTCTTTCAAATTTTGGGACAATAAGCATTCACGTTTACCCTGACAACTAAATTCGAATCCATTTTGTATTCTTATACGAATCTTTATAAATCATTCTATGTTTTTTTATATATCTTCAAAAGCACAGCAAAGATGTATTCCACTATCATATATGAATATGATTTACAAATGCCGATACTCGAATTCAGAAGGTAGAATCCAGTTTAAGGTGAATTCAAATATTTGAAACCACTTTATGTCCAACTCAAGTGTAACATGTATGACACACGCAGCATATAGTGTATTCCCATTTAGATATGTATACAAGCGATGTCTCAAGATTCAAAATACTGAGTCAATCAACCAATAGTGTACAAAACTAACAGACATATAAACACTTATAGAGTATATGGATAAATAATATCAACTAACATACATAAGTCAGGTTGCTGTACTTTTTTTGCTAGAAGAGCATCATTTTTTTAGCAAAGCTAGTACAGCATCTTAGGCCTTTCAGATCCGTGCCACTTAAGGACCATCTATACTACTATTATTGCTGAAGGCACATTCAGCCTGATTGGCATATTTGTAGGTCTGGCATAGCAATCAAAATGAAATGTCTCAGAGTCTTATCAATTAATACAGACTCGTGCTAAAAAAATTACAAACCAAAAAACAAAAAACAATTATTACATGATCTCTAGAACAAATGGTTTGATCGATTACATGAACAAACAACACAAAGGTTATTCAATGATGGAAAAAACATTTCACCTATGATTTACCAAGTGGGAATTTAATTTCCTTTTTTCCTTCAGGACCTTAACAATGCGGTCAGTCTCAGCTTGCTTCGTTTTGAAATCCACCAAATATTTAATGGTTGTCTTGAGTACTGCTTGTGATTGTGCTGTTTGCTTCCTCAACATGTCAACTTCATCTCTAAGTGCAGAAGCAGAATCTCTTTCTACCAATAGTTTAGCCTCTAGAGCATCAGCAGTTGGCAATTCATGATGCACGATTGGGCCGGTGCCACTGCTGTGGGATGATACAACGTCCATGGGGCTAACCTGTTTTGCCATTAAAGTTCCAATTGGATTCCAAAAAGTTGAAGTTAGCAAAACTTCTCAACTGGGAGTTAGAACAGCAAACCAGTTAAACAAACAAGGAATTAAAGAGTTTCGATTGGATGCTGAAAAGTAGTTATTAACATCATTGTAACCGGTTGCAGCAGCAAAGCAGTTAAACAAACAAGTTTTGCAAAAGGTACCTGTTGTGGCATTGGAGTTTCTCTTGGATCCTGAAAAGTTGAGTAGCCAGTAACGTGATTAGAGCAACCGGTTGCAGCAGAAAAGCAGTTAAACAAACAAGTTTTGCAAAAGGAACCTGTTATGGCATTGGAGTTTCTCTTGGATCCTGAAAAGTTGAGTAGTCAGTAACTTGATTAGAGCAACAAGTTACAGCAGCAAACTTGTTACACAAATATATTTTTGAAAATGTACCTACTGTGCAATTGGAGTTCCAATTGGATCCTGAAAACTTGAAGTTGGTAAGATGATTGCAGCAACAAGTTACAATAGGAAACCAGGTAAAGAAGAAAGTTTTTGAAAACATATCTGTTATGCCAACGAAGTTTCAGTTGGATCCTGCAAACTTGAATGTTAGCAATCATCAATAAAGTGTTGCAAGAGCCATAAGAAACTAACATCAAACTAGTAAAACTAACCAGTTTTGGCAATGTATTTAATTACACATGAACTAGTAAAACTAACAAGTTCTTGGCAACGTATTAAAGTAACAAGTCGGTATCGTTTACCAGCAACACATACATCTGTAAATATCTTTGATGTAAGCAAAATGATTCCGACACACACACACACACACACACACACACACACACACACACACACACACACACACACACACACACACACACATATATATATATATATATATGTCGGTGTTCTGGGAACGGGGGTACCCAGACTTGCCTGCCTGCGGCCCACGACGTGGCTCCATCGACGGCCTGGTACGGCCCAGCTTCAGCGACAATGACTCAAGACCCTCGCGAGGCGGACGACACCAAGACCTTCACGAGGAGCGGCCTCCTTAGGCTGGCTCCCGAGGAGCGGAGATCTCTATGCAAGCCTCACCTCGTGAGGTCCGGATGACGTGAGCCATGACGACCAAGGCCAGGCGGGTGCCAGCGGGCGCAGTGTACCAGTTTCCTCTTCGGTGCTAAAGAGGCAAGCGGAGGCGCGGAGTCCCGAGGAATCTGCCAAAGGTTTCCATTCCCGTGCAACAAGACCAAGACCGCCAGGACGGCAGGAAGGAGGTCATCACCGAGCCCACCATGGCGTCACGACCAGAGGCTTTTGCAGGCAAAGACTACTTTTGTCAGGATAGAATGTACTAGCTGTCTCCCTTCGAATTTGGACGTTGTGGGATCCCTTCCCGCCTTTCATTTGGGAAGAGGACCAAGGCCACTATAAATAGGACTTAGCCACCACCGTAGAGGGGGGATCGAATCGACGGATCATCCAGATCACCCGCACACTCACCAGCTCACTCGAGCTCAAGAACACCTCTCCTCCTGGGGCTGTTCGCCACTGTACTAGTTCATCCTCAGCCCCTCGAGGCCAATCCACCACAAAGCAGGAGTAGGGTTTTACACCGCAAGGTGGCCCGAACCTGGGTAAACTGCTGTGTCTCTTTTCCTTACAGTTCATCGAGCTAGGCTGTGAGATTAGTGAGTAGGCAGACTGGGGAGGACGAGTTCTTCGCACGCACCCCAGAGTTCGAACCTCTCAAGGGTTTGCGGAACCCAAAATCCGACATTTGGCGTGCCAGGTAGGGGTGTGTCGGAGCCTCTCTTCCGCCGGTCGATCCGCCATCGCTCCACCGCTTCCATGGCTGACGCTCGTCGAGCTCGTGCTGAGCACCGGGCCGCCCTCACCGCCCGCGTCGCTTAGACGGCGCCGGTAGGTGACGACTGCCCTCGCCGTCCCCCGTCTCCAGTGGCGAACGCCGCCACCGGCCCCGCGGGGCATGAGCAGCAAGCTTCGTCGCTGCACCCTTCTGTGCGGCGGGATGGACGCACCGCCACCCCGTCGCTGACTCCGGCTGGTTCGTCGTCTCATGCTCGTCGCGGGCCAGCGAACACACAGGCTGCGTTGCTCATGGCGCGCGAGCTCCTGCGCTACCGCCCTGTCGACGACCTCTACGAAGACTGGCTGGACCGCATCGCCGAGCTTGTCAGCGCCGCCGGGGACTCTCCCGCACCGTCTCGCTTGCTGCCTCACCCGTCGCCTGCTGCGGGTGACGTAGCCCACGGAGTACCTCCTCCACCTCCCCGTCAAGACGTCGCCCTCGAGCCAAGGTGCGAGGCCCCGCAGCGCGAGCTGCCGTGCAGGGCGCCGGCGCGTGAAGACGAAAGCTGCCAAGTGGTGCAGCGGCCGCAAGATGATGCTTGTGCACTCCCCGCACCACCATGTCAAGACCGCGCGCCGCCTGCAGCGGTGGCGCGCGAGCGCCAAGACCAGGATCCACCTCCAGGACGGGCTCCCGTGACCACAGCGGGTTGCCGCGCGTTCACTTCGGAGCTTCACAACGTCGTCTGGCCAGGGAAGTTCAAGCCCGACCTGCCTCCGCGCTACGACGGCACCCTCGACCCTGCCGAGTTCCTGCAGCTCTACGAGCTGAACATCAAGGCAGCCAACGGCGACGAGAAGGTTATGGCAAACTGGTTTCGCATGGCCCTCAAGGATGGTGCGCGCTCGTGGCTCCTGAACCTGCCCGCGGGATCGATCTCCTCCTCGGACGAAATGCGAGAGCGTTTCATCGCCAACTTCCAGGGCACTCGCGACCATCCACCGGCTGTGGGTGACCTGCGGCGCATCAAGCAGCAGCCAGGAGAGACCTTGCAGAAGTACATCCAGCGCTTCAACAACGTCCGCCTCAAGATCCCCAAGGTGTCGGACGAGGCCATCATCTCGGCGTTTACTGATGGCGTCCGCGATGTCCAGATGGAGGAGCTCGCCATACATGAAGACCTGTGCACGGCTCTGGAGATGTTCAACATGGCAACCAAGTGTGCGAGAGCTGAGGAAGGTCGCCTCTCTCTCCTAGAGCTCCCGGAGGCTGACCCAGAAGACAAGAAGGCCAAAGCCAAGGACGTGAAGCGCAAGGGACCGGCCGTGCTCGCGGCCGAGCCAGAGATGAAGCGCGGCTGCGACCACCCAGAGTCATCCAAGGGCAGCCACCCGTTCTGCGTCTTCCACAACATGCACAGCCACAACACCAACGACTGCCAGGAGCTCAGGGACATCCGCGACGGGCGCCTCAGTCGTTGCCCGGAGCGCAGTGACCGAGGCTATAGCCACGGAGGAGGCCGAGGTGGAGGACGCTGGGATGGCCGCGACCCCCGCAAAGAATGGCGCGATCAGCCTCGTGAGGACCGCTGGCAGGGCCAGCCTCGCGAGGGCCCCTGGAGGGACCAGCCTCGTGAGGACCGTCCTCAGGGCAATGCTGGCCTTCCTCCGCTGCCGCCACCACCACGAAGGAATGACGACCATCACCAGGACGAGGGGGCTGCGGGCTTCCAGGAGCCTCGTGCAATCGCCTACATCCTGGGCAGCGCTCAGGCCCTGCCTCTCATCGCATCTTCAAGCAGTTTGCCCGTGAGGTGAACGCGGCCCTCCCCAAGCTCGAGGCAACGCGTCCGCTCAGGTGGTCCAAGTACACCATTACCATCAGCTCATCCGACCAGCTCAAGTGCGCGGCAACTGCCAGCGCTCTCCCAATGCTCTGCTCGCCTACCATCAGCAACGTGCTCGTCACCAAGACTCTCATCGATGGCGGTGCAGGGCTCAACGTTCTCTCCATCGAGACATTCGACCGACTCCAGGTGCCCTACGACCAGCTGCAGCCTACCAAGCCTTTCTCAGGAGTGACCGACGGCTCCACCACCCCGATAGGGCAGATCCGCCTCCCTGTCACCTTCGGCAAGCCCGACAACTACCGCACTGAGCTCATCGACTTCGACGTTGCCCACATTCGCCTTCCATACAACGCCATCCTTGGGTATCTGGCCCTGGCCAAGTTCATGGCGGTGACTCATCATGGTTACAATGTCCTCGAGATGCCAGGGAGCTACGGCGTCATCATGGTCGTCTGCGAGGAGAAGGACGCGGTGTGCTCTCTCGAGCACGCCTACTAGGCTGCGGCGGTCGAGAACCCACACGATGAAGGCGCCGTCTACCCTCCCGAGGCTGTCCCCAAGAAGAAGAAGCAGCTGCTCCGCCAAGGACCTCAGGACGGCGGGGTGCCCAGCGGCACCACCTCAGGCCCAACGCCCACTGACGGGGCGCCTCCCTCTCTCGCATAGGAAGGCGCGCCCGACGCCCCTCTCAGGCTAGGCTCGGGGGCTCTCCTTTGGAGGGCCTCTGACCTGGCCAACGTCATGAGGGAGGCGCTCGGGCACCATGTGGAGGCGTGCTTCAGCGCACGCTTCCGCCAGGAGGGTATAAGGCGTGAGGCACCAGGTGCTTAGGAGTTCGTCACCAAGGCAATCAAGGAGCTTCAGGAGGCAAGAGCTATGCGAGGCGACCATCACCCACCACCCGGCGTGGCTCCTTGTCCCGGCGAGGACAGCGAGCTGCGCGTCTGCATCAACATCCCAGGGCTCAACAGGGCAGCATCTCAGGAGAGCTTCTAGCCATCCCGCGCTGGCCGATGCGAGGGTCCCCCTCACAGCTATGTTCGCATGCCTTTGGGCTTGCCGAGCGCAGCTGCCGCATTCCAGCCCCACATGCGGGGCGTCCTGGCGGCTCATGAGGCCAGAAGCTAGGCGATCCTGTCAGAGGAGGAGATGGATCCTCGCGAGCCCCCCGGGCCCCCAGAGCCTCCCGAGGTTCAAGGCCTGGGCGGCTCATGAGGAGCGACTTCTGCAGCACGCGTCTTCAGCTACTCCAACATCTCTTCAGCAACGGTGCCAAGTGACATTTTCTGGTTTGTTCAGTTGGGGGCGCCCCTTGGGCTACATTATCCCCAAGCCGCGTGGGTCTGTCCCTGCGGCATGTATCGTTTTGCATCTATCAGAACTAGCTCTACCTTATCCATGAGTTCATTTATGATTATCACTTGCCTGTCCGGTGCTTCGTCACCACGAACGTCGTACGCCCTTGCAAGCCCACCCACGACCGCCTCATGATTAAGGACTGGCATGACGTCTGTGCTCGGGTCTGTCCCTGCAGCGTCGCTAAACCCAAGTGGCTTAGCTGTGGCTCGTGGGCCAGCTCCCGTGCACGTCACCTCCCATGGTCCTTGGTGCCTTGTTCTCGCATGAGCTAATCGGGGGCGGGTAAGTTAGGGCGCGCGACCCGGTGCCTCACCACCGCGGGAGCCGTGCGCCGGTTGTCTTTCTTCAGGACATTCGCATGAGAAGACTGGGCACGACGTCTGTGCTCGGGGCCGTCCCTGCAGCGTCGACAAACCCAACGGCTAAGCTCTGTCTGGCGGGCCGGACCCGTTCACGTCACCTCCTGGGGTCGTTGGTGTTTGGCCTTCTCATGCGATAACCTCGGGAGATTCACTCGGTGCAGGTTGCCTAACCATCTCGCAGGACTATCACAAGTGTTACGAATCAAATTCAGGCGCAACCCGCCTTGAGGTAGGGCCTCGTGAGTCCCGCGCTGGCTCATGAGTGCCCATACACACCTCCTCTAGCCCTGCCATGCAAGCCATGTGTCAGGGTGGGGCTGTACACGCCCCGGGGTCTCCCCTCAGAGGGAGCCCCCACCCACGTACCAGTGGAAGCACCATGCTCCGCGCTGGCAGTCAACACGGTCGAGGAGCGGCTATGCCCGTGCAAGAGCGGTAGCGCCATGCTCCGCGCTGGTGATAAACAACTGGGGGCAGCCTAACGGCTGCACTAACCTCAGGAGAGCCACCAGGCTCGGTGTTCAGCTTCACCGCGCTGCTTTCCCCTCGAGAGAGTAGCGCGAGGGGGCTGGGCACGGGGGCTACGCTCAGGTCATGCCTGGCGTATGCCACCTTGCCAGGTCCCTCGGACCTGGTCTTTGCGCATCCCTCCCGAGCGAAAGCCTGGCGAGGACAGGTATGGGGTTTCCGTTCGTACGTCAAGGGGGACTCCTGAGCATCGTGACTCAGGAGCCTAACTGGCCACGTAGCCCCTCACGCCTTGGTCTCATCCTGGTGATCCGGACGACCCAACGGCGGCTGAGGTATGCGCGGGGCCGGGCCCTGCCGACGCAGAACGCCAAGACCCACTCTCGCGTCTCCTTCCCGTGGGCTGTTCGTACGTCAAGGGGGACTCCTGAGCATCGCGACTCAGGAGCCTAACTGGCCATGTAGCCCCTCACCCCTTGGTCTCGTCTTGGTGATCTGGACGACCCAACGGCGGCTGAGGTATGCGTGGGGCCGGGCCCTGCCGACGCAAAACATCAAAGCAAATGGAAAGGAAACCGCAGAACCTTAGCAAGTTATTACAAAACATACTGTCTCTTAAAGTTCCAAAGCATAAGTTCTTACGCCTCCACGAGGCACGATACATGTTGCAGGAATAAAACAAGGGGAAAGCGCCTCCATCTCCTTCAGCCTTGGACGCCACCGTTGCCCGCTTGGGGAGCCCCGTCATCGACGATGTCGCCGCCGTCCTTGCCGTCAGCCATAGGCACGGGGTCGATGGCGAGGAACTTCCGCAGCAGGGCCTCCACTCGACCCTTCACGGCCTCGGCAGCAGCATCTTGGAGCTCAGGGTCCACGGGCTTGAGCAGGGCACCAAAGTCGAAGTTGGAGTCCCGAAGATGGAGGTGGCTGAAGACGCACGTTTCGGCCGAGGCCAAAAGCGCGCGGGCTTCCCCCTCCACCATGGGGCCCACTCCGACGACGATGCCCTCGAGCACTGCGACGAGCTTGGGGAGCAGCCCGGCGGGGACTTCCTCCGGAGTCACCAGCGGCTCCTTGTACCCGCTCCCGTAGAGATCCTACAGTGCCTTGTGGGACCTCTGCTCGAGGGAGTCAAAGGTGGCACGCCCCACGGTGGCCGCCTCCTCAGCCTTGGCAAGGAGTTTCTCCCTGGCCTCCAGCCGAGCCTTCTCGTCGGAGACAAGCTGGGCGTGGGACGCTTGGGCCGCCTCCACCTCCTCCTTCAGCTTCTCCAGGCGGCCGCGCTCCATGGGCTGCTCCTGAGATGCCTGCTCCAGCTCGGCGTCATGATCGGCGACCGCAGACGCCCGCTCCTTCAGCTTTTCCTCCTACTCCTCGAGCTGGCGGGCACGGGTGGCCTGCTCGTCGCGAAGGGCTTTCAGCTTGGCCTCCGCCGCGTGGCAGCGCTCCTCAGCGTACTTCAATGCCACGTCACGGGCGGCGGCGGCCACTCCGGCCACCTTCCGGCCCTCCTCTTCAGCAGCGTCGGCCCGGTCCCAGGTCGCCCTGACGGATGAGTCAGCCTGGAGCCACCCCGAGACCAGCTCCAGGCGCCCCGACGCCCGGCGCCGGTCGGGGCCCCGAAGATCGTTCCGGAGTTGATTCAACACAGAGAAGGCATGCTCCAGAGCACCGGGCGTGGTAGAAGAGCCGCGGCCCGCCAGCGTGGCGGCTGGATGAGGAGATGGCGACGGCATCAAGACCGGCGAAGCAGCAGCAGCAAGGATCGCCGGGGGTTTCGGAGCCCTCGGGTCGTCAGCAGGTGCGCTGAAGGCAAGCGTCTCTGAAGCTGGCGCGGCCGCGGAGCCATCCTTCTCCTGAGGCTAGGCCCCTGTGCCTCGCGAGGGCAACCCTGCGGCAGGAGGACGCGAGCCAGCCTCGTCCGTCTGCCCCAGGACCTCCGGGGCCGAGATGGGCTGCTTGGCCTCAGGAGCCCTCGCCTCCTCCTTCTTTTTTGCCGCTGACATTGGCCTGGCTGCGGAGAGGAAAATGTCAGAGCACTACGTCAAGAGCAGGAAGCAAAGACAAAAGGTGCGCTTACTGGTCCGTGGCGACTTAATCCCTCGTCCTCTTCAGGAGCGCGATGCCCACAAGCTTCGTGGGCGCGAGCCCCGCCGCACTCTTAGGAGCGGATGAGCGCGCGGTGGCCGGATCTGCGGCGGCGGCGGCCGACGGTGGGGCGAAGGTGCCACCTCGGGGAAGCAACGACGACCTGTCCTTCTTTGGGACACCCAGCTTCAGCTTCTTCGGAGGGGTGCCCCTAGACCTCGTGGTGACCCCGGCGGAGCGCGGCGACTCCCTAACTGGGTACTCGTCGGCGTCGTCATCAGAAAAGGCGCGGAGGAGCTCGCTCCGCCGTGGGGGAGAGGTCTCCCCCAGCTCCTCCAAGGTCGCCTCCAAGCTCTCGTTCTCCTCCTCCCCGGAGGGATCGCCGGAGGACACCGGCACCGGGGAACCCAGGGGTAGTGAAGGCTCCAGCGGCACGAGCCCCCGCTCGTTGAAGACAGGCATGGCGGCGGCTATCTTCTCCCCGTCGGCACGACGGTACAACAGAAGATGGGCATCCGAGGGGCCACCCTGGTCCTTCCCGAGCAAGGTGCTCATGACCTTGCTCAGCTCCTCGTCGTACAAGTTGTCTGGGCGCAACCGGAGGTTGTCTCCCGCGCCCTTGAAGCTCCACAGGGGGCGCGAGTGCGCCTGGAGCGGAGCCAAGCGCTGTGTCAGGAACTCTTTGACAATCATGGCCCCTGTCAGCTTCTCCGCCTTCGGGTCCTTCGCCTTCAGGTCGGCCATCATCTTCTCTAGCAACTGCACCGCCCTGGGGTCGGTGAGCTTCTCGTGAGCCCATCGATCCAGGGGCTTCGGCAGCGCGGTCGGCAGCTCCAGCCGAGCGTGGGAGCACTTGGTGTCCATGAAGATCCACTTGTTCCGGAAGTCCTCCACCTTTTTCTTGGCCCGCGAGATCGCGTTGCTACCGTTGGCCGCGATGAAGCTGGCGCACCCAGAGCACTGGCCGCTGCTTATCCAGAGGTAGAAGAAGTGGCGGAACAGCGCGACGGAGGGCGTCACCCCCACGAACGCTTCGCAGTAGAAGGCGAAGATTGACAGGAGGAGGATGGAGTTGGGATGAATATGGAGGGCGTGGAGACCATAGTGGTTGAGGACGGCAAAGAAGAATCGGGAGAAAGGGGGAACCAGCCCAGGGAAGACGCTGTGCAGGAAGAAGGGGTAGAAGGTGTCACCCAAGGCTTCCGGCTGGGTGGAGCCGACCCGGAGTGCCGTCTCCCCTCCCTCATTATCGGCGCCCGCCATCAGCGGGAGCATGGCGGCAAGGTGCTTCTCCTCGGCGATGGAGGACGCGCTCAAGGCTGGCTCAAACCAGAGAGCTGAGCGCGCGGCGGAGGCCAATGACTTCACCTTGTCGGTGGCCATCAGTGGCGAGCCCGAGGAGAGGATTCAACAGATCTGGAGGCGCGCTAGGCAGAAGGAGAAGGGGATCTGGAGCAAGACGGAAGGAAGGCAATGAAGGCTCAGCGGCAAGCGCCAGCCTTTTTGTCAGCCAGGGACGATTGCCGAGGCAGCGTGAGGAAGCAGAGACGCCCACGTCCCATCAATCGCCACGCATCGACCAAGGCCACAGGCAGTTAGGGCCCGCGGCGCTCCGCACTTGCCCCTTGGCTTCGCCTCGAAGCCAAGTCCGAGCGCACCTTGGGCCCGGGGGCTATTGTCGGCGTTCTGGGAACGGGGGTACCCAGACTTGCCTGCCTACGGCCCATGGCGTGGCTCCATCGACGGCCTGGTATGGCCCAGCTTCAGCAACAACGACTCAAGACCCTCGCGAGGGGCCAAGCCTCGCGAGGCGGATGATACCAAAACCTTCATGAGGAGCGGCCTCCTCATGCTGGCTCCCGAGGAGCAGAGATCTCTATGCAAGCCTCACCTCGTGGGGTCCGGATGATGTGAGCCATGACGACCAAGGCCAGGTGGGCGCCAGCGGGCGCAGTGTACCAGTTTCCTCTTTGTTGCTAAAGAGGCAAGCGCAGGCGCGGAGTCCTGAGGAATTAGCCAAAGGTTTCCATTCCCGTGCAACAAGACCAACACCGTCAGGATGGAGGTCATCACCGAGCCCACCATGGCGTCACGACCAGAGGCTTTTGCAGGCGAAGACTACTTTTGTCAGGATAGCATGTACTAGCTGTCTCCCTTCGAATTTGGCCGTTGTGGGATCCCTTCCCGCCTTTCATTTGGGAAGAGGACCAAGGCCACTATAAATAGGACTTAGCCACCACCGTAGAGGGGGGGGGGGATCGAATCGACGGATCATCCAGATCACCCGCACACTCACCAGCTCACTCGAGCTCAAGAACACCTCTCCTCCTGTGGCTGTTCGCCACTGTACTAGTTCATCCTCAGCCCCTCGAGGCCAATCCACCACAAAGCATGAGTAGGGTTTTACACCACAAGGTGGCCCGAACCTGGGTAAACTGCTGTGTCTCTTTTCCTTACAGTTCGTCGAGCTAGGCTGTGAGATTAGCGAGTAGGCAGACTGGGGAGGACGAGTTCTTCGCACGCACCCCAGAGTTCAAACCTCTCAAGGGTTTGCGGAACCCGAAATCCGACAATATATATATATAGTAGCACTATTCTGATCCTGGGATCAGAATAGTTATTCTGATCACGATCAGCCTATATAGGGGCGATGAGGTGTTCCCGAATTTTCGGAAACGCAAAACAGAGAAAATCCCTCCCACCCCTACCCAACTCCCGCACCACTTCTGCCCGATCCCCCCGACCACCTCCCATCACTGGCTCCGATGCGGCTCCCGCCGCCAGGCCCCTGGCGCCGGCGTTGCTCCCACCGCCGGCCGATGCGCCTCCCGCCGACGCCCCCCGACCTAGCTACCGCCGCCGCCTATCACAAAGGCCACCACGGCCGCCACTCCCCGTCGGCCTCGCTCCGCCCTTCCCCGCTGGCCCTGCGTGCCACCTGGATCGCGTCGCCACCGGACGCCCACGCCGCCGTCCTCCGCCACGGCCATGCTCCTCCCGGTGACGTGCGTCACCAGCGCCAGGATCCCCACCTTCTCCCGCATGTCGCACGCCCCTCTCCACCGGCCTCGCTTCCGCACACGGCCACTGCCTGACCCACCCGCGAAGGCCACCAGTCACCCATTGCTCCGGTCACCGCTCAAAAATCCAGATGCAGTTCAGGGACTTTTGCTGCTGCAGGTCGCACCGCTCTACCCACCAGCATCACAGCCATGAAGGTCGCCTCTTCCCCTGCCCTTGCTTTGCATCTAGTAGGCCAGAAATTGTACATCTGTATTTCCATGCATCGACCCGTGAGGCTCAAGTTCCGCAGATTATCAATGTCAATAGTGGACCAGGTGTGCTGCCTGTTCCTCTCTTTCATACCCAAATCACGTGTACATACCTCAAGTAACCATGTCTTCTTCACCTTCTATGCGATGTGCCCTGTTGCCTCTACCTATGTGAACCCAGCTATCAGAGAATTATGTGTTGTTTGTCACTTTAATTTAACTTGCTAGGAACTGAATTGAATTGGTATCATATTTTTTTATACCAGCTGAAGCAAAACTATTCTCTTGCAGGTGCTCGTGCTTATGGTTTAACTGCTATTGCTATTGGAGCCATTGGCTATTTATACATAAGATGGAAGGTAAACATTTATCTCCCTGTCAACTTGGTGCAAGGATAAAATATGTTAACAATACATAATAAAGCTATGTTCCACTGTCCTACGGGTGGCTACTTTTCTTTATTCTTATTTTAGATTCTTAGTTTAGTGGTCCTAGATTGCAACCTGAGCTCATCATGTTCCTACTCTGATGTTTGAAGTTCACCATTGGCACTTCTCTTCAAGCTAACTCGCTAATTTACAAGGATGGAAAATTTCTGATAGTTGGAAAACTATGGGATCAGGTTTCGGAAAGTGCTCATGTAAGTTTCTTTGTCCTATTTTCACTGGAATATTTTTATCAAACTGCGTGACATTTCCAGATGACAGGTGCTAGGATGCCATACTGCTGTCACTATGAAATGTATTATAGTAAAGTTGCATTATAAGATTCACCTAAGTGATCAATCATCCCAGTCGATGACATATTGATGAAGCTTAGGCTGGACTTCAGAAAAAGTGTAAACCCATGATCTGAATTCTGAAACTACATTATGTCCATGCTTGCAAGTTGAGGAAAAAACATTGGCAGCCCCTACCTTACCAACGAGTTCAGATCTAGTCACGCCGCTGGCCCTTAGCGACTGCTTTTTTTGTGATCTCTTCGGCAAGCGAATATTGATGCTCTTTCAGCTGTGTTTAGCATCAGGGTGTCTATGTGCATACAGAAAATGGATACAAAGAATGCTCTGTTTGTCTTATACTACTCTTGTACTACTGTGCTTAAGTTTTTATTTGTGAAGGTCAAAATGTTGTGTTTGAGAAGGTCAAGTGTGTTATGTATCTCAGCAAGTTCAAAAAATTTAAAACATGCAATGAAAAACATGGTAGATTTGCCCTGGTAGCCTACTCCAAAATTTCCTTTGGAAGTTGGTTGTTTTTGCAGGCCGGTTTCACGTGATGTATCAGTTCATCTGTAGAAAAAGGAGCATTGTAGGTGTCTACTCCGCTCACTGTTGGAATATAAAAAGGGGCCGGATCTTGGTGCAGCAAAAGAATAAACAGAGAGGGGAAGCTAGCTCCCTGTTCACACTTTTGTTTCTTTTTTGTATTCGTTCCTAGCTACTACTTCCACACTGCATTTTTCTATTGTAAAATGGAAAGCAAAACAGATTAGAGTGAGAGAGAGAACATGTGACAGAGAATTAAAAAATGTGTACCATTACTCCACGTCATTTTCATTAGCCCATTTGCGCTGGTGTGTTTTTCTAAAAGTACGTGTTTATCTTTAAGAATATTGCGCATGATAATTTGAAACTTTGCATCTATATCGGTAAATTTTATAAAAAAATGGATTCTTCCCGTTTCTAAAATAACAGAGAGGTTCAAAACTAAATAACAGAGAAGTTCAAATATTTATTATGAAGAAAGAAAGTCAAATAAAAAAATAAAGAATGTCAAAAAGTTTATAAAAAATAGGTTTTTCCTATTTCCAAAAAAACTTAGAAGTTCAAATTTAAAAAAAGTAGAAGTTCAATGTCTATTAAAAAAGCAAGAAGGTCAAATTAAAATAGCAGAGTAGTTTATTTTATATATAAAAAACAGGTTTCCCCATTTCTAAAAAAAGTAGGTGTTGGACCCTAGATCCCGAGCGCCGCCGCCAGTCCCTAGATCCCAGCGCGGTCGCGGCCTCCCGCGTCGTGCCGAGCCTCCTCCTCCCTTAGCCACATCGGCGACCCGGGTCCAACTATATTTTCTCATGTAGAACGAAGAAAGAACAGAGAAGAGAAGGAAGTTCGATGTTTACGGCAAATTATTGAGATTTTTTCAGTCCTAAAAGGAAAGTAAAACCTAAAAAGGTGATTTTCTCGTTTAAAAAAACTAGAAGTTCAAATACAAATAGCGGAGCGGTTCAATGCTTATTACTACATTATGATTTTTTTCGTTACTAAAGAATAACCCAAGGCCAAATTAAAAAAATAGAGCAGCTCAAAATTTATAAAGAAAATGGAATTTCCCCGTTTTACAAAAAAAAACCTAGAGGTTCAAATTTAAATAATGGGGAAGTTCAATGTTTATTACAATATCAAGAAGGTCAAATTGAAAAAACCGAGCAGTTCAAAAAGTTTATAATAACAGATTTTCCTTCTTTTAAAAATAAGACCTGGAAGTTGAACTTTAAATAACTGAGCAGTTCGATATTTATTACATAACTAGGACTTTTCCCGTTACTAATAAATAACACCGAAAAGTCCAATATAAAAAAAATATGAAGTTGTTTAATGTTTATAAAAACTCAGATTTTCCCCAATACTAAAGATTAAAACCAAGAAGTTCAATTCCGAAAAACGGAGTAGCTCAATGTATGTAAAAAACTTAGGTTTTCACGTTACTAGAGAATAAAACCAAGAAGTTCAATTGGAAAAAATGGAGCAGTTTGATATTTATTTGAAAAACGGATATTTCTCGTTATTAAAAAGACGAAGAAGTTCAATGCTTGTTACAAACCCAAAGAAGGTCATTAAAAAAAAGCATCTCAAACAATTTTATAAAAAAGTTTTTCTCTCTTAAAATAAACATTGAAGTTCAAATTTAAAAATGGAGCAGCTCGATGTCTATCAAAAAGTAGGATTTTTTCCGTTATAAAAAGAAAAAAAAACAGGAAGTCCATAGTAAAAAGATGAAGAAGTTCGATGATTATAGAAAACTCAGATTTTCCTCGTTATTAAAGAATGGAAACAAGAAGTTCAAAAATTAAATAACAAAAAGTTCAAATTTTAAAAATAGAGTGCTTCAAAATTTCATTAAAAAAATTAAGAAAAAAAACCAGGAAGTCCATATTAAAAAGATGGAGAAGTTCGATGATTATAGAAAACTCAGATTTTTCCTCGTTATTAAAGAATGGAAACAAGAAGTTCAAAAATTAAATAACAAGAAGTTCAACTTTTAAAAATAGAGCACTTTGAAATTTCATAAAAAAATTAAGAAAAAAAACCAGGGGGTCCATATTAAAAAGATGGAGAAGTTCGATGATTATAGAAAAGTCATATTTTCCTCGTTTTTAAAGAATGGAAACAAGAAGTTCAAAAATAAAATAACAAGAAGTTCAACTTTTAAAAATAGAGCGCTTCAGAATTCATAAAAAAGGATTAAGAAATTCAGATTAATATTCATAAAAAACTCTGATATTTTCACGTAACCGAGAGAAGTTCAGATCGATAACTGCCAGAAGTTCACGAACTACACGGTGTGCATTTTGTATTAAAAAAAGAATAAAAAAGCAAAGACTAAAAGTTTTGTTATTATAAGTTCAAGTCCTCGGTAGGTGAAATTTTTAAAAATTATTGTGAGAGATGTTTGTACAAAAGTAATATCATTTGTGTAACACTGACGAATGGATGAGAAAATTACAAACGAAAATACGTCACAGAAGTTCAACGTGAAAACAGCAGGAAGTTCAGCTACTACACCGAATGAATTTCAGATGAAAATCTTTTAAACCGTCGCGAGTATGAAAAAAATGATCAAGACGGAAAAGTTGCGTGTTTACAGCAGCTTTCTGTCGGTATATCACTTGCTCAATTCCGGTAAGTAGATGGAGAGTTACGAACAAAAAACAACACGTGAAGAAACAGAGTGAAGTTCAGGTAGACGTGTTGATGAAGTTCAAGTTCTTCACGCGGTGAATTTTCGAAGACTCTGTTTCGTGATAAAACGCACAACGCATGATCTCACTGTTTTCAAAATTGCTTGAAAACGGCTAGGAATCAGAGAAAACCATCAACATGAAAAAGTTTCGCATTTTCTGTAGCTTTTCAACGGTATATTATTTGCCCCATTCCGATAAAATTTGTAGAAATTACGACAAAATACGTTTTTAGCCATTTTCAAAATTGACTTAACAACCGTAAAGATTTGGGAGAAACAATATATACGAAAAAGTTTCGCATTTGTTCACCCTTTCCAACGCCATATCATTTGCTGCATTCGGACATACGGTTAAAAAATTAGCTCAAAAATACGAACTCGGTGGAACTTGTACCGTTTTCTAAATTACTTTTAAACCGTTCAAAATTAGAAAAACATTTCAACATGAAAAAGTAGCGCATTTTCATAAGCTTTCCAACGCCATACTATTTGCCTCAATTGGATTAGCCGTTTAGAAATGACATCGAAAATACGAACTCGCCTGTTCGGTTTGCGAAATTTTACGATTTTTGAAATTGCTCTTTAGCCATAGGGAATTAGAGAAAACTTTCAACATGTGGAAGGAGCGGTTTTGCAGCAGCTTTCCAACGCCATATTATTTGCCTCATTCCGATAAACGGTTTAGAAATGCGATCGAAAATATGATTCACGTTTTTTGTATGAAGAAAAAACGGTTTTCAAAACTGCTCTTAAACCGCTTACATTTTGCCAAAAACTCAACTTGGGTCATGATACTCATGTCCGTAGCTTTCCAACGATATATCGCAAGCCCCATTTGGGCAATGTTGGCGGAAGTTCAACCTAGCACTTGGAGAAGTTCAGGTCGAACAACTCAGGCAGTAAAATTGCAACAGACGCATGTTCATCACGACCCGAGAGCAAAATCCGCCAATGAGCGAGATTCCTATTTAAAACGGGCATTTAGTTGCTAAAAACTGTTTGGAGATTACACTTACATCACATAGAACACGACTGACCAAAATAATTCGTGCGGGGAGACACGGTTGCGAAGATAGCCCGAAGGTCGGGTTCCTACAGAGGGAAGTTGACGCGTGTAACTCAGGAAGTTCAGGTTGTGATCAGAATAATATTCTGATCCCGTGATCAGAATATATATATATATATAAAAGACGTTGTCCCTCATATAAACCTGACAGTTGTCTGTCTATGAACATGCAAACATTACTAGTGCTACAAGTGATAACAGCAAACCATTTAAACAAACAGGGTATCAGAACGTAAATTACACATGAATTTTGCTGCACCTTAGAAGTACATATGACCAGCTATCTACGTGCTTAAGTAGCTATTTAAGTTCAGGCAAAACAGGTAATTCTTAATAGTAAGTATCAAACACATAGATAGGCGCAGTCTATAATAGGATCAACATGCTATGGCATTATGTAATCAGTAGCAAACTAAATTAAGCCAAGCAACATAATTGAACAATTTTGCAATCAGTGGCTAACTAAAATTCCGAGAAGCAGGTAACTGAACTTACGCTAGCTCTTTGTACAGGCACACTGCAACTTCTTTTTCGCTTACATGATTCTACGAAGGAGTCCATCGCAATAATTGCTTGGATACGCAGTCCCAATACTTCTTTCTTCCCACACTGCATTGGTAAGTCGAATGGTTAATCTGATAAGATGGTGCGTCCTTGATAGGTTATATGAGGACGGGTTGTCAGACTAGTTGTAGCAACACACATCACACTGACTTTTACTGTATATTTCATGCGATTACATTTGGCATATCGAGATCTAAGCAATCTACAATAGGATGAAAAGACTGGCATCCTTCACATTATTGGTGACCTCAGTTCATAGAAACAAGCAATTCAACCATTCTGTGGGTAAATCAAAAGCGTCACTGGAATACTTTTCACTACCCCAATCATACATGCAAAAAGGGGTGACGCCACCGTAGAAACTGGTATGGGCGGCCACCTCGGGTGGCTGGAAAGTGTGCACCTAGTTTGAGTCATCCAGATTGGCCCAGGCTAGTTTTGTTCGTCCCAGCACATGAGCAGGCAATGTAAAAAATGAAGAAAATTGTTTCAATTTGTATGGGCCAATAACGTAAGTGCAAGGCAGGCCCTATAGCAGGCTCGCGGCCCAAACGAGCGCCTCCCATATCGATCGACAGCAGGAAAAATCCCCAATTCGTTCACTCCAGCCTCCAGTCTAGTTCGCTCCTAACCTAGCCGCCACTAGACAGACCGACACAGCACTTCCTCACGCCCTCGTTGGACGCCGGTCGCCAGGCTTCAAGTGAATGGAAGGACAAGAAGATGAAGATCCAACCCTGGGTGTAGCCTGCGTGGGAGGCAGCGGCGGCAGCACGGGCATGGCATCGAGCTTGCGCAAACGGACAGTCACAGCTTGCAAGAGAAGTATGCGCAACGAGCAGGTACATCACATCCCTGATTATATCTAATTCAGTTGTTCAATTTCTGGCCAATAGTTAAACCTGACGGTGTTGTAAAACTGCTTGTATGTAGGGAATCTATAAGAAAATGAAACCAATTTCTGCTTATTTTATAACTCCCCCAATCAATATTGAACTGACTGAACCTGATGTGTCTAATCAAGTTTCCGGTGCAAACATACAAGCTCATGTTGTTCTTGAGCCTGAAGTGTCTAATGAACAGACTGCTAATGAAGGATTTGGTGCAAACATTTTACATGCTCATGGTGATGAACATATAGTGTCTAATGAGGGATCTAATGCAAGCATTTTGCAAGCTCCCATTCAAGGATTTAGTGTCTAATGATGATCTGCTATATTGAGAGAGAGAGATTTGTAGGAATTGATGACAAGCAAATTATAGTACATTTTCATGGCTTGAGGAAACGTCGAGGCCATCTACCAGAATGTCCCCATATCATGACAACCTAGCATAAATACTTTTCTAATCTGTTGTTTGAAACTATTGGCATACTTGTGCAGGATAGATATATTGATCTGTAGTTTGCGCACTAGTTATAGGTGCAATTACACTTGGATATTTTCGGCCAGAGAACGAATAATTCAAGCAGGTACAGTCCATGTTAGTAGTCCTTGTACACCATGTTGCATTTTGTGTTTTTGGTGCTTACATCATTTAGCGTTTTATAATCTGGAACTACTTTGGATCATTAGCTGGTTTTCAAAGTGCATGTAGCTTCACATTTCGCAAGTTATGTTGATTTCTGGAGTGCAAGTGCCTTTGTATTTTTTAAGTTAAATTTTCGCCCCTGGTAACTTGAATTCGTGGATCCGCCACTGCACACAAATCATACACGCAGGCCAGTACGAATTAAATGAAATGCAGGGACTTACGCTAGCTCGTTGTATAGGCTCACTACAGCTCTGCTTGTGCTTGTGATGTTCCATGTACAAGTCCATGTTACAACTTGCTTGGATGTGCAGGCCTTGTGCTCCTTGCATCCCCCTCTGCATTTTTGACACGGAGAATGGTTGATCAAATGAGAGGAATCGACCTTGCTGTTGTACCGGAGGACAGGTACTTACAAGGTTATACAGGCATGCAGGATGTGTACCAGATCCCGTAGCACCATCATGCTTCACTAAAAACGGTTTTGCTTGTTTCAGATGATATATCCAGAAGAAATAAGAGTTAAAGTTAGAGTTGCATAGGCGTGTAAGCTAAGAGAGCAGTAAAAGGATATCCAAACATCGTCGAAACATTGCACAAGGGAGTGATATGTGGATACCTAGTTCGGGCCGGCGTTTGGGCATGCTCGCCTAGCTAGAGTGCGGGTCACTTCAGAGCCATTGAGGGTGATGGACTGGCGTTGGCTGGCCGCATACGGATGCAGATCTCGAGCGGCAGCGGAGTGCTGCAATGAGGTGGACGAGGCCATTGGTGAAGCGCCAACGCCATCGAGTGGGTGGAGGTGCGATGATGTTCTCGGTGAAGTGGCCCCGGTGAGGTGGGAGACGGCGTCGGTGAAGCGCACCTGATGCGGTGGAAGTCGGTCTGAGGCACGTCGGCTGCGGCGGCCGACGTTGTGGGTGGACCACCTAGTGCGGTGGACGAGGGGGTAGATGAGGTAGCTCCGGTGCAGTGGTGAAGCGCGACCGTCGTCTTCGTCGTCGTCGTCGTCCGGCACAGAGGTGGGGAAAGAGACGAGATGAAGGGCGATTCGAATTTTGCTTGGGTTGGCGGCAAATTAGGGATTTGAGAGCTCTGGGCGCGGAAGGGGACGGGGGAGAAGGGAGATTTTGCAGGGCTGGAATTGGGGCCGCCAGATATTTCAATCCGAAACGTGGAAGCGCGATTTTTTTTGTCGTTGTTCTAGAGTTTTTGGGGGTGGGGGGGGAGGAGAGGAGGAGGGAGGGGGGTGCTAGCGTCCGTACGACACACGCGACCACCACGACACGACCTTGGTCTGCCTGGTGCGCCTACATTTGATAATGCAAACGAATCTTCTTTCATTGGCAAACGAATCTTGTACTATGTATTACCATGCCCGTGTTTTCCTTGCAAATAATTAGTCCTTCGAAACGAGATACTATGAATTAATTAATGAGGAGTTCTTTGAATTAGAGTGTGTTTGTCACATAGCGATCTCCAATTCTAACGTGGATTTTGCATTTCAGGGTATCCACGCTACTTTTTTAATACAAAATCATATATGTATAAGATGAACACTATGGTAGTGAGAAAACTTTGGATGGATTCAAGCATATGACCACACACATACAAAATACCACAACAATCGAGTCAATATCAACCTTTCCAAACCTAGTATGGCACGAATTCAAAATAAATACAGAAGCCATATGCATGGTCCTCAATTCAAATCTTACAATGTACACTAAATTAAAACGTCAATATTAAGTCTAGTACTATCTACATTCAAATGTTGTCTCGGCACACACGCTACATACTTCCTCTATTGATCAATCTTCCTCTCCGAACCACCTTACAAAGCTATTGGTTTCTGCATGTTCATTCTTTCTCTCCATGTTTCGATCTCTAACTCTCACACACCTGCCATTGCACTCCATGTCGAGCTCTCTCTCTCCCCCTCCGACCCTCTCTCGGTAGATACGTGCATTGCCTATCTAGACCCCCTCCCTCCCTCTTGTGCGCACGCACGCACATTGTCTATCTAGGTCACTCTCAAGAGACCGTCTCACTCTTTCTTCCGCACAGCGGCCCACACTCGCTTAATCTCTCTCTCTCTCTCTCCCTTTATCTAAGTCTCGATTAACCTCGCTTTCTCTCACACACAAATGATATATCTCCCTGTTCGGGCCTTGATCGACACACTCTATACTCTCTCACGCAGATTGTCTATCTAGATCAGTTCCTCCAAGCCGTTCCACTCATTCGACCTCATGGCAGCCCACGCTCGTTCAATCTCTCTCTCTCTCTCTCTCTCTCTCTATATATATATATATATATATATATATATATGCATGTCTCGATTGACCTCGCTCTTTCTCACAAACAAACGATATATCTCCATGTTTGGGCCTAATTCGACATATTCATAATGTATACTCTCACAAGCACATTGTCTATCTAGGTCACTCTCTCCAACATATCTCACTCTTTCGATCGCATGACGACCCACACTCGCTCAATCTCTCTCTCTCTCTCTTTATCAATGTATCAATTGACCTTGCTTCCTCCCATGCACAAACGATATGTGTACCTATCTGTGACTGGATCATCTCTCAAGCTCTCTCTTACAGCCCTCACCCTTCCCAAAATCTCAATCAGACAATATCTATCCACAACATATATATCTTTTCAACGAATGTCGGGGCACACTCACTTTGTCTCTCTATCTGTGTCTCGATTGACCTCGCTTTCTCACGCCGTCTCTTCCACGCATTGAAGCTACCTCTCCATCCCTCGCAGAGCCGGAGCTATTGACATTGCGAGGGGGACTCCAACCTTTGATTAATTTGTGAAGGCATTTATTCCGGTGGGTTTAGATTATTTTTGTAGCATTCGCCCCACAACTACTCCAAACACCGTTGCAACCCCCGCCCCTCCCCCAATTGTTCTCCCTCTGGATCGGTCACCACTCTCTCGCACGCCCTTTCTAACCTTCCACGTCGCACCATGGTATTTTTGCAAAAAAAAAACTCTGGTGTTCTCTTTAATTATTACAAATAAGCTACAAACTACACACCCGGAGTCCACCTGTAATGGAACAAATTTCGACCCAGAAATTAAAGTGCTACAAACTACACACCGGGGGGCCCAACTATCATGGAGCAAATTTGGAACCATATCTACACCCTTATATAGTGTGCGAATAACTTTGAAAGATGGTCGTTGGATGAAGCCAATCCGACAGTGCAGAGATGGCAAATCCGAGCACCACCGGCCATTGGATATCTTCTACATTCCACCACATTCTGCCACATGTACAATCTAGAAGACTGCATGGTTGAACTTAAGCATAATGCACAAACCTCAAAACACAACCACTTCTCCTTTGTTCTAGAATCTTCCGTATCATAATTGCCCAATTTTCTTTTTTCTAAATGAATTGCCATTATTTGTTTTTACTTTATGCTCTACAATGCACAATTTCATGAATCTTAAAATAGATTAACTTTTTTATAAAACTTATTGATTTTGAATGAGATGAACTATAAGAATTAAATGAACATCTACATCATGCATATATGAATCAAAGCTTACATGCTATGGAGTGGTATTTATTCATAATTTGGTTGCTAAATCTCATGCGTGCAATGCACGTGTACCTTACTAGTATAAATTAAAATTGAAAAAGGACGAGGATCGAACATGCGACCAGGGCCTTCAAGCCGCACGTCAATAGGCAACATAGTAGCAACGTTTGTTGTACTCCCCTTTGTTGATATAATGTTTTTATATTACCACAGCCTATTTAATGGACACCATGTTTTTATATTAACTTTAGTACATTAGTGGGACCGGCTCGTGAGCACGTACTATTCCACTTCACTTACTGGTGGGTTCCATGTCTGCTCTCTCTCTCTCCTCCCCTTCTATGTTTAGACGCATGGGCAAACACGAAGAACGCGCGGGCGGTGTGGCCGTTGACCGAAACTGACGCGTTCACAAGTTACGGCACCCGTTTCACGTAATGCCTACTCTTATAAAAACAGAGTTGGTGATGATGGTGCGCCTGCCATCCTGCAATATAGGCCGTCCGATTTATATCTGATGGATAGGAAGGAAACTATGGCAATTTTGCAAAAAGATACCCACACCCCTCTCCACATTTGCAAATAAGGCCTTCCCTCGTTCATCCTTTTCTCCCACAAGATAAACTACTCATAAAAATGCATCATGATGTTCCGTGCAACGCACGGGCATCTTGCTAGTACCAGTACTAGTATTGGAGTATGTAAAAGTTTAGAAACAAAAGTGACCATGACGGACAAGTTAGGCTAGTAGTATCTACTAACAATTAAATGCGTGGATAAATAGATGTATCGCCTATAGTGCACAAACAAGGGGACTGCTCGCGCCCTACAAGTATTTGGAACTGGCTTCCCAAAAAATATATTTGGAATTGACATGGTATTTAATATGAAATGTTTGTGATGAGAAGGAATACATGTCGCTTGATGATGTTTTATATTTTATTTGATATGGCTCTAGCAGAACATTCAATCGATCAAACCATAGATTTCATTCAGTCTGACTGCGACTTTACATTCATACCACGATCAAACTAAAATAAACGCAAATGATAAATCCCAAACGTTCGGATTTTAAGCATGGCAACTCGAACATTTTTCATGGCATATTTAGATCACGCGGAGGCGACGGAGGCGTCTTGCGGCGGGAAGCGGCTCCTCTGCCGTGCTCTGTGTGTCATTGGGCCACTGACTGACGGCATCTTGCGCCGTTGTTGGCGTACTCTTGGATGTTAGCCCTAGCTTCAAGGAAGGCTAGAATGTTCTACACTTCGGTCTCCAGGAGCCAGTCAACTAGCGGGAGGAGGCGACTGGCGTTGGTGCAAGGAAGCGGTTGACGGCGACGATCCATGCCGCTGAGGGGGGCACTAGCACTGGTGTGGGGACAGGCTCTAGTAACGGTGCGGCGGAGACATTCGTGTGCACGGGCACTGGCACGGGCGCGCGTGTCAGTGCACGTGCAGGCGCGTGCGCTGGCAGGTGCATGGGCACGTGAAAGTCAGCGGGGACCTCGTGGAACCCCGTGGCTTCAAGCTCGGCGACAATGTATGGCTCCTAGGCCATCAATGCCACGAGTATGGGCACTGGCGCAGTCGGGGCGACGGGAGCTGGAACGGGAGTGGTGACAGGCGCGACGTCTTCCTGCAAGGCAAGTTCAAGCTCGTCCCAAAGCGCCTTATGTTCTTGAGACTCCGGCTGGGTGTCTTCCTCAAAAAACTAGAAGACTAAGGGCAGACCATCGTGATGCGGCATGGGCGTATGGTGAGGTCAGGCTGGTTGGAGGTAGACGGCTGGAGAATCCGAGAGGAAGAGAGAAGATTGTAGCGAGACCGGGGAGTGCGGGGGTGATTTAAACTGCGGCGTGTGTTTGACACCATATCATAAGCAGACCATCTCTAAATTGATTATTGCTGACATTTTTGCTACCATATCAAAACCTTCCTAGCTCCACATACATCTACGTCGTGCGTTTGACACCACCTCGCAATTGCTCTGTCCAAGCTTTGAGAGTTTTGACTACAACGGTTGCCGATCACCACCTGCTGTTGGGTAAGAACTGGTAAGAATTTGAGGTTTGCTTGACAGATTTGTGACACCCCTCCACTTTCTAGTAGTCTGTAGGATCATATTCTTATCTGTTTCTATTGCTGCTAACCATGGCAGGACCACAAGCCGACGAGATTGACTGGGAGAACATGACAAACAAGGAGTTGCATGATAAATTTCAGCAAATGATGAATGGCCAGGTGGGAGATGTGCTAAACAGATTTGAAGAGGCCATGGAGAAGATAGATGGCATGGAGAAGTCGTTCGAGACAAAGCTGGATAACAAGTTTAATGAATTGCTCACGCGCCTTCCCCAACCACCACCGGCTGCACCTATCGCACCTCTGCAACGACAACAACAACGCCCCCTTCCGAATCAGTTCGGACGAGTGAAGCGTGTTCCTCTTGAGGATGGCCAAACTTCTGGTGCTGCTGTACCTACTGTTGATGCTTCTTTGGCTCCTACTAGTGCTGCTGCTAGTGCCGAGGAGGATGACGATTTTGTGGGCGATTACAAGGATGAGGTTGTTCAAAATCAGAACTACATGCAAACGCCAGCACCAGGTCGGTCACATGCATATAATCGCAATGGTAGGGCTGCACTACCAGCTCAGGTACGAGATCATGACCATCTTCCTAAACTGAAATTGAATATTCCACCATTTGAGGGTAGATATGTTCCTGATATATATCTTACTTGGGAGTTTGAAACTGGACAATGTTTTACATGTTTACAATACCCTGAGGAGAGACGTGTTGCTGCTGCTCTTTGTGCTTTCACTAGTTTTGCTTGTGTGTGGTGGTGTGAACATCGTAGATTATATCCGAATAATATTCCAACTACGTGGGCTGCTTTGAAAACTGCTATGCGTACTCGTTGGGTTCCACCATATTATCAACATGAATTACTTCAAAAATTACAGCGTTTAAGACAAGGAAAAAATTCTGTAGAAGAATATTATCAGGAATTACAAACTGGCATGATTAGATGTGGTATTGTTGAGGATAATGAAGCTATGCTTGCACGTTTTATGGGTGGATTAAATAAAGAGATTCAAACCATTCTAGAGTATAAGGAGTATAATAATATCACTCGTTTATTTCATCTTGCTTGCAAAGTTGAACGTGAAGTGCAGGATCGACAGGCATTGGCGCGAACTAATTTTTCTGCAGGACGATCTTCATCATGGACACCACGTACATCCTCTACTCCCACACGTCCTACTGCAGCACCACTGACTTCAGACACCAATTCCAACCGAGATACAAGAAAACAAGCACCACCACCACCATCTGCCAGGAGTACACCTTCTGGGCCTGCCCAGAGCTCTTCTTCATCCATGGCATCAACAGGGCACACACATGATATTATTTGTCGTCGTTGTAAGGAAAGAGGTCATTATGCGAGAGAATGTCAATCTCTACTTGTTATGATTGCTACTGAGGATGGTGGTTATGAGTCCGCTAGTGACTATGATGAGGAGACTTTGGCTCTTATTACAAGTGAAGAACACAGTGGAGTTGATTCTGAACAAGAGACGCAATACGTGGCTGCTGAAGACGTTGATAGGTATGAATGTTTAGTTGCTCAACATGTTTTGAGTGTGCAGGTCACACAAGCTGAGCAAAACCAGAGGCATAATTTGTTCCATACAAAGGGAGTTGTGAAGGAACGTTCTGTTCGCGTCATCATAGATGGAGGGTGCTGCAACAACTTGGCTAGCATGGAGATGGTGGAGAAACTATCTCTCACCACAAGACCACATCCACATCCTTACTACATCCAATGGTTCAACAACAACAACAAGGTTAAGGTAACACGTACTGTTCATGTGCATTTTAGTATCTCTACATAAGTTGATTCGGTTGATTGTGATGTGGTACCCATGCAAGCATGTTCTTTATTACTTGGTAGACCATGGCAATTTGATAAAAATTCTGTACACCATGGAAGAAACAATCAGTATACTCTTCTTCATAAGGATGAACATATTACTTTGCTTCCTATGACTCCTGATTCAATTTTGAAAGATGATATTAATAGACCTAATAAAGCAAAACAGGAGAAAAACAAGAGTGAAAATCAGATTGTGGCAAAAGAATTTGAGCAACAAATGAAGCCTAATAACAAACCATCTAGTGTTGCTTATGAAATTAAATTGAAAAGTGCATGTTTACTTGCCACCAAATCTGATATTGATGATCTAGATTTCAGCAAATCTGTTTGCTATGCTTTTATGTGCAAAGAGGCATTATTTTCATTCGAGGACGTGCCTTCCTCTTTGCCTCCTGCTGTCACTAACATTTTGAAGGAGTTCGCTGGCGTCTTTCCACAAGACGTGCCACCGGGATTACCACCAATTCGAGGGATTGAGCATCAGATTGACTTAATTCCCGGTGCTTCCCTGCCAAACCGTGCGCCATACCGTACCAATCCAGAGGAGACGAAGGAGATTATGCGTCAAGTACAGGAGCTGCTCGACAAAGGTTATATACGCGAATCTCTTAGGAGGTGTGTTATTAGGAGGTGCTTCCTGATTTTAATAAGACTTTTGAGCTTGAATGTTGTCGCGGGACACCACGGCCACCTATGGGACCAGGAGGCCCCTTGCTGGTTCGGCAGGGGGGTGTCGCATTGCACAAAGAGCAGACGAGCGTGTGGCAGCACGACAGAGATCACACAGGCATTTTTACCCAGGTTCGGGCCGCCGTGAGGCGTAAAACCCTACTCCTGCTTTGGTGGATTGATGGTGGAAAGGTGGTGGTGGAGCGTAGTGCACTTGCCCGGCAAGGGTTGCCTCAGGGCGACAGTGGCTACGCGCGTATGGGGGTCTGAGTTATTCAACCTTCTAACCCTCTCTACGGTTGCCATGGGCCTCCTTTTATAGATTAAGGGGTCACCACAATGGCAAAACTGTCATTATGCACTGATGAGATAGCAAACAGCGCTATCATACCTAACTCTACTGGCTGACAGGGCGCATTAAATGCACTGCTCAACGTCACATCGTTGGTTGCTCGGCAAGGCTTGCCGGGCTATCTTGCCAGCTCCATGCCTGCTCGCTTGGCACGTTGCAGGACGGGTGTCATCTGTAGGTGTTTCCTATAGGGAGAGGCTGCCATGTGGTGAATGGCTGCCACTTAGTCACTCCGCGGTTCGACACCGCATTGATCAATGACATGGGTCGTGGTGGAGTAGTTGGTGAGGTGGTTTTGCCTTCGTGCGCCCCGGCAGGCCCTGCCGGGACGTCTTGGACGTCATCTTCCGGGGGTGGCCTCGCCCCTTGCCGAGCTCACCTGCCCGGCAAAGGAGGCCCTTCTCTTGATGGTGCCTTGCTTCTTTGGCTTGATCTTGCTCCCTCTGATCTGCATGTTAGTCCTTTGGACCTCTCAGTCCCTTGTATTCTGACTTGGGTTGGTGCTTCAATCTCGTCCCCGTGCCTGTGCACAGTCTGGACAACAGACCCAGGGTTTGTTGCACCGACAGAAGCCCCCGGGCCTGCCCCAAACGCACTGCCGAGCGTCATCGGGGTAGGGCCTAATAAGTGCGCAGGCAGGGTCGCTGAAGAGGCTGGTCTCTTGATGTCTTCTTTGCTTCTTCATTAGCCTTTATTCCGGGCCAGTTTCCGGTTTCTCCGCGTGTCGTCCGCAATGCTGTGGAAGAACTTTGATCGTGGCCTGCGGGTTCTCCTCGCCCCATGATCACGGGGCGGAAACTGCCATCCCAACTGCCTCCCATTTCGCACGCACCTGCCACGTGTTTCACATGCATTGGGTGTGGTAGGTGGTGGATGCGGAGGGTACGGGGAGGAGTGCCATGGCCAAAAACCGAGCGCTGATGGTTGGCGCAGAGGGTTGGCCTTGATCCTCAGAGCTCCAGAGGGTGCAGCGAGGCCATATTGGAGGAGCGGGACGGCCATTTCCCGTATGAGAAGCTAGCCCCCTGCCTCATCCCCCTATAAAAAGGGGCAGGGGCGGTGCCTCTCTACACACACTTCTTCTTCTTCTCCGCAACTTTTCCCTTCTAGCCATGGTGAGGGGGCGAGGGCGCGACGGTGCCCCAGCGGCGGCGACGAGGGCTTCTACTCGACAGCGCATCCCTCCTCCTCCGGATCCTGTGGTGACGGAACACGCCATGAGGGGTGGAGGGAGGGGACGAGGTCGAGGTCGCCGTGGTGCTCGAGGAGGAGGAGGACGGGGCAGCGCCTTGGCTGCGCCCCCGCCGGCGGCTCCTCCCCTGATGGAAGGCCACGTCGGGGACCAACCTCAAGAGTTCATCATCAGGCTGTACAAGCCCCTGTGTGGTCATCTTCGCCTTCCAACTCCCTTTGCGCGGGAGATGGAGCTAGAGCAACCGCGCGCTCTAAGGTTGCACATGAGGGGTTGTGGGAACGGCAGCATGTGGGTTGATATCGACTTCCCTGCCCCTCATGTTATGTACCTTCGCCGTGGCTGGAAGACTTTCGCCCGTGCCCACGGCTTCTCGGAGGGGCACGTTCTCCAGTTCAAACTAATGCAGAGCGGCCTGCTCTTCGTCAAGATCTTCGGGCGCTCGGGAGGTCGCTTAGGGTGCTGCGTGGAGAGCTCGACTGACGACGAAAGCTCCTCCTCGAGCGGAAGCGATGAGGAGGAGCGTGACGGTGATGACGACGGCAGCGGGCGGGGGAGCGACGACTCTGATTCCGGCTGATCGCCGCCCGCACCATCTTCATCAGGCGGCAGCACCATCATCTGCATCCGCATCTCCTTCCTGGCAGTGCGATTTGCCGGGGAGTTGGATGCAGAGGTGGGGATGGTGCTCCCGGGCTCCTCCAGCAGTCCTCCAGCTGGACCCCGGTAGGCTTCCTCTTAGGCTGCAGCTCCGTTAGCCCTGCCGTGTCCTGCTGGCCCTGGTGGCGGTGGTCGACTGGTCGCCTCCGCCGTGCTCTCCATCGACGCGTTCCCCGGTGCTCCCGCTCCCGTCGGGCTACCTCTCCCGGAGCCCGAGGGGGGCAGACTGGGCTCCCGCCCAGGCACTCCTCCTGCCCTCCTTGCCTTCGACGGCCGTTCCTAGGAGGAGAAGGACAAGAAAGGACATTACGGGGCACTTATCTTTTTTCAATCTTAAACTTGTAGGCAATTGCCAAATTTTAATTCAAATAATGTAATCTCTCGAGTCCATGTTTGTGTTCTGTAATGCTTGTACTTGTATCAGCATATTAATGAAAAAGATGAACCTTGCCGGGAACCCGTGCATGTGTACGTCCATGCAGAGGCGAGATGCCTCTTTAGTGTAAATAAACGAGTTTTTCCCGGCAGGCTATCCTGCCGGCACCTTTTCTGTCAGCTGGAGAGCTATGTCTACCGGGCAACAGGCAAAGGGGCCAGCCCCCCGCCAACTTCTTTTTACCAAAGGCCACTACAACCATCCTGTCCGAAGCAACGTTAGAGTCAGGGATGGGAGCACCTAAGTCTCAAAAGAGTGGCGGGGTTTTCTTATGCACAAGTCATAACTTACAGAACACTAATGGACAGGAGGTAGAACTTATCTATTTGGCTTGCCGGGGATCACAGTGCCGGGCAATCTTCTCAACTCCTTGTCAAAGCCAAGTTCACGGGAGGAACCTGCAGCTTCATGCGGATGAGAAGAATGCAGGATGCGATCCTATCTATATGCATATGCAAATGCTCATGAAATGCTTATGCAGTGATCTTGGAATGCTCATGCATGCATGCAATCTTGGTCGGGGGCCCCCCACAGCGCTTCTTTATTTTCTCTTGCACAGGGTCATCGCCCTGGCTTTGTACAAGGGGTTACATGCAACTGAGGCAAGGCCTGTACAAAAGGGTGGCTGCCGGGCAGGGCCCGACAGCCGCGCCTTACGGGTAGAACTTGCGAAGATGCTCAATATTCCATGAGTTTTGCAACTGAATGCCATCTCCGGTCTCTAGACAGACTGCGCCAAGTCTAGTGACTCGTACTAACCGGTAAGGGCCTTCCCACTTTGGTGACAACTTGTTTGTACCCTTGGCGGACTGAACGCGCCTAAGGACAAGGTCACCTTCCTCAAAACACCGGGCGTGAACCCTGCGGCTATGATAGCAACGCAGGGCTTGCTGATAGCGTGCAACACGCGTAGCAGCCCGGAGACGGTTCTCCTCGAGTAGCACAGCGTCGTCACGCCGGTGCTGATCTTGCGCTACTTCATCGTAGGCAAGCACTCGAGGCAACCCGTAAATGAGTTCCGTGGGGATAACTGCTTCTGCCCCGTAGACTAGGGAGAAGGGCGTCTGCCCGGTAGCTCGGTTTGGTGTCGTTCTGAGGGACCAGAGAACTATCGGCAGCTCCTCGAGCCACCGCCTGCTGTGCTTCTGCAGCGTATGAAAGGTTCTCGTCTTGAGTCCACGCAGCACTTCAGCGTTCGCCCTCTCAGCTTGCCCATTGCTCTGGGGGTGTGCCACAGAGGCAAATGAGATTTTGCATCCGAGGGCATGAACATATTGCATGAAGGCCCGACTCGTGAACTGGGTGCCGTTGTCGGTAATGATCCTTGTCGGAACTCCAAAATGACACACCAATTCTTTCAAGAACTTGATAGCTGACTGAGCAGTCACCTTTCTCACGGTAGTCATTTCCGGCCACTTTGTAAACTTGTCGATAGCAATGAATAAGAATTCAAAGCCCCCGATTGCTCGGGGGAAGGGGCCGAGGATATTGAGCCCCCAGACCGAAAATGGCCATGATAGAGGGATTGTTTGAAGAGCTTGGGCAGGCAGGTGGGTTTTCTTGGAATGGATCTGGCAGGCTTCACATTAGGTGACTAGCTCGACCGCATCTTGGAGGGCTGTGGGCCAATAGAATCCTTGCTGGAATGCTTTCCCAACTAGTGCCCTTGATCCAATGTGGGAGCCGCACATGCCTTTGTGTATCTCAGCCAGCAGTTCCGTTCATTCTTCTCGGCAGACACACTTTAATTTCACACCATTGGGCCTCCTTCTGTACAGAGTGTCATCGACAAACTGATACATACTGGCCCTCCGGGCTACTTTTTCATCTTCGTCTTGGTTGCCGGGAAGCTCTCCGGTTCGGAGGAAGTGGACAATGTGCCTTGCCCAAGTTGGAGCCTGGGGCTCGGCAACGAGGACTAGCGGCACCTCCTCTGCTGCGGGAGCACATGCCTCGTTCGCGGGGTCCATGGGCCCGGCCGGAGGGTGTGGTCCGGCAGACTGCGAGGAGTTGTTTCTGGAAGGGTCTCTGCCAGGAGCGGATGGCTCTACCGGGAGAGGCTTACCGAAGTTCAACTTTCTCCTTTTCCGGGCCATTGTTGCTGGGGATACGGAGGGCTGAGTGAGATGGAGAACAAAAGTCCCTGGTTCCACAGGGAGCTTCTGCGCAGCACACTTTGATAGATGATTAGCTATGCTATTTTCCACACGGGGTACGTGCTCTGTTTGCAATCCGTCAAAGTGCTCCTCCAATCTCCTCACTTCCTCGACGTATGCCTCCATCAATGGACTTTGGTAATCCTTGTTAACTTGTCTCACCACAAGCTGTGAATCTCCTCGAATGATCAGCTTCTTAATTCCCAATTCAACTGCAATCCTGAGCCCGGCAAGGAGCCCTTCATATTCTGCTGTATTGTTGGTTGCTTCTTCCCGGGCAAAATGTATTTGGACGACGTACCTCAAGTGCTCCCCGGAGGGGGCAACAAGAAGCACGCCAGCTCCTGTACCTTGTAGGGAAAAAGCACCATCAAAATACATAATCCATTCTTGGGGCAATTCCTTGCCGGGGATAGCTGTCTCCGTCACTTCCTCATCAGGGGTTGGCGTCCATTCTGCAATAAACTCTGCCAATGCCCTGCTCTGAATAGTTGACGTGCTTTCAAACTTCAAACCAAAACTGGATAACTCCAAAGCCCACTCCACTATTCTGCCGGTAGCCTCAGGGTTTCGGAGTATCCGTTGCAACGGGAAACGAGTGACAACCGTGATCTCATGGGCTTGGAAGTAGTGGCGCAGTTTCCTTGAGGCCATGATGAGACCAAAAATCAACTTTTGCATGCCAGAGTACCTCAATCTAGCCCCCTGTAATAAGGAGCTGACGAAGTACACTGGGCACTAGACCACTTTCTTCCTTGCCGCGTCCTTGGGGTTGCTCTCGTTGCCATGCTCATTGCTGTCCTGATCCTTCTCTGACTCTGCCGATCTCTGCTCACTCTCTGCCTCATCCACTTCTCGCTGCGCTACCAAAGCTGCACCGACTACTTTGTTGGTTGCCGCTAGGTACAGCAGCAATGGCTCCTGGGGTTTGGGAGCGACCAAGTTAGGCATGGAGGACAAGTAGGCATACAACTCTTGCAAAGTTGCATCTGCTTCCGGGGTCCACTTCATGGGTCCTGCCTTCTTCAAAATTTTGAAGAACGGCAGGGCGCGCTCGGCAGACTTGGAGATGAATCTGCTTAGCGCGGCAACACATCCTGTCAGACGCCTCACATCCTTAACTGTCCTTGGTGCTTGGATCTGCTCGATGGCCTTGATCTTGTCAGGATTGGCTTCGATCCCGCGACGGGATACAAAGAACCCAAGCAACTTGCCGGAGGGAACACCAAATACACACTTCTCCGGGTTGAGCTTCAAATTGATTTTGCGCAGATTAGCAAACGTCTCCTCCAAATCTTGAATAAGGGTGGCCCTATCCTTGGTCTTGACCACAATATCATCCATATAGGCTTCTATGTTTCTGTGCAACTATGGTTCAAAACCAATCTGGACTGCCTTTGCAAAAGTGGACCCGACACTCTTTAATCCGAATGGCATGCGGACAAAATAGTACATACCACATGGAGTGATGAACGACGTCTTCTCTTCATCTTCCTGGGACATGAAGATCTGGTGATACCCAGAATACGTATCCAGAAAGGAGAGAAAATCACAACCTGAAGTGGAATCCACAATCTAATCGATACGCGGTAAGGGAAACGGGTCCTTCGGGCAAGCCTTGTTGAGATCTGTGAAATCTATGCAAAGCCTCCACTTCCCATTAGCCTTCCGGACTACCACTGGGTTTGCCAACCATGTGGGATGCAGTACTCCTCTGACCAATCCAGCTGCCTCTAGTCTCTTGATCTCTTCTGCAATGAACTGCTGCCTCTCCAAGGCCTGCTTCCGGACTTTCTGCTTGACAGGTCGGGCATGTGGGCAGACAGTAAGGTGGTGCTCAATTACCTCCCTGGGAACACTGGGGATATCAGATGGTTGCCAGGCAAACACATCGATATTCGCCCGCAGGAATGCAACGAGCGTGCTTTCCTATTTGTCATCGAGGGTGGCGCTGATAGTGAAAGTACCATCAACGCCAGCCAGCCCTGCCGGGACCTTCTTCACTTGGGGTGCAGCGACCTTGGATCTCTTGCCATTGGAACACTCCGGCACGTCATCAACGGGTGCCATGCACTCGGTGGGGGCACTCTTCCCGGACTCTTTGCTGGAGTCCCTGCAATCCTTCTTCTTTCCTTTGCTTTCCTTAGCGGGAGCTGCTGCTGCCGCTGCCTCTGCTGCGACCGCATCCCGGTACATCTTGTCCACACAAATGATTGCATCCTTCTCATCTGATGGGATGGTGATGACTCCCAGTGGCCCAGGCATCTTCAAGGTGTTGTAGGCATAGTGAGATGCTGCCATGAACTTAGCCAGGGCCGGGCATCCAAGAATCCCATTGTATGGCAGGGGGAGATCAACCACATCAAACACAATCCTCTCAGTCCGGTAGTTTAGTTCTCCCCCAAACGTTACCGGCAACGTGATCTTTCCCTTAGGACGGCTCCTGCCGGGATTAACTCCTTGAAACATGCCAGTAACCTCCAGCTCTTCCTCTGCTATCTGAAGCTTGCTGATAACTGCTGGGAAAATCAGATTCAACCCGGCCCCGCCGTCCACCAACATCTTCGTGACCTTGAGGTTGCGGATTGTTGGGGAGACCAACAATGGCAAACACCCTACCGCAGTGGTACGGCCAGGATGATCCTCCTCGTCAAAGATGATGGGCGTACGGGACCACTTGAGCGGCTTCCGGGCCTCGGGCACTGGCTCCACGGCATTGAATTCTCGCGCCCACCGCTTGAGTAGGCGGTGAGAGGTGTGCAGAGATGCACCCCCGTCAATGCACAGGGCGTCGGTGGCCTTCTGAAACTCTTGCTCACTGGTTTCCTCTTCATCCCCTCCATCACTCTCATCACCACAGGCTTCCTTCTCTCGACCTCTGGCGGGTTTTCCTTGGTTCCAAAAGGGTTTGCCGGGGCGATTTACTTCACCACCTCAGCCCTTGCCGCCAGCAACATTCTGACCCTTTTCCTTGTCACGCTTCTCATACTCTGCTTTCTGTCTTTTGACAAGCTGCTCAACCTGATAACACTCTTGAAGGTCGTGGCCCTTGGTCCGATGAATCTTGCAATACGGCCCATCACCTTTCCCGGCTTTCTCGGCAGCAGCGGCCTCCCGGCAGTCAGCGCACATGGCAGCTTCCTTGCCGGGGGCCTCAGCTTTGGCCTTCTTGCCGGTACTAGGTGTACCCGATCCTTCAACAGTCATTACTGCCTTATCCCTTCGCTTCTTACTGCTCTTCTTGCTCTTCTTCTGACTAGTTGATTCATCCTCATCCTCATCCTCTGAATCAATATTGGTGCAATCTTCCTCTCTGGGCAACTTTCTTCCCTACTCCATCCGAGCACACTTATCCACCAATGTGTAGAGCTCCTTCACAGTCTTGGGCAACCGCACGTTCATCTTGGAATGAATCCGGGGGTTGCACACATTGGACTGGAAGGCGGCTATCACCGCTGCCGGATGGATATTTGGGATATTTCTATGAACTTTGCTAAATCTCTGTAAATACTTATGGAGGGTCTCTCCTTCCTTTTGTTGGAGAAGCTGCAAGTCGCTAGGTCGGCCCGGCTCTTGGTGGCCACCGGTGAAGGCACCGATGAACTCATGGCACAGGTCTGCCCATGACAAAATGGAGTTCTCCGGCAGGTGCATCAGCCAAGACCACACATTGGACTTGAGGGCCAAAGGAAAGTAGTTGGCGAACACCTTCTCATCTCTTCCCCCGGCAGCCTGAACAGCGATGGTGTAGATGCTCAAGAACTCTGCCGGGTTCAGCCTCCCATCGTACTTCTCAAGTATCTCTGGCTTGAACATGCAAACGGACGGCCAACGCACTTGCCGCAGCTCACGGGTAAAGGCAGGGCAGCCAACCTCGAAAGGTAGAGACCCGCCAATACCGAGCGCGGGCTCGTCGACGCCGGGGCCGTCGCACCCACTGGTCCGGCAGAGGTCGTCGCGGCGTTGCTCGACAATGGCGCGCGTGTCTCCTCTCCGCCTATCCTCCGGGGCTCGTCGTTGGCCTGGACGCGCTTGAGGGTCAAAAGAGGCCATTGAGACGTCGTCGGGGTCTTGATTCTGTTGCGCTCGTGCTGGCTGCCGTGGCGGGGACTACACCGTGGGGATGGCCCCTTCTGTACGGTCAGCAGCATGAGCCGTTGCTGTTGCTTGGGGCGGCCGTGGCGGGCCAGCTCACCGTGAGCCCCCAGCTTCGGCGAAACCGAGCAGACTTTGGATGGTGGCACGCCATTCGTCTATTTGCTCGGCCGCTGGCGGAAACCTCAGCAGCAGTTGAGCCCGCGCCATGGCCTCTGAGGCTGTACTTGGCCTGGGTGATGATGAAGTCGATCGCACCGTCGCTCGGCTCCTGATGGTGCCAGTGGCGGCAGCACCGCGCCCCCGCTACTGTGGGGCGACCACCTGGATGGCAGGGTGGTGCGGCGAAGGCGCTCGAGGGCCAGTGGCTCCGTCGGGCGCAGCGGCTTGGTCGACCCATCCCGGGGGAGGTGCACGCGCTGTGACCGCACCCGTGGTGGGAGCGGTCGGAGGGCGGCGATTCGCCCCGGCCCGAGCGCTGTTGTTGTGGCTGTGCCCGTCGGCGGGTGGAAGGGGCGCAAATGGAGTAACCCCTTCACTCGGACTTTCTGGAGCGTGGCCGTCGGGATGTTGCCGATGCTGCTCTCCTCCGATGTCTCCTGCTCCTTTGTCGGCCGTGGGGGAAGTGGTGACGGCGCCGCCTGCTCCGACCACATCCCTAGCAGCGTCCGCGTCCTCGCATGTCTCCGCACCCCCCGCAGCGTTAGAGGTCGGCGGCGGAGCCTTCGAGGTGGAAGGGCGAGCCGAAGAACCGGGTTTCTTCTTGGGCGCCATGGTCGATGGCGTCGTCGATGATGCTGATGGTGATGAAGGTGACGCGCTACACACGCCTTTAGGTTCACGCAAGCAGTCCCCCTACCTGGCGCGCCAAAGATGTCGCGGGAAACCACGGCCACCTATGGGACCAGGAGGCCCCTTGCTGGTTCAGCAGGGGGGTGTCGCGTTGCACAAAGAGTAGACGAGCGTGTGGCAGCACGACAGAGATCACACAGGCATTTTTACCCAGGTTCGGGCCGCCGTGAGGCGTAAAACCCTACTCCTGCTTTGGTGGATTGATGGTGGAAAGGTGGTGGTGGAGCGTAGTACACTTGCCCGGCAAGGGTTGCCTCAGGGCGACAGTGGCTACGCGCGTATGGGGGTCTGAGTTATTCAACCTGCTAACCCTCTCTACGGTTGCCATGGGCCTCCTTTTATAGATTAAGGGGTCACCACAATGGCAAAACAGTCATTATGCACTAATGAGATAGCAAACAACGCTATCATACCTAACTCTGCGGGCTGACAGGGCGCATTAAATGCACCGCTCAATGTCACATCGTTGGTTGCCCGGCAAGGCTTGCCGGGCTATCTTGCCAGCTCCTTGCCTGCTCGCTTGGCACGTCACAGGACGGGTGTCATCTACAGGTGTTTCCTGTAGGAAGAGGCTACCATGTGGTGAATGGCTGCCACTTAGTCACTCCGCGGTTCGACACCGCATTGATCAACGACATGGGTCGTGGTGGAGTAGTTGGTGAGGTGGTTTTGCCTTCGTGCGCCCCGGTAGGCCCTGCCGGGACATCTTGGACGTCGTCTTCCGGGGGTGGCCTCGCCCCTTGCCGAGCTCGCCTGCCCGGCAAATGAGGCCCTTCTCCTGATGGTGCCTTGCTTCTTTGGCTTGATCTTGCTCCCTCTGATCTGCATGTTAGTCCTTTGGACCTCTCGGTCCCTTGTATTCTGACTTGGGTTGGTGCTTCAATCTCGTCCCCGTGCCTGTGCACAGTCTGGGCAATAGACCCAGGGTTTGTTGCACCGACAAATGTGATGCTAGTGGAATTGGATTAGGAGCTGTGTTATTACAAGATGGAAAACCTGTTGCATACTTTTCTGAAAAATTGAGTGGGCCTAGTCTGAATTACTCTACTTATGATAAGGAATTATATGCTCTTGTTCGGACTTTGGAAACATGGCAACATTATTTATGACCCAAAGAATTTGTTATTCATTCCGATCATGAATCTTTGAAACATATGAAAAGTCAAGCAAAACTGAACCGTAGACATGCTAAATGGGTTGAATTCATTGAGACTTTCCCTTATGTCATTAAACACAAGAAGGGTAAAGAAAATGTTGTTGCTGATAGATTGTCCCGTCGTTATACTATGCTTTCACAACTTGACTTTAAAATATTTGGTTTGGAGACCATCAAAGATCAATATGTGCATGACGCTGAATTTAAAGATGTATTACAGAATTGTAAAGAAGGGAGAACATGGAACAAGTTCATCGTTAACGATGGATTTGTGTTTCATGCTAACAAGCTATGCATTCCAGCTAGCTCCGTTCATCTTTTGTTGTTGCAGGAGGCGCATGGAGGAGGATTAATGGGACTTTTTGTCATGAAGAAGACTGAGGATGTACTTGCTACACATTTCTTTTGGCCAAAGATGAGACGGGATGTTGAGCGCTTTGTTGCTCGCTGCACTACATGTCAAAAAGCTAAGTCATGACTCAATCCTCATGGTTTATATATGCCTTTGCCTGTACCTAGTGTTCCATGGGAGGATATATCTATGGACTTTGTTTTGGGTTTACCTTGAACAAAGAAGGGGAGGGATATCATATTTGTTGTCGTGGATAGATTCTCGAAAATGGCACACTTTATACCATGTCATAAAAGCTATGATGCTGCTAATGTTGCTGATTTGTTCTTTCGTGAAATTATTCGCTTGCATGGTGTGCCAAATACTATTGTTTCAGATCGTGATACTAAATTTCTTAGCCACTTTTGGAGATGCTTATGGGCTAAGTTGGGGACTAAACTGCTTTTTAGTACTACATGTCACCCCCAAACTGATGGACAAATTGAAGTATTCAATAGAACATTGTCTACTATGCTTAGGGCTGTTTTGAAGAATAACAAGAAAATGTGGAAAGAATGCTTGCCTCATATTGAATTTGCTTATAATCGTTTGCTGCATTCTACTACTAAGATGTGCCCTTTTGAAATTGTGTATGGTTTCCTACCTCGTGCACCTATTGATTTGGTGCCTCTTCCATCTTCGGAGAAGGTTAATTTTGATGCTAAACAACATGTTGAATTGATCTTAAAAATGCGTGAGTTAACTAAGGAAAACATTGAGCGTATGAATGCTAAATATAAACTTGCTCGAGACAAAGGTAGAAAACGTGTTGTCTTTGCACCTGGAGATCTTGTTTGGTTACATTTGCGTAAGGATAGGTTTCCTGATTTGCGCAAATCAAAGCTAATGCCACGTGCTGATGGTCCTTTTAAGGTGTTAGAGAAAATAAATGATAATGCATATAAACTTGAGCTGCCTGCAGATTTTGGGGTTAGTCCCACTTTTAACATTGCAGATTTGAAGCCTTATTTGTGTGAGGAAGATGAACTTCCGTCGAGGACGATTTCATTTCAAGAAGGGGAGGATGATGAGGACATCAATACCGTTGTTACACCCATAGCCCCTGCTGCTATACATACTGGACCAATTACTAGAGCTCGCGCACGCCAATTGAATTACCAGGTACTTTCGTTTCTTGGTGACGATTCTAATTGTCATGAGAATATGATGCTGCCTAAATTGGATACATTTGTTTTGCTTACAAATGAAGGGCCTAGCTTGGACAAGAAAGATGAACCTTGGAGCAAGTTCAAGCATGGAGATGATGGCATGCGCAAGGGGAACAAGAACGGAGTTACAAGTGATGATTTCAGGACTTTGAAGCCACCATAATGAGTGCATGAAGCCTTGGACGAAATATACAAGATGCCACTTCATAAATTTCGTCCAAAGACTATTCTAGGTGCTGTGTCACCTTATTATTGGGCCAGGCCCATGTAATTTCGAAATACTTGAGTATAGGCTGTTTTTAGAGTCCGTATGTGTGGGGAAACAAGAGTTACGGTTGGTTTCAGACCCCTCCTCCAAGGGCCACAAAATTCCCCCCTCTTCCTCCATATATACAGCCCTTAGGGCATCGTTTAGACTTTGGGTTTTATTTAGATTAAAAGTTCGCTATAGCTGCAACTTCACGTACGTCGTATGTGTTCAACGACCAGACCAAGACGTCACAAAACCCCACCTTGATCAATAAAGCTTTCATCTTATATTCACAATATCCAGATTGCAATCTTAGTTTCTTGCTTGTTCTTCGTTTGCTTATAGGAAATAGACCTTCGTGGTCAGGTTGATCGTGCTCCGGTGTGGTCAATAACCTCTCGGAGTTGGTTTAGCGATTGCTAAGGCGCGACGTCCTCGCACGTACGTAGTCGAACCGTCAAAGTCTACTCCTCCGAAACGATAACCACCATCTCATCGAAAGACGGGACACCTTTGCCTCTATCAACACCTATCATCCATGCCATGTTAGCATGATGAAGCTGTGTGGCTAGTGGGGTGTTTTCGACCGACTAGCTGGGTCCCGAGGTCGAACCATAGGTAGTTTGATACAATTTTTTTACACGCACATTTTCCCTTCGTGCCGAGACGTGGCACACCCTACCGCACGGTTTCTGGGTCCTCCCGGGTGGTGTACGCATATTTTCTTCCTTGCCAAGACGTGGGACGCCCTACCGCGTGTTTTCTGGGTCCTCCTCAGTCGTAGCACCAAAGCAAGTAAATGAGTCGTCAAATCACAAAAGCCCACCTTTCCCGCCGAGTACATCAGTGAAGCACGGTGGCTAGCTAGTTGGGCTAGTGCGACCGAGTAGCTAGGCCGCCGCGACATTTGTTTTTTCACCCCTTTTTTTCTCCTTACCGGTAGGTAAATTTAAATATCCACTGTTGCGTTGCACTGGTCTTTGGGTGCGGCAGGCACGACAGGATTTTTATTTTTTTGATTGACGGGAGTAGGCGCGGCAGCAATTAGTCATGATGACTCCACCTGTAAAACCCACTGCTCCATGAAGTGAAAAGTCGTCGACTGGTGTTTTCCCATGGTGAAAACCAAAAGACTCACCCCGCTCCTCGGCTAGCTCCCTCCGCCTTCCCGTAGATTGCATTGCCTTTCAGCCATTTCGCCCCCTTTGCTTCCTCTCCCCATTGCTTCTACCTGGTTCCATGGCGGCGCACCAGATGACAGACTCTGAGGTGAGGCGCCTGACACAGGAGCTCCATGGCAAGGATGCGGAGCTCAGGGCCAAGGACGTGGAGCTCCGTGAGCTCAAGGAGGAGGGGAGTGCCATGCTCCTCCTTTATGTGTGGGAGTTCACAGAGCTTCAAAAGCAGCAGGCGTCCACCACAACGATGCTCGAGGCGTCGGTGGCGTTGTAGTAGAAAGCGGGAGATACGATAGGCGGTCAGGCGAGCCGGCTGGAGCGTGAGCGGGCCAATCATGACAAGGTACAGGATCGCCCCAACCACTTGGTGGACCATATTGCCACGCACGTGTTGCGGTTGCGTGATGCCTACCGTCATGCCAGCGCGACCTTGCCGGCCATCGGGCTAAACCCGTTCGACCACCCCGTCGACTTCAACGAGCTGCGGCTTCCTGACCTGGTATCCTTCTTCACCTATATCTCTGAGGAGCTGAGCCGTCTCCGCACGATGGTGGGGGCAGAGCTGGACAAGGAGGGGTTGTGGGCGGCCGTCGCCGTTGCCGGGCGAATCCTCTCAGGGCTTCGTCACCGGAATCCATTCATGCCATTGAACGCCGTCTTTGATGAGCTGGCTCCCATCGACCGGGAGCGAGCTCTGCGGGCGGTGGCACCCTGCATCACCAATGTCGTGTGCCTCGAGAAGCAGAGGGACTTCGGTGGTGTTTAGGCGTCCTCTGCATGGGCATGTCCATGTCTCGGTGCAACATGACTGTTGGATCAAACTCAGACGGTGCAGATCAGTCACTGTAGCACAAAGCGTGTGGGTGTGTTTGGTTGCATTCTCATCTCAATATAGTTGTTCCCTCTTCGTGCATGCTCATCTCAGCACCCCTCTTCATGCATGCTCCTAGTGTATTTGTGTTAACCTACTACTGTGGACTCATGCACCCTTCATGCACTCTGCCAAACACCCAAAAGTGTGTTGAGAAGGGAACTTTTGCTCCCATGCACCCTTCATACACCCTGCCTAACACTGATTCGTGCTTCATATGGTTCATGTTCCGTGGAGTACTGTAGCGCCGTACTCTCCGTGCGCTGTAGACCTAGTTCTGTTAACATTGATCTCACCGTTCATTCTTGACCGGACAGTAAAAAAAGGGGTATGTTACATTACTGTTCATATAGTTGACATGCACACAACATCATTTGTTATTGTCATATCTTACTACACTAGCAACAAGATTATATAGTACTGACGTATGAACCGCTACACATGGCTAGTAGTAGGAGTACTATGTAAGTTCAAGTGGCTGCCGTGTTTCGCACTCCTCCGTCGTAAGAGTGGAAACGCTTGCTGTAATCATTTTTTTTCTTCAAACAGTGGACACGCTCTACCGTGCGGATCCTCCTCGACGGTCATCGGGAACCTTCCTACTCACTTTCGCTGACGTGTGGGACAGCCAGCATCGGGGTCCACTTGCCATGCACTAAATTACTCCGTACTAGAGTGCACATCTGCACGATAGACTACACCGGTCGAAGCGCCGCAGTAATGCCCAATGAGCCATCAAATCACAAAACCCCCACCTTTCCAGCAGTAAGTTGGACGGACGAAGCAACCATCATTTCACTCTTCTACCTCATCTTCCTCTCTTGAAGAAAACCCTAACTCGCTTCTCCCTCATCTTGTTCCTCGTTTCTTCAAGAAAACCCCGACGTGCTTCTGCCATTGTTCTTCTCTCCCAAAGAAGGAAAGGTGAGCGCATCAATGGTGTTGCTTTTGGCCAAGGCCTGGTCTTGCAACCCCGAGTCTGATCCTATAACTCCCTCTCTGTTCTTCTTTTGGGTTTGTGATTATGGTTTCTTTTCTTTTATTTCTATTTGACAGTTTCTTGATGGACCCTGGAGCACCGGCCGAAGTGATGTCTATGGCTCTGGCCAAAACCGTCGAGGCTCAGGGTACGAAGAAGCGCAAGCACCCCACTGAGACTACCACATACAAGCTCAAGGCCATCGCCCTATCCAAGCCCCCCTCTCCGGGATCCCTCATTAAGCAAGTCCAGGTTATATCACTTCTTGACGATCTTTTTGGCGATCTTGATCGTGTTTTTTCATCTAACACGCAGTACTAGTACTAGTAGTACAACTTTCTGGGTGATCTTGCATGTGATTTTTGTGTGGCAAATGACGGTTCTAAATTGCTCTTTTGACCAAAACATGCGAGAGGTTGACATACATATGATTATTGCACATAACACTGATTTCTTATAGATCACTTTCAACTACTTTATGAACATCAATGCCAGCTATAGGAAATGCAAGATTTTAGCTCTCATGCCTTTGAAGAGACTATAGTAGCCTCAGTAACTTGTGTGATGGATATTGCAAGTAATCCGTCTGCTCTCATGCCTTTGAAGACATGTTCTAGTGTCTTTGATCACTCATTTTTGTGCGTATATGTAGTCTTATATGGAGTAAAATATCGAAAATCATCTTATATTTCTGAATGAAGGTAGTAATAAAATATTTGGTTTCTGTTTTAATTAGAACAAGGTCCGCGGTGGAGATGAAGTTCTCAAAGTCATGCCGTGTGAACTGGAAGACCTGAGGATGAATTCTACTACTAAACTATCCAGCTGCTGTGTCCTTGTCGCCACGTGTCGTGAACATGTGTTTTCCGGTAGCATTGTTGTCAGGCGTGTTCTCGAGGGTGTACTTCACCACAACAATTTCCTAGTTGTGCCTTCGATTATGAAGGGTGTTGTTCTTGTAAAGCTTCCCGACAAATCTGATGCGGACTGTCTTCATCGTCATGTTTATGAGTGGAAGGACAACTCTGTTAGTTTCTCCAAGGTTGACGAGATGGCGATGGTGCCGGTAGACATCTCTCACGAAGTTCATAGCCTAGTCAGTTATGTGGGGTACATCCCATAGGTCCGTGGAAAGAAATAGTCTGCATAGTTTAATTAGTGCAACTTTGCTTGTCTGTAGTAAGTACTATTGTTCAGTACTTGATTTGTATGTGTGAACCCTGTATTGTTTAGTACTACCGCTTTTGTTGTGTGGTGAGTCCTGAGAACAATCTATGTTAATGTCTATCCACTCAATTCAGTATGTATATTTTGAAGTATCCAGATCATCTTTTTTGTGAGGACGGTTTATCAATTATGGTTACACTCCAATATGTGTATGCATTGCAGGGTTTATCGCACCCACCAGGATTTCCAGTCCCATGGATGTTTGGTCCATACAATTTGTCATGACCTTTGGACTGTCCTACTTGTGGGAGTAAGCAGGGGCCCTGCATGCAACCCATAATTGGACGATCAACATTCAATTTAGAACTTGAACATAGTGATTTCCTGGTAAGGATTCACTCATGTCACATCATGTAAATCTTATTGATTTACTGTCTAAATCTTATTGATTTACTGTCATGTTTTCTTACTTTTGCTGCAATTTTATGATGCAGGTTTTGCCATGTGACATTTGTTACAGAATAAACCGTTTGGTTTGCTCTATGATGGTTATTTTTGCAGGTTTCACTTCTTATGTCCTGTCAGTAACGAAGGCACTGTCCATCACTTATATTACTGGACACAATTGGATCAGTCTATTGTCTGAGTACAATCTGAAGCCCTATAATGAACTGCAGTTTGGTTTAACAAACACGCCACAATTAGTCCTTCTCACATTTAATAGAAGTGAAGAAAAAGACTGGATCAAGGTCATGGAGCCTAGTGAAGTTAGAAAGCTGAAGTATGAAATCATAGCAGACCAGAGACGATCGCTGCTGTCTCACACATCGGTACCGCCTTCAGCATCGGATCGAGCACTGGCACCTTCTCTGACGGCACTGGCTCTATCACTGACAGTGGCAACAGCTTAGTCTGATCCACCAGAGGATTGGGCACCGAATGCGTCAGCGGATCAGGCTGATCTACCGGAGGATCGGGCACCGACACAGGCACCTGCTCCGACACCTGTACCAGCTCCACAAGGAGCACCATCTCCGGCAGCAGCTGCGACACTACCAGTCGCACCGGCACGGGCACCAGCAATGGCTCCGGCACCTGCACCAACACTTGAAGTTGCACTTGCATCTGCTCCGGCACGTGCAGCGGCAACGGAACCAGCACTTGCACCGGCAACAGACTGGGCTGCAGTTCACACTGCATATACCAAAGTCCTTACAAAAACTGACATCTCCACCTTCTTGGTAAGCATTGGCAGCCCAAGTGCTTCGTTCTTTTTTCTTTCCATGTTGTTTCACATGATTCACTGTGTTGACCTAACTATTTGTGTATGTCTTCTTGTTTGCAAACAGAGAATTCCTAGAGCAACGAGGGAGTCGTTCAATAATCCGGGCGACCGTGGCCAAGTTTCTCTTACCATGTGCAGCCTTGGTGTGAATGAACCTGCTCAATATACCGTAAGTACAAAGGATGGTCGCATGATGGTTGATGCTAAAGGATGGTCAAGGTTCAAAACTCTATCAAATCTTGTGGTAGGGGATGATGTCAAAATTGAACTTTCTCGGCAAGGAGAACTAGTCCAAATCAACTTTGAAATTCTTCAGTAGCAGCATGCAACTGCCGAACTGATCTATCCTCCGAGAGCTTTTGATGTAATAATATGGCATGGTGAAACAAGTGTCCTGTGTGTATAAGTAGCACGACAGTATTATTTATCATGTAGGATATGGTGAAAGAATTGCAACTCTGATTGCTGGTTAGGAACTGCCGTTCGATTTCATTCTAACAGCTGTCGTGCTTTATTTAATTTTCTGTATTCGCCTTGCGACAACATCTAAAACCAACAACGTACCGATCGGCCCAATCCTCTCGGTGCCCAATTACACGGTAGACTCACCCCGGTCGTAGCGCCGCAGTAATGCCCAATGAGCCGTCAAATCACAAAAGCCCCCACCTTTCCAGCAGTAGCAGTAAGCTGGACGGATGAAGCAGCAATATTTCACTGGGCCTGAATCCCCTTCTCCCTCATCTGCTTGTTCAGAGAAATCCTCCTCTCGGCGATTGCATAGGGTTTTCTCATGGAGAACCAGGTAGAATTCTTCATCCATCCCCGATAAATCCTAGTCCCTTGGTCGCGGGTAATCCTAGGATGGCAGCCGCCGCCGTTGATGCATTTTTCTTCCTACTGAATCTAGTGTGTTTCATTTGCAGTGCCCGAAGTGTAAGGATCCTACAGGTTTCTACGCCCTCGGCGAGACACCACACTTGTTCCTTCTCATCCTAACACGGGATTTTAAAACGCGCATAGTATGTTCCTAGAATCCTCTTTTCTATCCGGGAGGGTGAGGGTTTTTGAACATGATGTCGACTAATTTGGAAATTTGGATTGCTATATTTGGATAAAAGGTACTAGTACCATGATCAACACTAACATGAAATAGGAAATTATTTCTAGATTTGGGTAGCGAATACATTGTGTTCTCATATTATTTTTCCTGCAGTGCCATAACTGAATACACCAGTTTAATGGTCACATTGAAGACAACTCATGGATATAAGTTCTAAGTTGGGTTCATGAACCAAGAAGATCGCTGCTTTTTTTATGGCCGAACTTGTATAAACTTTCTCAAGTGTTACAGACTGAAAGTTGGCGCACAAAATTTGATGGAAATAGCAGAACCTAGTCTCATCTTCACTGTGATCTTCCACCCCGACGTCATTCCAGTAGTTCATCCATGTTAGTTTCGTATCTGGTTCTTGCATGTTGCCACGATTACTTCTTAATCCACCTATTCTGTCTAACTAATCACAATTTGACTTTAGAAGTAGCAATGATTTCTGATTCCCTTCTCTCACGACGATGCTACTTCTAACTAATATTTCTTATAATTGGTGGCACGTGTAGGTTATTTCAAAGTTAAGCACACTACTCGTTTGTTATTCTATAAGAACTCGACTGTTACTGATGGCACTGAAGTTGACTGGGACGACATCCACCAGTTCCTACACTTTATTGATCGTCTTGAGGTCTTTGTGGGGTGTTTCAATGGTGGAAGACCACGTGGGATATGTGTGCCACTGGTGCACACGTTGAACAGGTCCAACTGTGTCAATAAACTTATGGTACGAGCTGTTTTCTGTTATATATGTTGTTCATAAACTCTTGCTTATACACAGTTTTACAGCTGTGATCTTCTTGAAACAGAAACTGCCCAGTTCTATTGTTCCTATACAGATGCCAGACCATGGTTGGGTCAGACTTGCGCTTGGTCACAACATGATGTTTATGTCGACCTACTCCATTTCCCTTGGAGGTGAAAAGATACTTATTCATGGGTGGTCTCAAATAATGAAGGCTTGTCCATCTTGGAGAATAGGACAGAAGGTTATGCTCATGCTTTTCCATGGCTCTAAAGCAAATATCCTGTTTATTGACCACATTGCGAGATGAAGCCGCTTTCAGAAGGTTGTGGATGCGCGGGGTGGCGCCTAGGCCTTGTCCTGGGGCTTGGTGGCCTCACCCTTAGTTAACTGTAGGCAAAGTAACACTGTTCGAGGCGTGCTTTGTATGGTTGAACCTGTATAAGTACTCATACTGCTTTCAGCTATGGTTGTTAAGTGCCCCTGCTGGTTTCAGTTAAGGTTGTTAAGTACTCCTGCTGCTTTTATAGTCTATCGTGTTTCTTCAGTTTCGTCTTCCTCCGGCCGCCAAAACCAAACCAGCGCCGGCGGGGCTGCTTGCTTCCGCCTCCCACGGCTAGCTACACCTCAGCGCACGCATCGCCGCCCCACCGTCACCTAAATCATTAACGCCGACGTCCGAGGCCTTGCCCTCGTCCTCCGCGCGCTTTGGTGCGCTCGCCGCTCCGCCGCCCTCTCGCGTTGTCAACATGGTCAACAAACAAGAGGAATCGGGAGAGGACTGTACGTCGAGAGGATGCCAGTAGGGACCCACCATGTCCATGGCCGTACGCAAGCAAGTTCCTCACTTTTTGTTATATATACTCCATTGTCAGCGTATAGAAAAAGAAAATGCTTCCTCCTAGTGGTTTGCTGACATCTGGGACCCACGACATTGTCAGCGTATAGTCAATATGATGAGCACATGACTACCTTGGATACGACCAAAAATATTGCAAAGATGCATATTTGTGAGGTGATTATTAATGCAAACTATGCAATAATTTATTTATGTTATCCAGGACAAAAATACTTCACAGATTTTTATGCCATGTCTAATTGCAGGTGTATGGGACATTTGTACAATCCACATATGAAGACAAGGGAAAAAGAGACGTTTAGGTGCTGTTCAAGAAGTTCTCTCACGTCACTTTTAGCACAAGAGAAGATAGAGTCCAAGTCTCTCACGTTCTGCACTCAGATTTGGACTGCACAAACATACCTGAATCAAAATGCCAATTCCTCTTTCATCCTGACTCCGAATTGGGTGATTCTTCTTTTGTTGGAAAGTAGATTTCGTGCACTTTCCAACCTAATTGCATTCACCTTCAAAGTCATCCGGAGCGTTGAGATAACGACGAAACAATCTGACACTGCAGGAGAATTCGAGTCAAACTACAAGTCCAAAGGTGTTGCATCACCTCCACTTGGGCCCATGAGCCTTGTACGACCTAGATTTAGATTTAGGCCGCCATGGGACGTCCTCCCACCTCCTTGGCCACCACCCCTTGCTCCTATATAAGTAGATCCATCTAGTAGCTTTTTCCTTGGGATTTGTTTAGTTAAAAGTTAGCCATTGCAACTTCGTGTACTTCATTTGTGTCCGACGATCGGACCAAGACCACTTCCGGATCCCCACCATTATCAATACTTCATCTATATTCGCAATATTCAGATTGCATTATCATATTCTTGCTTGTTCTTCGATTGCGTGCAGGAATAGACATTCGTGGTCAGGCTGATCGTGCTTCCAGCATCATCAATAACCTCAGGAGATTGGTTTAGCGATTGCTAAGGCGCAACATGGGTGCATGTTTGTAGTCGGATTGTCAAAGTCATCTCCACCAAATCGATAGTGATCATCTCACCAAAAGATTGGGACCCTCGCCTCTATCAAGTGGTATCAGTTTTTAGGTTGCTCGGTGAGAATTTCCAGTTATCCATAGATTAGATTTATTTTCTTACATATTGTCCAAGAAAAAGCCACAAAAAAATAGGGTTAGTTCATCATATTCGAACCAATCTGAGCTTTTGCATAATCTTTTTAGTGTTTTGCTTTTTGAATTTACGGTTACATCGTCGTGTCGAGTTGCTGGTCTTAGTGTCTAGTTCCTTTAGAGTTTCGAGTTCTGTTCACATTACTCACGCCGCCATTGCATCATTATCCCTTCCACTGTCCACCACCTTCATCCATGAATTTCACCACGTGCCACACATCGTTCATTGTCATAATCATAGTTGAGGTCGTTCGCATCTTCGCTTGATCCAATCTACATCTTGCCTAGTTTGTTTTGGAAAGAAAAAAAAGACAGAAAAAATTAAAAAAAGTAAGAGAAAAAAAAGAGAAAAAAAGAAAAATAAAAAGTGAGAGAAAAAAAAGAGAGAAGAAAAAAAAAAACTAATTTCGGATCTCTCTTGACCCAATCTCGTTCTTGAATTCGGATTGGAATCAGTTTTGCGCACTGTTCGGTAAAACAGACATATCTTTCTCAGACGAAGTCCGTTTTGGCTCCACAAGTACTCAAATTCAAGCTATCGACGAGCCGCATCTAAATAGTTGCAGAAGCTTGTTCAATATTTGACACCTCAAAATTGGCTTCTAAATAGGTCTTTTTACCCTCCGAAGTTCCTGAACACAGCTTGTTCCAGTTTTTCAGGTCAGTTTTAGAATTTTTTGGCTCCTCATATCAACTCGGAATTGAGTGATTCTTTTTGCGTTTGAAATCTTGAGTCAGTGCCATTCTTGAGAAAAAATATCAGAAAATTGGCACAAACGTTTCTAGAGGAAAGTTTGAGAGAAAGTTGTTGGTATATCCTGCTTGGCAGTTGTTTCTCATCATTATCTTTACTGCCATTGTGATCTTCACTTATATCTTGCTGTCCAGAGCTACTTCGTATCCTTTATTGATGCTAGTTGTGCTACGCCGTGACCTCATTAGTGTTTTAGACTCGCGTCTCTAGTCCGGTCTAGCCTAGGACCAGCATAGTACCGTCGTTGAGCATTTATTCAACATCACATCTCTGAATTGATTATTGCTAATCTTTTACTACCAAATATTTAAGCCTTCCAAGATTCACATATTTCTATACCGTGTATACGTACATTCCCCTAGCAATCGCTTTACTGAATCTTCGGAGTTATTTGACACCGCTGGTTGCCTGTCACCACCTGTTGCATGGTAAGAACTTGTAAGATATTGATATTTGCTTTACCATGAGCGCTTTACCACCACATCCTAGTAGTTCATAGGAACATTATTCTCGAATTTTATTTCTTGTTTCTACTAATCATGCCAGGTTCTGGAGATAGAAGTTCTTGGACGACGGATACATCTTCACCATCACGAGAGGCGGGACAACACACACAAGCACATGGTCAGGTTATCTCTTTACCGTCATTTGAGGGTAGATTTAATCCTTCTATTTATCTAGCTTGGGAGCTTGAAGTAGAACAAGTTTTTAGTCACCATGATTTTTCTGAACTTGAGAGAGTACGAGCTGCCACTGGAGCATTTACTGGTTTTTCTTCTGTTTGGTGGAATGTACATTGTAAGAAAAACATTGATAACCAACCGACAACTTGGAAATAGTTGAAAGCTGTAATAAGACAATGATTTTTTCCTTCTTACTATCATCGTGAATTGCTTCGCAAATTGGAAAAATTAAAACAAGGCAATAACACTGTTCATGCTTACGACCAAGAGTTCAAATCTTATATGCATCATTGTGACATAGAAGAATCTAAGGATGATACAATGAATAGATTTTTTGGTGGTTTGAACCATGATATTCGTGCAAGATTTCGGTATATTCCTCGTTGCATTACTGGTATGTATGTTCGTGCTTGTACCTTTGAGAGACAGATACAGGAGGATGCATTGGGTGATTACCACAACTACTATTCCAGTTCATGCTCACCACCACCGGTTGGTTCCTCCACGATTGCACCTGCTAGAGCAGCCACACCTCAGATTGTGAGTGTGACATCATCTCAAGTGTATGGTACATTGTCATCATTCGTACCTACATCAGCTATGTCTTTGCGACAAGGTAACAGTAAAGGTATTGATGATATAACTTCACATGAGAATGATGCATGCCTAGTTAACTTGAATATATCATGTGTTGAGTTACCTATTGATTTGAGTTGAGCACACCACCTATTTTAGAGAATCGTGTTACTGTCATGAATGCGTCGTGTGATCAAACAGCTGAAATACCAACAATTTTGAGTGCACCCATTGAATTAACTGTTGATGCAAAAGAACTAATGTTTAATCATTTTGATATGACCTCTAATCTTGGTGATGATTCTATGTCAAATGACTTATTGCATGTTTGTTTATTTAAGCATGTTGTAGCATGTCAATTTGATGCACGTAAGGTTTATTCACCAATGTTGGGATGGTTTAATGATGAACATTGTCAATCTTTTGATATGAGTAAGAGCTTCACTTATATGTGCAAACTGAGTTGCAATATTTTCATGCCTTCTGCTTCTTGTGATAATATTTTGGCTTTATATTTTATGAACTATGAAAGTTACTCATGTATACATGTGTCATATGTGCAAAAACCAAGAAAAGTAAAAATGGATGACATATACATATACAACATGTACACCTTGCCTCTTTTGTTAGCCACATTTCAGATTAAGCAACGCGGAGGACGGGTTTGTTTTCAAGAAGGGGAGGATGATGAGGACATGACTACCTTGGATATGACCAAAAATATTGCAAAGATGCATATTTGTGAGGTGATTTCTAATGCAAACTATGCAATAATTTATTTATGTTATTCAGGACAAAAATATTTCACAGACTTTTGTGCCATGTCTAATTGCAAGTGTATGGGACATTTGTACAATCCACATAAGAAGACAAGGGAAAAAGAGACGTTTAGGTGCTGTTCAAGAAGTTCTCTCTCATCACTTTTAGCACAAGAGAAGATAGAGTCCAAGTCTCTCACGTTCTGCACTCAGATTCGGACTGCACAGACATACCTGACTCAAAACGCCAATTCCTCTTTCATCCGGACTCCGAATTGGGTGATTCATTTTTTGTTGGAAAGTAGATTTCGTGCACTTTCCAACCCAATTGGATTCACCTTCAAAGTCATCCGGAGCGTTGGGATAACGACGAAACAATCTGACGCTGCAGCAGAATCCGAGTCAAACTACAAGTCCAAAGGTGTTGCATCACCTCCACTTGTGCCCATGAGCCTTGTACGACCTAGATTTAGTTTTAGACTGCCTTGGGACGTCCTCCCACCTCCTTGGCCACCACCCCTTGCTCCTATATAAGTAGATCCATCTAGTAGGTTTTTCCTTGGGATTTGTTTAGTTAAAAGTTAGCCATTGCAACTTCTGGTACTTCGTTTGTGTCCAACGACTAGACCAAGACCGCTTCCGGATCCCCACCATTGTCAATACTTCATCTATATTTGCAATATTCTGATTGCATTATCATATTCTTGATTGTTTTTCGATTGCGTGCAGGAATAGACCTTCGTGGTCAAGCTGATCATGCTTCCAGCATCGTTAGTAACCTCAGGAGATTGGTTTAGCGATTGCTAAGGCGCAACGTGGGTGCACGTTTGTAGTCGGATCATCAAAGTCGTCTCCACAAAATCGATAGTTATCATCTCACTGAAAGATCGGACACCTCCGCCTTTATCACAATAGACAAGAGGACACCTGGGACGTTGTTGCTCGAGCGGTATTTTTTGTTATTTTTTAGACGAAGCAGGGTTTCAACTAGGCTGTGGCCCATCTAGCCCAGGCTTCTATTTTTCGTTCACCACATGACCAGCCCAGCTATTTTTTCTTTGTGAAAATGGTTAGCCCAGTTTATTTTCTTTAAAGAGTACCCAATCCAGGCCTACTTATTTTTCTTCGCCCTGCTGGGCTGCAACTCTTTCAAGACGGCTACAAATCTTAAAAGTAATGTGAAATGGGCTGTAAATACAAAACACACACGACGAATTGGCAATTACTTTCAAATTTCTGATTTTTTTTCACATTTTCAGATTCCAATTTCACTGGGCTTTAACCTAATTTAAATATATCTTCAAAGTACTTTAAATCTGCCTCGACATTTCAGTATTAAAAATAGTTTGGACCCCACCGAAATAGACGAAATTTACATTAAATTTTAAACCCTGGCCCTGGCCAACAAAACAAAAAATGGACTGCAATAAATTGCATAAGAAGTTGCAATGAGCTGTAAATTATTAAAAAATAGGGTACGGTCTGACTTGTGGGCCCTATTAAGTTGACGCGTATGCAAGATTTTTTTTACTTATTATATACGTCAACAAACGATTCTAGCAGACGTGCCCGTTGGATGTCAATCCGACGGCCGTCGTGCTTCTTCAATCTCTGATCTTCTTGCTCCAGCCACCAAATCCAGCGCCCGCGGGACCGCCTGCTCCCGCCTCCCGTGGCCGGCTGTGCTGCCGCGCAGACCTCACCGCCCCTACTACTCCCACCGCTGGCCAGGCCATCCCTCTACTCACCCACATCCCTCCACTATTGTGGCTTCGCCGCCTCCGGGTCATTCCCTTCCCAGGTCTCGCTATCGTCCATCGCATTGGTGTTCTCGACACGGCGTGGTCAACGTTGTCAAGAAACGACAACATTGGAAGAGGGATGTACATGGAGAGGCTAACAGTTGGGACCCACAGGGTCCATGGCCTCACGCAAGCAAGTATATCCTTATTACGCCAAAAAGAATGAATCCTCCCCATGGCAGCTTGGACCCACCAGCTATATCATGGCACAGAAGGAAGTGCCTCCTTATTAAGCAAAAAATAATGAGTGCTCCCCATGACAGCTGGGGCCCACCAGATTTGGAGGCTGACTTGTGGCCCTACTAAGTTGAAGCGTACGTAGGGCTTTGTCAACTTAGGCAACAAACGATTCTATCACCAGTGACCGTTGGATTGTGAACATCCAACGGTCGTCCTGCTTCTTCAACCTCTGATTTTCTTGCTCCAGCCGTCAAACCACCGCATGCTCCTGCCTCCCGTGGCCGGCTGTGCTGCCGCGCAGGCCTCACCGCCCCCTAATACTCCCATCGCTGGCCAGACCATCCCTCTACTCACCCACACCACCTGTTATTTTGCGGCGACGGCAGCCTCACACCGCAGCCGAACCAGTCAACCCTCATACTACCCTCTGCGTGTTCCCCGGCTCCGGGTCATTCCCTTCCTAGGTCGCGCCGTCGTCCACCACCTTGGTGCTCTTGGACGGTACGGTGTCGTCAACACGGTCAACGAACGACAACCATCAGAAGAGGACTGTACGTGGAGAGGCTGACAGCTAGGTCCATGGCCGCACGCAAGGAAGTTCCTCCTTATTATGCGCAAAATAATGATTCCTCCACCTGACAGCTCGGACCCACCGGAAGGACCTCTGTATTTCACAGAAAAAACGTTCCCCCCTGATAGTTGGGACCCACCGGCTTTATCTTCGCACGGAAGGAAGTGCCTTTTACCCCCTGACAGCTGGGACCCACCAGGTTGAAGCGAAGGTAGTGTTATCTGTCTGGCCGCGAACGTGTACGTACATAGCGGTCGATCTGTCTCTCTGCAGCGATGTACCGTGGCCGAGTAAGGAGCGGCACGTGTTGAAGTAGAGGCGCCGACGTAGCATGTCATGCAGTCCCGTCTATATCGTGTACACGTACATATAGCCACACTACAAGATAGTAAATACGGCTACGTACGTACATACGGGCGGGGTCTCTAACGCATACAGCGACGTCGTCCTGTTCATCGGCAGCCAACCAGCTGGGTCGGAATGGAGTAAACATCGTCGCGTGTTCATCGGGAGCCAACCGGCTTGGATGGAACAGCCGAAACGAGGTCTGGCGTACCGCAGAACGGAGGAAGCCGCCTTCTATTCGACTGCATACGGTTGAAACAGGGTCCTGTTCACCGGGAAGGGTCTGGCGTACCGCAGAACGGAGGAAACGGACTTCTGTTCGAGCTCCTACGGTCAAAACGGGGTGCTGTTGATCGGGAGGGGTGTGTTGTACCGCAAAACAGAGGAAACGGACTTGTGTTGGAGCGCCTACGGTCGAAACGGGGTCCTATTGATCGGGAGGGGTGTGGCGTACCGCAAAACATGACTCCATGGGCTATTGTTCATCCACCATCTACTACCTCGCTCCAGCCTCCACGGGCTACTGTTCATCCACCGTCGACTCCCTCCAGCCTCCACCAGCTACTGTTCATCCACCGTCGACTCCCTCCTGCCTCCACCAGCTACTGTTCATCCACCGTCGACTTCCTCCTGCCTCCACCAGCTACTGTTTATCGACAAGGTCCTGTTCATCCAGCCTCCACCGGCTACTGTTCAACCAGCCCTCCATGGGATCCTGTTCATCCAACCTCCACTGGCTACTATTCAACCAGACCTCCACGGGGTCCTGTTCAACCAGCCCTCCACGGGGTCCCTCCACCGGCTACCATTCGTCCACCCCCACCTCCTCGATCGGGGCCCTATTCATCCAGCGGTAACGACCTCTACTACCACGGGGTCTTGTTCATCCAACCCCCACTGGGAACTATTCATCTAACCCCCAACAACAGTCACTGTTCATCAAGAGGCAGCAAGTTCGATCGGATTCAGTTAGCAGCAGTAGCAAAGGAATCGCTCGATCGAGTTCAGTTAACAGCAAGGGATCGATCGCTCGGGTTCAGTAACGCGTAGCTAGTGCAATCGCTCGGGTTCAGTAAGTGAACGCCTCGCTCGGGTTCAATTAGAGCCCAACGCCTCGCACACACGCGCGTACGTGTACGACAGAAATGCGCAAACCCTCCGTGCATCGCTCGGCCCCGACCACCCACCGTAACTGGGAACTCCCCGAAATTTTCCTCGCCCTCGCTTCTACCATGATTTTTTCCGTCATGGATGGCCCAAAGAATGTCATGCAGGTGCGTCCCCAGCCCGCCCAGGATGAAAAGCCCATTTTCTATCATGATTTTTTGTCATAGAAGTAGGAGTCCACCACATCTATGATGATACGTGCTTTTGTCACAATTATCGTCCTAGAAGTGTCATAAGCATGACAGAAAAAAAATTCATTCGGCCCAAAATGTCAGGGATGTGTCTTTTTTTTAGTGTAATGAGCCCCTGTAATGATTTGTGCATGTCAATAAACTTGCTTTGGCAAGCTAGCAATAGCACATGATGGACAAGTCAAAAAAATCCTAGCTAATTGTGGTTCACGAGAAACCATGCCATGCAAATAGCATATTCTGTAGGAAGCGTAGACTGTATACACACTTAGGCTCAACTTCTATATCCAAACAACAAAGGAGCTGGCTTTGGCCCCACGTTGCATAGAGAATATTCAACCATGGAATGTTTGCTCGGCGTCTCCGACACTAATCTATTTTTGGTGTGGTTGGTTGGAACCGATCGTGTGTGAGCACGACAGATACCCGACGAATTTAGAAGGAAGGAGCACACGTTTTCAACCGACATAGGCTGCCTATATAAGGTCATCCAATCTCACGCAGCAAGGGCGGAGGCCAGCGGCGAGAGGGGCACGATGAAACAAGAAGCCCTAGGCTGGTCATCCCACACACCAAGAACTTGCATGGGAGCCGGCCAATAAGCAAGAACAAGCCGAGTTTCTCATCTAAGTATCTCATCCAAATTCCACCTAAGCACACACTGGAATTATGCCGATTCATTAGAAAAGACAACGACACCGTAATACCATGTAGATGTTGAGGTACACCACATTGATCTTGTATCGATCTGTCAAGTCTCTCATCTAACTCTCACCCATGCACATGCTGGAACTACGCCGATTCGTTAACCAATGACGCCGTAATACTGCGTAGATACTGAGGTACACCGCATCAATCTTGCACCGAAGTTTCTCATTCAAATCTCACCTAAGCAGATGTCAGGGCAACGCCGATTCGCTACACAAGACAGCAACGCCGTAATACCACGTAGATGCCGAGGTACACCCCACATATAGATCGACCTTGCACCGATTCAACAAAAGGCGACGCCGCAGGTGAGGTCATCCCTTTTGTCTGAGAAAGACAGCTCAGCGATGCTTCATGACCAACAGGTGAAACACACAACGCTCGTCTCCTCCGTTGGTAAGCAATCCCATCAAATCTTGCCGTCTTGATCTCAACAATCTCGCCAATCTCGTCAATCTCGTATTCTTAATCTTCTTTTCTGAAGAAATATTCTATGGCATCGATAAACGTGGAAGCGCGTAGAACTGCAATAATATGAGCATAAAATCCTCCATCAAAGCGAGCTTAATACCATGGCTTCCTGATGCGACAAAACTACCTATAATAAAATACACAAAAGCACAGAACGTCTACTCCTACTAGGATAGTCGACCATTGCTTCATGCAAACCATGACGAGCATACGCGGCTAAGGCAAAGTATAAAGGAGTCAAATCTACTAAATTGATTTTTGTCCCTCACGAGGGGCCAACTCCAATAAAATGTTATCTTGATTCCACCCTTGGAGGCGAGGCTACAAATTGTACACTGATTTTGTCTCTCACAAGAAGACAAAATTAACAAAATATTACTCTGATTCTGCCCCTAGCGAGGAGGCGACATCCATACAATTCCACATTGATTTGGCTCCTGCATGGAAGTGAGATCGATATTTGTCTTATAAGTAAGCATCATCCAATGCATATGTGATATATCCCACATCGACATCTTGCCGAGTGTCGACGAGACAAAGGCTTTACAAACCATCATCTTCATCATACGTCTAGTGCCGATGAGGCTAGACGAAATCATGGCCAAGTGCCGACAAGGCTAGGTCACCACTCTACCGACATGTCACAAACCTACCAGATTGGACACACCGTTGCTGGGCACCGACGAGGCAACAGCAACAAACACATGTTCGCGTCCAATGAAGTCAGGGCATCATACGACCGGGCACCGACAAGGCGAAAGTCATCCCCTCCATCGACAACATTCTATTGGTCACATCAACATGGTGATAGTACTCGTGACCGGGTTTCGGCAAAACAAAGCCACCCAATACATATTTCATGAGCATCACACATGCATATGGATGAACAATCCGATACATGATGACGACCATCAGCGCAGCTTAATCGGAGGTATTCTATGGGATCGACCCCATGGATGTAATTAACCGGTTGCTTGCAAACGCACCAGGAATCGGCAAACTACACAATCTCTTCAGTCAAATACTCCTTAAGCGCGACGCAAAAGGCAAAAGGATAAATTCCATGGAGCATGTACAATGTATTTGTATTCAATACAATGATCAATAAAGTGTAGTGTTCCGTATACTATTTTGTCTCTTTTTATTTCTTGTTTTCATAAAACAAGTGGCACACTCGCAATTTTTTACTTGTATGCATTAGGAAATACCCTCCATAAAAAAAAGGAGCAGCGCATTTCTTTTTGGAGAAACATCGACCTTTTGAAATATTTGAATAAAGTGATGCCTGAATCTTTGGGCCACACATGTACTCATGGTGCATCATTTTTCTCTTTTCAAAAACACTGAGCATACATCTTGTGATATAACACCAAGCGCCTTTAAAGCATCAGCAATTTTGAACGGGGGCTTGCGACTAGAGCCGAACCCACTAGAAGCCAAGATAATCTGTGGAGTTCTTGGCAAAATTTCGCATATATATGCATCGATTTTGACTTGTGTCTTTGGTCAATAGCTGGGTTGCCCGGCTCCTGTGCTTACCCTTTGCATTTCCGCTTTCTTTGGCTAAGGGTGTAAAGGGAGCACCACTGCGATTGTTACTTCTAGTTTAACCGGTCAAGTACCCCAGATGGATAAAGCTGAAAACTGACTGTCACAACATGCGTAAATTGGTCGGCTACCATAGGCAGCGGCAAACTAAGTAGCCGATAGTGGCTAACCGTATAAATGAAGGGCTTTCTTTTTTGAAATAGCTAAAGTGCTGCTATCTCAACCTCGGATCTTCGGAGGACTCGACATATACCGGGGATAATTAACTTGCCACCAACCTAAAAGCTCCTGCGACTAAGTGTATGTTTTAGCTTCCGGGCACCGAGACTCGGCTAAGGTTTGCAATTAGGAAAGGAAAGACCCTAAGTAGTTTCTACAAAGGGGCAGAAAACGACGATTGGCCAATTACACATCTCAACGGTCACCGTCGAGTCAAAATAAAAGCATAGCATAAAGCAGCAAAGGCATTTCCCATAATTCAAAAAGGGGCTTTACTTTTTACAAATACAACTCAACATACCTAGGAGACAAAAATGCTTAGTCTAATTAAGATTGTCTAGAAGTGACTCCCTCTTGCATTTCTTCTCGGATATCCGAGCAGCTAGCATAACCTTGCCGAAATATTGCTCCTACTGGAATCTCCTATTGTTCCTCTCAGGTCCCTCCAAGGCAAGTGAATCTAGCTTGAGCTTTGCGTACTGGGCTTGAACGGCCGCAAACGCCTATCATGCACCTTCAAGGCATGCTGAGCGCTTCCATAGACCGACCCGGGCACCAGCTCCTTGGAGGCGGTGCACCAGCCCGAAGAAGCTGCTCGGCAGAGGATCGCACGACCACAGGGCCTTGTAGAGGTCCTCCATGGCTGGCTTGGCCGCTCGCTGAAGCTCCGCCAAATATTTTAGTTGGTTGCCAAGGATTGGAATGCATATTGGCTCTTTCAATTATAGCCATGAAGACTTTTGCTTGCTGCATCTTTGCATGAGTTGAAGTACTGGCATGCATCCTCCATGCTTCGAGAGAGTTCCGAGAAGGCTCCTGATATTCGCCAAACTTGTGTTAGCTCGAAGAAGCGTTGTTGGCCGAAGACACACTATAGTAAGTACGACTTACCTGCAGCTATCTTGGTCACCTACCGTAGTTCCTCCTTCTTAGCGTTTGCTTGGGATGCGGCTTCTTGATGCTCTACCATGAGCTTCTTGAGATCGGCAGCGTCCTTCTCTTGGGAGGTCTTCAATGCGTCATGTTTAGTGACAATCGCCTTCAAATCCTCCTCCACCATGGAGAAGCAAGACTGGGCAGCTTGGCAAATCTTTTGCTCCTCGGCAAGCACCTCGACACTTTTCTATGTCATAGCCTTCTGCTACTTAGACTCATCCCGAGCCTTTTCAAGCTTGGACCTCAAGTCGGCTAGATTCTTCACAGCCGCTGCAAAGTTCAAAATACAAGTTTGGCAAGACATAAAGCTCACCGGCAAATAAATTAACAAGTTGTGTACGGATTTCTTACCTTGTGCTTTCTCCACTTCTTGCCAGAGCCGAAGGGTCTCCTCGGACTGTGCAAGATGGCGCTTTAATTCCTCCAACTCTGATAAGTTGGAAGTAGCATGGGAGGAGGAAACCTACACAAAATATATGCAAAAGCACATAAGCAAGTACCGATTGATAGCAAGATTTGAACCTCTAGTAGGCTCTTTCTGAGCAAACAAGAGTCTCGGGGGCTACTGCATATTCGTGTTTATTTAATATCAAAAGCATCGAGCTATGTATCGACCCTCAAGCCAGTTTGGTAAACTGACATAAGGCTCGGGGCTATAGTAATTGTGCTTTTTAAATAATTTTTGAGGTCTTCGAATGATGCCTCGTCATCCTCCTTGAGGGCTACTAGTCATACCTAGTGCATTATTCGAACCATATAATAACCGTAAAAGTGCTCGAACAAACAGAAATGCATTACATCAAAGCCTTTAGCTAGGCCGAGGAATGCTTCTAGGATCCCAACCTTGGCAAACCGGAAATAGGTAAAGGCCATGCCGAGCATGGCATGGTGGTCAAGAAGGATGGTGGAGCTATTCAAAGCTACTTCCACCTCCAGCTAGCATGCAAGCAGCTCGGCCCCTTTGTGGCCGAGCATCTGAGGCAATGTCCTCGGCGCCCCATCCTGGGTGGACGGAGGAGGGGGCGTCCCCTCATGGTCACGTGGCTGTTCAACCACACGGACCAGGGAAGATATGCGGTTAGGATTCGGGTCTTTGTGACTAGAGGGAGATTGTTCCCCTGGTACCCCATAGTCATCTCCTTGGCCAAGGTTTGAACCTCAGCCATGGAGGCATAAATCCCCCTCTTGTGCCGAATACTGGGGGAGTAGGGTGCGATGTTAGTCGTTGAGCCCAATTTGAGTGGGGGGCATTGGGCTCCGTCTTAGAGGAGGTCAGGGCCAGCGAAGGCCTCAGAACACCATCGTCTGAGTCCTCCTCGCCTGGCAGATCGCACTGCGCCCTGTAAAAGAAAGAAATATGAGGGTAAAAATTCATGACCTTAATCACCTTACTAATTGGAGTAAGGGTGTAAGACCACTCCCCGATGGGTGGCTGGGTGCTCGCGAGGATGGCGAGGGTCCTCGGAGAGCTCGAGCTTATCTGCTCCACATGCGCTGAGGACTGGCCTGTCACGGCTGCTTGGGCCCTCCTAGGCCGCTTAGAGACTCGAGGAGAGGCCAACACTTTGACGTCCCCTGATGCTGTCCTCTCCCTCTTCCCACCTTTGGAAGAGTGAACCTCACAAGACTCATCCGACTGCTCGGAGCCGGATCCAGATTCCGAGCCCTGTTGGCTCTTACCAGGGGGGTCGAAGGCACTGTCCCGTGTGGTCGGGCCCTTTTCCCTGGTCTTCTTAGGCTCCTGGGTCTTCTTCTCCTTAACTACGACCACGTAGGGGTCCTCGATCAAAAGTCCCTCTAGCACGGGGCTCACGGGCCCCTCCCATTGAGGCACCAGGGGCTTGATCGATTTGACGCAGGTGCACCAGTCCTACAAAAAAAATGTAGCCAACCATTGAGTTAAAGAATACAGCAAAGATGAAAATAGTGAATTAAAACACTAACTATACACCTAGGTAGCCGGGGGTGCTCGACATAATTCGATGTCTTCCCCCTCAGTTCAGAATTTGTTGTCCTTGAGCTTGAAAAGGATCTTCCACATCCCGCCGAGGTCTTTCCCCCCGAAGAAGCTTTGAATGATGGAGTCCTCGCACCTCGGCACATACCGCCACAATGGGGATGCTCTAGCATGGTGGGGTTGGACCCCGCGATGGAGATTCACATGGACCACGTCCACCAAGATAACGCCCTCGGTAATGATGGCCCTGATCTGCTTCTGAAGCATGGACACCTCCTTTTGGTTCCCCCAGTCGAGGTTCTTGGCCGTCCATGAATGCAACCTCTTTAAAGGTGTAGCCGAGTAGGCAAGAACCCCTTCCTGGTCCCCTGATGGCATGTCGGCCATGTAAAACTACTCTTCCTACCACTGCTTCAATGTCTCAATAAACTTGCCCTTCGGCCAGTCGACATTGTTGAGCTTGCTGGTCATTGCCCCCCCGCACCCGTGAGATTGGAGCCATTGCTGTTCGACTTGATGCAGAACAGCTTCAGCCAGAGCCCAAAGTGGGGCTCTATGCTGAGGAAGGCATCACAGAAAGTAATGTAGGTGGTGATGTAGCACTGGTGCAGCGACCTGCTATACAAACGGTTTTTACCCCCTTCCCATGATAGAGTTTTAAACCACCTTGCTTGTGTGTGCGATAGGGGGGGTCCTTCCCACAGGACCTAGAAACCGTCTGCAAAAGGGAGTAGGAATGCATACGTTTTGCAGAACTAAGCGTATGCGATGCCCGCATCTATCCCAAACGTGAGTCGTCACATAACTGTTTGTGATATAGCAAATATCCCAAATGCTCCATTCTTGCTAGTCGTGTGTGCTCGCATTACCATCGCACTCAATATTATGTGGTGCAACATTTACGATGCGCGCCCTATCACAAATAGTTCACAATTGTAAAGCATGTATGATAAGGAGACTATCACACACATTTCCTTTTCCTACACCGTATGTGATTTGATGTAAGAGTGCATACAGTTGTCCCTATAAAACTGTATGCGAAGCTTGAATATATCCCACACATTGCTCTGTCCATAAACGTTTGTGATATATAAAATGTCCCAAAGGATTCATCCATACTACCCATATCGGATGAAAGCCTATCGCACACGTTCTACTATGAACAAACGTTTACTATGCGCACGACATCATAAGTAGTTTGTAATTGCCAAGCGGGTGTGATAAGGTGACTTTCACAAACATTTAATAAGAAGGAACTATGTGCGCTGCTGTTGTTAATCTCACACATTTTTTCTTGGCTGATCGTGTGTGCAGTAGAGATTCATCGCAGACGTAGTGATCTGAGAAACGTGTCTGATCTTGATGGTTATTATAAAAGTTTTGCTTTCGCAAACCGCGGGCAGTGAAATGGCATGCAGAGCATAATTTACCCCTAATTTAATCCCTGTTGAAAATGAATAGAACGTAACTCATGCCTAAACATCACACTGGATAAATGTGTAAAACTGAATTGAAGGGCATGTGTTAATTACACGAGGCATAACAGGAACCAAATATGGACGTTCAAACTGGTATTGATGAAACCGAACTGTACAGTTCATACTTGCACATAATGAACATGATGAGGACATCAATACCATTGTTACACCCACAGCCCCTGCTGCTATACATACTGGACCAATTACTAGAGCTCGTGCACGCCAATTAAATTATCAGGTACTTTCATTTCTTGGTAATGTTTCTTATGTTCATGAGAATATGATGCTGCCTAAATTGGATACATTTGTCTTGCTTACTAATGAAGGGCCTAGCTTGGACAACAAGGATGAACATTGGAGCAAGATCAAGCATGGAGATGATGGCATGCGCAAGGGGAACAAGAACAGAGTTACAAGTGATGATTTCTGGACTTTGAAGCCACCATAATGAGTGCATGAAGCCTTGGACGAAATATACAAGATGTCACTTCATAAATTTCATCCAGAAGCTATTATAGGTGCTGCATCACCTTTATTATTGGGCCATGCCCATGTAATTTTGAAATACTTGAGTATAGGTTGTTTTTAGAGTCCGTATGTGTGGGGAAACAAGAGTTAGAGTTGGTTTTGGACCCCTCCTCCAAGGGCCACGAAATTCCCCCCTCTTCCTCCATATATACAGCCCTTAGGGCACCGTTTAGACTTTGGGTTTTCTTTAGATTAAAAGTTTATCATAGCTGCAACTTTGCGTACTTCATTTGTGTTCAACGACCAGACCAAGACGTCACAGAGCCCCACCTTGATCAATAAAGTTTTCATCTTATATTCGCAATATGCAGATTGCAATCTTAGTTTCTTGCTTGTTCTTCGTTTGCCTGCAGGAAATAGACCTTCATGGACAGGTTGATCATGCTCCGGCGTGGTCAATAACCTCTCGGAGTTGGTTTAGCGATTGCTAAGGCGCAACGTCCTCGCACGTTCGTAGTCGAATCATCAAAGTCTACTCCTCCGAAACGATAATCACCATCTCATCGAAAGACGGGACACCTTTGCCCCTATCAAGTGGTTTCAGATTTCTAGGTTGCTCGATGGGATTTTACAGTTTTTTGTAGTTTAGATCGAGTCTGTTCTTCATACCTACAGTCCGCGAAAAAGCCAATTTTTTTAGGGTTAGTTCATCATATCCGAACCAATTTGGGCCTTTGCATAATCTTTTTAGAGTTTTGCTTTATTGACTTTGCGGTTGCATCGTCGTGTCGAGTTGCTGGTCTTAGCGTCTAGTTACCTTAGAGTTTTGAGTTCTAGTCACAGGTTTTCACGTCGCCGACACGCCATCGTCATCGCCGCCGCCATATACCATCACCAAATATCCGCTACCAATCTGAGTCCATATACATCCACCGCATATCCGCCACCAATCCGAGTCATATACATCCATCAGGTCACCATCACGCCAATTCGAGTCCACCTCCACCACAGATTCGCCACCAGTCTGTGCTCCACCGCCCATCATATACCATCACCAGTCTGAGTTCCACCAGATTCATCTCCGCCACCAGTCCTAGTCCGAGTCCAGTATTTGTTCCTTTATTTTTGAGTTCCAGATCACGCGATACTACGAGTCGTGAACAAGTCGGACTCCCCAACTTTTGTGTTACCCGTACAAGAAAAACAGTTCCAGTTTAAAAAAAACTAAGTCTGGAAAATTCTGGCTAGGCAGTTTTTAGACCATTTGTAGACTTTTTCGAAAAACATTTATTGCGGAGCAAAAAAAGAGAAAAAAAGTGCAAAAAAAGAAGTGAAAAAAATCAGAGTGTGCTCCTCCCTTGTTGACGTGCCGTGCTGTGATTTTGTTAGTGTTCTAGGCTCGCGTCTCTAGCATGGTCTAGCCTAAGACCAGCACAGTACCGTCGTTGAGCGTTTATTCAACTTTGCATCTCTGAATTGATTATTGCTGACCCTTTTTTCTACCATATTATAAGTCATCCTAGCTCCACATGCATCTACATCGTGCATTTGACTCTCCCTGGTAATCGCTCTATCCAAGCTTTGAGAGTTTTGACTACAACGGTTGCCGATCACCGCCTGCTGCTTGGTAAGAACTGGTAAGACTTTGAGATTTGCTTGACGGATTTGTGACACCCCACCACTTTCTAGTAGTCTGTAGGATCATATTCTTGTGTGTTTCTGTTGCTGCTAACCATGGCAGGATCACAAGCCGACGAGATTGACTGGGAGAACATGACGAAGAAGGAGCTTCATGATAAATTTCAGCAAATGTTGAGTCAATAGGTGGAAGACATGATGGACAGCTTTGGAAAGGCACTGGAGAGGATTGATGACATTGAGAAGACAGTTGACACCAAGTTGGACGCCATGTTTTATGAAGTACTCGCGCATCTTCCACAACCACCACCTGCATCTGCTACACCATTATAACAATAACAACAACAACCACCTCCACGTCGCGAAACAGCCCTCCGCCGAGCGGGCCATGTTCCTCTTGAGCTTGGACAAACTTCTGGTGCCGCTGCTACTGCTGTTGATGCTTCTGTAGCTCCTGCTGCTACGGCAGAGGTGGAGGACTATTACGAGGATGAGGTTGATCAAAATCAGAACTACGTGCAACCACTAGCACCACCAGCACCAGGTCGACCTCATGCATATAATCGCAACGGTAGGGCTGCACCACCACCTCACATACGAGATTATGACCATATTCCTAAACTAAAATTGAATATTCCATCGTTTGAGGGTAGATACATTCCTGATGTATATCTGACTTGGGAGTTAGAAACTGAACAACGTTTCACATGCTTACAATATCCTGAGGAAAGACGTGTTGCTACTGCTGTTTGTGAATTCACTAGTTTTGCTTATGTCTGGTGGTCTGAACATTGTAGATTATATCATGATAATATCCCTACTACTTGGGCTGCTTTGAAAACTGCTATGCGTACTTTTTGGGTTCCACCATATTATCAACTTGAGTTACTTCAAAAACTGCAGCGTTTGAGACAAGGAAAAAATTCTGTAGAGCAATATTATCAGGAATTACAAACTAGCATGATTAGATGTGGTATTGTTGAGGATAATGAAGCTATGCTTGCACATTCTATGGGTGGATTAAATAAAGAGATTTAGACCATTCTAGAGTATAAGGAGTATAATAATATAACTCGTTTATTCCATCTTGCTTGCAAAGCTGAATGTGAAGCGCAGGATCGACAGGCATTGGCGCGATTTAATTTTTCTGCAGGTCGATCTTCATCATGGACACCATGTACATCCTCTACTCCCACACGTTCTACTGCAGCACCACTGACTTCAGCCGCAAATTCCAATCAAGATACAAGAAAACAGGCACCACCACCACCATCTGCCAGGAGTGCACCTTCCGGTCCCGCACAGAGCTCTTCTTCATCCATGGCATCAACAGTGCAAACACATGAGGTTATATGCCGTTGTTGTAAGGGTGGAGGTCACTATGCGAGCAAATGTCCATCTCCGCGTGTGATGATTGTTACTGAGGATGGTGGGTATGAGTCCGCTAGTGACTATGATGAGGAGACTTTGGCTCTTATTGCAAGTGAAGAACATGGTGAAGATGATTCTGAACATGAGACGCAATACATGGCTGCTGAAGATGCTGACAGGTATGAGAGTTTAGTTGCTCAACGTGTTTTGAGTGTGCGGTAACACAAGCTGAGCAAAATTAGAGGCATAATTTGTTCCATACAAAGGGAGTTGTGAAGGAACGTTCTGTCCACGTCATCATTGATGGAGGGAGCTACAACAACTTGGCTAGCATGGAGATGATGGAGAAGCTATCTCTCACCACAAGACCACATCCACATCCTTACTACATCCAATGGTTCAACAACAGTGGCAAGGTTAAGGTAACACGTACTGTTTGTGTGCATTTTAGTATCTCTACATATGCTGATTATGTTGATTGTGATGTGGTACCCATGCAAGCATGTTCCTTATTACTTGGTAGACCATGGCAATTTGATAAAAGTTCTGTACACCATGGTAGAAACAATCAATATACTCTTGTTCATAAGGATAAACATATTACTTTGCTTCCTATGTCTCCTGATTCCATTTTGAAAGATGATATTAATAGAGCTAATAAAGCAAAATAGGAGAAAAATAAGAGTGAAAATCAGATTATGGCAAAAGAATTTGAGCAACAAAAGAAGCCTAATAATAAACCATCTAGTGTTGCTTCTGAAATTAAATTGATAAGTTCATGTTTACTTGCCACCCAATCTGATATTGATGAGCTAGATTTCAGCAAATCTGTTTGCTATGCTTTTGTATGCAAAGAGGCATTATTTTCATTCGAGGACGGGCCTTCCTCTTTGCCTCCTACTATCACTAACATTTTGCAGGAGTTCGCTGGCGTTTTTCCTCAAGACGTGCCACCGAGATTACCACCTATTCGAGGGATTGAGCATCAGATTGACTTAATTCCCTGTGCTTCCCTGCCAAACCGTGTGCCATACCGTACCAATCCAGAGGAGGCGAAGGAGATTATGCGTCAAGTACAGTAGCTGCTCGACAAAGGTTATATACGCGAATCTCTTAGTCCTTGTGCTGTTCCTATTATACTAGTGCCAAAAAAGGATGGTACGTCGCGTATGTGTGTTGATTATAGAGGCATTAATAATATTACTATTCGTTATCGTCATCCTATACCTAGGCTAGATGATATGCTTGATGACTTGAGTGGCTTTACAATATTCTCCAAAGTTGATTTGCGTAGTGGATACCATCAAATTCGTATGAAATTGGGAGATGAATGGAAAACAACATTTAAAACTAAGTTTGGGTTATATGAGTGGTTAGTCATGCCTTTTGGGTTGACTAATGCACCTAGTACTTTCATGAGATTAATGAATGAAGTTTTACGTGCTTTCATTGGACGATTCGTGGTAGTTTACTTTGATGATATACTGATTTATAGCAGACCTTTGGAGGAACATTTGGAAAATTTACGTGCTGTTTTTATTTCTCTACGTGATGCACGTTTGTTTGGTAACCTTGGGAAGTGCACCTTTTGCACTGATCGAGTATCTTTTCTTGGCTATGTTGTTACTCCACAGGGAATTGAAGTTGATAAAGCGAAGATTGAAGCTATTGAGAGTTGGCCGCAGCCCAAAACGGTCACACAAGTGAGGAGTTTCCTTGGCCTCACTGGTTTATATAGGCGATTTATGAGAGATTTCAGCAGCATTGCTGCACCTCTCAATGAGCTTACAAAGAAGGATGTGCCTTTTGTTTGGGGTACCGCACAGGAAGAAGCCTTCACGGTATTGAAAGATAAGTTGACACATGCTCCTTCACTCCAGCTTCCTGATTTTAATAAGACTTTTGATCTTGAATGTGATGCTAGTGGAATTGGATTAGGAGGTGTGTTATTACAAGATGGTAAACCTGTTGCATATTTTTCTGAAAAATTGAGTGGGCCTAGTCTGAATTATTCTACTTATGATAAGGAATTATATGCTCTTGTTCGGACTTTGGAAACATGGCAACATTATTTATGGCCCAAAGAATTTGTTATTCATTCTGATCATGAATCTTTGAAACATGTTAAAAGTCAAGCAAATCTGAACCGTAGACATGGTAAATGGGTTGAATTCATTGAGACTTTCCCTTATGTCATTAAACACAAGAAGGGTAAAGAAAATGTTATTGCTGATGCATTGTCTCATCATTATACTATGCTTTCACAACTTGACTTTAAAATATTTGGTTTGGAGACCACCAAACATCAATATGTGCATGATCCTGAATTTAAAGATGTATTGCAGAATTGTAAAGAAGGGAGAACATGGAACAAGTTCATCGTTAACGATGGATTTGTGTTCCGTGCTAACAAGCTATGCATTCCAGCTTGCTCTGTTCGCCTTTTGTTGTTGCAGGAGATGCATGGAGGAGGATTAATTGGACACATTGGCGTGAACAAGACGGAGGATGTACTTGCTACACATTTATTTTGGCCAAAGATGAGACGGGATATTGAGCTCTTTGTTGCTCGCTGCACTACATGTCAGAAAGCTAAGTCACGACTCAATCCTCATTGTTTATATATGCCTTTGCCTGTACCTAGTGTTCCATGGGAGGATATATCTATGGACTTTGTTTTGGGTTTACCTCAAACAATGAAGGGGAGGGATAGCATATTTGTTGTCGTGGATAGGTTCTCGAAAATGCCACACTTTATACCATGTCATAAAAGCGATGATGCTGCTAATGTTGCTCATTTGTTCTTTCGTGAAATTATTCGCTTGCATGGTGTGCCAAATACTATTGTTTCAGATCATGATACTAAATTTCTTAGCCACTTTTGGAGATGTTTATGGGCTAAGTTGGGGACTAAACTGCTTTTTAGTACTACTTGTCACCCCCAAACTGATGGACAAACTGAAGTAGTCAATAGAACGTAGTCTACTATGCTTAGGGCTATTTTGAAGAATAAAAAGAAAATGTGGGAAGAATGCTTGCCTCATATTGAATTTGCTTATAATCGTTCGCTGCATTCTACTACTAAGATGTGCCCTTTTGAAATTATATATGGTTTCCTACCTCGTGCACCAATTGATTTGTTGCCTCTTCCATCTTCGGAGACGGTTAATTTTGATGCTAAAGAACGTGCTGAATTGGTCTTAAAAATGCATGAGTTAACTAAGGAAAACATTGAGCGTATGAATGCTAAATATAAACTTGCTGGAGATAAAGGTAGAAAACATGTTGTCTTTGCACCTGGAGATCTTGTTTGGTTACATTTGCGTAAGGATAGGTTTCCTGATTTGCGCAAATCAAAGCTAATGCCACGTGTTGATGGTCCTTTTAAGGTGTTAGAGAAAATAAATAATAATGCATATAAACTTGAGCTGCCTGCAGATTTTGGGGTTAGTCTCACTTTTAACATTGCAGATTTGAAGCCTTATTTGGGTGAGGAAGATGAGCTTCCGTCGAGGACGACTTCACTTCAAGAAGGGGAGGATGATGAGGACATCAATATCATGGTTACACCCATAGCCCCTACTGCTATACATACTGGACCAATTACTAGAGCTCGCGCACGCCAATTAAATTACCAGGTACTTTCGTTTCTTGGTAATGTTTCTAATGTTCATGAGAATATGATGCTGCCTAAAAAGGATACATTTGTCTTGCTTACTAATGAAGGGCCTAGCTTGGACAAGAAGGATGAACATTGGAGCACGATCAACCATGGAGATGATGGCATGCGCAAGGGGAACAAGAATGGAGTTACAAGTGATAATTTCCGGACTTCGAAGCCACCATAATGAGTGCATGAAGCCTTGGACGAAATATACAAGATGGCACTTCATAAATTTCGTCTAGAAGCTATTATAGGTGCTGCGTCACCTTATTATTGGGCCATGCCCATGTAATTTCGAAATACTTGAGTATAGGTTGTTTTTAGAGTCCGTATGTGTGGGGAAACAAGAGTTAGGGTTGGTTTCGGACCCCTCCTCCAAGGGCCACGAAATTCCCCCCTCTTCCTCCATATATACAGCCCTTAGGGCACCGTTTAGACTTTGGGTTTTGTTTAGATTAAAAGTTCGCCATAGCTACAACTTCGAGTACTTCATTTGTGTTCAACGACCAGACCAAGACGTCACAGAACCCCACCTTGATCAATAAAGTTTTCATCTTATATTCGCAATATCCAGATTGCAATCTTAGTTTCTTGCTTGTTCTTTGTTTGCCTGTAGGAAATAGACCTTCATGGTCAGGTTGATCGTGCTCTGGCGTGGTCAATGACCTGTCGGAGTTGGTTTAGCGATTGCTAAGGCGCGACGTCCTCGCACGTTCGTAGCCGGATCGCCAAAGTCTACTCCTCCGAAACGATAATCACCATCTCATCGAAAGACAAGACACCTTTGCCCCTATCAGAATATAATGTTGTGAATAACTGAAATAAACAAGGCATATATGCTCACTATAACAACCAAATATAGCCATTGAAAACTGAACAGAGGCTCACCGCAACCAAGCTAAGAAGCAAATACAGATAGATAAGACATCTTCTTGAAAACTGGACAAAGGCTCACTGCAACCAACCAAACAAGCAAATACAGATAAACAAGGCAGTTGCTTGAAAACTAAAAAATGCTCACTCCAACCAACCTAGCAACCAAATACAGATAAACAAGGCATCTGCTTGAAAACTAGACAAATGCTCACTGTAACCAACCTAACAACCAAATACATATAAACAAGGCATCTACTCACTATAAGCAACAAAATATAGCCATTCGTGAAACTGAAGTGGACAATTCACACTTAAACATCAGATAGCCCTATTGAACATTACATTTTTGCGTAACTAAAATAATTAAACACGACACTGTTAAAACATCACATGGCAAAAGCTAGAAAATGTAAGATTTGCTTATACGTGATACATCTCCAACGTATCTATAATTTTTTATTGTTTCAAGCTATTATATTATCAATCTTGGATGTTTTATATGCAATTATATATCATTGTTTGGGACTAACCTATTAACCTAGTGCCCAGTGCCAGTTGCTGTTTTTGGCTTTTCAGAAAACCAGTACCAACCGGAGTCTAAATGCTACGAAACTTTTTGACAATTTTTTCTGGACCAGAAGGGACCCTAGAAGGTTCGGGAGAAGACCTGAAGTCACAAGGGAGCAACAAGCTCAGGAGGCGCGCCCCAAGGGGGTAGGCCCGCACCCAGGCTTGTGGGTCCCTCGTGGCACCTCTTGACCTAATTCCACCTCAATAAATTCCCAAATATTCCCAATACAGCAGAGAGCCACCCAAAATACTTTTTCCGCCCCCGCAAGTTTCTGTTCTTCGGAGATCCCATCTGGAGGCCTTTTCCGGTACTCTGCCGGAGGGGGAATCAATCATGGAGGGCCTCTAGATCAACCTTGATGCCCTTCCGACGATGTGCGAGTAGTTTCCCACAGACCTACAGGTCCATAGCTAGTAGCTAGATGGCTTCTTCTTTCTCTTTGATCTTCAATACAATGTTCTCCTCGATGTTCTTAGAGATCTATTCGATGTAATCTTCTTTTCCGGTGTGTTTGTTGGGATCCCATGAATTGTGGGTTTATGATCAGATTATCCATGAATATTACTTAAGTATTTTCTGAATTCTTATATGCATGATTATTATAGCTTTGTATTTCTCTCTGATCTATCCATTTAGTTTGGCCAACTAGATTGATTTATCTTGCAATGGGAGAGGTGCTTTGTAATAGGTTCAATCTTGCGGTGCTCTATATCCCAGTGACAGAAAGAGACAAGACACATATATGTATTGTTTCCATTAAGGGGAAAATGATGGGGTTCATTCATATTGGTTGGATTTACTTTGTCTACATCATGTCATCTTGCTTAAGGCGTTACTCCGTTCTTTATGAACTTAATACTCTAGATGCATGCTGGATAGCGGTTGATGTGTGGAGTAATAGTAGTAGATGCAGGCAAGAGTCAGTCTACTTGTCTCAGATGTGATGCCTATATACATGATCATTGCCTTGGATATCGTCATAACTATGCGCTTTTCTACCAATTGCCCAACAGTAATTTGTTTACCCACCATATGCTTTTTGTTTGAGAGAGAAGCCTCTAGTGAAAACTATGGCCCCCGGGTCTACCTTACCATATATTAAATCCAAAAATACATTGCTGCAATTTATTTGCAATTTTTTTATTTTTTATTTTTGTTTATCTATCTACGATTATCAGACTTGATCCTTGCAATTAACCGCTGAGGAGATTGAGAACCCCCTTGACCGCGGTGGGTGCAAGTATTTGTTATTTTGTGTGTAGGTGCTATTCATGAGGAGTTGCATGGTTCTCCTACTGGATTGATAACCTTGGTTCTTAACTGAGGGAAATACTTATCTCTACTATACTACATCATCCTCTCCTCTTCGAGGAAATCCCAACGCAACTCGCAAGTAGCAGGAAGAATTTCTGGTGCCATTACCGGGGAGATATCACCAAAACCTATCAAGTGCCATCACATAAACTTTCATCTCCTTGCATTTACTTTCATTTGCCTTTTGCCTCTCGTTTTCATCTCCCCCGGTTCTAAAACATTTTCACAAAAACACAAATATATTTTTCGTTTGCCTTTTGCTCATTTGCTTGTTTGCTTGCTTGAAGTTGCTACCATGTCTGAATTTGAGAAAGTTATTGCTGAAAGAGCTAGTGAAGATAGCACTAGTGAGACTCGTGAGGAAAAACTTGAATCTTGGTTTCTTAATCATGATCCTCCGAAAACTAAAGCTCCCACCAATTTCAAAACTTAAATCTATCATGTGGGTAGCGGGAATATTATTGGGAAGAACATTATTAAGGAATTCTTTAATTGCATTGGAGTTATACCCATAATTAGAGGATTGATTCTTGATAAAACAAATTGTTATGTGGATGCTATTGCTATGCTTGTGGTTAAGTTAGAAAGATTTTTTTGCATATTCATCCGGCATTACAAAAGATATTCTATGAACTTCCCAACATTCATGATCCCAAAATTAAGAAGATAGCTACTATTATCCTCATGCGTGAATTTGACTATATAATCCGAGAAGCTAGAGAAATCTTTGCTTACTAATAGAAGAAATTCTCCATGATAAAGACACTATACGTAGTTTGGAATATAAAGATTATTTTGCTTATAGTGAAAATCTTAGGAGGAGAGTCCCTTATGCCAAAGTTATTAAAACTTTTTACCACCATACTTGTGATAAATTGGAGTGGATAACTAAATGTATTGACGAAGGATTTAGTAATGAGTGGTTTGAGGATATGGCTAGGGAACCTATTGATGATGAAATGCATGTCTTATACGAAGATGTTTATGGTGGTGATTCGGAATTTGAAGTAATGAATGTTAAAATTACCAAAAAAAGTCCTTTCAATAGTTTAAGATCTCCCACTAGGAAAGAAGAATATGAGAAGAGAGATTTATTAAGAAAAGTTTTGGAAGATTTGATTAAAAAGGACTTGGATTTGAAGGATGACAACACTTGAAACTATGCATTATATTACTCCTAGCTAGGGAAGTAAAACAATAGCACTTGTTGGGAGGCAACCAATAGTTATCTTTATTTTTCTTTCTTTGTGTGTGCACACAATTATGCTACTGCTATGTTTGTGTTTTTGTGTTTAAATTAGTGTTTATGCCAAGTAAAGCCTTTGGGATGATTTGGTTCATAGTTGCTTTGATTCTGTGAGAAAACAGAAACTTTTGTTCCCAGTAACAGAATTTTCTAAATTCACTGGAACATGATAAAATTCGGAAGTTTTTACATAGTATTGATATACAAATTTCCCATGTTGCCCTAAGTTTTTAGAACTTTTGGAGTTACATAAGTATGCTTATTATCCAGATCATTACAGACTGTTCTGTTTTTGATAGATTCTGTTTTTGTTGCATTGTTTGCTTGTTTTAATGAATCTATGGATTGTATCGAGGAGTATAAGTCATGGTGAAGTTAGAATACAGTAGGTATTATGCAATAATGAAATATGAATGGGTTTACAACAGTACCTAAAGTTTATTATTTGCTTGTTATTCTAACGGATCTCACAAGTTTTCTGTTGAGTTTTGTGTGCTAAAGTTTTCAAGTTTGAGTAAGATCACGATGGATGAAGGAATAAAGAGTGGCAATACCTTAAGCCTGGGGATGCCCAAGGCACCCCAAGGTAATATTCAAGGACACACAAGACTATAAGCTTGGGGATGCCCCGGATGGCATCCCCTCTTTCTTCTACCATCCATCGGTAAATTACTTGGAGCTATATTTTTATTCATCACATGATATGAGTTTTGCTTAGAGCATCGTGTATTATGTGAGTCGTTTTGTTTTTAGTTTTCCACAATCATATTTGGTGGACACAACTTTTTTAGAGGGACACACATTATTCGTGATTTTTTAGAATACTCTATGTGCTTCACTTTTATCTTTTGAGCTAGGCATTTGTTCTGGTACTTCACTTATGTCTTTTAGAGCACATCAGTGGTTATATTTTAAAGAAATAGATACACTCTCATGCTTCACTTATATAATTTTGAGAGTTTCATAAATAGTAATGGCAATATGCACGGGTTATGAAATTGGTCCTAATTAATATGATAGGTATTCAAGAGGGATATAATAAAAACTTTCATGTAGATCACTGAATATGATAAGTTTGATTCCTTGCAATAGTTTTGTGATATAAAGGTGGTAATATGTGGGAGGTACTAGTGAATGATTGTGGTTTAGAAAGAATATTGGTGTTAAGGTTTGTGATTTCCGAAGCATGCATGTATAGTCTCTCGTTATGCTAAGAAGTTGGAGCACGATTTATTATTGAGTGTCTTCCTTTGTGAGAAGGTCAAGGGCATCCAATGGTTAACTCCTACCAACCTCCCCCCTAGGGGCATGTGTAGTAGTACTTTGCTTCGAGGGCTAATAAACTTTTGCAATAAGTATGTGAGTTCTTTATGACTAATGTGAGTCCATGGATTATACGCACTCTCACCTTTCCGCAATTTGCTTGCCTCTCCGGTACCGTGCATTGCTCTTTCTCACCTCAAGATGTGGTGCACTTCGCCGGTGCATCCAAACCCCATGATATGATACATTCTATCACACATAAACCTCCTTATATATTCCTCAAAACAGCCACCATACCTACCTATCATGGCATTTCCATAGCCATTTCGAGATATATTACCATGCAACTTCCACCGTTCCGTTATTATGACACACATCATTATTTTCATATTGCTTTGCATGATCATATAGCTGGCATAGTATTTGTGGCTCAACCACTGTTCATCATTTTCTATACATGTTACGCTAGATCATCATTGCACATCCTGGTACACTGCCAGATGCATTCATATAGAGTCATATTTGTTCTAGTATCGAGTTGTAATTTTGAGTTGTAAGTAAATAGAAGTGTGATGATCATCATTACTCATTATTAGAGCATTGTCCCAAGTGAGGAAATAAAAAAAGGAGGCTAAAAAGAGCCCAGAAAAAGAGAGGCCAAAAAGAGCCCACCAAAAATATGAGAGAAAAAGAGAGAAGGGGCAATGTTACTATCTTTTTCCACACTTGTGCTTCAAAGTAGCACCATGTTTTTCATATAGAGAGTCTCCTATGTAGCCACTTTCATATAACTAGCGGGAATTTTTCATTATAGAATTTGTCTTTTATTCCAATGATGGACTTCCTCAAATGCCCGATGTCTTCTAGAGCAAGCAAGTTGGATGCACACCCACTTAGTTTTCTTTTTGAGCTTTCATACACTTATAGCTCTTAGTGCATCCGTTGCATGGCAATCCCTACTCCTTGCATTGATATCAATTGATGGGCATCCCCATAGCTTGTTGATCAGCCTCGTCGATGTGAATCTTTCTCCTTTTTCGTCTTCTCCATATCAATCTCTACCACCATACTCTATTCCACCCATAGTGCTATATCCATGGCTTGCGCTCATGTATTGTGTGAGGGTTGAAAAAGCTGAAGCGCATTAAAAAGTATGAACCAATTTCTTGGCTGACACCGGGGTAGTGCATGATTTAAAATTTGTGTTAAGAAGATGGAGCATGACAAGGCTATATAATTTTGTAGGGATAGCGTTCTTTGGCATTGATATTTTGAAAGGCATGATTGTTTGTTGGTATGCCTGAGTATTGATGTCTTTATGTCAAATTTTAGACTATTGCTTTGAATCATTTAGATCTAAATATTCATACCATAAAAGAAAGATTACATGATGAACATGTTAGGTAGCATTCCACATCAAACATTCTATTTTTATCATTTACCTACATCAGGACGAGCAGGAATTATGCTTGGGGATGCTTGATACGTCTCTAACATGTCTATAATTTTTTATTGTTTGATGCTATTATAATATCAATCTTGGATGTTTTATATGTAATCATATGCAATTATATATTATTTTTGGGACTAACCTATTAACCAAGTGCCCAGTGCCAGTTGCTATTTTTTGCTTGTTTTTGGCTTTTCAGAAAATCAGTACCAAACGAAGTCGAAACGCTATGAAACTTTTTGACGATTTTTTCTGGACCAGAAGGGACCCTAGAAGGTTTGGGAGAAGACATGAAGAGTCACGAAGGAGTGATAAGCTCGGGAGGTGCGCCCCCAGGCTTGTGGGCTCCTGTGGCACCTCTTGACCTAATTCTACCTCTATAAATTCCCAAATATTCCCAATACATCAAAGAGCCACCCAAAATACTTTTTCCATCACCGCAAGTTTCTGTTCTTCGGAGATCTCATCTGGAGGCCTTTTACGGTACTCTACCGGAGGGGGACTGGATCACGGAAGGCCTCTACATCAACCTTGCTACCCTTCCGACGATGTGTGAGTAGTTTACCATAGACCTATGGATCCATAGCTAGTAGCTAGATGGCTTCTTCTCTGTCTTTCATCTTCAATACAATGTTCTTGGAGATCTATTCGATGTAATCTTCTTTTGCGGTGTGTTCGTTAGGATCCGATGAATTGTGGATTTATGATCAGATTATCCATGAATATTATTTGAGTCTTTTCTGAATTCTTATATGCAATTATAGCTTTGTATTTCTCTCCGATCTATCCGTTTAGTTTGGCCAACTAGATTGATTTACCTTGCAAAGGGAGAGGTGCTTTGTAATGGGTTCAATCTTGCGGTGCTCTATATCCTAGTGATAGAAAGGGACAAGACATGTATTTGTATTGTTTCTATTAAGGGGAAAATGAAAGGGTTTATTCATATTGGTTGGATTTACTTTGTCTACATCATGTCATCTTACTTACGGCGTTACTTCATTCTTTATGAACTTAATACTCTAGATGCATGCTGGATAGCGGTCGATGTGTGGAGTAATAGTAGTAGATGTAGGCAGGAGTTGGTCTACTTGTCTCAGACGCGATACGTATATACATGATCATTGCCTTGGATATCGTCATAACTATGCGCTGCCAAGGGCGCTGAAGAAGAGGAAGTGGGTCGCCAGGGATGAGTAAGTACATCGCCTCCGCCCTTCTTGTTTTAGCCCGGCTGGGGCATCTGATCTTTCCATCTCCGCATGTCCTCTTCAAGGAAAAAGACAAGGGAGCCCCCGCGCCCAGCGGATGCCCCCTCGCTGCTTGCCCGGACCGGGGCGTGCGGGGAGAACGCGCTTCCCCAAGGTGCTGCGCTCGCGCCGGGGCAACGGGCGGCTTCGCCGCCACATGCTGAGGGTGTGGGGCACGGAACGATCGCACCCTCCTCGGCCACCGAAGAAAGGCCCCTGCCTGGGAGGATGCCAGTGAACCCTCCGGAGGCACCCCCTAAAGGTTGGTCTTCGGCCTCTGGTGCGCCTGTAGCCGAGGTGGACGCCGAGCCGATGAAGCCGGCCGCCGCAGCCACCCATGCTGACGCCAAGAGCGGCCTTGGGGGCCCAGCTGCCCCCGAAAGGGCCCCGAGCTCCCGGGGTACGCTGCCTCGCCCTGAAGGGGCAGAATGGGCGCCGGACAGCCCCTAGCCCCCGACGGGTAGCATCGAAGCCCCCAGGGCCTCGATAGTTGGCGGGGGCGAGGGATTCCGTCCGGACAGGGCTCTCGCGCTCATGAACTACCGGACCACGATCTGGCCTGGCCTCTTGCAGAACGCGGTGGGTGTGCTGGGCCAGCTCGGTGCAAAGCTCCAAGATGTCGAGGCGTGTTTCACCAAGGAGCAATTGCGCTTGGCGCGCGGGTGGCATCAGCTTGAAGTCGCCGTCAAGCTAAGCCGTCTTCAACACGAGGCCGCCCACTCGAAGGGTGAGAAATCCGTCGCCGAGGCAAAGGAAGCGCGCGACCGCGCCTTCCAGGAGGCCGAAATGGTGAACCGGCAATGCGAAGCCGTAGAGGACCGCGAGCATGAGCTCCTAGCTTCGAACGCTATCTAGGAGCAGCAACTCCAGGCATGAAGAGATTCCCTTTCCACCTGTGACGAAGGGCTGGCGTCGCACGATGAGGATCTCCAGGCCCTCGAGCAGGAGCTCGCCCTGACATCATCCGAGCAGAGCCTGGAGCGCGAGCGGTTGGAGGTGCTAGACTACGATGCTACCGCCACCCTGGCTTCCTACGCCCAGTGTATGGAGAAGGCCAACTCCAATCTGGCGGCCAAGGAGAATAAGATCCAGGAGGGCGCTGATTCAAAGATTGAGCAGAACCGCAAGGCGCTCGCCAAATATTACAGCAAGAAGCTAACGCTGCAGGAGGGCCTCAAGGAAGTACTGACCGAGGCTGAAGGGCGGCGAAAGGCCACGCTGAAATCCCAAGCCATCGTCAAGGCCGAGCTGGCATCACTTCAGGAGGTGGGAAGCGTCACGTCCCTCGTGGAGCGGGCGACGGACGAAGCGAACTAGGCTAGGGGGCGGCAGCGCATGCGCTCCAAGATATTTCGAGACCTCAAGTTGCGGGCTCACCGTGCCCTATGATGATGACATGTACCTGGGGTAGGGTCTTAGGCCTGACCTAGACGCCCTACCAAAGGACACTGCCCTAGAGTCAAGGACATTCAAAGTACAACAGAAGATACCGACTGAAATCACCTTGGAGTGCAATCCACTCGACCAGCTATCCCACTCGGATACCCCAATTCCACTCGACCATACGAAGAATCACTCGGAATACAGAAGATCTAAAGCCACCCCAGGATGGCAACGGGCAGGCATTCACTCCGTAGTCTTAAAGACCATTAATAGTCATTTATAGCGAGCGTTACCAGTAACGCCCCTGTCTTAACTTACATTGAACCCTGTGTAACCGAGGGCTGGAGGGGCCTGGCGCACTCTATATAAGCCACCCCCTCCTCTAGCACAGGGGTTCGCACCCCCTGTAACATTCACACATAATCCAGTCGACAAGCCTCCAAGGCACCAAGACGTAGGGCTGTTACCTCCTCCGAGAGGGGCCTGAACTCGTAAACTTGTGTGCACAACCTCGCCGTAGCTAGGACCTTGCCTCCTCCTACGTACCCTATACTATTACTGTCAGACTCATTCCCACGACAGTTGGCGCCCACCATGGGACCGGCGTCTGAGCGACTTCCGGTGAGGTTGCAAATTTCGTTCTCCATCAACATGGTTTCCGGCGGTGGCTTGGCTTTGGGTCGCGAGATCCATCTAGGCGCGCTTGCCTTCATCGCCGACGACTTCGCCTGGCTTCAAGAAGCTCCCCTCGACGTCGAGACCCTCCCCATCCGTGGGTGGCGCACTTCCGTGCGAGTGCCTGCGGCGTTCTGCTGCGGCAGCCGTCGACTCAGTATCGGTCGGCTCCCGTGGCGTCTTCGCTCCCCGCCGTCCGCCGTCGCAAGCGATCGGGTCGTTTGCGGCTCCAGCGGTGGGTGAAGCACGCAGTGGCTTGTCAGTCGACCACCCCGCAAGTCGCGGTGATCGAGCCCAATGGATCCCTTTATGGTTTGTTCGATCTGCCAGCTGGTCACTCGGACTCACTTTCCGAGTGCGAAAGCAACGATCCAGCGGCGGAAGTCCTCATGGTCGACCCCCGTCGCAGTCCGCCTGGATTTCGTCGCGGCGGTGGCGATAGCGGCGGCCCATCGCTCGATCATGATGAATATATTCCCGAGGCCCTCACTGCGGAGCAGAGGGAAGAGCTGCATCGCCGCAACGTCCAGGCGCTCCAGACCCCCATCGTTGGGGAGTCCTCTGAGGCTCGGGCTTTGGAGGCTGCGCGCTTAGCCACCATGGCTGAGCGGGCGCGTCTGGAGAATCTCCAGCAGGCACTCGACGAACGCACCTAGAGGATGATCCCTAGTTCCAGTCGACGTCAGCGACAATTGTTTCCGACCGAACCTCGGGAAGAAGTTCAGGTATACCGTACCCCGATTCAAAATGTTGCAGCAGCTGCCCGTATCGCAGATTCAATTCAGCCGTCCCAGTCAGAAGCTGGTAGAGGGCTGCAAAAGATCCGAGCGCTGCTCCGAGCAGCAGGGGAACAAAACTTGGTTGTTTCTCAGTCGCGCAACAGAATCCACAGCAGATCTGTGGTTACGGACACAGTTCAGTCGACACACAGTCCAAGATCGCCTCCGCGGCGTGACGATCGTGGTTACCGCCAGGATCAGTACCTGGATCGAGGCCACATACAGTATGATCATCGATACGCCCGGGATGACTACCGTCGAGTGCCTACGCCCCCTCCGAGGGGCGAATCGTACGCGCCCCGGCGGTATGATGACAGGCGTCCGTATGGTGATGAGCGGAGAGCTCCAGTCGACCCAAGAGAGCCTGGATTCGATGCGAGATCACTCCTCGTACAAGGCTTGGTCGACAGGGGTAGGGCACACAGAGAAGGACATGACAGAAACCATTCGAGTGGAAGCAGAGTACATGTTTCTGGGCCCGAATGTTTCAGTAGAGCCATCCGAGCTGCTGAGATCCCTCCCAACTTCAGGTTGGCGACGGGCGTGAGTAAGTTCACCGGTGAGTCGAAGCCTGACATGTGGCTAGAAGATTACCGAGTGGCGGTTCAGATTGGTGGAGGCAACGATGATGTAGCCATGAAGCACCTCCCCCTGATGCTTGAAGGTTCAGCCAGAGCTTGGTTGAATCAGTTGGCCCCTGGAAGTATTTTCAGTTGGAAAGAATTAGCCCGAGTGTTTATCAAAACATTCGAGGGCACCTACAAGCAACCTGCTGGGCTGACTGAATTGCAGCACTGTGTTCAGAAACAGAACGAGACTTTGAGAGACTTCATCCAGAGATGGACTACTCTTCATCATACTGTAGAAAATGTGTCAGAGCACCAGGCAGTTTGCGCCTTCAAAGAGGGCGTTTGGTACAGAGAGCTTAACCTGAAATTTGGTCGGTCGGGAGACATGTCCCTGGCCCGAATGATGGAAATAGCCACTCAGTACGCTAACGGTGAAGAGGAAGACCAACTCCGTAGTGGCAAGAACAAACCAGTCGGCCAAGACACCGGAGGTGGAAATTCCAGTCGGAAGCAGAAGCGCAAGGCTGAACCTGCAGGTCCAGCTGAGGCCGCAGTTTTGAATCAAGGGAAGGTCAAGGGAAAGCCTAAAGGACCGTGGATCCCTAAAAAAGTGAAAGATCAGTCGGGAAACGACGTTCTTGATTTACCGTGTCACATACACACTAAAAAAGATGAAGAGGGTAACTTGATTCTGCCCAAGCATACCACTCGACAGTGCCGACTGCTGATTCAGAGTTTCTGGGAGGGTCAGCCCAGTGAGAAGGAGAAAGAATCTGATAAGGAAGAGGACAAAGAGGAAGATGACGGTTACCCCAATGTCAATGCTACTTTGGTGATTTTTGCTGACATCGAGAGCAAAAGTCGACTAAAAGTTATCAACAGAGAAGTGAACATGGTTGCTCCGGCAACCACGACGTATTTGAAGTGGTTAAAAACTCCCACTACATTCAACCAGTCCGATCACCCAGCGCACATTGCTACCCCCGGGCGGCAATCGTTAGTGGTCGACCCAGTCGTTGGGGGCACCCGACTGACCAAGGTTCTGATGGATGGTGGCAGTGGCTTGAACATTCTGTATGCTGAGACCCTTCAAGGAATGGGCATCCTGATGTCCAAGCTCAGTGAGAGCAACATGCGATTCCACAGAGTCATCCTAGGAAAGAAAGCAGATTCACTCGGTCAGATCACTCTTGACGTGGTTTTCGGTGATTCAAAGAATTACCGCAAGGAAAGGTTGACGTTTGAGGTGGTGGATTTTCACAGTGCCTACCATGCTATTCTGGGCAGGCCCGCATATGCTCGTTTTATGGCTCGACCATGTTACGTATACCTCAAGTTGAAGATGCCTGGTCCCAGAGGTGTGATCACAGTCACAGGGAATCAGCAAAGAGCGGAAGAGTGCCTCCAGAAGGGCTCAATGATTGCCGACGAACAGATGGCAGCAGTAGAGATGGAAGAATATCAGAAGAATGCAGATCCGAGTGATTTGTTGCGAGCTAAGAAGCCTGCTTCAGAGTCTGCGTTTCAGTCGACCGGAGAGACACAGCCTATACATATTCACCCGACTGATCCCAATGCTGCTTCGACCCACATCTCAACAACACTCGACAGCAAATAGGAAGAAGCGCTCATCCAGTTCCTCCGTGAGAACAGGGACATCTTCGCATGGAAACCATCTGACATGCCGGGTGTACCCAGGGGACTGGCTGAGCACCATTTGCGCGTCGACCCAAAAGCAAAACCTGTCAAGGAACATCTCCGTCGGTCCGCCGTGGAGAAGAGGAAGGCAATTGGCGAAGAGATAGCTCAGCTTCTGGCAGCTGAGTTCATCCGCGAGATATACCACTCCGAGTGGCTCGCCAATGTTGTCATGGTCCCCAAGAAAGATGATTCACTTCGTATGTGTATCGATTTCAAGCACATCAATAGGGCCTGCCTGAAAGATCACTTCCCTCTCCCCCGCATCGACCAGATTGTTGACTCAACTGCGGGGTGTGAGCGTTTGTCCTTTTTGGACGCGTATTCCGGGTACCATCAGATCCGACTGTATGGACCCGATGAGATAAAAACGGCCTTCATCACCCCATTCGGGTGCTTTTGTTATGTTACCATGCCCTTCGGCCTTAAGAATGCTGGTGCCACGTTCATGTGCATGATTCAGAAGTGCCTGCTCACTCAAATCAGTCAGAACGTGGAAGCATACATGGATGATATCATGGTCAAGTCACGTAAAGGTTCCGACCTGCTGACTGATCTCGCTGAAACATTTGCCAACTTAAGAAGATATGATATCAAGCTCAATCCGTCGAAGTGCACATTCGGAGTCCCAGGTGGAAAATTACTCGGTTTTCTTGTTTCCGAACGAGGGATCGATGCAAACCCAGAAAAGGTTGGAGCAATTCTCCGAATGAAATGCCCTGTGTGTGTGCATGATGTTCAGAAGCTTACTGGTTGTTTGGCTGCATTGAGTCGATTCATCTCTCGTCTCGGTGAAAAGGCATTGCCTCTTTACCGACTGATGAAAAAGTCTGACAAGTTCGAGTGGACTCCCGAAGACGAAGCAGTGTTTGTAGAGCTCAAAGCCCTGCTTTCCACCCAGCCGGTGCTTGCTGCCCCAGTCAGCAAAGAGCCTCTATTGTTATATATCGCAGCCACTGGACAAGTTGTCAGCACAGTGCTCACAGTCGAGCGGGAAGAAGAAGGCAAAGCCCACAAAGTTCAACGCCCTGTCTACTATATTTCTGAAGTCTTGACTCTATCCAACCAAAGGTATCCGCATTAGCAGAAGCTTGTTTACGGGATTTACTTGATCATGAAGAAAGTTGCACATTACTTCGCAGACCACTCGGTTTCAGTCATCAGCGACGCTCCATTATCAGAAATTCTGAACAATCGGGATGCAACTGGTCGAGTGGCTAAGTGGGCGATTGAACTCCTTCCTTTAGATATCAAGTTTGAGGCAAAGAAAGCAATCAAGTCTCAGGCAATAGCAGATTTCCTCGCCGAGTGGATTGAACAACAACAACCGACTCAGGTTCACTTGGAACATTAGACTATGTTTTTTGATGGGTCCAAGATGTTGAACGGTTCTGGTGCTGGAGTGGTCCTGGTATCCCCAAGAGGTGACAAGCTCAGTTATGTCCTTTAGATTCACTTCAACTCCTCAAATAATGAAGCTGAGTATGAGGCACTTCTATATGAGTTGCGTATTGCCATCTCACTCGGCGTCCATCGCCTGATGGTCTACGGCGACTCAGATTTGGTGGTCAATCAAGTAATGAAGGAGTGGGACATCAGGAGCCCTGCCATGACTGGTTATTGCAATGCAGCGAGAAAGTTAGAGAAGAAGTTTGAAGGGTTGGAGCTCCACCACATACCCCGACTCAAGAATCAAGCGGTTGATGATCTGGCGAAGATAGGTTCCACTCGGAAACCCATTCCCAGTAATGTGTTCTTGTAGCATCTTCACACCCCATCAGTTCAAGAAGATCCCTTTACGGAGGAGCCCCCACAACCGATAAGTTCAACCAATCCGACTGAGATTGAAGTCCCAGCTGTAGTCGACTTGATCATGGAGGTTTTAGTGATCACTCCCAACTGGATGGTGCCATATATTGCATATCTGCTCAGGCATGAGCTCCCGGAGGATGAAGATGAGGCCCGCCAGATCGTCCGCAGATCCAAAGCCTTCATGGTGATAGGTGGACAACTTTAGAGAGAAAGTGTTACCAGAGTAGCTCAGCGTTGCATCTCTCCAGAAGAAGGTCGACTGATCTTAAATGAGATTCACTCGGGGACCTGTGGTCACCACGCATCCTCTCGGACTATCGTGGCCAAAGCATACCGAGCGGGATTTTACTGGCCTCATGTGAATGAGATGGCTAAAGATATAGTCGACAAGTGTGAAGGCTGCCAGTTTTACTCAAACATGTCTCACAAGCCTGCATCTGCCTTGAAGACTATTCCACTCGTCTGGCCATTTGCAGTTTGGGAGTTGGACATGGTTGGACATTTCAAGACCGGCAGAAGAGGCTTCACTCATTTGCTCGTGGCAGTCGACAAGTTCACCAAATGGATCGAGGCCAAGCCTATCAAGAATCTTGACTCAAGCACTGCCATTAGTTTCATCAGAGAGCTGATATTCCGATATGGGGTCCCTCATAGCATTATCATAGATAACGGCTCCAACATTGATTCTGACGTGTTTAGAGCATTCTGCGCTTCCCAAGGCACTCGGGTCGATTACGCATCCGTTGCGCACCCACAGTCGAATGGGCAGGCGGAAAGAGCGAATGGCTTGATCCTACAAGGGCTGAAACCCCAATTGATGCGAGACCTCAAGCACGTAGCTGGAGCTTGGGTGACTGAGTTGCCATCTGTCCTATGGGGATTGAGAACGGCTCCCAATCGGTCGACTGATCAAAACCCTTTCTTCATGGTATATGGTGCTGAAGCTGTGTTTCCAAGTGATTTGCTGCACAATGCCCCCCGAGTGGAACTTTTCTCAGAGGCTGAAGCAGAACAGGCATGCCAGGACGCAGTTTATCTCCTACAGGAGGAACGAGAGATGGCTCTGATTCGGTCGACCATCTATCAACAAGACCTGCATCGATTCCATGCCCGAAATTTCAGAGGCCGAGCATTTCAGGAAGGAGACCTTGTGCTTCGAGTGCACCCGAAACGGCCTCACAAGCTCGCTCCGGCCTGGGAAGGGCCCTTCATCATCACCAAGGTGCTCCACAACGGGGCGTATCACTATTACAATGTAGCCAAGAAAGAAGACGAGCCACACTCGTGGAATGCGGATTTGCTCTGCCGTTTTTATACCTAAACACTCGGATCGGCGAGTTGTAATAAGAATCCTTCAGTTTGCTTATCAAAGACATGATTTTTGCAGTATCTTAATGATTGTTTTCACATAAGCATGTATTATCAAATCCCCTAGTGGGTGGCTTAGCCACGAACCCGATTCGCCTAAGTTTCAAAAACATTCCGAGTGAAGAGTGACCCTTTCACTCGAGGGCTTAGCCGCGAACCCGATTCGCCTAAGTTTCAAAAACATACTCCGAGTGAAGAGCAACCCTCTCACTCGGGGGCTTAGCCGCGAACCCGATTCGCCTAAGTTTCAAAAACATACTCCGAGTGAAGAGCGACCCTCTCCCTCGGGGGCTTAGCCGTGAACCCGATTCGCCTAAGTTTCAAAAACACTCCGAGTGAAGAGCAACCCTCTCACTCGGGGGCTTAGCCGCGAACCCGATTCGCCTAAGTTTCAGAAACATACTCTGAGTGAAGAGCAACCCTCTCACTCGAGGGCTTAGCCACGAACCCGATTCGCCTAAGTTTCAAAAACATACTCCGAGTGAAGAGCAACCCTCTCACTCGGGGGCTTAGCCGCGAACCCGATTCGCCTAAGTTTCAAAAACACTCCGAGTGAAGAGCAACCCTCTCACTCGGGGGCTTAGCGGCGATCCCGTACTAGCCTAAGTTTCAAAAACACTCCGAGTGAAGAGCGACCCTCTCACTTGGGGGCTTAGCCGCGAACCCGATTCGCCTAAGTTTCAAAAACACTCCGAGTGAAGAGCAACCCTCTCACTCTGGGGCTTAGCCGCGAACCAGATTCGCCTAAGTTTCAAAAACATACTCTGAGTGAAGAGCAACCCTCTCACTCGGGGGCTTAGCCGCGAACCCGATTCACCTAAGTTTCAAAAACATACTCCGAGCGAAGAGCAACCCTCTCACTCGGGGTCTTAGCCGCGAACCCGATTCACCTAAGTTTCAAAAACACTCCGAGTGAAGAGGAACCCTCTCACTCGGGGGCTTAGCTGCGATCCCGTACTCGCCTAAGTTTCAAAAACACTCCGAGTGAAGAGCAACCCTCTCACTCGGGGGCTTAGCTGCGATCCCGTACTCGCCTAAGTTTCAAAAACACTCCGAGTGAAGAGCAACCCTCTCACTCGGGGGCTTAGCTGCGATCCCGTACTCACCTAAGTTTCAAAAACACTCCGAGTGAAGAGAAACCCTCTCACTCCGGGGCTTAGCTGCGATCCCGTACTCGCCTAAGTCTCAAAAACACTTCGAGTGAAGAGCAACCCTCTCACTCGGGGGCTTAGCTGCGATCCGGTACTCGCCTAAGTCTCGAAAACACTCCGAGTGAAGAGCAACCCTCCCACTCGGGGGCTTAGCTGCGATCCCGTACTTGCCTAAGTTACAAAACGTACTCTGAGCGAAGAGCAACCCTCCCACTCGGAAGCTTGGCCTCTCACTCTGAGCTGCGTCACAAGTACAGCGTATGATTGCACTCTAAGCTGCACCACAAGTATGGCGTCTTGTTGCACTCTGAGCTGCATAAGTACAACGTCTACTCCGAGTGGAGAGCAATCCTCTCACTCGGAGACTTAGCTGCGATCCTAGATTCTCCTAAGTCAAAAAATTCAAAAGCAATACAGACAAAGCAACTGCATCCAAATAAAAGCAACCAAGTTCGGATAAATCCATGAAGGTTCGGAAGTACTCGGGCGTCAAGCCCAAAAGAGTTTAAGGATTACAGAATCACTCGGCATTCCGAGGCAAAAGAGGTTAAAGTTATCAAGTTTTTCACTCAGCAGGAGGAGGACTTGCTGGCTCGATGAAACTGTCCAGGTCGATGCCGTCTGCAATGCGAGTAGCTGCGTCGATGAAGGTCTCCATGAAGGATTGGAACTGAAGCTTCTTGGTGTTGGCGACCTTAAGAGCCGCCAGCTTCTCTTCTTTGACTTCCTTGCAATGAACGCGGACGAGTGACAAAGCCACGTCAGCACCGCAGTGGGCAGCTGACATCTTCCACGCCTGCACTCGGTCCGAGATGCTGTTGAGTCAAGTCATCAGTGACTCAAGGTCGTTCAGGAGCACATCCTCTGGCCATAACTCCTTGTTGATCCGGGATAGCGCGACCTTCAGTCGAGCAATGTAATCCAAGACACTGGCAAGGCGAGATTCCAGTCGCAGCACGTTCATTGCAGCTTCATCCTTGACGGGAGAGTTGATAGGGTCCAGACCTGTCTCGATCCGCCCAGTTTCTTCCTCGAAGTTCTGACAGAATTCTTCACACACGAAAGGTGTTGAAGTGACAGTAATATAATGGAAAAGTTCTCTGTAGTCAATCGGATAAAAGAAAAGTACCTTCAAGAATGGGGAACATCTTCTTGGAAAGACCTCCCAAATAAGGTTCCAGTTCATCTCTCTTCCGAGTGAGAACATCAACCCTGTCTGCCAAAGCCACTTTCTCCTCCTTCAGCTGCACGACTTCCTTCTTCACTTCATCAACAGCAGTTTTCAACTTGGCGTTCTCTTCTTCCAACTTTTCGACTGAAGCCAGCTTCTTGTCGGCAAGTTCAGTCTTCTCCCGCGCCATCTTCTACGCCGCTGCAAGGTCAAGATCCTTCCGCTCCAGAGCCTGCTTCATTTTGTCTAAAGAAACAACATTCTTCAGACGAGCTTGGAGTTGACGGTTTTCACTACGCACATCTGTTTGAGTGGAATCACTCGGTTTAAAGGTTGAAAGGAAAAGACGACAAGACGAGTGGTCGACAAGTTGTTTACCTCCCATGACGACTGCTTCATCTTTAGCCTTCTTCAGGTTCTCCTTGGCTACTTCAGATCGAGGTTGAGTTGAATCTGTTTCCTCTCCAAATCAGCAAACTTAGATCCAAGCTCACAGGATTTCTGCAATCAATAAACAAGACATGTCAATCGACAGAAACAAGGATCAGTCACTTCCGAATGATAAGATGCAAGGTCAGATTATTACGACAAAAAGAGTTCTAAGACTACTGCCGAATCAAACATTCAACAGCAGTCTCGGGGACTACACCCAGTGGGTGCACTTGGCGTGCCCCCACTGGTTCGATTTCCCACTTGACATGGTCTGCCCAGCACGAGTGGAAGGAGTAAAAAAAAGAGAGAGAAGACGACCCACGCTCGTGGAATGCGGATCCGCTCCAAAGACCAGAGATTAGAAAGTTTTAAGACCACCGCTGACTGCCAGCAGTCAACAACGGTCTCGGGGACTAGACCCAGTGGGTGCACTCAGCGTGCCCCCATTGGACCAAAACTTCACTCGACAGGACCTGTCTAACTCGAGTGAAAAGAGCTACACACAACGACATGACACACCCACTGGGTGTAAAGATGCAAGAAACAGATCGACATCTTACGAATAATAAAGCAACAGTTTTCAAGTAGCATATCCTAACAGAGCAAAGATCAAGCTGAAAGCCGATCGGAAATCAACTTACAGTCCCACTTACTCAGACGTTTGTTTGAAGGGCAGAGCTGGCATCATAGGCGGCCTTGCTGGTTTCGTACACCACCGTCATTCGGTCCATCATTAAGCCTGCTTGGATCATGGCTTCCTTGGCAGCGCCTACTTGGTCCTCCGGGACATGGTGAGCAACAAATAGAGGGGTTGGTGGAACAGACGAGGTAGCCGGAGGAGCTGAAGCTTGAAGTTGCACAGTTGGAGCAGGGACTTGAGCAGTCGACGCCGAAGGCTGGTCAGTCGACAAAGGATCAGCAAAAGAAACAGAAGTCCGAACTGGATCACCAAGTTGTTGAACGACTGGTTCTGATGCTGATGTCGAGTGAGACACTTTGCTGGCAGGCCCCTTCTTGCTCAGAGTCCTGCTCCTTCTCCCTGTGTTCCTTTGTGGCACTTCTTCATCATCGTCATCATCTAGAAGTTGAATAACATTTGTTGGCACTGCAAAACACTCGACCGTAAGAGTTCGGTCGACCGTCGGAACAGTTGGCAAAGTAAGAGCATGGCTGTGGAGCTGTACCTGCCCGAGAATTGGTCGCGTCTGCGGTTTCCGCGTCGTCCTGCTCCTTGTCAATGTCCATGGACGTCCCAGAAGTAGCAGCGCTGAAAGTTCCCAACTTCACTCGGTCAAACAAGAAGAGAAGTTCCCGATCAAAACGAAAACAAAAAGAAGAAACACTCATGCTGAGGCGACAGGCACAGCCACCTTGATCCTAGGCAGGGCCTTCCGAGGTTTGGACGCGGCAACTTTGGCCTGCATTGGGGCCTTCCCTTATGGCTCGGGAGTGGACGTCCGAGTGCGCTTCGGGACTTGCGTACTTGGCGGAGCTGCTTTGCCACGCTCACCCGTAGGATCATGCGACTGCTTGGAACGCCGCTCAGAGCGGGGCGACGAGTCAACTTCCTCGCTGCTACTAGAGTCCTCGCTGTCCTCTTCGCTTTCATCCTCAGATTGCCAGTTGGCACTTCGGCCGTCACTTTCCACTCACTCGTGGTACTGCTCCCCGTTTGGCATCGAGTACATCTTGGTATAAATCTGCACGACAAAAATTAACAAGTATCAGTCGGATTCAAGAGCAAGTTGCAGATTGAAAAAAGAAAACACTCGGTATACTAAGCCCGACCTCTTCTGGCTCGTGGTCGGCGTCGAATGGCAGAATCCTCCTGGACCCCCTGGGGTTATCCTTGTTTCCAGTGATGCTCCGCAGCCACTGAGCCACTGTCTCCTCGGCAACCTCCTCTGGGTGGATCCGAGCGGTGTCTTCGGGGCCCGAGTACATCCACATCGGATGATCGCGAGCCTGGAGAGGCTGGATGCGTCGACTGAGGAACACCTCTAATAGATCCATGCCAGTCACACCCTCCCGGACTAAGTTAATGACTGCGTCGACTAAAAGGGACGCCTCGCCTTTCTCCTCTGGGTTCACAACCAGTGAAGAAGGTTGGCGGAGTCTCTCCATAGTGAAAGAGGGAAGGCCGGTCGACTGACCAAGAGTCGGGATGTCTTTGCAGTAGAACCAGGTCGACTGCCATCCTCTGACTGACTCGGGAAAGGTCATGGGAGGAAAAGTACTTCTACCCCTAATTTGAATCCCTAAAGCCCCGCACATTTGGACCACGTGCGTCTTTTTATCAGTCGGGTTAGCCTTTTTCACCGACTGAGAACGGTAAGTAAAGATATGTTTGAATAGACCCCAATGCGGCTGGCAACAAAGGAAGTTCTCACACATAGAGACAAATGCAGCGAGATATGAGATTGTGTTGGGTGGGAAGTGATGGATCTGAGCGCTAAAGAAATTCAGAAAACCCCGAAAGAACGGATGCGGAGGCAGAGAGAAACCCCGATCGACATGTGTGGTGAGGAGGACACACTCACCCTTGCGTGGCTGGGGCTCGGATTCATTCCCCGGCAGCCTCCAGGACCCGTGAGCAATGAAGCCGTCATTGGCAAGATTCTCCAAGTCCTCCTTCACAACGGTGGAGCGGATCCAGTTTCCCTGGATCCAACCAGGCGACAGACCGGATCGCGACGACGACCCCCGAGCCATCTTCTTGCCCTTCGCCGCCGCCGCCGTCTTCTTCTCGCGCTCCAGGGCCGCGGTCTTCTCCTTCACCATGGCGGCGGAGCTCGAGAGGGATGGGCGAAGGCGTAGGGCGCCGGAAGCGGTGAGGCGGAGAAGTGGAGAGAAAGGGGATCGAATGAGGTGCACTGTGCATTGCTTCGGCCTCGACGCCTTTATGGGGACGCTTCCGAGTGACTGACCCGTGGGCCCGAGAGATCCTGTCGCATCCTGCTACAGACGCTCGCCCGATACATGGTGAAAAAGGCGGCGCGGAAATCGAGGCGCCTCTGTCTATCCATCCTGTTTACTGCGTCATGTTCCGTCCTGCGTGCTTCTCCAAAATTTCGAATCCCGTGAGATCAGGGAACTGCAGAGCAATCAATCGCACCAAAGATTTCACGCTCTAATTCACCCGAAGATTTCCAGCATAATTCACTCGACGATCTCAGAAGCCAGAATCGATCAAGGCGACTGATGCAGGGTTAAAGTTTCAATGTGTTTCCCAGGCCTTGATGAGATGCCTCCGAAGCATAAGATCGAGTCAGAACCAACTTCAACCCTTCTTCACTCGGACCTCAATCCATTCGGGGGCTAATGACGATGACATGTACCTGGGGTAGGGTCTTAGGCCTGACCTAGACGCCCTACCCAAGGACACTACCCTAGAGTCAAGGACATTCAAAGTACAACAGAAGATACCGACTGAAATCACCTTGGAGTGCAATCCACTCGACCAGCTATCCCACTCGGATACCCCAATTCCACTCTACCATACGAAGAATCACTCGGAATACAGAAGATCTAAAGCCACCCCAGGATGGCAACGGGCAGGCATTCACTCCGTAGTCTTAAAGACCATTAATAGTCATTTATAGCGGGCGTTACCAGTAACGCCCCTGTCTTAACTTACATTGAACCCTGTGTAACCGAGGGCTGGAGGGGCCTGGCGAACTCTCTATAAGCCACCCCCTCCTCTGGCACAGGGGTTCGCACCCCCTGTAACATTCACACATAATCCAGTCGACAAGCCTCCGAGGCACCGAGACGTAGGGCTGTTACCTCCTCCGAGAGGGGCCTGAACTCGTAAACTTGTGTGCATAACCTCGCCGTCGCTAGGACCTTGCCTCCTCCTATGTACCCTGTACAATTACTGTCAGACTCATTCCCATGACACCCTGGGCTCCGTCTGCAAGGAGGATGTCTCCAGCCCCCTCGTGCCTGACGATGCCGGCTACATCGCCTTCCTCACCAAGTTCGTGGAGTGGCTCGAAGGGGGTGTGAAGAAGGTGGGTAAACTCATTGAAGAGGAAAGCCGCGACCTCCTCGCCCAGGCATTGACGCGCGTCCTCAGCCATCTCTTTTGCTCCGACCCCTGCTTCGACTTCAAGGCCGTGGTAGCCCCCGTCCCTGAAGTGATCCGCGATGCCCTCGGGGAATGGGTGGAGGATCACGTGGATCCGATGAGCGCATTGTTCATCCCTGACAGCAGCGAAGACTGGCGCGGAGCCGAGGAAAACAAGGGCAACGATGGCGACGGTAGCTGCGACGCATCTCCTTTGGTCGCCCCTTTTCCTTACCAGTTGATACTCGATTGTGACCCCGTAAGGGCGTGAAGAATGTTTTGCTTGAATTCTTAATGATGTACCAGACATTTGCAACCTCATGGGGCTTGTTTTTCCTTCACGCTTTCTTTCGTGCTCTATGTCGTCGGGACATATCCCCCAGGCGGGACTGGACCATCACTGGTATGCCAGGTCGTGATGCCTGAGCAAGGCCAGGAGGTGAGAGCGTCGGTGATGTGGAGCATCCTATGGTCATCCCCATGGACCTACCATCGTCTCATCAAGTGCCAAGAGGACCAATGAAACGAGCACGAGCTCGAGCTCTCGAGACGAAGGTGACTTCCTTCCTTTGTGATATTCCATATGATCCACTCGAGACATGGTTACTACCTAAGTCCAGATTGTTGTGCATGATCAGGTACCATGAAGGCCCTCTCGAAGATGCACGTGGCGATGGACAAGTCCACAAGTTCACGGAGGAAGAGGAATGACGGAAGGAACCGAAGAAGTCTCCAGGACCCGGACATCCGACCCCCGAAGCATCTACCACAGCCACCGCCCAGCCGAAGCTACAGGGCCCGAACATCCGGCCCAGGCCCCGGACATCCGGCCCGACCCCAGCCCGGACATCTGGCCCCCGCCCGGAAGTCCGGCGTCCATCACAGAACACCACTGAAGCTGGACAACACTAGTCCAGACATCCGGCTCTTCGTGAGCCGCCGAACATCCGGCCTTCGGCCCGAAAATCCGGACACTGCCTATCCAGAGAGCACCGAGACCGGCCTCGACCGCCTGGACATCCGGCACTTCGTGAAGGCCCGGACATCCGGCCCGACGCCCGGACGCCCGGCTCCCCTGTCTATGCACAGTAAAGGGCTGAGGCCCATGTACCCATTCACCCACTTAGACTATATATACTCCTCCTCCTCCCTCTTTCTAGGGTTAGCAAAGGATTAGCTCATTTTAGGAGATAGAGCTTTGCTCATCCACTTGATACCTTCTCCATCGGAGTTCACGACCTCTACGGAGAAGATCCCCCAAGTGGATTCAAGACCCCTCACGGGAAGACCCCTCAAGACCTCCTCACGGAGAAGAACTTGCTACTTGTATCGTCCTTTATTGATCGTGGATCGTGTATCTCTTTGTGTTTCGAGGATCTAGCACATGTGTAATCGAATCTTGTTGGTTTGAGTGATTCCTCTCGTGTTTTCCCTCATGTTTTCCCCTCGTGTTCTTCGCGGGATCCGCTCCAATCATGAAAGATCGGGCATCTAGGGTTCTGCCCTACATCATCTTGGTATCATGAGCCACGTTGGTCATGATTTTGGAGCCTCCCCTCTTTGTTTTCTAGCCTAATTTTGTTGATTTTGCCCCAAATTAAAAAATCCCCACAAAAATAGCCCTCCCAATTTTTTTTGTGAATTGTTGGTGTGATGAAGTTTTGTTGGATTTGATCCGTGGATTTGATTTGTTACTCGTAGATCTAGCTTCCCCTAACTTTTCTCTAAAATCCATCCACAAAATTCCTCGAATTTTGCCCCTCAATTTTTCTTTCCACGAGATCCGCCGAGTTCTTCACGGAGCAGGAGCCCCGGACATCCTGCCCGCAAGCTCGGACATCCGGCCCCTGGCAGCAACAGCCCCATCCACTGCTCCGTTTTCCACCTAACTCTCGCCAATTTTGACCGGGCATACCACCATCACTTCCACATACCACCACCGCTTTCCGCAACCACCATCGCTTACCCGCTACCAACCCCGACAAATTTTGACACATGTGCTTTGAGAATTTGAGTTGCGGTTTCCCATTTCCTAACGTGTTTCGGCTACTTAGGGACGGTTCAACAACGACATCACCGCCGCTCATCTTCATCATCGACATCGACCATTTCATCATTTTCACACCTTCACCGTAAGCAAGAACGGTAACCTCTATATAATCTTGGTATCTTGCTATCACATCATTGTACATTCTTGCCATTGCATTGATAACCTCATAGCCTTCCTTTTGCGTCACTTACCCATCGAGACTAGGCTTCGAGTATTGCTGGTAATGTTACTTGTGCACATTAGTGATCATTGCATATATCATCATTTTGGTGTCCATATCTTGGTATCATCTCTTGTGCCACAACGTTGTCATAGCATATACGCACTTGCTATCTTGGTTCATGAAGTTTTGCATGGAAAAGAGCTCAAAAGAGAAAGAACCAAACAAGCTTTTAAGCAAAAGAAAAAGCTAGGCAAAGAGCTTTTAAGCAAGAACCATAGCATCATACTACATTAATATTGTCATACTCGATCATCTTGGATCATACTACCGGAACACCATACATATAGCATACTTGGGATAGAAGTCGTTGCATTTTTGCTTAGTAGGTTGTGCACAAGTCTCGTATCCGCCTATTGTGCAATCATGCTAGTGTCTCTCTAGAGTTGTGCAACAAGAGCATTTTCCATGGATTCCACATTTTGAGGTCATTTTGGTTGCACGACCCCATTTATCTTTCCGTGTGTGTGTTATCATGTACCACTACTTGCTATCGGTCTACTTGTTGCATTTGCAAATTTGCGAATCTTTTCAATATTATTGAGTCTCACTAACAATTGCATAAATTTTGTGCCACCATCCTAACCGAGCTCCACCATAAGCTTTCTTTGTGTAGGTGTGAGAGATTGACGAGATACGGTACCAATTGTGCTATTTCCTTGTTACATCATTGAGTGATCTTTGATCCATCCTCAACATCGGTCAAGGTACATTTGGTATTGTTCCTCCTTTCTCCAACTCACACATTTACTTTGAATGATGGATAGGCCAACTACCTCTCCCAACCCACTCTTCATCGAGCAAGACGAGGACCCGAACACCTACGTCACCAAGAACCACCTCTTCGATGCATAACGAGCTTTGCATCAAGAACAACAAGCATTGAGCGACCGAATCGACAACCTCGCCACCGACTTACGACTCTCCGAGCAACATACAAGAGACTACTTCAACAACAAGCTCGACAAACAAAAACAAGAGAACAATACAAGAATGGACGAGATTCGTGCCTTGTTGGTCAACCGCTCTTCTACCACTTCGTCCTATTCAAGACGGAGCTGCTCGAGTCGACACTCCGACGACACCATCTTGGGCTCAAGTACAACGACATCCAACACTCTTCGACAAGCCGCACGCCAAGAACGTAAAGCAAACCGCAATCCTCTACACGGCACTAATCATTAAGAGCAACATCTAGCACAAGAACATCGACACCGTCAAAATGAAGCTACATTTGCGCAAGCACAAGAAAGGCAAGGCCAACGCCAACAAGTGGAAGAGCAAGAACGCCTATTCCAACGAGAGCAAGAGGAAGAGCGAGCGTGCCAACACCAAGACGAACAAGATGCCCAGGCACAACGTCAACAACAACAACGGCGTGAAGCACAAGCTCTTGAGGCACAACGTGCTCTACTCAATACCAATCGTACCATCGCCGACCACAACCGATGTGTTCGAGAAGAAGAAAAAGCACTTTGCAAGAAAGTACAAGAACTCATACATCAAGCATGTTTGCACCGGCAAGTTCCTCAAGCTCCTCCTCAAGCTAGACATGAACAACAAGCTCGACAAGAGCCACAACTTCACCAAGAGCAACAAGACAATGGGAATCCTCTACACCTACAGCAACTTGAAGTTGACAACCCTCCACATCAAGGGCGCCATCACCCTCGACCCCAACACAATGAAGAGCAACGCTATGGCAAACTCAAGTTCACCATGCCCAAGTTCACTGGAAGCAATGATCCCGAAGAGTACCTTTCATGGGAATTGAAGGTTGACAAGATCTTTCGTTTGCACAACTATGAGAAAGAGAAGAAGATCACCATGGCATCCCTTGAGTTCCAAGACTATGTCCTCATTTGGTGGGAGCAAGTCATTGAGCGCCGCGAAGCAAGAGGTGAACCACCAATCACAACTTGGGATCAAATGAAGGATGTCATGAGAGCACGCTTTGTACCAACATACTACAACCACGACCTCTTCAAGAAATTGCAACTCCTCAAGCTAGGAACAAAGAGCGTTGAAGAGTACTACAAGGAAATGGAGATTGCCATGATATGAACTAATGTCATGGAAGATGATGACCAAACTATGGCACGCTTCTTGAATGGACTCAATCACCCTATCAAAAAAATCGCCGACTTCCAACCATACTCAAACCTCATCGAGCTAGTGCATCAAGCTACTAAAGCGGAGCGACAAGTGCAAGATGACTTCAAGTATGCCAAGTACTCTTCCATGAGATATGGCTCATACAATCAAGCTTCAACGATTACACCGACTCCTACCCCAACCAAACCTTCTACAAGCAACGGCGACAAGTCAAATTACAAGAAAACTTTGACAACCTCAAGTCATCCTCCTACTACAAGCACCTTCAAACCGAGAGCTTCATCATCTACTCCAACCGATGAGACCATCAAGACAAGTTCCATCAAGTGCTTCACTTGCGGCGGCCGAGGCCACAAGTCCTTCGAGTGCACCAACAAGCGCACCATGATCCTCAACGACGACGGAACCTATGACTCCATGAGTGAAGAGGAAATGGAAGCCCTTGAGCAAGTGGCCATGCACCGACAAGTGAATGAAGCTGAAGATGATCAAGTCTTTTGTGACGAAGATTCGAGCCCCGCTCTCGTTGTCTCCAAGGTCTTGACACTTCAACATCACCAAGAGGAAGACCAATGTTGCCACATCTTCCACACCAAGGCGGGCATCAAAGGTCGTGCCGTGAAGGTCATCATCGATGGAGGTAGTTGCCATAACTTGGCAAGTGAAGAACTATGCTCCAAGCTCCAATTGGTCAAGATGAAGCACCCTCGCCCCTACAAGGTCCAATGGTTAAGCGACTCCAGCACTATTCAAGTGGAGCACATGGTGCAAGTTTCCTTCAAGATCGGAGCATATGAAGACACTTTGGTGTGTGATGTTGTTCCTATGTCCGTTTGCCACCTCCTACTTGGACGACCATGGCAATTTGACCGTGGCGTCATCCACAACGGGCGAACAAACCACTATAGCTTCAAGATGAAGGGAAAGGAGTACGTGCTACGACCTATGTCTCCAAGCCAAGTGATCGCCGACAAGCAAGCAACCACACATCATGGAGAGAAAAGTGAGAAAGTGATCCACCCAAAGGGGAGTGAGAGCCACAAGCCCAAAATGAGTGCCTCCACGATGAGCGACAAGAAAAACTTAGTACTATTTGCCACAAAAAGTGAGATGAGAGAAGTGTGTGAGAACCCATCAAGTGTTATGCACTATGTCCTATTGTGCAAGGATGAGGCACCAAAAACTAACACCTCTCACTATCTACCTTTAGTGTTATCTTCTCTATTGCAGGAATTCCAAGATGTATTTCCCGACGAGCTACCTCCGGGACTACCTCCTCTTCGAGGCATCGAACACCGCATCGACCTCATCCCTGGAGCACCTCTTCCTAACAAGGCTCCCTACCGCGTCAACCCCGAGGAAACCAAGGAGATCCAACGGCAAGTACAACAACTCATCGACAATGGCCATGTATGAGAAAGCTTGAGTCCATGTGCCGTACCGATAATCCTTGTTCCCAAGAAAGATGGCTATTTTCTCTAAAATTGATCTTAAAAGTGGCTATTACCAAATCCGCATACAAGAAGGTGATGAATGGAAAACCGCATTTAAGACCAAATTTGGCTTATATGAATGGCTTGTTATGCCAATGGGCTTATCCGAAGCACCCGGTACCTTCATGCGAGTCATGCTTTTTGTTCTTCGCCCCTACATTGGCGTATTTGTTGTGGTCTATTTTGACGATATTATTGTCTTTAGCAAATCTCTCAAAGCTCATGTCACCCATCTTAGAACCGTTTTGCAAACTCTTAGAAAAGAGCGCCTTTATGCTAATATGGACAAATGCCTTTTTGGTGTTGATAAGCTCACTTTCTTGGGTTTTGTAGTATCTTCTAAGGGTGTGCATGTAGATGAATCTAAGATCAATGCTATTAAAACTTGGCCACAACCAACCAACTTGCAACAAGTGTGTAGTTTCCTTGGCTTAGCCGGTTTCTATCGTAGATTCATTAAGGATTTTAGCACCATTGCATCTCCTTTACATGCTTTGAGTAAGAAGAATGCACCTTTTATTTGGGGACCATCCCAAGATACCGCATTTAATGAGCTTAAGAATTTGCTTACACATGCTCCCGTGCTTGCATTACCCAACTTTGACAAAACTTTTGAAGTTCATTGCGATGCTAGCGGTAATGGCATAGGAGGTGTGTTAATGCAAGAGAAGCACCCAATTGCTTACTTTAGTGAGAAACTTTCCGGAGCGCAACTCAATTATCCCATCTATGACAAAGATCTATTGCTTTAGAGCGAGTTTTGCGTGAGTGGGAACATTATCTTCACCCTCATGAATTTGTCATTCATACCGACCATGAAAAGCTTAAGTACCTTTAGGGTCAAACTAAGTTGAACAAGCGTCATGCTAAGTGGAGTGAGTTCATTGAGTCATTTCCCTATGTCATTAAATACATTGAAGGCAAAGAAAATGTTGCGGTGGATGCTCTTTCCCGCAAATGCATGCTTGTTACCAAACTTGAATTGAATGTCATTGGCTTTGAGCACATAAATGACTTGTATGCGCATGATCCTACTTTTGCTATACCTTATACCAAATGTTTGACGCATACATCTTGGGAACACTATTACATCAAAGATGATTATCTTATGAGAGCTAACAAATTATGTATCCCCGAGTCTTCTCTTCGTTTGTTACTTTTGCAAGAGGCTCATGGAGGAGGACTAATGGGACACTTTGGACACGACAAGACCTTTGCCACGCTCTCCAAGAACTACTTTTGGCCCAAGATGTTCCGCGACATCTCACGCTTCACCAACCGGTGCTCTACATGTTGCAAAGCTAAGTCTAAAGCTCAATCCCATGGTCTCTATATGCCACTTCCTATTCCGTATCACCCATGGGAAGATATTAGTATGGACTTTGTGTTTGGTTTGCCTACAACTCAAAATGGCAAAGATTTCTTGTTTGTTGTTGTGGACCGATTCTCTAAGATGGCTCATTTCATCCCATGCAACAAGATAGACGATGCTTCACATGTTGCAAATCTTTTTTGTAGATAAATCTTGCGCCTCCATGGAGTGCCAAAGACGATTGTCTCAGACCGCGACATCAAGTTCCTAAGCTCTTTTGGAAGACTCTATGCGCCAAGCTCAGAATCAAGCTTTTGTTGTCTTCGGCATACCATCCTCAAACCGACGGTCAAACGGTGGTCACGAACCGGACGCTCTCCACTCTACTATGAGTATTGATCAAGAAGAACATCAAGGAGTGGGAGGAGTGTCTACCCATCACCGAGTATGCCTACAACCGTGCAAGACATTCGACTACCGGCAAGTCCCCCTTCGAGGTCGTCTACGGTTTCAACCCGTTGTCCCCATTGGACATTCTTCCTCTAACTCTACAAGAGCACATCAACATGGATGCGAGTGCATGAGTAAACTACCTCAAGAAGATGCATGAAGATACAAGGCACACCATCGAGCGCCAAGTACAATGACTCGCGACCAAGCTCAACATCAACAAGCAACCCATGATATTCAACATTGGAGATCTTGTATGGCTACACCTTCGCAAGGAACGCTTCCCCAATGAATGCAAGTCCAAGCTACGACCACGAGCCGATGGACCCTTCAAGGTGCTCGAGCACTACAACAACAATGCTTACAAGATCGACTTACCACGCGACAAGTACTTCGCGAGCGATATCTTCAACATCAAAGATCTCTCTCCCTACCATGGTGATGAGGATTTCGATCCGAGGTCGGATCTTTCCCAAGGGGGGGGGGGGAGATGATGCAGAGCATCCTATGGTCATCCCCATGGACCTACCATCGTCTCATCAAGTGCCAAGAGGACCAATGACACGAGCACAAGCTAGAGCTCTCGAGACCGAGGTGACTTCCTTCCTTAGTGATATTCCATATGATCCACTCGAGACATGGTAGTACTACCCAAGTCCAGAATGTTGTGCATGATCAGGTACCAAGAAGGCCCTCTCGAAGATGCACATGGAGATGGACAAGTCCCCAAGTTCACGGATGAAGAGGAACGACAGAAGGAACCGGAGAAGTCTCCAGGACCCAGACATCTGGCCGCAAGCTCCGGACATCCAGCCCCTGGAGCATCTACCACAGCCACCGCCCAGCCGAAGCTACATGGCTCAGACATCCGGCCCAGACCCCAGACATCCGGCCCGACCCTAGCCTGGACATCCGGCCCCTGCCCGGAAATCCGGCGTCCATCACAAAACACCACCGAAGCTGGACAACACCAGTCCGGACATCTGGCTCTTCGTGAGCCGTCGGACATCCAGCCTCCGGCCTGGAAATCCGGACACTGCCTATCCAGAGAGCACCGAGACCGGCCCTGACCGCTCGGACATCCGGCGCCAGCCCGGACGTCCGGCCGGACGCCTGGACGTCCGGCCCGACGCCCAAACGTCCGGCTCCCCTGTCTGCGCATTGTAAAGGGCCGAGGCCCATGTACCCATTCGCCCACTTAGACTATATATACTCCTCCTCCTCCTCCCTCTTTCTAGGGTTAGCAAAGGATTAGCTCATTTTAGGAGATAGAGCTTTGCTCATCCACTTGATACCTTCTCCATCGGAGTTCACGACCTCTACGGAGAAGATCCCCCAAGTGGATTCAAGACCCCTCACGGGAAGACCCCACAAGACCTCCTCACGGAGAAGAACTTGCTACTTGTATCGTCCTTTGTTGATCGTGGATCGTGTATCTCTTTGTGTTTCGAGGATCTAGCACATATGTAATCGAATCTTGTTGGTTTGAGTGATTCCTCTCATGTTCTCCCTCATGTTTTCCCTTCGTGTTCTTCGTGTTCTTCGCGGGATCCACTCCAATCATGAAAGATCGGGCATTTAGGGTTCTACCCTACATCAGTCAGGGCTAGAGAGTGCCCCTGAAGCGAAATGCTCGGGGGTTACCCTTTGATCGTGAACATCTCGCGCATGTGCGAGGCTTCGCATACGTGGTTCTGCCTCGGGGAAGCAGCCTGTGCTTGTTGGCTCGCTCATGTGCATCGCGCGAGGACGTTAGATGCCAAGGCCTTGGTGGGGTGGCGCATGCGGTAGTAGGCCTGCGATCCAGAGCCCGGCTGCTTGGGTTTTTAATGCTACTGGGACTGATCCAAGCGTAGGCACCATGCCCAGCCCCCGCTCGCGTGAGGCTCATGAGGGAGACCCCGAGCGCGCACAATCCTTTACTTAAAGAAGACCAATTGCAAGAAAACACTGCAAGGAAGACCACACTCTTTAATTAGAGAAGACCCAAAAACCGAAGTCTTTACAGAAAGAAGACGCAAGAACTAAAGTCTTTACTTAGAGAAGACACAAATTTGTTTACAAGCAGAAAAGAAAACGGCTACCACGTCCGGCACCTTTATCAATCGTTCCGCCAGCGTGGAGCATGGGGCTTCCACTTGGGCGTGGGCATGATCGATGTTCGATCCTTCCGCCAGCGCGGAGCATGGGGCTTCCACTTGGGCATGGGTGGGAGCTCCAGCGAGGCCATGGGGTGGCGCACCGGGAGGCTCCGGGGCATGTACAACCCCACCTCATTCTTATGTGAGAGGGTCATGGGTAGAACTTGTGGAGGTGCTGGATGTTCCAGGTGTTCTGGATAGGAACTCCACCCTCCGTCTCCAGGCGTGCAGCGCCTGGCCTGAAGACATGGGCGACCCTGAAAGGGCCTTCCCACATGGGCGAGAGCTTGTGGAGGCCCTCCCTGGAGAGGATCTTCCGTAGGACGAGGTCCCTGATCTCGAGAGTGCGAGGGCGGATGTTGAGGCTGTGGTGGCGCTGCAAGGCCTGCTGGTATCTCGCGGCGTGCAGGGCGGCGGGCCTCCTAAAGGAGCATAAGATCGGCCTACCGTGAGTTGTTCTGGCGCGCCTCGTCAAATGCCAGGACTCGCGGGGAACCATGCTTAAGCTCTGAGGGGAGGACCGCCATGGCCCTGTAGATGAGGAAGAAGGGTGTCTCGCCGGTGGACTTGGTCGTGGTGGTGCAGATGGACCGCAGCACAAACTGTAGCTCATCTAGCCAGCCCTTGCCATAAGCCTCAAGCTTCTTCTTGAAGCTCCTAGTCTTGAGGCCCTTGAGGACATCAGCGTTGGCGCGCTCGGCTTGGCCGTTGCTTCGTGGGTGCGCCACAGAAGTGTAGCATATCTGCGTTCCAAGGTTAGCACAGTATGACCTGAAGAGGCGGCTCGTAAACTGGGAGCCGTTGTCGGTGATGATACGGTTGGGGACACCAAATCAGCTCACGAGGCCCTTGATGAACTTGACAGCCGAGCCCGCCGGGATGGTGGTCACAGGCTCTACCTTCACCCACTTGGTGAACTTGTCGATGGCGACGTAGAGGTAGAGGTAACCGCCAGCTGCGCAGCGGAATGGGCCCAGTATGTCCAGCCCCCACACCGCGAAGGGCCACGAAAGTGGGATTGTCTGAAGTCCTTGCGTGGCCTAATGGATTTGCTTGGCATGGAACTGGCACGCTTCGCAGGACTGGACCAGCTCGGCGGCATCGCCGAGCGCCGTGGGCCAGTAGAACCCGCTGTGGAACACCTTACCCGTGAGGGTGTGCGGCCAGAAGTGGTGCCCGTAGTTTCCCCCATGGATGTCAGCTAGTAACTCGCGCCCTTGCTCCTCTAAAATGCGCCGCAGCGAGACGCCATTAGGGCGCTTGCGGTACAACTCGTCGTCTCGTAAGCAGCAAGTGGTGGCTTGCTGGGCCACACGCTCTGCTTCTGCATCTTCTTCCGGGAGGGTGCCGTGGAGCAGGTAAGCCTTGAACTACGTGACCCAGCTATCCTCCTGAGGCTCCAGCGCCAACAGTAGGCGGATCCCAGAGGTTGGGCCACAGTCGAGAGAGCTCGTGGATGGCATGGGGGGAAGCTCCTTGAGGAGCAGCATTGCGCCAATGGCGGGGGGCGCGGCTGATCGGCTGAAGAGCCTCTCTTCGAAGACGCCAGGGCTTTGGGGCTCGTGGCGGTATGCTCGCTTGGCGATCGTCGGCTTCCTTGTTGACGCCGCGCGGAATGTACTACAACTCTAAACCTAGAAAACGCTTCTCGAGCTTACATACCTCGTCTAGATAGGCCGCCATGTGCTTGTCTTTTGGCTTGTACTTTTTATTGGAGAAGTTGACGAGAAGCTGAGAATCGCCCTTGATGGTGAGGCGCTTGACTCCCAAGGTTGCGGTGCCCTTGAGGCCGGTGATCAGGCCCTCATACTCTGTGATATTGTTGGAGACCTTCTTGCCATGCTAAAAGCATAGCTGGATGGTGTAGTAAAGTTTGTCCTCCACTTGGTAAACAAGCATGACCCGAGCCCCCGCGCCCTGCATGGAGAAAGCGCCATCAAAGTGCATGATCCACACGGCAAGCACCTCATCTCCAGGCAAGAGGGACCTGTCCTCACGGGGCTCCTCCTCGTAGGTGTTTGTCCATTTCGTCATGAAATCGGCGAGAGCCGCTCCCTTGATGACTCGGGTGGTGCAGAACTCCAGCTGGAATGCCTGCAGCTCGATGCTCCATTCAGCGACGCGCCCTACGGCATTATGACTATGCAACACTTTCTCCAGGGGGTACGCGGAGACGACCTTGATGGGATGGCCCTGAAAGTAGTGGCGCAGATTCCTGGAGGCAACCCGAAGCACAAAGATGAGCATCTGTTGCATAGGGTAGCACACGCGCATACCTCAGCACCGTGCTCACGAAGTACATGGGGTGCTCGACGAGGCGCGTGGCCTCTGTGGGGGCTTGCTCCTGAAGGGATGCGCGTGGCTCTGGGGGGGCGACGTGAGGCACAAAGGGCTCACAAGGCTCTGGCAGCTCGCGAGGCCTGGAAGGTCCTGGGTCCTCGGAGGGCTCATGAGTCTTCGAAAGCTTTTCCTTGGCGCCGACGTGCTCTTCCCACACCACCACGAGCGCGGTGCTGGCCATATGCGGGGTGGCCGCCAGGTATAGGACCAAGGGCTCGCAAAAATGTGACACCACCATGATGGGCGGGCTTGTGAGGTACCTCTTGAGGTCTTTGAAAGCCGCATCTGCTTCAGGGGTCCAGTCAAAGGAGCCTGTCCTCTTCATTAGTTTGAAGAACAGTAAGGTATACTCGCCAAGCTTGGATATGAAGCGCCCAGGGAGGCCACGCACCCCGCCAGTCATTGCATTTCCTTGAGGGTTCGGGGGGGCATCTTCTCGATGGCCTTGATCTTTTCGGGGTTGGCCTCAATACACCGGGGGAGACAAGGAAGCCAAGGAGCTTGCCAGAGGGGACTCCAAAGACACACTTGTCGGGGTTGAGCTTCAGGTTGACCTCGCGTAGATTTGTGAACATTTCTTCCAGGTCCTTGATTAGTGTTCTGGCTTCACACGATTTGACCATGATGTCATCGACGTAAGTCTCCATGTTTCTTCCTAGTTGTGGCCCCAACATCATGCGCATCAGCCGCTGAAAGGTAGCACTGGCGCTCCTCAAGCCGAATGGCATGCAGGTGTAGCAGAACACGCCACACGGGGAGATGAAGGCCGTTTTCTCCACATCTTCTGCCGCCATCTTAATCTGGTGGTAGCCCGAGAAGGCGTCCAGGAAGCACAGTAGGTCACACTCAGCGGTGGAGTCCATGATCTGGTTGATGCACGGGAGCGGGAAAGGGTCCTGGGGATAGGCCTTGTTGAGGCTCGTGAAGTCGACGCACATGTGCTCCTTTCCGCCTTTTTTGGGGACGATGACCGGGTTGGCCAGCCACTCGGGATGGCACACCTCTCGAATGACCCCAGCTTCTACACCTCTTGGACGATGAATGCCTGCTTCTCCAGCGCTTGGCGCCGCGCCTTCTGCTTGACGGGACAAGCATTGGGACACACCGCCAAATGGTGTTCGATCACTTCCCTCGAGACGCCGGACAGATCAGACGCCTTCCAGGCAGACACATCCTTGTTCACCCAGAGGAAAGCGATGAGTGCACCTTCCTACTCAGGGGAAAGACCGGGGCTGATGGTGAAGGTAGGACCCATGCCACTGCCGTCAACCGATACCTTCTTTGTTTCGGCGCGGTCCTAAGAGAACAACTGTTTCTTTCTTGCAGGAGCGACCTCCAGAGACTCGGCCCCGTCTTTGGCGCCTAGGCGCGAAGCTGCTGTGGCCTTGTATGCGCGCTTGAGGGCTCGGACCGCATCCTCCTTGCTTCTGACGACAGTAATGACGCCGCTGCTGCTGGGCATCTTGATGACGTTGTAGCCGGGGTGGGTTGTCGCCATGAACTTGGCGAGTGCGGGTACCCCAGGATGGCGTTGAACGGGAGGCTGATGTGGGCCACGTTGAAGTCAATGAGCTCAGTGCGGTAGTTGTCACGGGTGCTAAAGGTGACGGGGAGGCACACCTGCCCCAGGGGGGTGGTGGAGCCGTCTGTCACCCCGGAGAAGGATCGCGTTAGTGCCAGCTGATCCCAGGGCACCTAGAGCATTTCGAAGGTCTCAATGGAGATCACATTGAGGCCCGCACCTTCGTCGATGAGGGTCTTGGTGATTGCGACGTTGCTGATGGTGGGCGTGCACAACATGGGGAGCGCACCGGTGGCGACTGCGAACTTGGGGTGGTCTCGGGAATCGAAAGTGATGACGCACTCAGGCCGCACGCGAGGCCATGAAGCCTCGGCATGGGGCCGCGCATCGTTTGCCCTGCGAAAGAGCTGCTTGGAGTGGAGATTGGATGCGGGCACCTGGGACCCGCCGAGGATGCACGCAAGTGCGTGGGGCCCGTGCAGCGCGAAGCACGCAGCGAATCGGTTGTGGAGCTCGCCCTAGGAGGAGACCGAAGCTTCAGGAAGGCTGAGGAGCTAGGAACACAGGGCACCCATGAGGGCCAGGGGGAAGCAGTTCACCATGGCCTTGTCGCCGCAGCCCGCCGCCAGGATGCTTTGGGTATAGAGCAAGAGAAACTCCTCGGGGTCGGCCACACCATCGTAGCATGGGGGCAGCACCAGTTTGAACCTCACCGGCCAATTCACTTGGTGCAGGCTGACGGTGAAAGCCGGGCAGCCCGCGGCGCTCAAGGCAGCGGCGGGTGCGGGCTCGGGAGAGTGGCGATGGCTGCCGCTTCCAGCGAGCGCCGCCCGAGCGATGCGAGCCGCCTCGCGCTCGGTGTGAACTTGGCGAGCATCGGCCATGGAGACGGTGGACCAGGAACTGGAGCGAAGTGGAAGAACTTCGTCACACCCCTACCTGGCGCGCCAAAATGCCGGACTCGGTGCTCCGGGGACCAAAGTAACGTTCGAACTCTGGGGTGTGCTCATAGGACCTCGCCAAGCTCCAACTCGCTGCTCACAACCTCACGGCGATGCTCCGGAGTGCTCGAGCGAGAGGGAGGACCAACAACATACACGACCGTTTATCCAGGTTCGGGCCACCTTGCGGTGTAAGACCCTACTCCTGCTTTGTTGATGGATTGCCTCGCGAGGGAGGATGAATATGAGAGTACAAGGGAGAGTGAGGCCTCGGGATCATTCAATCTCCAGGGCTCGGATGGCTCGAGGAATGGATCCTCTCTACAGTGGTGCATGGCCTATACTTATACTGGCCTCGGTCCTCTTCCCCCGAACACTCTAGGCGGGAAGGGTTGCCACAACGGCCAATTTTGAAGGGGAACAGGAGTACAACTTATCCTGACTAAAGGTGGTCTTCAGCTACCAAAGCTTCCTGTCATGACACACTGGTGAGCTCGGTGATGACCTCCATCCTAGCGAGCCCGCTGTCTTGGTCTTCTCGCACCAAAGTGGCTACCTTTGGGGATTGCTTTGGGAATTGATGCGCCATCCATGCAACCTTAGCACAAAAGAGGAAAACCTCCTCATCCGCCCCTGCTGGGCCCCTATGGCTCCGCTCGTCATCACGCGCGTCACCCACGTGGAGGCGCAGGGCCGCGTGATTCCTCCATCCGATCCTTGGTCTGCACGCCTCTGTGAGGGGCCTCGGGAGGCAACCTCGGGAAGCCGCCTCGCGAGGCTGCCGATGATGCTTAATGGTGCACGCCTCGCGAGTAGGGGGTCCTCACGAGGGCTTTGCTCATGAAGTCTGAGGTGGGCAAGCTTGGGCCCCCTGCTGGCGCCGCACCCTAGGCCGCAGGCAGACGGTCCTGGGTACCCCCAGTCCCATGGGCCCGACAGCAGCATATACGTCAAAGGGGATTTTTGTTCTTTCGATTACTATCATATTTCCATGACATCATGGTTACACTATCTATTTAATTATAAATTTTTGTCCTTTGATTTCCACTGTTGAACTATTCTTTCAATTACTCCCATATTTGCATGTTACCATATTCTTTAACAATCTTACCATTTTCTGCAGTACGTCTCTTGCTTTGCAACAACATCTTTAGTACACAATCTTGCCCTTTACATAATTGAAGACTGCAGGGATGTCATATTGAACACAAACCATGGATTTACAATCTATGCTTCTATAAGACTTGATGAACATGGTCACTCCTATTGTGGCATGGGGCTTTGGACAGAAATTTGTAAGTTATATGTAGTGAAAGCTGGCACTAAAATTGCACTGCACATAAAAGAACCTGGTCATGAGATATATGCTAACTTCCCCGACGATATCATCCATCCAGACTTTGTTCGAAGTACATGTTCTTTTCAAGTATCTGCATGTTGACTTACCTAGCAATATCAAAGGAATTGTGTAGTATTTAAGCAAGCAATTGTTATTCCATTTTCTTACTCTCTTCCTACCTAGTAACTTCTAGTTACCAATACACATTTCTTTTGCCCTATTTAACTAAATATTCCCGATGCTCCCACTTGTATCAGAAAGCGCCACCGACGAGGAGACTCTGGAGGTGGAGGATGAGGCTGCCAACAAGCGGAGGCGGGTCGAGCAAGAACCACAAGCGACTCCGGCAGGCCTAGACTTCATCAGCAGCCTCCCAGATGATATGTTGATAGTCATCATATCCCTCCTCCCAATCAAATATGGGGCACGGACAATCGTCCTTTCCTGGCGGTGGTGCCCCCTATGGAACTCCACCCCTCTCGACCTCATCGACGCCCACAAGCTCTGCCATGGCTATCACAAAAGCTTGGACGCATTGTCCCAGATCCTCGGCAGGCACCATGGCCCAACCAGAGTCCTTCTCACGGGCAAGTTCCATTCGAACGGTAAGGATTAAGCCAAGCTTGACGAGTGGTTCCAATCCCCCACCCTAGATCAGCTCGAGGAGCTCAGTATTAATGATAGGCATAGGCGCTCGCTGCCAACGTCCGCGCCCACGCTACGCCTTGCCAGGTTCATGAACTGCCATTTCCCCCCATTAATGACGCGCCCACTCTTTTTCTACCACGACCGAAGCACCTTGAGATCATCGCCATCTACATCCCAAACAATGACATGGAGCGCCTGCTCTGCTGCTGTACTGCACTCGAGTACCTTCGTCTTTAGGCGATCAATGGGTTGAGTAGCTTCCACATCACCTCCATGACTCTCCAGACTATTTATGTGTGTTGCTAGTGCTGCAACAAGAGATCACATAAGGTGTATCATAGTATGGTCATTAAGGACACACCTTCACTTGAGAGATTACTTGTAGTTGATCAACAAGGTCCAACAAGAATCAATGTCATTTCTGCGCCGAAATTGACAGTGGTGGGCTATTCGTCTATCAAATACTCCGAACTTGTTATTGGATCCACACTCGTTCAGGTACAACAGCCACCTTCTTCCTCTCCTTCTTGAAATTAACATTATTTCTAATTTTGAAGATGTATGTTCATCTGTCATCTAGAAAATGATTCCAACAAGCTTGAGCCCAAATCTCCACGCAGTGAAGGTCTTGGCACTAGAATCTATTGGTCCCAACGTGGACCAAGTTGTCAGTTTCCTGAGATGCTTTCCGTGCCTGGAGAAGCTATATATCGAGGTGATGCTCCTTTCCTGTTAAATGTTAACCATAAGGGAGTTCAATTTTTGGTACCTTTTCCCAAGTTTATGATGACAATGTACTATGATTTCTGAAGGAATTTTCGAGGATTCCAGTACATACATGTTTTCCCCCCATATTGGTTGCTTGATTCATATGGTTACAAACCATAAGCATTTCTCCTTTGGATTCATCTCTACTAGTTTTCATAGGGAAATTTCCATCCATTCCAACCTCTTATGAAGAAGCCTACATTTTTCTAGATTGTAATCAAATGCCCATGTTAATCATGTAGGATCAAAGATGGCACATCACTCTATTAGTGTATTTTAGAAATCCTGCAAACCAAATAGGCCTGTAGTAGTGTTCAAAACTGCATGTAGGCACTAATACAGTCTCTTTAGCAGATAAGATTAGGCTCGGTGGTGGATAATGTGATACAATATAACAATCACATCGAATGCCTTGACCAGCATATCTCAGAAATTACTTTGAACTCCTACCGAGGTATCTTACCAGATATTATATTCGCCAGGTTCTTTGTTGGCAAAGCAAGGGTGCTAAAGGTAATGAGGTTTGCCCTACATTTATTTCGCAAAAATGAATGGTTTGTTGATCAGCACCAGCGGTTGCGGCAGAATGAAAAAGGCTCTGAAGAAGCTAAATTTCATTTTGGAACTTCAGTTGACAAAGTAATCGAAAGTCATTATGTCAAGCCCATACATGGCTTGTGAGTGGCTCATCCCTTTGAAGAAATGATGAGGTTTCGAAACAAGCCTTACAAGTGGTGATATCCATTTGAACCTCTCTTATGTCCATGTTCAGCTGATCAGCGCGGGCGTCTGCAGCTACACGAGCTGAATTTCATTTCCAATATCAGTTTGAATGTTGTAATCTTCGAATTTGAGCCATATAACTCTGGAATTTGAACCTTGTAATATTTTGGGCTTTTGTGGTACAATCGTTGAAATGGCATCGTATGAGACTTGTATAATGGTAGTACTATTTTGACCATAATATGCAATGGACTTAGATTTTATTTACCATTCTCGAATGTGTTTCCCCTGTCGACACTACAAAAAAAACACTTTCGTGATGATACGTGTTTGTCACAGTAGGTCACGTTTTCTGTCATGCATGTACATCCATGACGATTTTATGACAACATAGTCATAGCTGTGCTGTCGTAGAAGTGTTCCATGACAAAACTCAAATTATCATCACGGAAGTATCCACTTCCATGATGATAAATGGTGCGTCATGTAAGTGCTTTTGTCAATGGTAACCGACATGTGGCATCCACTGTAACGGGTCGCTGTTAAGCTATCAGGTCAGGTTTTTGATCCGATAACCCATTGACAGCCATGACCAATGGCGATTTTCCACGTGTAAAATTCTCATTGGCCGAAGGAACCACATGTCAGCTCCGCGTTGGGACAGATGTCGACCGTCCAATGGACAGGAGGCGCCTATGATTCGAAGACACGTGGCACGGCCCAACAATGGCCCATTTAGGTTAAAAACACCGGCCTGTTTGACTTTGTCAAAAGTTAACGAGCCGGCCCATCGAAAGCCTTTTAACTGCCTGTGCGTGTATAGCCCATTCACGGTCCATAAACTCATGGCCTGTTATGGCCTTTTCGAATTTGGCCCATTAGCGTCATGTGGGCAGTCCAATATAATTCAAGCCCATTGTCACTTTTAGCCCATGTATGGCCCGTGACATCTTTCGGCCCGTATAAGGCCTTTTGTTTCTTTGGGCCCTTTAATGGGCCATGGTTACTCTGGCCCATAATAAACAGTAAATTGCTTTATACCCATTAACGGCCCATGATTCAGTTGGGCCGTGCAGGGATAGGAAATGCATAGGAATAGGATAGGAATGCACGTGCAAAACAGAGAATTTAAGAACACATGATTTTTGTCAATCTGGGTGTTTGGTTCACATGAATTGGAAGATCACAGGAATGCAAAGAAGCATGGTGAAATTAAGTCAAACCACAAGAAAATATACAGTTATAATGCTATTATGCTACTATCACCTAGTCTTGTTCTTCATGAATAGGAATTTGAAAAGGAGGGCCAAGTGGAAATTAAAATTCCTACGGTTTTTATTTGAAAGAGACACTAAAGGAATAAATCCTACAATTTTCCTTCACTCCACTCCATTGAACCAAATGCATGATTAGTAATACCATAGGAAACTTTCCAATTCCTATGTTTTCCTTCACTTTTCCATTCAACCACTGGCGATTCTAGTAGGCAGGCTTGAACAGGCAAAAGCCTACACTCCAAAAATGTTTTTGTGCTATTTTGGACCCAGGCCACTGCCCTACTAGCTCAACTCCCAGGCCCATCTACACATGTATAGATCCAACACCTAGAAACAAATAATGATGGATTTCGAGAGAGTCCATCACGGATAGCTAACTTGCCTATTACCTCACTGCTTGTCATATAGGAGAAACTAAACATATTTCACATTACTACGCGTGCTCAGTGGATAATATATATAACATGTAGAGTAAAAAAGTGATGCAACAAGTGTACAACCTCTTTGGCGAAGCCATGTCGATCTCAACATCATTGGGTTGGTCCTTGAGGATGTTGTGGCTGATGTGGCTGTCGGAGGAGGGGAACAAGATCTTAGACATCTGGAGATGGAGCCGAGGGTACTGCTCCGCTGTGATAGAGGGTTTCATAGTTGGAGCAGCTCTGGTGAGGTGTACGACGGCGAGGCTAAAGCACGACAAGAGAGACAACATTAACCTGAAGTGGTATTCTAATAGCATCTCCAATACATGATGTAAAATACATCACCAAAAAGTGCTAGATGTAAAATACATCAGCTTCTCATCTCTAAACTTAACTGTCAAAACTGAATTTAACTGCCGAAAGTGAATTTTACTATCGAAACTGAACTTTGCTGTCGAAACTGAATTTTACTGTCGAAACTGAACGCACTAGTAGCAGAAAAGTAGTGCACTAATAGTTTTGGCCGCTCGAGCACTAGTGGCAGAGTAGCAGTGATCTAAATTGGTAGCCGCTCCAGCAGGGAACATACTACCAGAGAGCAGTCGGGGCCGCTGGTCATGCAGCAGCAGCGCATGTGAGAGCCGGGGCAGCTGGTCGTGTAGCAGCATCTCGGGTAGCATCAACAGGAGCTTGAGTGAGAGCTAGAGCTGCTGCTTGTGCTGCAGTAGCACGACAAAGAGTAGAGCAGCAGCGCAAACAAGAGCAAGAGCAGCAGCACAAGCAATAGCAAGAGCAGACCAGGAAGGGGACCGAGAGCAAGAGTAGAGCAGCAACGCGAGTGAGAACCGAAGCAGCAGCAGAGCCAGTGAGAGCTAGAGCAGCAACAGCAGCTCCTACTGATGTCGACGCCGCCGTCGAGGGAGCGACACTGTGGAGGAAGTGGCCAGCGCCGCCGCCGTAGATGGAGCCACACCATGGTGGCTTGGGACCTAGCGCCGACAGCACCGTGAGATCGAATCAAGAAGAAAATGCAGCGATTAGTGTAGAATCTCTTTTGTGGCGCCGATTAGGCCTCAGCTTCATCCGAGGAATTGGTGATGGTGCTGCTCTTTCGGTGGTGCAGGTGAAGACGATGATGTGGAAATGGAGGTGGCGCGATAGATGAGGCGAATGTCAGGGCAGCTCCTTGGAGGTGGAGGACGGGGTGGCTGAATCGGCGGGGTGACGAGATCAACGACGGATCCTCATCCGGTGCGGTGGATGAGGGACATCGAGCTGTTGCTGTGGACAGTGTCGTTGGGGAAGAGGCCAAGGCTGGGCGGCAGTCGGGTGGCAAACGGAGGAGGGTGTGGAGCTTCGCGGGTTTTGGCGGCCTCAGTGTATGAATGGGGGGGGGAGGGGATTGGAGGGGGGAACCATGGCTTAGGTACTTACTTTTTCAAAATGTGGGGTAAGTTATGAAAGTAACCCCACCGATTTGAACTAAGCGGTTCTGTCGGTTCAGGGGTATAACGGGAATTTTGTAGGAGGTGGGAGTTTTCACGCGCGTTGTAATTTTGGGATAGCAAGGCACGGGTTGAGGTGGAGGGAGTTCTCGGAGCACAACAAGACAAGGAGATATCTTAAAATTTCAGGATAACAAGGCACGGGTTGAAATTTCGAGACAAGCCTAATGTGTACTGTACCAAATCAATTCACACTTCCCTTGATGAAAAAACAAAAAAAAAATTGCACCACACAAGAGAGTCTAGTCCCATTTTACTGTATGAGTTACTACATATGCCATTCAGAACTTTGAATCCATGTTATGTTCAGTGAAAATATTTCGCTAGTTGTACAATGCATGTAACCTGCTACTAAAATGAACATTTTAGTGCATTCCAAACGTATATACTACCGCTTCAATATGAACTAATTTGAATTCATTTCTTTATTTGAATAAGATCTACAATCATGATTATTGTCAAGTTAAACCATCGTCTATATATTATCTTCACAACACACCACATGATTACTATCGAGTTAGATATGAACTATGTGTACTATATGAACTCGAACTCGAATTTTTGAGTCCACTTTATGCTGATTGCAAATCATAGTACATTTCAAGCTCTAGCTAGATCTTCATAATCTAAACCATGTCTCATATGTATAATGTGTTTATCACATAATGTATGGTGCCCCGCCCCCTACACCTACAAGTATTTAGCTGTGAGCTGCGAACACCACACATTATCACAAATTCAAATAAAATGTGAGATTGTCTGATATATCGTATGGTTTAGATTGTTCGACATTTAGCTCTGAGTTGGAAATGCCACGCATTATCATATTATAGTATAACATGCCCAAAACCACACCACGTGTATCACCACTATATTCATGCATGCATAGGTTTAGAACACTATGATCTCTTATTCAAATTTATGAATCCACTTATATAACGAATTATGATCTCTGTTAGTCTTTTACACCCACACAATCCTCTTATCTTTGTAGCTAGCACTAACTTTCTCTCGTGCATGTACATGCCCTCCTCGCCCTCCCCCTCCCCCTCCCTCAGCATTCTATCCATCACGCACATTCGTTTATTTTCTTTAGGTCGTTCTCCCACGGTCTCTGCAACTCCTTTCCGACACACACCGATCAATAAACCTCTCTAGCCAGGTCTGCCTACCACATACACATAGACTTTCCATCTCCTCCTTTCCCCATCCATGCCCCATGTCTCTCATACGGTCCCACACACGTGTAAACTCTCGCACCTCTTTTCATTGATCTTGCAATCGCACACTCCTCCCCCTGTCTAGTTGGCCTCTCGCACCACCTCCTAGCTCCATCCCTCTCTCTCTATCGGTCTCTCTGGGCCTTATTTTCCTCTAACAAATGGATGTACACCAACCATCTCCCTCTATACATATAGCTAGCTAGGTCGTGTATAACTCGTTTTCCCCACGCGCTGATCGATCTACCTCATTATATTAGTTATGTCTCTCCCTTCTACCGACACACAACGATTGATCTGCCGATCTAGTTAGGTCTACTTACCAAACACATATGGTTCCCCCTTCATCATCCATGCATGCCTCCCAACACGTCTATCATGCACACGCACACGCACACATGGAAACACATCCCCTCTCTTCTTGATATTGCAGTTGTACCCTCCGTTTCTCTAGTAGGCCTCTCCCACCATGTCCGAGAAGCAACTGCACCACACCCCTTCGGCACTCTATCTCTGTCTCTCTCTCTCTCGCAACCTATTTCCCATTCTACACTTATGTATGGATGTCGATCGACCTTTCTCAAGACATAGCTAGGTGTCTCCTTCTCCACACATATACGAGTCGATCTCCCACTCTAGTTAGGTCTCTACCCCCCACCCCACACACACAGCTAGATCGAGTGCTATAGTCATGTCTCCCAGCCACACACAAACTTGCCCTCTCCCCTCTGACGTTTCGGTAGGTCATTCGCCCTATATCTTTGACGTGCGCACACACAATTTCGCTGGATCTCTTCATCGATCTCGCACCCACACACTTGATCCTCTATTCGATTCTATGGATATCTCACGCAGATGATCCCTCCATCTCTTCTCGTGGATTGTCCCCTCTATATATGATATAGCTAGGCCTCTATTTCACACACATTGCATGCGTCACATTTTTTTGATATATCATCGACACATATTTCCACAAATACACTCACGAAATCACCCCCCCTAAAAAAACACTCATGAATGCACATGCCATCTCTCTCTAGGTTTGTATCTCTCTCAAACACACCCACGTAGGTGGGGTACGTGCACGAATAGAAGAGGTGCACGCACGACGCACGTACTCCCGTATCTTTCCCAACCACACCAGCGCGAGCACACGGTGGAGCTCATTTCTGTACGAAAAGGTAGCCCACGTGATAATTTGACACGTGTAGTGGTTGTCCACTTGATCGAGGATCGTGTACCACACGTGAACAAAGAAAGTGTGACTTGACGCGTTATTTTAAAAAAGGTTTTATTCCTCAATGGCGCACGTACAGAATATAAACCGATTGTTATCGAGAGAAAAAAGAAAATCGCTCCACTATACTATACTATACAATATAGGCAAGACCCTCAATGCTTGCTTGCTGGGGTCGGTCTCTTCTACTCTCTCACACAAGATGGCGGTGGCCACTCTCTCTCTCTCTCTCTCTCTCTCTCTCTCACCGCTGGTTCCTGATCTGTCCGAATCCAGTCCGCCTACGAAAAGGGAGGATGTGCAACGTTGCTCCGGTCACTGGCGTCGACGTAGGAAACCCACTGCCGGCGTGTCCCGATCTGTGGTACCCTTCGTTCTCTCTAAGCAAGCTTCGGCGTGGTAGTGCCTTTGCGCCTTGCTCGCTGCCACAGTATGGGAAAATTCCGCCTGCCGTCGCCGTCCTGGTTACATCCCGATGACCCTCAGGTACAACTTCCTCTGGAACCGGCCTTGCTCCATCGCCCGTCTTCCCACATCGCTGCATGTGGATCTTCTCTAGTTCCGTGCCTAAAATGCACTGTAGCTCGGCCATCGTACTTTCCATGTTTCATCAATAATGCCACTATTATTGCAATCACATTTATTTACTATCCTTGTCAACAGGGATGCTCAGCTCCACTTTAGTGGAACTGCACAAAATGATGGGATGGTGCATGTATCCAACTACTACATGTCTTGGCGTGAATCATTGAGCCGCGTGAAAGTTGCTACCAATATGTCCACCATGGCCAGGAAATGAAAGCATGCTTAGGGACCTGATCGATCATCTTTTTCTTTATTTGTAAACCTTCTCACAACTTTGTCTTAAGTTGTCAAGTAAATATTGGGTCTGCTATGTGAATCATTGATATGCATTATCATGCATGTTAGTTTCCTTTGTATTTGATAGAATGGTGTAACAAGAAAACCTTCAAGGCAAGACACATGAAATAAAAGCTGAAAGCTTCGTAGCATTGTACTAGTATAATTTTATCTCGCTGGGAAATTATATTTACTAGCCCAGTTTATATAAACAAATGCTGAAAGGTTGATAGCATTGCGAGAAACCATTCTAGGAGCATAGAGCTTCCTTTCCTCGACATGTAGGACATCCATCATTCGGGTCAACGTGCCATGCACCAAATCATGAGTGCACAACCGCAAGGAATACTACTATTGAGCCGTCAAATCTCAAAGACACACCTTTCCAATAGTAAGTTGGATGCACGAACAACACATCATTTCACACATCATAGAATCCTCTCGTAATAATTTTCCAAGAAAACACCACACGTGAAGATTGGACGGTACTGTTGCAGCAAGGCATATAACCCTTCTCCGAAACATCAACTATAGCCGTATGGGGATGGTTCCAGAAAATAATATTCCCTCCCTTCCGCTTTATGGGCCTCAATTCCAAATCTAAACCAAGCAATGAACTAGTACTAGTACTAGATAGTGAGTGTTTACTACTGTATCACGTACGTACTAATTGCAATGCATGCATGTGTTAGCAGTACAATGACCACGTATGAATTTGATGGTATGATTTGTGTAAGTTGCATGTCATGTTATTGCTCTAACATGTGGTCAAAGTTAGCCTCGAAAATGCATTGTAGACCCTATATGGCTTGAGGGAGTACATGCATTGCTGAGTTTTCTCTTAATCCTTGCATGCAACGTTTTTATTGAAGCTTGAAATGTGAACATGTGAATGGGAGGGACTACTACAACCCTTCCAAAAGAACTGTAGTACTAATGGTGTCGTACTCCCTCCGTTCACCATCACATGTTCAGTACTTTTGCAAACTATGGTAGTAACAAATTTATTCCACCACTCAGCATCTATTTTGGTTAGAGAGATTCTGCAAAAAAACATATTTAAAATTGAGCCATATAGACCGAAAAGTAGGCACTTATGTACTACTTTTGATGTGTCCCGTCAACTTGCATAACGAGGAGAAGCTTGCTTAGTACGCCCTCTCCCCTGCCCACGGGCGCGGTGGCTGACAGAGTTGCAAGACGAAGAGAAGCTTGCTTACTACGCCTATGCCGTCTCCCTCGCCCACGCGCGTGGTGGCTCGCAGGACGAGGAGAAGATTTTGTTACTCCCTTCGTTAGACATATACTCCTCATCCCTACCTTGGTTAGAGAGATTATCATATTGTTTGAAATATATGTCTTTTAGCAGATTTCAATATGAACAACATACTCCAAGTACTGATGTATATAGACGTATTTTAGAGTGTATGTTCACTCATTTTGCTTCGTATGTAGTCCATATTGAAACGAACATAGTAGTACACACTCTCCCTCACCCCCCGCCCCATGTGGTGGACGTGCAACAATTCATTCTGTGTCAGATTGCCAGAAGCATATACTGTAGTACTACCATCATTGTTCGACTTCCCGAAGAGGCGAAGAGCCAAGCGCAAGGTTAATATTTTTTAGATGCCAAGCACAAGGTTTATAGGAGAACGAGTAGTAGTACTGCATGAGGAAGAAGGCAACAAGAATGTAAGTTTTATGTGACAGTTTCTTCTTACAAGACATGCTAGACCTAGTGGACCTCATTGTTGCAATGGGGGTATCATAAAATTATGTATCATAGATGGCACGATTCAGAGTTGTGGGCAGCAGGAATAATATTTGGAGCTGCTTAGTCTTAAACCCCATGAAGAAGTCCCATCTAAAGGAATAGCCATAGAGCCAGCCCTATTGTATCAGTGAGTGATATTTCTACGTTGTGATTGACATGGCTATATTATTAACCATGCCACGGAGATAGCAGCGAATTTTTATTTTTTTGCGGAGGTAGCAGCGGATGGATATTCAACGGGGAGTGAAATGATGGCTGCTTCCTCCGTCAAACTTAGGGAAAGGTGGGCCTCCTGATTTAACGGCTCATTACTCATTATTACTGCCTATACTCTTTGCCCATTTAATAACCACATGGTAGATTAGTTGGCTATACTTTTAATAACCATGCTCAAAGAGAAGAGGTGCACGCACCCATGCACGTAGTACTCTTTGCGTCCTCCCCAACCACACACGTGCGGCCACACGGTGGAGCTCATTTCTGTACGAAGATGCAACCCACGTGATAATTTGACGCGGGTAGTAGTTACTCACTTAATGGAGGGTCAGGAACCACGCATGAACTATGCTGCGTTATTTATAAGTAAAGTTTTTTTCTTCAGTGGCACATAGCAATATAAATAGGTTCACATGGAGAGAAAAAGAAACCGCTCCACTATATACATAGCCAGGTGCCTACACGGTTGCTTGCTGGGGTTGCTCTGTTCACACTCTCGCACAAAACGGCTGTGGCCACATCTCTAGTCACACATCCGAGCGGATCACATCCGCCGGGGGAAGGGGAGGATGCTTGTGTAGATGCGGACGCCGTCGGCGAGGGCGAAAACCCACTATCGTCGCGTCCTCATCAGGGGTCCCCACCATTCTCTCTCACAAAGCTGGCGCGGTTGCCTTCGTCCCTTGCTCACTGCCACAGCATGGGCAGATGCCACCTCTCGCCGCCCTCCTAGCTACATCCCGACATCCCTCAGGTACAACTTCTGTTACAGCCGGCTTGCACCACTGTCCCAGGTCCCCACATCACTCCATGTGGATATTTCTCTACTTCTTTGCCCCGCACGTACCTCTACTAGCTTCTATTGTATTTTTGATGAGTTTATGTCTCATCAACTAGTGCCACTAGTCTTATTCTAATCACACTTCTTCAATTTCTTTGCCTACAGGGATGCTCAGCTCGATTTTAGTGAAACTGCACTATATGATCCGATGGTCAAAGGGTTGCAAACTTCATTCCTTCAGAAGGTTCAACCTCGCCAACAAATTAAAGCCTGGTTTGGGTTTAGGGTTCAAGGCCTAGGGACTGCATGGATCATTTTTTTTCGTTAGTTGTCTCTGTTCCAAAATAAGTGTCTCAACTTCAAAGTTGGTATAAAGTTGAGACACTTATTTTGGAACGGAGGGAGTACATATTGGCTATGATCTGTGAATCATTGAGATGCAATAGCATGCACGTTAGTCTCCTTTGTATTTGATGGAATGTTGCAACGGGGCAACCTTGGACGCAAGATACATGAAATAGAAGCTGAAAGCTTCATAGCATTGTACAATTTTATCTCGTTGACAAATTACAGTACAGTGTACTAAAGAGCTAGTGTCGCACGGTGTGCAAAAAATATGGTGATAGTGTGACGTGGGCCATGTAATCACTGAGTTGCCGTGTTTTCGCTGCTTTCGCACTCCTCTGCTGTAAGAGTGGAGAAAATTGTAGTTTTATCACAGAATAAAAATGAAAAGGAGTGGACACGCTCTACCTCCTTTCAGTGAAACATGGGACATCCAGCATCCGGTGCACGTGTCATGCACCAAAGTAAAGTGTACAGTACAACTGAGACTCAGAATGGTTGTACCACCTCAGTAATAATGACCAATGAGCTGTCAAATCACATAGACCCGGCAGTAAGTTGGACGGACGAAGCAGCCATCACTCTTCGTTGAATCCGCTTCTCCCTTCAACACATGAGCCAGTGAGAGATCGCGTCCGCTCTGCTCGCGTATGAATGCGGCACCGATTCTTTGGAGCGGCACTGACCATTTCGGGCGGGAAGTGCGCGCAGGCGATGGAGGCGGTTTCGATGGGTAGGGCGGTCAGGAGCGGTTGTGGCAGCTATTCAGACTGGACGCCCGAAAACGAGAGGATGCACCGACTCTCGCGGCTAAATCATACTACTACTCCGTCTCACAATGGAAGACATTTTTTACAAGCTAGTTTAGCTTGCAAAAATGTCTTACATTATGGGACGGAGGTAGTACACACCATCTCTCTGTAGGTCGATGTTTCCATTTCTCTAACACACACCCGCTGTTAAAACACACACACAAACACATGCGCGCGCACACACACACGCACAGGCATGTTCATAGAATAGGACTATCATAGGAGTGGGAAACCACAAGAAGTGAGATAAATGGAGTACATACAAGAAGAGAAGAGGTACACGCACGTCCGTCGGGGACACAGTCGCTGCCTCGCACTATAGCCCAGCCGACCAGAGCACGACGACCGGATCTGTGCCAATCTTGTCCCGGCGCCGGAGATCAACCCCTATATCTGCGGCCACGGGATTTGACGCATGCGGCTGCCGGATTTGGTGCAGTTCGGCCACGTGCAAATGCGCCTTGCCATGGATTGTCCGGTTACCGGATCACACAACAATGACAATGCCTTCACGTCGAATTTAGGTACTGAATCCACCTCTAGCCGCTCGGATCTATCCCGTCGGCGGTTCGCCGGCAAAGACGGCTGACCACTGTCTGGGCTCGGCCCTGGCTGAGCGGCTAGTCGGTTCACCGTTGCCGCTCATAAAGTGCGATGGCTGCCCGCGACAGGTCGCGCGCCATGTTTCAACCACACCGGAACATCCCGGATGGGTGTTCATCAAGTGCAAAAAAGATAAGGTGTGTAGTACTTCTTTTGATTCGGCTGCTCTCCCGTATTCGGCGCATGCTCAGTAGCTTATACTCAAACTTGTGTGTAGGATGGATGCAAGTTTTGGTTTTGGGCAGAAGAATACATCGATCTATTGATAGCACAAATTTGGTAGATACTCGTGCACCCCTTGCTAGAATAGAGTCTAGATATGAGACTGGAGATGATATTAGAGGTGAAGCAACATCTAGTTCTTTAGAGTCGAAGAAGAAAGAAGTGTGCAAGTTCGCGAAGCCACAAATCAACAATGAAGACATAGAGAATATAATAGTACAATTAGTGGGAGCACTTATGGAAATTGGATATCTTTTAAAATGTCTAGTTATGGTTCTTGTTTTCTTTGGCCTTGCTGTTTTAGCAAAGAATTGGTGAATGTACTTCCATGTATCAAAATGTCGTTGATGAAATAAAGAAATGTGCTGGAAAATAAATGTGTGCATATGGCCGGTGGCCGTATTAATTATGTTGGTTTTGAATTTTTGTCACTAGTTAATTATGTTGGCAAACTTTGATAAAAAATACTCTGTAAAGAAAAATAAAAGCGTTTAGATCACATAAAAAAGAAGCCAATAATATTTATTTTTTGTTGGCATGTATTAGCAGTTTACTACTCCCTCCTTTCCGGTTTATTGGGCTCATCTCATTTTTTTGGTTTTACCATATTATAAGTCTTATTTCACTTCTTTCCACCACATGTTCATATTCCAAGGTGCATTAAATTGATGCATGCAAGGATTAGAAAAAACCAACCAATGCATGTAACCATTCCTACTCATTTAGTGGTCATCCATTCATATATTGTAATTAATGGAGATTAAAGTTTGAGTAATTTTGTAAACTACGAGATACATTTCTCCACTCATCAGCTGCCTTGGTTGATGAGATTTAAAATTTAAGCCCTTTAAACCAGAAAGGAGGGAGAAATTAAAATTTTTGGTCAAACTTTGACAAAAATATATATGATGTGGCGTAAAAACCTGGACGAAGGTAGTAGTACGAGATACAGTGGCACACTAACTTAGGCCGAATACAAGTGCCCAAAATTATTGGAAGAGAGCAAAGTGTACATACAAAATAATTAAAGATTCAACAAGCAGTTTAAAAGGTTGACCTATTTGGGAATCTCCGAATCTATGCTTATTTTCAACTCCCCGAAGCATTTCGTCGCTTGCTACGCCCTTCCTCATCTCTGGGTGCCTAGGTATCCACCGCAAGCCTTTCCTCTTTTGAACCTCGCCAAATTGAATTTCTCAAAAATATTTAAAATTGGAGGATGGTGCAGCCCACCTTTCCGATATTTTGACCGTGTGTGGTTCAGTCTTCGGAGGGTCGTGTACCACACGTGAACGATGATGTGGTCACCTATTACAGGTAGGGTCAAGGACCCATCATTCGAGACCCACATGGGGCCCATCACCATTAAAGGTAGGTCCCTGGACCATGCCAGCATTCGGATGCATACTTCAGGAGGATCACTCGGATGGCTCTACAGCACTCGGTCAACCACACGTCACTCGGCGGACGATCAACCACTCAGATGTACAGGGCAAGAAGGCGTCGTGGGAGCTACAACGGTCGAGGGATCCTAAGTCATCCACTAAGTAGAGTTATAACTACCGTTACCTGTAACTGATGTAGTATAGGCTCATTACACTAGTAACTACCTCATTCAATGGCATTAATTGCCCCGGTGGCGTGGGAGACATGGGGATGCAGCACACTCTATATAAGCCGCACCCCTCTCCATAGCCGGGCGGGTTCAACTCTGTAATCCTATCTATCATATCAAAGCAAGCCTCAGGGCACGAGACGTAGGGCTTTTACATCAACCGAGTGAGGGGCCTGAACTCGTTAAACACCGTGTGTTACACCTAAGCCATAGCTAGACTCTGCACCTTATTCGTTCCACAAGTACACATTGTCAGTATCATAACCCCGACAGTTGGCGCCCACCTTGGGGCTAGGAGTCTAGCAAAACTTTCATGGTGTAGGTGGATTTCTTCATCATCATCATGTCAGTCGGCGGCAAAATCCGCTTCGGGATGATCTTCTTCATCGCCGACGACTCAGCATGGCTACGCGAAGCCCCGCTGGACATGGAGACGTTGCCCACCCGTGGCGCGACGCACTTCCGAGCTTCTTCCTATGAAGTCCTTCTCCGACAGCCCTCGGCTCCGTACCGAGTGGTTGCCCATCCCACCGTTGTACGTCGTTGCAAGCGCTCTGGGCGTTCGCTGTGACGCCCCCAATTTGACCGTACACTAATCATACACGCAAACGTGTACGGTCAAGATCAGGGACTCACGGGAAGATATCACAACACAACTCTAAACACAAATTAAAGTCATACAAGCTTTATACTACAAGCCAGGGGCCTCGAGGGCTCGAATACATAAGCTCGATCAAAGACGAGTCAGCGGAAGCAACAATATCTAAGTACATACATTAAGTTAAACAAGGTGCCATAAGATGGCTAGCACAAACTGGGATACAGATCGAAAGAGGCGCAGGCCTCCTGCCTGGGATCCTCCTAAACTACTATTGGTCGTCGTCGGCAGCCTGCATGTAGTAGTAGGCACCCTCGGTGTGGTAGGAGTCGTCGTCGACGGTGGCGTCTGGCTCCTGGGCTCCAACATCTGGTCATAACAACCGCGTATAGAAAGGGGGAAAAGGGGGAGCAAAGCAACCGTGAGTACTCATCCAAAGTACTCGCAAGCTAGGATCTACACTACATATGCATTGGTATCAATGAAAAGGGTAGTATCTGTGGACTGAACTGCAGAATGCCAGAATAAGAGGGGGATAGCTAGTCCTATCGAAGACTACACTTCTGGTAGCCTCCATCTTGAAGCATGTAGAAGAGAGTAGCAAGTGCAGCATCAAGTAACATCGCATAGCATAATCCTACCCGGTGATCCTCCCCTCGTCGCCCTGTGGGAAAGCGATCACCGGGTTGTATCTGGAACTTGTAAGGGGTGTGTTTTATTAAGTATCCGGTTCTAGTTCTCATAAGGTCAAAGTACAACTCCGGGTCATCCTTTTACTGAGGGACACAGCTATTCGAATAGATAAACTTCCCTGCAGGGTGCACCACATTACCCAACACGCTCGATCACTCTGGCCAGACACACTTTCCTGGGTCATGCCCGGCCTTGGAAGATCAACATGTCGCAGCCCTACCTAGGCACAACAGAGAGGTCAGCACGCCGGTCTAAATCCTAAGCGCGCAGGGGTCTGGGCCCATCGCCCATTGCACACCTGCACGTTGCGTGGGCGGTCGGTGAGCAGACCTAGCAACCTCCATTACAAAGGAAGTTGCGTTAGGCGGTCCAACCCGATGCGCGCCGCTCAGTCACTGATGTCAAGAAGGCTTTGGCTGATACCACGACGTCGAGTGCCCATAACTATTCCCGCGTGGTGGTTAGTGCGTATAGGCTCGTAGCCAGACTCAGATCAAATACCAAGATCTCGTTAAGCGTGTTATTTTGAAGTAACCACGGACGCTGACGAGGGACCAGGCCCACCTGTCTCCTAGGTGGTCACAACCTGCCCTGTCGCTCCGCCACAAAGTAACATTCGGGGGCCGTCGGGAACCTAGGCCCACCACTACCTGGATGGAACCACCTGACCCTTCAGCCCCCATCTCCGAACAGTAACATAGGTAATGTAAAAGTATATAGTATATGTACCCATGATAACCTCCTGAAGTGATCACGGCCCAATAGTATAGCATGGCAGACGGACAAGAATGTAGGGCCACTGATGTAATTCTAGCAACCTATACTAAGCAATAGGATTGAAGGTAAAGGTGTCAATAGTAGTAGCAAAGACAGGCTATGCAGCAGAATAGGATTAACCAAAAGCAGTAACAGCTACACAACTCTAATGCAAGCAGCAGAGGGAAAGAGTAGCCGATATCGGGATGAACAAGGGGGGGGGGTTTGCTTGCCTGGAAGCTCGGCAGAGAAGGACGGGTCGCCAACACCGTAGTCGACTGGGGTAGTAGCTGCGTCAGGCTCATAGTCTACCGGAGAGAAAAGGGGGAAGAAACAATGAATACAATGCAAACAGATGCATTAAGATGCATGACATGACATTTAGCGGTGCTAGGGTGAGCTAACGCAGTACCAGGTGCTACTGGCGAAGGGGGAAAACATCCGGGAAAGTATCCCCGGTGTTTGGCATTTTCGGGCAGATGAAATGGAGGGGTATGGTTCCATGTTCGCTATGCTAGGGACGTGTGGCAGACGAACGGACTGCGTATTCTGATTCGTCTCGCCTTTCTGAGCAACTTTCATGTACAAAGTTTCTTCATCCGAGTTACGGATTATTTTATATTAATTTATAAAATTTAATTCATTTTTAGAATTAACAAAATTAATTTAATTAGAAAATGTAATTATGACATCAGCATGATGTCAGGGTGATGTCAGCAGTCAACCATTCAGTTGACTTAGTCAAACTGACGTGTGGGTCCCATTCGTCATTGACTGTTTATTAACAAATTAACTAAACAGAGTTAAATAGTTTAGTTAAATGATTAGGTTAATTAAACACATTTAATTAAGTTATTTAATTCTTTAATTGATTAATTAATTAATATTTTTATTATTTATTATTTCCTTTTTTGTAAAAGGGGCTGGGCCCCTCTGGTCAGTGGCCTAGAGGCCAATCGGGGCGGTTGACGGGTGATGGATGCGGGCGCGTGGGCACCCGTTACGGCGCTCACCCAGGCCAGCCACGGGGCGCCGGCAGCACAGCGAGGCGGATGCGGCCGCGGCGGAGCGGCACGGCGGCGCGGGGGCAAAGGAGCGGGACGGGCGGGGCGCGCGGCCCAGGCGCGGCGCGGGGAAGGAGGCCGCGTTCCCGGGGCGGCAGCAGGTGAGGGGCATGTGAGCGCGCGCGCGCTTCGGCGCGGGAAGGTGCGACCAGGAGCACGAGGTGGTGCCGGAGTACGGCCACGGGCGACCTTGGGACCGGGCGGCACACGACGGCAGGGATCGATGGCGCGGCCGGGCGGCAGTGTCGCACGTGCGGGCGCGGCCTGCGGCGGTGGAGCATGAGCGAGGCGGGGGAACGGGGTGGCCACGGCGGAGCAGAGCAGGGGAGCGGAGAGTGAGGGGTGAGGCGCGGTGGTCGCGCGTCGATGCGGGAGCAGAGAGGGGGGAAGGCCCAGGGTTGGCCTCACCGTTCGTTGTAGATGAACAGGGGCAGCGAGGCTCGACGGAGTCCGGCGAGGGAGAGTTGGGGGCGAGCAGTCCGGCGGGAAGGCGTGGTCGAGGCGGAGGACGAAGACGGGCGGCGAGGTCTCCAGGCGGCGGTGGTGCGGCGCACGGCGACAACGCCGATATCCAGGGGAGGCGAGGCGTTGGCGTCGCGAGGGGGGTTTGTCCCCGATCCAGATCAGATCGGGTGGGGGAGAGGAGAGACGTGGGGAGTGGGGGGAGTGTGCGGTCGGGGGGTTAGGGTTTCCCCCTGGTGGGGATATGGAGGGGGGTTGGGCCGGCCAGTTAGTGGGCTGGCCAGCAGGGCCGTTTGGCCCAGTTGGCCGGGGCGGGGGGGGGGGGTTCTTTTCTTTTATTTATTTTTCCTTTACTATTTTCTATTATTTCCAATACACTTTAGTTTTAGTAAAATACGACGACAACTCCTAAATTAATGTTTCCGAATAACCCACTTCCCTAAAAAGTTTTACCTGAAATTAAAATAGTTTAGCATTTTACAAAATATCAAAGGCATTTATTTAATCGTTTCAACTACTGTTTTAATCATTTTAGAGTATTAAATCATTTTATAAAAGTGGGGTTCCTTCACCATAATTACCTTTGCATTATTTGGCACAACCCGAACATTTTAGTTCTAAAGTTTGAAAACTTTTGATTTTTGACTTTAATTCAAATTTGAATTTGGATCGGTTCTGAACTAACGCGAGATTTGCAACAGTAACTGAGGTGACGTGGCATCATTAGCAGAGGTTCACTGTAGCTGAATTATCTGGGCGTTACAATTCTCCTCCACTACAAGAAATCTCGTCCCGAGATTTAAGGGGTGGAGTAAGGGGGAAAGACTCGGGAAGGACGGAGCTCAACACAAGATAGGTACCTGGGGGCTATCTAAGTGAACGTGGCATAGAGGCATCTCTTGAGTTGAAATTCAAGAAAGTCATTGAGAGCAAGGTAAGGATGGGCAATAAGAAGCTCCAAGCGGGTAGGCAACCGTCTGTTGCCTGAAACAGAGGGTGAAAGGGGTTCAGAGCAATGGGAATAAGTATTGCGCCTGATACCAGAATAGATCACTAGGAAGGTGGCTCGTGATTTTTCATACGAAGCCAAGCATGAGAAATAACTTTTAGAAACAGGGGTGTACAGGAGAGTCAGGTTTCGATCCTATGGAACTATGGGTTATGGGCCCACCATGTGGGTTAACAGCAGGAAGGCGCTAATCAATTTGCATGGTCAAGATAGCAAGGCAGATCAGAGTATCGCCTGTCAGTTATGTCAGCAGCAACGTCGGTACCAAGGGCGAGGGACGAAGAGAACCATTTTCCTGCTCGTTGAAGGAGGCAGACCAATAGGCAAAGTTCTTGTCCATCGTTGGCTACCGGAATGTCATCAACAATAGTAACAGGGTCTTACTGACAGAGTGGTACAATGAGCTACTTACCTAAGCAGGGAATTATCACTGCTCAATTAAGTCAGATTACAAGAAAGGTTAAACCAAACAATGGAAAGGAAAATGCGATTATCAGATTAAACAGAACAATGGAAAGGAAAATGTGATCATCATATTAAACAGAACAATGGAAAGGAAGATGTGTTTAAACACATATTTCAGGGGTATATCCTTCCCAAGGACAATCAGAGCATGATATCCATGACAGGATGTAACGTAGAAAACCCTTTAGGTAAGGGGAGAGAAATTTCATGACATTACCCATACATCGGTGTTTGGATAATTGATAAAGAAAATTTAGCACTGTGCTTCAAATGTTCTTATTGAAAATCGGAGTACCACAGACATGCTTCGAGATAGCATTGATATGGTCTTCAAGCAAGGTCGGACTTTGGATACACGAAAGATCCATCAGGAACAACTTGTAGAATAAGTCTTACAATTTCCTCATGGAAGAATGGCTAACCTTGCGAAAAAGGAAACTATAACAATAGGTCCTCCGGCCAGGTGTGCTAGGCATGACATCACCTTACCGCGTCATATAAGGGCCAACATTATAACTCTTGAAAATATGTTCCAACCATCATATCTGACCGAGATTCAGATTTGATTGGTGTCAGGATATCTCAGACTCAGGATGCCTGAGAAGAAAGGTGCAACACAAATTTTTGAGATGACATTGTAAGATTCTCGAAAATTGAACTATGGAAGCGAGTTCCAAAACAAGAGTTCATCATTAAATCAAGGAGAGGTGAGGAGGTGGCTGATTGACTCAGCGACAATTCATTGAGATTTCCATAAAGATGGATTTCCACAATTATGTGAACAAGGAGATAACATTAGTCAAATCAAATGATATAATGATGTATGCTCGAGGAAAACATACACAATTTAACAATGATAGAAGGGTGCACCCGGAAATCTGGACTAGGTAGCACGATCAATGTTTGAATGATGATTCAATAAGCAATAGACTTAGAACGAAACTATCGACCATTAACTTCAAAGCAATAGGGTTGCTAGAAGGGCAGAATCCAAACAGTACCATTCACTTGTTGGTGTCCTGGTTAGAATCAACACGGGGACCAAGAAAGAATGGTGATGGTGAGAAGTATCACTATAACAAGAATTCTTAAGAGGTGGAGCAATCCTCGCAACATCCTTGACATAAAGACAGTAATACTTCAAGGTAGAACATGATACAAACTGGATAGGAAGTTGCATCCATAACATGAACAAGTTTGTGATGACAGGAAGGTAAGGACGTTGTCGATGGTAACTCAAACTACCAAGGAACGAGGACGGTATTTATCATCCTGAATTCGATTGATATCCTGGAAGGAGTCAAAATGTTGACGATGATCACGACAAATTTTGTCGAGAGGCTCCACGAAGAAGCAATCGGACAGCGACTGCATCAAGCAAAAGGACTAATGCAACGAAAGATTATTGGAACCACGGAAATGACACAAACCCAGAATCAAGCTTGATGTTCGAGGTGTAACGATATGACGAGGAAGATTGACGTAAGCTTAGCTCATCGTCGAAAGTTGTGCTCTGGGAATACGGACCAGGTAGCACAGTTAACATTAGCACGATGATGATATAGCCGATCAGGCTAGGAATGACTTGAAGGATTATTAAACTCATAAGCAATGAAAATTACTTAGAGTTATTGAATTGGAGTGCGGGATTGATTCACTTATCGATGTTCTCGAGTGACTAATAACTCAGAACCCGGGGGAAATCTGAAATTGGTTAGAAGCAACACTAGATGAATACTCATAGGAAGCAACACAGTTCTTTGATATTTTCGAGATACCGGAGGGTAATACTCGAAGGAAGATCAAAATAGGGGTTGCGGAGATGTACTGTTCTGCAGAAGACAAGTGCTTTACCTTGTCTAGGAAATGGAATCAATTAGAAAATATGGTCGGAACCACGATTGCAAAGGATCAATTGACAGATACTAGATGATATTATATCAAGGAAATAGTTATTATTACAAGAAGCTTCCATGATAGGATCTACATCGTCTCCATGGGCATGAACACAAAGTTTAAGGTCGACTCGCACTTCTTCAATGCATAACCTTTCATTCACTTCTCGTTTCGAGAATGGCATTAGTGTTGAAGGTTTTACCTGGTGAAATACCAGATGGGTATGACCCATGAAATCTTTCGGGTTCACACGGATTAAGGAAAGCATAGGTTCAACCCACCGGGGCATCTTAGGAACCTATTCCACAACTTCAGGTGTAAATAACGCAAGCTCGAAAGTAGAGCATGGTTGGCCCAATCAGAGAATAGGATTTACCAATGGCATTATGTATCAGGGAAAGAACTTCTCGAGGGTTTTGTATACGAAGGACACTGTCGAATGACAATTCAACAAACGATCTGACGGTCCATAACGGAGCTAATGTGAGCATCGGCACACAATCAGAGGAAGAAACAATGCAAAGGCATTGGATTATAGAAACAACTAACCAATTGAAAGCTCAAATGCAAAGGTATTATGATTTCCAAATCAAGGGATCAGAAGCAAATGCTATGATTAAGGATGGATAAGTTGAGTAGCCTTAGGGGTACAATCGATGGCAGTTTGATTGGTCGAGATCCAGCCCATGTTTAAAATGACGTCTGAGCCATAAGGATGAATTCTAAGATCTGACTGAGGATTGCGAGCATTCACAACATATTGAATCAAACGAGTCAAAATGATAATGACAAAGGATGCCAATAAGATTGCCAGACTTATGGGATTAACCATAATGCAAGCAAGCAAGAATTTCAAGAGCAATAAGTTGCTGAAGATATTGGAAGATCAAATCGTATTACGAAGACCTTTGTGAAACACATGAACAACTGGGGATGAGCGGATACTCGGTAAGTGCGAGGAATTATCCGTATGGGTATTAATGTGGAAAAGAGCTACAAAGCAGTGGGCACAAAGGATTCTTAGAATGTCGGAGAATTTTTCAGGGTATCAAGTAATAACAAGGGCAACTTGGAACGAAGTTATGAATGACAAGTGTAAGTAGTTATCCACAAGGATTTATCGGTGTTCGAGAATAGCAAAAGCAATGGGCACAAAGTCTTGAGAGACCATCGGAGAGTATCTTCCGAATCTTCTGGTGTACGGAGCAATCATCTGGAGTGAGGGGTTCTTCGGGAGGAAGTAGTAATGAGAACCTAGAGTTATAATTAGTAAAATCATTTAACCCGAATAAAAGAGAGATCAGAACCCCACAGTATAGGTCGAGGAATAAAAAGATCCTATTACCACCCAATGGCGACGTGGGCCCGTAAGCCACACAACCATGTTAGTAATAGTTTTGAATGACTAGCCTCAACTTCGGCCAAGGAGCTGGAAGGGGGATTCCTACAGGCAGTCGGCTCTGATACCAACTTGAGACGCCCCCAATTTGACCGTACACTAATCATACACGCAAACGTGTAGGGTCAAGATCAGGGACTTACGGGAAGATATCACAACACAACTCTAAACACAAATTAAAGTCATACAAGCTTTATATTACAAGCCAGGGGCCTCGAGGGCTCGAATACATAAGCTCGATCACAGACAAGTCAGTGGAAGCAACAATATCTGAGTACAGACATTAAGTTAAACAAGGTGCCATAAGATGGCTAGCACAAACTGGGATACAGATCGAAAGAGGCGCAGGCCTCCTGCCTGGGATCCTCCTAAACTACTCTTGGTCGTCGTCGGCAGCCTGCACGTAGTAGTAGGCACCCTCGGTGTAGTAGGAGTAGTCGTCGATGGTGGCGTCTGGCTCCTGGGCTCCAACATCTGGTCGTAACAACCGAGTATAGAAAGGGGGAAAACGGGGAGCAAAGCAACCATGAGTACTCATCCAAAGTACTCGCAAGCAAGGATCTACACTACATATGCATTGGTATCAATGAAAAGGGTAGTATCTGTGGACTGAACTGTAGAATGCCAGAATAAGAGGGGGATAGCTAGTCCTATCGAAGACTACGCTTCTGGCAGCCTCCATCTTGAAGCATGTAGAAGAGAGTAGCAAGTGCAGCATCAAGTAACATCGCATAGCATAATCCTACCCGGCGATCCTCCCCTCGTCGCCTTGTGGGAAAGCGATCACCAGGTTGTATCTGGAACTAGTAAGGGGTGTGTTTTTATTAAGTATCTGGTTCTAGTTGTCATAAGGTCAAAGTACAACTCCGGGTCGTCCTTTTACCGAGGGACACGGCTATTCGAATAGATAAACTTCCCTGCAAGGGTGCACCACATTACCCAACACGCTCGATCACTCTGGCCGGACACACTTTCCTGGGTCATGCCCGGCCTCGGAAGATCAACACGTCGCAGCCCTACCTAGGCACAACAGAGAGGTCAGCACGCCGGTCTAAATCCTAAGCGCACATGGGTCTGGGCCCATCGCCCATTGCACACCTGCACGTTGCGTGGGTGGCCGGTGAGAAGACCTAGCAACCTCCATTACAAAGGAAGTTGCGTTACGCGGTCCAACCCGGCGCGCGCCACTCAGTCGTTGACGTCAAGAAGGCTTCGGCTGATACCACGACGTCGAGTGCCCATAACTGTTCCCGCGTGGTGGTTAGTGCGTATAGGCTCGTAGCCAGACTCAGATCAAATACCAAGATCTAGTTAAGCGTGTTATTTTGAAGTAACCGCGGATGCCGACCAGGGACCAGGCCCACCTATCTCCTAGGTGGTCACAACCTGCCCTATCACTCCGCCACAAAGTAACACTCGGGGGCCGTCGGGAACCCAGGCCCACCACTACCTGGATGGAACCACCTGCCCCTTCAGCCCCCATCTCCGAACAGTAACATAGGTAATGTAAAAGTGTATAGTATATGTACCCGTGATCACCTCCCGAAGTGATCACGGCCCAGTAGTATAGCATGGCAGACGGACAAGAATGTAGGGCCACTGATGTAATTCTAGCAACCTCTATTAAGCAATAGGATTGCAGGTAAAGGTGTCAACAGTAGTAGCAAAGACATGCTGTGCAGGAGAATAGGATTAACCGAAAGCAGTAACGGCTACACAACTCTAATGCAAGCAGTAGAGGGAAAGAGTAGGCGATATCGGGATGAACAAGGGGGGGTTTGCTTGCCTAGAAGCTCGGCAGAGAAGGATGGGTCGTCAACACCGTTGTCGACCGGGGTAGCAGCGGCGTCAGGCTCGTAGTCTACCGGAGAGAAGAGGGGAAGAAACAATGAATACAATGCAAACAGATGCATTAAGATGCATGACATGACATTTACCGGTGCTAGGGTGAGCTAACGCAGTACTAGGTGCTACTGGCGAAGGGGGAAAACATCCGGGAAAGTATCCCCGGTGTTTGGCATTTTCGGGCAGATGAAACGAAGGGGTATGGTTCCATGTTCGCTATGCTAGGGATGTGTGGCAGACAAACGGACTGCATATTCGGATTCGAATGGCCTTTCTGAGCAACTTTCATGTACAAAGTTTCTTCATCCGAGTTACGGATTATTTTATATTGATTTATAAAGATTTAATTCATTTTTTGAATTAACAGAATTAATTTAATTAGAAAATTTAATTATGACGTCAGCATGATGTCAGGGTGATATCAGCAGTCAACCAGTCAGTTGACTTAGTCAAACTGACGTGTGGGTCCCATTCATCATTGACTGTTTATTAACAGATTAACTAAACAGAGTTAAATAGTTTAGTTAAATGATTAAGTTAATTAAACACATTTAATTAAGTTAAGTAATTCTTTAATTAATTAATTAATATTTTTATTTTTTATTTTTTATTTCCTTTTTTGTTTTCTTTTTTTTAACAGGGGCTGGGCCTCTCTGGTCAGTGGCCCAGAGGCCAATCGGGGCGGTTGACGGGCGATGGGCACGGGCGCGTGGGCACCCATTACGGCGCTCGCCCAGGCCAGCCACGGGGGCTAGGCTGGCGAGGCGCGGGGCGGGGCGGATGCGGCCGCGGTGGAGCGGCACGGAGAAGCCGGACGGGCGGGGCGCGCGGCCCTGGCGCGGCGCGGGGAAGGAGGCCGCGGCCCCGGGGCAGCAGCGGGCGCGGGGCGTGCGAGCGCGCATGCGCTTCGGCGCTGGCAGGTGCGGCCAGGAGCACGGGGAAGTGCCGGAGTACGGCCACGGGCGGCCTTGGGACCGAGCGGCGCACGACGGCAGGGATCGGTGGTGCGGCCAGGTGGCAGTGTCACGCGTGTGGGCGCGGCCTGCGGCGGTGGAGCGTGAGTGAGGCGGGGGCACGGGGTGGCCACGACGGAGCAGAGCAGGGGAGCAGAGAGTGATGTCTACTACGCAACTTTATTCTTGTAGACTCGGGTTGGGCCTCCAAGCGCAGAGTTTTGTAGGACAGTAGCAATTTTCCCTCAAGTGGATGACCTAAGGTTTATCAATCCGTGGGAGGCGTAGGATGAAGATGGTCTCTCTCAAACAACCCTGCAACCAAATAACAAAAAGTCTCTTGTGTCCCCAACACAACCAATACAATGGAAAATTGTATAGGTACACTAGTTCGGCGAAGAGATGGTGATAAAAGTGTAATATGGATGGTAGAAATATATTTTTATAATCTGAATAAATAAAAACAGTAAGGTAGCAAGTGATAAAACGGAGCACAAATAGTATTTTAATGCTTGAAAACAAGGCCTAGGGTCCGTACTTTCGCTAGTGCAATCTCTCAACAGTGCTAATCTAATTGGATCATATAACCATCCCTCAACGTGCGACGAAGAATCACTCCAAAGTCCTTATCTAGCGGAGAACATAAGAAGAAATTGTTTGTAGGGTACGAAACCACCTTAAAGTTATTCTTTCCATTCGATCTATTCAAGAGTTCATACTAAAATAACACAAACTTATTCTTTCCGTTTGATCTATCCAAGAGTTCGTACTAAAATAACACCATATGATACACATCAACCAACTCTAATGTCACCTAGATACTCCAATGTCACCACAAGTATCCACGAGTTAATTATATGATACGCATCAAACAATTTCAGATTCATAATACTCGATCCAACACAAAGAACCTCAAAGAGTGCCCCAAGATTTCTACCGGAGAAACAAGGACGAAAACGTGCATCAACCCCTATGCATAAATTAACCCAATGTCACCTCAGGAATCCGCGAGTTGAGTGCCAAGACATAGATCAAGTGCTCTCAAATCCATAACAGTATTCAATCCGATAAAACAAAATCTCAAAGGGAAAACTCAATTCACAACAAGATAGAGAGGGGAGACACATATGATCCAACTATATTAACAAAGCCCATGATATATCAAGATCGTGACATCTCAAGAACACAAGAGAGAGAGAGAGAGAGAGATTAAACACATAGCTACTGGTACAAACCCTCAGCCCCGAGGGTAGACTACTCCCTCCTCATCATGGTGGCCGCCGGGATGATGAAGATGGCCACCGGTGATGATTTCCCCCTCCGGCAGGGTGCCGGAACGGGGTCTAGATTGGTTTTTCGTGGCTACAGAGGCTTGCGGCGGCGGAACTTCTGATCTAGGGTTACCCCTGATGGTTTGTCTATTTATAGGAATTTTTGGCGTTGGTTTCACGCTAAGATGGGCCTTGAGGTGAGCACAACCCACCGGGGCACATGCAAGGGCCCAGGCGTGCCCCGGTGTCTTGTGCCCTACTCCTTCACCTTCTAGTCCTTCCACGAAGCTTCGGGGGTCTCTTTTGTTCCAAAAAAAATCGTCAAAAAGTTTCAGCTCATTTGGAGAACTTTCATTTCTACACAAAAAACAACACCACGGTAGTTCTACTGAAAACAGCGTTAGTCCGGGTTAGTTCCATGCAAATCATACCAAAACCATATAAAATTGTTGTAAACATGGCATGAATATTCATAAATTATAGATACGTTGGATACGTATCAGCATCCCCAAGCTTAATTCCTACTCGTCCTCGAGTAGGTAAATGATAAAAGAAATAATTTATGAAGTGTGAATACTAGCAAAGTGCATAAGTTTGATCAATGATAATTTCAATCACTTTTCCTAGCATCATAATAGCAATTCTTTCTCATAAAACTTCTCATGTTAAAGTAGCAATTGAAAACAGAAAAAAAAATTGATGTGGAATGCTACCTATCATATTTATCATATACTCTTTTCTTTTGTAGCATGGATATTTGGACTTGAATGATTCAAAGCAATAGTCTATAATTTGACATGAGGACATCAATACTCAAGCATATCAACAAGCAACCATGTCTTTCAAAATATCAACATTAAATAAAGTTATCCCTAGCCCATCATGCTCAATGATTGATCCATTCATGAGACACACTCGAATATTAGCTGCATCCAATGCTCAAGTACGATCATAGTGCCCCTTAGTTGGTGCTTTAAAAGAGAAGATGGAGACTAAAAAATTAAAAATTGCATAAAGTAAATAGATAGGCCCTTCGTAGAGGGAAGTAGGGTTTTGTAGAGGTGCCAGAGCTCAAAGCTTAAATTGAGAGATAAAAGATTTTGGGAGGCATACTTTTCCCGTCAACGAAAATGACCGAGTAATTCCCAACACTTTCCATGCTAGATATATCATAGGCGGTTCCCAAACAGAAAATAAAGTTTATTCCTTTTTCCACCATTCTTTCACAATCCATGGCTAGCCGTATCCACGGGTTCCCTCCATACCAACACTTTTCAAGGAATTTATTATTTGACAACATAAAGTAAATTTCTTTTTCATTTCGGGACTGGGCATCCCTAATACCTTTGTCGTACTCTCGTGCAATGACAAGTGAATAAACACTCATCTTGAGAATAACACATCTAGCATGGAAAATATTGGCCACCCCCTGCCGCTTCATGAGTGGTACGAGCACACAAAAAGGAAATTTATTTTGAAAATTAGAGATGGCACATACAAATTTGCTTAGAACGGCACGGGAATACCGCATATAGGTAGGTATGGTGGACTCATGTGGCAAAACTAGGTTTAGGGATTTTGGATGCACAAGTAGTACTTCCACTTAGTACAAATGGAGGCTAGCAAATAGATTGAGAAGCAACCAACCAAGAAATGAAAATTCACATAAACGAGCATTGAGCATAACTAACACCGAATAATGCACCACAAGTAGGATGTAATTTCATTGCATAACTATTAACTTTCGTGCTTGCATAGGGAATCACAAACCTTAACACCAATATTCTTACTAAAGCATAATTACTCACCAACATGACTCACATATTATTATCTCCATATCGCAAAACTATTGCAAGGAATCAAACTTATCATATCCAATGATCTACATGAAAGTTTTTATTATATCCCTCTTGAATATCTATCACTTTGGGACTAAATTTATATATTACCATTGCTACTAACAAACTCTCAAATAAATTTAAGTGAAGCACGAGAGCATTAGACAAACTACTCCAAAAAGATATAAGTGAAGATCAAGCGAGTAGTTATGTAAATGGGTAGCTATTTGAGGACTCTCTTTTATTTAAAAACTTTCAGATCTAAGTATTTTATTAAAACAGCAAGCAAAACAAAATAAAATGACATTCCAAGCACACATCATGTGAAGAAGCAAAAACTTAGGCTCAACCGATACTAACAGAAAATTGTTGATGAAGAAAGGTGGGATGCCTACCGGGGTATCCCCAAGCTTAGATGCTTGAGACTTCTTGAAATATTATGTTGGGATTCCTTGGGCATCCCCAAGCTTGAGCCTTTGTGTCTCCTTAATTCCTTTTATATCACGGTTTCCCTAAATCTCAAAAACTTCATCCACACAAAACTCAACAAGAACTCGTGAGATAAGTTAGATTAAATCAAGACAAAACCTTATCATTCTCTACTGTAGAAAATCAGTAAAATTATTATTCAACATTTCATACTAAATGCCTCTGCATATTTAATACTCCTATCCTCAAATAGAATCATTAAACAAGCAAACATATGCAAACAATGCGAACATAACAGCAATCTATCTAAACAGTACAGTCTGTAAAGAATGCAATAGTATCAATACTTCTTTAACTCGAAAAATTATGAACATTTACCAAACTGTAGAAAATTTATCATAGATTATTGTGCAAAAAGTTTCAACATTTTATCACATTCTAACTTTTCTCGGGAATTTTTGGAACATCAATAAACTTTCTGTTTAGAAACAGCAACTCATATACTTGCAAAATGAGCATGGTAAAGCTATCCTTGACATTTTTATTGGAAATAAAGATGCAAAACATTATTATAAATGGCAGAAAGCAAATACTAACAAGAAAATGATGCTCCAAGCAAAACACATATCATGCGACGAATGAAAATATAGCTCCAAGTGAGGTTACCGATAATGTTGTAGACGAAAGAGGGGATGCCTTCCGGGGCATCCCCAAGCTTAGTTGCTTGGATCTTCCTTGAATATTGCCTTGGGGGTGCCTTGGGCATCCCCATGCTTAGGGTATTGTCACTCCTTATTCTCCTCATATCGATATCTCACCCAAAACTTGAAAACTTCAATCACACAATACTTAACGGAACTTCGTGAGATGGGTTAGTATGATAAAGACAAATCATTCACTTTGGTACTGTCAAAGACAAGATTCATAATTGTTCTCACACAATGCCTACGGTACTCCACAATTTTCATAATTTTTATTAAGCAATATAAGCCATAGAAACTAGAAAACAAGCAAATTGTGCATTGAAAACAGAATCTGTCAAGAACAGAACAATACATAAAGATCTGAATTAAGGTCATACTTATGTAACTCCATAAATTCTGAAAAAATAGGACAACGTAGAGAATTTTATATATATCACTTTTAAAAAATTCAGATCAAAAGCACGTTCTAGTGAATTTTCAAAATTCCTGGACTGAGCGCAAAAGTTTCTGTTTTTGCACAGATTCAAGTCAAGTATCATCCATACTATCCCAAAGGCTTTACTTGGCACTTTATTGAAACAAAAGCAATAAAACATGATTACTACAGTAGCATAATCATGTGAACACATAAAAACAGTAGGGGTAAATGTTGGGTTGTCTCCCAACAAGCTCTTTTCTTTAATGCCTTTTAGCTAGGCATGATGATTTCAATGATGCTCGCATAAAAGATAAGAATTGAAACACAAAGAGAGCATCATGAAGCATATGACTAGCACATTTAAGTCTAACCCACTTCCTATGCATAGGGATTTTGTGAGCAAACAACTTATGGGAACAAGAATCAACTAGCATAGGAAGGCAAAACAAGCAAAACTTCAAGATTTTCAACACAGAGAGGAAACTTGATATTATTGCAATATGTAAAAGCATAAGTTCCCCTCTCATAATAATTTTCAGTAGCATCATGAATGAATTCAACAATATAGCTATCACATAAAACATTTTTTTCATGATCCACAAGCATAGAAATTTTCTTACTCTCCACATAAGCAAATTTATTCTCATGAATAGTAGTGGGAGCAAACTGAACAAAATAACTATCATGGGAGTCTTGATTGGCATAATCAAATTGAACATTAAAATTATGATGACAAGTTTCATGGTTATCATAATTCTTTATAGCACACATGTCATCACCATAATCATCATAGATAGCAACTTTGTTGTCATAATCAATTGAAACCTCTTCCAAAATAGTGGATTCATCACTAAATAAAGTCATGACCTCTCCAAATCCACTTTCATAATTATCACAATAAGATTCAACACCCTCCAAAATAGTGGGATCATTAGTACCTAGAGTTGACACTCTTCCAAACCCACTTTCATCAATATAATCATCATAAATAGGAGGCATGCTACCATTATAACAAATTTGGACATCAAAACTTGGGGGACTAAAAATATCATCTTCATCAAACATAGCATCCCCAAGCTTGTAGCTTTGCATATCATTAGCATCATGGATATTCATAGAGTTCATACCAACAATATTGCAATGATGCTCATCAATTATGCCAAACATTTTATAGAATTATTCTTCTATCAATTGAGCACAATTTTCATTTCCATCATTTTCACGAAAGACATTATAAAGATGAACAATATGATGCAACCTCAATTCCATTTTTTTGTAGTTTTCTTTTATAAATCAAACTAGTGATAAAACAAGAACCTAAAAGATTCAATTGCAAGATCTAAAGATATACCTTCATGCACTCACCTCCACGTCAATGGCGCCAGAAAAGAGCTTGATGTCTACTATGCAACTTTATTCTTGTAGACTCGTGTTGGGCCTCCAAGCGCAGAGTTTTGTAGGACAGTAGCAATTTTCCCTCAAGTGGATGACCTAAGGTTTATCAATCTGTGGGAGGCATAGGATGAAGATGGTCTCTCTCAAACAACCCTGCAACCAAATAACAAAAAGTCTCTTGTGTCCCCAACACAACCAATACAATGGAAAATTGTATAGGTGCACTTGTTCGGCGAAGAGATGGTGATAAAAGTGTAATATGAATGGTAGAAATATATTTTTATAATCTGAATAAATAAAAACAGCAAGGTAGCAAGTGACAAAACAGAGCACAAACGGTATTGCGATGCTTGAAAACAAGGCCTAGGGTCCGTACTTTCGCTAGTGCAATCTCTCAACAGTGCTAATCTAATTGGATCATATAACCATCCCTCAACGTGCGATGAAGAATCACTCCAAAGTCCTTATCTAGCGGAGAACATAAGAAGAAATTGTTTGTAGGGTACGAAACCACCTTAAAGTTATTCTTTCCATTCGATCTATTCAAGAGTTCGTACTAAAATAACACAAAGTTATTCTTTCCGTTTGATCTATCTAAGAGTTCGTACTAAAATAACACCATATGATACGCATCAACCAACTCTAATGTCACCTAGATACTCCAATGTCACCACAAGTATCCACGAGTTAATTATATGATACGCATCAAACAATTTCGGATTCATAGTACTCGATCCAACACAAATAACCTCAAAGAGTGCCCCAAGATTTCTACCGGAGAAACAAGGACGAAAATGTGCATCAACCCCTATGCATAGATTACCCCAATGTCACCTCAGGAATCCGCGAGTTGAGTGCCAAGACATAGATCAAGTGCTCTCAAATCCATAAAAGTATTCAATCCAATAAAATGAAATCTCAAAGGGAAAACTCAATTCACAACAAGATAGAGAGGGGAAAACACCATATGATCCAACTATATTAACAAAGCCCGCGATATATCAAGATCGTGACATCTCAAGAACATGAGAGAGAGAGAGATTAAACACATAGCTACTGGTACAAACCCTCAGCCCCGAGGGTGGACTACTCCCTCCTCATCATGGTGGCCGCCGGGATGATGAAGATGGCCACCGGTGATGATTTCCCCCTCCGGCAGGGTGCCAGAACGGGGTCTAGATTGGTTTTTCGTGGCTACAGAGGCTTGCGGCGGCAGAACTTCTGATCTAGGGTTACCCCTGGTGGTTTCTCTATTTATAGGAATTTTTGGCGTTGGTTTCACGCTAAGATGGGCCTCGAGGTGAGCACAACCCACCGAGGCACGGGCAAGGGCCCAAGCGCGCCCCGGTGTCTTGTGCCCTACTCCTTCACCTTCTGGTCCTTCCACGAAGCTTCGGGGTTCTCTTTTGTTCCAAAAAAAATAGTCAAAAAGTTTTAGCTCATTTGGAGAACTTTCATTTCTGCACAAAAAACAACACCACGGTAGTTCTGCTGAAAACAGCGTCAGTCTGGGTTAGTTCCATGCAAATCATACCAAAACCATATAAATTGTTGTAAACATGGCATGAATACTTCATAAATTATAGGTACGTTGGATACATATCAAAACCTGTCAAAGAGTATCTTAAGCGATCTTCAACCGAGAAGCACAAGGCAATTGGCGAGGAGATAACACGGCTCTTAGCCGCCAAATTCATCCGAGAGGTGTACCACTCCGAGTGGCTCATCAACGTCGTCATGGTGCCGAAGAAAGATAAGTCTCTTCGAATGTGTGTAGATTTTAGGCACATCAATCGGGCCTGCCCGAAAGATCATTTTCCTCTCCCTCGCATAGATCAGATAGTAGATTCTACTGCTAGATGTGAGCGGTTATCGTTTCTGGGTGCGTACTCCGGGTACCATCAGATCCGATTATATGGCCCTGATGAAATAAAAATGGCATTCATCACCCCAATCGGGTGTTTCTGCTATATCACGATGCCATTCGGGTTGAAAAATGCTGGGGCCACATTCCAGCGTATGATCCAAAAGTGCTTACAGAAGCAAATCAGTCGGAAGATAGAAGCTTATATGGATGACATTGTGGTTAAGTCCAGGAAAGGTTCCGATCTCCTGACTGACCTCGCTAAGACCTTTGTGAATTTGCGAGCTTTCGGCATCAAGCTCAACCCAACCAAGTGTACATTCGGCGTACCCGCGGGCAAGCTACTCGGTTTTCTCGTTTCCGAACGAGGGATCGATGCCAATCTAGAGAAGATAGGGGCAATCGTTCAAATGAAGCAACCAGAACGTTTGCACGACGTGCAGCGCCTCACAGGCTGCCTAGCAGCCCTGAGTAGATTCATCTTAAGACTCGGCAAAAAGCCATGCCGCTTTACCGATTGATGAAGAAGACTGACAGGTTCGAGTGGACTCCAAAGCGCAGGCTGCGTTCCAGGAACTTAAAGCCCTGCTTTCCACCCAGCTGATGCTAGCTGCTCTGAGCAGCAAAGAGCCCTTGCTCTTATACATCGCAGCCACGAGCCAAGTTGTTAGCACGGTCCTCACAGTGGAACGGGAAGAACAAGGCAAAACCTTCAAGCTCCAACGACTAGTCTACTACATCTCTGAAGTCCTCACACCTTCCAAGCAAAGGTATCCGCATTATCAGAAGCTAGTACATGGAATTTATCTAACTGCAAAGAAGGTGGCACATTATTTTCAAGAACACTCGGTCACACTGATAAGTGATGCTCCTCTATCTGAGATCATGAACAATAGAGATGCCACTAGCCGAGTGGCTAAGTGGGCTATTGAGCTCCTCCCGTTGGACATCAAGTTTGAAGCCAAGAAGGCCATCAAGTCACAAGCCCTAGTAGATTTCCTGGCCGAATGGATCGAGCAAAAGCAGCCTGTCCCGAGTGTTCCCGAACATTGGACGATGTTCTTTGATGGCTCCAAGATACTTCACGGCTCCGGGGCTGGAGTGGTCTTGGTGTCTCCTAAAGGCGATCGACTCAGTTACGTTCTTCAGATTCACTTCGACTCCTCCAACAACGCAGCTGAATACGAAGCCCTCCTGTATGGGCTGCGAATGGCAATCTCTCTGGGGATTAGCTGACTGATGATCTATGGTGACTTGGACCTGGTGGTGAATCAAGTCATGAAGGAATGGGATGTCCGTAGTCAGGCAATGACTGGCTACTGCAATGCCGTCAGAAAACTGGAGAAACACTTTGAAGGGCTGAAGCTTCACCATGTACCATGCCTCATGAACCAAGCGGCCGACGACTTGGCCAAGATGGGTTCCACTCGAAAGCCAATGCCCAAGAATGTGTTCCTGGAACACCTGCACTCGCCCACTATCAAGGTAGATCCTTTTGTGGAAGAGCCCCCGCAACGAGTCGGACCTTCCAATCTGACTAAAGTAGATATTCCCGCAGTAATTGATCTGGTCCAAGAGGTATTGATCATCACTCCCGAGGGGACCGAACCGTATCTGGCATACTTGCTCCGGCAAGAGCTCCCAGAGGACGAGGATGAAGCCCATCAGATCATCCGCTGATCCAAAGCTTTCACTGTCATGGGCGATCACCTATACATGAAAAGTACAACTAGAGTCACGCAGCGATGCATATCCTCAGAGGAGGGGCAACAAATACTGCAAGAGAATCACTTGGGAACATACGGGCATCATGCGTCCTCTTGGACCTTGGTCGCCAAAGCGTTCAGAGCCGGATTCTGTTGGCCCCGAGCCAACGAGGCCGCCCGAGACATAGTAGATCAATGCGTGGATGCCAGTTCTATCCAAACCAATCGCACAAGCCGGCGTCCGCTATGAAAACCATCCCCCTCACTTGGCCATTTGCTGTCTGAGGACTCGACATGATCGGTCCTCTCCGGACTGGGGCGAGTGGCTTCACGCACCTGTTGGTAGCAGTAGGCAAGTTCACCAAGTGGATCGAGGCCAAGCCCATAAAGAAGCTAGACTCAGCCACTTCAATTCAGTTCATCAGGGAGATCATCTTCAGGTTCGGAGTCCCACACAACATCATCACCGACAACGGGTCCAACTTCGACTTGGACGAGTTCCGTGAGTTCTGCTACACCCAAGGCACTCGGGTTGACTATGCCTCCTGGTGCATCCGCACTCGAATGGGCAGGCCGAGAGAGCAAACGGGCTCATACTTCATGGATTGAAACCCCGCCTCATGCGTGATCTGACTCATGCATCAGGCGCATGGGTGACCGAACTACCATCAGTCCTCTGGGGCCTATGAACAACCCCGAATCGATCCACGAACCGCACCCCATTCTTCATGGTGTACGGGTCAGAGGCGGTCTTGCAAAGTGATCTATTCCACAATTCTCCCTGAGTGGATCTTTATTCGGAGGCTCAAGTCGAGGAGGCAAGGCAGGATGGCCTAGATCTTTTGGAAGAAGAACGCGAGCTAGCGCTTATAAGATCAACGTTATAATAGCAAGACTTACGTCGCTACCACGACAGACACGTCAGAGAGCGTGCCTTCTAGGAAGGAGACTGGTCCTCCGAGAGGATCAACAGAAACCTCATAAGCTTGCGCCCCCTGGGAGGGGTCATTCCCCATCTCCAAGGTCATGCACAAGGGAGCATACAGACTGTACAACTTCACCAAAGGAATAGAAGAGCCCAGAGCTTGGAATGCAGATCTACTCCGCAAGTTTTATACTTAGAATAAAATTTCTCCCTTGTAATAGTTAGTCCGAATGAACTTAGATGAATAAAAGTCTCACTTTTTCCATATATCGTCTAGTTCGACCAACGGTCGCATTTTACTCGGGTGATCAATTGCATTCGGAAACTAACACACCACCAGCGGGTGTAAAGGTGAGAGAGCTTAGCCGCGAACCACCTTTCACCTAAGTTAAAAAACAATCCGAGTGAGGATCCCCTCCACACTCGGGGGCTTAGTCGCTAACCATATTTCGCCTAAGTTGAAAAATAATCCGAGTGAGGATCCGCTCCACACTCGGGAGGCTTAGCCGCGAACCAGCTTTCGCCTAAGTTGAAAAATAATCCGAGTGAGGATCCGCTCCACACTTGGGGGCTTAGCCGCGAACCAGCTTTCGCCCAAGTTAAAAATCAATCCGAGTGAGGATCCGCTCCACACTCGGTGTCGGGCTACGACACCTATGGGATCCCAAGAGATCCCTTTACGATTCGGCGGGGGGAGAAGTATACGCAAAGAGCAGAACCGGTGATCGACGCGGTAAGTTTTTACCCAGGTTCGGGCAACTGATCAGCGTAAAACACTACTCCTGTTTTGTGTTCTTATTGATGTTCTTGAGCCCAGCCTTCAGGAGCGCTCGCAATGAACAATACGTTCAAAGAGCAGCTACGCATGCAGAATGGGCCAGAAATTCTCCTCCTCTGTAGCAGTTGCCTTGGGCCTCCTTTTATATGCTCAAAGGGGTCTCCACAGTGGCAAAATGTACATACACTAAGGTGTAAAGTAGCTACAGGGTATCATACCTAACCCCTGACGGATTAGGACGAACGCATTTAATGCACCGTGAGGTGTCCATTTAGGTGTCCTCACTTTCTTGGGGATGGAAAAAGGGGCCATCCCATCAGCACCGCTTAAGCTCTCCTCCACTGGCGCGTTGCCACGCATCCAGAGAAGGACCCAGAATGTCAGGCTTTGTCGCTGTGCTGGAGCGGTGGCATAGTGGCAGAATCTCGCCACGCGCCGATCCTTGCCGGGCACCAATCCTTGCCGGGCGCCAGGGCTTGCCGGGCGCCGAGCTTTGCTGGGAACCAAGCCTTGCCGGGCGCCGAGGCTTGCCGGGCTCCACGGGCCATCCCGGCAAGGATCTTGCCGGGGAGGCTGGCCTTCGATTTCCAGCTTTGCTTATTTGCTGATTCTCAGATCTCTGACTTGATGATTTCCTTGATGACTTAAATCGACCTCGAGTTGATCCCGGCAAGCCTTGCCGCGAGGACGGCTACAACTGCCCGTGCACAAGTAAGGGGTACTAGTGGCCCGATACTTAGTACACCGACAGGAGCCCCCGGGCCTGGGCCATACACGAGTGCGAGGCGTTGTTGGGCTAGGCCCAAACAGTGCACGGGCACGCGTGGCAGGGAATTAACTGCTCGTAAAGATCTTGTTTTACTGCGCCCCCACTACACGCACGGAGCGCGCGATGTGGGAAGTGTGACAAAAAGGCTGCAAACTGTTTCGCGCCCACAGAGGCGCATTCATATTGGGGGATAAACAAGGTGGTCCCGCTCCTTCCCCATAAAAAGGAGAAGTCGTGGAGGCGCAAACCCATTCACCCCCCTCTTCTTCCCAATCTGGCCATCGCCATCGCCTTCCTCTGCTCGAGCTCAGAGCGAAACCTTCCTTCCCTTCCGCTCGCCGCTCCCGCGCTCATTTCGTCTTCCGGCCTCCATCTCCACAGTCGCCATGCCGCCCAAGGCCAGCAAAGGCAAGGGCACGGACAAGGAGTCGACGGCGGAAGTTCCGGAAAGTGAACTGGTGAAGATGCGGAAGAGGCTCGTCGTCTTCCCTCCGACGCTCGACGCCGAAACCTTGAAGGGACGATACCAATGCATGTGGGCGAAGGGAACACAAGCTCCCACCGCCACACGCGTAATCCCAGGTGCTAGTTCCAAAGGCGGATCGGACAGATACCCCTTCTTCACTGCGTACTTTTATTGCGGGCTCTGTAACCTTTTTCCGATTTCTTCAACGACATCATGTATACATACGGCTTCCGCCTTCTTGATTTCATGCCGAATGCCGTATTTTGCATGTCGATCTTTGCCCATCTTTGTGAAAATTTTGCCGGCGTGATCCCCAATTCTGCTCTTTTCCGCCACTATTTATATCCTCGAATCCAAAAAGGAGAGGCTCTCTCTGGATCTATTGCTTGGATTCCAAGGGCCTGGAACAAAGAGATATACCCAGATGGAGTTTACCGCGAAAAGTGGGACGAGTGGCGGGCCGAATGGTGCTGGATCCAGGAAGCAGATCCTCATCCTTTTTGCCATCCCCGGCGACAGAAGGTGGTCCGCGGCAAGGATTGGGGCGATCTCGCCGCAGAAGACGAGAAGCTCACAATCGCCACTACCAGGATCCTCCGCTTGAAGGCTGCCGGGCTGACAATGGAGATGATCGGCTTCGACTTCCTCCGCCGCCGCATCGCCCCTCTGCAGAACAGGGGGAGGCCAGCCTGGGAGTATAAGAATGCAGCGGATGTCATGAGGCTGCGCCCCGGGCTGAACAACAACTTGACTGTTATGCAGCTTGGCACTCTCCGCCAAAAGTTATTCCAGCGCGAAGACAAGCACCGGCTGCCGACAAGGATCGTCCCCTTGTGCAACAACTCTGCACTGGGGTCGATCATTGCCTTCTTGCCGATGTTCAACGCCCACGGCCTTGACCCGACCTGGGTCGAGCCAAGCGAGGAAGAAGCGCAGAAATTCTTCGAAAATCTGACCGAGAAGCCTGTCCGGCAAGAGTCAGATCTTATTCGCGCCACCACAGATCAGGAGGTAGCACACATCGCTACCAGAGTGGAGGAAGCAAATCTTGCCGCGGAGACCGGCAGCGTTGGCTTCACGGAGTGGGAAGCCAGCGATGCAGAGGTGGTGGTGGAGGCAAAACCTACCGAGGAGAGCAAGGTTACCAGAGATGTCGAAGTCGACCTCCGTTGTGATGTCTGAGTGGGGAGGTGGAGGAGGGGTCCTGGGCCGCTTGGCTGTGGCAGGCGCCGGGGCAGCCTCTGGCACGGTTGTACGAGACCCTCCTGCCGTTCCGGCGGTGGCCGCTGGTGTGGGTCTCGCGCGCCGCGCGGGCTGTTGACGGGCCCCCTGCCGCGGTCCGGTCTTGCCGGCCACTTTCTTGCCGGGGGATTCGCCGCTCGATGTAGGCTGGCTTGCCGGGACGCCCGATGTGGCTTTCCGAAGGACACGCTTTGTCTTCTTCGGGGGCGAGGGCTCTTCTTGCGTCTCCTCTTCGGCCGTGTCGTCGCCGGATGAGTTTTCAGTACTGGCCAGAGTTCAACTTTCTTCTCTTTTCTTGCCACATTGATGGTGCCACGGATGGTTGAGTCAATTGGAGCACAAAAGTTCCTGGTTCAACAGGCAACTTGAGGGTAGCACGCTTTGGCAGGTCGTCAGCAACGCTGTTCTCGGCACGAGGGACATGCTCCATTTGGAGACCGTCAAAGTGCTCTTCCAATTTCCTCACTTCATCTACGTAGGCTTGCATCAACGGACTTTGCTAGTTCTTGTTGACCTGCCTGACGACAAGCTGTGAGTCACCTTTGATAATGAGCTTTTTGATACCAAGGTCTGCCGCGATCCTAAGACCGGCAAGCAAACCTTCGTACTCTACAGTGTTGTTGGTTGAACTCTCTCGGGGAAAATGCATTTGGACTACATACTTGAGGTGCTCTCTGGTGGGTGCAACAAGCAGCACACCGGCACCGGCGCCTTGGAGCGAAAAAGCCCCGTCAAAGTACATAACCCATTGCTGATCGATTTCCTTGCCGGGGAGACTTGTTTCTTGAAATTCTTCGTCTGTCGTCGGGGTCCATTCTGCAATGAACTCCGCCAAGGCCCTGCTCTGAATTGTGGAAGTACTTTCAAACTTAAGACCAAAGCTGGACAGCTCCAACGCCCACTCCACGATCCTGCCGGTTGCCTCCGGATTTTGCAAAATCCGTTGCAACGGAAAGCGAGTGACGATGGTGATCTCATGTGCTTGAAAATAATGGCGCAGCTTTCTTGAGGCCATAAGGAGGCCGAAAAGCAACTTCTGCACACCAGAATATCTTGACCTAGCCCCTTGTAAGAGGGAGCTAACAAAATAAACTGGGCGCTGCACCACCTTTTTCTTATGCACGGGTTCTTCTGTTTGCGCAGATCCTGTCTTGCCGGGATCAACCCTTGCCGGGGAAGATGTTGCCACGTCATCTGGCGGTCCTGCCGCTGATGTTGCCTCCTCATCAGCTTCCCTCTGCGCCACCAGCGCAGCACTAACCACTTGATTTGTCGCCGCCAGATACAACAGCAACGGTTCTTGTGGTTTAGGTGCGACTAGCGTCAGCGGAGAAGAAAGGTATTTCTTCAAATCTTGCAGCGCCGCCTCCGCTTCCGGGGTCCATTTCATTGGACCTGCCTTCTTCAAAATTTTGAAGAAGGGCAGGGCGCGCTCAACAGATTTGGAAATAAACCTGCTTAGAGCAGCAACACAGCCGGCAAGACGACGCACATCCTTGACGTGCCTCGGCGCTTCAATTTGCTCAATGGCTCTGATCTTGTCGGGGTTAGCTTCGATTCCCCGGCAAGATACAAAGAATCCGAGGAGCTTGCCGGAAGGAACACCGAACACGCACTTCTCAGGATTGAGCTTCAAGTTGATCTTGCGCAAGTTCGCAAATGTTTCTTCTAAGTCTTGAATGAGCGTTGCTTTATCCTTAGTTTTGACCACTATATAATCCATATACGCCTCCATATTTCTATGGAGTTGTGGCTCAAAACCAATCTGGATTGCTCTGGCAAATGTTGAACCAGCACTTTTCAACCCGAAAGGCATTCGTATAAAACAATACGTACCACATGGGGTGATAAAGGTGGTCTTCTCTTCATCTTCCTTTGCCATAAAAATCTGATGATACCCTGAATAGGCATCAAGGAAGGACAGGAGATCATAACCAGCGGTGGCATCCACAATCTGGTCGATGCGTGGCAAGGGAAAAGGATCTTTTGGACAAGCTTTATTGATATCTGTATAATCGATACAAAGCCTCCATTTCCCGTTCGCTTTCCGCACTACAACCGGATTGGCCAACCAGGTTGGATGAAGCACTCCTTTGACCAGTCCTGCCGCCTCCAGCTTCTTAATTTCTTCGGCAATGAATTCTTGCCGCTCCAAAGCCTGTTTCCTCACCCTTTGCTTGACGGGCCGCGCATGAGGACAGACAGCAAGGTGGTGCTCAATTACTTTCCTGGGAACACCGGGGATGTTAGATGGTTGCCATGCAAACACGTCGACATTCGCCCGCAGGAAAGCAACGAGCGCGCTTTCCTATTTGTCATCTAGGGTGGAACTTATGGTGAAAGTTCCCCCCATCCCGTTCTCCCTGGCAGGCACCTTCTTGGTTTCCGGCGGGGCAGCCTTGGACTTCTTGTTCTTGCCGGTGGAACTCTCTGGCACGTCTTCGACGGAAGCGCAGCACTCCGAGGAGGTGCGCTTGCCGGAGTTGGCGCCAAGGTTCCTGCCGGTCTTCTTCTTCCCCCCGGGAGTTCCAGTGGCAGGAGCAGATGCCATGATGGCAGGTGCTGCAACTGCTTCCCAGTAAAGTTGGTCGGCACAGATGAGCGCATCCTTCTTGTCGGAATGGATAGTGATGACGCTCAACGGCCCAGGCATCTTCAAGACGTTGTATGCGTAGTGTGATGCCGCCATAAACTTAGCTAGCACTGGCCGACCAAGGATCCCATTGTATGACATGGGGATCTTGGCGTTATCAAACACCACCTTTTCGGTCCTGAAGTTAAACTCGCTGCCAAATGTTACCGGCAGCGTGATCTTGCCCTTAGGCTGGGTTCTTCCCGAGTTGACCCCTTGAAACGTACCCGTTTCCTCGAGGTCTTCGTCGGGAATCTGAAGCTTTGTGAGCACATCTGGTGAGATTAAGTTTAGGCCGGCCCCGCCGTCAACTAACATCTTCGTCACCTTGAGGTTGCGAATTGTCGGGGAAACCAACAATGGCAAACACCCGACCGCAGTTGTGCGATCAGGGTGATCCTCGGCGTCAAAGATGATAGGCGTGCTGGACCACTTCAGAGGCCTACGTGCATCGGGGGATGGCTCTGCCGCATTAACCTCCCACACCCACTGTTTAAGTTGGCGGTGGGAAGAATGCAGCGAGGCACCCCCATCAATGCACATAGCCTCCGTAGCCTTCTGGAATTCCTGCTCACTGGATTCGTCATCTTCTTCATCATCATCTCCTTCTTTATCTCGGCCCCGAGCGGGCCGATCCTTCTGCTGTTTGGCCTTGCCGCGGCGACCCCCTCGGCCACCGCGTTTCTTGCCGGACCCCTCAGCACCATCTTGGGCCTTCTCCTTGTCTCGCCTCTCGTATTCGGCCTTCTGCTTCTCGGCAAGCTGCTCAACTTGCCGGCAGTTCTAGAGATCATGGCCCTTAGTGCGATGGATCTTGCAGTACTGCTTGCCGGAGTTTTCTGATTTGTCGGCAGCCGCCAAGGCCTAACAGGAAGGGCACCCGGCAAGATCCTTGCCGGGGTCACCAACCTTGGCCTTCTTGGCGGCGCCACGGTTGTCGGATTCCTCGACAGCAAGCACGGCCTTGCCTCTGCGCTTCCTGTTCCGCCGTCGGCCTTTCCTTGACGGGGCCGCGGCATCTTCTTCTTCCGAGTCGCCTGCCGCACCAACAGCCTCACCGGGGAGTTTCCTCCCCTCTTCAGCTCGAGCGCACTTGTCGGCCAAAGTGTAAAGCTCGGCAATACTCCTGACTTTGTTCATTGCCAGCTCTTCCCGCATCCTGCGGTTACGCACGTTCTGATGGAACGCGCTAATGACAGCGGCAGGATGAACATCAGGAATATTGTATTGCACCCGGCTGAATCTCTGCATAAACTTGCGCAGGGACTCGCCCTCCTTCTGAGGGATGATGTGCAAATCACTTTCTTGGCCAGGAGTTTGGTGGCCTCCAACAAAGGCGCCAACAAACTGATGGCACAGATCCGACCAGGAAGAAATAGAATCCTCCAGCAGATGCATCAACCACGACCTAACGTTGGGTTTGAGCACCAACGGGAAGTAGTTGGCAAGTATCTTGTCATCTCGGCCCCCGGCAGCTTGCACCGCAATGGTGTAGATGCTCAGGAACTCCGAGGGATGGGTCTTGCCGTCATATTTCTCCGGGACCTCTGCCTTGAAGGTTCGGAGATTGGGCCACTGGACTTGCCGCAGCTCACGGGTAAATGCTGGAGGTCCTACCTCGTAAGGCAAGTCTCCTACGTTCCCTGGCGCGGGCTCGTCGACAACCGGCCCCGCGTGCTTATCAGACTGATAGCGCGCTTCCCGTCGCCGCTCGATGGTTGTTCGAGCGTCCTCCTTGCCTCGTTCCTGGAGAACCAGACGCTGATCACGGCGCATCCGTGGATCGGACGACGCCGTGGAAACTTCTTCATGGCGGTCGACTTGTTGAGTCGTCGGCCGCTGCTAACGCCGCGGAGGAGAGTGCACTGTAGTTGCACCACCTCCAGTTTTCTCTGCACCGGCTCACGTCGGATCGATGGGCCTCCGCTGAGAGGGCCCTGCCTCTTGCGGTCCATCCTTGTTAGCGAAGCCGATAAGGCTGTGGATAGTAGCTCGCCACTCCTCCATCTTCTCCAGGGCGGGAGGAAAATCAAGGAGTAGCTGTGCACGTGCCAAGGCTTTCGCTGGCATAGGTGGCAGCGACAAGTGCGAGGTACGTGAGGTGCTCTGACTCCTAACCAAGTTAGAAGGAGCACCGCCACGGTCACGCGACCGTGCACCACCTTCGCAGGCAGCATGGTGTGCATGCTGGTCCCGCGCATCTTGGGATCTATGTGCAGAAACCTTTTCGTGGGGACGCCCCGAACCACCAGTGCCATGATGTCGCTCATCTCGCACGACCTGGGTAGGTCGTGAGGCTAGCGCCGGCGTGGGAGCTCCAGCAGGCGCCCTTCGATCCCTAGAGTTTGTTGTGCCACCCGTAGGCAACACAATGCCATCTCTAGATCCAGCGGCGCGCAAGTTACCACTGCAACTGCGAACGATACCGCTCGCTTGGCTTGGGTCACCAGAACGCCGCGGGGGTTCCAGTCCTCTTCCTTCTGCACCCACACCACCGCCTGTCTGCGAAGGCTCAGGCAAAGCAGATCCGGACGGTTATGCTGTCGCAGCGTTCTTCTTCTTGGGCGGCATGACGATGAAGATGATGAAGGAACTAGGGCGTCTACCACCAGATCAGGTTCACGCAACCTTCTTCCCCCCTACCTGGCGCGCCAAAGATGTCGGGCTACGACACCTATGGGATCCCGAGAGATCCCTTTACGATTCGGCGGGGGGAGAAGTATACGCAAAGAGCAGAACCGGTGATCAACGCGGTAAGTTTTTACCCAGGTTCAGGCCGCTGATCAGCGTAAAACCCTACTCCTGCTTTGTGTTCTTATTGATGTTCTTGAGCCCAGCCTTCAGGAGTGCTCGCAATGAACAGTACGTTCAAAGAGCAGCTACGCATGCAGAATGGGCCAGAAATTCTCCTCCTCTGTAGCAGTTGCCTTGGGCCTCCTTTTATATGCTCAAAGGGGTCTCCACAGTGGCAAAATGTACATACACTGAGGTGTAAAGTAGCTACAGGGCATCATACCTAACCCCTGACGGATTAGGACGAACGCATTTAATGCACCATGAGGTGTCCGTTTAGGTGTCCTCACTTTCTTGGGGATGGAAAAAGGGGCCATCCCATCAGCACCGCTTAAGCTCTCCTCCACTGGCACGTTGCCACGCATCCAGAGAAGGACCCAGAATGTCAGGCTTTTGTCGCTGTGCTGGAGCGGTGGCATAGTGGCAGAATCTCGCCAGGCGCCGATCCTTGCCGGGCACCAATCCTTGCCGGGCGCCAAGGCTTGCCGGGCGCCGAGCTTTGCTGGGAACCAAGCCTTGCCGGGCGCCGAGGCTTGCCGGGCTCCACGGGCCATCCCGGCAAGGATCTTGCCGGGGAGGCTGGCCTTCGATTTCCAGCTTTGCTTATTTGCTGATTCTCAGATCTCTGACTTGATGATTTCCTTGATGACTTAAATCGACCTCGAGTTGATCCCGGCAAGCCTTGCCGCAAGGACGGCTACAACTGCCCGTGCACAAGTAAGGGGTACTAGTGGCCCGATACTTAGTACACCGACAGGAGCCCCCGGGCCTAGGCCATACACGAGTGCGAGGCGTTGTTGGGCTAGGCCCAAACAGTGCACGGGCACGCGTGGCAGGGAATTAACTGCTCATAAAGATCTTGTTTTACTGCGCCCCCACTACGCGCACGGAGCGCGCGATGTGGGAAGTGTGCCAAAAAGGCTGCAAACTGTTTCGCGCCCATAGAGGCGCATTCATATTGGGGGATACACAAGGTGGTCCCGCTCCTTCCCCATAAAAAGGAGAAGTCGTGGAGGCGCAAACCCATTCACCCCCCTCTTCTTCCCAATCTGGCCATCGCCATCGCCTTCCTCTGCTCGAGCTCAGAGCGAAACCTTCCTTCCCTTCCGCTCGCCGCTCCCACTCTCGTTCCGTCTTCCGGCCTCCATCTCCACAGTCGCCATGCCGCCCAAGGCCAGCAAAGGCAAGGGCATGGACAAGGAGTCGAAGGCTGAAGTTCCGGAAAGCGAACTGGTGAAGATGCGGAAGAGGCTCATCGTCTTCCCTCCGACGCTCGACGCCGAAACCTTGAAGGGACGATACCAATGCATGTGGGCGAAGGGAACACAAGCTCACCCCGCCACACGCGTAATCCCAGGTGCTAGTTCCAAAGGCGGGTCGGACAGATACCCCTTCTTCACTGCGTACTTTATTGCGGGCTCTGTCCACCTTTTTCCGATTTCTTCAACGACATCATGTATACATACGGCTTCCGCCTTCTCGATTTCATGCCGAATGCCGTATTTTGCATGTCGATCTTTGCCCATCTTTGTGAAAATTTTGCCGGCGTGATCCCCAATTCTGCTCTTTTCCGCCACTATTTCTATCCTCGAATCCAAAAGGAGAGGCTCTCTCTGGATCTATTGCTTGGATTCCAAGGGCCTGGAACAAAGAGATATACCCAAATGGAGTTTACCGCGAAAAGTGGGACTAGTGGCGGGCCGAATGGTGCTGGATCCAGGAAGCAGATCCTCATCCTTTTTGCCATCCCCGGCGACAGAAGGTGGTCCACGGCAAGGATTGGGGCGATCTCGCTGCAGAAGACGAGAAGCTCACAATCGCCACTACCAGGATCCTCCGCTTGAAGGCTGCCGGGCTGACAATGGAGATGATCGGCTTCGACTTCCTCCGCCGCCGCATCGCCCCTCTGCAGAACAGGGGGAGGCCAGCCTGGGAGTATAAGAACGCAGCGGATGTCATGAGGCTGCGCCCCGGGCTGAACAACAACTTGACTGTTATGCAGCTTGGCGCTCTCCGCCAAAAGTTATTCCAGCGCGAAGACAAGCACCGGCTGCCGGCAAGGATCGTCCCCTTGTGCAACAACTCTGCACTGGGGTCGATCATTGCCTTCTTGCCGATGTTCAACGCCCACGGCCTTGACCCGACCTGGGTCGAGCCAAGCGATGAAGGAGCGCAGAAATTCTTCGACAATCTGATGGAGAAGCCTGTCCGGCAAGAGTCAGATCTTATTCGCGCCACCACAGATTAGGAGGTAGCACACATCGCTACCAGAGTGGAGGAAGCGAATCTTGCCGCGGAGGCCGGCAGCGTTGGCTTCACGGAGTGGGAAGCCAGCGATGCAGAGGTGGTGGTGGAGGCAAAACCTGCCGAGGAGAGCAAGGTTGCCGGGGAAGAAGGCGGCGCAGTCGCTGAAAACTCATCTGGCGACGACACGGCCGAAGAGGAGACTTGAGAAGAGCCCTCGCCCCCGAAGAAGACAAAGCGTGTCCTTCGGAAAGCCGCATCGGGCGTCCCGGCAAGCCAGCCTACATCGAGCGGCGAATCCCCCGGCAAGAAAGTGGCCGGCAAGACTGGACTGCGGCAGGGGGCCCGTCAACAGCCCGCACGGCGCGCGAGACCCACACCAGCGGCCACCGCCGGAGCGGCAGGAGGGTCTCGTACAACCGTGCCAGAGGCTGCCCCGGCGCCTGCCATAGCCAAGCGGCCCAGGACCCCTCCTCCGCCTCCCCACTCAGACATCGCAACGGAGGTCGACTTCGACATCTCCGGCTTCAGTCCGGAGCGAGAGGAAGAAGAGTGAGTACCTGTCACAACTTCCACCTTCCAATCTGCATAAGTCTTACTGACTTACTTTTATTGTTTCTGCAGTGACACCGAAACCTTGCTGGAGAGGATGGCGAAGAGGTCAAGGACTAGGCTCCGGGCTCACGATGATGGTCTCTGGCACGCTAGTGGAGCCTGCCGGGGGCTCGTCGCGCCCAGCCTTCAGGAGCGCTCGCAATGAACAGTACGTTCAAAGAGCAGCTACGCATGTAGAATGGGCCACAAATTCTCCTCCTCTGTAGCAGTTGCCTTGGGCCTCCTTTTATATGCTCAAAGGGGTCTCCACAGTGGCAAAATGTACATACACTGAGGTGTAAAGTAGCTATAGGGTATCATACCTAACCCCTGACGGATTAGGACGAACGCATTTAATGCACCGTGAGGTGTCCGTTTAGGTGTCCTCACTTTCTTGGGGATGGAAAAAGGGGCCATCCCATCAGCACCGCTTAAGCTCTCCTCCACTGGCGCGTTGCCACGCATCCAGAGAAGGACCCAGAATGTCAGGCTTTGTCGCTGTGCTGGAGCAGTGGCATAGTGGCAGAATCTCGCCAGGCGCCGATCCTTTCCGGGCACCAATCCTTGCCGGGCGCCGAGCTTTGCTGGGAACCAAGCCTTGCCGGGCGCCGAGGCTTGCCGGGCGCCGAGGCTTGCCGGGCTCCACGCGCCATCCCGGCAAGGATCTTACCGGGGAGGCTGGCCTTCGATTTCCAGCTTTGCTTATTTGCTGATTCTCAGATCTCTGACTTGATGATTTCCTTGATGACTTAAATCGACCTCGAGTTGATCCCGGCAAGCCTTGCCGCGAGGACGGCTACAACTGCCCGTGCACAAGTAAGGGGTACTAGTGGCCCGATACTTAGTACACCGACAGGAGCCCCCGGGCCTGGGCCATACACGAGTGCGAGGCGTTGTTGGGCTAGGCCCAAACAGTGCACGGGCACGCGTGGCAAGGAATTAACTGCTCGTAAAGATCTTGTTTTACTGCGCCCCCACTACGCGCACGGAGCACGCGATGTGGGAAGTGTGCCAAAAAGGCTGCAAACTGTTTCGCGCCCACAGAGGCGCATTCATATTGGGGGATAAACAAGGTGGTCCCGCTCCTTCCCCATAAAAAGGAGAAGTCATGGAGGCGCAAACCCATTCACCCCCCTCTTCTTCTTCCCAATCTGGCCATCGCCATCGCCTTCCTCTGCTCGAGCTCAGAGCGAAACCTTCCTTCCCTTCCGCTCGCCGCTCCCGCGCTCGTTCCGTCTTCCGGCCTCCATCTCCACAGTCGCCATGCCGCCCAAGGCCAGCAAAGGCAAGGGCACGGACAAGGAGTCGAAGGCTGAAGTTCCGGAAAGCGAACTGGTGAAGATGCGGAAGAGGCTCGTCGTCTTCCCTCCGACGCTCGACGCTGAAACCTTGAAGGGACGATACCAATGCATGTGGGCGAAGGGAACACAAGCTCACCCCGCCAAACGCGTAATCCCAGGTGCTAGTTCCAAAGGCGGATTGGACAGATACCCCTTCTTCACTGCGTACTTTTATTGCGGGCTCTGTCCACCTTTTTCCGATTTCTTCAACGACATCATGTATACATACGGCTTCCGCCTTCTTGATTTCACGCCGAATGCCGTATTTTGCATGTCGATCTTTGCCCATCTTTGTGAAAATTTTGCCGGCGTGATCCCCAATTCTGCTCTTTTCCGCCACTATTTCTATCCTCGAATCCAAAAAGGAGAGGCTCTCTCTGGATCTATTGCTTGGATTCCAAGGGCCTGGAACAAAGAGATATACCCAGATGGAGTTTACCGCGAAAAGTGGGACGAGTGGCGGGCCGAATGGTGCTGGATCCAGGAAGCAGATCCTCATCCTTTTTGCCATCCCCAGTGACAGAAGGTGGTCCGCGGCAAGGATTGGGGCGATCTCGCCGCAGAAGACGAGAAGCTCACAATCGCCACTACCAGGATCCTCCGCTTGAAGGCTGCCGGGCTGACAATGGAGATGATCGGCTTCGACTTCCTCCGCCGCCGCATCGCCCCTCTGCAGAACAGGGGGAGGCCAGCCTGGGAGTATAAGAACGCAGCGGATGTCATGAGGCTGTGCCCCGGGCTGAACAACAACTTGACTGTTATGCAGCTTGGCGCTCTCCGTCAAAAGTTATTCCTGCGCGAAGACAAGCACCAGCTGCCGGCAAGGATCGTCCCCTTGTGCAACAACTCTGCACTGGGGTCGATCATTGCCTTCTTGCCGATGTTCAACGCCCACGGCCTTGACCCGACCTGGGTCGAGCCAAGCGAGGAAGAAGCACAGAAATTCTTCGACAATCTGACGGAGAAGGTTGTCCGGCAAGAGTCAGATCTTATTCGCGCCACCACAGATCAGGAGGTAGCACACATCGCTACCAGAGTGGAGGAAGCGAATCTTGCCGCGGAGGCCGGCAGCGTTGGCTTCACGGAGTGGGTTAGTACACCGACAGGAGCCCCCGGGCCTGGGCCATACACGAGTGCGAGGCGTTGTTGGGCTAGGCCCAAACAGTGCACGGGCACACGTGGCAGGGAATTAACTGCTCGTAAAGATCTTGTTTTACTGCGCCCCCACTATGCGCACGGAGCGCGCGATGTGGGAAGTGTGCCAAAAAGGCTGCAAACTGTTTCGCGCCCACAGAGGCGCATTCATATTGGGGGATAAACAAGGTGGTCCCGCTCCTTCCCCATAAAAAGGAGAAGTCGTGGAGGCGCAAACCCATTCACCCCCCTCTTCTTCCCAATCTGGCCATCGCCATCGCCTTCCTCTGCTCGAGCTCAGAGCGAAACCTTCCTTCCCTTCCGCTCGCCGCTCCCGCGCTCGTTCCGTCTTCCGGCCTCCATCTCCACAGTCGCCATGCCGCCCAAGGCCAGCAAAGGCAAGGGCACGGACAAGGAGTCGAAGGCTGAAGTTCCGGAGAGCGAACTGGTGAAGATGCTGAAGAGGCTCGTCGTCTTCCCTCCGACGCTCGACGCTGAAACCTTGAAGGGACGATACCAATGTATGTGGGCGAAGGGAACACAAGCTCACCCCGCCACACGCGTAATCCTAGGTGCTAGTTCCAAAGGCGGATCGGACAGATACCCCTTCTTCACTGCGTACTTTTATTGCGGGCTCTGTCCACCTTTTTCCGATTTCTTCAAGTCAGGCTTTGTCGCTGTGCTGGAGTGGTGGCATAGTGGCAGAATCTCGCCAGGCGCCGATCCTTGCCGGCACCAATCCTTGCCGGGCGCCAGGGCTTGCCGGGCGCCGAGCTTTGCTGGGAACCAAGCCTTGCCGGGCGCCGAGGCTTGCCGGGCTCCACGGGCCATCCCGGCAAGGATCTTGCCGGGGAGGCTGGCCTTCGATTTCCAGCTTTGCTTATTTGCTGATTCTCAGATCTCTGACTTGATGATTTCCTTGTTGACTTAAATCGACCTCGAGTTGATCCCGGCAAGCCTTGCCGCGAGGACGGCTACAACTGCCCGTGCACAAGTAAGGGGTACTAGTGGCCCGATACGTAGTACACCGACAGGAGCCCCCGGGCCTGGGCCAAACACGAGTGCGAGGCGTTGTTGGGCTAGGCCCAAACAGTGCACGGGCACGCGTGGCAGGGAATTAACTGCTCGTAAAGATCTTGTTTTACTGCGCCCCCACTACGCGCACGGAGCGCGCGATGTGGGAAGTGTGCCAAAAAGGCTGCAAACTGTTTCGTGCCCACAGAGGCGCATTCATATTGGGGGATAAACTAGGTGGTCCTGCTCCTTCCCCATAAAAAGGAGAAGTCGTGGAGGCGCAAACCCATTCACCCCCCTCTTCTTCCCAATCTGGCCATCGCCATCGCCTTCCTCTGCTCGAGTTCAGAGCGAAACCTTCCTTCCCTTCCGCTCGCCGCTCCCGCGCTCATTCCGTCTTCCGGCCTCCATCTCCACAGTCGCCATGCCGCCCAAGGCCAGCAAAGGCAAGGGCACGGACAAGGAGTCGAAGGCTGAAGTTCCGGAAAGCGAACTGGTGAAGATGCGGAAGAGGCTCGTCGTCTTCCCTCCGACACTCGACGCCGAAACCTTGAAGGGACGATACCAATGCAAGTGGGCGAAGGGAACACAAGCTCACCCACCACATGGTGCATCGTCGGCCGGAGCGACGGGTTGGGCTCGATGCACCAGAACGCCATGCGCGCGAACCTCTCCACCCCCTACCTGGCGCACCAAAGATGTCGGGCTACGACACCTATGGGATCCCGAGAGATCCCTTTACGATTCGGCGGGGGGAGAAGTATACGCAAAGAGCAGAACCGGTGATCGACGCGGTAAGTTTTTACCCAGGTTCGGGCCGCTGATCAACGTAAAACCCTACTCCTGCTTTGTGTTCTTATTGATGTTCTTGAGCCCAGCCTTCAGGAGCGCTCGCAATGAACAGTACGTTCAAAGAGCAGCTACGCATGCAGAATGGGCCAGAAATTCTCCTCCTCTGTAGCAGTTGCCTTGGGCATCCTTTTATATGCTCAAAGGGGTCTCCACAGTGGCAAAATGTACATACACTGAGGTGTAAAGTAGCTACAGGGTATCATACCTAACCCCTGACGGATTAGGACGAACGCATTTAATGCACCGTGAGGTGTCCGTTTAGGTGTCCTCACTTTCTTGGGGATGGAAAAAGGGGCCATCCCATCAGCACCGCTTAAGCTCTCCTCCACTGGCGCGTTGCCACGCATCCAGAGAAGGACCCAGAATGTCAGGCTTTGTCGCTGTGCTGGAGCGGTGGCATAGTGGCAGAATCTCGCCAGGCGCCGATCCTTGCCGGGCACCAATCCTTGCCGGGCGCCAGGGCTTGCCGGGCGCCGAGCTTTGTTGGGAACCAAGCCTTGCCGGGCTCCACGGGCCATCCCGGCAAGGATCTTGCCGGGGAGGCTGGCCTTTGATTTCCAGCTTTGCTTATTTGCTGATTCTCAGATCTCTGACTTGATGATTTCCTTGATGACTTAAATCGACCTCGAGTTGATCCCGGCAAGCCTTGCCGTGAGGACGGCTACAACTGCCCGTGCACAAGTAAGGGGTACTAGTGGCCCGATACTTAGTACACCGACACTCGGGGGCTTAGTCGTGAACCAGATTTCGCCTAAGTTAAAAAAAAATCCGAGTGAGGATACGCTCCACACTCGGGGGCTTAGCCGCGAACCAGCTTTCGCCTAAGTTAAAAAATAATCCGAGTGAGGATACGTTCCACACTGGGGGGCTTAGCCGCGAACCAGCTTTCGCTCAAAGCCAAACAAAACATGAAGCAAATAGAAGCGCAAAAGGATTCAAATTAAGGTTTCGATCCGTTCGACTGTCTCCAAGGCGAAACGAGCACAAATGCTCGGCAAAGTATTTCATTACATCAACCACCCGGCATTCCAGAGCAAATTCAATCAAGTGTTTTTTAAGCTTCCGACGGAGGGCTGGCTGGGTCGACGAAGGTCTCCAGATCAACCCATCGGCGATGTGAGTGGCGGCTTCAGCGAAGGTCTCCATAAAATCCTCAAACTTGAGGTTCTTCTTGTTCACCACTCAGAGACTCTTTAGCTTCTCTTCGTCCACATTCTTGCAATGAATGCGGACGAGTGACAATGCCACGTCAGCACCGCTCCGGGCGGCAGATTTCTTCCAAGCCTTCACCCGAGTGGGAACATCGTTCAGCCGCATTAAGGTCGACTCCAGGTCCTTTTGAGTCTCTTCACCCGGCTGTAGCTCTTTGTCAATCTGACCCGCAACACCTTTCGCCCGAGTGATGAAGCCCAATGTGTTCTCCAATCGGTCTTCAAGCCGAAGGATGGCAAGGGCGGTGTTGTCAGCGACAAGCAACCTAGCAGGGTTCAGATCCCTCTCTATCCTTTGCAGCTCCAGTTCCTTGTTATAACAATGCTCTGCGCCAAGAAGGATAAAGTATGAGCAGACAATCAAGGAAAAAGCTGGCAATGTGCAGATTTCACTCGGCTGAAGAAAAACTTACAAACGAGCTTCTCGCTAAACTCTTCACAGACCTCTTCGATGTGCTTCTCCAGGGCATCCTTCTTGTCAGTCAGCTGGGTAACCTTCTCGTCCAGCTTGGCCTTCTCCTAGGTGAAGGACTCGGCGGCAGCCTTGAGGTTCTTGATCTCCTCCTCTAACTTGCTAACTGAAGCCAACTTCTCATCGGTAAGCTTGGCCATGGTCTTTGCTTCCTTCTGGGCCAGTGCGAGGTCCTTGTCCTTGTTCTCCAGTGCCTGCTTCATGCTTTCTAAAGAAATAGAAGTCCTGACCTTCAGTACGAGTTGAGGATTCTCACTACGAACATCTATTGGGGCGAAATGATTCGGATCAAAGGGGAAAAATGGTGTGCAGATGCCAGTCGAAGGAGATAACTTACCTCCCATGGCCTTCTTCTCCTGCTCCAGTCGGGCCCTCTTGAGTTTCTCAGCCTCCAGGTCAAGCCGAAGGGCCGTCACCTCCTTCTCCATCATGGCATAGTGTATTCCCATCTCGCAAGTCCTCTGTGACATATAAAAATAGCCAGTCAGAAGAGAAATGTAAAGCAGTAACTCACAAACATTTGAGCATACGCCGCTGGAAGGAACAAGCTTGATCAATATCAGATCCTGAAGTACCCTTGGATTACTAAGCGGGCTATCCACTCTGTCATCCCCTCCCCCAGAGAGGAACAAGCTTGAGCAGTATCAAATCCTCAAGTATGTTCGGATTACCGAGTCTCCCGAGCAGACACCACTGGAAGGAACAAACTAGACCAATACCAGATCTTGAAGTACCCTCTATTCTGCCCTCACTTGCCTAACTTCTGAGTCGGCGATGAAGAAAATAGAGGACAACAATACAAGGTGACCTACTCCTCACTCGGTTGACCTCTGAGTCGGTGATGAAGAAGATAGAGGATAATGGTGGCCCCACTCGGCTGACTCCCGAGTCGGTAACGAAGAAAATCTCACTTATTATCTCACCAGCGCACGAGTGTCGTGAGGTGCCCCGAACGTCTATTGACAAGTTCTAAAGGCTATCACCGATCGCCAGCGATCAGTATCAGCCTCGGGGACTACACCCAGTGGGTGCACTTAGCGTGCCCCCACTGGAAAGTGACTCGTCGATGAGCTAAAAAAAGGGTTCTAAGACTACCGCCGACTGCTCCAGTCAACGGTAGCCTCGGGGACTACACCCAGTGGGTGCACTCAGCGTGCCCTCACTGGATCATGTCCATTCGAATACGCTCTGGCTAGATTCCGAGTAGACATATATAAAAATACAAAACGCTCAAAGACTCCCGCCGACTGACTCCAGTCGGCAGGAGCCTCGGGGACTACACCAAGTGGGGGCACTCAGCATGCCCCCACAAGATCATGTACACCCAGTGGGTGTGCCCTGCGCAAACCCACTGATAGAAATGGGTGTGCCTACGCAAACCCACTGATAGAAAGCCTACTACAAGAAAAGAAGAAATTTCGACTGAAAATCATACTCACAGTGGTACTTATTCGAACATTGGTATCCATTGCGGCGTTGGCATCATAGGCGTCCTTCAGTCGGCTACACATCAAGCCCACCTAGATCAGCGCTTCCTTACTCACCCCCACCTGATCCTCTGGGCTGTGTGTCGGTGTACTAGAATAGGGGTACCCTAGTACCCCGTACTTGTGCACGGGCAGTAGCAGCATCCCGCGGCCAGGGTTATGGGAGGACAGCCAGAGAGAAGCTCAAGGTTATTAAGCCATTCAAGAACAAAGTATACAAAGCAAGAGTCAAGGCCCCGGCAAGAGGAGCTTGCCGGGAGGGACAGTTGAGGCCCAGCCTGAGGTTTGCCGTAGCAGAGTACTTGCCCCGGCAAGTCATTGGCTGCGGCAAGGTATTGGCTGCGGCAGGATAGCAGCTGCGGCAAGGTACTTGCCCCGGCAAGTTACCTTGCGCGGCAAGTTATTGGTTGCGGCAAGCTGTCAGGTGCGGCAAGGTCTTGCCGCGGCAAGCGTTACTGTACCACTGTGCTACTGTGCTGCTCCGGTGCCTCTGCCAGCGTGGCGCTCTGGGTCCTTCCAAGCGTGTGTGGCAGGGCACTGTGTAGACGGCGGTACTCTGTAGCTAGCGGTGTAGGAGCAGGTGGGATAGGCTTTTCCCACGTCCAAGACGTCCGGGTACATGTATCTGGACAGCTAAGGCATGGGCATTTAATGCCCTTGTCCCCTGCCGTCAGTGGTAGGTAGGACATGTCATCCTAGTAATAATGGCCTTACTGTAGCAACTTTCCACCTCTACCTTTACTGTTTGCCACCTGTTGGTGACCCCTTTGTGCGTATAAAAGGAGGCCCATAGGCAACATGGAGGGGGGTTAGGAACTGGGAGATGGAGAACTCCAGTATTGTACGCAGCTACTCTGTACTGTAGCGCTCCTGGAGCTAGAACAATCATCCAGATAATACACCAAAAAGCAGGAGTAGGATTTTACGCATCCGTGCGGCCCGAACCTGGGTAAAATCTCTCTCGTGTGCTGTCGTGTTCTTTGCTAGATTTGCTCTTCGTGCGACCGTCTCTCCCTGCCGAACGTAAAGGGGTCCTTCCCTGGGTCCCATAGGTGATCGCGGATTCGTCCCCGACACTGTGGTACAGGGGGAAAGAGGTAGCTGGAGCTGACGAAGGTGCGGGAGTCGGCCTTGGGGCTGGGATCAGTACTGTTCCACTCGGAGGAGCTTGGGTAGTCCTTGTAGGGGGCACCACCGCCAACGAAGAAGCTGAACCGCCCTGAGCCAGAGGGCTCGGCCTCGCGGTTTTGGCAGCAAACTTCGCCGGAGAGACACGGGCTGTCTAGCAAGGAGAGGCATCTGCCATGGGCGTGTCAGCAACCAGCACTCTCTCCCTAATGACGTCCGGGTTCGGTGGGTCAGCACCCACTTCATCATCTAGTTGGATGATCTCAGGCAGGGCTGCACAAATCAAAGAAATCGTCAAAGTTCAGTCGTAAAAGACATAACCATATGGGTCAAACGATACAACATACCTTTGGAGGTAGCAGCGTCGGCCGTGTAGGCATCACTCAGGCAGGCTTACGGGTGTGTGGGTCTGCTGAGGTGGTTGAGGTGTATTGCTGCAGGAACAAAAAAACACTCGGTTAGTAACCGAATGGATTCAAAGATGGACAAAGAATTGGTGAGGACAGTTACTTGGAGGCCACAAGCACTGCCGCCCGGATCCATGGCACGGAAGCCTTCCGAGGCTTGGAGGAGATCTGCTTGGGCAACTTGGGCTGTTTCTCCGCCGAGCTCTCAGCCTCGGCGCGGGCGCGCTTGGAACTCTGAGTTGCCCGACCAGAAGCAGTCGGCTGCTGAACTTCTTCTCCCTTGCCCTTCGGGTCATGCAGCGCCTTGGACCGAGGCTCTTTGGGGCCCTCATAAGATGGAGAGGACTCCGCCTCATCCCCCTCCTCCGAACTCTCTTCTTCATCGTCGTCGTCGTCGCTCTCATCATCATCGGATCTCTCCGAGTACTGCTGCTCGGTGCCACTCATCACATCCTGAGGCGAGTGATCCACCGCTGGGATCCTGGAGATCAGGTTCTGGAAGTCCTGAGAAGCAAACGCATGCAAACGTGAGGATCAATTATACAGAAGACAAGCTACAATTGAACCGACTGAATCAAAGACAAATACCTCGATGGGCGGCAGGTCCTTGTGAAAGGCTGGCACAAGCCGAGTCCCCCGCAGGTTATCGCTGGCACAGGTGATGGCCTTGATCTTGGCGCCCACCTCCTTCTCGATGAGATCTTCTAGATGCACCCGAGTGGAGTCACCCGACCCCTTATACAGCCACATGGGGTGGGCCCTGGCCTGCAGCGGCTGGATGCTCCAACTAAAGAAGGTCTCCAGCAAGTCCATGCCATTCACCCCACCGTTCACAACGCCTATTAACGCGCTGGGCAGGATGTCGACACCCACCTTCTCCTCCTTCTCCACGATGAGGGTCGGTGGAGCCTGTACCCTCTTGGTCGAGTACGGTGGAAGGCCCGACTGGCTGTTGGCGCTAGGGACGTCCTTGCAATAGAACCAAGTTCCCTGCCACCCCTTAACGGAGTCGGGAAAGCTCATCTTGAGAAACGATCTCCCCCCACGCACCTGGATGCCCAGACCCCTGTACAGCTGGGTGACGAGGGTTTTCTCACCAGTCGGTGAGTCCTTCACTGACATAGACCGACAGGTGAAGATGTGTTTGAAGAGACCCCAGTGGGGATAGCAACCCAGAAAGTTCTCACAGAGGGAGATGAAAGCCGAAAGATAAATGATGGCACCGAACAAATCAAGGAATGCACGAAAGAAAGGGTGCGGAGGCATCGAGAAACCTCGCTTGATGTGGGTGACGAGCAGGACACGCTCGTCTGCCTCAGGCGCTTGCTCGATCTCCCCCACGCCTGGGCAACCCCACCCATCGTGTGGGATCAGTCCCTCCTCCGCTAAATCCTCCAGTCGCCGGACGGAAACACGCGACGGGAGCCATTCCCCCGACGCGCCGCCGGCCACCGCAGCACCCAAACTAGAGGAGGTGGCCTTTCCCGCCTTCTTCGCCCTCTCTGCCTTCACTATGGAGCCTTTCGCCATTGCCGTGCACTCAGGTGGAGAGAAGAAGCGGAGGAGCCGAGAGGAGAGAAAGGGGATCTGAGTCCAGGAGCCCTGCCGCCAAGCCTTTTATATCAAGAGACAAAATCTCGGGGAGAATCTCTCACCGCCAGTCCCCGGATCGATGGCCCGCGTGGCAGTGCTTTGTGCAGGACAGCCGCGACACGTGGCGGAGATCATGCGCGCAAATCAAGGAGCCACGCCCCCACTTTCCCACCAATGCACGACGTAACCGCTTCAGCGCGTGAACGCATGAATTCAAATCCTGGGATTTCCGGGACAGATCAATCCGATTGATTACCAGCGATTCCTTTCCTAAAGGACGCACATCAGTCCGATTGACCACCCTCCGCGGGGACCCATGCACTCGGCCACGTTAAACACCCGACTGAAGTCTTCTTCAGGATCGTTATGTGACGAGCTTGACGCCCCTCTGCGGGTTCACTTGGCCCTCTCGGAAGGCTTCAGGCGCATGGCTTGTAACCTGGACTTCTAGAAGGCCCGTGCTGGCGTTCCCCTGGGATAAGGAGTGGCGTCTCTCTGGAGAATCAGACCACGCGCCGGCGTCGCCCCTCGAGTTGCCATGGCATAATCTCACTTGGGCCCCTAGTCTATCTCTTCCGAGAGACAAAACGAATGCCACCGGGTTTTCTCTCGACTATCAACAACACCCAGTCTCTTGGGTAAAATTAAAGTCCAGAATCCGTTGTGTTTTCGTCCAAGGAACAACGAATCACGACTCCGATACGTATTCCGAGTGACCCTGCAGCACTTGGATTTACCCGAAGGATCGGTTCGTCTGTTCTACGAAATCCCAACTGATTCGGGGGCACCTATTACAGGTAGGGTCAAGGACCCATCATTTGGGACCCACATGGGACCCATCACCATCAAAGGTAGGTCCCTGGACCATGCCAGCATTCGGATGCATACTTCAGGAGGATCACTCGGACCACTCTACAGCACTCGGTCAACCACAGGTCACTCTGCGGACGATCAACCACTCGGACGTACAGGGCAAGAAGGCGTCGTGGGAGCTACAACGGTCAAGGGATCCTAAGTCATCCACTAAATAGAGTTATAACTACCGTTCCCTGTAACTGTTGTAGTATAGGCTCATTACACTAGTAACTGCCTCATTCAATGGCATTAATTGCCCCGGCAGCGTCGGAGACATGGGGATGTAGCGCACTCTATATAAGCCGCACCCCTCTCCATAGCCGGGCAGGTTCAACTCTGTAATCCTATCTACCATATCAAAGCAAGCCTTAGGGCATGAGACGTAGGGCTTTTACCTCCATCGAGCGAGGGGCCTGAACTTGTTAAACACCATGTGTTACACCTATGCCATAGCTAGACTCTGCCCCTTATTCGTACCCCTAGTACACATTGTCAGTATCATAACCCCAACAAACGATACTCCCTCTTCTAGGTGTATAAGTCACCTTACGAAAACCAAATAATCCCAAAACACTTTGGCACGGTGCATTAACTCCCACCTCGTTTCTTGTTTCTTGACATAAATAAAGGAATCAACCAATAAGATATGTGGGTCGTGTATGCTTTCAATGACTTCGACTATCAAACACAACATGCAGTGATCAGTTCATTGCATGCAAAGCTATTAATTAGCAATTAAACATTAAGTTCTCTCGTTTTTCTCTTCGCCTTGGTTGCGGTGCACAAGCTAAGGCCCCTCCCAATGCTCCACCTTGTACAGGTGCTAAGCTTGCCAACTAAGCAAAAAATCTAATGTGGCATGCTAGTTAAGAAGAGAGAGAGAGTAGTATGGTGACCCCAGGAAGAAATGGTGCTAAGCACGTGTACCTAGGTGGAAGCACAATTCTGAGTCTACAACTAATTAAATGCATAAAACTTAGCACCCAAAAGCATAGCACCTTTGCATTGGGGACTTGAGTTGCTAAGGCATTTAATATATTTAGCGCCTCATCTAAGCACCTTTGCATTGTAGGAGGATGACTTATGCACCTGAACGGAGGGAGTAGTTAGTGCGACCGGGAGGCGTGGAGCGTTAATTGCGAATTGACTCCTTTGAGCGTTAAATTTTCTTTGCGTATTAGCATTCCCTAGTACTCCACTGGTACGTTAAATAAAGAGTTCCATTTCATGCACAATTTAAAATGATTTTTATGGAGATAAAAAGAAAACCACTCCAACTATATATACGCTGCAGCCTCAGCGCTTGTTTTCTAGGGTTTGCTCTCTTCACACTCTCTCACCCTCTCCAGATCTAAACAAGACTGCCTTGCCCTCTCTCTTTCTCTCCCCCTCACTGTTGGTCAAAGAGCTGGCAGGATCCCGTCCACCGGCGAAGGGAAGGAGGTTTAACACTGTCGTCGTCGGCGAGTAAGGGAATCCACTGCCGACGCCACTATTCTCTTTCACCCAGCGCCGGCGCGGGAGCGCCTCCGACCCCTTCTTCCTCGTAGTCGTACATAGAGTGGGAAGATCCGGCCTCCGGCCACCCACCGAGCCACACCCCATCAACCCTAAGGTATAATTTACTTAATCCATAGGCATTGCTCTAGCTGCATGTGGATTTGTTTCGCTTCCGCACTCGAATCTAGGTGTTGGATCAAATAGGAAAATAGGGGGAAAAGTTGTATAGCCTGAATATAGCACATTGTTCAAAGAGGAAAGGAAGGGGGCGAAGTAGTACAGACTGGCTATCCAACACCTCTGTTTGTCGAAAAGGGAAAACAATGACAAACATAGTATACACATCTGTAAGGAACTGATCTTTCTGTGGGTGAGGGACAACGCTGTAGAGTTTGAGCAATACTAGATTTGCGACCTAACATACGAAAAGGTGTCTAAAGGGAACAAAAATGGGACCAACACAAATATGCTCCTTGGTTGTTTGTTGCAACAGACTGTGCATCCCCGCTTTATACATCGGTGGATGCACATGGTGCTGTGATGACCCACAAGTATAGGGATCATTCGTAGTCCTTTCGATAAGTAAGAGTGATAGAGGTGAGGGTGTCCGATATTTTGATGAGATGATAACTATCGATTTGGTGGAGACGACTTTGATGATCCGACTACAAACGTGCAACGACATTGCACCTTAGCAATCGCTAAACCAACTCCGAGAGGTTATTGACCATGCCGGAGGATGATCAACCTGACCACGAAGGTCTATTCCTGCAAGCAATCTATGAACACGCAAGAATATGATTAAGCAGTCTGAATATTGCGAATATGGATGAAGTATTGATAAAAGTGGGGTTTCATAAGCGGTCTTGGTCTGGTCGTTGGACACAAACGAAGTACACGAAGTTGCAACGATGGCTAAATTTTAACTAAATAAAACCCAAAGTCTAAATGGTGCCCTAAGGGCTGTATATATGGAGGAAGAGGGGGGGGGGGGGATTTCGTGGCCCTTGAAGGAGGGGTTCGAAACCAACCCTAACTCTTGTTTCCCACACATACGGACTCCAAAAATAGCCTATACTCAAGTATTTCAAAATTACATGGGCCTGGCCCAATAATAAGGCGAAGCAGCATGTATAATAGCCTCTGGACGAAGTTTAGGAAGTGGCATGTTGTATATTTCATCCAAGCCTTCATGCACTCATTATGATGGCTTCAAAGTCTTGAAATCATCACTTGAAACTCCATTCTTGTTCCCCTGGCACATGCCATCATCTCCATGCTTGAACTTGCTCCAAGGTTCATCTTTCTTGTCCAAGCTAGGCCCTTCATTTGTAAGCAAAACAAATGTATCCAATTTAGGCAGCATCATATTCTCATGAACATAAGAATCGTTACCAAGAAATGAAAGTACCTGGTAATTCAATAGGCGTGCGCGAGCTCTAGTAATTGGTCCAGTATGTATAGCAGCAGGGGCTCTGGGTGCAACAATGGTATTGATGTCCTCATCATCCTCTCCTTCTTGAAATGAAGTCACCCTCGACGGAAGCTCATCTTCCTCACTCAAGTAAGGCTTCAAATCTGCAATGTTAAAAGTGGGATTAACCCAAAATCTGCAGGCAGCTCAAGTTTATATGCATTATCATTTATTTTCTCTAACACCTTAAAAGGACCATCAGCACGTGGCATTAGCTTTGATTTGTGCAAATCAGGAAATCTATCCTTACGCAAATGTAACCAAACAAGATCTCTAGGTGCAAACACAACATGTTTTCTACCCTTATCTCCATCAAGTTTATATTTAGCATTCTTACGCTCATTGTTCTCCTTGGTTAAGTCATGAATTTTGAAGACCAATTCAGCACGTTGCTTAGCATCAAAATTAACCTTCTCCGAAGATGGAAGAGGCAACAAATCAATAGGTGCACGAGGTAGGAAACCATGCACAATTTCAAAAGGGCACATCTTAGTAGTAGAACGTAGCAAATGATTATAAGCAAATTCAATATGAGGCAAGCATTCTTCCCACATTTTCTTGTTATTCTTCAAAACAGCCCTAAACATAGTAGACAATGTTCTATTGACTACTTCTATTTGTCCATCAGTTTGGGGGTGACAAGTAGTACTAAAAAGCAGTTTAGTCCCTACTTAGCCCATAAACATCTCCAAAAGTGGCTAAGAAATTTAGTATCATGATCTGAAACAATAGTATTTGGCACACCATGCAAGCGAATAATTTCACGAAAGAACAAATGGCAACATTAACAACTTCATCACTTTTATGACATGGTATAAAGTGTGCCATTTTCGAGAATCTATCCACGACAACAAATATGCTATCCCTCCCCTTCTTTGTTCGAGGTAAACCTAAAACAAAGTCCATAGATATATCCTCCCAAGGAACACTAGGTACAGGCAAAGGCATATATAAACCATGAGGATTGAGTCGTGACGTAGCTTTTTGACATGTAGTGCAGCGAGCAACAAAACGCTCAACATCCCGTCTCATCTTTGGCCAAAAGAAATGTGTAGCAAGTACGTCCTCCATCTTCTTCGCGCCAAAGTGTCCCATTAATCCTCCTCCATGCGCCTCCTACAACAACAAAAGACGAATGGAGCTAGCTGGAATGCATAGCTTGTTAGCACGGAACACAATCCATCATTAACGACGAACTTGTTCCATGTTCTTCCTTCTTTACAATTCTGCATTACATCTTTAAAACCAGCATCATGCACATATTGATCTTTGATGCTCGCCAAACCAAATATTTTGAAGTCAAGTTGTGAAAGCATAGTATACCGATGAGACAATGCATCAGCAATAACATTTTCTTAACCCTTCTTGTGTTTAATGACATAAGGGAAAGTCTCAATGAATTCAACCCATTTAGCATGTCTACGATTCAGTTTAGCTTGACTTTTAATATGTTTCAAATATTGATGATCAGAATGTATAACAAATTCTTTGGGCCATAAATAATGTTGCCATGTCTCTAAAGTCCGAACAAGAGCATATAATTCTTTATCATAAGTAGAATAATTTAGACTAGGCCCACTCAATTTTTCAGAAAAGTATGCAACAAGTTTGCCATCTTGTAATAACACACCTCCTAATCCAATTCCACTATCATCACATTCAAGCTCAAAAGTCTTATTAAAATCAGGAAGTTGGAGTAAGGAGCATGTGTTAACTTATCTTTCAACACCGTGAAGGCTTCTTCCTGTGCGGTACCCCAAACAAAAGGCACATCCTTCTTTGTAAGCTCGTTGAGAGGTGCAGCAATGGTGCTGAAATCTCTCACAAAACGCCTATAGAAACCAGCGAGGCCAAGGAAACTCCTCACTTGTGTGACCGTTTTGGGCTACGGCCAACTCTCAATAGCTTCGATCTTGGCTTTATCAACTTCAATTCCCTGTGGAGTAACAACATAGCCAAGAAAAGATACTCGGTCGGTGCAAAAGGTGCACTTCCCAAGGTTACCAAACAAACGTGAATCACGTAGAGCAATAAAAACATTACGTAAATGTTACAAATGTTCTTCCAAAGATTTGCTATAAATCAGTATATCATCAAAATAGACTACCACAAATCGTCCAATGAAAGCACGTAAAACTTGGTTCATTAATCTCACGAAAGTACTAGGTGCATTAGTTAACCCAAAAGGCATGACTAACCACTCATATAAACCAAACATAGTTTTAAATGCTGTTTTCCATTCATCTCCCAATTTCATACGAATTTGATGGTATCCACTATGCAAATCAAATTTGGAGAATATTGTAGAGCCACTCAATTCATCAAGCATATCATCTAGCCTAGGAATAGGATGACGATAATGAATAGTAATATTATTAATGCCTCTACAATCAACACACATACGCGATGTACCATCATTTTTCGGCACTAGAATAATAGGAACAGCACAAGGACTAAGGGAGTCGCGTATATAACCTTTGTCGAGCAGCTCCTGACTTGACGCATAATCTCCTTCGTCTCCTCTGGATTGGTACGGTATGGTGCATGGTTGGGTAGCGATTTACCAGGAATTAAGTCAATCTGATGCTCAATCCCTCGAATAGGTGGTAATCCCGGTGGCACGTCTTGTGGAAAGATGTCAGCAAACTCCTGCAAAATGTTAGTGACAGCAGGAGGCAAAGAGGAAGGCATGTCCTTGAATGAAAATGATGCTCCTTTGCACACAAAAGCATAGCAAACAGATTTGCTGAAATCTAGCTCATCAATATCAGATTTGGTGGCAAGTAAACATGCACTTTTCAATTTAATTTCAGAAGCAACACTAGATGGTTTATTATTAGGCTTCATTTGTTGCTCAAATTCTTTTGCCACAATCTGATTTTCACTCTTATTTTTCTCCTGTTTTGCTTTATTAGCTCTATTAATATCATCTTTCAAAATGGAATCAGGAGACATTGGAAGCAAAGTAATATGTTTATCCTTATGAACAAGAGAATACTGATTGTTTCTACCATGGTGTACAGAATTTTTATCAAATCGCCATGGTCTACCAAGTAATAAGGAACATGCTTGCATGGGTACCACATCACAATCAACATAATCAGCATATGTAGAGATACTAAAATGCACACAAACTGTACGTGTTACCTTAACCTTGCCGTTGTTGTTGAACCATTGGATGTAGTAAGGATGTGGATGTGGTCTTGTGGTGAGAGATAGCTTCTCCACCATCTCCATGCTAGCCAAGTTGTTGCAACTCCCTCCATCAATGATGACGCGGACAGAACGGTCCTTCACAACTCCCTTTGTATGGAACAAATTATGCCTCTGATTTTGCTCAGCTTGTGTTACCTGCACACTCAAAACACGTTGAGCAACTAAACTTTCATACCTGTCAGCGTCTTCAGCAGCCATGTATTGTGTCTCATGTTCAGAATCATCTCCACCGTGTTCTTCACTTGTAATAAGAGCCAAAGTCTCCTCATCATAGTCACTAGCGGACTAATACCCACCATCCTCAGTAGCAATCATCACACGCTGAAATTTGCATTCTCTCGCATAATGACCTCTTCCCTTACAATGACGACAAATAATATCACTTGTGTGCCCTATTGATGCCATGGAAGAAGAAGAACTCTGTGCAGGCCCGGTAGGTGTGCTCTTGGCAGATAGTGGTGGTTGTGCCTGCTTCCTTGTATCACGGCTGGAGGTGGCCGCTGATGAAGGTGTCGGTGCAGTAGAATGTGTGGAAGTAGAGGATGCACGCGGTGTCCATGATGAAGGTCGACCTACAGAAAAGTTAGTTCGCGCCAATGCCTGTCGATCCTGCACTTCACGTTCAGCTTTACAAGCAAGATGGAATAAACGAGTGATATTATTATACTCCTTATACTCTAGAATGGTTTGAATCTCTATTTAATCCACCCATAAAACATGCAAGCATAGCTTCATTTTCCTGAACAATACCACATCTAATCATGCCAGTTTGTAATTCCTGATAATATTCTTCTACATAATTTTTTCCTTGTCTTAAGCGCTGCAATTTTTGAAGTAATTCATGTTGATAATATGGTGGAACCCAACGAGTACGCATAGCAGTTTTCAAAGCAGCCCAAGTAGCTGGAATAGGATATAATCTACAATGTTCAGACCACCAAACACATGCAAAACTAGTGAAAGCACAAACAGCAGCAGCAACATGGCGTTCCTCGGGATATTGTAAACATGTAAAACGTTGTTTAGTTTCTAACTCCCAAGTAAGATATATATCAGGAACATATCTACCCTCTAATGGTGGAATATTCAATTTTAATTTAGGAAGATGGTCATGATCTCGTACCTGAGGTGGTGGTGCAGGCCTACCATTGCGATTATTTGCATGTGGGCGACCTGGTGCTGGTGGCTGCACGTAGTTCTGATTTTGATCAACCTCATCCTCATAATCGCCCGCGTAATCGTCCTCCACCGCAGCAGCAGTAGGAGCCACAGAAGCATCAACAGCAGTACTAGTGGCACCAGAAGTTTGACCAGGCTCAAGAGGAACACGGCTCGCTCGGCGGAGGGCTGTTTCGCGATGTGGAGATGGTTGTTGTTGTTGTTGTTGCAATGGTGTAGCAGAGGGAGGAGGTGGAGGTAGATGCGCAAGCACTTCAGCGAACTTGGCATCAAACTTGGTGTCAATTGTCTTCTCAATGTCATCAATCCTTGCTAATGCCTTGCCAAAACTGGCCATCACGTCTTCCACCTGTTGACCCAACATTTCCTGGAATTTATCATGGAGCTCCTTGTTCATCATGTTCTCCCAGTCCAGCTTATCTGCTTGTGATCCTGGCATGGTTAGCAGCAAGAGAAAAAACACAAGAATATGATCCTATAGACTGCGAGGAAGTGGCTGTGGTGTTGTGGAAAGTCACAAATCCGTCAAGCGAATCTCAAATTCTTACCAGTTCTTACCAAGCAGCAGGTGGTGATTGGCAACCGTTGTAGTCAAAACTCTCAAAGCTTGGATAGAGTGATTACCAGGGAGAGTCAAACGCACGACGTAGATGTATGTGGAGCTGGGAAGGCTTATAATATGGTAGCAAAAAGAGTCAGCAATAATCAATTCAGAGATGCAAAGTTGAATAAACGCTCAACGACGGTACTGTGCTGGTCCTAGGCTAGACCGTACTAGAGACGCGAGCCAAGAACACTAACAAAATCACGGCGCGGCACGTAAACAAGGGAAAAGCACACTCTGGGAAAAAAATCCGCTCCTTTTTTTGGCGCTTCTTTTTTTTGCGCTTTTTTCCCCGAAAATCACTATAATGGCAAGTGTCTCAAAACTCTTCCCATGTCAAAATAACAGGATAGGCACGGAATTTTTTTGACTATTTTTTTCTTCTGAAAACAGGGCTGCGACGACGAAAAAGTGCGACAAAAAATCACTATGATGGCGAGTGTCTCAAAACGCTCCCTGGGACCTAAAAACAGGATAGGAAAAAAATATTTTCGATCGCTGAAATTTTGGCCTAAAAACTGCCCAGGGGTCTCCAGACTTTTTTTCGAAACCTACTCAGGCAAGGAAACACGAATCGGAAAATAGATGGATCTCGAAAACAAACATAATATGAAAAGAACTCGGATTGGTGGTGGATATATGGTGGTAGGATATGGCGGCGGTGGTGGTATATGGCAACGGTGGTGGTATATGGCAGCGGTGGTAGGATATGACAGTGGTGATGGTATATGGTAGTGGTGGTAGGATATGGCAGCGGTGGTGGAATATGGCAGCAGCATTGAAGATGGTGCGGCGGCGGCTTGACAAACTGTGACAGAACTCGAAACTCTAAAGGACTAGACACTAAGACCAGCAACTAGACACGACGATGCAACCGCAAATTCAACAAAGCAAAACCCTAAAAAGATTATGCAAAGGCTCAGATTGGTTCGGATATGATGAACTAACCCTATTTTTTTGGCTTTTCGTGGACTATAGGTATGAAGAACAGACTCGATCTAAACTACGAAAAACTGTAAAATCTCACAGAGCAACCTGGAAATCTGATACCACTTGATAGAGGTGAGGGTGTCCGATCTTTCGATGAGATGATAACTATCGATTTGGTGGAGATGACTTTGATGATCCGGCTACAAACATGCAACAACGTTGCGCCTTAGCAATCGCTAAACCAACTCCGAGAGGTTATTGACCACGCCAGAGCACGATCAACCTGACCACGAAGGTCTATTCCTGCAAGCAATCGAAGAACAAGCAAGAATATGATTAAGCAATCTGAATATTGGGAATATGGATGAAGTATTGATAAAAGTGGGGTTTCATAAGCGGTCTTGGTCTGGTCGTTGGACACAAATGAAGTACACGAAGTTGCAACGATGGCTAACTTTTAACTAAATAAAACCCAAAGTCTAAACGGCGCCCTAAGGGCTGTATATATGGAGGAAGAGGAGGGGGGAGAATTTCATGGCCCTTGAAGGAAGGGGTCCGAAACCAACCCTAACTCTTGTTTCCCCACACATACGGATTCTAAAAATAGCCTATACTCAAGTATTTCGAAATTACATGGGCCTGTCCCAATAATAAGGCGACGCAGCACATATAATAGCTTCTGGACAAAATTTAGAAAGTGGCATGTTGTATATTTCGTCCAAGCCTTCATGCACTCATTATGGTGGCTTCAAAGTCCTGAAATCATCACTTGAAACTCCATTCTTGTTCCCCTGGCGCATGCCATCATCTCCATGCTTGAACTTGCTCCAAGGTTCATCTTTCTTGTCCAAGCTAGGCCCTTCATTTGTAAGCAAAACAAATGTATCCAATTTAGGCAGCATCATATTCTCATGAACATTAGAATCGTTACTAAGAAACGAAAGTACATGGTAATTCAATTAGCGTGCGCGAGCTCTAGTAATTGGTCCAGTATGTATAGCAGCAGGGGCTGTGGGTGCAACAATGGTATTTATGTCCTCATCAAAGAGTGTCGAACCCAACAAGAAGCAGAAGGAAATGACAAGCGGTTTTCAGCAAGGTGTTTTCTACAGGCACTGAAATTGTCAGTAACAGATAGTTTGATAGCAAGATTATTTGTAACAAGCAAGTAATAGTAATGGTAACAAAAGTTCATCAAGGTAGCCCAATCCTTTTTGTAGCAAAGGACAGACCGGAACGGTCTCAGATAATAAGTAAAACATTCTCGAGGACACACGGGAATTTCATATAGTCACTTTCATCATGTTGGTTTGATTCGTGTTCGCCACTTTGATAATTTGATATGTGGATGGACCGGTGCTTGGGTGCTGTTCTTACTTGAACAAGCCTCCCACTTATGATTAACCCCTCTCACAAGCATCCGCAACTACAAAAGAAGAATTAAGATAAAATCTAACCATAGCATTAAACATATGGATCCAAATCAGCCCCTTACGGAATAGCTCATAAACTAGGGTTTAAGCTTTTGTCACTCTAGCAACCCATCATCTAATAACTACTCCACAATGCATTCCCTTAGGCCCAAAGATGGTGAAGTGTCATGTAGTCGACGTTCACATAACACCACTAAGGAAATCACGAAATACATATAATCAAAATATCGAACGAATATCAAATTCACATGATTACTTGCAACATGACTTCTCCCGTGTCCTCAAGAACAATAGTAACTACTCACACAACATATTCATGCTCAAGATCAAAGGAGTAATAGATATCATAATGGATCTGAACATATAATCTTCCACCAAATAAACCGGCTAGCATCAACTACAAGATTGAATCAACACTGCTAGTCACCCACAGGTACCAATATGAGGTTTTGATACAATGTTGATGAAGATTGGCCTCCCAAAGATGAGAGGGTTGTTGGTGATGACGATGGCTTCGATTTCCCCCTCCCGGGGGGAAGTTCCCCCGGCAGAATCGCTCCGCCGGAGGTCAAAAGTGCTCCTGCCCAAGTTCGGCCTCGAGACGGCGGCGCTCCATCCCGAAAGTCTTCTCCTTATTTTTTCTAGGTCAAAAGACCTTATGTACCAGAAGATGGGCACCGGAGGTGGGCCAGGTAGCCCACTACCCACCAGGGCGCGCCTAGAGGGGGTGGTGCGCCCTGGTGCCTAGTGGGCACCTGGGTGGCCCCCTCCATTATTTATTTTCTCCAGTATTTTTTATATATTCCAAAATAATTCTCCATAAAATTTCAGCTCATTTGGAGATGTGCAGAATAGGTATCTCTAACATAGCTTTTTCGGGTCCAGAATTCCAGCTGGCGGTATTCTCCCTCTTTGTGTAAACCTTGCATATTATGCGAGAAAAGGCATTAGAATTACTCCACAAAGTATTATATTATTGCATAAAAACACTATAAATAACAGTAGGAAAACATGATGCAAAATGACGTATCAACTCCCCCAAGCTTAGGCCTCGCTTTTCCTCAAGCGAAAGCCGATATCGAAAATCAAGTCCACATGTTTAGAGAGAGAGGTGTAGATAAAAACAAAATACGGACATAGTAGCATCATGCTTATTATTATAACAACAATAAACTTTATCATAAAACTTCTTATGAGCAAGTAGCAATTCATCGCAATTATCGAAATATAAAGCATAATTTTTTTTGAAAACTAACAAACTATGTTCTCAGTCAACTTTGCAATTGCAATTCATCATATTTTCAGGAAGGGTCTCGTATCGGAGCCTTTTTGCAAGTCCACTTACTCAACCATCAATTGATCTTCTATGATTGCTAACACTCACAACATATGTATGGATCAAAAAGTTTCAACCGGACACATAGGAAGATAGGGGCTTATAGTTTCGCCTCCCACCTTATTCACCTCAAGGGTGATGTCAAAAATAATAACTCATTGTCGGATTCAGGGCTCCGCAGACCCAAGAAGGTTCGAACACTGGGGCGTGTATGAAGATCTCAACCTCTCAAGCCTCGAGCTTGTCGCCCCACAGCCTAGCCTCGCCGGATTCGCGTGAGTGAGGAGGAAGATGAACACAGCAGTTTACCCAGGTTCGGGCCACCTTGCGGTGTAAAACCCTACTCCTGCTTTGTGGTTGATAGAGGCGAAGGTGTCCTGTCTTTCGATGAGATGGTGATTATCATTTTCGGAGGAGTAGACTTTGACAATCCGACTACGAACATGCGAGGACGTTGCACCTTAGCAATCGCTAAACCAACTCCGAGAGGTTATTGACCACGCCGGAGCACGATCAACCTGACCACGAAGGTCTATTTCCTGCAAGCAAACGAAGAACAAGCAAGAAACTGAGATTGCAATCTGGATATTGCGAATATAAGATGAAAGCTTTATTGATCAAGGTGGGGTTCTGTGACGTCTTGGTCTGGTCGTTGAACACATACGAAGTACGCGAAGTTGCAGCTATGGTGAACTTTTGATCTAAACAAAACCCGAAGTCTAAACAATGCCCTAAGGGCTGTATGTCGGTGTACTAAGTATTGGGCCACTAGTACCCCGTACTTGTGCACGGGCAGTTGTAGCCATCCTTGTGGCAAGGCTTGCCGGGATCAGCTCGAGGTCGATTCAAGTCATCAAGGAAATCATCAAGTCGGAGATCCAAGGATCGGCAGATAAGCAGGACTGAAATCCGAAGGCCAGCCTCCCCGGCAAGAGCCTTGCCGAGCTAGCCTTTAGCACCCGGCAAGGCATAGCGCTCGGCAAGGCTTGGCGCCCGGCAAGGCTTGGCGCCCGGCAAGGCTTGGCGTCCGGCAAGGCTTGGCGCCCGGCAAGATTCGGCGCCCGGCGAGATTCTGCCACTGTGCCACCGCTTCGGCACAGTAACGAGTCTGACATTCTGGCTCCTTCCCTGGATGCGTGGCGGCATGCCAGTGGAGGAGAGCTTAAGCGGTGCTGATGGGATGGCCCCTTTTTCCATCCCCAAGAAAGTGAGGACACCTAAACGGACACCTTACGGTGCATTAAATGCGCTTGTCCTAATCCGTTAGGGGTTAGGTATGATACCCTGTAGCTACTTTACACCTCAATGTATGTACATTTTGCCACTGTGGAGACCCCTTTCAGCATATAAAAGGAGGCCCAAGGCAACTGCTACAGGGGAGGAGAACTTCTGGCCCGTTCTGCATGCGTAGCTGCTCTTTGAACGTACTGTTCATCGCGAGCGCTCCTAAAGGCTGGGCTCAAGAACATCAATAAGAACACAAAGCAGGAGTAGGGTTTTACGCTGATCAGCGGCCCGAACCTGCGTAAAAACCCTCACGCGTCGATCACTGGTTCTGCTCTTTGCGTATACCTCTCCCCCCGCCGAATCGTAAAGGGGTCACTCGGGATCCCATAGGTGTCGTGCACCGACATCTTTGGCGCGCCAGGTAGGGGGATTGAAGGTTGCGTGAACCTGATCTGGTGGTCGGCGCCCTAGTTCCTTCATCATCATGCCGCCCAAGAAGAAGAGCGCTGCGACAGCGCAAAAGTCCGGGTCCGTTTTGCCTGCGCCTTCGCAAATAGGCGACGGTGTGGGTGCAGAAGGAAGAGGACTAGAACCCCCGCGGCATTCTGGTGACCCAAGCCAAGTGAGCAGTATCGTTCGCAGTGGCAGTGGTAACTTGCGCGCCGCTGGATCTAGAGATGGTGCTGTGTTGCCTACGGGTGGCACAACTAACTCTAGGGATCGAAGGGCGCCTGCTGGAGCTCCCATGCCGGCGCAAGCCTCGCAACCTACTCAGGTCGTGCGAGATGAGCAACATCATGGCGCTGGTGGTTCGGGGCGTCCCCACGAAAAGGTTTCTGCGCATAGATCCCAAGATGCGCGGGACCAGCATGCACACCGAGCTGCCGGCGGAGGTGGTGCGCGGTTGCGTGACCGTGGTGGTGCTCCTTCTAACTTGGTTAGGAGTCAGAGCACCTAACGTACCTCGCACTTGTCGCCGCCACCTACGCCAGCGGAAGCCTTAGCACGTGCACAACTGCTCCTCGATTTTCCTCCCGCCCCGGAGAAGATGGAGGAGTGGCGAGCTACTATCCAGAGCCTTATCGGCTTCGCTAACAAGGATGGACCACAAGAGGCAGGGCCCTCTCAGCGGAGGCCCATCGATCCGACGCGAGCCGGTGCAGAGAAAACCGGAGGTGGTGCAACTATAGTGCACTCCCCTCCGCGGCGTCAGCGGCGGCCGACAACTCAGCAAGTCGACCGCCATGAAGAAGTTTCTACGGCGTCGTCCGATCCACGGATGCGCCGTGATCAGCGTCTGGTTCTCCAGGAACGAGGCAAGGAGGACACTCGAACAACCATCGAGCGGCGACGGGAAGCGCGCTATCAGTCTGATAAGCGCACGGGGCCGGTTGTCGACGAGCCTGCGCCAGGGAACGTAGGAAACTTGCCTTACGAGGTAGGACCTCCAGCGTTTACCCGTGAGCTGCGGCAAGTCCAGTGGCCCAATCTACGAACCTTCAAGCCAGAGGTCCCGGAGAAATATGACGGCAAGACCCATCCCTCGGAGTTCCTGAGCATCTACACCATTGCAGTGCAAGCTGCCGGGGGCCGAGATGACAAGATACTCGCCAACTACTTCCCGTTGGTGCTCAAACCCAATATCAGGTCGTGGTTGATGCATCTGCCGGAGGATTCTATTTCTTCCTGGTCAGATCTGTGCCATCAGTTTGTTGGCGCCTTTGTTGGAGGCCACCAAGCTCCTGGCCAAGAGAGTGATTTGCACATCATCCCTCAGAAGGAGGGTGAGTCCCTGCGCAAGTTTATGCAGAGATTCAGCCGGGTGCAATACAATATTCCTGACGTTCATCCTGCCGCTGTCATTAGCGCGTTCCATCAGAACGTGCGTAACCGCAGGATGCAAGAAGAGCTGGCAATGAACAAAGTCAGGAGTATTGCCGAGCTTTACACTTTGGCCGACAAGTGCGCTCGAGCTGAAGAAGGGAGGAGACTCCCTGGCGAAGTTGTTGGCGTGGTGGGCGAATCAGAAGAAGAAGATGCCGCGGCTCCGTCAAGGAAGGCCGGCGGCGAAACAGGAAGCGCGGAAGCAAGGCCGTGCTTGCCGTCGAGGAATCCGGCAACCCTGGCGACGCCAAGAAGGCCAAGGTTGGCGACCCCGGCAAGGATCTAGCTGGGTGCCCTTCCTGTCAGGCCTTGGCAGCTGCCGACAAGTCGGAGAACTCCGGCAAGCAGTATTGCAAGATCCATCGCACTAAGGGCCACGATCTCCAGAACTGCCGGCAAGTTGAGCAGCTTGCCGGGAAGCAGAAGGCCAAATACGAGAGGCGAGACAAGGAGAAGGCCCAAGATGGTGCTAAGGGGTCCGGCTAGAAACATGGCGGCCGAGGGGGTCGCCGCGGCAAGGCCAAGCAGCAGAAGGATCGGCCCGCCCGGGGCCGAGATAAAGAAGGAGATGATGATGAGGAAGATGACGAATCCAGTGAGCAGGAATTCCAGAAGGCTACGGAGGCTATGTGCATTGATGGGGGTGCCTCGCTGCATTCTTCCCACCGCCAACTTAAACAGTGGATGCGGGAGGTTAATGCGGCAGAGCCATCCCCCGATGCGTGTAGGCCTCTGAAGTGGTCCAGCACGCCTATCATCTTTGACGCCGAGGATCACCCTGATCGCACAACTGCCGTCGGGTGTTTGCCATTGTTCTCAGCAACTGCGCCGCCTTCTTCCCCGGCAACCTTGTTCTCCTCGGCAAGTTTTGCCTCCACTACCACCTCTGCGTCGCTGGTGTCCTCCCACTCTGTGAAGCCAACGCTGTCGGCCTCCGTGGCAAGATTCGCCTCCTCCACTCTGGTAGCGATGTAGGCTACCTCCTGATCAGTGGTGGCGCGGATAAGATCTGACTCTTGCCGGACAGGCTTCTCCGTCAAATTGTCAAAGAACTTTTGCGCTTCTTCCTCGCTTGGCTCGATCCAGGTCGGGTCAAGGCCGTGGGCGTTAAACATCGGCAAGAAGGCAATGATTGACCCCAAGGCAGAGTTGTTGCACAAGGGGACGATCCTTGCCAGCAGCCGTTGCTTGTCTTCGCGCTGGAATAACTTTTGGCGGAGAGCGCCAAGCTGCATAGCAGTCAGATTATTGTTCAGCCCGGGGCGTAGCCTCATGACATCTGCCGCGTTCTTGTACTCCCAGACTGGCCTCCCCCTGTTCTGCAGAGGGGCGATGCGGCGGCGGAGAAAGTCGAACCCGATCATCTCCATTGTTAGCCCGGCAGCCTTCAAGCGAAGGATCCTGGTAGTGGCGATTGTGAGCTTCTCGTCTTCTGCGGCGAGATCGCTCCAATCCTTGCCGTGGACCACCTTCTGTCGCAGGGGATGACAAAAAGGATGAGGATCTGCTTCCTGGATCCAGCACCATTCGGCCCGCCACTCGTCCCACTTTTCGCGGTAAACTCCCTCTGGGTATATCTCTTTGTTCCAAGCCCTTGGAATCCAGGCAATAGATCCAAGAGCCTCTCCTTTTTGGATTCGAGGATAGAAATAATGGCGGAAAAGAGCAGAATTGGGGATCACGCCAGCGAAAATTCTCACAGAGATGGGCAAAGATAGACATGCAAAATATGGCATTCGGCGTGAAATCGAGAAGGCGGAAGCTGTATGTGTACATGATGTCGTTGAAGAAATCGGAAAAGGGTAGACAGAGCCCGCAATAGAAATACGCAGTGAAGAAGGGGTATCTGTCCGATCCACCTTTGGAACAAGCACCTGGGATTACGCGTGTGGCGGGGTGAGCTTGCGTTCCCTTCGCCCACATGCATTGGTATCGCCCCTTCAAAGTTTCAGCATCGAGCGTCGGAGGGAAGACGACGAGCCTCTTCCGCATCTTCACCAGTTCGCTCTCCGGAACTTCAGCTTTCGCCTCCTTGTCCGTGCCCTTGCCTTTGCTGGCCTTGGGCGACTTGGCGACTGTGAAGACGAAAGCCGGGGGGCGGAGCGAGCGCGGGAGCAGCGGGCAGAAGAGGAAAAAGGTTTCGCTTTGAGCTCGAGCAGAGGAAGGTGATGGCGATGGCCAGATTGGGAAGAAGAGGGTGTGAATAGGTTTGCGCCTCCGCGACTTCTCCTTTTTATGGGGAAGGAGCGGGACCGCCTTGTTTATCCCCCAATATGAATGCGCCTCTATGGGCGCGAGACAGTTTGCAGCCTTTTTGGCACGCTTCCCACGTCGCGCGCTCCGTGCGCGTAGTGGGGGGCACAGTAAAACGAGATATTTCACGAGTAGTTAATTCCCTGCCACGCGTGCCCGTGCACTGTTTGGGCCTAGCCCAACAACGCCTCGCGCTCGTGTATGGCCTAGGCCCGGGGGCTCCTGTCGGTGTACTAAGTATTGGGCCACTAGTACCCCGTACTTGTGCATGGGCAGTTGTAGCCATCCTTGCGGCAAGGCTTGCCGGGATTAGCTCGAGGTCGATTCAAGTCATCAAGGAAATCATCAAGTCGGAGATCCAAGGATCGGCAGATAAGCAAGACTGAAATCCGAAGGCCAGCCTCCCCGGCAAGAGCCTTGCCGAGATAGCCTTTGGCGCCTGGCAAGGCTTAGCGCCCGGCAAGGCTTGGCGCCCGGCAAGGCTTGGCGCCCGGCAACATTCGGCGCCCGGCGAGATTCTCTCACTATGCCACCGCTTCGGCACAGTAACGAGTCTGACATTCTGGCTCCTTCCCTGGATGCGTGGCGGCATGCCAGTGGAGGAGAGCTTAAGCGGTGCTGATGGGATGGCCCCTTTTTCCATCCCCAAGAAAGTGAGGACACCTAAATGGACACCTCACGGTGCATTAAATGCGCTTGTCCTAATCCATCAGGGGTTAGGTATGATACCCTGTAGCTACTTTACACCTCAATGTATGTACATTTTGCCACTGTGGAGACCCCTTTCAGCATATAAATGGAGGCCCAAGGCAACTGCTACAGGGGAGGAGAACTTCTGGCCCGTTCTGCATGCGTAGCTGCTCTTTGAATGTACTGTTCATCGCGAGCGCTCCTAAAGGCTGGGATCAAGAACATCAATAAGAACACAAAGCAGGAGTAGGGTTTTACGCTGATCAGCGGCCCGAACCTGGGTAGAAACCCTCACGCGTCGATCACTGGTTCTGCTCTTTGCGTATACCTCTCCCCCCGCCGAATCGTAAAGGGGTCACTCGGGATCCCATAGGTGTCGTGCACCGACATCTTTGGCGCGCCAGGTAGGGGGATTGAAGGTTGCGTGAACCTGATCTGGTGGTCGCCGCCCTAGTTCCTTCATCATCTTCATCATCATGCCGCCCAAGAAGAAGAGCGCTGCGACAGTGCAACCGTCCGAGTCCGTTTTGCCTGCACCTTCGCAAACAGGCGACGGTGTGGGTGCAGAAGGAAGAGGACTAGAACCCCCGCGGCATTCTGGTGACCCAAGCCAAGCGAGCGGTATCGTTCGAAGTGGCAGTGGTAACTTGCGCGCCGCTGGATCTAGAGATGGTGCTGTGTTGCTTACGGGTGGCACAATTAACTCTAGGGATCAAAGGGCGCCTGCTGGAGCTACCACGCCGGCGCAAGCCTCGCAACCTACTCAGGTCGTGCGAGATGAGCAACATCGTGGCGCTGGTGGTTCGGGGCGTCCCCACGAAAAGGTTTCTGCGCATAGATCCCAAGATGCGCGGGACCAGCATGCACACCGAGCTGCCGGCGGAGGTGGTGCGCGGTCGCGTGACCGTGGTGGTGCTCCTTCTAACTTGGTTAGGAGTCAGAACACCTCACGTACCTCGCACTTGTCGCCGCCACCTACGCCAGCGGAAGCCTTGGCACGTGCACAACTGCTCCTCGATTTTCCTCCCGCCCCGGAGAAGATGGAGGAGTGGCGAGCTACTATCCAGAGCCTTATCGGCTTCGCTAACAAGGATGGACCGCAAGAGGCAGGGCCCTCTCAGTGGAGGCCCATCGATCCGACACGAGCCGGTGCAGAGAAAACTGGAGGTGGTGCAACTACAGTGCACTCCTCTCCGCGGCGTCAGCGGCGGCCGACAACTCAGCAAGTCGACCGCCATGAAGAAGTTTCCACGGCGTCGTCCGATCCACGGATGCGCCGTGATCAACGTCTGGTTCTCCAGGAACGAGGCAAGGAGGACGCTCGAACAACCATCGAGCGGCGACGGGAAGCGCGCTATCAGTCTGATAAGCGCGCGGGGCCGGTTGTCGACGAGCCTGCGCTAGGGAACGTAGGAGACTTGCCTTATGAAGTAGGACCTCCAGTGTTTACCCGTGAGCTGCGGCAAGTCCAGTGGCCCAATCTCCGAACCTTCAAGCCAGAGGTCCCAGAGAAATATGACGGCAAGACCCATCCCTCGGAGTTCCTGATCATCTACACCATTGTAGTGCAAGCTGCCGGGGGCCGAGATGACAAGATACTCGCCAACTACTTCCCGTTGGTGCTCAAACCCAACGTCAGGTCATGGTTGATGCATCTGCCGGAGGATTCTATTTCTTCCTGGTCAGATCTGTGCCATCAGTTTGTTGGCGCCTTTGTTGGAGGCCACCAAGCTCCTGGCCAAGAGAGTGATTTGCACATCATCCCTCAGAAGGAGGGCGAGTCCCTGCGTAAGTTTATGCGGAGATTCAGCCGGGTGCAATACAATATTCCTGACGTTCATCCTGCCGCTGTCATTAGCGCGTTCCATCAGAACGTGCGTAACCGCAGGATGCGGGAAGAGCTGGCAATGAACAAAGTCAGGAGTATTGCCGAGCTTTACACTTTGGCCGACAAGTGCGCTCGAGCTGAAGAAGGGAGGAGACTCCCTGGCGAAGTTGTTGGCGCGGTGGGCGAATCAGAAGAAGAAGATGCTGCAGCTCCGTCAAGGAAAGGCCGGCGGCGAAACAGGAAGCGCGGAAGCAAGGCCGTGCTTGCCGTCGAGGAATCCGGTAACCCTGGCGCCGCCAAGAAGGCCAAGGTTGGCGACCCCGGCAAGGATCTTGCCGGGTGCCCTTCCTGTCAGGCCTTGGCGGCTGCCGACAAGTCGGAGAACTCCGGCAAGCAGTATTGCAAGATCCATCGCACTAAGGGCCACGATCTCCAGAACTGCCGGCAAGTTGAGCAGCTTGCCGAGAAGCAGAAGGCCGAATACAAGAGGCAAGACAAGGAGAAGGCCCAAGATGGTGCTGAGGGGTCCGGCAAGAAACGCGGCGGCCGAGGGGGTCGCCGCGGCAAGGCCAAGCAGCAGAAGGATCGGCCCGCTCGGGGCCGAGATAAAGAAAGAGATGATGATGAGGAAGACGACGAATCCAGTGAGCAGGAATTCCAGAAGGCTACGGAGGCTATGTGCATTGATGGGGGTGCCTCGCTACATTCTTCCCACCGCCAACTTAAACAGTGGATGCGGGAGGTTAATGCGGCAGAGCCATCCCCCGATGCGTGTAGGCCTCTGAAGTGGTCCAGCACGCCTATCATCTTTGACGCCGAGGATCACACTGATCGCACAACTGCGGTCGGGTGTTTGCCATTGTTGGTTTCCCCGACAATTCGCAACCTCAAGGTGACGAAGATGTTAGTTGACGGCGGGGCCGGCCTAAACTTAATCTCACCAGATGTGCTCACAAAGCTTCAGATTCCCGACGAAGACCTCGACGAAACGGGTACATTTCAAGGGGTCAATCCGGGAAGAACCCAGCCTAAGGGCAAGATCACGCTGCCGGTAACATTTGGCAGCAAGTTTAACTTCAGGACCGAAAAGATGGTGTTTGATGTCGCCAAGATCCCCATGTCATACAATGGGATCCTTGGTCGGCCAGCGCTGGCTAAGTTTATGGCGGCATCACACTACGCGTACAATGTTTTGAAGATGCCCGGGCCGTTGAGCGTCATCACTATCCATTCCGATAAGAAGGATGCGCTCATCTGTGCCGACCAACTTTACCGGGAAGCAGTTGCAGCACCTACCATCAAGGCATCTGCTCCTGCCGCTGGAACTCCCGGGGGGAAGAAGAAGACCGGCACCGGCAAGAACCTTGGCGCGAACTCCGGCAAGCGCACCTCCTCCGAGTGCTGCGCTTCCGTCGAGGATGCACCAGAGAGTTCCACCGGCAAGAACAAGAAGTCCAAGGCTGCCCCGCCGGAAACCAAGAAGGTGACTGCCAAGGAGGACGGAACGGGTGGAACTTTTACCATAAGTTCCACCCTAGATGACAAATAGGAAAGCGCGCTCGTTGCTTTCCTGCGGGCGAATGTCGACGTGTTTGCGTGGCAACCGTCTGACATCCCCGGCGTTCTCAGGGAAGTGATTGAGCACCACCTTGCTGTCTGTCCTCATGCTCGGCCCGTCAAGCAAAGGGTGAGGAAACAGGCCTTGGAGCGGCAAGAATTCATTGCCGAAGAAATTAAGAAGCTGGAGGCGGCAGGACTGGTCAAAGGAGTGCTTCATCCAACCTGGTTGGCCAACCCGGTTGTAGTGCGGAAAGCGAATGGGAAATGGAGGCTTTGTATCGATTATACAGATATCAATAAAGCTTGTCCAAAAGATCCTTTTCCCTTGCCGCGCATCGACCAGATTGTGGATGCCACCGCTGGTTGTGATCTCCTGTCCTTCCTTGATGCCTATTCAGGGTATCATCAGATTTTTATGGCAAAGGAAGATGAAGAGAAGACCGCCTTTATCATCCCATGTGGTATGTATTGTTTCATACGGATGCCTTTCAGGTTGAAAAGTGCTGGTTCAACATTCGCCAGAGCAATCCAAATTGGTTTTGAGCCACAACTCCATAGAAATATGGAGGCATATAAGGATGATATAGTGGTCAAAACTAAGGATAAAGCAACGCTCATTCAAGACCTAGAAGAAACATTTGCAAACTTGCGCAGGATCAACTTGAAGCTCAATCCTGAGAAGTGCGTGTTCGGTGTTCCTTCCGGCAAGCTCCTCGGATTCTTTGTATCTTGCCGGGGAATCAAAGCGAACCCCGACAAGATCAAAGCCATTGAGCAAATTGAAGCGCCGAGACGCGTCAAGGATGTGCGTCGTCTTGCCGGCTGTGTTGCTGCTCTAAGCAGGTTTATTTCCAAATCTGCTAAGCGCGCCCTGCCCTTCTTCAAAATTTTGAAGAAGGCAGGTCCAATGAAATGGACTCCGGAAGCAGAGGCAGCGCTGCAAGATTTGAAGAAATACCTTTCTTCTCCGCCGACGCTAGTCGCACCTAAACCACAAGAACCGTTGCTGCTGTATCTGGCGGCAACAAATCAAGTGGTTAGTGCTGCGCTGGTGGTGCAGAGAGAAGCTGATGAGGAAGCGACACCAGCGGCAGGACCGCCATGTGACGCGGCAAGATCTTTCCCGGCAAGGGTTGATCCCGGCAAGACAGGATCTGCGTAAACAGAAGAACCCGTGCAGAAGAAGAAGGTGGTGCAGCGCCCAATTTATTTTGTTAGCTCCCTTTTACAAGGAGCTAGGTCAAGATATTCTGGTGTGCAGAAGTTGCTTTTCGGCCTCCTTATGGCCTCAAGAAAGCTGCGCCATTATTTTCAAGCACATGAGATCACCGTCGTCACTCGCTTTCCGTTGCAACGGATTTTGCAAAACCCGGAGGCAACCGGCAGGATTGTGGAGTGGGCGTTGGAATTGTCCAGCTTTGGCCTCAAATTTGAAAGCACTTCCACAATTCAGAGCAGGGCCTGGCGGAGTTCATTGAAGAATGGACCCCGACGCCAGACGAAGAAGTTCAAGAAACAAGTCTCCCCGGCAAGGAAATCGATCAGCAATGGGTTATGTACTTTGACGGGGCTTTTTCGCTGCAAACCGATCAGCAATGTGTTGGCGTGCTGCTTGTCGCACCCACCGGGGAGCACCTCAAGTACGTAGTCCAAATGCATTTTCCCCGGGAGAGTTCAACCAACAACACTGCAGAATATGAGGGTTTGCTTGCCGGTCTTAGGATCGCGGCAGACCTTGGTATCAAAAAGCTCGTCATCAAAGGCGATTCACAGCTTGTCGTCAGGCAGGTCAACAAGAACTATCAAAGTCCATTGATGCAAGCCTACGTAGATGAAGTGAGGAAATTGGAAGAGCGCTTTGACGGTCTCCAAATGGAGCATGTCCCTCGCACCGAGAACAGTGTTGCTGACGACCTGTCAAAGTGTGCTGCCCTCAAGTTGCCTATGGAACCAGGAACTTTTGTGCTCCAATTGATTCAACCATCCGCGGCGCCATCGATGCGGCAAGAAAAGAGAAGAAAGTTGACCTCTGGCCAGTACTTCCCGGCAGAGCTCCCCGGAGCCGCTGGCAAGGAAGTTGCCGGGATCGACATGCCTACTGGGGAACAACAGGCTCCGGCAGGGCCTCAGGCCCTTGCTGTCGAGACAAATGTTCCCCCGGCGGACGAGATGCCTTTAGTCCTAGTTGTCGAGCCCCAGGCTCCAGCATGGGCGCAGCACATTGTCCATTTCCTTCAGACAGGTGAACTCCCTGAGGAACAAGAAGAAGCGGAGAGAGTAGCCCATCGGTCTCTTATGTACAAGTTCGTCGATGACGTCCTATACAGAAAGAGACCAAACGGTGTGAAATTGAATTGCATTTCTCGGGAGGATGGACTACAGCTGTTGGCAGAGATTCATGGGGGCATATGTGGTTCCCACATAGGGTCAAGAGCGCTTGCCGGAAAAGCATTCCGGCAAGCTTTCTTTTGGCCTACCGCCCTCCAGGATGCGACTGCACTAGTAACCAAGTGTGAAGCGTGCCAGTTTCATTCGAAGAAATTACATCAGCCAGCTCAAGCTCTTCAAACAATCCCTCTCTCCTGGCCATTTTCGGTCTGGGGGCTCGACATACTGGGCCCCTTTCCCCGTGCTATCGGGGGCTTTGAGTATTTGTACGTTGCTATCGACAAGTTCACAAAGTGGCCGGAGGTGGAAGCAGTGAGGAAGGTGACAGCGCAGTCGGCTGTCAAGTTCTTCAAAGGAATTGTTTGCCGTTTCGGTGTGCCTAACAGGATCATCACCGACAATGGCACACAGTTCACAAGTCGCACCTTCATGCAGTACGTCCAAGACCTTGGCGGCAAGATTTGTTTTGCCTCTGTTGCTCACCCGAGAAGCAACGGCCAAGCGGAGAGGGCCAATGCTGAACTGCTACGCGGTCTCAGGACCAGAACTTTTGACAGGCTGAAAAAGTGCGGAAGACGCTGGATTGATGAGTTGTCGGCGGTTCTTTGGTCAATCAGAACGACACCAAATCGAGCCACCGGCCAGACGCCCTTCGCTCTGGTCTACGGAGCGGAGGCAGTTCTCCCCACAGAACTCATATACGGATCTCCTCGAGTGCTCGCTTATGATGAGCTCGAGCAAGAGCAACTGCGGCAAGATGATGCTGTGCTCCTTGAGGAGAATCATCTTCATGCTGTTGTGCAAGATGCACGCTACCAGCAAGCTTTGCGCCGCTATCATAGCCGCAAAGTTCATGCCTGAAGCCTTGAGGAAGGCGACCATGTTCTTCAACGGATTCAGTCCGCCAAGAATTCAAACAAGTTGACGCCAAAGTGGGAAGGCCCTTATCGGGTAATACGAGTCACCAGGCCTGGCGCTGTCCGCCTAGAGACCGAAGATGGCGTTCCAGTGAGTAATTCCTGGAATATCGAACATCTTCGCAAGTTCTATCCATAAGGCGCGGTTGCCGGGGGCTCCCGGCAACCACCTTTTTGTACAAGTCTTGCCGGCAAGGCATGTGATCCTTTGTACAAAGCCAGGCGTAGATCCTGAGCACAGATGAATAAATTTAAGTGTCGTACATTCCCTTATTGATTCCCATGTTCATATTCATATATGCATGTTTGTCTAAGATGTTGTATGGCACCTGATCCCGGTAAGTTCTAACGAACCGCCAAGGTTTCATCCCTTTATTTTCTCTTCTTTCTTTTTCTCTAAGACAGAAGGATTCCTCGCGTGCACATTTGCCGGGGGGGGAAGGGAGATACGAATACCAGTTGGTGACGTTCGGAATCGATGCTTGCCGGAGGAAGAACAAAGCCAGAAAGCTAAGTCCTAAAAACTTAGAGCAAGTTTTTCTTTAATTACCAAGTTGCTTCCTTAGACGATTCTGATTCTTGTATGGAAAATCTGCACGCGAAGGAACCTTTGCTGTAATCAGTTGCGCCCTTATTTTGTTTCGAGTCCGCTCAACAATTTAAGTGGCTGCACTGAGAACACCAAGGAGTCTTGCCGGCTGCTGCGCCTCCGGCAGGCTGCTGAAGTCCCGCACCCAGCGCTCGTGGCAGGTTGCGCGCCGGCAAATTTTTCAGTAAGCGTAGGATGAGCTCCATACATAAAGGAATCAGACGAGGAAAGTAGCAAGCGTAAGCCTAAACATAGTCAAATTATATTGCATCCATGAGTTGCCGCGGTTCTAACTTGAGACTTAATTGTCTTTTACATGAGATGATGGCGGCAAGAATAAAAGAGAAGCACTCAATCCCTGCGCTGGCCTTCGATCCTTTTGATGGAGTCCACCTTCTCAAGGACTGGCGCGATGCACTTTTCAAGCGCCTCAACATTTGCATCCTTTGGCAGATGGCCGAGTGCGCTGGAGAGGTCGATGCCGGAATTGCTGTGCACCACCTTGATGAGCACCTTGCGAAGGATGGCCCGGCAAAGCCGGCGAGTCTCGTTCGCCAGTTGGGTCGCCCGGCTGGCCTGGAGCGCCCTCAATGCATTGATGATGCTTTCAAAGAACATCGTCAACCTGGCGCTTGGGGATATTCTTTCCTCCGAAGAATATCTGAAGTTCGACAAGCCCATGGTTGACAGTTCTGCGGTAAGCTTCTCCGCGGCAGCGATGAGACGACCAGTCCAGATCTCCACTCCCTTCTCGTACTCGTTCTGGGCAGCGGCGGCGCTCTTGAGCAGGTTCCTCTCTCCTTGGAGATCCTTGAGTAGAGCCTTCTCACGGGCCTTGCCGGCCTCGAGAGACTTCTGCAGCGTGGTCAGCTTCAGCTCCAGAACCGCAATACTATCAGCTGCGCAGGAGAGCTGCTTGGTCTTGTCGGACAGGGCAACTTGCATCTCCGCCAAGGAGTGGAGGGTTTTTTCCTTGTCCCCCTTGAGCGTCGAGAGCTCCTTGCCGTGCTCTTCGAGATCTGTTTCCAGCCTCTTCACTTTGTCGCTCAGCTCATTCTTGGCGGCCTCTGCAGCTTCGGCAGCATCGACGGCCTCCTTGAGCTTGCAGGCATGACTGGCAGTCAGAGCTTCGAGCGCCTCCTTGTGTTTCTGCTCCAGCTCCTGGGTCCGCCGCGCGACAAGATTTTCGATGTCTTCATCTTTGCTACGAAGCTTGGCGGCGAGCGCCTGCTCACGTGCAGTGAGATCTTCTTTGTAAGCGTCAAGAGCAACGCGGCGCCCCGTCAGGAGAGCATCTTCGGCAGCAATCCTTTGAACAGCTTCATCATGTGCCTTCTCCATATCTGATTGCTTCAGGTGGATCTCATTCCATTGCTGGCTCACTTGTTCTCGGCCGGCAACCAGCTCTTGGAGGGCCTCGGCGTGCCAGATTTGCATTTGTGCGACGCGCCTTTGAAAATCCGCTTCGGCTACCTCAACAACTGCCATTCTGGAGTCCGCCTTCTCTTTTCGGGCATGATGGAGAGCCTGGAGTTTGCGGAAGTTCTCGCCCATGGCCTGAAGGAGCTGATCCTCTTCAGACTTGCCACTGCTAGCGCTGGGATCGTCAACGACTTCGAGCCCAGCAGCGGCAATAACTTCCTCGAAAATTTCTCCCTCGGCTGGTGCCTCGGTGCTTGCCGTCCCTAGCAAGTTGATGAACAGATTTTCGCCAACCTTGAGATACTTGCTGGATGAGGGGTCTTCAGATGTTGATGGCTGGTCTTCAGTGGCCGCCTCACCAGTGACAAAGGGCTCTGTGGCCGATGCAGCGCCTGGCGCTCCTGCGGCAGGAATGCTGTCAGTATGGTCCTCAGCCTCCCTGTCGCCCTCTTCAGCAGGTTCTTCGGCGATTTCCTTTTGTGCTGTCTTGGCGGCCTCCCCGTCAAGAGCATCCCCAGCCCCGGCAACGTCATCCTTGGTGGCCTCGCTGGCAGCGATCCTGTCCGCTTCGGCGGCGGCATCCCTGGCAGTCTCCTCGATGACGACGTCGACGTCCATATGTTCCATCATAGGGAACTCTGAAGGGCGAAGGAGGAAGACAAAATGAGATCGAGGTTTGAATTTTGAAGTGACTAAAGATAAAGAGATAAGAGGGAAAGAATAACTAGCACTCTGAGGCGATCGAGTACTTGCGTCGGGCTGTCGAGAGGTGGCTTCGCCTCTCCCGGCAACTCCGGTTGCCGGGGGTGGGTTGTCGGAGTCCGTGCTTGTCGGCTCCTCCTCAATCCGGACGGGCTCGTCGGCAGGATCTCTTGCCAGGGATGTGCTTGTGGGCGGAGCGGTCGATGAAGGAGGCACAATGGGGCTATCTTCTCCTTGTTGTCGTCCTTCTCCTGCGAACCCAAAGATATCAGCGGCAAGAGTGAAAGCCTCGGCACTGGCCAGCAGAAAAAGGGATGATGAACTTACGCTGGGGGCTGTGCTGGGGGCTGTGTTGAGGACTGGACTCCGGGCTGACAACGACAGTTTCCGGCGCGCTCGTGGAGCCCGCTGGGGGCTCGTCGCCCGTAGAAGTCCTTGACGTCTTCGCCATCCTCTCCAGCAAGGTTTCTGTGTCACTGCGGAAACAATACAAGCAAGTCAGTAAGATTGATGCAGATTGGAAGGTAGAAGTTGTGGCAAATGCTCACTCTTCTTCCTCTCGCTCTGGACTAAAGCCGGAGATGTCGAAGTCGACCTCCGTTGCGATGTCTGAGTGGGGAGGCGGAGGAGGGGTCCTGGGCCGCTTGGCTGTGGCAGGCGCCGGGGCAGCCTCCGGCGCGGTTGTACGAGACCCTCTTGCCGCCCCAGCGGTGGTCGCTGGTGTGGGTCTCGCGCGCCGCGCGGGCTGTTGATGAGCCCCCTGCCGCGGTCCGGTCTTGCCGGCCACTTTCTTGCCAGGGGATTCGCCGCTCGATGTAGGCTGGCTTGCCGGGACGCCTAATGCGGCTTTTCGAAGGACACGCTTTGTCTTCTTCGGGGGCGAGGGCTCTTCTCGCGTCTCCTCTTCGGCCGTGTCTTCGCCGGATGAGCTCTCAGTGAGTGCGCCGCCTTCTTCCCCGGCAACCTTGTTCTCCTCGGCAGGTTTTGCCTCCACTACCACCTCTACGTCGCTGGCTTCCCACTCTGTGAAGCCAACGCTGCCGGCCTCCGCGGCAAGATTCGCCTCCTCCACTCTGGTAGCGATGTAGGCTACCTCCTGATCAGTGGTGGCGCGGATAAGATCTGACTCTTGCCGGACAGGCTTCTCCGTCAGATTGTCAAAGAACTTTTGCGCTTCTTCCTCGCTTGGCTCGACCCAGGTCGGGTCAAGGCCGTGGGCGTTAAACATCGGCAAGAAGGCAATGATTGACCCTAAGGCAGAGTTGTTGCACAAGGGGACGATCCTTGCCGGCAGCCGGTGCTTATCTTCGCGCTGGAATAACTTTTGGCGGAGAGCGCCAAGCTGCATAGCGGTTAGATTATTGTTCAGCCCGGGGCGCAGCCTCATGACATCTGCCGCATTCTTGTACTCCCAGACTGGCCTCCCCTATTCTGCAGAGGGGCGATGCGGCGGTGGAGAAAGTCGAAGCCGATCATCTCCATTGTCAGCCCGGCAGCCTTCAAGCGAAGGATCCTGGTAGTGGCGATTGTGAGCTTCTCGTCTTCTGCGGCGAGATTGCCCCAATCCTTGCCGCGGACCACCTTCTATCGCCGGGGATGACAAAAAGGATGAGGATCTGCTTCCTGGATCCAGCACCATTCGGCCCGCCACTCATCCCACTTTTCGCGGTAAACTCCCTCTGGGTATATATCTTTGTTCCAAGCCCTTGGAATCCAAGCAATAGATCCAGAGAGAGCCTCTCCTTTTTGGATTCTAGGATAGAAATAATGGCGGAAAAGAGCAGAATTGGGGATCACGCCAGCGAAATTCTCACAGAGATGGGCAAAGATAGACATGCAAAATACGGCATTCGGCGTGAAATCAAGAAGGCGGAAGTCGTATGTGTACATGATGTCGTTGAAGAAATCGGAAAAGGGTGGACAGAGCCTGCAATAGAAATACGCAGTGAAGAAGGGGTATCTGTCCGATCCACCTTTGGAACAAGCACCTGGGATTACGTGTGTGGCGGGGTGAGCTTGCGTTCCCTTCGCCCACATGCATTGGTATCGCCCCTTCAAAGTTTCAGCGTCGAGCATCGGAGGGAAGACGACGAGCCTCTTCTGCATCTTCACCAGTTCGCTCTCCGGAACTTCAGCTTTCGCCTCCTTGTCCGTGCCCTTGCCTTTGCTGGCCTTGGGCGGCATGGCGACTGTGAAGTCGAAAGCCGGGGGGCGGAGCGAGCACGGGAGCAGCGGGCAGAAGAGGAAAAAGGTTTCGCTTTGAGCTCGAGCAGAGGAAGGTGATGGCGATGGCCAGATTGGGAAGAAGAGGGGGGGTGAATAGGTTTGCGCCTCCGCGACTTCTCCTTTTTATGGGGAAGGAGCGGGTCCGCCTTATTTATCCCCCAATATGAATGCGCCTCTATGGGCGCGAGACAGTTTGCAGCCTTTTTGGCACGCTTCCCACGTCGCGCGCTCCGTGCGCTTAGTGGGGGCACAGTAAAATGAGATATTTTACGAGCAGTTAATTCCCTGCCACGCGTGCCCGTGCACTGTTTGGGCCTAGCCCAACAATGCCTCGCGCTCGTGTATGGCCTAGGCCCGGGGGCTCCTGTCGGTGTACTAAGTATTGGGCCACTAGTACCCCGTACTTGTGCACGGGCAGTTGTAGCCATCCTTGTGGCAAGGCTTGCCGGGATCAGCTCGAGGTCGATTCAAGTCATCAAGGAAATCATCAAGTCGGAGATCCAAGGATCGGCAGATAAGCAGGACTGAAATCCGAAGGCCAGCCTCCCCGGCAAGAGCCTTGCCGAGATAGCCTTTGGCACCCGGCAAGGCTTGGCGCCCGGCAAGGCTTGGCGTCCGGCAAGGCTTGGCGCCCCGCAAGATTCGGCGCCCGGCGAGATTCTGCCACTGTGCCACCGCTTCGGCACAGTAACGAGTCTGACATTCCGGCTCCTTCCCTGGATGCGTGGCGGCATGCCAGTGGAGGAGAGCTTAAGCGGTGCTGATGGGATGGCCCCTTTTTCCATCCCCAAGAAAGTGAGGACACCTAAACGGACACCTCACGGTGCATTAAATGCGCTTGTCCTAATCCGTCAGGGGTTAGGTATGATACCCTGTAGCTACTTTACACCTCAATGTATGTACATTTTGCCACTGTGGAGACCCCTTTCAGCATATAAAAGGAGGCCCAAGGCAACTGCTACAGGGGAGGAGAACTTCTGGCCCATTCTGCATGCGTAGCTGCTCTTTGAAAGTACTGTTCATCGCGAGCGCTCCTAAAGGCTGGGGTCAAGAACATCAATAAGAACACAAAGCAGGAGTAGGGTTTTACGCTAATCAGCGGCCCGAACCTGGGTAAAAACCCTCACGCGTCGATCACTGGTTCTGCTCTTTGCGTATACCTCTTCCCCCGCCGAATCGTAAAGGGGTCACTCGGGATCCCATAGGTGTCGTGCACCGACACTGTATATATGGAGGAGTAGGGGGGAATTTCGTGGCCCTTGTAGGAGGGGTCCGAAACCAACCCTAACATTCTTTCCCCACACATACGGACTCTAAAAAGAGCCTATACTTAGGTATTTCAAAATTACATGGGCCTGGCCCAAAAATAAGGTGGCGCGGCACCTAAAATGAGCTATGGACGTAATTTATGAAGGGGCATCTTGTATATTTCTTCCATGTCCTTGTAGATCATGACAGAGGCTTCAAAGTGCTCAAATATGCACTAGAAACGCCATTCTGGATCCCTTCACGTGTGCCTTCATCTCCATGCTTGATCCTGCTCCAGTGTTCATCCCTCTTGACCATGCTAGGCCCTTCATTAGTAATCAACACAAATGTATCCAATTTAGGCAGCATCATATTCTCATGAACATTAGAATTGTCACCAAGAAACGAAAGTACCTGGTAATTCAATTGGCGTGCCTGAGCTCTAGTAATTGGTCCAGTATGTATAGCAGCAGTGGTTGTGGGTGTAACAATGATATTGATGTCCTCATCATCCTCCCCTTCTTGAAATGAAGTCGTCCTCGACGGAAGCTCATCTTCCTCACCCAAATAAGGCTTCAAATCTACAATGTTAAAAGTGGGACTAACCCCAAAATTTGCAGGCAGCTCAAGTTTATATGCATTATCATTTATTTTCTCGAACACCTTAAAAGGACCATCAGCACGTGGCATTAGCTTTGATTTGTGCAAATCAGAAAATCTATCCTTACGCAAATGTAACCAAACAAGATCTCCAGGTGCAAACACAACACGTTTTCTACCCTTATCTCCAGCAAGTTTATATTTAGCATGCATACGCTCAATGTTCTCCTTAGTTAACTCATGCATTTTTAAGATCAATTCAGCACGTTGTTTAGCATCAAAATTAACCTTCTCCGAAGATGGAAGAGGCAACAAATCAATAGGTGCACGAGGTAGGAAACCATACACAATTTCAAAAGGGCACATCTTAGTAGTAGAATGCAGCGAACGATTATAAGCAAATTCAATATGAGGCAAGCATTCTTCCCACATTTTCTTGTTATTCTTCAAAACAGCCCTAAGCATAGTAGACAATGTTCTATTGACTACTTCAGTTTGTCCATCAGTTTGGGGGTGACAAGTAGTACTAAAAAGCAGTTTAGTCCCCAACTTAGCCCATAAACATCTCCAAAAGTCGCTAAGAAATTTAGTATCATGATCTGAAACAATAGTATTTGGCACACCATGCAAGCGAATAATTTCACGAAAGAACAAATCAGCAACATTAGCAGCATCATCGCTTTTATGACATGGTATGAAGTGTGCCATTTTCGAAAATCTATCCACGATAACAAATATGCTATCCCTCCCCTTGTTTGTTTGAGGTAATCCTAAAATAAAATCCATAGATACATCCTCCCAAGGAACACTAGGTACAGGCAAAGGCATATATAAACCATGAGTATTGAGTCGTGACTTAGCTTTTTGACATGTAGTGCAGTGAGCAACAAAACGCTCAACATCCCATCTCATCTTTGGCCAAAAGAAATGTGTAGCAAGTATATCCTCTGTCTTCTTCACGCCAAAGTGTCCCATTAATCCTCCTCCATGCGCCTCCTGCAACAACAAAAGACGAACAGAGCTAGCTGGAATAAATAGCTTGTTAGCACGAAACACAAATCCATCGTTAACGATGAACTTGTTCCAAGTTCTCCCTTCTTTACAATTCTGCAATACATCTTTAAATTCAGCATCATGCACATATTGATCTTTGATGGTCTTCAAACCAAATATTTTGAAATCAAGTTGTGAAAGCATAGTATAACAACGAGACAATGCATCAGCAATAACATTTTCTTTACCCTTCTTGTGTTTAATGACATAAGGGAAAGTCTCAATGAATTCAACACAATTAGCATGTCTACGGTTCAGTTTTGCTTGACTTTTAATGTGTTTCAAAGATTCATGATCAGAATGTATAACAAATTCTTTGGTCCATAAATAATGTTGCCATGTTTCTAATGTCCGAACAAGAGCATATAATTCTTTATCATAAGTAGAATAGTTCAGACTAGGCCCACTCAATTTTTCAGAAAAGTATGCAACAGGTTTGCCATCTTGTAATAACACACCTCCTAATCCAATCCCACTAGCATCACATTCAAGCTCAAAAGTCTTATTAAAATCAGGAAGTTGGAGTAAAGGAGCATGTGTCAAATTATCTTTCAATACCATGAAGGCTTCTTCCTGTGCGGTACCCCAAACAAAAGGTACATCCTTCTTTGTAAGCTCATTGAGAGGTGCAACAATGGTGCTGAAATCTCTCACAAAACGCCTATAGAAACCAGCAAGGCCAAGGAAACTCCTCGCTTGTGTGACCGTTTTGGGCTGCGGCCAACTCTCAATAGCTTCAATCTTGGCTCTATCAACTTCAATTCCCTGTGGAGTAACAACATAGCCAAGAAAAGATACTCGGTGGTGCAAAAGTTGCACTTCCCAAGGTTACCAAACAAACGTGCATCACGTAGAGCAATAAAAACAACACGTAAATGTTCCAAATGTTCTTCCAAAGATTTGCTATAAATCAGTATATCATCAAAATAGACTACCACAAATCGTCCAATGAAAGCACGTAAAACTTCCTTCATTAATCTCATGAAAGTACTAGGTGCATTAGTTAACCCAAAAGGCATGACAAACCACTCATATAAACCAAACTTAGTTTTAAATGTTGTTTTCCATTCATCTCCCAATTTCATACGAATTTGATGGTATCCACTACGCAAATCAACTTTGGAGAATATTGTAGAGCCACTCAATTCATCAAGTATATCATCTAGCCTAGGAATTGGATGACGATAAAGAATAGTAATATTATTAATGCCTCAACAATCAACACACATACGCGATGTACTATCCTTTTTAGGCACTAGTATAATAGGAACAACACAAGGACTAAGAGATTCACGTATATAAACTTTGTCGAGTAGCTCCTGTACTTCACGCATAATATCCTTCGTCTCCTCTGGATTGGTACAATATGGCGCACAGTTTGGTAGCGACGCACTGGGAATTAAGTCAATCTGATGCTCAATCCCTCGAATAGGTGGTAATCCCGGTGGCACGTCTTGTGGAAAGACGTCAGCGAACTACTGCAAAATGTTAGTGACAGAAGGAGGCAAAGAAGAAGGCACGCCCTCGAATGAAAATAATGCCTCTTTGCACACAAAAGCATAGCAAACAGATTTGGTGACATCTAGATCATCAATATTAGATTTTGTGGCAAGTAAACATGCACTTTTCAATTTAATTTCAGAACCAACACTAGATGGTTTATTATTAGGATTCATTTGTTGCTCAAATTCTTTTGCCACAATCTGGTTTTCACTCTTATTTTTCTCTTGTTTTGCTTTATTTGCTCTATTAATACCATCTTTCAAAATGGAATCAGGAGACATAGGAAGTAAAGTAGTATGTTTATCCTTATGAACAAGAGTATACTAATTGTTTCGACCATGGTGTACATAATTTTTATCAAATTGCCATGGTCTACCAAGTAATAAGGAACATGCTTGCATGGGTACCACATCACAATCAACATAATCAGCATATGTAGAGATACTAAAATGCACACGAACAGTACGTGTTACCTTAACCTTGCCGCTGTTGTTGAACCATTGGATGTAGTAAGGATGTGGATGTGGTCTTGTGGTGAGAGATAGCTTCTCCACTATCTTCATGCTAGCCAAGTTGTTGTAGCTCCCTCCATCTATCATGACGCGAATAGAATGTTCCTTCACAACTCCCTTTGTATGGAACAAATTATGCCTCTGATTTTGCTTAGCTTGTGTTACCTGCACACTCAAAACACATTGAGCAACTAAACTTTCATACATGTCAGCATCTTCAGCAGCCATGTATTGCGTCTCATGATCAGAATCATCTCCACCATGTTCTTCACTTGTAATAAGAGCCAAAGTCTCCTCATCATAGTCACTAGCGGACTCATACCCACAATCCTCAGTAGCAATCATCACACACGGAGATTGCATTCTCTTGCATAATGACCTCTTCCCTTACAACGACGACAAATAATATCGCATGTGTGCCCTGTTGATGCCATGGATGAAGAAGAGCTCTGTGCAGGCCCGACAGGTGTGCTCTTGGCAGAGAGTGGTGGTTGTGCCTGCTTTCTTGTATCACAGCTGGAAGTGGCAGCTGACGGAGGTCCCGGTGCAGCAGAACGTGTGGAATTAGAGGATGCACGCGGTGTCCATGATGAAGGTCGACCTACAGAAAAGTTATTTCGCGCCAATGCCTGTCGATCCTGCACTTTACGTTCAGCTAGGCATGCAAGATGAAATAAACGAGTGATATTGTTATACTCCTTATACTCTAAAATGGTCTGAATCTCTCTATTTAATCCACCTATAAAACATGCAAGCATAGCCTCATTATCCTCAACAATACACATCTAATCATGCCAGTTTGTAATTCCTGATAATAATCCTCTACAGAATTTTTTCCCTGTCTCAAACACTGCAATTTTTGAAGTAATTCATGTTGATAATATGGTGGAACCCAACGAGTACGCATAGAAGTTTTTAAAGCAGCCCAAGTAGTAGGAATATTATCATGATATAATCTACAATGTTCAGACCACCAAACAGAAGCAAAACTAGTGAATTCACAAACAACAGCAGCAACACGTCTATCCACAGGATATTGTAAGCATGTGAAACATTGTTCAGTTTCTAACTCCCAAGTAAGATATACATCAGGAATATATCTACCCTCAAACGGTGGAATATTCAATTTGAGTTTAGGAATATGGTCATAATCTCATACCTGAGGTGGTGCTGCAGCCCTACCATTGCGATTATAAGCATGAGGATGACCTGGTGCTGTTGGTGCTGGTGGTTGCACGTAGTTCTGATTTTGATCAACCTCATCCTCATAATAGTCCTCTACCTCAGCAGTAGCAATAGGAGCTACCAAAGCATCAACAGCAGTAGCAGCGGCACTAGAAGTTTGGCCTGGCTCAAGAGGAACACGGCCTGCTCAGCGAAGGGCTATTTCGCGATGTGGAAGTGGTTGTTTTTGTTGTTGTTGTTGTAATGGTGTAGCAGATGCAGGTGGCGGTTGTGGAAGACGCACGAGTACTTCATCGAACTTGGCGTCCAACTTGGTGTCAATTGTCTTCTCAACGTCATCAATCCTCTCCAGTGCCTTTCCAAAGCTGGCCATCACGTCCTCCACCTGTTGACTCAACATTTGCTGAAATTTATCATGAAGCTCCTTCTTCGTCATGTTCTCCTAGTCAATCTCATCGACTTGTGATCCTGCCATGGTTAGCAGCAATAGAAACACACAAGAATATGATCCTACAGACTACTAAAAAGTGGTGGTGGTGGGGTGTCACAAATCCGTCAAACAAATCTCAAATTCTTACCAGTTCTGACCCAGCAGCAGGTGGTGATCGGCAACCGTTGTAGTCAAAACTCTCAAAGCTTGGACAGAGCGATTGCTAGGTGGTGTCAAACGCACAATGTAGATGTATGTGGAGTTGGGAAGGCTTATGATATGGTAGCAAAAATGTCAGCAATAATCAATTCAGAGATGCAAAGTTGAATAAATGCTCAATGACGGTGCTGTGCTGGTCTAGGCTAGACCGTGCTAGAGACGCGAGCCTAGAACACTAACAAAATCACGGCGCTACACGTAAACATGGGAGGAGCACACTCAGGTGTCCCGTCTTTCGATGAGATGGTGATTATCGTTCTCGGAGGAGTAGACTTTGACAATCCGACTACGAACGTGCGAGGACGTCACGCCTTAGCAATCGCTAAACCAACTCCGAGATATTCGCAATATCCAGATTGCAATCTTAGTTTCTTGCTTGTTCTTCATTTGCTTGCAGGAAATAGACCTTCATGGTCAGGTTGATCATGCTCCGGCGTGGTCAATAACCCAAGGAAAAAGCTACTAGATGGATCTACTTATATAGGAGGAAGGGGTGGTGCCCAAGGAGGTGTGAGGACCTCCCATGGCAGCCTAAAACTAACCCTAGGTCGTAAAAGGCTCATGGGCCCAAGTGGAGGTGATGCAACACCTTTGGACTTGTAGTTTGACTTGGATTCTGTTGCAGCATCAGATTGTTTCGTCAATATCTCAACGCTCCGGACGAATTTGAAAGTGAATCCAATTGGGTTGGAAAGGGCACGGAATCTACTTTCCAACAAAAAAGAATCACCCAATTCAGAGTCCGTATGAAAGAGTTCTTGGCATTTTGAGACAGGTATGTCTGTGCAGTCCGAATCTGAATCCAGAACGTGAGAGACTTGGACTCTATCTTCTTTTGGCCCAAAAGTGACGTGAGAGGACTTTTTGAACATCACCTAAACTTCCCTTTTTCCCTTATCTTCATATGTGGATTGTACAAATGTCCCAGACACCTACAATTAGACATGGCACAAAAGCCTGTGAAGTATTTTTGTCCTAGATGACATAAATAAATTATTGGGTAGTTTGCATTAGAAATCACCACACAAATATACATGTATGCAATATTTTTTGTCGTATCCAAGGTAGTCATGTCCTCATCATCCTCCCCTTCTTGAAAACAAAGCCATCCTCGGTGTTGCTTAATCTGAAATGTTGCTAACAAAAGAGACAAGGTGTACATGTTGTATATGTATATGTCATCCATTTGCACTTCCCTTGGTTTTTGCACATATGACACATGTATACATGAGTAACTTTCATAGTTCATAAAATCTAAAGCCAAAATATTATCACAAGAAGTAGAAGGCATGAAAATATTGCAACTCAGTTTGCTCATATAAGTGAAGGTCTTATTCCTTTCAAAAGGTTGACAATGTTCATCATTAAACCATCCCAACATTGGTGAATAAACCTTACTTGCATCAAATTTACATGCTACAACATGCTTAAATAAGCAAACATGCAATAAGTCATTGGACATAGATTCATCACCAAGATTAGAGGTCATATCAAAATGATTAAACATTGGTTCTTTTGCATCAATAGTTAATTCAATGGGTGCGCTCAAAATTGTTGGTATTTCAGTTGTTTGATCACATGACGCATTCACGACAGTAACATGATTCTCTAAAATAGGTGGTGTGCTCAAATCAATAGGTAACTCAACACATGATGTATTCAAGTTAACTAGGAATGCATCATTCTCATGTGAAGTTATATCATCAATACCTTTACTGTTACCTTGTCGCAAAGACGTAGCTGATGTAGGTACGAACGATGACATTGTACCATACACTTGAGATGATGTCGTGCTCACAATCTGAGGTGTGGCTGCTCTAGTAGGTGCAACGGTGGAGGAACCAACCAGTGGTGGTGAGCATGAACTGGAATAGTAGTTGTTGTAGTCACCCAATGCATCCTCCTGTAACTGTCTCTCAAAGGTACAAGCGCGAACATACATACCAGTAATGCAACGAAGAATATACCGAAATCTTGCGCGAATATCATGGTTCAAACCACCAAAAAATCTATTCATTGTATCATCCTCAGATTCTTCTATGTCACAATGGTGCATATAAGATTTGAACTCTTGGTAGTAAGCATGAACAGTGTTACAGCCTTGTTTTAATTGTTCCAATTTGCGAAGCAATTCATGATGATAGTAAGGAGGAAAAAATTGTTGTCTCATTACAACTTTCAAATCTTTCCAAGTTGTGGGTTGGTTATCAATGTTTTTCTTACAATGTACACTCCACTAAACAGAAGAAAAACTAGTAAATGCTCCAGTGGCAGCTCGTACTCTCTCAAGTTCAGAAAAATCATGGTGACTAAAACTTGCTCTACTTCAAGCTCCCAAGCTAGATAAATAGCAGGATTAAATCTACCCTCAAATGACGGTAAAGAGATAACCTAACCATATGCTTGTGTGTGTTGTCCCACATCTCGTGATGGTAAAGATGTATCCGTCGTCCAAGAACTTCTATCTCCGGAACCTGTCATGATTTGTAGAAACAAGGAACAAAATTCGAGAATAATGTTCCTAAGAACTACTAGGATGTGGTGGTAAAGCGCTCACAGTAAAGCAAATATCAATATCTTACAAGTTCTTACCCATGCAACAGGTGGTGACAGGCAACCGGCAGTGTCAAATAACTCCGAAGATTGAGTAAAGTGATTGCCAGGGCAACGTACGTATACACGGTGTAGAAATATGTGGAGCTTGGAAGGCTTAAATATTTGGTAGCAAAAGATTGGCAATAATCAATTCATAGATGCAATGTTGAATAAACGCTCATTGACATGACGATGCAACCGCAAATTCAACAAAGCAAATACAGAAAAGATTATGCAATGGCTCAGATTGGCTTGGATATGATGAACTAACCCTAAATTTTTTTGGCTTTTTTGTGTGGATTGTAGGTATGAAGAACAAACTCGATCTAAACTACGAAAACTGTAAAATCTCACCGACCAACCTAGAAATCTGATACCACTTGATAGAGGTGAAGGTGTCCCGTCTTTCGATGAGGGTGATTGTTGTTTTCGGAGGAGTAGACTTTGACTATCCAACTACGAACGTGCGAGGACGTCGCGCCTTAGCAATCGCTAAACCAACTCCAAAAGGTTATTGACCATGCCGGAGCACGATTAACCTGAGCACGAAGGTCTATTTCCTGCAAGCAAACAAAGAACAAGCAAGAAACTAAGATTTCAATCTGGATATTGCGAATATAAGATGGAAGCTTTATTGATCAAGGTGGGCTTCTGTGACGTCTTGGTCTGGTCGTTGAACACAAACGAAGTACGTGAAGTTGTAGCTATGGCGAACTTTTGATCTAAACAAAACCCAAAGTCTAAACGACGCCCTAAGGGCTGTATATATGGAGGAGTAGGGGGAATTTCGTGGCCCCTTGTAGGAGGGGTCCAAAACCAACCCTAACTTTGTTTCCCCACAAATACAGACTCTAAAAACAGCCTATACTTAAGTATTTCAAAATTACATGGGCCTGGCCCAAAAATAAGGTGGTGCAGCACCTAAAATAAGCTTATGGACGAAATTTATGAAGAGGCATCTTGTATATTTCGTCCATGTCCTTGTAGATCATGACGGAGGCTTCAAAGTGCTCAAATATGCACTAGAAACGCGATTCTGCATCCCTTCGCATGCGCCTTCATCTCCACGCTTGATCCCGCTCCAGTGTTCATCCCTCTTGTCCATGCTAGGCCCTTCATTAGTAATCAACACAAATGTATCCAATTTAGGCAGCATCATATTCTCATGAACATTAGAATTGTCACCAAGAAACGAAAGTACCTGGTAATTCAATTGGCGTGCGCGAGCTCTAGTAATTGGTCCAGTATGTATAGCAGCAGGGGTTGTGGGTGTATCAATGGTATTGATGTCCTCATCAGTGGTGGATTGGCCTCACGGAGGGGCGAGAATGAACAACTACGGTGGATGAACAGCCTCGCGAGGGCTCTGGTGGTGTGGGTTCAACTCTCTCTCTACGGTGGTGGCAAACCTATATTTGTAGTGGCCTCGGTCCTCTTCCCCAAAACTTAGGCGGGAAGGGATCCCACAGTGGCCAATTTGAAAGGGGACAAGTAGTACATCTTATCCTGTGGAAAGGTGGTTTTCGCCTGCAAAGCTTCTGGTCGTGACGCAGCGGTGGGCTCGGCTATGACATCCGCCCTGCCGAGCTCGTGGTCTTGGACTCGTTGCACCGGAATGGAAACCTTTGGAGGGCTCCTCGGGAACCCATGCCTGTCCTTGCACCCTTAGCACCAAAAGGGAAACTGCCTCCTCTGCGCCCGCTGGTGCCCGCCTGGCCTTGGTCGTCATGGCTCACGTCATCACGGCCTCGGGAGGCTGGGTACCTGCATAGGAATCTCCGCTCCTCGTGAGGCAGCCTGGGGAGGCCACTCCTCTGGAGGTCTTGGTGTCGTCCGCCTCGCGAGGCCAGGGGGCCCTCGCAAGGGTCTTATTTTGGTGGCCTTGCCGCTGGGCTCTACCAGGCCATCGATGGAGCCGCGCTATGGGCCGCAGGCAGGTAGGTCTGGGTACCCGCGATCTCAGAACGCCGTCAGTAGCCCCCGGGCCCAAGGCGCGCTCGGGCAGGCTTCGAGGCGAAGCCATGGGGCAAGGGTAAAGTGCCGCGGGCCCCAACCGCCTGCGGGCTAGGCTTGACGCTTGGCGCCCGACGAGACGTGGACGCCTCCGCTTCCCCACGTCACCTCGGCAACTGCCCAGGCTAACAAAAGACTAGCGCACACCGCTAAGCCATCATTGCTCCCTTTTGCCTTGCCTCAGATCCCCTTCTTTCTGCCAAGAGCTTCTCCAGATCCAACCGCTCCCCGCCCCCTTTCTTCTCCTTCTCTAGCGTCGGGACCACGCGAATGGTGCCCGAGAAATCGAAGCCCGCGACGCAAGCCGCAAGATCCTCCTCCTCTCCTACGTCGGTGCTTGGCGTGTCCTCCATTACCGAGGAGGGGCATCTCGCCCCCGTGCTCCCGCAGACGGCGAGCAACGACAACGAGTGGAATGAGACCATCATCTGGGTTGGCTCCGCCAAGCAGAGGACCTTGGCACAGATGGTTTATCCCTTCTTCCTCCACAGCGCCTTCGCGGGGCTCGTCCCGCATCTCTTTGTGTTCTTCGTTGCGGTCCTTGACCACTACAAGATCCAGGCTCTTCACCTTCAACCCAATTCCGTCCTCCTCCTGTCCATCTTCACCTTCTACTGCGAGGCCTTTGTGGGCGTGAGGCCCTCCGTGCCGCTCCTTCGCCACTTCTTCAGCCTGCGGCTGCATGATTCGACACAGCGCTCTAGCCGTGTGTCCTTTGTCACTGTCCACAAGAGCAACATGGTCATGAAGGCCGGCAAGAAGGTCTTCTGGCACCGCTGGGTCTTCCTGGACAACGTCGGCCTCGATGAGCGGCTAGAGCTGCCGACCGAGCTGCCCGAGCGGCTCGAGAGATGGAGCCATGAGAAGCTCTCTGACCCCCGGGCAGAGCCCATCCTGAGTAAGATGACCTCGGAAATGGCGGCCAAGGCGCTGACGGGGGGAATGCTTGTGAAGGAATTCCTGACGCAGCACCTGGCGCCGCTCCAGTCGCACAAGCGCCCCATGTGGGAATTCCAGGGCATGATGGACGACACCAGGCTGCGCTCGGGGAGCCTGACGGGTGAGGAGCTGGACAGGGCCATGAATGTCCTGATCAACGGCGACCCGGGGAACCTCCCGGAGGCCTACGTCCTGCTATACCGCCGCGATGACAGGGAGGATTTGGTCGCCTCCATGCCCGTCTTCAACGAGCTGGGGCTCGCGTCGCCTGAACGCCCCAACTCCCCCGTGCCGGTGTCCTTCGGCGACAGCGTCGACGGAGTGGGCGAAGAGGACTCGGAGGCGACTAAGGACGACGATGCCGTGACAGAGGTGTCCCCCGTCGTAGAGTGAGCTTCTCCGTCAGCTTTAGGACGACGACGACACCGATGAAGTCCCGGCGACGGGCTCCCCGCGCCCCACCAGGATCCTCAGGAGGCCGAGGCCTACCCCCCAAACACCGCCAGCATCCGGCCGGGTGACCCCGAAGAAAGGCGTGGCTGCGCCCGCTCCGGAGGGCTCCCCGAGCACAGACAAGGCTGGCGAGGCATCGGTCCCGTCCCCGCCTGGCCCATGAGCCGAAGACGAGGCAGCTGTTGCTGGGGCTGACGGGGTTCAGCCAGACATGACCCCTCAGGGCAACCCCTTTGTCCCTCCGGGCGGCAGCACCGCGCCGGGGCCGGCCGAGGATCGCCCCACCGATCCCCCAAGCACGACCCAGGCCGCATCAAGGAAAGGCAGGGGCGCCCTAGCTCTAGCCAAGAAGGAGAAGAAGAGGACGTGGGTCGACCCTGATGACTAAGTATCCCACCTTGTTTTCGAATTGAGCATGAATTGCCACTGTGCCCACAACACTCCCCTCCTGATGCCCAGGCTTGGCATCATGGTGAAGAAGAGGAAGGAGAGTGCAGAGCCGAAGGAGCCCCTGGTCATGAGGGCGCCGTCATTCTCTGGTCGCGGCCGTGGCGGGCGGCAAAGCACACCGGGCTGGACCAGCGCAGCCCCCAGGCACTTAGGCAGCACCACGCCCGAGCATTCGAGTGCTCCATCTGCTCCTGGCGCCTCGCTGGCGCTGCTTGGAGGGACATCCATCGAGGGTGCTGGTGCTCAGGAGCCGACACCCCTCGCTGCTACCGCAATGGCTCCTGCGCGGGCGGAGGAGGCGATCCCTGGTCCCCTCGTGATGGAGTGCGCCCTCGCGGACGTGGTGATGCATCCTCAGGAGGAGCTAGGCCCCGCAGGCCAGCCGGCTACAAAGCCGTCCGCCCTTGTCGCGTCTGAGGGGGGCTCGGAGCCTCTGGTGCCCCAAGCTGTCCATGCCACTGCTTCCTTGGCCGTGGCGGCGTTTGACGCGCCTGTGCCACCTCCTTGCCAGTCCCTCACGCTGGCGAACTACGGCCCCCTCGTCATCCCCGGGGCCCTGGATGAAGCCTTCACCACGCTCGGCAAACTCCGGGCTGACCTCCAGGACGCTGATAGGTGCCTCGTGAGGGAGCGCCTGGGGCTTGTCTCGAGGTGGCTCCAGGCCGACACATCCACCAAGACGGCTTGGGGCCGGGCCGAAGCCACCGTCGCGGAGGGGAGGAAGGAAGCCGCCGAAGCCAAGGAGGCTCGAGACTTGGCCTTGGCCAGCACAGCGTCCGCCGAGAAGCGCTACACTGGGGCAGAGGCCAAGCTGAAGACCCTCCAGGAGGAGCAAGCTACGCACGTCCGTCGGCTCCGGCAGTAGGAGGAGGACCTCAAGGCCCGTGAAGCGGGTCTTGCCGACCGCAACTCAAAGCTGGCCCAGGTGAACACCAACCAGGCTGCAGAGCAGGACCGCCTGGCCAAGCTGAGAGAGGAGGTGGACAAAGCCCAGGCGTCCCATTCTCAGCACGTCTCTGAGGCAACAGACCAGCTGGAGGCCCGGGAGAAGGTCCTTGCTGCCGCCGAGGGGAAAGCGGCCATGGAGCGCGTCGCCTTCCCCTCCCTCGAACTCAGGTTCCGCTAGGCACTATAATCAGTCTGCGGGGAGGGCGGGGGGAGGGATTTGAAGAGCCGCTGGCGGCCCCTAAGGGCGGCTTCGTAGGGCTCTCCTCTAAGCTCGCTGAAGTGCTTGAGGGTGCTGCCGCCAGGGTGGATGCCACCCTGGAGGAGGAGTGCCGCTCGTTCTTCACTGCGGCTGCAACGCGCGTCTTCAGCTAGCTCTATCTCCAGGACCTGGGCTTCAACTTCGACATGATTATCCGTCCAGTCGCTCCTGAGGACCGCTCTGCCGCTGCGGAGGCCATGAAGGATAACATGGACGCGTTGCTGAAGAAGTTTCTCTGCATTTCCGACGCCAAGACTCTGGAGGTGGCGGCCAATGGCGGCGACGAAGGTGGCAACGACGTCGACGATGGGCTCCCTGCGACCAGGTCAGGCGATGGCAACAATCATGGCGGCGATGCCCTTCTCTTTAGATTTTATCCTGCAACATTTACCGTGCCTCGTGGAGGCGTAAAACTTTCTGTTTGAATTTGTGGAACACTTTGTGCTTGTAATAACTGTCAGGACTCTGCGATTTCGCTATTCGTGCTTGGTTTCTTTCTTGCTTGCTTTTGCGCTCTGTGTCGGCAGGGCCCAGCCCCGCGCATACCTCGATCGCCGTTGGGGCGTCCGGATCACTAGGAGGACACCAAGGGGTGAGGGGCTACGTGACTAGTGAGGCCCCTGAGTCACGATGCTTAGGGGTCCCCCTTGACGTACGAGCATCCATCATGAAGGAAACATGGGCAGCGACGAAGTTAATCTGGAGTCTTTCATACCTTTCCCCGCCAGCTTTCACCTGGGAGGGGCGCGAGAAAAACAGGTGCAAGGGACCTGGTGAGGTGGCGTGCGCCAGGCTGAGCCTGAGCGTGGCCCCCATATCCAGCCCCCTCGCGCACATTCCAGGGGAACGTGGCATGACAGTGCCGTGAGGCCGTCCTGAGGTTGGTGCAGCCCCTAGGGCGCCCTTAGTTGTTTATCCACTAGCGCGAAGCATGGGGCTTCCACTTTGCGTGGGCATAGTCGCTCCTCGACCGTGTCGTCTGCCAGCGCGGAGCATGGGGCTTCCACTTGTGCATGGGCATAGTCGCTCCTCGACTGTGTCGTCCGCAAGTGCGAAGCATGGGGCTTCCACTTGTGCGTGGGTGGGAGTTCCCTCGGGGGGAGACTCCGGGGCGTGTACAACCCCGTTCAAACACGTGGCTAGCACGACAGAACTAGAGGAGGTGTATTTGGGCACTCGTGAGCCAGCGCGGGACTCACGAGGCCCTACCTCAAGGCGGGTTGCGCCTGAATCTTGTGGCATGGGGCGCGCTTATGAGACCTGTGTGACAGGGCAACCTGCGCCGAACGAACCTCCGGAAGCCATCGCATGAGAAGGCCAAACACCAAAGACCCCAGGAGGTGACGTGAACGGGACCGGTCCGCCAGACAGAGCTCAGCCATTGGATTTATTGACGCTGCAGGGACGGACCCGAGCACAGACGCTGTGCCCAGTCTTCTCATGCAACAATCCCACGGAAAGACACTCGGCGCGCGGCTCCCGCGACGGTGAAGCGCCGAACTACGATCATATGAACCAGGCCACGCGCCATTACTCATCCACCCGCGATTAGCTCGTGCGAGAACAAGGCACCAAGGACCCCGGGAGGTGACGCGCGTGGGAGCTGGCTCGCGGGATAGAGCTCAGTCTCTTGGGTTTAACAACGCTGCAGGGACGGACCCGAGCACAGACACCGTGCCAGTCCTTAATCATGAGGCGGTCGCGGGCAGGTTTGTGAGGGCGCAGCGACATTCATGGTGGTGAGGCACCGGACAGGCAGGTTGAAAACTCTTTGGGGGATTCATAAAAGGGCAGAGCCGGTTCTAATATATGCACAAAATGATACAGCTATAGGGGCTGGCCCTGATAGCTTGAGGACGATGCAGCCTGAGGGGCGCCCTCAATCTGAACAAACCAAAAAGTCACCTGGCACCATTGCTGTCGAAGCGTCGAGGTAGCTGAAGAATCGTGCTACGGAAGTTGCTCCTCACGAGCTAGGCGACTCCGGAGGCCTGGGGAGTTCGCGAGGCCCGTCGGGCTCGCGAGGGTCCGAAACCTCCTCCGACATGACCACCTGGCACCAGGCCTCAGGAGACGCCATTGCACACTGCGCGAAGCGCTGGTATAAGGCGCCCACGTTCAACAGGCCAAACAGCACGTAGACGTAGCTGCAAGCATAGCCCCCACTCCGGCCGACGCGGGACGGCCGGAAGAGGTCCTGCGAAGCGGCCCTATTGAGGCCCGGGATGTTGACGCAGATGCGCAGCTCGCTACTCGTGTCAGGGGCCGCAGCAGCACTGGGAGGCCGTGTGGGGCGATGCTCGCCACGCATGGCCCTTGCCTCCTGAAGCTCCTGGATCGCCTTGGTGATGAACTCTCGCGTGCCTGGTGCCTCGCGCCGTGCACCTTGCTCGCGGGGACGCGCATCAAAGCACGCCTCCAAGTGGTGCCCGAGCACCTCCCTCGTCGCACTGGTCAGGTCAGAGGCTCTCCAGATGGAAGCCCCCAAGCTCGTCCCGACCAAGGTGCCGGGCGCGCCTTCCTATGCGGGAGGAAGGGGCACCCCAGCAGTGGGCGTGGGGCCTGAGGCACCATCGGCGAGCGCTCCAGCCTCCTGACGACTCTTGAGGAGGAGCTGCTTCTTCTTCTTGGGGGTGGTCTTAGGTGGTAGGACGGCGCCCTCGTCGTCGGGGTTGTCAGCCGCCGCGGCTTGGTAGGCGTGCTCGAGGGAGCACACAGCATCCTTCTCATCGCACGCGACCGTGATGATGCCACCGCTCCCTGGCATATTGAGGACATTATAGCCGTGGTGAGTTGTCGCCATGAACTTGGCGAGGGTCGGATACCCGAGGATGGCGTTGTATGGGAGGCCGATGTGAGTGACGTCGAAGTCGATGAGCTCGGTGTGGTAGTTGTTGCGATTGCCGAAGGTGATTGGGAGGCGTATCTGCCCCAGGGGGATGATGGAGCCGTCGGTCACCCCTGAGAAAGGCTTGGTCGGCAGGAGCTGATCATAAGGCACTTGGAGCGTCTCGAACGCCTGGACAGAGAGAACATTGAGCCCCGTGCCACCGTAAATGAGGGTCTTGGTAGCGAGGACATTGCTGATGGTGGGCGTGTAGAGCATGGGAAGCGCGCCTCCGGCGGTCAAGCACTTGAGGTGGTTCTTGGACTCGAAGGTGATGGCATACATCGACCAATTGAGGGACGCGCGGCCTCGAGCCTTGGGAGGGCCGCGTTAACCTCACGAGAGAACTGCTTGAAGATGTGATGTGAGGCTGGGGCCTGGGCACCACCCAGGATGCAGGCGATAGCACGAGGTTCTTGGAAGCCCCCAGCCCCGTCATCCTGCCGGTTGTCGTCATTTCTCCTCAGCGGCGGCGGCAGCGGAGGGAGGCCGGCATTGCCCTGAGGATGGGCCTCACGAGACTGGTCATGCCAGGGCCCGTCGCAAGGCTCATCGCGCCAACGGTCCTCACGAGGTTGATCGCGCCAATCCTGGCGAGGGTCACGGTTGTCCCAGCGGCCTCCACCGCGGCCTCCTCCATGGCCGTAGCCACGGTAGCCATGCTCAGGGCGGGGGCCGAGGCACCCGTCATGGAGCGCTCTGAGCTCCTGGCAGTCATTGGTGTTGTGGCTGTGCATGTTGTGGAAGATGCAGAACGGGCGGTTGCCCCTGGGAGGTTCGTCGTGGTCGTGGCCACGCTTCATCTCAGGTTCAGCCGCAAGCACGGCGGGACCCTGGCGCTTTGCCTCCTTGGCTTTGGCCTTCTTATCTTCAGGGACGGCCTCAGGAAGCTCCAGGAGGGAGAGGCGGCCCTCCTCGGCCCTTGCACATTTGTTCGCCAGGTTGAACATCTCTAGGGCCAAGCACAGGTCCTCGTGGATGGCGAGCTCCTCCTTCATCTTGACATCCCGGACGCCATCAGTGAACGCTGAGATGATGGCCTCATCCGATGCCTTCAGGATCTTCAGGCAAACATTTGTGATGTGCTGTATGTACTTTTGCAAGGTCTCGCCTGACTACTGCTTCACGTGCCGCAGGTCACCCACTTCTGGAGCGCGGTCATGGGAGCCCTAGAAGTTGGCGATGAAACGCTCACGAAGCTCATCCCAGGAGGAGATTGACCCCTCCCGGAGGTGTAGGAGCCAGGAGCGCGTGCCATCCTTGAGGGCCATGGGGAACCAATTCGCCACGACCTAGTCATCTCTGTTCATCGCCTCGATGTTGAGCGAGTAGAGCTCGAGGAACTCCACAAGGTCAGGGGTGCCGTCATAGCGCGGAGGCAGATCCGGCTTGAACTTGCCGGGCCAGACGAACGGAGCAGCTCCGGGGTGAAGGCACGGCATCCCGCTGCACTCACAGGTGCGGGCCGCATGGGTGGAGCTCGGTCTTAACACCCATGCGCCACCGCCTCCAGTGGCGCGCGGTCTTGGCGCGGCGGCACTGGAAGCATGTGTGCATCATCTTGGGGCCGCTGCACCACCTGGCAGCTCGCCTCATTGCGCGCTGGTACCCCGCGTGGCAGGTCGTGTGGGCGCACATCACGCCCTGGCTCAAGGTTGGCGCCGCGCAGAGGGGGAGGAGGAGTAGCACCGTGGGCCACGTCGCCCGCCTAAGATGGCGGGGATGAAGCGAGCGGCGCGGCGCAGGGGCTTCGACTACGGCGCTGACGAGCTCGGCGATGCGGCCAAGCCAGTCGTCGTAGCGGTCGTCGACGGGACGGTACCGCAGCAGCTCGTGCACCATGAGTAGCACAGCCTGCGCGTTCGCCGGCCCGCGGTAAGCATGGGAGGACGATGCCGTGGCTAGAGTGGGCGACGGAGTGGCGGTGCGGCCGTCGCGCCGCACGGAAAGTGGCAGCGACAAGTCCTACTGCTCCTGGACAGCAGGGTCAGTGGCGGCGTTGGCCGCAGGGGAAGCAGAGCGGCGTGGGGCGCCGTGGCCCACGGGCGCCGTTGTAGTGATGCGAGCGGCCCGGCGCTAGGCACGGACCAGGCAGGCGTCGGCCATGGGGGTGACGGAGCAGGACGAAGTGGAACTCGACGGAAGATTTTGACACGCCCCTACCTGGCGTGCCAAATGTCGGATTCAGGGCTCCGCAAACCCAAGAAGGTTCGAACTCTGGGGCATGTACGAAGATCTCAACCTCTCAAACCTCAAGCTCGTCGCCCCATAGCCTAGCCTCGCCGGATTCACGTGAGTGGGGAAGAAGATGATAGAGGCAAAGGTGTCCCATCTTTCGATGAGATGGTGGCTATCGTTTTTGGTGGAGTAGACTTTAACGATCTAACTACGAACGTGCGAGGACGTCGCACCTTAGCAATCATAAACCAACTCCGAGAGGTTATTGACCACGCCGGAGCATGATCAACCTGACCATGAAGGTCTATTTCCTACAAGCAAACGAAGAACCAGCAAGAAACTGAAATTGCAATCTTGATATTGCGAGTAAAAGATGAAAGCTTTATTGATCAAGGTGGGGTTCTGTGACGTCTTGGTCTGGTCGTTGAACACAAACGAAGTACGCGAAGTTGCAGCTATGGCGAACTTTTAACCTAAACAAAACCCAAAGTCTAAACAACGCCCTAAGGGTTGTATATAAGTAGGAGTAGGGGTGAATTTCGTGGCCCCTTGTAGGAGGGGTCCGAAACCAACCCTAACTTTGTTTCCCCAAACATACGGACTCAAAAAAAACAGCCTACACTTAAGTATTTCGAAATTACATGGGCCTGGCCCAAAAATAAGGTGGTGCAGCACCTAAAATAAGCTATGGATGAAATTTATGAAGGGGCATATTGTGTATTTTGTCCATGTTCTTGTTGGTCATCACAGAGGCTTCAAAGTGCTCAAATATGCACTAGAAACGCCATTCTGGACCCCTTCGCGCGTGCCTTCGTCTCCATGCTTGATCCTGCTCTAGTGTTCATCCCTATTGTCCATGCTAGGCCCTTCATTAGTAATCAACACAAATATATCCAATTTAGGCATCATCATATTCTCATGAACATTAGAATTGTCACCAAGAAACAAAAGTACCTGGTAATTCAATTGGCGTGCGCGAGCTCTAGTAATTGGTCCAGTATGTATAGCAGCAGTGGCTGTGGGTGTAACAATGGTATTGATGTCCTCATCATCCTCCCCTTCTTGAAATGAAGTCGTCCTCGACGGAAGCTCATCTTCCTCACCCAAATAAGGCTTCAAATCTACAATGTTAAAAGTGGGACTAACCCCAAAATCTGCAGGCAGCTCAAGTTTATATGCATGATCATTTATTTTCTCTAACACCTTAAAAGGACCATCAGCACGTGGAATTAGCTTTGATTTGCGCAAATCAGGAAACCTATGCTTACACAAATGTAACCAAACAAGATCTCCAGGTGCAAAGACAACATGTTTTCTACCTTTATCTCTAGCAAGTTTATATTTAGCATTCATACGCTCAATGTTTTCCTTAGTTAACTCATGCATTTTTAAGATCAATTCAGCACGTTGTTTAGCATCAAAATTAACCTTCTCCAAAGATGGAAGAGGCAACAAATCAATAGGTGCACGAGGTAGAAAACCATAGACAATCTCAAAAGGGCACATCTTAGTAGTAGAATGCAATGAATGATTATAAGCAAATTCAATATGAGGCAAGCATTCTTCCCAAATTTTCTTATTATTCTTCAAAATAGCCCTAAGCATAGTAGACAAAGTTCTATTGACTACTTCAGTTTGTCCATCAGTTTGGGGGTGACAAGTAGTACTAAAAAGCAATTTAGTCCCCAACTTAGCCCATAAACATCTCCAAAAGTGGCTAAGAAATTTAGTATCATGATCTGAAACAATAGTATTTGGCACACCATGCAAGCGAATAATTTCACGAAAGAACAAATCAGCAACATTAGCAGCATCATCACTTTTATGACATGGTATAAAGTGTGCCATTTTCGAAAATCTATCCACGACAACAAATATGCTATCCCTCCCCTTCTTTGTTCGAGGTAATCCTGAAACAAAATCCATAGATATATCCTCCCAAGGAACATTGGTACAGTCAAAGGCTTATATAAACCATGAGGACTGAGTCGTGACTTAGCTTTTTGACATGTAGTGCAGCGAGCAACAAAACGCTCAACATCCCGTCTCATCTTTGGCCAAAAGAAATATGTAGCGAGTACATCCTTCGTCTTCTTCACGCCAAAGTGTCCCATTAATCCTCCTCCATGCGCCTCCAGCAACAACAAAAGATGAACGGAGCTAGTTGGAATGCATAGCTTGTTAGCAGGGAACACAAATCCATCATGCAGGACAAATTTGTTCCATGTTCTTCCTTCTTTACAATTCTGCATTACATCTTTAAAATCAGCATCATGCACATATTGATCTTTGAAGGTCTCCAAACCAAATATTTTAAAGTCAAGTTGTGAAAGCATAGTATAACAACGAGACAATGCATCAGCAATAACATTTTCTTTACCCTTCTTGTGTTTTATGACATAAGGAAAAGTCTCAATGAATTCAACCCATTTAGCATGTCTATGGTTCAGTTTTGCTTGACTTTTAATATGTTTCGAAGATTCATGATCAGAATGTATAACAAATACTTTGGGCCATAAATAATGTTGCCATGTTTCTAAAGTCCGAACAAGAGCATATAATTCTTTATCATAAGTAGAATAGTTCAGACTAGGCCCACTCAATTTTTCAGAAAAGTATGCAACAGGTTTACCATCTTGTAATAACACACCTCCTAATCCAATTCCACTAGCATCACAATCAAGCTCAAAAGTCTTATTAAAATCAAGAAGTTGGAGTAAAGGAGCATGTGTCAACTTATCTGTCGGATTCGGGGTTCCGCAGACCCTTAAGAGGTTCGAACTCTGGGGTGCGTGCGAAGAACTCTCCCTCCCAGTCTGCCTGCTCAACGATCCCACGGCCTAGCTCGATGAACCCAAGGGACAAGAGACACATCAGTTTATCCTGGTTCGGGCCACCTTGCGGTGTAATACCCTACTCCAGCTTTGTGGTGGATTGCCTTGGAGGGCTGAGGATGAACTAGTACAGAGGTGGAACGACCTCAGGAGGTGAGGTGTTCTTGAGCTCGATGAGATGGTGAGGTGGTCAGGATGGAACAGATCCCATCCCCCCCTAGGGTGGTGGCTAAGTCCTATTTATAGTGGCCTTGGTCCTCTTCCCAAGTGTAGGCGGGAAGGGATCCCACAAGGCCAAATTCGAAGGGAGACAACTAGTACAAGTTATCCTGACAAAAGTAGTCTTCGCCTGCAAAAGCCTCTGGCGGTGACGCTGCAGTGGGCTCCGCGATGACCTCCGTCCTGCCGTCCTGGCGGTCCTGGTCTTGTTGCACCGATATGGAAACCTTTGCTTGATTCCTCGGGACTCCGCGCTTGTGCTCGCCTCCTTGGCACCAAAGGGGAAACTGGTGCACTGTGCCCGCTGGCGCCCGCCTGGTCTTGGTCGTCATGGCTCACGTCAGGCGAACCTCGCGAGGTGGGGCTTGCATTGATATCTCCGCTCCTCGGGAGCCAGCCTGGGGAGGCCACCCCTCGTGCAGGTCTTGGTGTCATCTACCTCGCGAGGCTTGGCCCCTCGCGAGGGTCTTGAGTTCTTGTTGCTGAAGCTGGGCCATACCAGGCCGTCGATGGAGCCACGCCGTGGGCCGCAGGCAGGCAAGTCTGGGCATCCCCGGTCCCAGGACACCGACAGTAGCCCCCGAGCCCAAGGCGCGCTCGAACTTGGCTTCGAGGCGAAGCCAAAGGGCAAGTGCGGAGCGCCGCGGGCCCTAAATGCCTGCGGCCTCGGTTGCTGCGTGGCGATTGATGGGACATGGGCGCCACCGCCTCCCCACGTTGCTTCAGCACCTGCTCTCGACTGACAAAAGGGCTGGAGCCCGCTATGAAACTTTTACTGCCTTCCTTTCGTCTTGCCCCAGATCCCCTTCTCCTTCTGCACAGAGAACTCCCAGATCCACCAATCTCCCCCGAGCTCGCTACCAATGGCTTTCGAGCAGGCGGGATCTTCAGCTGCGGCCGTGCGCTCTATCCCTTGGCATGAGCCGGCCTTGAGCGCGTCCACCATCACCGAGGAGAAGCACCTCGGCTCCACGCTCCATCTGACGGTGAAGGGCAGTAATGAGGGGGGTGAGACGAAGCTCTGGGTCGGCTCTGTCAAGCCGGAAGCTTTGGGGAGCACCGTCTACCCCTTCTTCTGGCACAGCGTCCTCGGCGGGTTGGTTCCCCCTTTCTCCAAATTCTTCTACGCCGTCCTCTGCCATTACGGGCTCCATGCCCTCCATCTTCATCCCAACTCTGTCCTCCCCCTGTCGGTCTTCGCCTTTTACTGCGAGGCCTTCTTGGGGGTGATGCCCTCTGTTGCGCTCCTCCGCCACTTCTTCTACCTTCGGATCAACGGCAGCCAGTGCTCGGGGTGCGCCAGCTTTATTGCTGCCAATGGCAGCAATACGATCTCTCGAACGGGGAAAAAGGTGGACACCTTCCGGAACAAGTGGATCTTCCTAGACGCCAAGCGCGCCAACGCTCGGCTGGAACTGCTGACCTCGCAGCCATCGCCCCTGGAAGGATGGGCTCACGAGAAGCTCATCGATCCCAGGGCGGAGCTGTTGCTGGAAAGGATGGCGGCAGACCTGAAGACCGATGACCTGAAGGCAGAGAAGCTGACGGGGGCCATGATTGTCAAGGAATTCCTGACGCAGCGCCTGGCTCCGCTCCAGGCACACTCGCGCCCCCTGTGGAAGCTCAAGGGCGCATAAGAGGGTCTCCGGCTGCACCCGGACGACCTGTCCAAGGAGGAGATGGACAAAATCATCCGCGCCTTGCTTGGGGTGGATCAGGGCTGCCCCCCGGACTCCCATCTTCCACTGTACCGCCGCCCTGACGGGGAGGAGATTGTTGATGCCATGCCTGTCTTCAACGAGCGCGGGCTCGTACCTCAGGGGCCTTCCCAGCCTCCGAGCTCCCCTGTTCCGGTGTCCTCCGGCGAGCTCGATGAGGAAGAGGGGACGGACTCGGAGGCGACATGGGAAAGCGCAGGGGAGACCTCCCCTCCGCGCCAGACCGATCTCCTCCGCGGCCTCTCTGACGACGACGACGCTAGCGAGCACCCGGTCAGGGAGGCGCCGCGCTCCGCAGGCGTCACCATGCGGTCCAAGGGCACCCCTCTGAAGAAGCTGAAGCTGGGGGTCCCGAAGAAGGGCAGGTCGGCGCTGATCCCTCGAGGCAGCGCCTCTGCCTCACCGCCAGTCATTGCTGCTGCAAAGTCGGCCGTGCGCCCGCCTGCTCCTGAGGGCACGACGGCTCCCATGCCCGCGAAGCCTGCGAGCCTCGCACTCCTGAAGAGGACGAGGGACTACATTGCCGCGGACCAGTAAGTGCGCCGTCTTGCCTTTGCTTCCTGCTCTTGTCTTGGTATCTTAACGCCTGCCTCTTCTGTGGCTTGGCCAACGTCGGCGGTGAAGAAGAAGAAGGAGGGGGGGTGCAGCTGTTGCTGCGACCAAGGTCCTCGCCGCGGCCGCACCACCTCCAGCGCAAAAGGACGGGGCCAGCCTGCGCGCTCCTGTGGCTGGGTTGTCCCCTGGTGGCTCGGAGACCCAGCCTCAGGAGGAGGTGTCCCCTGCAGTCAGGCCTGCTCAAGAGGAGCTTGCCCTCAGCTCGCCTGCCGAGGCCCCGAAGCCTCCGGAGTCCCCGGCCTCTTCTACCGCTGCTGCTTCACCGGTCTTGGTGCCTGCGCCGTCTCCTCCCCCGTCCATCATGCCGCTGAACCATGGCTCTTTTGCCGCGCCCGGTGCTCTGGAGGAGGCTCTTTCCGCGTTGAACTAGCTTCGCGTCGACCTTCAAGGTGCCGACCGGCGCCTGGCGTCAGGGCGCCTGGAGCTGGTCTCGGGGTGGCTTTGAGCTGACGCATCCATCAGGACATCCTGGCTACAAGCCGTGACGGCCTCGGAGGAAGGTGAGAAGGCAGCCGGCTTGGCCGCGACCACCCGCGACTTGGCGGTGAAGGACGCCAAGGCCGCCGAGGAGCGTTGCCGAGCGGCAGAGGCCAAACTGAGTACTCTCCGCGATGAGCAGGCCGCCGAGGCCCGTCAGCGCAAGGTGCAGGACGAGGAGCTGAAGGCCCAGAAAGCTGCAGTTGCTGATCGTGACGCCGAGCTGGAGCGGGCGGCCCGGGAACGGGCCACAGAGCGCGGCCGCCTGGAGAAGTTGAAGGAGGAGGTGGAGGCGGAGAAGGCCCAGCTGGAGGCTAGGGAGAGGCTCCTTGCCAAGGCTGAGGAGGCAGCCACCATGGGGCGCGCTGCCTTCGACTCCCTCGAACAGAGGTCCCGCAAGGCACTGCAGGACCTCTACGGGAGCGAGTTGAAGGAGCCACTGGTGACCTTGAAGGAGGGCCCCATCAAGCTGCTTCCCAAGCTTGTCACGGCGCTCGAGGGTGTTGTCATTGGATTTGGCCCCATGGTGGAAGGGGAGGCCCGCGCGCTTTCCACCTCGGCCGTGACACGCGTCTTCTACCACCTCCGTCTTCGCGACCCCAACTTTGACCTCGGTGCCATGCTTGAGCCTGTGGACCCGGATCACTACACCACCATTGCTGAAGCCGTGAAGGGCCAGGTGGAGGCCCTGCTGCAGAAGTTCCTTACCGTCAACCCCGCGACCATGGCTGGCGGCACGGGCGACGGCGACGTCGTCGATGACGGGACTCCCTAGGCGGGCGATGGTGGCGCCCAAGGCTGAAGGAGAAGCTTGTTGGTGGTGCTCGCTCCATTTTATTTCCTGCAATATGAACCGTGCCTCGCAGAGGCGTAAGAACTCATGTTTGATATTTTGGAAAAACAATATGTCTTGTAATAATTTGCTAGGATTTTTGCGATTTCCTTCCCGTTTGCTTTAGTGTTCTGCGTCGGCAGGGCCCGGCCCCGCGCATACCTCAGCCGCCATTGGGTCGTCCGGATCGCCACGACGAGACCAAGGGGTGAGGGGCTACATGACCAGTTAGGCCCTTGGGTCGCGATGCCCAAGGGTCCCCCTTGACGTACAAACAGCCCCCGGGAAGGAGACGCGAGATTAGGCCTTAGCATTCTGCGTCGGCAGGGCCCGGCCCCGCGCGTACCTCAGCCGCCATTGGGTCGTCTGGATTGCCAGGACGAGACCAAGGGGTGAGGGGCTACGTGACCAGTTAGGCCCTTGGGTCGCGATGCCCAAGGGTCCCCCTTGACGTACAAACAAACCTCGTACCAGTCCTCGCCGGGATCTCGCTCGGGAGGGTTGCGCGATGACCAGGTCCGAGGGACCTAGCGAGGTGGCGTACGCCAGATGTGACCTGAGCGTAGCCCCTGTGCCCAGCCCCCTCGCGCTACTCTCCTGGGGGAAAGCAGCGCGGTGAGGCTAAGCACCGAGCCTGGTGGCTCCCTAAGGTTACTGCGGCCATGAGGCCACCCTCAGTTGTTTATCACTAGTGCGGAGCATAGCGCTACCGTTCTTGCACGGGCATAGACGCTCCTCGACCGTGTCGACTGCCGGCATGGACTATGGTGCTTCCACTGGTACATGGGAGGGGGCTCCCTCTGAGGAGAGCCCCTGGGGCGTGTACAGTCCCGCCCTGACATGTGGCTTGCACGGCAGGGCTAGAGGAGGTGTGTCTGGGAACCCGTGAGCCAGCGCGGGACTCACGGGGCCCTACCTCAAGGCAGGTTGCGCCTGGTCTTGATTGAGAGCACTTGTAATGATCCTGCGAGATGGTTAGGCAACCTGCGCCGAGTGAATCTCCTGAGGTTACCACATGAGAAGGCCAAGCACCAACGGCCCTAGGAGGTGATGTGAACGGGGCCGGCTCGCCAGACACAGCTCAGCCGTTGGATTTATCGATGCTGCAGGGACGGACCCGAGCACAGACGTGGTGCTCGGTCTTCTCATGCGGATGTCCTCAAGAAAGACAGCCAGTGCGCGGCTCCCGTGGTGACGAGGCACCGTGTCACGTGTCCTTGCTCATCCGCCCGCGATTAGCTCATGTGAGGATAGGCACCAAGGACCATGGGAGGTGACGTACACGGGAGCTAGCCTGTGAGCTAGAGCTCAGTCTCTTGGGTTTAGCGACGTTGCAGGGATGGACCCGAGCACAGCCGCCGTGCCAGCCATTAATCATGAGGCGGTTGTGGGTGGGCTTGCAAGGGCGTACGACGTTCATGGCAACGAAGTATCGGACAGGCAGATGATAATCATAAAGCGACCGATGGCAAGAATAAGGCTAGTTCTGATAGATGCAAAGCGATACATGCCACAGGGACGGACCCACGCGGCTTGGGGAAGATGTAGCCCAAGGGGCGCCCCCAACGGAGTGAATCAAGATGCAAAAGGATACACGTCGCAGGGGCAGGCCCATGCGATCTTGGGATAATGCTGCCCGAGGGGCGCCCCCAACTGAATAAACTAGAAAATGTCACCTGGTACCGTTGCTGAAGAGGTGTTGGAGTAGCTGAAGATGCGTGCTGAAGAAGTCGCTCCTCACGAGTCGCCTGGGTCCTGAACCTCGGGAGGCTCTGGAGGCTTAGGGGGCTCGCGGAGAACCGTCGCCATCTCCACCAGGACCGCCTGGTGCCTGGTCTCCTGAGCCACCAGGACGCGCCGCAGGTGGCACTGGAAGGTGACAGCCATGTTCGGCAGGCCGTACGGCATGCGAACATAGCTGTGAGGGGGGCCCTCACACCGACCAACACGCGATGGACAGAAGCGCTCCTGAGACGCAGCCCTGTTGAGCCCGAGGTAGTCGATGCAGATGCGCAGCTCACGGTCCTCGCCAGGACAAGGAGCTGAGCCAGGTGGCGGGCGGCGGTCGCAGCGCATGGCTCTTGCCTCTTGAAGCTCCTTGGTTGACTTGATGATGAACTCCTGAGCACCAAGTAGCTCGTGCCTTGTGCCCTCTCGGCGGAAGCGCGCGCTAAAGCACGCCTCCACGTGGTGCCCGAGCGCCTCCCTTGTGACGTTGGCTAGTTCAGAGGCCCTCCAGAGGAGAGCCCCCGAGCCCAGCCTAAGAGGGGCTCCGGGCGCGCCTTCCCATGCGAGAGAGGGGGCGCCCCATCCGAGGGCGCTAGTCCTGAGGTGGTGCCGGTGGAGACACCGTTCTCCTAAGGCTCTTGGCGGAGCAGCTGTTTCTTCTTCTTGGGGATAGCCTCAGGAGGGTAGATGGTGCCTTCGTTGTCTGGGTCCTCAACCACCGCGACCTGGTAGGCGCGCTCGAGAGAGCACACCGCGTCCTTTTCCTCGCACGCGATCGTGATGATGTCGCGGTTCCCTGGCATCTTGAGGACATTGTAGCCATGATAAGTCACCGCCATGAACTTGGCCAGGGCTGGGTACCCAAGGATGGCATTGTACGGAAGGCGGATGTGGGCGACGTCGAAGTCGATGAGCTCGGTGCGGTAGTTGTCGCGTTGGCCGAAGGTGACAGGGAGGCAGATCTGCCCTATCGGGGTGGTGGAGCCGTCGGTCACTCCTGAGAAGGGCTTGGTGGGCTGCAGCTGATCATAGGGCACTTGGAGGCGATCAAACGTTTCGATGGAAAGGACATTGAGCCCCCCACCGCCATCAATGAGGGTCTTGGTGACGAGGACGTTGCTGATGATGGGAGAGCAGAGCATCGGGAGGGCGCTGGCGGTTGCCGCGCACTTGAGCTGGTCTGACGAGCTGAAGGTGATGATGCACTTGGACCACCTGAGCGGGCGTGTGGCCTCCAGCCTGGGGAGAGCCGTGTTCACCTCACAGGCGAACTACTTGAAGATGCACTGGGCGGCTGGGGCCTGAGCACCGCCCAGGATGCAAGCGACGGCGCGAGGCTCCTAGAAGCCCCTAGCCCCTCATCCTGGTGGTGGTCGTCGTTCCTTCTTGGTGGCGGTGGCAGCGGAGGGAGGCCGGCGTTGCCCTGAGGAAGGTCCTCACGAGGCTGATCTCTACAGGCGCCCTCGCGAGGCTGGCCCTGCCAACGGTCCTCACGAGGCTGGTCACGCCACTCCTGGCGACGCTCGCGGTCGTCCCAGCGTCCTCTGCCTCGGCCTCCTCCACGGCCGTAGCCTCGATCGTTGCGCTCGGGGCGTCGACCAAGGCGCCCGTCGCGGATGGCCCTGAGCTCATGGTAGTCGTTGGTGTCGTGGTTGTGCACGTTGTGGAAGACGCAGAATGGACGGCTGCCCTTGGATGACTCTAGGTGGTCGCAGTCGCGCTTCATCTCTGGTTCAGCCGCAAGCACGGCCGGCCCTTGCATTTCACGTCCTTGGCCTTGGCCTTCTTGTCTTCTGGGTTAGCTACTGGGAGCTCGAGGAGGGAGAGGCGTCCCTCCTCAGCTCTCGCGCACTTGGTCGCCATGTTGAACATCTCCAGAGCCGTGCACATGTCTTCGTGTATGGCGAGCTCCTCCTTCATCTTGACATCACGGACGCCATCGGAGAATGCTGAGATGATGGCCTCGTCCGACACCTTGGGGATCTTGAGACGGACGCTGTTGAAGCGCTGGATGTACTTCTGCAGGGTTTCCCCTGGCTGCTGCTTGATGCGTCGCAGGTCACCCACGGCAGGCGGGCGGTCGCGGGTGCCCTGGAAGTTGGCGACGAAATGCTCACGCATCTCGCCCCAGGAGGAGATCGATCCTGCGGGCAGGTTCAGGAGCCATGAGCACGCACCATCCTTGAGAGCCATGGGGAACCAGTTCGCTATGACCTTCTCGTCGCCGTTGGCCGCCTCGATGCTCAGTTCGTAGAGTTGCAGGAACTCAGCAGGGTCGGGGGTGCCGTCGTAGCGTGGAGGCAAGTCGGGCTCGAACTTCCCCGGCCAGACGACGCTGCGTAGCTCGGGAGTGAAGGCTCGGCAGCCCGCGGTGGTTACGGGAGCCCGACGTGGAGGTGGAGCTTGATCTTGGCGCTCACGCGCCACCACCACAGGCGGCGTGCGGTCTTGGCGTGGGGGTGCTGGGAGTGCAGGAGCATCTTCTTGCGGCCGCTGGACCTCCTAGCAGCTTGCTTCTTCGCGCGCGGGCGACCTACGCGGCGGGTCATGCCGTGGGGCCGCGCGCCTTGGTGCGAGGGCGATGTCTTGACGGGGAGGTGGTGGAGGCACTCCATGGGCTACATCGCCCGCGGCAGGTGGCGGGCGAGGCAGCGAGAGAGACGGCGCAGGCGAGCCCCCTGCGGTGCTGACAAGCTCGGTGATGCGCTCGAGCCAATCCTCGTAGAAGTCGTCGATGGGGCGGTAGCGCAAGAGCTCACGCGCCATGAGCAACGCAAGATCTACTATAAAACTAAGTTTGGATTATATGAGTGGTTAGTCATGCCTTTTGGGTTAACCAATGCACCTAGTACTTTCATGAGATTAATGAATGAAGTTTTACGTGCTTTCATTGGATGATTTGTGGTAGTTTACTTTGATGATATATGGATTTATAGTAGATCTTTGGAGGAACGTTTGGAACATTTACGTGCTGTTTTTATTGCTCCACGTGATGCACGTTTGTTTGGTAACCTTGGGAAGTGCACCTTTGGCACTGACCGAGTATCTTTTCTTGGCTATGTTGTTACTCCACAGGGAATTGAAGTTGATAAAGCCAAGATTGAAGCTATTGAGAGTTGGCCACAGCCCAAAACGGTCACACAAGTGAGGAATTTCATTGGCCTCGCTGGTTTCTATAGGCATTTTCCAAGAGATTTCAGCACTATTGCTGCACCTCTCAATGAGCTTACAAAGAAGGATGTGCCTTTTGTTTGGGGTACCCCACAGGAAGAAGCCTTCACGGCATTGAAAGATAAGTTGACACATGCTCCTCTACTCCAACTTCCTGATTTTAATAAGAGTTTTGAGCTTGAATGTGATGCTAGTGGAATTGGATTAGGAGGTGTGTTATTACAAGATGGTAAACTTGTTGCATACTTTTCTGAAAAATTGAGTGGGCCTAGTCAGAATTACTCTACTTATGATAAGGAAGTATATGCTCTTGTTAGGACTTTGGAAACATGGCAACATTATTTATGGGCCAAAGAATTTTTTATTCATTCTGATCATGAATCTTTGAAACATATTAAAAGTCAAGCAAAACTGAACCGTAGACATGCTAAATGGGTTGAATTCATTGAGACTTTCCCTTATGTCATTAAACACAAGAAGGGTAAAGAAAATGTTATTGCTGATGCATTGTCTCGTCGTTATACTATGCTTTCACAACTTGACTTTAAAATATTTGGTTTGGAGACCATCAAAGATCAATATGTGCATGATCCTGAATTTAAAGATGTATTGAAAATTGTAAAGAAGGGAGAACATGGAACTAGTTCGTCGTTAACGATGGATTTGTGTTCCGTGGTAAAAAGCTATGCATTCTAGCTAGCTCTGTTCATCTTTTGTTGTTGCAGGAGGCGCATGGAGGAGGATTAATGGGACACTTTGGCGTGAAGAAGACGGAGGATGTACTTGCTACACATTTCTTTTCGCCAAAGAAGAGACAGGATGTTGAGCTCTTTGTTCCTCGCCGCATTACATGTCAAAAAGCTAAGTCACGACTCAATCCTCATGGTTTATATATGCCTTTGCCTATACCTAGTGTTCCACGGGAGGATATATCTATGGACTTTGTTTTGGGTTTACCTCGAACAAAGAAGGGGATGGGTAGCATATTTGTTGTCGTGGATAGGTTCTCGAAAATGGCACGCTTTATACCATGTCATAAAAGCGATGATGCTGCTAATGTTGCTGATCTGTTCTTTCGTGAAATTATTCGCTTGCAAGGTGTGCCAAATACTATTGTTTCAGATCGTGATACTAAATTTCTTAGCCACTTTTGGAGATGTTTATGGGCTAAGTTGGGGACTAAACTGCTTTTTAGTACTACTTGTCACCCCCGTAACTGATGGACAAACTGAAGTAGTCAATAGAACATTGTCTACTATGCTTAGGGCTGTTTTGAAGAATAACAAGAAAATATGGGAAGAATGCTTGCCTCATATTGAATTTGCTTATAATCATTCGCTGCATTCTAATACTAAGATGTGCCCTTTTGAAATTGTATATGGTTTCCTACCTCATGCACCTATTGATTTGTTGCCTCTTCTATCTTCGGAGATGGTTAATTTTGATGCTAAACAATATGCTGAATTGATCTTAAAAATGCATGAGTTAACTAAGGAGAACATTGAGCGTATGAACGCTAAATATAAACTTGCTGGAGATAAGGGTAGAAAATGTGTTGTGTTTGCACCTGGAGATCTTGTTTGGTTACATTTGCGTAAGGATAGATTTCTTGATTTGCGCAAATCAAAGCTAATGCCATGTGCTGATGGTCCTTTTAAGGTGTTAGAGAAAATAATTCTTAATGCATATAAACTTGAGCTGGCTGGAGATTTTGGGGTTAGTCCCACTTTTAACATTGCAGATTTGAAGCCTTATTTGGGTGAGGAAGATGAGCTTCCGTCGAGGACGACTTCATTTCAAGAAGGGGAGGATGATGAGGACATCAATACCATTGTTACACCCACAACCCCTGGTGCTACACATACTGGACCAATTACTAGAGGTCGCGCACGCCAATTGAATTATCAGGTACTTTCATTTCTAGGTGACAATTTTAATGTTCATGAGAATAAGATGCTGCCTAAATTGGATACATTTGTGTTGATTACTAATGAAGGGCCTAGCATGGACAAGAGAGATGAACACTGGAGCAGGATCAAGCATGGAGATGAAGCCGCGCGCGAAGGAATCCAGAATGGCGTTTCTAGTGCATATTTGAGCACTTTGAAGCCTCCATGATGACCTACAAGGACATCGACGAAATATACAAGATGCCCCATCATAAATTTTGTCCATAGCTTATTTTAGGTGCTGCGCCACCTTATTTTTGGGTCAGGCCCATGTAATTTTGAAATACTTAAGTATAGGCTATTTTTAGAGTTCGTATGTGTGGGGAAACAAAGTTTGGGCTGGTTTCGGACCCCTCCTACAAGGGGCCACGAAATTCCCCCTACTCCTCCATATATACAGCCCTTAGGGTGTCGTTTAGACTTTGGGTTTTGTTTAGATTAAAAGTTCACCATAGCTGCAACTTCGCGTACTTCATTTGTGTTCAACGACCAGACCAAGATGTCACAGAACCCCACCTTCATTAATAAAGCTTTCCTCATATATTCGCAATATCCAAATTGCAATTTCAGTTTCTTGCTTGTTCTTCGTTTGCTTGCAGGGAATAGACCCTCGTGGTTAGGTTGATCGTGCTCCGGCGTGGTCAATAACCTCTCGGAGTTGGTTTAGCGATTGCTAAGGCACGATGTCCTCGCATGTTCGTAGTCGGATCGTCAAAGTCGACTCTGCCAAATCGATAGTTATCATCTCATCGAAAGATCGGGACCCTCGCCTCTATCACCAGGGGCCCCACAAGCCTGGGAGGCGCGCCCGGGGAAGGGGGCGGGGAAGGTGTGCCCCAGGGCTTGTGGCCTCTGGGTGGCCCCCCTCTAGTATCTTTTTCCGGTAGTATTTTTTATATATTCCGGAAATATTCTCCGTAAATTTTCTGGTTAATCCAAGAACTTTGATTTCTGCACAAAAATAACACCATGGCAATTCTGCTGAAAACAACGTCAGTCCGGGTTAGTTCCATTCAAATCATGCAAATTAGAGTCCAAAACAAGGGCAAAAGAGTTTGGAAAAGTAGATACGATGGAGACGTATCACCATCTAGAGGGTGGTCAAGGAAGAAGAAAAAGAAGGGGGGCCCTCTCCCCCTCTCTCCTGGTGGCGCCGGAGCACCGCCGGGGCAATCATCGTGACAACGATCTACACCAACCACTTCGCCGCCGTCAACACCAACTCTCTCCCCCTCTATGCAGCGGCGTAAAACCTCTTCTCCCCACTGTAATCCTACTTAAACATGGTGCTCAATGCTATATATTATTTCCCAATGATGTATGGCTATCCTATGATGTTTGATTAGATCTATTTTGTCCTATGGGTTGATTGATGATCGTGATTGGTTTGAGTTTTATATTTTATTTTGGTGCTGTCCTATGGAGCCCTCCGTGTCGCGCAAGTGTGAGGGATCCCCGCTGTAGGGTGTTGCAATACATTCATGATTCGCTTGTGGTGGGTGGCTAGAGTGACAGAAGCTTACGCCCGACTAAGGGGGTTGTTGCGTATGGGATAAAGAGGACTTGATACTTAATGCTATGGTTGGGTTTTACGTTAATGATCTCTAGTAGTTGCGGATGCTTGGTAGAGTTCCAATCATAAGTGCATATGATCCAAGTACGGAAAGTATGTTAGCTCATGCCTCCCCTCATATAAAATTGCAATAATGATTACCGGTCTAGTTATCGATTACCCAGGGACAAATCTTTCTCTTATGTTACAAAAAGCTTTCTACTACACTACTAAATTTATTATCTTGCAATTTATTCATATTTTTATCTCACAAAGTACTCCTAGCTTTATTCTTTTAAAGTAGTCCTAGCATCATATCTATATAATAGTTTCATACTAGTTCTAGGTAAAGCGAATGTTAAGTGTGCGTAGAGTTGTATCGGTGGTTGATAGAACTTGAGGGAATATTTGTTCTACCTTTAGCTCCTCCTTGGGTTCGACACTCTTATTTATCGAAAAAGGCTACCAACGACCCCCTATACTCGTGGGTTATCAAGGCCTTTTTGTGGCGTCGTTCCCTGGGAGCAATAGCGTGGGGTGAATATTCTCATGTGTGCTTGTTTGCTTTATCACTAAGTGGATTTTATTTTCTGTTCTAAGTTGTTCTCTATCTTTAGTTATGGGTAGGAAACATAAAATACCAAAAAAATTAGTTGTACCTACTAAACCAATGGTTGAAGAACCACCCAAAATCTATCATACCACTGAAGCTTTCTACTTGGATCATCTTTGATCCCTACGTGCTTGTGCTGAAAACCCAACTAGCTTAGTTGAGGGAAAATCATTAGATGAGCATGCTTATTTTGTGCGACACCGCTTATCTCAAAAAGGGAAACTCTTATGGCATCATATTAATAATTTGCATTGCTATGCTTTGAATTTATGCGAAATACATGGTCTTACTTGTTGCTCTGAAGAATCTAAAAGCCACCTTTCCTTCCAATGTGAGTTTAAGGATAATGGAATCCTACCTTCTTATGCCGAAGGTGACTATAATTACTATGATATTGAACAAATTGAAGAATTTGTTTCTTTTAAGGGTGCCTATGAAATTGCTTCTTTGATTGAAAAGTATGATATTACTCTTTACAAATTTGAAAATTTTGTCATACTTAAATATTGCTATGAAAAATATGCTTCTAATGCTTATGTTAAGGAATTACTTGAGAAAGTCTCCGCTGTCCAAGAAGAGACTAATATTTTGCAGGAAACTATGGAAGAAGAAATTGCTGAAATTGTGAGCTCATTAGATGAAAAAGATGATGAGGAGAGCGAAAAACAAAAGGAGGAAGAGCACATTAGCTACCCATGCCCACTTTCTAATGAGAGTAACTCTTCAACTCATACATTGTTTAATTTCCCTTCGTGCTTACCGAAGGATGAATGCTATGATAATTGCTATGATCCCCTGGATTCATTGGAAATATCCATTTTTGATGACATTGATGCTTGCTATGCTTGTGGCCAAGATGCCAATATGAATTATGCTTATGGAGATGAACTTGCTATTGTTCCTTATGTTAAACATGAAATTGTTGCTATTGCACCCAAACATGATAGTCCTATTATCTTTTTGAATTCTCCCAACTACACTATATCAGAGAAGTTTGCTCTTATTAAGGATTATATTGATGGCTTGTGTTTTACCACTACACATGATGATTTTGATGAGTCTAATATGCACGTGCTTGCTGCTCCTACCTGCAATTATTATGAGAGAGGAACTACATATGTACCTCTCTATGATTCCAACACGATAAAATTGCAAGAAACTGCTTACTCTATGTAAAGGCCTTTACTTTGTGTGCATGAATTATTCTTTTATGACATGCCGATGCATAGGAAGAGAGTTAGACTTTGTTGTTGCATGATATATGTTGCTTTGTGCTCACTACTAAATTACAAATCAATGTTAATGAAAATTGGCTTTGATATACCTTGGGATCCGGGTGGATTGATTACTTGAGCACTTTATGCCTAGCTTAATGGCTTTAAAGAAAGCATTGCCAGGGAGACAACCTGGAAGTTTTAGAGAGTCCTTTATTTCTGTTTTGTTCTTTTATAAAGTTTAAAAACAAAAAAAATATAGAGGGGAACTTAAAAAATTCAAAAAGAGAAGCGATTGGAAGGTTATGCATTGGAGAAGTGAGGGTCAACCTTGAACACTTGTGTTCATGCTCATGGAAACTTGTAAAAAAATTCATCGAAGTTTCTCAGAAAAATAATTATCACCTTGTACAAATGCATTGTATTATAAAAGTAATGTGCCAACATTTGCCTTTAGGATGATTAGATTACTTGTTTGGTATGTGCGGTGCAAAAACAGAAACTTTTGTTGTAGTGCGTGAATTTACATTTTTTACTGTAACATGAAAAATTCTGAAATTTTTACACAGTACTGCCACGCAATTTTTTTATTTTGTCCTAATTTTTCAGAATGTTTGGAGTTACATAAGTATGGTCAATGTTCAGATTGCTACATACTATCCTGTTTTTGACAGATTCTATTTTTGATGCATTGTTTTGCTTGTTTTGATTGAACTATGGATTATATCGGTGGTATAAGCCATGGAGAAGTTATAATATAGTAGGTATAATGCAAAAAATACAATATTAATGGGTTTGCAACAGTACTTAAAGTAGTGATTTGCTTTATCATACTAACGGATCTCACGAGGGTTTTGTTAAGTTTTGTGTGGATGAAGTGTGCGAAGATCAAGGACGTCTTGATATGAGAAGGAGGAGAGGCAAGAGTTCAAGCTTGGGGACTTCCAAGGCACCCCAAGTAAATATTCAAGGAGAATCAAGTGTCTAAGCTTGGGGATGCCCCGAAAGGCATCCCATCTTTCTTCAACAAGTATCGGTATGTTTCGGTTTTTGTTTTGTTCACGTGATATGCGTAAATCTTGGAGCGTCGTGTGCTTTTTATTTTAGTAATGCACCATTCTGGTATGAGATAGTCCTTAGTTGATTTATAGAATGCTCTTTGCACTTCACTTATATCTTTTGAGTATGGCTTTATAGAATGCTTCATGTGCTTCACTTATATCATTTGAAGTTTGGATTGCCTATTTCTCTTCACATAGAAAACCGTTATCTGTAGAATGCTCTTTTGCTTCACTTATATTTATTAGAGTGTGGGCAAGTCTTTTGTAGAAAGAATTAAACTCTCATGCTTCACCTATATCTATTTAGAGAGTCTATGGGAATTGGTCATTTGCATGCTTAGTCATAAAATCCTACATAAAACTTGTAGATCACTGAATATGATATGTTTGATTCCTTGCAATAGTTTTGCGATATAGAGATGATAATATGTGGGAGTTACTAGCGAATGATTGTGGTTAGTAAGAATATTGGTGTTAAGGTTTGTGATTCCCGAAGCATGCACGTATAGTCTCTCGTTATGCTAAGAAGTTGGAGCACGATTTATTATTGATTGTCTTCCTTATGAGTGGCGGTCGGGGAGGAGCGATGGTCTTTTCCTACCAGTCTATCCCCCTAGGGGCATGCATAGTAGTACTTTGCTTCGAGGGCTAATAAACTTTTGCAATAATTATGTGAGTTCTTTATGACTAATGTGAGTCCATGGATTATACGCACTCTTACCTTTCCGCAATTTGCTAGCCTCTACGGTACCATGCATTGCCCTTTCACACCTCGAGATGTGGTACAAACTTCATAGGTGCATCCAAACCCTGTGATTTTATACGCTCTATCACACATAAGCCTCATTATATCTTCCTCAAAACAACCACCATACCTACCTATTATGGCATTTCCATAGCCATTTCGAGATATATTGCCATGCAACTTCCATCATCATCATATACATGATTTGAGCATTCATTGTCGTATTGCTTTGCATGATCGTAAGATAGCTAGCATGATATTTTCATGGCTTGTCCATTTTTTGATATCCTTGTTACGCTAGATCATTGCATATCCTGGTACACTACCAGAGGCATTCATATAGAGTCATATTTTTCTAGGTATCGAGTTATAATTTTTATTTCTTTTGAGTTCTAAGTAAATAGAAGTTCGATGATCATCAATATTCATTATTAGAGCATGTCCTAGTGAGGAATGGATGATGGAGACTATGATTCCCCCACAAGACGAGATGAGACTCCGGACGAAAAAAAAAGAAAAAAGGAGGCCAAAAAGAGCCCAAGAAAAAAAAAAGAAAAAAAAGAAAAGAAAAAAGAAAAATGAGAGAAAAAGAGAGAAGGGGCATTGTTACTATCCTTTCCACACTTGTGCTTCGAAGTAGCTCCATGTTTTTCATATAGAGAGTCTCCTATGTTGTCACTTTCATATACTAGTGGCATTTTTTCATTATAGAACTTGGCTTGTATATTCCCATGATGGGCTTCCTCAATTGCCCGAGGTCTTGAGCAAGCAAGTTGGATGCACACCCACTTAGTTTTCATGTTGAGCTTTCATACACTTATAGCTGTATCTGTCTATCACACCATGTTCTTACATCAAACTACTGTTCTTGTGTATCCTGCATTAGTCACTTATGATGAGACACCTTTAAGTTGGCAGTGTGATATTGGTTGCGTCTTGCATATGATTTCTAGCATGTATTGCTTATAATTTGTTGAATGCCACCTATGACGAGATAGTTTTAACTTGGCAGAGTGATATTAGTTGCATCTTCCATATGGTGTCTAGCTTGCAGTGCTTCTAATTTGTTGAAGTGACTTCTGCTTAGTTTCCACATCATAGATATGAATATATCATGCCGTCCTGTTTTTCGTACATGTTCCATCCTCATATCATGAGTTTGCCTTTCATCAGAGTAGTGTTTGTCGGTATCATGCATGAATGAGTTCTAAAGAGCGAATTTTATTCCTTTTTCTTGTCAGTTTGACTTCACAATGCAAAATCAATAATGTTGTAGGAAATTAGTAAGGCATTGGATGATGGTGGTCCTTTCGAGCAACTAAAATGGAGGGTCTCTACAGATTCTACTCTGCCATCCTCCCAACAAGATTCGCAAGGCAACGCAAGGATAGATAGTCAACATAGCTGTGTAGAGGATGAGCACATGTCCCCTACTCCACCATCATAGGTGTTTGCTCTAACTTGGCACTATTATATGTGGTTGCATGTTGTGTATGATGTCTATCTTGTATTGCTTCTAACTTTGTTGTATTGCATATGCTTACTTTACACATTATACCTGTGAATATGACACATGATCCTATTTACAGAACATACTATATCTGATCACACCATGTTCTTACATCAGACTACTGTTCTTGCATATCCCTCATCAATCACTTATGATGAGACACCTTTAAGTTGGCACTGTGATATTGGTTGTGTCTTGCATATAATTTCTAGCATGTATTGCTTCTAATTTGTTGAAACGCCAGACAGTTTTAACTTGGCAGAGTGATATTGGTTGCATCTTTCATATGGTGTCTAGCTTGCAGTGCTTCTAGTTTGTTGAAAGGCCTTCTGCTTAGTTACCACATCATAGGTGTGAATATATCATGCTATCTTGTTTTTCATACATATTCCATCCTCGTATCATGTGTTTGCCTTTCATCAGAGTAGTGTTTGTCACTATCATGCATTAATGAGTTCTGAAGAGCAAATTTTATTCCTTTTTCTTGTCGGTTTGACTTCATGATGCAAAATCAGTATAGCGGAAGTAAATTAGTAAGGTAGTGGATGATGGTGGTCCTTCTGAGCAACTGAAAGGGTCTCTACAGATTCTACTCTGCCATCCTCCCAACAAGATTCGCAAGACAACGCAAGGCTAGACAATCAATGTAGTTGTGTAGATGATGAGCACATATCCCCTACTCCACCAACACATGTGCTTGCTCTAACTTGGCACTGTTATATGTGGTTGCATGTTCCGTATGATGTCTAGTTTGTATTGCTTCTAATTTTGTTGAATTGCATCTCCTTAGCTTACACATTATACCTGTCAATATGGCACGTGTTCCTGTTTCTAGAACATACTAAATCTGTCCATCACACCATGTTCTTACATCAAAGTACTATTGTGTATCCTGCAACAATCACTTACCATAGGACACATTTAACTTGGAAGTGTGATATAGGTTTCATCTTGGGTTGTCTTCTAGCTTGTACTGCTTCTAATTTTCTAAAATGGCACTAATGACGAGACACATTTTACCTTGTAGAGTGATATTGGTTGTATGTTCATATGGTGCCTAGTTTCATTTCTTCTAATTTTGTTGAAATGTCTTCTGCTTACTGTTTTTCATACATATTCCATCCTCCTATCATACGTGTGAATATGCAATGTTGTCCTTTTTTCGTATATATTACATCCCCCTATCATGCGGTTGCCTTACATCAAAGTAGTGTTCGTCTGTATCATGTATCAACGAGTTATGCAAAGCTAATTTTATTCCTTTTCTTGTGGTTTTGACCTTAGAAGGCAATATCAAAAAAGAGGAAGGAAAAGAGTAAGTTAGGGGATGTTGGTGGTCCTTTGGACCAACGCAAACGGAGGCTCTCTAGATTTGCCACTGCTACTGCTACTACAGTTGAAGTTCTAAGTCTATATGATGAGTTCATCTCCCCTACTCCACCATCGCAGGTGCTTGCTCTAAGTTGACAATGTGATAATTGGTTGCATGTTGCATATGGTGTCTAACTTGTATTTCTTCTAATTTGATTAAATTGCACCTGCTGAGTTTATACGTTATAGATGTGCATATGACACGCCTTGCTGTTTCTAGAATACACTGCATCTATCTATCACACCATGTTCTTACGTCCAAGTACTGTTGTTGTGTATCTTGCATCAATCACTTATGATTGGACGCATTTAACTTGGTAGTGTGATATTGGTTGCATCTTGCATTGATTTCTAGCTTGTACTGCTTCTAATTTTTCAAAATGCCACTTATGACAAGACACTTTTAACTTGGCAGAGTGATATCGATTGCATCTTTCATATGGTGTCTAGCTTGCATTGCTTCTAATTTCTTGAAAATCCTTCTACTTAGTTTACACAGCGTAGGTGTGAATATGTCATGTCGTCCTGTTTTTCGTACATATTCCATCCTCCTCATATGGTTGTCTTACATCAAAGTAAATCTCACTTGTATCATGCATCAATGAGTTCTGAAGAGCGAATTTTATTTTTTGGTGTTGTGGGTACGACTTGACATGGCAAACTCAAAAAAGAGCAAGGAAAAGAATATAGTAGGGGATAGTGTTACTCATCGGGTGCAACGGAAAAGGAGCTTCCCTTGAGATTCTACTGGTACTTATAGTGCAGTAGAAGGTCCAAGTCCACATGCTAAATCTATGAACACAGTATCCCCTGCTCCACCAATTGCAGCACTTCCTTCAACTATACTGACATCTCAACGAGTTACTCGTTCGAATGCTCCGCAAGTGGAATGTTCCCAAGCTGCCTTCACACCTAACACTACTTCCGAAGCACTGCTGACACTACAGGACTTGGCAAGATCAGATGATCCTCATGAGCGTCAACACCAAGACGGTATCTGACCGAGTCAAGTTGCAATTGCATGCTCCTTTATATGTACTCTCATAGTTTGATGTGCACTAACACTTTTCATATTCATTCTTGAACTAGCACCACGACGCAAGAGGAAACAGACATCAGGGATAATGCTTGACAGGTTAACAAAATCTAAAGGAGGAAGAATGGAGATCCATTTTGTGGTAGGTTTAAAAAGGCCACGTGGTGCTACAGAGTCAGCCAAGTGGATCCTCCCAACGTGGATCTAGTTCAAGAATGACAAAGACGATACCCACTGCAGGAATGACAAAGACGATATCTAGTTTAACACCTTCCTTGACCATTTATCCGTAAGTAATGTTATTCATCATAATTTGTAATATTTTCTTGCTTTGTCCCATACTTTCTAGCTTCCTCCTAATGAGACTCCGATTCTTTTTTCAACAGAAGAGGTTCAAGTTGGATCTGAAAGATGATGCAACTAAACAAGCATGCACTCATGTTTTTCAGTCTGCTCTACGACATTATCGGTATCACCTTAGAAAAACTCACTTTGAAGGCAATGCTAACAATGAAATCACCCAAACATCTCCAGAGGAATATATTATGGATGAAGACTGGACAGCCCTTGTTAAACACTGGTCTGATCCGAAGTATCAGGTAGGGTATATGTATGTGATCTGATCACATATTGAACTCGTATTTACGTATGTGCCTTACAAGTCTATCTTCTTCTAGCCTAACTGTTTGAAGAACAAGACCAACCATTCTATGTGAAATTTCAACAGACAATAGGATCTCGTAGCTACATTGCACACTACGAGGCCCTTGTAAATAGCTAATATTTCATTCTTTTTGTTGTGCCATATTATCGTCTCTATATTGGCTTGTTCCAAATATAGAGGAAAGTCCATGCGAACTAAAAAGAACGTGAACCGAATGCAGTGCAAACCTTCAAGGATTGTCACACCAGCAAAATGAAGGGCATGAGTACAGCATTTCAAGCCGCTGTTGTAAGTCCTTACTTCTCATGCCTTTGAACTTCTTGTTACTATGACGTGTTCATTTAACTACTTGGTTTGCAGCCAATGTTAGTTACTTTGTTCACTTTTATACACAGTTGTCTTAACGGATCATTTCACCTTACACGGTTTAAATGAGCGGAATGATATTCTTTTGGTCTTAATCAGTAATCTAGTTGTGATGTTCACGTCCCCACACAATGATACAATAGCCTGTTTGTTTGATATCTGTTTGCCCGTGATATCAATGATGGTAGAGGCGAGGGTGTCCTGATCTTTCAATGAGATGATAACTATCGATTTGGTGGAGACGACTTTGACGATCCGACTACAAACGTGCAAGGACGTTGCGCCTTAGCAATCGCTAAACCAACTCCGAGAGGTTATTGACCACACCGGAGCACAATCTACCTGACCGCGAAGGTCTATTCCTGCAAGCAATCAAAGAACAAGCAAGAACATGATAAAGCAATCTGAATATTGCAAATATATATGAAGTATAGATAAAAGTTGGGATCCGAGGGCGGTCTTGGTCTGGTCGTTGGACACAAAAGAAGTACACGAAGTTGCGTTGGCTAACTTTTAACTAAAAAAATCCCCGGCAAAAAGGTACTAGATTGATCTACTTATATAGGAGCAAGGGGTGGCAGCCAAGGAGATGGGAGGACGTCCCAAGACAGCCTAAAACTAACCCTAGGTCGTACAAGGCCCATGGGCCCAAGTGGAGGTGATGCAATACCTTGAACTTGTAGTTTGATTCGGATTCTGCTGCAATGTCAGATTGTTTGGTCAATATCTCAATGCTCCGGATGAATTTGAAGGTGAATCTAATTGGGTTGGAAAGTGCACGAAATAAACTTTCCAACAAAAAAAAGAATCACCCAATTCGGAGTCCGTATGAAAGAGTTCTTGGCGTTTTGAGTCAGGTATGTTTGTGTAGTCTGAATCTGAGTCCAGAACGTGAGAGACTTGGACTCTATCTTCTCTTGGGCTAAAAGTGATGTGAGAGAACTTCTTGAACATCACCTAAATGTCTCTTTTTCCCTTATCTTCATATGTGGATTTTATAAATGTGCGGTAGTTCTGCAATTAGGCATGAACCAGAAAGAGGTGAAGTACTTTTGTTCTGCATAGAATAAATAACTTATTGCATAACTTTTATCACAAATCACCTCAAATAAATACGCATATCCAATATTTGTGATCATATCCAAGGTAGACATATCCTCATCATCATCCACTTCTTGAAAACAAAGCCGTCCTTGGTGTTGCTTAGTCTGAAATGTGGCTAAGAAAAAAAGACAAGGTTTACATGTTGTATATGTATATGTCATCCATTTTTACTTCCCTCGGTTTTTGCACATGTGACACATTTATACGTGAGTAACTTTCATATGTCGTGAAATATAAATCCAAACTATTATCACAAGTAGAAGGCATGGAAATATTGCAACTTAGTTTGCAAGTATAAGTGAAGCTCTTATTCATATGAAAAGATTAACAATGAGCATCATTAAACCATCCCAACAGTGGTGAATAAACCTTAATAGTTTCATAACTACATGCTATAAGATGCTTAAATAAGCAAACATGCAACAAGTCATTCAATACAGAATCGTCACCAAGATTAGAGGTCATATCAAAATGATTATGCATTGGCACAATTATTTTCATTTCTTTCAAACTAACATGATCATCACTCATGATACAAATCTTATGCACAAAAAAATCATTGTCTATGCCATAATCTACAACCAAGTTAAAAGTAAAATTATATGCATAAACACTTTGCAATGATTTCAAACATGTGATTTCACTTATTTTGAGTTTCGCATGTGACAAAGGCATGGGTGAATTCAAAACCACAAAATACAAAGAATTAGCATGCAACATTGTAGATAACATGCCTCATGTCTAATCAATTGTACTTGATCCAAATCAGATTTAGTCACTGAGTCACATGGTTCTTTCTCATCAATAATTAATTCAATGGGTGGATTCAAAATTGTTGGTATTTCAGTTGTTTGATCACATGACACATTCATAACAGTAACATGATTCTCTAAAAGTGCACGAAATAAACTTTCCATCAAAAAAAGAACCACCCAATCCAGAGTCCGGATGAAAGAGTTCTTAGCGTTTTGAGTCAGGTACGTCTATGCAGTCCGAATCTGAGTCCAGAACATGAGAGACTTGGACTATCTTCTCTTGGCCTAAATGTGACGTGAGTGAACTTCTTGAACAACACCTAAACGTATCTTTTTCCCATATCTTCATATGTGTATTGTACAAATGTCCGGTAGTTATGCAATTAGGCATGAAACAAAAAGAGGTGAACTACTTTTGTTCTACATAGAATAAATAACTTATTGCATAACTTTTATCAGAAATCACCTCAAATAAATACACAAATCCAATATTTGTGATTGTATCCAAGGTAGCCATGTCCTCATCAAATGATGTCATACTATGTTCATCCTATTTTAAACCATGTCTCTTTATCCTTAGATGTCAATAAATGTGAGCAAATAGACCATACAGTAGGCATGTTACATGGACATATGTTCCAAAAGTGATTTTATTATGTAGTTAGCACTAAAATACATGCTAATGTATTACAGTAGTTTACCAAAATAAATTATGTATAAACATGAAAGTTATTTTGTTTGTTTTTGTCTCATTAGTAACTTATCTGGTACTCTAATCTACAAATTCAAACTTTCAACAAGCTATGGAACAAATGATTGAACAGCCGCAACCACCTGAAGGTGACGAGACTACCACAGGCACAATGTCACCTCTTGTTGTAGTGTGTCAGTATCTCTCCATTAACAATGCAAAAAGCACCTTCCTGCGTAACTCTGGGTTGGTTGTTAAGGTAACCTTGTCCAAATTGCCTACTGAACAAAATCTTCTAGCTAGACAGAGTGATATATCTGTGCTCTAGACACAAGTCCAATTCCTAATGGAGGTCATTTCTGAAACAAGAATAGTGGTTAAAAAATGTCATCAAGATATGAATGGTTTGAAACCAGACTATCCGACATTTGCTTCGTTGTCCAAGAGCAATGGCGGAAAAAAGGGAAGGTCATGCTGCTCCATCAGATTCTACAGCCTGAAACATTAGCACTCAGGTCAAATGATTTGTGCTTCTATACATCTGATGATGCATTTATCTGCAAGGACTATAAATTTTTATGCCAACAGGCCTTTTGTTGTATGACCGTAATTTATTTTGTTATGATACATCATTTATCGAGCTGCCAAAGGCCGTAGAAATTATGAAGCTATTTTGGTATAGTGTAGGTTTATCTTAGTAATGTATTCGGCATCATCGATCTCCTTTCGGCTGACAGCATCGTAGGAGCCCAACGGGCCAACATTCCTCTAGCCCACAATTCCAATTGGGCTACAAACAATTATGGGTCGTAATCGGCATCTAGCCGACATAAAATATCTAGGCCTAAATCAGCGTAAGCTTTTCTTAGTTTTGGTAGGCTCATGGCCATAGTGGGTCATTAATAGGCCTAAACATAATTTGGGCCCTTAGTAACAACAGGCCGTTAACTTGTATAAATATCTCACGGGCCTAATATGGCCCATAAATAATAAGGGCCTTTAACAGGCCAAAAGTCAGATCGGGCCTTAATTGGGCCAGAATATACCCTGGGCTTTTAGGAGGCCGAAAGATGATTGGGCCTAAAATGTGCCAAATAAGCCACTGGTCATTAGCAGACTGAAATGTATCTCAGCTCATGGTGGCCCATTTACAATGCGGATCATTAACAGGCCGAAAGTCAAACAAGCCGTAATTGCGACGACCTACTACATGGTCCTTTACCAAGCTGGAAGTGTGGGCGACCTTGATTTGTGTCAACAAGTATATGGGCCATTAATAGGCCCGACATGACATCGGACCACTGATAACCCACAAGTATGGGGGATCGCAACAATTTTCAAGGGTAGAGTATTCAACCCAGATTTATAGATTTGACACAAGGGGAGCCAAAGAATATTTGTAAGTATTAGTAGTTGAGTTGTCAATTCAACCACACTTGAAGATTAAATATCTACAACAAGGTGATCAGTAGCACAGTAATATGATAGTTTTGATAGTAGTGGTAATAGTAGCAGTAATAGTAACAATGATAGCAATGATTTTGTAGCAAGCGTAATAGTAACAACAACAGTAGTAACTTAGCAAGAACAATATGTGGAAAATTCATAGGCATTGGATCGGTGAATTCGTTGGATGATATTCATCATATAATAGTCATAACCTAGGGTGATACAAAACTAGCTCCAGTTCATAAATATAATGTAGGCATGTATTCCGTAAATAGTCATACGTGCTTATGAAAAGAACTTGCATGACATCTTTTGTCCTACCCTCCCGTGGCAGCGGGGTCCATAAGGAAACTAAGGGATATTAAGGACTCCTTTTAATAGAGAACCAGACCAAAGCATTAACACATAGTGAATACATGTACTCCTCAAACTACGATCATCACCGAAAAGTATCCCAATTACTGTCACATTGGGGTTAACGGATCATAACACGTAATAGGTGAATATGACTTGCAAGATCGGATCTAGAACATAGATATAATGGTAAAAACATAAACGGTTCAGATCTAAAATCATGGCACTCGGGCCCTAGTGACAAGCATTAAGCATGGCAAAGTCATAACAACATCAATCTCAGAACATAGTGGATACTAGGGATCAAGCGCTAACAAAACTAACTCAATTACATGATGAATCTCATCCAACTCCTCACCGACCAGCGAGCCTACGAAGGAATTACTCACTCCCGGTGGGGAGCATCATGGAATTGGTGCTGAAGGGGGGTTGGTGATGACGAAGACCGAAGATTCCCCTCTCCGGAGCCCCGAATGGGCTCCAGATCTGGCCTCTCGATGAAGAACCACTACTGGAATCAGCTGCTTAGCAGACGGCAAAGGCATGCTTGGCGGACGGCAAAGGCTTTGCCGTCCGCTAGCAGACGGCAAACACTCCGGCTGAACTGATGCCGGTAAAGGCCGCTTTGCCGTCTGCTAGCGGACAGCAAAGAAGGAAAGTTCTTTGCCGTCTGCTAGCAGACGGCAAAGCTTGTGGACGGCACAAAAAAGGTAGCAGCCCCGTTAGGGGGCTAACGGCGCTCTTTGCTTCTTTGCCGTCTGCCAGCAGATGGGAAAGACCTTTGCTTCTTTGCCATCTGCTAGCAGACGACAAAGAGGCCAAATAGGCCAGCCCAGGTTGAACAGTCTGCTGCCACGTGGCCAATTTGCCGTTTGCTAGCAGACGGCAAAGAACTTTGCCGTCTGCTAGCAGATGGCAAATTGGCTATATAGCCCCTGTTTTTTCTTAAATTCAATCGATTTCACAGATATATATATATATATTCATTTCAAAATATTTCAGCAAGTACATATAGCCAACATATCCCTGCCATATGGATCATCCAACATATCCAACACATATATCATCATCCAACACATATATACACCAAATGAAAAGTCCAACATATCCAACAATTAAGCAAAAGGTCCATATACAATATAGCCACCATCCGTACATATATACGTAGCAAGTTTCAAATTGTTCATCCTACAAAATCAAAACAAAAAGGAAGGACAAGGAGAAGAGTAGACTCCAACGCAAGCTTCCGTGATCTGAAACAAATCTGCAAAATGGGAAAGAAGAAAGTTAGAAGAACAAGAAGAAGAAGAAGAAGAAGAAGACAAAGAAGAAGAATTTTTCTTCTCTTTCTTTTTCTTCTTCTTATTGCTTACTTGTGTCATTTTAGAGCTAACCTAGTTAAATAGGCCATTTTTGACCTAAATAGGCTAAGTATGTCATAAATGAACTAAATAAGCTAAGTATAGGTCATTTTGGAGCATATTAACTCATTTTGGAGCTAAATAGGTCATTTTGGAGCATATTAAGTCATTTTGGAGCTAAATAGGTCATTTTGGAGCATATTAAGGCATTTTGGAGCATATTAAGTCATTTTGGAGCTAAATATGTCATTTTGGAGCATATTAGTCATTTTGGAGCTAAATAGGTTCTTTTGGAGCTAAATTATGCTCCAAAATACACTTAATATGCTCCAAAATGACTTAATATGCAAAATAGTTCATTTTGGACATATTAAGTCATTTTGGAGCAATTTAAGTCATTTTGGGATGGTCTGGGGGGGGGAGATTAAGCTTGGAGCTAAAAGGTCATTTTGGAGCATATTAAGTCATTTTGGAGCTAAATAGGTCATTTTGGAGCATATTAAGTCATTTTGGAGCTACATAGGCCATTTTGGAGCATATTAAGTCATTTTGGAGGAATAAATGCTAAGTATAGGTCATTTTAGAGCTATCCTAGGTTAAATAGGTCATTTTTGAGCTAATTAAGCTTATTATGTCATTTTTGAGCTAGCTAAGCATATTGAGTCACTTTGGAGGGAAAAATGCTAAGTATATGATTATGTCGCTAGTATCCATATGGCAGAGAACCCGGGCCGACATGACTAGTCATAGAACCAAGGTGGCACAAACGTACAGGGACAGGCATACATGACCCAGCAATGCACGTGTCGGTCATCAGCGAGTGCAACCAAGTCGTAGCAAGCTACAAGGACTTCGGTGATACACCGTGTGACATTTCCCCGTAGGGACAGACACAGGAGCAAAGAAGGACACATGCCGGTCAATCCATGTGTTCCGGAGCAGTAGCGAACTACCATGGCTCAGTGGAAGCACTAGGAGGCATTTCCCTGTTTGGAAGGCTACCAAAGGCACACGACTAGGTCATTTCTTAAGCTAAGTATGCATTTGTTAAGCTAAACACTTGGGAAAACTTACCGTCATCAAGGAGGTGTAGCTGTAGGACCGGTCGCGCCAGTGGCAGACGGAGAAGCATCGGTCGATGCTTGTCGGGAGTTATGCTGCACCAAAGATCATTTCCAATGTATCGTTAGCATGATGCAACTCAAACGTGAAGACTAGTAACTAATGACCATTCAAATGAAACTCACCGTGCCCGCCGGAACAATGTCTGGCATCGCCGGAGGAGTCGTGCCGGTCATCTCGCACATGGTCTGCACATTTGGTTTTGACGAGTCAGTCATATTAGATACTAATGTAAGGAACATTACGTGCATGATTTGGCTAACATGCAAAAGAAAATTACCGCGAACATCTCGTATAGGGCCCGGGTAGCCATCATGTTCCGGTTCCTCTCCTCCTCCAAGAGCTTAGCCGTCTGCCGGTCCCTCTCCGCTAGAAGCGCCTGCGTGTTCGCTCTCTCTTCCTCAATAGCAGCCTGGGTCTTCGCTCTCTCTGCCTCAATAGCAGCCTGCAACACCACTCGTTAGCATTGTAATAATCGACGGCCGCACACACAATGTAATGGAGGAAAGGTATCTGATTCCGTATAACTAACCTTGAATTGGAGCTCCACTGGCCGTGCACGAGGCAATATCTCAGGATCGGAGCTGGTCTGGCGCTTCTTGATCTGCGGGAGAGTGCTACTACAACGTATCAGTCCATTCCCAATGGCTAACGAGCCATGGGACCTCCCGCCACCAGATATCATCACCAGCTCTGGATCAAGAGGTTGGCTCGGGTTAAAGTCTAGCCCTTTCCTCGCCTTCCCCTGGTCTCTGTACATCACAAGCTTGTGGTGGGAGGTGGGGTTGGTGAATTTCTCTGGATCATCGAGGTCAGACTGAAAGAATGCCTTGGCCTTCTTGTACGAGGCAGTATTGGACATGGCATAGAGGTCGAACAGCTCTGGCACTGGAGCCTTGTTGTGTCGCCCCTAAAAGAGAGGAATAGAGTATTAGTTAAGGGCTCAAGCTAGCATGAAGAATGAATTTGCATGAATCATGAAGCAAACCACATACCCAGTTTTCCCCGAACTGACGTAGGTTGACGCTGCCTAGATGGTGTGGGACACCTTTCATTTGGGCACGCTTGTTCTTTGCAGTGTCGTGGACGGAGCGCCAGTCGGGAGTGCACCACTCTTCCACCAACGCCTCCCAACAGTCCATCCTATCCGCACACCATCTCGGGGGCACCTAAGTTAAGCAAGAGAAATTTGAGCGCTATGCCTACAAATCAAATCAAGGAAACTAAGTACAAGGCCTTAAGAATAGGTAATTACCTTCATGTACTTCTCCTTACTCAGATACTTGACGCGGCACTTCCCTTTTTTCCTCCTAATACCAGCCGAGGCGAAGTAGTCTCGAACAGCTTGCGTCCGAGCCTCGTGCCGATAGTTTTGAAGTAGGCGCCTGCACTCGGTGTCGATAACCTGAGCCGCGGCCTCCTCCTATCCCTCAGCACACCTGTAGAAGGTCTGCAATCAAACAAGAAAACACGGATTAGTACAATCACTAGGGTTGCCAATCAAAGAAGAAAACACAACGTAGACGGCAAAGGAGAAATTACCCAAAATGTCTGGATCACAATGTCGGCGACCGTGTGGCACTTGACATCGCCGATCCTATGCCCCGGCGGGGCCGGGGCAGCCAAGTAGTGCTCCCAGGTCATTCCTAGCTCTCGAACCCGGCCCTCACCGGGCAACGTGACCCACCCCGGGAAGCTCTGGCGACAAATCACACCAAGGACACTATTGGGCTTGCGGACATTCGGCTCGTGTGTCCAAGACCTGCAGTATGACAAGGCCAACGCATTAGATATTCGAAGAAATGTGAAGACAAAAGGTTAAAAAAGAGTAAATGCACTTACTTCTCCCCGCTAGGCGCAATCAACCACCTCTGGTCGGGGGTCGCCGGGGTGTTAGGGAGCTTTGTACCACCACACTGGTAGACTTTGCGCCCCTCAACCCACTCACCCTCGCTATAGCTATCAGAGCTATAGCCACCCTCAACACGGCCACTCGACTCCGGCGAGTCCTCCAAAGGGTTCTGTTGCGACTCAGCATGATCCCTGCTGAGCTCCGGAGTCTCGTGGGACGGAGTCTCGCGGGACGAAGGATCGGCGGCCCGACGCTCGTCGGCCCGAGGCTCGTCGACCGTAGGCGCGTCGCCATAGGCTCGTGGACCGGAGTCCGAGACGGCTCCACCTCAGGCGGCTCCATCTCAGACGGAGCACTCCTGTGGTCGGGTGAATCAGCCGGGGGTGGCGGCGAGGAAGGTGTAGCAGCAGCCTTCCTACCTCGCCCGCCGCCACGTCCACCTCTAGCAGCCTTCTTCCCCCCCCCCCCGACCTCTCCCAGCCAAAGAAGAAGCGACCGCCGGTGGTGTCTGCATACCGAGATCCAGCGCTCTCCGGAGGCTCTTGGGTGGAATGGAACTACCCCTCCCACCACGCGCCGAGGAAGGAGCCTCGGAGCGCTCTCGACCCGCACCCACCATCTGTCAACACCTGCAATGACAGAGTAAACGAAATTAGTACAACATAAAAAGAATGAATACCTGACATGAATAATATGTATATAATTTTAGTGTATCATCATCATGAACATAATAAAAAATTGAATACCTAACATGAACTAATTAATAATATATATGTACATAATAATAATTGAATACCTGACATGAACTGTAATATTAATCTTCATCGTCATCATTAATAAATGCATCATCATCATCGTCTATATATGCTTCGGGGTCAATAAATGCATCATCATCATCACTATCAGTAATGACGTGCTCATCATCATCAATAAATGCATCAACATGTGGAAGGCCTCCTGTACGTAATCGGTCAAGCATTGACAGGTCATCCGCAGCAGTAACCTCTTCTTGTTCTGGCTCAGGCTCGGATTCACTGCCGCTGTCTACTTCAATGTTCTGGGGTGAAGTAGAGCGGTTCTTGAAACATTTTTTGGAAAGACGTGTTTCTTGGAAGAATTCTCCTTCATATGTGTCTGGGTTAATGTGAGGTTCATAATCCTCTTCATTGGGGGGAGGTGGTCTAACATGTGGCGGCACTTCATAAACGACATCCCAACCTTTGAGATTTGGATCACTTTGGCAGGCCCACGGTAGATAGAAAACTTGGGTCGCCTGTTGAGCCATAATATAGACATCGGGAACATTCAAATGAGTGCTTTGTTTGATTTCGACTAGCCCTAGATGTTCATGAGTCCTTCTAGTCTCCTTTGGCTGGAACCAATAACATTCGAAGACTACGACGTTCGGTGGGTTGGCACCATAGAATAGAAGTTCATAAATTGCTTCAACTCTTCCATAATACTCGGTATCTCTTTCGCCGATAGCAGAGACACAACAATTTGTAGACTTTCTGTCGGCCATAGATAGCTCTTTGCCATAGGTACGAAAGCGATACCCATTGATGTCATATTTGTCAAATGAACGGACCTTATAGTCAAAACCATTAGCGACTTGTCTCAATTCGGCGTCCATAGACTCTGAACTAGCCTACAAGTTTAATACGAAAGGATTGTTGCATTAGCCGGAAATTAGAAGAAGAAATGAAATGGTCTAATGGAAATTACCATTTGTTTGAACCAAGAGATGAAACCGGGATAGCCGCCTCCATACATTGCCAGAAGCTCATACTCTTCGACGGAATCCTTTTGGATCACCGCTCCATACGAGAATTCGGCGACGTATCGACTGTATCAAATATCCGGGAATAAGAGCAGTTCAAAGGAATTAGAGGTTGCGAAACAATGTACCGAGAACTTACTCGATGTACGGCCGCACTTCTGTTAGGTTGTTCAAGATATACAACGTAATGGTCCGCCATTCATCGACATCCAACGATAAGGGAGTATAAGCACCGGCTGGTGCGAGCTTCCCTTTGAATAGGCTGAGGTTGGATCCACCCTTTTTAGGGTCGCCAGCATTGTACCGAGGCTTCGGATTATGCAAATGACGATTTTTGGCTTCGTAGTGTGCTGTCACGAAGTTTGCCGCCTCCTCAGTAATGAATGCCTCGGCCATCGATGCTTCAATTCGACGTTTATTTTTATATTTTTCTCGAAGCGTCTTCTGCATCCTCTCAGTTGCGTACCACCAACGATTCTGCACGGGCCCCCCCAATCGTGCCTCGTTCGGGAGATGCAAAATCAAATGCTGCATTGGATTAAAGAAGCCCGGTGGAAAGATCCTCTCTAACTTGCAGATCAACTCCGGCGCCAACTCTTCCAGTTCTTCTAGCAAGCCAGGCGATAGTTCTTTCGCACAAAGAACACGGAAGAAATAGCTCAGCTCTGCCAGTACTAGCCATTCATCCTCAGGGATAAAGCCATGCAACATCACCGGCATTACCCGCTCAAGCCATATGTGCCAATCATGACTCTTGAGACCAAATATTTTCAATTTTTCAAGGCTCGCTCCCCTCTTTAGATTCGCTGCATACCCATCGGGGAACATCAACTCATTTTCACCCACAGGAGTATTTCCCTCATAACTGGCCTTCCAAGATTGAACCATGCCTTTGGCTTCGTCCAGTTCTTCTTTCCTTTCGGTTGTCGCATGTTTTGTAGCGGTCTATCACATAGAGCCTGCTGATCGACTCTAGCCTTAGGATTATCCTTTGTTTTCCCCTCTATGCCGAACAATGTACCAAAGAGGGCCTCGCCGACATTCTTTTCAGTGTGCATCACGTCGATGTTGTGTGGGCAAAGGAGGTCTTTGAAGTAAGGCAGATCCCACAAGCATGTCTTGTGAGTCCAGGCGTGTTCGGAATTATACCCCTTGAAATACCCTGGACACTCCGGATCCGGCTCGAGAGAGTTTAACTGATCCAGGGTCTGTTGGCCTGTCAACGCAGGTGGTGCAGAGTTTTTGACAACTCTACCTTTGATGAAGTTCTTCTTGTCTTTTCTGAACTTATGGCGAGGATCTAGGAACTGTCTATGCATGTCGAAGCAAGAAAACTTGCCACCCGCCTGCAGCCGATGAAACTCAAGAGCTGCCTTGCATGTGGGGCACGGGAACCTTCCATGCACAGACCAACCAACGAATAGCGCATACGCTGGCAAGTCATGCATCGAGTACATGTACCACGCACGCATTAGAAAGTTTATTTTGTAGCGGCGTCGTATGTCTTGATCCCATTATCCCAAGCTTCTTGCAGTTCATCCTTAAGCGGCTGCATGTACACATTCATATTCTTCCCCGGATAGTTGGGCCCCGGAATTATCAACGTCAGGAAAATGTTCTTTCTTTGCATAATCTGTCCGGGGGGGAGATTGAGTGGAATGACAAATACAGGCCAACAACTGTATTGGGCTGCCATCTTACCAAACACATTGAACCCATCCGTGCTTATGGCGATTCGAGGATGCCTTGGATCTGCCGCTTTAGCATGATGTATTGCATCGAAGCGCTTCCACGCAAAAGCGTCCGATGTGTGTACCAATATCGGCTCCCCATCTGCATCTAGTTCGGTTCTTTTGCCCAATTTATGCCATGTCATCTGTCTGGCCGTCTCTTCGACCATGAAAAGACGTTGAAGTCTTGGTATGATTGGCATATACCGAAGAACATTAACTGGGATTTTTGTCTGACTCTTCTCACCCATACCGTTGTCTACCTCAACATACCTGGAAGATTGGCAAACGGGACAATACTTCAAGTCCGCATACTCAAGCCTAAATAAGGCACATCCTTTCTCACAGGCATCTATCTTCTCATAGGGTATCTTAAGTACACGGAGGATTTTGTCCGACTGGTACAGGTTTGCAGGCATTACATGGCCTTTGGGTAGAAAGCGTCCAAATAGTGTCATCATCGCGTTGTAGCATTCTCTGCCCAAGTTGAATTGAGCCTTCAGAGCCATTACTTGTGCGATGGCATCCAGCTGACAAAGCTCAGTGTGCTCGTGGAGAGGACGTTTTGAAGACTCCAACATATCATTGAAGGCCTTTGCAGATTCCTCCATCTCATCGTCCGAATCTCGAGCATCATCAAAGTCTTCCACCATGTCTTCCATCCCGGTACCATGCTCGTCGGTGCGACGACGGCCCTCCTCAGCTCTGGCACATTGGGCAGACTCACCATGAAATGTCCAGACCGTATAATTAGGCGTGAAACCCAACTTCTGCAGGTGTTTGATCATTTCTAACTCTGACATCTTATGAAAGTTGTCGCAGCGGACACAGGGGCACCAAGTTGTTTCCTGTCCATTTGCAAATGCGGCTCTCACAAACCCCTTGGTTTTTCTCATCCATTCAAGGGTCATGTCTTTCTGACTAGTGTGACCGGTGTACATCCACGCACGATCACTCATCTTGCCTAGCTACTGGACACACAAGAAATACATACATAATTCAACAAACCATATTCATCAGTTAATAGAGTTTGTCAGTTTTATTACGTCCATGCAACCTAGACGCTAGTAGGTAAAGATATGTCCTAATCCCACCCGAGTATGTGTAGATTGGGTTCGTTTTCCCATGCTCTGCTCCGGATCCGACGCAAAATTTCGGCAGCACCTCCCCGCTGTTCTCCTGATACACGTCTCGGCAATAAGCAGAGAGGATGTGTACCCGGAGAACAATAGGGAGGCACTGACGAAATTCTGCATCGGATCCGGAGCAGAGCATATGGGAAAACGAACCCAATCTACACATACTCGGGCTGTCCATGGATAACGTTGGACAATTCGAAAGAATCACGATTATAAATATGCAAATGCATGCATATTTATAGATGTAACCCTTTCGAACGGGAGACGCATAGTGGTCATGCATACTGATGATTGACACCTACAGCTAGCAAGTTTCATCGGCACGAAGACCGGAACAGAGCAAATGAAGGGGGAAGGAGGAGATGTCATTTGTGCTCACCCACGAACGCAGGGGCGGAGCTCGTCGAACGCACGGGGAGGTCGTCGAACACCAGACCCTCGCAGCAACGAAAGAACTGCACATTTAAATCCACCCGATCAACACAAATATATATGATGTTTTTCTTAACAAAATCGGGAAATATACTTCCTAACTCATAATTCACAAATATATGACCCCGTCGGCCTCTGGAAGGCCGAAGAGCACCTTCGGTCACAAGGACGCCGAAGAGTGTCGGGGTCGGGGTGTCGTGTCTGGGTGGCGTGGTGTCGGGGGTGTCGTGTCTGGGTGCGTGTGTCGGGGTGTCGGGTCGGGGTCGGGGTGTCGGGGGTGTCGTGTCTGGGTGTCGTGGTGTCGGGGTGTCGTGTGTCGGGGTGTCGGGGTCGGGGTGTCGGGGTGTCGGGGTTTATATTGAATGCATATTTATCGATGCGACCCTTTCGGACAGGAGACGCCAAGGTTACGCGACTTGATGTGATAATTAAATCTAGTGACATAAAAAAGAGCATCATGATGTAGCTCACCCTCGGATGTAGAGGATGTAGTCGATCAGCAGGGGGACGATCGAGGACCAACAGCTCCGATGTCAATAATCACTCCACAGATACGCAACACCACAAATTCTGTAAATTCCACCGAGTGAAAAAACAATTAGGTCATCACATCACATACAACAGAAACTGGGTGTTCATTGAACTTTCTCCATGTACAACGTTTATCGATTAGCACATAGCAGGGCCAAAGATATATTTTAGCAAATCAACTACTCCTACCAGAGCAATGTACAATGTACAGAGAAATACATCCATCTATTGATCGATTGTTCTCTGTACAGACAAATACATCCATCTATCGATCCATTCACTTGTCCACACATCTATGTGTTTCTATGTACAGACATTGAACGGCATGACAAATTCTATAGAGACAAGCATATCCATTCACCAGTGCATCCATCCATTCTTCCATCCACCAGAGAAGACAGAGAGGAGAGGAGAGCTCACCAGAGGAGACGGCCAGAGCGAACTCCAGAGGCGAGGCACGGCGGGGGTCAGGGGCGGGCTCAACGGCGGGGGCCAGAGGCGGGCAGGGCCGCCGGGGCCGGAGGCGAGGGCGGGCGCGGCGGCTGGTGCCTAGGCCGGACACGCGCGGGGCCGCCGGGGCCGGAGGCGGGGGTGGGCGGCCGGGGCCGGAGGTGGGGACAGCCAACCAGGGCCAGGGGCAGGCGCGACAGCGGCGGGGGTCGAGGCCGGGGCCGGTGGCGTGGGCGGCGGTGGTGGTAGGGGCGGCAGCTGGGTCGGGGTGGGGTGGGTTGGGGCGAGAGAGGGGGGAACGAGAGGTGGAGGTGGGGACGGCCGACCAGGGCCGGGGGCGGGCGCGGCGGGGAGGAGGGGGCGGCGGCGGGCTGCGGGGAGGAGGGGCCGGCGGCGGGCTGCGGGGAGAGAGGGAGAGAGAGATGTGAGACAGAGAGATGCGCGGGGTGCGGGAGAGAGATAGGCGCGGGGCGGGGGGGCGAAAATTAAGCCCCCCGTTTGCCGTCTGCTTTTTTCTTTTTTTTTTAATTTTTTTCTTTGCCGTCTGCCAGCAGATGGCAAAGAGGGTGACCGTTAGCACGCCCCCGCCATGACACTGTGGGCCCCCCTTACGTCTTCGCCGTCTGCTAGCAGATGGCAAAGAAATCTTTGCCGTCTGCCAGCAGACGGCAAAGAAGTGGCCTGTGTGACCTAGGCAGTGCAGTACCCCGTGGGGCCCACTTTTGGTCTTTGCCGTCTACTAGCAGACGGCAAAGAACTGTTTGCCGTCTGCCAGCAGACGGCAAAGAAGTGGCAGATGGCAAAGACCCTCTTTGCCATCCGCTGGTTCTTTGCTGTCTGCTTTGGAAAGACAGACGGCAAACAGCCTCTTTGCCATCAGCTGGCAGACGGCAAAGAGCTGGCAGATGGCAAAGACCCTGATTCCAGTAGTGAACAGGAGGTGGCGGCGGCTCCGTATCGTGAAACGCGATGAAACTTTCTCCTTGATTTTTTCTCCAAAAATATGATTTTATAGCGTCGGAATTAGGGTCTGCGGGGCCACGAGGTGGGAACAACCCACCAGGGCGCGCCAGAGGGGGGGCGCCCTGGTGTCTTGTGCCCAGCTAGGGGCCCCCTCCGGTGGTTCTTGGCTCCAGTATTTTTCTTTTATTGTAAAATAATTCTCCAAAAAGTTTTGTTCCATTCCGAGAACTTTTATTTCTGCACAAAAACAACACCATGGTAGTTCTGCTAAAAACATCGTCAGTCCGGGTTAGTTTCATTCAAATCATGCAAATTAGAGTCCAAAACAAGAGCAAAAGCATTAGGAAAAGTAGATATGACGGAAACGTATCAACTCCCCCAAGCTTATACCTTTGCTTATCCTCAAGCAATTTAGTTGATAAACTGAAAGTGAAAAAGAAAATCTTTTACAAACTCTTTTGTTCTTGTTTACATAAATAGGCTCAAGTAGCACCTAGGTTTTTAGCAAAGATTATGACTAACCATGTCAACAATAACTCCTAAAAATTATATTAACTCATATCAATAGCATAAGCAACTAGCGAGCAATAATTAAATATCTCAAATGACAACACTTTGTCAAAAAAACCATGATATAATATGACAACAGTGGTATCTCGCTAGTCCTTTCTGAGACCGCAAAACATAAATGTAGAGCACCTCCAAAGTTCAAGCAGCGACTAAACATTGTAATTCATGGTAGAAAAGATCCAGTCATGATGCATCCAACATTAACTATACACAATGCATGAGGATGGCAATAGTGCTCTTAGATCTGGCGCTTATTTGAGAAAGTGATGACTCAACATAAAATTAAATAGATAGTCCCTTCACAAAGGGAAGCAGGGATTTGCAGCGGTGCCAGAGCTTAGAGTTTTAAAAACAGAGATAAATGTAATTTTGGGAGGTACACCCTTCCTATCAACATTACGACTAAGAGTTATCAATATCTTCCATGCTAAACACATTAGTGGCGGTTCCCAAGCGATAAAAAGTAAAGGTTTACTCCCCCTCCACCAACAGACACACTCCACGGCTAGCCGAATCCACGGGTACCGTCCATTACAAACATCAGTCCTGGGGGAGTTTTGTTTAATTATTTGCATTTTTTGAATTCGGGACTGGGCATCCCTATTACCGCCCCTCTCGTGCAAGGACGAGTGAATAAACACTCATCATGAGAATAACCTGGTTAGCATGGAAGATACTGACCGCCCCCTGTCACTCCATGAGCAGTCCAGGCACACAAAACAGATGTTTATTTGAAATTTTAGAGGTGGCACATGCAAATTTACTTGGACCGGCAGGGTAATACCGCATATAGGTAGATATTGTGGACTCATCTGGAATAACTTGGGTTTTATGATTTTGATGCACAAGCAGTATTCCCGCTTAGTACAGGCGAAGGCTAGCAAATAGGTTGAGAAGCGGCCAGCTAGAGAGCAAAAAGGGTCATGAACATGCGTTATGCATAATTAACATTGAATACTAGCATGAGTAGGATATGAACACCATGAACATAAATATCGTAGAGGCTATGTTGGTTTTGATTCAACTACATGCATGAACATGTGCCAAGTCAAGCCACTTGAAACATTCAGAGGAGGATAGCATATCATCATACTACATCACAATCATTTTAATGCATGTTGACATCCAAGATAAATCATTATTCACTCCTAGCTACTCAAGCAAGGCATGAGAAACTATAATCTCTAATTGTCATTGCAAACATGTTTGATCATAATATGCTGAATCATGGATACTAGGTTAAACATATTTACAAAAACAGAATAAGTTGAGTTCATACCCGTTTCTCTCTGCCACAGCCAGTTCATCAAATATCATCATTATTGCCTTTCACTTGCATGACCAAATGATATGAAAATAATAATAGTGCAAGAGTGCCGTGGACTAAGCTGGAATCTGCAAACATTTTATTCAAAAGGAGAAGACAAGGTAATATGGGCTCTTTGTTAGATCAATAGCAATGCATATGAGAGCCACTCAACATTTTCATCGTGGTCTTCTCCTTGTTATGACTCAATAAAAAGAAAAGAATTTCAGATAAACACACTAAAATATTTTTGGAGTTTTAGTTTTTCTTGAAGTAAGCAAATTAAAAAAACAAAAACAAAAACAAAAACGAGAAAACTATTTACACGGGAAAGCTCCCAACAAGCAAAAAGAAGAGTCGAGAAATCTTTTTGGGTTTTCTTTTTAATACTACAACTAATTAAACTAGAAAGAAAAATCGAAAAGAAGCAAGAAACATTTTTTTGGGATTTTCTCAAAGTTTTACAAACACACAAGAAGAAAGCGAGAAAATAAATCTAGCATGGATAATACAATGAAAAAGTTTGAACACCAACAAATGTAATGAAATGTGTGAACATGAATGTAATGTCAGTGGAAATACGTACTCTGCCAAGCTTAGGCTTTTGGCCTAGCTTGGTAATCACCACCCACGGCCTGGATAATAATCTGAGTGATAGCTCATGGAGGCTCTTGGTGCGATCACCTCAGCATGCCTGGCTGCCTCAACCTCCGCATTGTACGCGCGAGCCTCGTTCTCCAGGATATAATATCTTCTTTTGTTGTGATAATCAAAAAGAACAGGAGCAGGCAAAACAACCGGTACAATAGGTTCCTTATTAAACCTCAAGTTATAAGTATAATTAGTGGGCGTACATGTAAGGAACTTATGACGTTTCATGGCATCGAAGACTAAGTACTGAGTAGGTAGGATGGTGTCATCAGGCAGAGGTGTTACACCAACCTCTCTAGCTAAATGAGAAGCATAAATCCCACCATAAAAATAACCACTACCAGCGTTGTGCTGCAACCTTCGTGCAACGATCGCTCCAAGATTATAGTGTTTAATTCTGGTCAGAGCAGTGTGTATGAGGCTCGTCAGGGGCACATAGTGTGCTACAATCTTGCTTGCCTACGATGCATTTGCCATTAAATAGTGCAAAGTATTGAATTGATGCGAAATGAATACTTTTTATTCTACCTTGTGTCACTCCTCTATCCTCACTGTAGCAAAGACTAGTCAAAAATGACTCATATTCAGATCTTGGTGGCTCATCTAGCGAACCCCAATATGGAATTTTGCAGGCATTACAAAACATCTCTAGAGGCATGGTACATGGATAATTATAAAGACTAAATGAAACTCTAGACTCACGTGGATGAAATTTAAATTTCTTAGTGAACATTTCTTTGAGGTTGAGATGCCGAATGCACTTATCTTCAATGTAGGGACCGAGCTCGGTGTTTTGAACATATTCCTCAAATTCTTCCTTAATACATGCGCTCACCATGAAATTGTTACACGGCCATAAACATGATTTGATAGCCGCATCCCGCATTTCGCTTGCGCTTGGTTCAACATAAGACCGTCGTATCGAGCCACTACTAGAAGATGCCTTAGTAGACCTCCTCCTCGAAGAACTCCTAAAGGATTGCATTTTTATTTGCGAACAATTTCTGAAAAAATTTGGGACACAAATTTTTTGTTAACAAAACTTAACAAGATTGATAGCAACTACTCATAAGGATGCATAGAGGCTATGTTAAGCATTCAGACTACTTAGAACTCTAAGGAATTCAACATGCAAGCTCATCTACAACAGCACCAAGAGTAGCTAATTGTTCAAAATATAAACCACTAAAGCAAAAACTAATTGGAGCAACGGAGGAGTCACATACCAAGTAGCAATCCCCCAAAACAGTTTCGGAAATGGAGCTTCGAGCAAAGAGATCGAAATCCGCGGGTTTGAGGGCAAGAACACAAGAGAGAGAGCTATGGTGATTTTTTTTATGGAGGTAGGAGATGACATGGACTAAAGAAGTAAGTGAGGGGACCCACATGGGGACCACAACCCACCAGGGTGCGCTTGGGGTTGCTGGCGCGCCCTGGTGTCTTGTGGTCAGCAGGTGCACCCCCCTCTGATGTTATTTGCACCAAAAATTCAGAAATATTCAGAAAAATTGTATTAAAATTTCAGGGCATTCTGAGAACTTTTATTTTTGCGTCATTTTTTTATTGCACAGGAAATTCAGAAAATAGACAAAACATGGCATTTTATTTTATTTAACTAAGGAAAACAGAAAACAAAAGTTGGGAGCAGAAGGTTGTGCTTACTAAATTCATCAACTTCATACCTCTCAAAAATGATCCATTAATAAGGTTGATCAAGTCTTATTAACAACCACCTTCGATTAGCATGAAACTGAAGAACTTTCGTAAATCACTAAGTTACCTCCATGGGGATATGCATGTCCCCGACAATAAGCATTTCATATTTCTTTTTGGCAGTAGGTGGAGGTAGTTGAAAACTTCCAATAGTGAGTGTCAGAGATTTTTCAATAACATTAATACCATTCACTTGGAATTGTTTCTTTGGAAAGTGCACCGTATGCTCATTACCATTGATATGAAAAGTGACCCTGCTTTTATTGCAATCAATAACAGCCCCTGCAGTATTCAAAAAGGCTCTACCGAGGATAATTGACATGTTGCCGTCCTCAGGCATCTCAAGTATAATAAAGTCAGTTAAGATAGTAACATTCGCAACAACAACGGGCACATCCTCACAAATACCGATAGGTATGACAGTTGATTTGTCAGCCATTTGCAAAGATATTTCAGTAGGTGTGAGTTTATTCAAATCAAGTCTTTTATATAAGGAGAAAGGCATAACACTAACACCATCTCCTAGATCACACAAAGCAGTTTTAACATAATTTCTTTTGATGGAGCAAGGTATAGTTGGTATTCCTGGGTCTTCAAGTTTTTTAGGTACTCCATCCTTAAAAGAATAATTAGCAATCATGGTGGAGATTTCAGCTTCCGGTATCTTTCTCTTATTAGTGATGATATCTTTCATGTACTTTGCATAAGGGGCCATCTTTAAAATATCAGTCAAGCGAGTGCGCAAAAAGACTGGTCTAAGCATTTCAGCAAAGCGTTCATTCTTCATCATCTTTTTTCTTAGTTGATTTAGGTGGAAAGGGCATGGGTTTTTGAACCCATGGTTCTCTTTCTCTTCCATGTTTTCTAGCAACAAAGTCTCTTTTATCATATCTTTTAATTTTAGGTTGTGGGTTATCAAGATCAACAGCTGGTTCTATTTCAACATCATTATCTGGTTGTTTATCAATGTACGGTTGAGTGTCTTCATGAACATCATCATTATCTTTTTCATTATCACTAGATGAATGTTCATTACCAGATTGAGTTTCAGCATCCGAAATAGAAACATCATTATTATTATCAGGAGGTTTTTCTATTTCAGGTTCACTAGAGGCATGCAAAGTCCTATCATTTTTCTTTTTCTTCTTCTTTTTAGAAGGACTAGGTGCATCAGTGTTAATTCTTTGAGAGTCTTGTTCAATTCTTTTAGGGTGTCCCTCAGGATAAAGTGGTTCATGAGTCATTTTATCTCCTCTAGTTGCTACTCTAACAGCAAAGTCATTCATATTACTATTCATTTCACTAAGCAACTCTCTTTGAGATTTAGCAACTTGTTCTAGTTGAGTTTGAACCATAGAAGCATGTTTTCCTACACCTCTTACATCATTAGTAATTCTAAATAACAAGTCACTCAAGTGAGCAATCATATTAGAGTTATATTTCAATTGTTTCATAACATTTTCATTGAAGCTATCTTCTTTTCTAATGTAATTGTCAAACTCATAAAGGCATTGACTAGGATGTTTATTGTAAGGGATGTCACTTTCATCAAATTTCATTAAAGAGTTTACCTCTACCACCTTCAGTGGTGGTGTGTCAAGTCCATGTATTTCTTCAATAGGAGATAAAAATTTAACATCCTCTGCTTTAATATTTTTTTCCTTCATACTTTTCTTTGCCTCTTGCATATCTTCAGGATTGAGATATAAGATACCCCTCTTTTCTTTGCCTCTTGCATATCTTCATCATAATTTTTCAATATATTATTCAATAATTCCTCAGCTTGTTCAACAGTTCGTTCCCTGAAAACACAACCAGCACAACTATCTAGGAAGTACCTAGAAGCATCGGCTAGTCCATTATAGAAGATGTCAAGTATTTCATTTTTCTTAAGAGGATGATCAGGAAAAGCATTAAGGAATTGGAGAAGCCGCCCCCAAGCTTGTGGGAGACTCTCTTCTTCAATTTGCGCAAAATTAAATATTTCCTGTAAGGCAGCTTGTTTCTTATGAGCAGGAAAATATTTTTCAGAGAAGTAGTAAATCATATCTTGGGGACTACACACACAACCAGGAGCAAGAGTATTGTACCATATCTTAGCATCGCCCTTTAATGAGAACGGAAATAATTCGAGAATATAATAGTAGTGAATCTTCTCATCATGAGCAAATAGGGTGGCTATATCATTTAATTTAGTAAGATGTGCCACAACAGTTTCAGTTTCATAGCCATGGAAAGGATCAGATTCAACCAAAGTAATTAACTCTGGGTCGACGGAGAATTCATAATCCTTATCGGTAACAAAGATAGGTGAAGTAGCAAACTTAGGATCACATTTCATTCTAGCATTCAAAGTTTTTTCTTTCGGGTTGCATAGTAATTTCTTAAGATTATCTCTATCATTGCAAGCAAGAAAATCTCTAGCTATCTCCTCATCCATAACATAACCTTCAGGTATCTTAGGCATTTCATATCTAGGAGAGCTAGGCCTAATAGGTGTTTCAAGATTTTCAGTTTCAAGTACTTCATTAGTTTCAATAATTTCATCAGTTTCAGCATTCTCAATATCTTTAGCTCTAGCAAGTTGTTCATCAAGAAATTCACCTAGTGGCACATTATCATCAAGCAAGATACTAGCATCATCTTGAGTAGCATTCATAGCAGAAGTAGCATCATCAATAACTTGCGACATATCAGGGTTAATAGCATGTGGTGGTGTTGCAAGTCTACTCAAAAAAGAAGGTGAATCAAGTGCAGAGTGTGATGGCAGTTCCTTACCTCCCCTCGTCCTAGAGGGAACGATCTTGGTTTTGGTATCCTTCAGATTCTTCATAATGATAAATAGATAATAATCCCAAGTGACTCAACAAATATAGCTATGCTCCCCGGCAACGGCACCAGAAAAAGGTCTTGATAACCCACAAGTATAGGGGATCGCAACAGTTTTCGAGGGAAGAGTATTCAACCCAAATTTATAGATTCGACACAAGGTGTCGGTGTACTAAGTATTGGGACTTTAGTACCCCATACTTGTGCACGGGCAGTTGTAGCCAAGCCCGCGGCAAGGCTTGTCGGGGAACAATTGGAGATTAGTTCAATGTTGTCAAAGGGACTCTCGAACCAAGAATTAAAGGATAAGGAGATAATAAGAGCTGAAGACCGAAGACCAGGCCCCCGGCAAGATCTTGCCGGGGTGGCTCACGAAACCCAGCAAGATTTGAGCCGGGCAAGATTCATGCCCGGCAAGATTCTATCACTTTCCAGAAAGCTACAGAGGCCATGTGTATCGACGGAGGCGCCTCGTTGCATTCTTCCCACCGTCGACTTAAACAGTGGGTGTGTGAGGTTAATGCAACGGAGCCATCGTTCGATGCATGTAAACCTCTGAAGTGGTCCAACATGCCTATCATTTTTTACGCCAAGGATCACCCTAATCGCACAACTGCGGTCAGGTGCTTGTCGTTGTTGGTTTCACCAACAATCCGCAACCTCAAGGTGACAAAAATGCTAGTTGATGGTGGGGCCGGGCTGAACCTAATCTCGCCAGATGTGCTCAACAAGCTGCAAATTCCTGATGAAGATCTCGAGGAAATGGGCACGTTTCAAGGGATCAATCCAGGAAGGACCCAGCCAAAAGGCAAGATAACGCTACCGGTAACATTTGGTAGCGAGCTCAACTACAGGACGGAGAAGGTGGTGTTCGACGTCGCCAAGATCCCCATGTCATACAATGGGATCCTTGGCCGCCCAGCGCTGGCCAAGTTCATGGCGGCATCACACTATGCATATAATGTGCTGAAAATGCCCAGGCCATTAAGCGTCATCACTGTCCACTCCGACAAGAAGGATGCGCTCATTTGCGCCGATCAACTCTACCGGGAAGCAGTCGCAGCACCTACCGCCAAGGCATCTGCTCCTGCCGTTGGAACTCCTGGGGGGATGAAAAAGACCAGCAAGAACCTTGGCGCAAACTCCAGCAAGCGCACCTCCTCGGAGTGTTGCGCTCCCGTTGAGGATGTGCCAGAGAGTTCCACCGGCAAGAACAAGAAGTCCAAGGCTGCTCCACCAGAGACAAAGAAGGTGCCCGCCAAGAAGGATGGAACGGGAGGAACTTTCACCATAAGTTCCACCCTTGATGACAAATAGGAAAGCGCGCTCATTGCCTTCCTGCGGGCGAATATCGATGTGTTTGCATGGCAACCATCTGACATCCCTGGTGTTCCCAGGGAGGTGATTGAGCACCACCTTGCTATCTGTCCTCACGTACGGCCCGTCAAGCAAAGGGTGAGAAAGCAGGCCTTGGAGCGGCAAGAATTTATTGCCGAAGAAATCAGGAAGTTAGAAGTGGCTGGGTTGGTCAGAGGGGTGCTTCACCCAAAGTGGCTAGCCAATCCAGTTGTAGTGCGCAAGGCGAACGGAAAATGGAGGCTACGTATTGATTATACAGATATCAATAAAGCCTGTCCAAAAGATCCTTTCCCCTTGCCGCGCATCGACCAGATTGTGGACTCCACTGCTGGTTGTGACCTACTGTCGTTCCTGGATGCCTACTCAGGGTATCATCAGATCTTCATGGCAAAAGAAGATGAAGAAAAGACCGCATTTATCACCCCATGT